>JADMNL010000025.1:163885500-165282000 GCA_016271365.2 Neoceratodus forsteri | reverse complement strand
ACAGCCCCACCATGTCTCTCATCTTTCTCCACCGACTACTATAACTGAGAATTCCACCATTCAGAAATGACAGTTCCACCACCTAGAAATGTAGATGTTAGAGTTCCCTACCTAAGCATTTCTAGTTTACAAAAGAGCATATGAAATTGCTGGCAGAAAAAGGCTCACAGGTCTATAAAATCTGCCCAATTGTGCAGCTCTCAAATTAATACCACTGCAGCTGCCCCCCCCCCCATCATTTCCCTCCTCCATCCCCTCCGGTACTCCCCTCCTTTGTGTTCTTGTCTGTACTAACCTGCCCCCGCCCCTATCACCGGCTTAAAGCTATCCACTGTCCTCAGTTTGATTAACTCTTTCAGCAGTCTGTTCCATCCACGACACCATTCTCTCTGTGAAGTAGTGCCTCCTCACTTCCCTCCTGAACCTTCCCCTTCCAGCTTCAGACTAGCCCCTAGTGACCGTACCCCCTTTAAGCGGGACAGTTCTCCCTCTTTGACTTTGTTTATGCTTTTCAAGTACTTAAAAGTCTCTATCATGCCCCCTTCCTTCTCTCCTCCAGCAAGTACATGTTGAGCTCCCTCAGTCTTTCCTCATACGACAACTCTCCCAGGCCCATGATCATTTTGTAGCCCCATGCTGCACCCCCTCCAGTAATCTCACATCCTTTTTGAGGTATGGGCACCAGTAATGGACACTGTACTCCAAGTGCGGCCTCACCAATGATCTATACAAGGGCAGGATGACCGCCTCCTTTCTAGAGGTGATCCCTCTGGCAATGAACCACAACATCCTACTTGTTCTTGCTGCCACCCTCTCACACTGTGCTGATACCTTCATGTCCCCTGTGACTAGTACCCAAGGTCCCTTTCCTCCACTGAAGCTGCTACCTGCACTCCCCCCAGCCAGTAGCTGGTCCTGGAATTTCTGGCTCCGAGGTACATGACCTTGCACTTCTTAGTGTTAAACCCCAACTGCCACTCCTTTCACCAGTGTTTGAGTTTAGCTAGATCCTCCCTGAGTGCCTGCCTCTCTTCCTCACTGTTCACTTTTGCATAAATCTTAGTGTCATCCACAAACAGGCAGATCTTATTGTTGATCCCCTCTGCAATGTCTCCAATAAAGACATTGAACAAAACAGGGCCCAGCACTGAACCCTACAGTACCCCACTAGTTACTGGCCTTGGCTTGGATGTCTTCCCCCTTACAACTACCCTCTGTTGTCTGCCCTGCAGCCAGCCCTCAACCCACCCCACCATTCCCCCCATGTCCCTCAGCTTGCTCAGTAACCTCCTGTGTGGCACAGTCTTGAAAGCCTTGCTGAGGTCCCAATGCCGGACATCCACAGCGTGGCCTTTGTCAACTGCCCTAGTGACCCAGTCATAGAAGTCAATTAGGTTAGTCTGGCATGATCTTCCCAAGACAAACCCATGCTGCCTCTCATCCTGTAGACCATTACTATCAAGAAAGGTTATCAACCTCTCCTTCAGTATGGTCTCTATCAACTTGCCCACTATAGAACTCAAGCTCACCGGTCTGTAATTGCCCGGTTCGTCCTTGGGTCCACTCTTGTGGAGGGGCACCACGTGTGCCATCCTCCAGTCTCTGGGTACATTCCCTGTCTCCAAGGAGGTGTTGAACAGGTCTGTCATGGGGCCTGCCAATACCTCTGCCAGTTCCTTTAGGACCCTTGGGTGTACACCATCCTGTCCTCGTGCCTTGTCCTCCCGCAAGGCTTTAAGGCCCTTTCAGAACTCTGTCCTCTTGGATGACCCCATCTGTCATCTCTGCTCCCCCTCCACCCTTGCCCACTTCCCTTGTGGTATTGGACCATCCTTTTCTTTGTGAACACCGAGCAGAAGTACTCATTGAGTGTCTCTGCCTGGTCTTCCCCTTTTCTGCCCATCCCTTTTGATTCTAACAATGTCATTCCTACAACTCCTCTTCTCCCTTATGTATTTAAAGAACCCCTTTTCCCCATCTCTGATCCCCTGAGCCAATTTCAGCTCTTAAGCTGCCCTGGCTTGCCCTGCTAACCTCTCTAGATGCCTTTGTGAACATCTCCCTGTCCTTCTCACTCACAGATTTATGGAACTTAATGAAGGCCAGTCTTTTTTCCCTCACCTTCCCCTCCACTTCCTTGCTGAGCCAGCTAGGTTTTTTTGACCTGGACTGCTTACTCTGAGACTTGGCACACGTGTTTGTGGCCTCATTCAGTCCCTTCCTAATAAATCCGCACTTCTGTTCAGCATCCATCTCTGGGCTAATTCCTGCTAAATACACCTCTAGGATACTGCCCATTTTGGCAAAATCTTCCCTCCTAAAGTCTAGCACTCTTGTCCTGGTCTTAGCTGACTTTCTCCCTGTGTTGAGAAGGAACCACACTGAGCAGTGGTCACTTCCTGCTACAGGGTCCTGTACTACGACATCCTGAACTTGGTTGCCATTTGTTAGCACAGTGTCCAGTATGTCTCCCTCCCTGGTAGGCTCCATTACTCCCTACACTAGGTAACTGTCTTGGATAGCCTCCAGCAGTACCTGTTCCTTGGCATTTGTTGTAGTTCAAACCCCAGGAAATCTTGCTGTATTCTGACAATTGCGGTATGGTCTCACCATAGGACTGCCCTGGAGCCAAAATTGTTAATAGAACCTATGCTAATGATGGAATGTTAGGCTTGAGCTCAGTTTTCCAATCATTGTGTCTGGTTGCACTTCCTGCAACCGTCAGATTCTTTACTCTGCTTGCCTCAGTAAGACGTCTCTGGAGAGTTCTCCTTCACTTCATTTGAAGAAGTTTATTTCTCAGTTAAAATTTAAGTCTTTGTTATTTTATTCGATTTTTGAAGCACTGTCCTTGGTTCACAGGTAGATTTAGTTAGATAGTGTCAAATTGGTAAGTTTTATCGGTCCCTTTCCGGTTCTCTCTAACTGGGAGGGAACCGACTCTTTATTTGGTTTGTATTTGTTTAGTTTAAATACTTTTACCGTCCGGTAGGCAGTTTATTTAATTTTTAGTTTTTTACTATTTTTAACTGAGGTTATTCTTGGTTTATTTCGGTTCTAACCAACCGATAAATGTCACAGCCTAAGAAATGAACAGGCCCCACAGGTTTCCAACATTGTACAGAGTGTGGGGAACCGTTCGCTAAAGCAGATCCTCATTTAGTTTGTGTCATTTCTTTGGGGTTAACTACCTCAAGGAGGATTGTGAGATCTGTAAAAATTTCCCTCAGTCGACACTGGATAGGCACTTTAAACGACTGCAGGAGAAAATGTCTGAGAAAACTGCTGAACCGGTAGTAGACACTCATAAGGAACCGGGGGACCGGCCCTCTGACAACTCATCTACAAAAAAGAGATCTGCTGAACAGGCCGCTGACCCAGCACATTCTGGCAAAAGAAAAAAAGAAAGAAAAACACTCAACGGTTGAACCACAACCGAAGGCAACGGTTCCAACCACTGAGGAGACAGTGAATGCGATTCGCATTATTCAGTCCTTACAAACCAACCCGGCCCCGGTTGAGAAAAGACCGCGGTTGTTTTCTTCAGGTCCTGCTTCGGTTCCCGATTCAGGGGAACTTGAAGTGGACGTTGGAACAGAGGATTATTTTGAGGGTGGTGGTGATGATGATGATGATGACGGAGATGACCATGGGGATCCTATTGAACCGGATATTTCCCCAGTTCCTCACAGACCTGATTCCTCTGATAAGGGAACTGAGGATTATACATCCCATTTTCAATTTATTAGACAGATGGCTCTGTCTTTGGACCTCCCCACTCAGGAATCTACTGATGAGGAGGAGGAGGAGCAAGATTACAAAGAAATGATGGATGTGCCAACTTCAAAAACAGTTCTGTTGCCCATCCATAAGTTCTTAAAGAAACAGGTACTGAAAGTACTACATACATCCACTTCCATTCCACCCCTGGAAAGAAAGGTGGACAAAAAGTACTGGGTGGCTAAGGGTGGGGCAGAATTTGTATTTGGCCACCCTAGCCATGAAGGAGTGGAACAGGCTTTAATAAGGCTGGCATTCCTTTATCCTCACATCCTCCTGATAAAGACTCCAGAAGGATGGATTCTATCACCAAAAAGCAGTATCTAGGGTCTTCTCTTGCAATAAGGCAGGCTTCTTATATGGCCTATGTTGCAAGGTATCAAAGAACTTTGTGGAACACCGTACTGGGCATCACAAACTACTCAGTGCCAGCTCCCATGGCAGTGGATTTGGAGGAAGCTGCAAAAAGGGGCATAGAGGCATCTAAGGTGCAATTTAGAATGGCAGTAGACACTAATGATACTGCTGCCAGGCAGATGGCTTCTTCCATATCTTTGCAGAGGTTTGCCTGGCTCAGGACAACTAACCTGACACAAGACACCCAGTCCAAAGCAATGGACTTCTCCTGTGAGCCTCTGTCTCTGTTTGGTCAGCAGACAGAGGCCTACATGAAAACAATGGATGATTACAAGACAGCTTATCAAAGTGCTGCTGCAAAAGAGAAATCCTTTACACCCCATAAGCAGCAACCCAGGAGTTCCAGAGGTAGGCCCTATAGACCATTCTTTCAGCCCCAGGTTTTTCCAGAGTATCAGCAGTACCAGCACCAGAAGGGCTACTTCAGAGGCAGGGGCAGAAGGGGTGGTAACCGGATAACCCCTAGCACTTAGCCAGCTTCACAAGCTAAGCAGACCCCCTGAGAGGTCAGCTCAGGTTGCCTCCCCAGTACCAGTAGGAGGCAGGTTGGCCCATTACTTCCAGGAATGGAAATCCATCACTACAGACAAGTGGGTCCTGGAGGTGGTGAGCCAAGGTCTGGCCCTCAGCTTCAAATTAAAACCAAGGCTGAGGCCAAGGGTTTTTCAACCTTCCTCCTCAGCAGAAATCCTGTTGCTGGAGAAGGAGGTGTTAAATCTACTTTCCCTTGGGGCAATAGAGCCAGTTCCCCTGCAACAGAGGGGGAAAGGCCTCTATTCAAGGTACTTTCTCACTATAAAAAAAAAACAGGGGAGTGGTGACCCATACTGGATCTCAGGTATCTGAACAAGCATTTACTGAAACCAAAATTCAGAGTGGTTACCCTGGCTACAATTCTGTCCATTTTAAAGCAAGGGGAGTGGTTTGCGTTGATAGATCTCAAAGATGCTTACTTCTACATCCCAGTAAGGCAGTCATACAGAAAATTCTTCAGGTTCAGACTGCCCTCAGGCCATTACCAGTTCAAGGCAATGCCTTCAGTCTCACTTCTGCTCCAAGGGTGTTCACAAAATGTCTGGCTGTAGTTGTGGCACACCTAAGAATAGGAGTGGCAGTATTTCCCTACCTAGATGATTGGGTACTGGTAGGGAAAAATCCTCACCAGATCAAGCAGTCCCAGATACCTACACAGGATCTCCTGCATTCCCTGGGGTTCTTAATAAATCTTAAAAAGTTAGTGCTACAGCCAATGCAGCTTCTAGAATTTATAGGGGCTTAACTGGATTCGGTAAAAGGAAAAGCTTTGGCAATCTCTTTCCAACCCGGCAGTCTCAGGCCCGCCAGGCACTTCCTACAGCTGTTGGGCTATATGGCAGCATCAAGGGCTACGGTGCTAGGAGCAAGGTTTCAGATGAGAGATATTCAATATCATTTGAAACAGTACTGGCTCCAAAAGAAGGATTCTCTGTCAGAGCTGGTCCCAGTAACCCAAATGCTTGTACAAGTCCTGCAGCGGTGGCTAGAAGAAAACAACCTCAGGCAAGGAGTTCCCTTCCTGCAAGTACAACCCTCCACGGTGCTTACCATGGATGCATCCCTCCTAGGCTGGGGAGCACACTTAGAGGAGCATACCATCCACGGTTTGTGATCCAAGCGTGATGCTTCACATCAATCTGCTGGAACTCAGGGCAGTCTTGTTAGCACTGCAGGCATTTGTCAGCATGTTTCAGGGGAAGGTGGTACAGGTCAGAACAGACAACACTACCACAATGTACTATATCAACAAACAAGGAGGGACAAGGTCCACTCCTCTGTGCTCAGAGACTATGAAAATATGGACCCTGGCCTATTCACTAAATATCCAATTATCAGCTGTTCATCTGCCAGGCAAGGACAATGTCCTGGCACATATATTGAGCAGAATACATCAGGGTCACCACAAATGGTCCATGAACAGTCAAGTACTACAAGTAGTCTTCAAAAGGTGGGGGACTTCAGAGATAGATCTTTTTGCCTCCCCAGAAAACCACTAGCTACCATGATATTATTGCAGACCACCAGTGGCAGGGTCAGTGCTACTGGATGCCCTAGTTCTGGATTGGTCAGGGAAGTTTATGTATGCCTTCCCTTTGTTCCCCTTATTGCTAAGGGTTCTGATCAAGCTCAGATCCCAGCGTGCCACAATGATCCTAATTGCTTCAGATTGGGCCAGGCAACCTTGGTATTCCATGGTACTGGACCTGTCAATAGCCAAACTAGTCAGCCTCCCCATGAGGCACAACCTACTGACTTCATCCCAGGGCAGGATCCTGTATCCGGACGTTTGGTCTCTCAGGCTCAAGGCCTGACTCTTGAGGACCTAGAGTATGCCAATCTACACCTCTCAGAGAGTGCTATGGCGGTCCTCAGGGTTTCTAGAAAACCTTCTACCAGAAAGATTTATTCTTCCAAGTGGAAAAGACTTTCTATTTGGTGCCAAAATAGAAAGCTGAACTATAATCAGGCAGGACTGCCTGTGGTTCTGGATTACCTTACCCACATGCATTCTCTAGGCTTATTGCCTTTCACACTGAAGGGGCACTTGGCCGCAGTCTCAGTTTATCTGTCAGTAAGTAAGTCATCATCCTTGGCCTCTAATCCGGTGTTTAGGAAATTCTTTAAGGGACTGATGCATTTTCACCCACCCCACAGAACTACTCCAGTATGAGATCTCAATATTTGCATAGCACAGCTTATGCAACCACCTTTTGAACCAATGGCAACAGCTGATCTTAAGTATGTGACTTAGAAGACTGTGTTCTTGGTTGCCATTACTTCTGCCAGAAGGATCAGTGAACTCCAGGCTTTGTTCATGCAACCTTGTTATGTGGCATTCCATAGAGATAAGGTGGTCCTCAGGACTAATAATAAATTTCTTCCAAAGATGGTTTCAGATTTTCACATTAATCAGTCCATCACACTTCTAGTCCTCTTTACTGACCATTCTACTTCAGGTGAACGTAGGCTGCATAGCTTGGATGTTAAAAGGGCTATCAGATACTACCTGGAGCACACAAAAAGTCATAGAGGGGATAAGACCCAACTTTTTTTGACTTATGGGGAAGTTGGAAAAGGAAAACCTGCCACAAAAGGTCCATAGCAAGATGGATTTTGACATGTTTTCAATTCTGTTATAGCAAAGTGGGCAAACAACACCCTCAAAGGTTCAGACCCATTCTACCAGGGGTACAGCTGCATCTATAGCAGCTTCAAGAGATATCCCTCTGTTGGAAATCTGTAAAGCAGCTACCTGGAAAACAGTCCATACATTCACTAAGCACTACTCTCTGGACATCCAGGCCAGGAGTGATGCCAAGTTTGGCATAGCAGTTTTGCAGAGCTTGTTTCCTAAATAGGTCCTCTGCCTGCCTCCAAAGTACTGCTTGGGTAGTCTGCAATTGTCAGAATACAGTAGGATTTCCTGGGGTTTGATGAAAACATTACTTATCATAGTAATCTTGTTTCTTCTAAGGGAATCTTACTATATTCTGAACTCCCACCCTTCCTCCCCTGCTAGGACCTTCAGGACCCTGCACACTGCTGGTTACTATGTTGGAAACCTGTGGGTACCTATTAGTTTGTTGGGCATCTGGTGACTTAAGTCTTAAGGATGTCCTTTATTAGTTGGGGGTATTTGTTTTTACCCTACTTATGGTATTTAGCTATTGTTAAGTAGCTTGGTATTTTTAGCTTCTGCATGTTTTGTAAAAATCTGACGGTTGCAGGAAGTGCAACCAGGGACAATGATTTGAAAATCGAGCTCGAGCATAACATTCCATCATTAGCATAGGTTCTATTAACCATTTCGGCTCCAGGGCAGTCCTATGGTGAGACCATACTGCAATTGTCAGAATACAGTAAGATTCCCTTAGAAGAAACAAGAATACCACTGTAAGTAATGTTTTCTTACCGTCCACCAGTCATCCCCAGGTAGGTTAAAGTCTCCCACTATAACTGTACTCCCTTTGCCACTGACCTTCCTGATTTGCTCACCCTGCTCCCTGTCCACCTCCTGGCTTTGTGAGGGTGGCTTGTACACCACCCCCATCCTGAACTTCTTACCTCTGGGGCTTTGGAGCACTACCCATATGGCTTCTGGTCTCCTCTCTTCCCCCTCCTCTCTGGTACACAGTATCCCCTCCCTAGCATAAATAGCCACCCCTCCCCCTCTTCCTCCCTCCCAGTCCCTGCGGTACACCTTGTATCCCAAGATCGTGAGATCCCAGTCATGGTTTTGGGTGGCCCAGGTTTCTGAGATGGCAGCAATATCTACCCCCCCTTCTGCCATCATTGCCTGGAACTCTACCACCTTGTTTGCCAAGCTCCTTGCATTCAAGGATACAAGAGTCCACCTTGTGTCCTGACCCTCCTCTCCCCATCCCTCCCTCCTACACTTCCGTCTTTTTAACTTCCCCTCATTCTCTCCCTCCCTCTCTGGGGGGTGAGACCTTCCTGTCTTCCCTGGAAGGTGACTTCCCCTTGCTGTCCGACTCAGCCCCCCTCCTCAGTTTAAATCTATTTTGTTTTTAATGTGATTCTCCTGCTTGTTTCAAAGTCCATGTACCCTTGATGTTGAGATGCAGCCTATCCTTGGCATAAAGCTCCTTATGTTTCCATGTCTTACCCCACTCTCCTATTACCCTGTACCCCATTTCCGCATACTGCCTTCAGCCACCTTAACCCCCCTTCAGCCATGCCTATTAAATGGGTACCTCAGAGAATGTCACTGAACTTCCCACTCGATTGCAGATACTCCCCACCTCCCTGAACCTCTCCTGCACTTCAGCCACTGTACTGCCGTCTAGGTCATTTGTTCATAGATGCACTATAATATGAGGCTTCCCTCCCACCTTCTTCACACATTTCTGAATGAACTGCCCTACTCTCCCCGCTGTCATACCTGACATACACTCCACCCAGGTTCGGCTCTTCCTTGCTCCCTTACCTCCCCATCTCACCCCCCTGAGCATAGAATCCCCCAGTACAAGTACTCAATCCCTCATCTCCTGCACTTCCCACTGGTTGGCCCTCCTTCGAGTCCCTTTTCCTCAGTGTTCTCTCCTCTAATACCCTGTCCTTCCCCCCTTCCCCACCGATTGCACCTCCACCTGATCTCTTCCTCCTCCATCCTTTCTGTGCTCCTTCCCTTGCACAACCAAACCCCCTCCACTGTTTAACCACTGTTCCTCAGGGTTCTGCTAATGTGAAGCCAGTGGAATGGTGCTGCAAGTCTCTGTGAAAACTATTACTTCGGAATGTGCTATCACTCAAATGAATGTCCTGCTGGAGAACTTTTCATAATCGTATTTAGAATGTCTATCAGAAACCCTATTGGCTCCCCTTGAGGTGTGCATATAATGCCCACAGCAGCAAGAACTGACTTTTTAATACCGCAGCTTTTTTTGAGAAATTATGCTTACAAGTGTACCTGCATGTTGAACTCGGCTTCATAGCAGACACGTTGGGTGAATCAGCAAAAATAAGAAGCTGGATCGGGAGGATCCCCATAAGACACCAAAAATAATTAACTAGTAGGTAAATTAAAACGGTTATTATAGGAATAAGGAACATGTTGGGAGGGGGAACAAAAAATCCCAATACATTATTACAGTACAACAACACAGGTCAGAAGCATTCCACTTCCTGAACCTCACTACACTGTTTTAAAATAAATAGAAAAACAAATCAATGGAACTATTTTTTCTAGGGACGTGGGTATGTTGTTCATCCACACTTCTTGGCATGTCCCTTTCCCCTTTAATTCTTGCCGGAAGGTCTTCAAGCTGGCTCCTCCCACTCACCCAGGTGGTATAACCCTTGGCTCCACACCATGACGCCAGATCTTCCTTTCCGCTAGAAGATTCAGGTTGCCTTTTCTCCGCTACGCGTTTTGTAGGTCCTGGCTTCGATTTCTTTGGACCCTCTGAAGGTTAAGCTTGTTCGAGCTCACGATTGCAATTTTTGCTATTCGATTATGGAAGATGAATCCTCCCCCAGTTTTCGCCGGTGCCCGTGCAGCCAGAAAATGTCACACACAAGGGACTTCTGGTGCAGCGCTCGAGCTAATGGCAGCTTAAGAGATCAGCTCCTGACTCCCTCAAGCTACAACTCCTCATTTAGCCCTCAGAAAACCTATCAAACTTGATCTAAAAAGGTAGCATCTTGATGGCTAACATCAGATCGAAGGGGGGGAAGTAACAGATTTCACTTACTTGCGCCGGAATCTGAGACCTCAGACCGAGAACTCTCTGAAGGGGAAACGCCACCAACTACGGCCCAAAAACCACGCGCTCAAAGTAAATCCTCGAGCCACAAAAAAAAAAAGGCTGCCAGCATGGACCAGAAACTAGACAAGCTACTGACCGAAATTATGGACTTGAAATCAGATTTCTCCACTTTTAAGCTGAATCAAGCAACAATGCAAAAAAAACTCTAAAACCACCTCCAAGGTAACTGAACTTGAGCAAACAGTCCAAGAACAGTGTGAGACAGTAACCCACCTACATACTACGCTGGAACAAATCACTACCTTCTGCCATCTTACCATGGAAAGGCATGAAGATGTTGAGAAGTGACATTGCTGATGCAATTTAAGGGTGTATGGCATTCCGGAGAACAGTGACGGGCAAGATCTGGAGGGTTTTATTCCTACAGTTCTCTGCACATCTCTTACCTTAGATCCAAAGTTGGACTTGGAAATCGAATGTACACATAGAGCACTTGGCCCAAAGCCCACACATTCGAATGCCAGGCCTCGTTCCATCATAATCAGGTTTTTAAGGTACAGCACCGAGGAACTTATACTCAGAAAAGCCTGGTCCATGGGTAAAGTGACTCATGGTGCAGAGTGGATTTTTTTGGACAACGACTATGCACCTACAACAATGCAGAGGAGAAGAGCCTATATCCCCCTGTTCCATATCTTGGTTCAACAGCAGCTTAGATTTCAGACCCCTTACCCCAGCAGACTATTAGTACAATATCGATCAGGGCAATCGGTATATGAATCAGCAGAGGAGGCTTTGCAGGACTTTCCAGCCGGGGGACTTCCACTCCTTCCCTCTGTTTCCAGTACCTGGAGGACTCAGAGAGATGATCATCCAGCTCAAGCAGGTCAATTAGGTAGACAAAGCCAGCAGGAGGCACTCATGGCCATCAAGCAATTACTAGCCCAATTCGCAAGACAAAACAACTGAGGGACTTATACCAGACTTCAGAAACAGCTTGGTGAGTGACGCCGGTCTTTACTATACCCCGTCCCTCCAACTTGGGGATTAACATTGGTCTGGAGGGGGGATTCTCAGAGGGCCTAGCAGGGATGGAGGGCCAAGCTGGGCTCCCTGAAATGAGGATTGGGTTGAAGCGGCTTACAAACTCCTTCTGGCCGCATGTGCAGGGGGCGGAGCAATTGGGATCATGACTTGTGATCTCCCTGGGACTCGAATAGGGCAGGGAGGCAACCTGAGACTGCAATATGCTGGGCCGGAACAGAGGCCTATTTTGTTAGGGTCCTTACTGCTGATAACATAGTCCTGACCCCTGATTATTACTAAGAGTGGCAACAGAATGAACTCCCTAGGGGAGTGAGTAGCTACCTGAGTGGGCTGCAGGGCATACACCGCCAGATTAGAAAGAAATTAATTCCCTCAATGGAGATCCCAGGGGTTAACACTCCCGGGCTCCTAGGGGACTGCAATAATTTGGGAAAAAAATACAAGCAGGCCGCCACAGCACTCAGCCTGTTATATCCTTTATTCACTTATCCTCCTCTAATGTAATAGGGTGATAGCTTTATTCTGGACTGCTTATGGCTCTTTAACGTTGTCATAACTGGGAGCCAGGACATAAAGGGAGAGAACAGAGCCTTCTTGCTAGTTGGTTTGACTCGCAAGACTCAAGGCTTGGCGGGGCAGTGGTAGGGTCTATCATTCTGGCCTGGTGCATATGCTATAAATGCCTCATCCTCGATGGTCATGAAAAGAAAGAGTCCCTGGGGGGGTCCCACTCCGCCCCAACATGCAAAAGCTGATTTATAGGCCTGATCTTCTTGGGGGGGGCCCATGGGCTTCCTCTCTTGCAGGGATGCTGGTCCCCCACACTGGTCCTGGGTTCCTCCGAGGCGGGGGGACAGGGGAAGGGCTGATGGCTCGCCATGTTGAAGGGGCACTCTGGCTCAAAACAGCAGGCAGAACTTGTGAGAGATCATTTTTTGCCATTTCAGAGCTCGGAACTTTCCTGAATGCAGCTGTGGACTTCTTATTTAATAATTACCGAGAAACTTTATTTTGAATCTTTGGGCCTAGATAAATATTACTTCTGTTTATTGTCTCTTTCAGATGCTAGGAACCCCTGTGCAGTTTGACTATACTTAGCTAGCATTAATATGAAATTATACTCCCCAGAAGGGGGTACCTTAAACATACCAGGTTCTAATTACTAAGGCTTTCCCCCCTTCATATTATTAAAAGTAGTCCCAGCTTGAGGGACGGAGCATTAACTACCCTGGTGTTCAGTGAGCCATGCACTTTTTTATTCCCTATTCCCAATCCTTGCATCCCCTCCAGATAATCTGGATCAGAAATGTATTTGCTTTCCTAACTTTCCCACCTCATCCCCAACCTTACATTAGGGGCAAGAGTATTCCCAGGGGCACCTCAGCCAGTCGGAGTAAGAGGTACCCATCTCGGCGGAAGTATTCCCAGCCTTCCTCTCCCTATGAGAGTGGGGAGCAGGATTTGGAAGTCACATCACCCAAACCACTGTACATAGTTCTAGCCATTTCAGGCTTAGTTGGACCCAGTTGGTCTAGCTTATTCATAATCCCCACATTGAAGGTTTTTTTTTCTTTATTTTTTTTTAAAACAAAAAGACACAGACTCAGGGAGGTACGGAATTTTTATTCGAACAGTTTGGAGAACAACCAAGGAGAGAAGATCAACACACAAAAGCAAGAGGGAGAATGGGGAGAGTGCGGGGGGAAGCTCATTTCAGAAAACACAAATTACCAATACCAAAATGGGATCCCTTTTTAAAATAATTTCTCATAATGTAAATGGGCTTAATGAGCCTATTAAAAGATACCGGACTCTTAAGGCTCTGAAGTAAATGAAACCGGATCTCTAGTTATTACAAGAAACCCACCTTGACACCAATGAGCACCAAAAATTAGTCAAATTTGGATTCTCTCAGGTGATCGAATCATCTTATAGGAGAGGTAAGAGACGTGGAGCAGTTATCCTCATCCCTAAGTCCTCCCCTTTTATACTATCAGAGCACAACTCTGACCCAGAAGGGAGACTAGCTATAGCTATAAGCATGGTCCAGGGGCAGTGGGTTACAATATGAAGTGTATATATCCCTCCTCAGACGGACACCTCAACGGTCCAGAGATTGTTAGACCACATACTTACAAGGCAACACGGGGCCCTGGTGTTAGGTGGGGACCTCAATTGTCTTATGAGTCCTTCCTTGGACTTTTCGGTGGCCCATCCTTTGAGACAAACCACAGGGCAAAGACATCTTGAAGGACACAGGCCTCGTTGATACCTGGCGCCAATTGAACCCCTCAATGAGAAAATGTACATATAATTCTCCGGCTCATGGCCATTATTCCAGGCTTGATTACCTACTCATTAGCCAAGAACATAAGACTTTAATCCACTCGGCGGACATCAGGAATAGTCACTTATCTGACCATGCCCCAATAGAGCTTGAGCTTAATATAATCCAGGAGAGAAAATCCACACAATGGAGATTCAATCCTTCCCTGTTAAGGGACCATGAATTCAAAGAACTATTGAAGAATAAAATTACAGAAATCATAAATGACAATAAATCCCCCACATCACATCCCAAATATTATGGGACACTGTAAAAGTGGTCCTACATGGGTACATCATTGCCTACACCTCCTACGAAAGAAAACAGCGGGACCTCAAACTATCTGATCTCCAACACAGACTTCAAACACTACAGGAAATTCATATAGGAGGAGACGAAAGCGGCCTATCTCAGTTAAATCAAATTAAAGAGGAAATACAATCCTTATTGACAGTTAAAACAGAGCAGGCCCTCTTGTGGCTTCGCCAAAAATGTTATGAGGGGGGAGCCAGGAATACTGGCGTATAGATTGCATAGGCAGACCCATCATGTAATGGTTAATAAAATGAAAGATCCCAAAACCAATCAGCAAAAATACAATTCTCAGCAAATACTAACAGTATTCAGAGAATACTATCAAACATTATATTCTAACCCCTCCCCACCAGCTAAACCACAAATCACCCAATTCCTGGAACAGATAAATCTCCCTACCCTTACACAAACTCAGCAGGAATATATAATATCACCAATCACCAAAACTGAATTACATAGCACTATAAAAAATTTGAAAAATGGGAAAAGCCAAGGCCTGGATGGCTATGGGGCCGAATTTTACAAAGCAACGAGGGAATTAATTCAAAACCCACTACTAGAGGCCTTTCAGGCAAGTCATAATACTATGTCGACCCCACCCTCGTGGTGACAGGCCACAATTTCAGCTATTTTGAAACCTCATAAGCCCCCCATCTCTACGTCTCTTGTTGCCCTATCTCAGTCCTAAATCAAGACTACAAAATATATTCTAGCAATTTGGCCCGCAGACTAGAAATCTCCTCCCTTCCATCATCCACCCCGATCAATCTGGCTTCATCAAAACCTACAGACAATGAATAGTATTAAACGTACACTGCTTCTTATTAGCCACTCTCTTCACACCAAATCCCCCCCTTCTATTATTAAGCCTTGATGCCCAAAAGGCATTTGATCGTGTCTCGTGGGACTTTTTACTATCTACCCTGGACAAATTTAAATTTCCCCAAGGCTTTCTCGATACTATCAGAGGAATTTATACTCTCCTTGAAGCAGTAGTCAAAATTAATGGCTCTCACTTTAAGCGCTTTCCTTTGCAGAGGAGGACCTGCCAGGGATGCCCACTATCCCCTTATTTATTTACCCTCTATGTAGAACCTATTGCCCAGTTTCTAAGACAGCAGGATGGACTGATGGGATGTACTATACAAAACATTCACCATTAGGTGGTATATTATGCAGATGACCTGCTACTATATATCACCAACCCTGAATCTTCTTTAAACACCCTAACTAGGATTCTACCACTCATTGAACAACTTTCAGGCTACAAAATTAACCAAGATGAGTCAGAGGTGCTGACAATAAATTATACCCCTTCCTCCAGCATTCTGTAGAAATTTCCTCTGAAATGGAACGGACCCTATTTAACCTACCTTGGTATTAAGATCTCCTTTTCCCCCCTCCTCCTTACTAACCATAAATTATGACTAAGGCTGTATTACTTTCACAGTAAAAATAGGCTTATTTCACGGCATTTCATGGTCCTGGTAAGAGGGGTTAAATGTGCTGATATATTTTTTTAAACACAAATCGTACCTGCAGCCGCAAGTCACAGCTTAGGGCAGAGACAAGAAATGGACTTGAAAGGGACTTTCCCCTTGACATTGTTTCGCTGCCTCCCACCCCCTACCATCAAAAGAAGTCCTATTTGTTCACTGCTATAGATGCAGTTTGAATTCAGCTGCCCTTCCCCTGCACCAAGGACTGCAATATTTCATTTTTTGTTTGCAGCAGCAAGTCACAACTCAGAAGACCAGTAGTTCATTAGTGTGGCTAACGCTGCTCATTCCTCCATATAGCGAGGCTGTTTGAGAGCGGGAGAATGGAAAAAGGAGTTTCTGTTCTTTTTTTTCTTTAAACTTGCCTGTCTCTGATTTGAATAGCAGTTGGGATGGATGTGAGTGAACTGCAAGTAGAGAATGAGTGTGAGATTAGATGCGGCACCAGCGATCAGCAGGCAGACTACTATACTGCTTTATTGAGGTACAGTTTGGGCTTACATTCATTTTTAATGCAACATTTATGTTTTTATTTAAAATTACACAGATTGGCATGGTAGGGGGAGGAAGACTTTACAAATTTTAATGAGGATTAGGTACGATTGGTAATCTGGAGATTTTTCACGGTGGACATCCGATTTCACGGTAATCGTGAAATCCGTGAGCCCCATGAAAATAATATAGCCTTAATTATGACCCAGGCTTTCAAGAAATACAGACTGATTTACATAGATGGTCACAACTGCCTTTATCTATACTACCTAGAGTACAATCAATACAGATGAATGTCTTACCCCATTTACTTTATATCATGCAAAACATTCCGTTACCCCCCGCACCATAACGAGTTACATAAATGGGTGAAAGCTATCACTAAATTCTTATGGAACAATAAAAAACCCCGGGTGGCCTTTTCTTGGCTTAGTCTCACAAAGGAGAGGGGGGGCTTGGCACTCCCAGACTTAAGCAAGTACTTAACAGCCACAGTACTAGCTCACATGGCTAAATGGCTCCTTCCTACAAACCAGTCTCTGGTTTGGACTCAGCTAGAAAGGAACTTGACAGATGTCCAGCTGGGCGGAAACCAGATTTACCATCCTACATCCCTGCGGAGAGAGGTCAGAATCTCGGTATTCACTAGAGCAATTCTTCGATATTGGAGACAGCTCCTTGGGACTAAGGAATACTGTCCATTAACAAAATGGATGGTGCTCCCCATTAGAAACCCTAATTTCATACCAGGCATTTTAGATCACACTTTCCACTCCTGGCGAGAGAGGGGATTAGCCCATTCTTTTCAATTTTATCAACAGGGCGTATTTAAAACATTTCATCAGCTACAAGAGGAATACTTATTACCCCATCATGACTTCTTCAGATACTTACAAGTTAGACATTACCTAACCTCTGTTCTTGGGCTCCTTATCCCAAAGCAGCAAACATTCCCCTTAATTAGCCTGCTACCCAAACTCTTTGCTCTCGAAGCCCAGCAGCACCTTATCTCTCGCTTCTATAAGGCGCAATAACAGACCTCTAACCAACCCATCAAACTTATTCAGACACAGTGGGAATCTGAATTGAGGATAGTCCCCGAGCCTGATAAGTGGGTGAGGCTGTGGAGATCTCAACACAAAACTACCTGCTCATATACTTGGTGGGAGTTTTCCTGGAACAGAGGTTGCTCAATTCTTTAGAACTCCTCAGATTATTGCCAAATTCTCAGAGGAAGGGGACTCCTCCTGCTGGAGAGGCTGCGGGATATCTCCAGCAACCCACGCCCACGTACTTTGGTCTTGCCCAATACTTTCCGAATTCTGGGATGGGGTTGGCCAACAACTTGGAGAACTTTTCCCATCTCTTGGCAATATCACCCTACAATTTTCCCTTTTACTTCACTATCCTAGGAATTTTCTGGATAAATCTGTGATCTACTTGTTAAATATTTTATTAAGAGCAGCCCAAAAAGTAATAACTAGATTATGGTTGACACTTAACACCCCCCATTCCCGTCTGGTAAAATCTTATTTATGATATATATATATAAAATGGGCAACATGACAGCTCGCTTTCAGAATACTACGCCAATGCTCCTAGATAGAGGGTCAAGGTGGTTTCTTTATTTATGTCTCCTCGTCATCCAGAATTTCTTCTCTACATTTAGAAACTGACCCACTTGAATGAGTTCAAGCATGGCTATTTGGAATCATTACTAGATGGATTGTGCTCTATACATAAATTAAATGTTATACCTTTGCTGTTGGAGATCAGATAGAGAGACTGTGGGGGGTCTACTGATAAATTAATTTAACAGATCTAATGCTAAGAGGTGCAGGGAGGAGGCTCTGTTGTAGAGATGGGTCCAATATTGGTCTAACTTTCTGGGCAATTCCAATCCCTAGCTTGTTATAATTCGCCAAAAGTAATGAAACAGCACACCCCACCCATGTCACATGATTTAATAAATTATCTATAGAGGGTCTAGAATGGAACCCACCTGAACCCCGACCTCGTCTGCGAGCCGCTGGAGGCCCGGACTTGTTTTGAAGGACCTCTTGAGCTGTGTTGGGACGAGTTACTCAAGGCAAGCACATTCTTATATGAAGAAAATGGCTGGTTGATGCCTTGCTGGATATCAGGCAAAGCACCTAGAGTGCAGAAATCATTATTTCTTCATTTCATAGGTATGCCATCTGTTGCCTAGGGTGGGATTCGGGATGTTCTACCCCCGTTGTACCAAATTTACTGCGCTTAGCAAAGTGCTTCTCTTTCTTTTTGTGTATCAACAGGCCCAGATAAACAAAAAGTGGAGTGTCCTGGTGGCGAACTTTGTAGGGCAAATTTGTTGGCCTAATATCCTGCATAGACTCCTGGCTGGAGTGGAATTTTGCCATGGAAGTTGGAAGAGATAGGCCTGGCTTGGCCCAAACAGAATGGTTTTAAGGGCCACCGACCTAGAAAATAATATGCCCAAAAAGTTCACGATTAGGAAAGGCTGAGTGAGGACCCAAGGAATGTGCCTAAGAGCCAAAATTGGGACTCTTTTTTGAAAGTGGAGATAACAATGGTATTGTCTGAACCAAAAGTTTAATTTGAGACTCTAAAAAAACTTCCCTAGCAGGACATCTTGTTGTGCTGATGACCACTGGGCTTACCAGGTATTTTTTTACATTCTACATTGAAACTGAGCTGCTACTGAAGGTATTTTTTTTTTTGTGCTTGATATGGAAATAATTGCCGTATGAACTCAGGTTGGCTCAGAAGCCCATCATTAAGTATCGGGACTTTAACACGCTAATTTGGAGTTGCTGTATTGAGCAGCCGGGACAATTAAAATCCTGTAATGTTTTTTGTGGGTTTGCTACACATTAGTGAGGCTATTAAGATCATTAAGAACACTTTCTGTCTGACTGAAGTTTTGGATAAGAAATATTAAATTATTTTATGTTATTGTGAACACTTCTGAAATGCTTAAATAGAGTATCAGTAATTTAAGGATTCTGTCAACTGATGTATGTTGCGTTACTTGAAACAATTTAAGGGCTAAACGGGTAACACTGCACATCGATGTAATGGTTTTAGTTTCCATTTGTGTCATAATTATTCCAAGTGCTGCAGGAATATCTAAAATATCTGTATGCATAGGATTGTTTTAAAGTGTTAAATTGTAGTATCATAATGAAGGTTGCCTAGAAAGAGGGATCTGTTTTAACTATCGCTAAATTAACACTTCTTAAGAGAATTTGTGCATATCTCTAGAGGGCCAATTTGGCCTGTAATATCACGAATTAGTCTCTAAGTTTTGGACCTTGAATTGGAGGAAACTGAGAGGATTTTTCTGGGGAAAATCCCAAATTTGCTATGACCAGAGTTGGTCAAAGTAGCAGCGGGTATCTAATTCCCATTATACCGGGGTGTAGTTGGAGCATGGGACCGCATGCATGATAGGATGCTTTGTAATAACATCCCAATCGGATGGGTGTTACTGGCAGCCGTTTACCTAACTTGGACCTGGTAAGTGGGTATCCTTGGATAGTTTTTCCACATGGTACCTCCAAGAGTATAGGTTCAACTTGTGACAGGTTTGAATATATTGGCTAAATGTTAGGTCCTGCTGGGGATGAGTGAAATACCCTTTAAAAGAGATCTTATAGTTATTTTACATTGTGAGAAATGTATTTTTGTGATTAATATTGTAATGGTTTTGTTGAAACAGTACTAAATGCTCGATAAACTAGCAAATGGATTTTCCACTTTGTTCCCTGGGGAACTTTGTACTTTCTAATTGGCCCAAACTAGCCATCAATGGTGGGTATTGGCCTCAAATTATTGTACCCAAAAGTGGAAGGAACGGTGAGGATTTTGTTGTGGGGGGGGGAGTCTATGTCTTTTAAGACCCAGAATTGGTTATAGAATTAGCCTGTATATAATTCCCATCATACTGGGGTGCAATTGGAACATGGGACCGTATGCACGGTGGGATGTTCTGTATTAGCTCCCTAATTGGATGGGTGTTACTGGCAGCCCCTTTCCTAACCTGGATCCGGAGAGTGGGCTTCCCTGGATAATTCCCTCACATAGTACTTCTAAGAGTAGAGTTCTATTTGTGTCTGGCCCATACATGTCGGCTAAATGGTAGGTTTGACTGGGGTACGAGGATAGTCCTTTATTAGGGAGCATGGGTGGATTAGATGCCACTGGTAATAACAAATGCTTAAAGTCTTGTTTATAACTTGATGTATAATGGACATTAAGCATTTTATGACGTATCGGGGTGGTAGATTCACCTGTCCATATTGATATTTTAGTGATTGGATATTTTGAGCGTAAGTGAAGTGTTTTATATGCATCTACATCTCAATGTGATAGTAATATTGGTGTGTGAAGTATCATAGTATTAATTGTACAATATTGTAATGACTTTTTTAAGCTGAACAATAAAACTTTGAACTAGACTCTTGGACCCTTGTTACTCTGTTTCCTCTCTATCTGGAACAACCAAACCTAGCCACGTCATCTCTCCTTCTCGTACCCTGTTGTTAAGCAACTTCCTGTACGCTTATCTCAGGTCTCACCTGAAAATGTGCATCGGATCACTGTGCCTTTCTCAATCACTAATTTACATATAAATACCTACTATAGAAACAAACCTTGACTCAGCATGCCTTCCCCAGGCATTAATTTACATATAAATACATACCTATAAACAAGCTTTGGCTCAATGGGAACTTCCTGGTCACAAATGTGTGCATAAGTAAAGAAATTCACCTGCAATTATTCATATTTAATTTGCCTTATCTTTTCACACAAAACAGTCAAAACTTAAAATTTAAATACTGTACATTCTCAGACTTGACTGTGCCTCCCCTGGAACAATTTGGGGCCTCACCATTTGAGAACCACTGCTCTAGGGCAATGGACACTCAGAACAAAGCCATGGATTTTCCCTGTGATCAAAATATGTTGTTTGATTGCAGAACCACTGACTACATGAAAAAAAATGATGAGTACAAGGCCTCCTGGCAGAGCCACTCATCCAAACCTAAGCCCACCATCCCTCAGAGATCCCGTCCCAGGGGTGTTAGGGGAAGAAGTTTTGTTCCCAGGCCTTATAATCTCTATCTCCAATCTGACTTCGGTCAGTACAGGAGGTCTTTCAGAGGCAGGGGCAGAAGAGGCCAAAGAAGAGCCACCTCTACCCAGCCATCTACCTCTCAGTCTAAGTCCTGATGTGAGTGTCCAGGTTGCCTTCCCACTTCCGGTGGAAGGCAGACTCTCCCACTATCTTCAGCACTGGTCCCTCATCACATCAAACAAGTGGCTGCTGGAGATAGTGGAGAAGGGTCTGTCACTACAGTTCAAGCAGATGCCAGACCTCAAGCATGCCCAGGTGTCAAGACCTCTGTTCCCTACACAGATCCCGTTGTTGGAATTGGAGGTTCAAAACCTTCTGGTTTTACGAGCAGTGGAGAGGGTTCCTGCCCACGAGAAGGACAAGAGCCTCTACTCCAGGTATTTTCTGACGCAAAAGAAAACTGGGGAGTGGCGACCTATCTTAGATCTCAGATATTTAAACAAACATCTGAAAAAAAATACAAATTCAAAATGGTCACTCTGTCACTGGTCATACAGTCCTTACAGCAGGGAGACTGGCTAGCCTCCCTAGACTTAAAGAATGCCTACTCCATCCTAAATCCTAAACCATCCTCTGCTAATTTTCCTTGTGCAGTGTCAGTGGCTCAGTAGGTAGCTCACTCGCCTCTGAGGTCGGGAGATCAGAGGGCTGTGGGTTCGGTTCCCACATCTGGCACTTGGGTTAATATCCCAGTACTGACACTGTAGTGTAGAATGAGAGGGGTGCTGCACTTCTGAGGTGCCGTCTTTTGGATGAGACGTTAAACCGAGGTCCCATCTGCCTGGATTGGTGGTAGTTCAGGTGGATGTTAAAGATCCCAAGGCACTTCTCGAAAAGAGTAGGGGAGTTTTTATTAAAGTTCACATAAGAAGCTTCATTACAAAGTTAACAGATTACATCACTTCATCACCCATCATATACCCATAAACAATTACAAGAAATTATACACATTAATGCTCAACCATAAACGTAATCTTTCTGTACTCAACAACTTCTACTTATATTTAATAAAAATTTGAAACCCCTTCCACCATCTGTAAACCTTAGCCCCTGAATAGTGCATTAAATCAGATTGATATACTGACTTCATCATTTGCATAATTAGATAACTAAAAACTTGATATGACATCATTTTTGATAAATAACCCATTGACATCTACGCCCACAAGTAAAACCTAAGCAACTTAACAAAATAAAATAAGTTTCTAGATGAAGAGTAGAAGCATCTCTATGAAGAACCCCTAACACTAAGGTATCATAATCCATTTCCCCTAACCAACTCATGTGCCATTTTTCTGCAAGAAAAGGCCAAAGTGATTTTGGATAAGAACAAGTTAGCAAAAAATGGTTCATAGTTTCCTCTACATTTACACACGCTAAATAAGGACAATTTCTTTGTTCTAGGTTTTTATGTTTTGCATTCCCACGAACATTCAATCTGCCGTAAACTGTCAGCCATGATATTTCCCATATTGTAGCTGGCATCCATTTATTGTTCAGTTGTTTCAAAACCTGACCATTCAATGAAGGGGGCAATTCTTGAGCAAGGCTCTGTAGGGTACAGCCAGAGCCATTAACGTAAAACAGAACTTTTCCTACTGGCAGGAAGAATCTCAGCACGAGTGATTTTCCATTTAAATAGTTTCTGAGCTGTCAGTGGAAATATTCAGGTACCTTCAGTCTAGAATGAAGTTTGGGCGCCACCTCACCCCAGGCAGCAAGATAATTTCCAAGAACCAAATGCACCATCCCCTTAAAACTATCTAAATTACCAGAAATTCCATACAAAACAGTATGATAAAAAAATAAGGAATAGAAGAAGACAATAGGCTCAATCATTCCTAAACCCCCATTTCCTTGCTTAAATAAGTATAACACCTTTTGACTGGGTTAAGCCCATTGCCCCATAACATCCGAAAAAACATTCCATAAATTCTAGTTTCCAATACTAAAGGAAGAGGAAAAATATAAGCCACATACTGTAATTGCGGAACTATAAAACATTTCAAAATCTGTATTCTTTTTAATTTTGATAATTTCCATGCCTGCCATCTCTTAACCTTAACCCAAGTGCGCTCTATAACCTTCTCCCAATTAACCAAGGCCACATTTGGTGTCCCAAAAATAATACCCAAAATATTTATTGGGTCTTTTGAAAAAAGAACCCCAGACATTTGGCAGGAGGAAATCCCCCAATCACCTACCAATAACCCCTTACATTTAGAAAGGTTAAGTGTAGAATTTGAAACTCCTGCATATTGTACAACTATTTGTATAAAAAGGGAAACCTGATTATGATCCAAGAAAAAGCCACAAATATCATCTGCATAAGCTAAAACAGACAATTTAGCCAATTCATTCTGAGGCAACAAATTTCCCATATTCAACTTAGCCAACTGTTGTAACAGGGGATCAATTGAAAAAAGATACAATAAAGGGCTGAGGGGACAACCCTGTCGTACCCCAGTAGAAATCTCAAACCCTTCTGTAATTTGTCCTTTAAGAAAAACTTTAACAAATGCATGTGAGTATAGCATTCTAATATAACTAATGAATTCCACAGGAGCATACATACCTGGCCAAGGTTAAGAGAAACTTTCTGATCAATACGTATCGAAAAGCTTTTCTTGGTCAAGTGAAACACAGCCCTTATTCTTTTGTAAGGATACTAATTCAATAAAATCTTAATTAACATTAAAGTGCCTTGTATTCTTCTCCTGGTAAACCACAAAATTGGTAATTTGACAGAACCCAAGAAGCATAATTTTAAGCCTAATATTAGGATTTGCGCTAGGATTTTATAATCAGTGTTCAAAAGAATTATTGGTCTCAATTTGCAATATTTGCTCTATTCCCAGCTTTAAATAAGTAAACTAATAAACCTTCTGAAAAGGTAGATGGAAACTCAAGCCTCTGAAAAATGATGAATAAACAGTATATAATATAACTGAAATTTTTGAAATAAAGTACTTGTAAAATTGGTTTGGCAAACCATCCAATCCAGGTGAGGTACCTACTTTAAGGCGTTTAATAGCTTCTTGGACTTCTACCAAAGTAATATTTTTGAGCAATACTAATGCCTCTTTTGAAAAACCAGAAATATCAATATTTTGCAAATAATCCTGAATATGTTCATCTGAGGGGGTCTCTGCGGGCAATAAAGACTGATAGTGTACTTTAATCAGATTTTCCATACCGTTTGCTGTATCGAATCTAGTACCATTAGTGTCCTGTAAATATTCTATAGTGCTATCAGAATGTATTTTCTTACAGGCCTCGTAGGGATCCCAACCGGCCCTCTCCTAGTACCCATAGAAAGCATTGCAGAGATTGTGGATGCTCTATCATATTGGTATTCCACCATCTCTTTCTTAATTATAGCAATCTGAGCAGAGAAATCTTCCTTACTTAAATAAGACAGTGAATATAAATGCTGCAATTGACTTCTAAGTGAGAGATATTTCAAAAACTTCTTGTTTCCTAATGATCTACCATGTGCACAAAACCAACTTCGAATATCTTCTTTAGTATCCATCCACCAGTCTCCAATCTTGTCATAAAGACACAATACAGAAATTCTAGCAGCTAATAAAGCCTCTATTCCAGACTTAACAATAGGGGACTCTAATAAAGACGTATTTAATCTCCATCTGTTCCTTTTTCTATTCTGCAGAGGGATATCTGAAATAGTAAATTGTAATAAAGAATGGTCTGAAAATTCACTAGGAATAATCTGAAAATAACCTTTTTTATATTCTGAGAATGAAAAAGGTGATCTATTGTGGTTTATAATTTCTCCTGCTATAGGTGAACCTATTGTCTTTATTATAACAGCTACAATTGGTCAGTTTATCAGTATCTACCACAGCCGATAGCATGTCTCGAATCGCAATATACCTTCTTTCTTTACTACCAACTACTTGATCTCTTACAACGTCACAATTAAAGTCCCCCTAAAATGATAGCATATGAGGACACTAAATATGGCTGTATTAGCCTTAAAAAGTTCCAACCGAGCAGCTTTAGTCTGGGGGCATACACATTAATAAAGGCGAAAAGCACTAGACTGCCAAGTACCATCTAACAAAAGCAACGCCCTGGGATTAAATCAATCCAATTTTATTAATGAGAAATTATCACGAACCAAAAGGATACTCACCCCATCCGCACAATCTGGCCCAAAGGACCAATAAGAAGGCCTCCAAATCCATTCCCTTTTAAACAATAATAATTGTTCTCTAGAACACATCCATGTTTCCTGAAAAAGAAAATATCATAACCGAACTGTGAAAAAAGAAAAGACGCTCTTCTTTTTACCACATTTAACAAACTATGAATGTTTAAAGACCCTATAACAAGAGAACCCATAAATCATGAGATTAAGAAACACACAGTGAAATCAAAAGAATCTATTTTTTTCGCTTTTTCTTTTTTTTGTCTTTGTAATCCCCATATTCCATCCCAAAGGAGACCTGACTACCCCCAACTGACTGAGAATCAACTTCACTATGTTCCATGTCAAAACTCCCTTCTGGAAGAAATAAGGCTGCGTATGAGTTCCCACTTTCCTTAATACCCGCCTCCTTTAATTTGCTTGAGGGAGTAGTCTTGTTCTGCCTAGATGAACGTCTTCTAGCTACTGGTTTAAAATCTAAATCCTTAGTCTCTAAATGATCCCCATAACAAAAAGGTGAAAGAAGTGGGTTCACTTTATCACTCGTGTCTGCACTGTCCTGTTTAGGCAGAGAACCAACTTCAGGGTTAGCTACCAGCGGGGGAAGACAAGGTGCCGGAATACCATCTAAAACTGGTTTAGAGACTAGATCAGAATGGGAAACTATATTCTGAGGAGGGGGGGGTCAACCTTCCCTTCCAGCAACTCTTGTGCCTGCTGAATTAAAAGATCAGGGCTTGCACTTGGAGCCTTGTTCCTGGCTGCCCAAGAACAATCACCAAATACATGACCCACCTCCTCACACAGATCACACCTAGTGCCGTTGGTGCAATGCAATGCTATACCCTATACCCCCACAATTATCTACAGGCTTGGTCACAAGAACTAGATAAATGTGTCCGTGCTCCACATTTATAGCAAGCCCTCAGCTGTCCTGCATAAAAGCATACTCCTCTGTCCCTGCCACCATAAAAAGAATTAGAGATGTGTTCTAACCCATTTTCTCCAACCCGCAGTTTAACTTTATATTTCACCCCTGTCCAAAGGACTCAGAATCCAACAAGGCCTCAGGTTTGCTTTAAAACCTCACATTTCTGTGACAACCAATATGTAATGTCGTCAACATGCACCCCTCATTCCAAACATTATAGTTACAAATCTAACAGAGGGCTTGGTCAAAGGGATAACCAAAAAGGAGACCATAGGGGAAAATTTTACTAATGCATAACGTTCCCAGAAAAGCTCTAAAGCATGAGTGGTTCTAAAACTAACGTCATAGTTGTCTTCTCTAAATATTTATCAGTGCAAAAACATCTTTAGGGAAAATTGTAAAGAATCTTTCAGCAATCTGACCTACAAACACGATCAGGCCTATCCGCTAAACCTCCCATATAAGCGGATCTGAGCGGCATTCGCCTGGGTGCAGCTTCTTTTTAATGTTGAAAACAACTCTGACAATAGGGGCGGTTGATTAACTTTAGGGGTTGGGACTGAGCATTATTTTCAAATTATTATCTTTCATAAGCCCTTCCCCCTTGGTAACCCCAGTTCCAGTAGCAGGGACTGGAGCAACCCCTTGAGCCACTGGCAGTTTTGGTGGATTTATGCCAGAAGGCTTCCATCCTGGAGATGCCTGTGAAAAACCTGTTGAATAATCCCAAGTGGGATCTGGAATCCAAGCGCCTTGCTCGGTTTTCACCCATCCTGCTCCCTGCAAGGCCTGGGTAGTAGACCATGGTTCATTAGGTAGTTCTGAGGAGCCAGATATAGAAATAGGAATAGTTACTGGAGTTTTTAACTGCTCCTGGGCAGATATAAAGGTAGTCTTGGGTTTGGATTCGAAAAAAAAGGTAGTGACTCCTTCCTGTGTTGCTGGATCAGTTTGGTAAAGAATATTGCCTTTAGAAGCAGTCCCATGCTTCTCTATTAATGCTGGTGCTTTAAACACAAAACGAGACTCTGTCATAATGACAGAGGATTGGAATACAGCCTTATTCTCTTGACATAGTGCCTTTACTGATGCAGAATGCTCAGCACTACTGCTCTCATCCATGGCCACCGCTGACCAATCCAGAATTTCCCCAGGCTTTAGGCACACACATTCCCTGGTGCTAAGACTGCCAGCCTGCTTGGGATCCATACTCAGGGGTGCATATACAAGTGAATCAGAGGGAGCTGCCGACTAAAGCTTGCAGCTTGCTCCTCTCTCAGAATTCCTATCATGCCATTAACCCCTCGCTAATTCTAGAGTCTTTTGCCATTGAGGTTAGCCCCAAAAAATGCTTTTTACCTTGCGACTCAATGTCTGAATGATCAGATCCCAATCGCGCTGCTCTGTTCGTTTCGTCGGCAGGAAGAACAGCTGCCGAAACACCAGCTGCGTCTCCCGACGATTGCGTTGCACTAAGATCCTCGGTTGAAAAGAAAATTTCCTCCGCTTCTCTCCTTTCAACTTTGCCGAGCGCTGTACGACTTCGGGCCTCTAGACCAAGAAAACTAGGAGAGGAGGCCCACTCTCCTAATTCTGCGATGTCCTGCTGCATCAGCAGCTCCTCCGGAGTGGCCATTCTGCCGACCTCAGGCTCCCTCTACTGTTCAAGCAGCCGCATAGCCCAGCAAAGAGTAGGGGAATTTCCCTGGTGTCCTGGCCAAATTTCCCTCATTCACTAAAAATACCACCAACAGCTTAATCTGGTTCAATTTCAGTTGCTTATCATCAGTATCCCCCCCGGTCACCCCTGAAAAAGGGATTTCTATGTCCAGTAGGCTTACCAGGTCAACAAAATTCAACAACATCAACAACTTCCACATACTCATATGGAAATCTCACAGGAAGATTCTCAGGTTCAGACTTTCTTTGGGTCAC
The DNA here is from genome assembly GCA_016271365.2 of Neoceratodus forsteri. Taxonomy (NCBI): domain Eukaryota; kingdom Metazoa; phylum Chordata; order Ceratodontiformes; family Ceratodontidae; genus Neoceratodus; species Neoceratodus forsteri. The sequence goes on along the minus strand of JADMNL010000025.1, from coordinate 165,253,678 downwards.
TATCAGTTCACTGCAGTGCCCTTTGGTCTGTCCTTGGCCCCAAGAGTCTTTACAAGGTATCTCGCAGTGATAGCAGCACACCTCAGGAGACTGGATGTCGCCCTCTACCCCTATCTGGATGATTGGCTCATAGTAGCAGTCTCCTTGTCAGGTCAAGGAGTTCCTTTCCCTCAAAGAACACATTCTGGAGTCTCTGGGTTTCCTGGGAAATTTAAAGAAATCTCACCCGGAACCCACTCAGCTGCTTACCTTCTTAGGGGCCCAGCTGGACACTCAGAAGGGATATTTATTTATTTATTTGCTTTTGTTAACCGGGTAAACTTTCTTCCTGCAGGAATGAATTTAGAGTTTCCTTTCAGTGGCAGATTCTTTCATCTGGGGACAGCCAAGACCAGCCAGACATTTCCACAAACTTCTGGGACATATGGCCTCAATGATTGCAGTGGTCCCAGTGGTCAGTTACAGGATGCGACTCCTGCAAGTCTACCTTAGAGCTTGCTGGTCTCAGAGAAGCAACAACTTTTCAAAGTGGATACCTGTGTTGGAGCAGTTCCTCCAAAACCTGCTGTGGTGGAAGAACCCTGTAAATTCATAGGCAGTGGTTCCCTTCCAAGCTCCTCTTCCCACAAAGGTGATCACCACAGATGCCTCCCTCTTGGGCTGGGGAGCACATCTGAACAGTGCCTCAGTAAGTGGCAACTGGACTCCCAAAGAGTCACAGTCGCATATCAATCTTTTGGAACTCAGAGCAGACTTTCTAGCTCTCAAGGCTTCCGCTCCCAACATAGAAGGGCAGGCAGTTCAAATTTGCACAACACCACTGCAATGTTTAACATAATCATGCAGGGTGGTACCAGATCAAGAATACTCTGTTCGGAAACTCTGAAGCTCTGGTCTCTACCATTCTCCTTGGGAGTCAGCCTCTCAGCTATTCACCTCCCAGGCAAACTCAATACCCTGGCGGATGCTCTGAGTCACATCAGTCAAGGCCAGAGCGAATGGACACTGAACAAGCACTAGCCACAGTGTTCAGGTGATGGGGCACACCAGACGTGGATCTGTTTGCCTCTCCCCCTCAATTTTCCGCTTCCTCAGTACTGTTGCAGACCCCCAGTCCTGGGTACACTTCCTCTGGATGCCCTGATCCTGGACTGGTCAGAGAAGTTCCTATACGCATTCCCTCCCTTTCCCTTGATACTCAGGGTTTTGCTGAAATTCAGACAGCAGCCTGCATCGATGATCCTAGTGGCTCTAGACTGGCCCAGACAAGCCTGGTACCCTCTCCTTCTCTCAAAGTCCTGCAGCAGGCCCATTTGCCTGCCTCCAACTCACTCCCTGCTGACCCTTCCTCAGACAGGAGTGCAGTACCCAGACATACACTCTCTCTTCACCTCAAGGCCTGGTTCTTGAGGAGTTAGTTTCCATCCTCACAGTACTCTGAACAGGTCCTTAAGATATTGAGGATGGCCAAAAACCCGAACACTAAGAAGACTTATGCAGCCAAATGGAAAAGGTTTTCCCTCTAGTGTAAGAGCAAAAAGGTTGAACCCCTATCAGCTTCAGACCCTCAGCTGCTAGACTACCTAGTACACTTACAGGCTTCAGGCTTAAAACCAACTTCCTTCAAGTTTCACCTGGAGGCAATTTCAGCCTACCTTTCGGTGGGAGAAAAAATAAATTTTTTCCCACGCCATTTTTAAACAGTTTTTCAAAGGCCTCTTGCACCTTCAACCTCCAGTAGGGAGCTGGTCTCCCCTTGGAGCCTGAACCTTTGCATAGACAGGCTCATGAAACCACCCTTTGAGCCTATGTCCACTGCTCAAATCAAGTCTGTGACCTGGAAGATAGTCTTTCTTGTGGCCATTACCTCTGCCAGGAGGATTTCAGAGCTACAGGCCCTGTGCACTGACCTAAATTACATCATCCCTCACAATGATAAAGTTGAGCTCAGGACAAATAGGAAATTTCTGCCAAAGATGGATTCAGAGTTCCATTTAAACCAGTCCATTACTCTGCCTATCTTCTTTACCAAGAAATCCACACCTGGTGAGCAAAAGCTCCACAGCTTGGATGTCAAAAGAGCCATCTTCTACTACCTAGAGCATACTAGGCAGTCCAGAGTGTCCTCCACTCAGTTGTTCCTCACCTACAGGGATGTAGGCACTGGAAGACCAGCTACTAAGAGAACCATTTCCCGCTGGTTGGTCTCTTGTATTAGTTTTTGCTATGAAAAAGCTGGTCACCAACCTCCAGTAGGGCCCTGGGCCCACTCCACCAGAGGCACTGCAGCCTTGCTTCCAGCAGCAAGGGACATTCCCCTACTGGATGTTTGCAAAGCAGCTATCTGGAAATCTGTGCAGACCTTTGTGGAACACTGCAGTTTGGATGTGCAGACCAGATCTGATGCCAAATTTGGCAGGGCGGTTCTGCAGAGTTTTTTTCCTAAGCAGGTTCTCTGCCCACCTCCCACTTGGTTCTGCTCAGTAGTCTACTAAAGTTACTGATGCTGAAGGACTCCTAAGGTAAGAAGAAAAAAATTACTCTCCACAGTAATCTTCTTTCTTCCAAGGGGTCCTTTAGCATCAGTAAGCTCCCACCCTTCCTCCCCAGTTCGCCTGTCGGAGAAGGGCTCTTTACTACACCTTTTACCAAATTTGGAGTTTCTTATTGATGAGATTTTAACTCGTTTCTATTTCCACTTTTTGTGGACATTTGCATGTTTTTTGAATCCTGTTGATTCTTTTTCAGGGCATGTGCCCTCGTTTTTCCTTTGAAAAAATTCTGAAGCCTTCATCAGCTCTCACTCAGCTCATTCCCCTTCCTGTTTTCTGATTGGCTATGGCCCTAAGCTCATTTACTGTGTTTGCTTGTTGCTCGTTTTGATCTCTTTTAATTCGTTTATTTTTGGCAGCTAGAGTTTGCAAAATCATTTATTGTTTTGTTTGTTATATTCGCTGTTGGTTGCTGACTGTGCCCTTATGGTATTGTCACATAACTGCTTTATCTGTAACCAGTGGTCTGACGATTTTTAATAGGCCAACAGCTTAATATTTTTGTCTTGGAGATCCTCTGTGGCTGGACTAACTGGGTGGCAGCATTTCTGGATTGAATTGGATCGAACTGGATGAGTGACAGGGGCTTTGCTGTTTGTTGTGGGAACATCCTTTGGTGGAGCCGGGTCGGGCTTTCCAATTTCAATTTTCAATTTTATTGATTTGGAAGATACCTTTGAGCCCAAGCTCTTTTATAAAGGTTCCACGTCAGTGAATTAGACAAGGTACAAAGTAGTAATCATAAAAAAAACATAAGAAACAGCATCCTGTTTAGACATGTACATAAAGACATTGTGGGTTAGAGCAGTGAGTTACATGAGCACAGTTATAAAGGCAGAGAATAGTGCAGCCCCTAGGAGCCTTGTCATCAGCTTGGGGGAGGGAGATGGTCAGAGGAAATTGTATAGCAATTGATGGGTGTTAAGGGCAAGCTGTGGGCTCTGAACATTTGTCGGTGCTGGGTTATGATTAGTTTGAACTACGAGTGGAAGACTGTTGTGGATTGGATTGCTGGAGAGTCAGGAGAGAGGAGCTTGGATTCATTGGTTCCCTGGAGTGTTTCCCGACTGTTTTTGGCATCGTCTACTGTCAATCTTCCTGCACTGGGATCTGGACTTGGGACTACTTGAGGTAACGTGAATGTTGGGGCAAGCTACTGGAGGTGGTCACTGTTGTTGTCAGGGTTCGAGGCGGATTGCGCCGGTCCTGGGCCTGCTGAAGGGTGGGTGCAAGTTACCGGTGTTCCCTAGGTTCACTGGGGGGATCTACTGGTGAGTGGATACTAGACTGGGGGCCATTGCTACGGGCCTGACCGGGGGCAGTGACATCTTGGAGAGGTGGTTATTTTCTCTTCATGTTGCTGGCCTCTGAATCACTAGTGTTCCTGGATGTGGGGTTATTATCTGCTACTAATTCTCAGCATCTCTGAGAACGTTGCCTACATTACACTGGTCTTCATTTTCTCTTTTTACTGTATGTTTTCTCTCGGACTCTTGGTGAGAGTAGAGTCTCAGGGTGAGAATTTTGGTTTTTGGCTAAGGGAAGTGAGAGATCGCTTGGCCCCTCATCAAAACATTTAAAGCTGTCTGCCCAGGTTTATTACTGAGGTGTACTGGACTGCTGTACTGAACTGAAGTTAAGCAATGCTATAATCATGAACTGTGAGAGGATTTATATGGATTGAATATGAACTGAAAATCTTTGCAGTACTTAAATTTGGACTGATGTTTTAAATAATTTGTTTACTTATTCAGATGTTTGGGTTATATTTTTTATTTTGGCGATTAGTATTCGTCTGTTGTCTGTGAGTTGGATGATGATTGTAGTGAATGAATGGTTGATGGGACCTTTGGTGGGGTTTTGTGAGAGACACTTCACTGAAGGTGAGTGTGTATGTGTATTGATGATAACTGTAGTGTGGAATTACTGTGGTTGTAAAATTCCTGGGTTTCATTTATTTAATTATTATTAATTAAGATGTGTTGGGAGGGTGTTAAGTTGGCCAAGCATTATTCCCTTACTATGCTCTGGGATCTACGCCCCTTTGACTTTCCCCCATTATCAGTTGAAGTTTATAAGAGATGCCGAGTGTTGAGGATAGTGAGGAGTCGATTGGCGGGGATGTGGCCTGGGCATAGTGGGAGAATGGAGAGGGGTGGGCGGATAGAGGTAGTGGGAACTAGGAGATGCTCCGGGGCAAGATTGGGTCAGGAAAGGGGTGGTCCCTGCTTGATTCTCATACCCAAAGGCTCCACAAATAGTGGGCAGGTCCTGGGATCTTACTTGATAACCCATCCAACCCGGGCGATGTTGTGTAATGGCAGATCGATTAGGAACAAGACGGCTATTATAGCTGATCTTGTTGGAACATCTGAGCTGACATGCATCACCAAGACCTGGCTGGATGAGCACGCAGGCCCTATTTTGGCATCTGCTGTTCCAGCTAGGTTCTCCGTGATACACCGCCCGAGATTGGATCGTAGGGACGGGGGTGTAGCCATTTTGTTTAAAATGGAGCTGAGTCTTGTGGATGTGCCAGTGGGATGCACTCGATCCTTTGAGTGTATTCTGGGAGCAGGTGTAGGGGTCAGGATACTCCTCATCTACTGTCCACTCAGCGATGGTGGAGAATTCCTGAAGGAGTTTGTGGACTTCATTGTCGACGTGGCGTTGGAGTCACCCAGATGGTTAATTCTGGGTGACTTCAATGCCGGGATCGATGATGAACTCTCGCAATTTGGAAATAATCTCCTCCAATTTACGATTATGCTGGGCCTTACACAAGTGGTTACCTCTGCTAACCATATAGGAGGTCACTCCTTGGATCTTGTGTTTCTCCTGGGGATGGAGATCATGGGATTGGGGGTGGAATCAAATGGTTGGTCAGACCATCACACCATACGGTTCAGCTTCAGGGCACCCCCAAATAGGCCTGCCCCTATGGAGATGGTCCAGTATCGCCCTTTGAGGGGGGTTACTCCTGAGGGCCTATCGGCAGTGCTGGACCTATCGGGTTTATCAAGTGAATGCATGAGTCCAGGGGATCTCGTACTTGCCTTTAATAAGGCAGTGGGTGATGCTCTGGACTTAATTGCTCCTGTTTGTGTTCGCCCACTCACTCTGCGCCCGAGGACCCCTTGGTCTGATGGGTCCTTGAAGGAACTGAGGAGAGTGGGCCAAAGGCTAGAGAGAACTTGGCAGAAATCTGGCCTGAATGCTGACAGGCTTAGGTTGATGGACCATTATGCTGCCTATCAATCAGCAATCACCCATTAGAAGGCAGAATTCCTGTCCAGGGAGATTGCTGCTGCATGGAATTGACTGGCTCAGCTCTTCCGGACTGTGAACAGACTATGCAATCCAGTCTGTCTTCAGTCTGGAAGAGATTTTTCACAAATAAATTGTGATGAGCTTGCTCGATTCTTCACAGATAAGATTGTCAGCATTAGGTTGGGTATCGACCCAACTCTCTCTCTCTCTCTCTATAAGGGATTGCAGAGATCAGTGGGAGGTGTCAAGTGCCTGTGCTACCTGGTTTGACTTTAGTAGGCTGGAATTCACGGACATTGTGAGGATTGTCCAGACTGTGCGACCAACCAGCTGTAGTTTGGATCTGAGCCCTACACCACTATTGTTCGGTTGTGTAGATGTTATCTGCTCAATCCTTGGTGAAATTGTCTGGAATTCCTTGGAGCAGAGGGTCTTTCCTGATCCACTCAAGGAGGCGGTCATTCTACCACTCCTTAAAAAACCCTCCTTGGACCCAGACTGTCTATCTAACTATAGACCTGTCTCTAATCTGCCCTTTGTGGGTAAGGTTATTGAGAAGGTGGTTGCGTTGCAGCTGAATGACCATCTTACAGCCCACAATGTCTATGATGTTCTCCAATCTAGGTTTAGGAAAAGACATAGCAGTGAGACCGCCCTAGTGTGGGTCTTAAATGATCTCCTAATTGCGAAAGATCGAAAGGCTCGTACTATTCTAGTCCTTCTCAATCTCTCGGCAGCATTTGATACTGTGGACCATGGTGTGCGCTTGGAGTGCCTGCGGCTTCTTTGTGGACTGTCTGGTACAGTCCTACGCTGGTTTCGATCTTTCCTTACAGGCAGGACACAGAGGGTTGTCACTGGAATTTATTCATCTGACACCATCTTCCGGTCCTGTGGTTTGCCTCAGGGCACCATATTGGCGCCCATGTTGTTCGCAGTTTATATGCTGCCATTGGGAGATATCATTAGGCAATACAGTTTGGGTTTTCACTGCTATGCAGATGATACCCAACTGTATCTGTCCTTTATTCCCAGACAGGATGATGCGACCTCCGTGCTTAACAACTGTCTAGCCGAAATCAGAGATTGGATGAGCACTAGCTGGCTGAGGTTAAATCCAGATAAGGCCGATGTGTTGGTTGTGGACCCGGGTCACCCTGAGGCGGGTCTTAGGGCTGGGCTTCCATCAGGCTTATGGCTTGATGATGTCCAGCTCTTGACCTCAGACTGGGTGTGTAACCTGGGCATTATTTTTGATGATGGTTTGACCCTGAAATCGCAGGTGTCTGCAGTTGTCAAATCTTCATTTTATCACCTTAGGAATATCGCCTGGGTGAAAAGCCTGGTCCTCTAGCTGACCTTCCTACATTGGTCCATGCCTTTGTAACCACTCACCTTGATTACTGCAATGCCCTTTACCTAGGGCTTCCAGGGGTCGATATTCGTCGCTTGCAGCTAGTACAGAACGCGGCAGCCAGGCTTTTGACGGGTACATCCAGGACTAGTCATATTATGCCTGTGCTGCATGAACTGCACTGGCTGCCGGTTCAGTGGCGGATCACCTTTAACGTCGGGTTACTGACCTATAAAGCCCTACATGAACAGGGACCGCGGTATTTGCAAGATCTCCTTACTCCCTACTGCCCCTCCCACTCACTCCGATCCGCCGATGAGGGATTGCTAGAGATTCCCAGGGTTCAGTTAAAAACATCTGAGGCACATGCATTTTCTTATGCTGCCCCTTCCCTATGGAATTCTCTACCTCATCAGATAAGAGAATGCCTGACTGTCTCGAGTTTTAAATCCGAACTCAAGACCTATTTGTTTTTAAAAGCTTTTTCTGAAGGTTTTTAATAATATTAATGTATGTTTATTTTGATTGTATTGTTTGATTATTTTGTTGTACAGCACCTTGGTATTTAAAAGGCGCTTAAAAATAAAGTTTACATTTACATTTACAAAGGCACACCTCTGGGGCAGTTGCACCTAGCCAGCTAACTGCTAAAGTTACTGATGCTGAAGGACCCCTTGGAAGAAAGATTACTGTGGTGAGTCATTTTTTCATAATCTCCATGTGGCTCTCCATTATATGTGTAATTGTGGGATCATGGCTTCACCTCATGCCTCACTTCCTAAGGCATGCCATCATCCCAAATTACAAAATTTTTGCCCATTTTATGAATATTGTAAGTGTAATGATCCACTCTGGGTGTGTGTCAGTGTTGTAATAACCTCACTCCCTGTGTGATTACATAGAACATAGAAACATAGAATCTGTCTGCAGATAAGGACCATATATCCCACCTAGTCTGCCCATTTCCCTACTTGCTGCTGCAGCCCCAGATCCTATTTGATTTGCAGCTGTCCTGCTCTGCACATCTCCAGGGTACCCTTATGTCTATCCCATGCACTCTTGAACCCCTGTATAGTTTTTGCAACCACCAATTTTGCTGGCATGCTGTTCCACGGCTCCACCACCCTTTCAGTGAAAAAGTACTTCTTAACATTACCTCTGAGCCTTCCGCCCTTCAGCCTCATGTAACCCCTAGGTGGTGCTATCCCAAGGGTTGCTACCCCTGCCTGCTTGGCTAGTAGCAGGTTAAGGGGCCTGAGTTCTGAAATGGGTGCCTCCACCCAGAGGTCAGGGTTGGTAGTGGTCAAGCTAACCTGGGCACAGTCCTCCGGGACACTGTAACCCCCCCTCATTCCTTACTAGTGGCTGGAATAATACACAATAATCACTTTCACAGTACCCCTGATACACCACACAAGTACCCACACTGTTTGCACTTACTACCAGGGCTTTCTTCTGGCTCGACCCTGGGGACCCCTGTAAAACAAGGTTATACATAGCAAATAACAGCAGTGCTTTACAGTACTCTTGCACAAACTGGAACCACAGTCAGGGTAAATGCAAAAAAGAGTTAGATCGGATTTATTTAAGGGACTTAAACAAGGGAGGGGCATAATCAGGTTAATTTGCTTAAAGGCTGTATCAATCAGTTATGCATGCACATCAGGGTCCATAAACAGTCACACTCTGGGTACCCAGATGGAGAATGGAGGGCTAGCCAGGAACGTTGCAGCTGGTTGGGGCCCTGTGATGGAAGAAAACAACATGACAATCAGATAACACACTTTTAGATTAGGCTGTTGTTGCAAGGAGCTACCCTGATGATTACTTACCATACCCAAGACTGGACACAGGCTGGACGAAAATTGAGACTGCAGGTGGTTGATCTGGAGTGCCAGGAGAAGCAGGGCCCACACGATTCGCCAAGGTGTCATTCCTGTTCAAATGTGGAGCAGGGGGCTGATCCCCAGGCAGGTCTCTCGTTGATGGCTTTCTCTGCGCAGCGTCTAGTCTGGCTGGGCCAGTGTGGCAAGGCCCAGGCCAAATGAACCTTGAATGATAACTATCTTGAACCTGTATTATCTGTTGTCTCTTGTGCTACTGTCTGTTGTCCTCTATGTGATGAGGTACCTTTGTAAATGAGCCCCTGGCTCAAAGGTTGTTAAACTGATGTTTAAATAAATAAATAAATAAATGAAGACAAATTTGGATACAGTCTGTTTTGGGCTGGATACAGCTTCTAGCAAGCAGAACACAGTTCACACAGTGGGGAACCAAATCACGACCCACTAACAACTCATAGCACATTTACATGTAAGGAAATTCTACTGTACCAGGCAAACCGCTCTCCGGTCACGATCGCAAAGTCTCTGCACAAACTGGGGATTCAAAAGCAGCTGAGAATCCTGACAGGCCAATTGCATTCAGCAAAAATCTTCAGTCTTCTTCAGGTATGAGCCTGGTAAAAAATCAGTGGCTTACTTCATTCTCACAAACTTGGATTTAGTCCGAAATAATTCTCTTCTCTCCCTCTCAGGGGCAGCAGGCAGACATGCAGGCCACAACTCAGGCCTTTCCACAGTTCTCCCTTGCAAAACTACTCAGACGGCTGCTTGACTGTCTTAAGCTGTGGCTTTTTCAGCTCCCAACTTAATTCTGACTCAACTACCAGCAAGCCTGGGACTTTCCCCAGAATCCAAAAGGTTTGGTTGGCTGATCTGTCTGTTATCACAACAAAGGCTCCCCCTTCAGGTGCAAAAAAGGTGCCAAAAGCCCAAAACTACAATTCCTACAGATTTTGACTCTAGACAGCTCCTGTAGTCTGGCTCCATTTTAGGTCCCACCGGTACTGATTGGTCCAATTCGGCAGTCCAGGACCAAGATAGCGGAGATAAACAAAACAGTCCTTGCTGCAAAGAATGCAGGTTAGACAAACTACATTATCGTTATCACTCTAAATAATTTTCAGCAAATAGTTACATCTTTCAACAGAGCTCCCTTTCAGATTACTTATGACTGCAATCCAGGCAGCTCTTAAAGAGACAGTACACAGAGACTATACAGACACTCTCTGGCAATCACATTTAAACTGCTAAAACACAGGACACCAGCCTGACAGTGAGCATTTAGGCAAGCTCAAGGCAGACTTTTCAGGAACCCTCATTTGTAAGGGGGTTACACCCTTCCCTGCCTGGAGAAAACTTGGCGTCCTCGTCAAGTCTGTACTATCACAATATTGCAAATGTAAACTATACGAGACATTTATACCATTAGCACGTTATGCAAGTGACATCTGATGCATCAGTCAACGTAAACTTATACCTTTACTATACATATTCTCTACACTTTACAATACTATATCCATTCTGACAATACATCATGCATATTTCACACAGGTAATTTACACATTATTGTGCAGAATCATGTAATAACTTCTTGTACACTGAACAATGTAAGAGGGGGTCCTTCCCTATCAGCTAACTTGGGGCTAGATGGGGCAGGGGCACCATACCTAGAAGGCAGAACGATCAACCTGGAATTGGCACTTAGGCTTAGTTTAGGCAGTGAGCCCTGAGAAACATAAACCCCTTTATGGAGCACATTGAGAGGCAAATCCACTGGCCTCCCAGGAGAATCATAACTGAAGTGTACTACTGGCTTGACAGCTCAGCCAGTCTTTCTGGGGGGAACAACCACAGTCTCTGTACTTTCAGCAACAGCCTTGGGGCTTTTCTCACTTGTGAGGGGTGCCTCTGCCTGGGTAGAAATGTCCAAACTTTGAGCACTGTCATCTCTTTGCTCTGTAGGCTCTGTTTCTACAACACTTTGCTCATTTTGAAGAGGCACTGGTACCGAAGGGGAGTTATCAGCACTCTCATAGTGTTCTTCAAGTTCTGGCATGTCACCAGAAAGACTCCTTCCATCAGCCTCTCCCTCAGGCAAATCATACAGTTCTACAATACACAGAGACTCAGCATCTTCAGACATGATGCTTTATACTTCACTTTCAGGGATCATTGGCCTCAAGGACAAAGCTGGGGGGGTTAGGCAGTCCAGAAGGCCCAGCTTCATCCCCACAATTAATAATGGGGTTACCTCAAAACAGCTGACTCCGTTCATAAGAGGGGTAATAGGCATAGTTGCGCTCACTCTCGTCAGAAGTGGACTGACAGTCATTATCATTCTGGGCCTGCTGCAGGGGAAACCTTGAACTTGTAACCACTGGGGTAGGTCGACTGTCTCTCTTTCTTGCAGCAGCATGAGTCACTGGCCCAGGCGACTCTATTTCTGATTGTTCAGCCTCTATTATGTCTTGGCCAATAGATAGTAAGTGGTTACGGTGCATGGTCTTGACAGCTTTGGAGTTGTTCTCTGGGCGCACCTTGTACACAGGTAAATCATCCAACTTTCCAACTACTACATCAGGAAGATGGTGCCACTGATCAGCAATTTTGTTTTTACCATGCAGTCCCAAATTGCCTAACAACACACAGTCTACAGGTCGAAGCTCTTGAGCCTTTACTTTTTTATCATCTTTGTTGGCTAGATTTCTCTTGGCGGCCATTGTCTGGGCCAGTTGATAGGCATGGTTCAATTGAGCTTTCAGTTTTTGTACATATTGCAAGTAGTTTTCGGCTTGGACCCCATCTGATGAGACCCCAAAACAGACATCAACTGGCAGCCGGGCCTCTTTTCTGAACATGAGGCAGTAGGGGGAGAACCTGGTAGCATCATTTTTCATGCAACTGTATGTGTGTACTAAGGTGCTAACTCCATTTATGCTTGTCTTTTGGGTGGAGGGTGCATAGCATGTCTAGCAGGGTGCAGTTAAAGCGTTCTGGTTGAGGTTCCCCCTGTGGGTGATAGGGGGTGGTTCTTGACTTTCGCACTCCCCATAGAGAGAGCATTTCATTGATTAGTTGACTATTAAAGTCTCTGCCTTGATCAGAATGAATCTGCTGGGGAGAACGATAGTGGACGAAGAAATTTTCCACTAATACCTTGGCCACGGTAGACGCCTTTTGATCTTTGGTGGGAAAAGCTTGTGCATATCGTGTGAAATGATCCATAACCACTAACACATTGCCAATGTTTCGCTGATCAGGCTCTAAACTCAGGAAGTCGATGCAGACTAGTTCCATTGGGGTGCTGATATTAATGTTGACAAAGGGGGCAGTCCTCTGAGGCAGGGCTTTTCTCTGCAGGCAGCGACTACAAGTCCTTACATGGTGCTCAACATCAGCCCCATCTTGAGCCAGTAGAATCGAGATCATACCAGGTCAAGGGTTCTGTCAATACCGAGGTGCCCCATATGATTGTGGAGGGACCTCAGTACCAAATCTTTAAAGGCTATGGGCAGGACCAATTGTTGCTTGTCTACTTTGCCACTACAATCTACTGTCTCTCTATACAACAACTGATTGAGCAACTTCAACCTGGGGCCTTCTTTAAACAATAAAGCAGTTCACAAGTCAGTGGAACGTAACTTAGACACATCTTTCTCCGCACACAGGGCATCAAGTGCTGGCTGAATCATAGGATCTTTGGATTGAGCCCACTGAATGCTGTCATTGTCAAATTGAGGTAGTGCACTAATATCTAGAGCAGAGAAGTGGCAATAAGCAGCTGGTATGCAGGTGTCAGAAGGGCCCAAGCAATCTACTAAGCAGTCCACTGTGTTCACAGACATCTGTTCATCTCTATCAAACTTTTGGCACAATGCTCGAATGTCAGGTTCAGACAGCCTGACTCAATCACTCTTGGAAGTGGGCCTTTGTGATAGGGCATCAGCATCAATATGGTTCAGGCCCAGTCTGCATTCGACAGCATAATCATAGGTTGATAATGCAGAAAGCCACTGGTGCCCAGTGGTGTCTAACTTAGCTGAAGTCTTTACATAGGTCAATGGGTTATTGTCAGTCTTCACCAATATCTTTGCCCCATAGAGGTATTCATGAAACTGGTCAATGATGGCTCATTTTAGCACAAGGAACTCCAACTTATACACAGGGTAGTTTCGTTTGGATGGGGTCAAGCTCCTACTGGTGAAAGCTACTGTCTCAGGCCATCCTCATGGTCTTGATACAGCACTGCTCCTAGACCCTGCAGACTAGCATCCGTATACAGCACTTAAGATTTGGTGGGGTCAGCACAGGCGAGGATGGGGGCATGGGTGAGCTGGTATATGATCTCATGGAAGGCTACTTCACAGTCGGGCATCCAGAGGGGCCCAAAGAGTTCACCTGGGCAGAAGTATACTTTTTCTAGTTCTTTAACGGACCCTTTTTTGTATTTTCGATTGGTAGGAGGGTAACCCTAGGTAAGGTTCAAAAGTGGGCAAATCACCTTGGAATAGTCTTTTATGAACCTTCAGTGGTAGCCACAGAACCCCAGGAAACATTGTAGTTCTTTCAGATTATGGGGCTGGGGCCAAGTAGTCAGTGCTTCAACCTTACTGGGATCAGTCTCTAGCCCTTTTGTAGATACTATGTGCCCCACATACTTCGTGGAGGTTTGGAAAAAACTGGCACTTGTCAATGGACAGCTTGAGGCCGAAATCTTCCAGTCAGTCTAGGACTTTAAACGTCGGTTCTCATGCTGCAGGTGCTCCCAAACACAATGACATCGCCCAAGTACACCAGACATTCCAGCAAATTCATACCTCCCACCGCACGTTCCATCAGTCACTGAAAGGTGGCTGGGGCGCCCGATATCCCCTGTGGCATCCTCAGAAACTTGTAGAACCCCAATGGACAGATGAAGGCTGTTTTCTCATGGTCTTCTGGGGCCATCGAGATCTGGTAGTGTCCGCTGCAAAGATCCAACACCGAGAACCATTTGCTCCCATTCACGCATTCCAGGGCATCTTGTATACGAGGCATAGTGTATTGGTCTGGGATGGTCCGCCGGTTCAGGGTTCAATAATCAACACACATTCTTACAGAACCATTCTTCTTATGAACAACCACAATGGGAGAGGTGTATGGGCTCCTGGATTCTTGTATCATGCCAGCAGCGAGCATTTCCTGCAGGTGTCTTCTCACATCATCTATGTCTGCTGGGGCTAGGTGTCAGGACCTCTCTCTAAATGGCCGTTCATTGTGCAGGCGTATGTGATGCTCTGCACCCTGGACACATCCCGCATCCCATTCCTTCAATGAAAACATTTGGTCTCTCTGGGCAAGTCTCTTGCTAATACTAGCCTTCCATTCAGCTGGCAACGGGGAGTCACCAAAGTCAAACAAGTCTGGGGTCACTCTCTCCTTCTCACCAGGGTGCTTGTTGCTGGGCAATACTGCAGTGTCTGCACAGTGCACCATAGCTAGGGTGCACCCTATGTTCACCCGGATCTCCCGATCTGACTCTGGACCATCACTCATCATACATAGGCATGGGCATGAGCAGGCAAGATGTTAGGCTTGACCAATAATCCTTCTGGTAATTTTCCATCGTCTGGCGCATCCAACATCAGTATTTTGTTCTTGACATCTTTCCAGAGGCGGACCTCCCCTTGAATGGTACACTGGGCATTAGGGGCCAGTACCATTGAATCGGGATCCTCCTTCCACAGGATCCCCACTGGTTCATCCTGGTCTACTTCCTCAGGTTTCTGTTGCAAATCATTGGCCCTCTTGATCAGAGCTGGAATTCTCAGGGACCTCCCAGTCCATTGCCCTTGTTTCTCGTGACAGAGCTGCACCAGTCTCCCAAACATATGGGCGTTTGTCCCAATTAACAGGGGGACCTCATCATACAATCCGGGGGGGGGGACACACTAGGGCCAATGTCTCTACTCACTCCTCTACACCAGTTACAGTTGCAGGAAAACACAACCAGAGGCGGACATACCCTAGGTAGGGATAAGACTTGTCGCTCAGGCCCGGCACATGTAGGCCTTCCAGGTATTGCAAAGGCACATCAGATAAGTGTTTGTCATACCAGTCCTGGAATACAATGGTCATTTGTGACCCACTGTCAAGTACAGCCCGAGTAGGAATACTATTCGCAGCCACATTAGTCTCCATTGAAGGGCCCTCTATCTTGGACCAGTCTGGAGGGACAACAGAAGGGGCCTGTACAGATGAGTTAGCCACAGAGGGTTTTGAGTTAGGATGTCCGAAGCTTTTACTGTGGTTCTTTCATGCACCCCTTGACCACTGACTTGTTTTCTGAAGCTCTCCTTGAAGCTGGTTCACCACTTTCTCTAAGTCCTTCTGAGACTGGCATTCCCTCTTCATATGGCCGTCCTTGCTACAATTATGACAAATGACACGCTCTCGGGGCATCCTTGGGGAAAACATAGCAGGAGATGCTGGAGCATTGACAGGAGATTGTGATCTGACTTTTGCAGGTAGTGTACCATGTGTCAAAAGTTCCTTTAGGGTGGCAGTCAATTCCTTGAGCTCAGTCGAGAAGCCACCCCCAGTAGAGGATGCCCCACGCCCATAACAGTCACGTTCTGACAGGGGCCAGGGTCTCTGTCAGCAGGGGATACCTCAGTGAACACACCAGGTTGTGCTTTTCTGACTTCCTTCAGCAACTCCTCTCCCCACCGTTTACCCCACGGCGGAACACTCTTAGTGGTCTCCATTTTGGAAGGGCCTTCCATTGCCATGATCACTTGGGCTGCACTCACCCCATAATTACAATCTCCCTCTTCACTGTCTACCTCCCAGAGTTCTTTTATCAAGTCACTGTAGTCAGGTGGGTTATCTCTCCTATCCTGGTGTCTTAACTGGATGATCTGCAGCTTAAAATGCTTGGCATGTTGCAGTATGTGCCCCAATCTTACATGGTTCAAATCATTAGCAGCTACCCCACCTTTCTGGTAAGCTTTCTGCAGAGCTCTTTCTAGGCGAGTAACATATGCAGACAAACTTTCCACCTTCCATTGCTTGGTACCTTGGAATTTCCACATCAAAGTCTCCCCTGATTCAATGCTCCCAAAATTGCCTTCAAGTACAGATAGGTACTTCTGAGCAGATGCATCAGGGTTTGTGGACCTCAAAAATGTAATGGCTTCAAGGGCGGGGCCCCTCAAACTTTCTTTGATTCTTTTCCACTTCTTAGCCTCCGCACACTGCCACTCGGGTACCAAGGGGGCAACATAGTCGCTCCAGGTCTCCCAGTCATCCTCCCCTTGGGGGATGGGGAGGGTGCCCGAGAAGATTCTCAGCCTTCAGTAGGAGTCGTGACCAATGGCGGGTACAGATATAGAGGCCAGCATTAGCACAGGCACAGAAGGCGGGGCAGTAAAAGGTGCTGGAGTGGAAGGGGGTGTTGGGAAAAGAACACCCCCAGGTGGCAGGAACACTTTCTTAAAGTCCTCTACTGTTTTCCCTTCCTCCAGCAACAACTTAGCAAATTTCTCCTCAAAAGTCTCACACAATGGTGGGAGCTCATCCTCCCCAGGGTCTGTACTGTCTTTTGTTATCACTTTCCAGGTGGCTGGGACCCCTTCTGAGGCAACAGTCTGTGGCACTTTAGAGCTGTCCACGAGGTCACTACACTCTACCAAGGCTATCAAATCAGCCTGTCGACCCACCACCACAGGGTTGTTAAACATTCAACTTTAGAGAGTGCTCCCTCTACAGTGTCTTTACTGGCACCCAGAGGAATATCCAGTATAAGTAGAGCATTTTGGGGGTCGATCTCCTGCCCAGTACACCACCTCACCAACTGGTGTACAGCCATTTCTACTGGGGTAGCCATTAATTTTTAACAATAATTCATAATTTTTGGCCACTAGAAGGTACACAATCCCAGTGGTGAGCCTCCAAAATGTAACCCCTAGGTGGCACTATCCCCAAGGCTACTACCCCTGCCTGCTTGGCTAGTAGCAGGTTAAGGGGCCTGAGTTCTGAAATGGGTGCCTTCACCCAGAGGTCAGGGTTGGTAGTGGTCAAGCTAACCTGGGCACAGCCAACAGACACTGTAACCCCCCTCATTCCTTACTAGTGGCTGGAACAATATACAATAATCACTTTCACAATACCCCTGATACACCACACAAGTACCCACACTGTTTTCACTTACCACCAGGGCTTTCCTCTGGCTCGACCCTGGGGACCCGCTGTAAAACAAGGTTATACACTGCAAATAACAGCAGTACAGTACTCTTGCACAAACTGGAACCACAGTCAGGGTAAATGCAAACAAGAGTTAGATGAGATTTATTTAGGGGACTTAAACAAGGGAGGGGCATAATCAGGTTAATTTGCTTAAAGGCTGTATCAATCAAACAGTTATGCAGCACTTCAGGGTCTATAAACAGTCACACACTGTGGGTACCCAGATGGAGAACGGTGGGCTAGCCAGGAACGTTGCAACTGGTTGGGGCCCTGTGATGGAAGAAAACAACATGACAATCAGATGACACACTTTTAGATTAGGCTGTTGTTGCAGGGAGCTACCCTGATGATTACTCACGATGCCCAAGACTGGACACAGGCTGGACTAAAATTGAGACTGCAGGTGGTTGATCTGGAGTGCCAGGAGAAGCAGGGACCACACGATTTGCCGAGGCATCATTCCTGTTCAGGCATGGAGCATGTGGCTGATCTCCAGGCAGGTCTATTGTCGACGTCTTTCTCTGTGCAGCGGGTAGTCTGGCTGGGCCAGTGTGGCAAGACCCAGGCCAAATGGAGACAAATTCGGATACAGTCCATTTTGGGATGGATACAGCGTCCAGCAAGCAGAACACAGTTCACACAGTGGGGAACCAAATCACGACCCACTAACAAAACACAGCGCATTTACAAGTAAGAAAATTCTACTGTACCAGGCAAACCGCCCTCCGGTCACGATCGCAAAGTCTGCGCAAACCGGGGATTCAAAAGCGGCTGGTAATCCTGACAGGCCGATCGCATTCAGCAAAATCTTTGGTCTTCTATAGGCACGAGCCTGGTAAAAAAATCAGTGGCTTTCTTCGTTCTTGCAAACTTGGATTTAGTCCGAAATAATTCTCTTCTCTCCCTCTCAGGGGCAGCAGGCAGACATGTAGGCCACAACTCAGGCCTTTCCACAGTTCTCCTGCGCAAAACTACTCAGACGGCTGCTTGACTGTCTCAGGCTGTTGCATCTTCAGCTCCCAACTTAGATCTGACTTAACTGTCAGCAAGCCTGGGACTTTCCCCAGAATCCAAAAAGTTTGGTTGGCTGATCTGTCTGTCAGTCATAACAAAGGCTCCCCCTTCAGGTGCAAAAAAGGCGTCAAAAGCCCCAAACTACAATTCCTACAGATTTTTACTCCAGATAGCTCCTATAGTCCAGCTCCATTTTAGGTCCCACCAGTACTGATTGGTCCAATTTGGCAGTCCAGGACCAAGATAGTGGAGATCAACAAAACAGTCCTTGCTGCAAAGAAGGCAGGTTAGACAAACTACATTATCATTATCACTCTAAATGATTTTCAGCAAATAGTTACATCTTTCAACAGAGCTCCCTCTCAGATTACTTATGACTGCAATCCATGCAGCTCTTACAGAGACAGTACACAGAGGCTATACAGGCACTCTCTGGCAATCACATTTAAACTGCTAAAATGCAGGACACCAGCCTGGCAGTGAGCATTTAGGCAAGCTCAAGGAAGACATTTTGGGAACCCCCATTTGTAGGGGGGTTACACTCATAGTATGCCCCCTTGTTCTTCTGCAGAGTTTTCTCTGAAATATGCTTTCCACCTGTACCCTGTTTATTCCCCTACAGTACTTGAAAGTCTCTGTCATATCTCCCCTCTCCCTTCTTTCCTCCTGTGAATAGATATTAAGGTCCTTAAGTCTTTTCTTGTAGGGCTTCTGGTGCAGTCCATGTACCATCTTCATTGCCCTTCTCTGGACTGCCTCAATTTTGTCAGTGTCCTTCCAGAGATGTGGTCTTCAGAACTGGACACAGTACTCCAGCTGAGACGTCACCAGTGATCTGTACAGTGGTATCATCAACTCTTTCCTCCTGCTTGTTATGCCCCTCCCTATACACCCCAACTTTCTGTTTCCTCTCCTCACTGCTTTTTCACACTGTTTGGTCACCTTCAAGTCATCTGATATGATAACCACCAGGATTCGCTCCTGACTTGTGGTGGCTAGAATTTCCCCACCCATCCTGTACTCCTCCCTTGGATTCCTGTGACCCAGGTGCTCGATCTTGCACTTTTTAGCATTGAAACTCAACTGCCAGACACCAGTCCACTCCTCTAATAGGCTTAAGTCATTTCTCATTTTTTCCACACCCTCCGGTGTGTCCACTCTGTTGCTGATCTTGGTGTCATCTGCAAAGAGGCACATCTTTCCCTCCAGATGCTCTGCAATGTCACTAATGAAGACATAGATACACAGATACATAGAAATTGTCAGCAGATAAGGACCGTTAGGCCCATCTAGTCTGCCCGTAAGCCCTATACTTGTTTGCAGTCACTGACCCTAAGTGATCAATGGCTTTTTATCACTCCCACCCCACCCAATGTTCCCTTGTATCTGTCCCAGGCATGTTTAAACCCCTCCACTGAGCTAACCCCCACCACCTCTTGTGGCAGACTGTTCCAAGCATTCACCACCCTCTCTGTGTAGAAGAACTTCCTCACATTACCTCTTAATCTACCCCCTCCAATTTCATATAGTGTCCCCTCATTCTGATATCTTTTCTACATTGGAAAAGATCCCCCACCAGCACCTTGTTTATGCCCTTGAAGTACTTGAAAGTTTTTCTCATGTTCCCCCCATTCTCTCCTCCAGTGAGTACATATTGAGATCTCTTAGTCTCTCCTCATATGTTTTGTGATGCAAGCCATGCACCATCGTTGTTGCCCTTCTCTGGATAGCCTCCACCTTGTCCATGTCCTTATGCATGTGTGGTCTCTAGTACTGCACGCAGTACTCCAGGTGAGGCATTACCAATGTTTTATACAATGGCATCACCACCTCCCATCTCATGCTAGTAATACCTCTGCCTATGCACCCAGCATGCCACTGGCCCTCCTTGCAGCCTTTGTGCACTGCTTTGATACCTTAAGGTCATCAGATATGACAACCCCTAGGTCCTTTTCCTCTTTGGTGACAGTCAGCACCTCCCCACCATTCTGTAGCTCTTCCCTGGGTTTCCCCTACCCAGGTGCATTATCTTGCACTTTTTTGCATTGACCCTCAGTTGCCACACCTCCGACCATCTTTCAAGCTGCTCCAGGTCTCTCTTAACTTTCTGCACCCCTTCTGGTGTATCCACCCTGTTGCAGATCTTGGTGTCATCTACAAATAGGCAGACCTTTCCTTCCAGACCCTCTGCAATGTCACTAATGAAGACATTGAATGTGACTGGTCCCAGTACTGATCCCTGTGATACTCTGCTGATCACCTCTCTCTCTCTCTCTCTCTCTCCCCCTGGATTGGATCCCATTTACCACCACCCTCCATTTTCTGTCCATCAGCCAGCTTCTGACCCAATGTATCACCTTTTGCCCTATGCCAAGACTACTCATCTTGTTAACCAGCCTTCTGTGCAGGATGGTATCGAAGGCTTTGCTAAAATTTAGGTAGGCGATGTCTACTGCCCCTCTCTGATTCACTTCCCTAGTCACCCAATCAAAATAAATCTACCAGATTTGTTTGAAAAGACCTTCCTGCTGTGAATCCATGTTGCCTCAGATCCTGGGCACCTTTGGATTCCAGGTGTGCCACTATCCTTTCTTTCAGCAGTGTCTCTGTGATCTTCCCCTCCACTGAGGTGAGGCTGACTGGCTTGTAGTTTCCCGCTTCCTCCCTACTGCCACTTTTCTGCAGTGCGACTACATGTGCCCTCCTCCAGTCATCTGGAACCACACCTGTGTTGAGTGACTCTGTGAACAGGGCGGCCAGTGGTGCTGATAGTTCCCTTCTCAGCTCCCTTAATATCCTTAGGTGTATGTGGTCTAGCTCCATGGCTTTATCCACCTTCAGCTTTATGAGTTCCTCCAGAACTCTCTCCATTGTGAATAGACTGGTGTCCACTGCCCCCCCATTGCCTCTGCTCCCCAACTGTGGTCCTTGATCCTCTCCCTCCTTAGTGAATACTGAACAGAAGTATTTGTTCAGTATTTCTGCTTTGTCTAGATCCCCCTCCTTACACTCTCCTTCTTCCCCTTTGAGCCTCACAATCCCGCCCCTCCCCAGTTTTTCTTCTACTGCTGATGTACCTATGTCTTGTCCTCTTTTTTCACAGTCAGTGCTAAACCCTCCTCAGTCTGTGCCTTAACTCTCCTAACAGCTTTCCCTACTTTCCTAAGACATTCAAGGTACACCTCCCTGTCCTCCTCCTTTTGGGTTCCCTTGTACTTTCTGAAGCTTGCTCTTTTAGCCCTTACTTTGTCTGCTACCTCTTTAGAGAACCATAGTGGTTTCCTTCTACTTTTCCCTTTGGCCACTATCCTAACGCATTAGTTAGTTACCTCCACTATGGCTCCCTTGAGTTTCCCCCACTGTTCCTCCACTCCCTCTATTACCTCTCCCCCCTTTCCAGGGCCGCTTTTAAACATCTGCCCATTTCACTGAAATCCACCCTCCTGAAATCTAATACTTTTGCCCTTGTGTGGCTTAATTGAGTCCCTGTCTCCATGCCAAACCACACCATGTGGTGGTCACTGGATCCCAGCTGCCCTTCTACATGGACTCCTTCAACTCTGTTTCCATTGGTCCATACCAGGTCCAGAATCAATTTGTCTCTGGTTGGCTCATGCACCAGCTGTCTGAGTCTAACCCCCTGCAGGGATTCCAGAATGGCTGTACTTCTGGCAGAAACAGCTGCCTGAGTGGTCCAATCTACATCTGGCATATTGAAATCCCCCATCAGCAGGATTTCACCTTTAGCTGCCATGTCGTGAATTTCCTCCATTAGTACCCTGTCCATGTCTTCCCTCTGTGCTGGAGGTCTGTAGATCACCCCAGTACGTATTGCTGTGCCATTCCCTGGTTCAAGGGTGACCCACATTGCCTTGACCTCCCCATCTTCCCTGTACTTCTGTAGCCTTTATGCCTTCTCTGATGTACTGGGCTACTCTCCTCCCTTTTTACCTTCCCTGTCCCTTCGGAACAGTGTATAGCCCAGTACATTAATGTCCCAGCTGTGATTATTAGAGTACCATGTCTCTGCTATTGCTGCTATGTCAAGGTCTGCATCTGTCATCAAGGCTTCCAGGTCTGGAACCTTATTTTGCAGACTGTGGGCATTTGTGAGCATAACCTTCCATGTTTTACACCCTGTCCTCCTTCTGTTCTTGTTCCCTCTCCCTCTCCCTTGCCTGTTTCCCCCACCCCAGTTTTCTTGTTCATGTGCTCCTGCCCCCCATACACGCTTCACCTGCCTGCTCCTCACTGCCCCCTTCAGTTGTTCCTGTTGTCATCCTTCCCTGAGCCCTCCATGGTTCAGTCACACTTCTTCCTGTTGTCCACTTGTGTTTTTGCATGCTACCATTGGGGAGTGTTCCTAAGCCACCTGTCCCTCCTGGCTCTCCCCCTTTGGCCAGTTTAAATGCTCTCTGCTGAAGCATTCCAACTTCTCACCAAGGAGTCAGATCCCCTTCATGGACAGATGCAGGCCATCCTCCTGATACAAGCTCACATCTGCCCAGGTGGGGGCTCCTGTCCCCTATGAAGCCAAATCCTTCCCTTCCACACCAGTCCTTCAACCAGGTGTTGAAGGCTTGGATGTGGAGTGCCCTAGCCTCCCCTTACCTTTGATAGGTAGCACCTCCTACAATGAGACGGAACATGATACCTGGTTCAGGTCCCCCCCAGCTTCCTGAAATCCCCCTGGACTCTGGCTAACTCCACCCTTCTCCCTGCCTGGTCATTGGTCCCCAGGTGGACAATAACATCCAGCTCCTCTCTCCTGGCTATTGCCCTAGCGATCCCATGGATTCTCTTCCCATCCCTCCATGCAGCACTTTCTGGGATGCATTTGACCTCCCTCTTCCCCCTGCTAGGTGTCCCTAACTTCACACCCCAGACAATGGAGTTCCCCACTAGGAGAAGCTTCCCCTTCCTCCGGGGTCCCCTACCCCCCCTTCTCTGGGGCTCCAGCTTGGAGGTCCTGACCTTCCTTTCTGGTCCCAGCTGTGGGTGCCTGTATGGGGCATTCCCGTTTTCAAACACTATACATTGAATAGGACATTGCTTTTTCAACCCTGTAGCGCCCTGCTGGTCCTCCTCTCCTCAGATTTCATGCCATTGACCACCACAACCTTCTGAGTCCTGTCCCTTAGCCAGTTCCCAACCCACTTTACTATCATAGGACTCACTCCCAGGCTCCCCATTTTATTCAGCAGTCTTCTGTGCAGGACAGTGTTGAAGGCCTTGCTGAAATCCAGGTAGGCTACATCCACTGCCCCTCCCTGATCTACCACCCTGGTTACCCAGTCAAAGAAATCTATAAGATTCATCTTAGGTTGAAGGCCCTCTGCTGTGTCTCAGCCCTCACAACCTACCCAGGTCGTTCGGTTATTACAATATTGCCGCACACCCAACTGTAGATTATTCCTTACTTAAAACATCTCATGCCATGCCTTGTTTCTAAACTTTCAGCATGTTAGCCTTTGGGAAAGAGAATGGATGTGCCAGCACTTGGGAAGTCCACAGGAACAAATGCAACAAACAGACATAGGATGCAGTCTGAAAACTGTTTAATGTGAGCAATAAACTCCAGATGGAGAACACAGAACAAAGGCCCCAGTGCTTCGACACAAATTGTCTTATTCTGGGGGGCGCGTGTCTGAGAAAGTCTGAAACAATATTAGTTTTTTTTAGGTCATACTGAGGTTGTTAAGCCTCCAGTAAACAAGAACATAGTCAAATTATGGCTCAAGAGGAACCTGATAATGGAAGGTTGAACTTGCACCATCCTAGCCTCTGGCAAGAGCACATGAGCCAGAAATACTCACCAGGGGTTAGCACACTAGGCAGATGCACAATCGAATGACAATGAACACATCTTCTGCAAGCACATAGCAGAGTCAGTTAAAAGAGTTAACATGGTTGGATGAAAAATAACACTCCTGTTAACAGGAAAAGCAAACCTGTAAATAGGATGAGTCTCCTGCCAAAACCAATTCAAAATCTAAGGTTTAATCCTAAAGAAAAAAAAAACAGATCCAGAAGAAGGGAGAGCCTCAGAAAAGTATCCCATTATTCTTCCAGTTCCTCTCAGAACTCTGAAACTGCAATGCAACAGAGCCCAAGCAAGATCAGCATTGGATGAATGGCTTATCTGATTGACTGCCCTGAACCACTTTGTGTACTTCCAGTTCAACCTCAGCATGACAACAAGGAACTTCTCAACTGTTCCATTTTTTGTTTGTTTGTTTGTTTGTTTGTTTGTTTGTTTAAGTGGCAAGCAACAGTTAAGCAGTCAGTAGTAACTTGCCAGATATGGTCAACATGTTGTGATCCTGGCTTCCTCATCAACATTCCGAGGGAAGCCTGGTAGTGAATGCAGACATACATAGTACTAAGCAAACTAAGCGCTTTTGGAATCTTAACAATATCAATTTTCTGTTCAGTAGAATATAATTTATGAGCGTATGAGGGGTAATATACATGTGTCTAGGCCAAGGAGCTGTTTTATGGGTCCTACTCAGTTTGGTAGTAGTAGAAGTCTATGCAACATCTCCCATCTAGATACATAGTACCGCATTCTGTTACCCATACTGGCTAGTCCATCTAAGATAGCCAGATGCTATTCCCTAAATGTGGCTGTGGTGTCATCCAGCCAATTTTTTAGGATGATCTTTTTTAGCAGTGGCAAACATCAACATGATATGGTACCTCCTGGGTTTCAGTATTTGTTTAAGGCCCACCCTAAAAGGTAAATCAGTGGGGAGAAGGCTGTGTCCAACACAAGCATTGGGTCTATTTTGGTCTGAATAGATTCCCACAGAGGCTTGGCTTTGGGACAGTCCCACAATTTGTGTCTGAGGGTGCCCCAATGCACCTTGCATTTTGTATAAAGGTCAGAGTCAAAGTGATTCATATGGCATGATCTTGCTGGTGTATAGTACATATTGTTAATTATTTTGTTGTCCTTGATGTACTTATGGAGGTCTTTCCACATTTGGACTCTGAATTCTGAGTCACTGAGCTCTGGGAATTCATTTTGCCAGTACTGGCACTGGTCAGTTGCTTGGGCTGCAGTCACTGGCGAGGGTTTTCATAGAGCAAAGAGGTGGCATGCCTCTGGGTGGACAGGATATTTAACTCATCTCATACATGTAGGGCTGTGATCAACCAATGCCTGGGTGCAAGATAGTTAGCTATAATGTGCAGTAGTTGTAGATATGGGAAAACATCTATATTTTATAAGTTGTGAGCTGATTTGAGAGGCTCAAATTTAATGAAGGTGTCACTCTCCATTGGTTGGCCTAGGGTATCCACATTCAGCCTCTGTAAGAATGAGGCTTGTAGAACTTTGTGTTGTATCTTAAAATTAGGATTTCCCCTGATGCTTTGGGCTGGGTCAGACTCGGACTTGGTTTTAAGAAGCCTGTGTAGTTGCTAGCATATTTTAACAGAGCTGCCAATTGGAGTCTGGGGAGAGCTATAGCATTAAAACCTGTCACCGCCTCCTGTTCCCGCTCCTTTATCTGCCACTGTAGGATGTAAGTGGAACATTAGTCCCTGACCTCCACCATGGGAACTGACTTGCCTTGGAGACTAGGTAACAGAGTCTCAGATCAGGGAGCTGGAGGCCCCCTGTGACTTACTGGGGGATTGCTTGTTGTACTCCCTCCTGGGTGCACATCCATTCCATAGGAACTGTGGCAGTAGGGACTTCACCTTTGAAAACCATTTGTTGAGAATAATTGCATGAGTATACTGATAGGGTATAAAACTCCAGGGAGGATATTCAGTTTTATCACACGGAAGGGCTGTCTATCTCTGTAGATCCTGCTGAATCCTTAGTAATAGGTTGTCTAGGTTTTTGGCAAACATCACCTTCAAACACCTAGTCAGTCACGTTGATCCCCAGTATTTGAGTCCTTCTGGGGACCAGGTATCTCCCTTTGCATAAAAGTTTTCTTTGAATGTGTGTGGGTTGAGGGGCATTATCTGAGTTTTGGAGAGGCTGAGTTGTTATCCAGCCAGTTTGTCAAATGTTGCTAGGGTATCCAGCAATATGGGGATGGATTGATCTTATTCGAGGGTATCTCTTGCAGCAGGTCATACACTTGGGTATCCACCAGAGGGCACTCTCATTGAGGGTAGCGTTCACCAGCAGTGCTGACTGGGGGCCACCCACAATGATGTCACTCTGTTCATATGTATAAATATGTGGATGGCCCTTAGCAGCCTCAGTTCTTTTTCTGCTGTCTCCCAGCTTGCTGCACGATCTGCTTTCGCTTGCCTTCGTCGACTACCTTTTGTTTTGTCCTTTCCGTAACCTCTTTCTCTCTGTTTAGCCTTCATCGATGACCAGTCCCTCCAGCATGGGACTGAGTTCTTCATCATCGACTTCTGCATGACCCTCATCGATGACCAATCCCTTCAGCATGGGACTGAGTTCATCATCGATGACTTCTGCATACCCTTGTCAACACCCAGTCCCTCCAACATGGGACTGAGTTCTTCACTAAGGACTTCTGCTTACCCTCATTGGTGACCAGTTCCTCCAACATAGGACTGAGTTCTTCTCGACGATGACCTCTGCTTACCCTTGCCGATGACCAGTTCCTCAAGTATGGAACTGAGTCTTTCTCATTGATGGACACCCCTCCAGCTTGGGGACTGGGTCCTCCGTCGATGGCATCTGCATTTGTGGCCCCATCAATGACCTCATTGCCAATTTTGTTGTTGTCGACTCATGCAGAGGCATGGTCGATCCTGGCTCCTGCTCAGGCCCCTCCATCAATGACTCTTACTTTGTCTACAGCCCATCCCTCCAGCATGGGGCTCAGGTTCTTCGATGACAATGGCTACTTTCCAGCTTTCATCAATGTCACTCATTTCCACCCCTATAAATAGATCCTCCAGCATGGATCCGAGGTTCACTTTGACGCCTTTCCCATCTTTGCCACCACCTTCACAGCCCATCTCTTACAGGGGTTTGGCAGTTCAGGAATCAGACATGGCTTCCCATGCTTTGGGCTCTTGGCTCCATCCCCAGCCTATGCCCAAGCCCTCCATCCTGCTCCCCTCTAGCATGAGATTTTTGGGAGCATATCCTCCTGTTGTCAATGTGCCCTCAGTGGTACAAACTGTCCTGGAGGGCTTCCACTCCTACATAACCTCCTTCTTCTCCCTTGCACCCCACCTCACCTGTGGCTGTGCCAGGCACCTACTCCTTCTCCCACCTTTCAGCCACTGGGAGAGGGAGATTTGAAGGAGTTGGAGGAAATAGAAGATGAGGCTCTTCTTGATGGTGAAGGTGTGCACCCCCCTTCCAGTGCCTCTACTTTATCCTCAGTGGCTGAGGCTCCAGGGATTTATATCCCTTGCTCTCCTCTAGATTAGCCTAGTTTTCTGAACATTATGGCCCAATTGTCACAGGATGCAGTACTTGCAGTTGGCACCTCCCATCCCACCCTCCTCGGCCTGTGTCTTACTTTCCAGCACATGTGCTGATTCTCCTGGAGGAACTTTTCTCACTGATTCAGAAGTGAGATGTACAACCGGTGCCTCCCAAGGAGCTGAACAGGGGATTTTACTCCCATTTCTTTCTAGTGCCCAAATGCACGGGTGATCTGTGCCCAGTCCTTTCCTGGTCTTAAGAGACTTCAACAGGTTTATCCAGTACAAAAGATGTCAGATGGTTACCTTGACAACTGTTCACCCTCTCCTAAATCAGGGAGCTTGGCTCTGTGCCCTCAGCATAAAGTACACTTACCTTCACATCTGAGTCCTTCCTGCCCACTGCCAGTATCTCAGGTTCAATCTGCTGAGCTTCCATTATCAATTTCATGCCCTGCTCTTCAGGCTGTCCTCAGCACCATGAGTGTTCAGAATGTGCCTGGCAGTCATGGCCACTGCCCTTTCGTCGCTAGGGCCACTACGTGTTCCCCTATTTGGACGACTGTCTCATACAGGCATCATCTTGAGAGAGCTTACTACGCTCCCTCACATACACCCTCAGCTGTCCCAGGAGGTTGGAATCATGGTCAGTGTTGCCAAATCCCACATGGAGCCATCCCAATGCCTACAATACATAGGTGCCATCCTGGATATGGTGCGAGGTTGAGCCTTTCTGCCAGAAGACAGATATCACAAACTCATCTACCTGGCATGGCACTGCCAAGCAGCTCAATGAATCACTGCACACCACTACATGCATCTCCTGGGTCCCATGGCAGCCGCCATTACTACCATATCATACACTTACACATGCATCCAGTCAAGTGGGCCTTACACCACCTTCAATTTCAACAATTCCATCAGGGTGCCTCCTGCCCTCAGGAGGGCACTCTGCTGGGGTCTACACCCAAAATATTGGCAAACTGACATGTCTTTTTTCTTCCACGCCCCATTCCAGGTCCTCACAATGGACGTTTTCCCTCTCGGTTCTGGAACCCATCTTGGCCAGTGCCAGACACAAGGCCTCTGGGCCCCCCCCCGCTGCATCTCTCCATGTCAGCCTTCTGGGGACACAGGCTGTCTGTCTTGTGCTGCAGACCTTCAGACCCTTCCTGCTCCTGGGAGTCCTGCTACTTCAAACAGACAACACTTGTGTGGTCTATGACATCAACAAACCATGGGGCACAAAATCACAAACACTGTGTCAAGTAGCTGTCCGAATTTGGACTTCAGCTCTAGCTCTCCAACTCTATCTAGTGGCAGTTCACATTCCTGGAGCCCAGAATATCCTGGCTGGTCGCCTCAGCAGTCACGCGCAGGGTCACGAATGGACCTTGCAGATGGCAGTACTCCATGACATTTTCCTGCTGTGGGACGCTCCAGAGATAGACTTATTTGCCTCTCCAGACCATAACAGACTTCTGCGCTACTATTCAATTATTTCAGACTCACAGGGCCATTTCCTGGATGCCCTGTCCCTCTCCTGGCATGGGCACTTTTTATATGCCTTCCCACCCATTCCCCTCCTCCAGCGAGTACTACTCAAATTCCAGCTAGAGCAGGCCTCCATGACTCTTATCACTAAATTTTGGCCCTGGCAGAACTGACTCCCCCTCCTCCAACAGATCCTCTGCCCTACTCTCACTGTCCAGGTCTTCTCACGCAGAACTGCAGAACCCTTCTCTGCTCCACTCTACAAGCCCCTACATCTTCATGCTTGGCTCCTGAAGACATTGTCATAGCTTGGCAAAATGTCTCTGCTTCTGTGGCCACTATTCTGCTGGCCTCTAGAACAGCTTCCACTAGAAATGTTTTAATGTCTGGCTGACCACCAGGGGACTAAACCCCTTCTCCTGCCTACTACCTAATATCCCGAGTTCCTTTCTACCCTCTCCACTCAGGACTTAAGCTACTCTTCTATTAAAGTCCACTTATCCACAGTTTCAGTGAACTGTCACTTGGTCTACTGTCCATACATTTATGGGACACTATAGTCTACATTTAGCCTCCTTGCACCGCGCCTTCTTTGGCCATGCTATCCTGCAGGGCCTCCTATCATGACCACTCACTCTGACTACTTGGGAATCATCCCAAGTGTATGACCTGCTGTAAGAGATACCCTTGAAGAAGATAGTACAGTTGCATACTTACCATAACTGTAGATCTTCAAGAGGATCTCTTGTGGCAGGTCACATTCCTGCCCTCCTTTCCCCTCCTTTTTGGGGAGAGCTGTCCTCTGCTCCTATCTTCATCATCCTACTGAGTGATGTCTTCTGGACTCCTCGGTTCCCCTCGGTGTCCTGCTCCATGAGCTGGTTGCCAGCCAGGTACTGAGGCTGCTAGGAGCCACCCATGTATTTATACATATGAATGGAGTAATGTCATTGTGGGTGGCCCACAGTCAGCACTGCTGGTGAAAGCTACTGTCGATGAGAGTGCCCTCAAGCGGATACCCAAGTGTATGATCCGCTGCAAGAGATTCTCTCGAAGATCTACCATTATGGTAAGTATGAAACTGTACTTTCTGGTTGGTCCAGGTGGAGAAGAATGTCATCCACATAGGTGGAAATCTTGTACCTTTTGGTTCCAACTGGGATGCCTAAAATTTGTTAATTTTTCAGAAGGATTTTGGTGAGGGACATGAGGTGTAGATTAAACAGGTACAGGAAAGAGGGCAGCTCTGTCTTGTGCCCTTTCCAAGTCTGAATTCCTGTGCATGCACCACATTACACACTATCTTGGCAGTTGGGGAGGAGTACAGCAGCTTGTCCCATTTCAAGAAGTTTTCTGGGAACCCATATTGTGTGAGGTGAGGTTGAGCAAGTCCCAAGAGACCCTGTCAAATGCCTTCTGCGCATCCGAGGAAGGGAGTACTGCTGGTGTGTTAAGTTCCCTTGATGTGGCAGGGATGTAACCTACTTTTCTAAGGTGATCTGTGGACAGCCTACCCTGCATATAGCCCACTTTTTCCATGCCGATGAGTGATGCCCAGACTCTGCTTACCCTGGTCGAAAGGATCCTGCAAGTATCTTTATGTCTAGGTTGAGGAGGGAAATGGATCTGTAGTTTGATATCAGTTCTGTGTCTGGGTCTGGTTTGGGAAGTAAGGTGATGTAGGCTTCCTGCAACCGATGATCTAGGTGGTTGGTGGTAATAGCTTCTCTGAATAGGGCTACTAGGTGCGGTGCAAGTTCTGTCCTCAGATCCTTATATAGACTGGGGAGAAGTCAATGTGTCCCAGCATTTTGTCCAGAGATTAGCTTTGAATTGCACTTAAAACCTCATCTACTGTAATGTCCCCTTCTAGGCAGCTGATTTGGTAGGGGGGTGAGCTTTGGTAGACTGGCTTGAGTAAGGAAGGCAACAATCTGTTCAGGTGTGCTGGGTGGCTCCACTTCATAAAGGCCTTTGTAATAGTCCCCAAATGCTTCTGTAGTGTCTTTGGGTTTAGTCCAAATGTGGCCCTGTGTCCTGTGCCCTGGATGTTTCCTGCTGTTTCAGTGTCAGAGGTAATGATCTATCAGTTTTCTCCCCCAGGCAGTGTATTTGATTTTGTCCCTGAAGATTGCTTGCTTGGCCTGTTCTCTTAAGATTTCCCCATGCTCAGTTCTGAGGGAGTTTAACTGTAGTGACTCTTCCTCAAGAGAGGAGAGGAGACAGATATGTGTAATTGCTTAGCCCAGATATCCTGGAGCAACTTCAATTTTCTCCTTCCTGGACTGTTCTGCTTTTTGAGCATCTGTCACCTTCTGGAAGAATGCTTCCAATGTTTCTTAACAGCTGGCCTCAGCTGGGTAAGTGGCTTCTACCTATTTGCAATGACGGGCAGGAGATCCTAATCTTTTGTTTATTCTCTGGTGATTACTCTCAGACCCGATAGGATGCAGACAGTCTGGGGTCCTTATTAACGGTGTGCAGTCTTAAAAACTTAATCTGGTATCTAACACTAAAGTATTGCAGGTCAAGGGGAAATAGGGAGTCTGTCAGTTTATCCTATTCTAAAAAGAGGAGCCCAATACCTAAATGCAAACAGCAGACAATGTTAACTTTCTTCTGAGAATAAAAACTTTATAAATTGCTGCCAATTAGAAATTATTTCCTGTCCTCTTTAAGCAGACATTCATAGAAAATGGCTTAAATGGTTTGTTTTTGTTCTTCAAGCAGCAAACGCTGATGATTTATCTTTCAGTGAAATCAACCCCCTTGACCATGCAGTTATCTGTTTATTATAAATTTATGCGCACAAGACATTGACTGGTAGACAGCTACGAGGCATTGAAATCAAAAATGGAACTATCACTATTCTGTACATGTTTGTTAGACTTAATGTAATAAAATGCTTTTTGGTCCTTGTTTGCATTAATTGTTATTGAACATGTTATTTTCTCAACAGTGCAGGGAATTTCAAATTGTGTCTTACCAAGTTTTGATATACCATTTATATCCCTGTTATGGTGTGCATGTTAAAACTAGAAAGGAGTGCTGGTTTAATGTTGACTGGGACTGCTATAATATTACGATGGCTTAAACAAATTTAGTAGCAGGCCATTGCCCGGAAATCTTGAGCTAGATATATAACCCAAGGTCTAACTCTATACTGAGGTTTTTTTCAAACTCTTTTACCCTTATAGAGATGCGGAGTATGTCCCCAGTTTATTTCCTTTGTTTCCTTCTTCATGCACTATGTGAGAGCTTGGGTAGCTGGGTTAGCCACATAGTCCACATGCACACTTCACTACAATAA
This sequence comes from Neoceratodus forsteri, assembly GCA_016271365.2. Taxonomy (NCBI): domain Eukaryota; kingdom Metazoa; phylum Chordata; order Ceratodontiformes; family Ceratodontidae; genus Neoceratodus; species Neoceratodus forsteri. Next base: position 165,221,236 of record JADMNL010000025.1, on the reverse strand, counting down.
TTCAGCTAGCACAGTTGGATTAAACCATAACCGTGACAGTGTCAGCAGCCCATACTGCTGTGAAATATGCTAGTGAGAGATTATGCAGGAGTCATTGTGCTAGACCAGGAATCTGGCATGCTCACCCTGTTTTGAACCAGCACCCTTTAGCATTGCTTCTCTGGCTTTACAAACACACCATTCTTTGTTACTGATGTTTTTTTTTTTTTTATGGTCCACCCCTTCCCCTTACAGAGCTGGTGACACGTTCAGGAGAACTTTAACAAAACCTAATATTTAGACACAGTCCAGCTTGTATTTCGCATTAGTGCTGTATTCCTCCTCCCCATTCTTTATTACTAAGGTCATCAGTATGAAAACAGGATCTTTGCTCCTAAAGAATTTGTGTATTCCTGCTACTTTCTCCCTACCTGAAGTCACAGAGTACTGCGTGTGATATAGCAGTTACGCCCATGACAATAGATTGTGATGTCACAACAGAGGATTATGACTTGAAGTAGGGAGTAAGCTACAGAGGCAGATGAACTCTAAAGGAACTTGGTTAAAGATCATGTATTCACGCAAAATTCCATCGTAAAAAGTAATGGGGAGGAGAAATATATAAAATATAAATGGAATGCAGACAGAACTGTACCGAATTATTACACTTTTTAAAGTTTTCTTTGAGGTGTCAGTGGTTCTTTTTTGGTACCTCCGTTTTGTTGCTTTTATTTATTTATTTTTGTATACACCTGGCTAATAAGACAAATAAGAGGCAGACACAGATATTTCAATTCATTATTAACATTTTGCTAGAACAATCTATAACGATTGTGAAGAGCTTATACTTCAGCATGAGCAGAGCTGGTAGTTCTTGCACCTAGTTGGAACAAAACAAAAAGAGGTTAGAATTTTGATTGGTTGACAGTACCTTGGGAACACCCTCCAGTACTACACACCACCTAAATAAAGTAAGAACTTACTTAATGCTTGTTCACAAGGCAGGCTTGTCTTGTTCTCTTTTATTCTGTTGTTGATTCTTCCAATTGCATTCTAGTTGTATTCTTTTAAAGTATACCTATTCATTTAGTTCATTCCATGGTTGCATATAATTCTGGTTTAATAAGAGCTGCATGGTTTTAAATTAGACTAGTTATTGTGGTTAGGACAGCTCATCTAGTTTTCACATATATTGTAAGCAAGTTAGCTGCTATATTTAATTCATTTATACCTTAAACTTCAAGGAGATTCTCCTAATTTATAAATAAAAAAATAAGATTCTAAAACATGGATAAATCTCTTAATTTAGGCTTCCTTTCAAACTACTCTTGTTTCCTTTAGCTAAATTGTTGTTAAACATGCGTCCATATAATATAGTGTTGTGGAATGCAAAAGGCATAGGGTCACCAATCAAGTGGAAAAAGAGTTGAAGCAAATCTGGATGCTTACAGTTAAGTAGATCTTCTTTGGAGCTGGAAAATCTAAAAAAGAATTTTAATATATCCTGGTCTTCTGATGGGTTGTCTTAGGCGTAAAACTTTTTAACTCAGCAGACAAAATTCTTCACCAAAATCTCTCCAAATTAATTAATGATATGAAGGCAGTTTTAGACAAATGGACAACGCTGCATTTGTCCCTTTGGTGGAAAGATTAATGCTATAATAATGATTATAGCTCTGAAATTGTTTAATTTCATTAATAACTTCCCTGCTAACATTCCACCTGAATGGTTCAACAAAATAGATAGAACTATTTCAAATTTCCTTTGAGAAGGAAAGCCCCCTTGCTTAGCTAAAAACAAATTAAGAGCCCCAATACTAAAAGGAGGTTTTGCTCTTCCTTGGTGGCAGGGTTATTTCTGGGCTTTCAAGCTTAAACACACCGCTCTATGGTTTAGCTCCCTTAATAAGAACAATACTCCACTGTGGCTCAGAATAGAAAACATTCTAGTCTCTCCTATGATTTTATCTGACCTATCATTTAAGCAGATACCTTTAAATCTTAGAACTCATCCTAATCTCCAAATATCAATAAGGGTATGTAGAAAATTTAACCAACTAAATAAGATGGAACATGTTCCTCTAAAATGCATGGCTCTTTGGCAAAATAACTATATAACCTCAAATGGCAAGACTCTTTCTCACAATGATTGGATGGTTAAAGGCATTAAAAATATTGGAGATCTGTTAGATAATCATAACAGAATGTTTTCTTTTGTGGATTTAAAGCTTACATTTCAAGTAAATAAATTTGACTTTAGTTTTTATTTACAATTAAGACATTATTTGAAAGCTAATTTCCAAGAAGCAGATTATACTCTTAAAACTTTCTCAGCCTGGGATAACTTTTTTAAAGTTGCCTTCCTACCTAAGGCCTTCAGTCTTATTTATAAAATTCTAGATGATACTAACTCTTCCTTAACAGATTCAGCTAAAACAAAATGGGAAAATGATTTAAAATGATAAATTTCTGATACAGTCTGGGAGGGAGTTTGGGGTAATGCAATCAAATGATGTAGAGAAATCCAAGGGAGACTTATTCAATTTAAAATATTACACTATTTTTATTATTCCCCTAAACAGCTGTATAACTTAGGTCTTATACAAAATGACTTATGTTGGCATTGTGGAACTGCAAAGGCAGGCCTGGGTCATTTACTTTGGCAATGCAAAGGAGTCTTGAATGTATGAACAGATCCACGCGATATGCCAAACATTCCTCAGGACACCCATACCCTTTTCTTCACTGGTTCTTATCTTGGGGGACACTTCCGATATTCATGGTATACAAAAACATAAGAAGTTGTAGCTACTCTCTATTGCTCTTGCTTTTAAAAGACTTATGTTAAAGAGTTGCAAAGATCTAAAAGTCCCTTCACTAAAGCAATGGCTTGAGTCTCTTGCTAGTTAGGCAAATACTGAGAGATTCAGATATTTTGCTCTCGACCAAATTGACAGTTTTGATGATACATGGGGATCTTTTCTGGAGCTATGTCTTTAATTTAGAATTAGATATTGAGGTACTACTAAGAAATTTCTGGATTTTCCTTTACAGTTCTGTAAGTTTTTACTAAATATAGATTGTTGGTTTTACTTTCATCTCCTTGCTTTATACAAGTTTTTTTTCTGTAACACTTTTCTATATTTGTTGAACATTCCTTATGTAATGTTATGTTAATACGACATTTAAATACATTCTAAGTTGAAAAAGTGGGAAAAGAGTTTATGTTACTGAAACAACAAGAAAGCTGATATTGCCTTCACCTCCCAAAAAAAATACTCACCTAGAACAATAAGAAGCTGAAAACCTGCAAAGAGCATAGATGACCCAAGAAGAAAGAGTCAGGGCAGAAGAAATCAATGAACTCAATGCATGGCTGCATGAATGGTGCCAGGAAAAGGGATACCACTTCATAGGGAACTGGTAGAACTTTTGTTAAAGAGTAGTTTTTAGGTACAATGGCCTGCACCCTACCAAGGAAGGGATGACTGCACTTGACCAAAAAGTTGACATGTACACGAGTCGTTTAAACTGAGAAATGGGGAGATGGTGACAGCATACACCACAGTGGCCGGTGTGCAGGACACCATTTCTTAAACATCCCCACAAAAAGCAAAAAATTGCAAATCATGCCGGAAAGTGAGTCTTTTAAACTGGTAATTTTTTTTTATTAGAGATAAGATGATAAGATGGTGACAGCACACACCACAGTGACCACTGTGCAGGACACCATTCCCCAAACATCCCAAAAAAGCAAAAAATTGCAAAGAATGATGGAAAGCAACAGAAAAACAGAGCAACAAAAAAAAGTTAAACGACAGCATACGGGGGGTGGGGGCATTGTATATGGAGGGCAATGATTGCAAATGCTAGAAGCCTAACAAACAAACTTCTGGACCTCATGGCCACAATGGCAGAGGAAGACCTAGATTGGGTAGCTGTGACAGAAACCTGGTATACAGATAGTCACAGCTAGGACACGGCAGTCCTGGTGTACAACCTATACAGGAAGGACAGGAAAGAGAAAAGAGAGGGAGGGGTGGCAATATACATCAGGAATGGAATAAAAACCACAGAGATACAGGAGTCTCCTAGTGAGACTGAAGCACTGTGGTTAACAGCTGATACAGGGAACGGGACAAACATCAGAATCGGAGTGGTATACAGGCCTCCAACACAGGGAAAAGGACAAGGAACTACTCCAAAAAATACACAAAATGACGGATAAAGGTGAGGTGATATTGGTAGGGGATTTTAACCTACCTGACATAAATTGGAAAACACATACAGCAACAACAATAAGAAGCAGGGACTTTCTTATGGCCTTGACTGGAGCAGGCCTGAGGCAGCTTGTAGATGCTCCAACAAGGGGAGAAGCCGTCCTTAACCTGGTTCTCACCAAGAGAGAGAGAGAGAGAGAGTAAGGAGGACTGAAGTTGGATGTCATCTGAGAAATAGCAACCACCATATGATCGGATTCAAAGTGAACACAGCAAAGGACACAGGCCACTCCAAAATTAGGGTCCTAGATTTTAGGAATGCTGACTTCCAGAAAATGAGGGAAATCATAGCAGGGATCTTAAGAATCACACCAGGGATAAGGGTGAAAGTAATGTGGGAAAACCTTAAGGGAGCTATTAAGACAGTCACAGACCAATGTGCCAGAAGGGTATAGGGTTACCACCTGTCCTGATTTTCACAGGGCAGTCCTGATTTGGGTAACTGTGTCCTGCAAAACAACATGAAAAATACTACATGTTCTGACTTTATAGTACAAACAGTATTTTCTAACTTTCCACTAAATGTTGCTGAAAACTATAATAGCTTAACTAAAATGCCTCAAAATGATAAGAATTAATATAAGCCACTAAGAAACTACAATACTTAGCCTTAATTCTGATTATATAGAGAAATCTAGTCTGTTGCGTTGATCGAGGTTACGTACTGTCCTGTGAAAAATCATGTTTCAGTAGAAATGTCCTACTCTGGGCTTCTTAAAAGGTGATAACCCTAAAAAGGTAAGTAAGGCAAAAATGAAAAGAAACCCTCCCTGGGTCTCAAAAGAAGTAGTAACTACTGTGAAAAGAAAAATGTCTGCCTATAGGAGATACAAAGTATCAAATAAAGAAGAGGATAAGGAAGCCTATAAGGAGAACCTGAGGGAGGTAAGCAAGGTGATTAAGAAGGCTAAAGCCCACACTGAGTTGAAGATTGCAGAAGCAAGGCGACAAAACTTTTTTTAGCTACAGAAAGGAAAAAAAGGAAAACTGGGGGGAATAGTTAGACTAGCAGTGGAAGAAGGGAAACTAGTAGAGGAGGACAGAGAGAAGGCAGAAGTCCTCAACTGCTCAGTGTTTACAAAGGAGGAGGAGGAGGGCAATGGACTAGAGCCAACTAGAAACAGCACCACTGGACTAGCAATCGATATAAGCCCCTTTGTCGCAGAACAAGTCTTGGAGGTGTTAAATTAAAAGTGGATAAGGCCATGGGACCAGATGATATACATCCCAGAATCCTGAAAGAACTGGCAGCACTCCTGGCGGACCCACTTACTAAACTGCTTCTGAGTGAAGAGGTTCCAGAAGACTGGAAGAGGGCATCGGTGGCTTCACTTCATAAATCTGGGAGCAGGGAGAAGGCAGGGAACTACCGCTCAATGAGTCCCACTTCAGTCGCTGTAAAATTGATGGAATCCTTACTCAAGCAGAGAGTATTAACACTCCTGGAATCCAATGGTCGACGGGATCGTAAACAACACGGGTTCATGATGGGGAAGTCTTGCCAAACAAACCTGATTGAATTCTTCATCTGGGTTACTAAGGCAGTTGATAAGGGGGTGCAGTTGATGTGGTCTATTTGGAGTTCAGCAAGGCCTTCAACTCTGTTCCACACAGAAGGCTGGTAAAGAAGCTAGTCTTAATGGGTGGTGGGATAGGAGGTGGTAGACTAGGTGAAAACTGGCTGTACGGGAGAACACAAAGAGTGCAGGTAAACAGTACATTATCAAAAGTGGGGGAGTTAACCAGCAGGGTACCCCAGGGCTCAGTGTTGGGGCCTTTATTATTTAATGTATTCATAGCTGACATTGCAAATGGGCTCAGGGGGAAGGTGTGTCTTCCATAGCGGGGAAGTTGATGGAGACCATTCTGAAGGAGAGGTTGATAACCTTTCTCGAAAGCAATGGGCTGTAGGATGAGAAACAGCATGGGTTTGTAACGGGAAGATCTTGCCAAACTAACCTGATCGACTTCTTCGACTGGGTCACTAGGGTGGTTGACGATGGCCATGCTGTGGATGTCCTGTATCTGGACTTCAGCAAGGCTTTCAACTTAGTGCTGCACAGGAGGTTAATGAGCAAGCTGAGGGACATGGGGGTGGAGGAAAAACTGGTGGGGTGGGTTGAGAGCTGGCTGTAGGGCAGACAACAGAGGGTAGTTGTAAGTGGGTAAGACACCCAAGCCATGGCCAGTAATGAGTGGAGTACGCAGGATTCAGTGCTGGGCCTTGTTTTGTTCAATGTCTTCACTGGAGACATTGCAGAGGAGGTCAAGAGTAAGATCTGCCTGCTCACGGATGACACTAAGATTTGTGCAAAAGTGGACGATGAGGAAGAGAGGCAGGCACTCAGAGAGGATCTAGCTAAACTCAAACACTGGTCTAGGGAGTGGCAGTTAAGGTTTAACACTAAGAAGTGCAAGGTCATGCACTTTAAAGCCAAAAATCCCAAGAACAGCTACTGGCTGGGGGGAGTGCAGGTAATGGCTTCAGAGGAGGAAAGAGACATGGGGGTAATAGTCACAGGGGACATGAAGGTATCTGCACAGTGTAGGAGGACGGCAGCAAGGGCAAATAGGATGCTGGGGTGCATTGCCAGAGGGATCACCTCTCGAAAGGGGGAGGTCATCCTGCCATTGTATAGATCACTGGTGAGGCCACACTTGAAGTACTGTGTACAGTACTGGTGCCCATACCTCAAAAATTATGTGAGATTACTGAAAGGGGTACAGCATAGGGCTACAAAAATGATCATGGGACTAGGGGAGTTGCCATACGAGGAAAGGTTGAAGGAGCTCAACATGTACTCGCTGGAAGACAGAAGGGTAAGAGGGGACATGATAGAGACCTTTATGTACTTGAAAGGCATAAACAAAATCAGGGAGGAAGGATTGTTCCGCTTAAAGGGGGGGAAGGCTCACTAGGGGCACAGTCTGAAGTTGGAAGGGGGAAAATGTAGGAGGGAGATGAGGAGGCACTACTTCACAGAGAGAATGGTGGTGGGTTGGAATACATGCCAGATGAGTTAATTGCTCAAAGGACAGTGGATAGCTTTAAGTGGGGTTGGGACAGAGTCAAGGGCAGGGTAAGTACAGACAAAAACACAAAAGGGGGAAGGACCAGGAAAGAGGAGGAAGAGAGGGGTTTGGGTGGGAGTGGGGCAGCTGTAGTGATAAGAAACTAAGAGTTACACAATTGGGCAGACTTGATAGACCTGTGGGTCTTTTTCTGTCAGCAATTTCCTATGTTCATGTCTGTTTGCAGATGACACCAAGATATGATACAGGGTGAACTCCCCAGAGAGAATAAAGAAAATGAAATCAGACCTAAAGAAACTGGAAGAATGGTCCAGAGTGTGGCAGCTGAAATTCAACACCAAAAAGTGCAAAATCATGCACCTAGGAAAAAGCAACCTCAAAAAGGGAATACTACTTGGGTGGAGAGAGACTAGCTGCAACCAACCAGAAACACAACCTGGGGATCATGATATCAGACAACTTGAAAGTGGGTAGACAGTGTGAGAAGGCAGCACTAAAGGCAAGTGGAATGCTGGGATGCATTGGGAGGGGAATCACGAGCAGAGAAAGGTGATATTGCCACTGTACAGGGCACTTGTTTGTCCCCACCTGGAATACTGTGTGCAGGTTTGGAGACCACACCTCAGAAAGGACATTGATAAGATAGAGACAGTGCAAAGAAGGGCAACAAAAATGATACAGGGGATACACCAGATGACATATGAGAATAGGTTCAGGGAATTAACACGTACTCCCTGGATCAGAGGAGGGAGAGGGGAGACATCATGGAGACCTTCAAGTACATCAAGGGTATAAAGTAGGTACAAATGCATGTCATGGAAGGGAGTAGAACAAGGGGGCATGATCTGAGGCTGAGAAGGGGAAAATTTGGGACCAATAGTAGGAAGTTTTTCTTCACTGGGGGGGGGTGGACGCCTGGAACAGCCTGCCTCCAGAGGCTATGGGTGCCAAAACAGTCGTGGGGGGGTTCAAGAGAGCTTGGGACAGACAATAAGGGTATCATTCTCCAGATGGGCATATAGGGAGTGGGGTAGAAACCGATAAACCTTGGGCAGACTAGATAGACCTTGCAGTCCCCTTCTGCTGTCATCTTCTATATTTCTAAGAAAGTAGTAGCTACAACAAGCATCCATTAATGCCAAATGTTTGCTTGCAGTTTAGCAAGGGTTGAGTGCCTGCTGTTATTGGGACGACTCTGAAAAAACATAATATCTAGACACAATTTAGCTTATATTTCACCATTTTTTGTAATTGTCGTGCTTATTTGTTCACTAACTACATTTGCATGGACACAGGGGACTGGATTTTCAAAGGGTGGTGCAGGGCTTGCGGCAAGACCTGCATCAAACCCTTGCATTGGTGCAGCTGTGCCAATCCCAGTTGCTGCAACTGTGCATGATTTCATAATCTCGGCGCAGTTGCGACAGCTTTCATGACTTACGGCAGCTTGCGCCAAATATCTGGTGCAAGCTCCATTAAAAATAGCCTGCAGGATTGCCACAAGCTAGACCACAAAAAGTTGGACTAACTTGTGGCAGTTGCCACATGGGATAGAAAATCGTGCTAGACTGCCACAAGCCTGGTGCACTATATTGTCGGCACACCTGGGTTTGTGGCAATCTAAGCCATCTGAAAATCAGGCCGAGGATCTCTGCTCTATTTGCTCTGTCTGCTTGCCTACTTCTGCAGTCACAGTTCTGTTTATGACATCATAATATGTTGCTGTGGAATAATTATGATGTCATGTGTAGACAAGCAGCCAAAGCTAATAAAGTCCAAGGGACAGTAATTCTGTTTTTATGTCACTTCCCTCAGTAATAAAGAAAAAGAGGAAAGAACTGCATAAAATATACTTCTGGCTGAATGGTACAGAGGGTAAAAGCACAGAACTGCAAAACAATAGGTTGCAGGTTCAGCCCCTCACAGGGCCACAAACAGTAGTGTCCAAGGGAAATCTGCACTACAGCAAACTTGTAACTAGGACAGTAATGTGGAAGGTTGAGGGGCTGGACGGCTCACCTTCTGCCACACTGGTGAACTGGGTTCAGAAATGGACCAAAGTCGCTCGGGGACTGACAGGGGGACTGAGAATTCAGTGTCCATTGGCAGGTCTCCTCCTTCGGGTTGGGGGCACAGTGTGTACTGCTGCTTGGCTGCCACCTAGTGGAGGGTAGGTGCACAGCATCGGTCACCAGAATTTAAAGTCGGAGGCAGAGTTGAAAGCATGCACCGTCTTCAAGGTCTACATGTGCACCAGCTCTGACTCAAGGGGAGTAACAGGCAGAAAAGAACCCCTTTTAGCAGGCATGGAATGACTGTTCCACAAGAATAGGTTAAAGTGGGTACTTTAGTTCTAGGAGGGTTACCTGGGAGTAGGTTTGAGCTGGGATCACCAAGAAGAGAGAGACAGAGAGAGGGTGGATCCTGCAAAACTTAGACAAACATAGTGGTGAGCATATTAGTAGTTAATACATGAATAACACATTAAGGGAGGGAGGGAGAGGGAGAGATAGAGAGGGAGGGAGGGGAGGGAGAGAGAGAGAGAGAGAGAATGAGAATGTCCCCCTGTCTTACACACATTCACCCACATATAGATTAAATATGGTTGAGGTGGCCAAGGGCCAGTAACTGATTGCCCTGGCCATTGGGACACAACCCTGGTGGTCCAGTGGTAATCTTTGGCCAGTCTGAGTTTTAACTAGCAGAATATGTATTTTATTTTTAAATAAATATGTATTGTGCTGTAATGATTAATGTGGCAGACTGCTGCTTCACTAATGAATGCAGAGTGGCAGCTGCACAGCGCTGAGGCACCAAGGGCAACGGAGAAAGTGGAGAGTAGAGCACCGGCTTCACAGCAGAGTGCTAGTGTGCTGAGGGGAAGCCCCTCTGTACTGCCGAGAAGTGGCTGTGCGTGACTGCAACAGCAGTAATGGAGCAGGCTAGTACTCACAGAAAGAGAGAGAAAGAACCTGTAAGAGTGCTCCTCTCACTGGCAGGAGGCCAGAAATTTTTCTGCATTAAATAAAGAGGGTGGTAGGTGACAAGTGCCAGGATTTTCCTTTAGGGACTGGCTACTATGAATGTATTTAATGAAATACAAGGGAGACACAGCATGCAATGGGGATGAGCTCCCACTCACATAATATGTCAGCACAAGCTAAGCACCATTTTAGGTGCCATTTCAGAGGAGCAGTAAGGCTGCTCAGTAATAGGGGAACCAAGCGGAATTCACACGATGAAAAAAACATGAATTTTAATTAAAATTGTAATAAGAACCCACCGGGGGGCTAGCTAACAGTCCAAGGAACATGTGCACATATATTTTATGGCACAGAAATGCATCGTTTTAAAAATTATCTGTCAGAAGCACAGTGGGCAGAGAGTAATGAATCAGTCAAATTTAAACTGCAGAGAAATGCAACTTTTTTACTAAAATGCACTGCCAAGCTGCTTTAAGTCTGATTTGCACTACACTTGGCAGGAATGTAGCTTGAGATGTGCTCTACCAGGGAAAAATAGTCTTTAAAAACTGCAGGAAAAGGAGGTTGCTAACCTGGGAAGAAAGGTAGCACGTCAATATGGCGAATAAATATCGGTGATGAAAAATCAGCGACTGTAAATACGGTGACCAGCATGTACAGTGAACGGAGTTATGGTGACATTTGCTCCCCTTCCAAGGTGCTATGACCTCGGAGTTAGATATATTAGTAAGAGGCTGCTGGGGCAAGGCCCCCGCAGAAAGAAAATGTTGCGGTAACTCAGTTCGCTGTACATTCCGGTCACCGCATTTACAGTCATTGATTTTTCATCGCTATAATTGTAATCACTGATTTTTCTTCGCTGTTTTGACATGGAGCCGGGAACGAGGAGTGACTGAAATTCAGGATCCATGCTGCAGGGAAGCAGGGTGGAGGAAAAGCCAGGAAATGGTATGTGCTTTAGGGCAGGGAATGTTTTAGAAGCCTGTGGGACAGCCCCAAGGAGGAGGTTGTGACTGGGAAATGAATATTTAAACAGGCTAGACTCCAGACTCCACAGGGTCTTGGGATACCATTTTCTTCAGCCAGAAAGGGAAGGGTAGCATGTCATTTCAGCGATGCAATTATAGTGATGCAATTATGGCAACTACAATATAGCAAGTATAATAATAGCACATGACACATAATAGCGGCTGAGTCAATACAGTGATTAAACATCACAGCGACACCAAAATAGAGTGACTACTGATCAGCTACTTACCCCGTGTCCAAGTGCGCTGTGGTGTTATAATACTATAAATAGGGGAGGCCTGGAGGCACAGCCCCGGGGGGGGGTGGGGGAGCGTAGCCATCCTGCATCACCAGGATCAATTAGCAGCCAGAGGAGTGTGCTCCTGCTGGTGTATGGGGGCTTTCCCTATCAGAGGGATAAGGAGGTTGGCGAGGAGGTGTATTGGCAGTGTGGTGACTACCACAAGTACCGCTGTCCGGCAAGACTGCATACCGTCACTGACCATGTGGTCGATGTTTACCATGGCCATAACCATGTGGCTGATGCTGTCGCTGTCGGTGCTCGCCGTGTAATGGCAGATATGTGAAGGGTGAGGAGCTGTACAGATAGTACTGCACAGGTATAATTTCCAGATGCAAATGTAACAGTCGGTCGCTGTGTTTGCTAAAAATCGATAATATTTACTATCGCTAAATAAAACCATCGCTAAAATTGATGTCACTACAGTTGATTCGCTGTAATTGTCATTCTGCAAAATTGCATCGCTGGAATGACATGGAGCCAAAGGGAAGTGGTGCAGTATAATTTATTTGTCATCTTTGGACTCGTTCAAGAGGAACACTCATCTGTATTATGAGTTTGGAATCCTAGCTGCAAGGACTACCATCCATTTACTGAAGGACTGGGATTTTCCAAGACTCTTGGGGGGTGGAAGTTACTCTGATTGTTAATGTGTAACACTATGTGATACAATTTAACAGTGAATGTGAATTTACAGTATAGAGTTTTAAGTGAATAGAGCAGAAGTTTTTTAGAGTGAAGTTACAGTGTTAGATACCAGGGAAGGGTATCTGGTTATTAAGGGTTCAGTGGGCTGACTGAGGTGGGTATAGGCCTAGTAGTCATTGCACGCCCTTAAGGCAAGGGAAGGGAATGTGAATGTGCTGAGACTGAAGCTCAAGATGTGGCCTTGTGCTGGGTACTGTTTTTGGGTTAACTGGAGGGCTGGTGGGTGGTGAAATAACCTGCAGTCTCCAGGGGTTAGGTACAGACATAAGGAAGATTAAGCCAAAGGTATTAATGTGTAACAGTTTATGTAGAGTTCAGTCATTAGTAAAAGTCGATGCTGCTATTGTTGTATGCTAATTTTTCTTATGCAAAACTGTCTCTGTACGTTGCAGAGCAGTTCAGTAAAAGTTACCTTCTTTTTCCCTTTGGAACTGTGTCAGAGTCATGCTTTAGGTTGTCCAAGTCTCATTTTTTCCTGTGGCCTCCTGGGTCAGTCCAGTACAGCCCCTCTCCTTCCTACACAGGTTCTGCAGCCACTTGATTGGGGAGGTAGTTTAAAAAGTTCCTGTGTGCGCAACCAAATCAATGGTTATAGATGGGAAGAGAGACAAAAAACCTACTGGTGGAGCAACCCTGATAATCTCTCTATATGTGCTGCATTTATCTGGTATTAACTATCACTGGTTATTACCTAGTGTACAGCTGTGGGTGAGTGTGTCAGACCTTGTCTGCAGGATGATGCTGTGACTCTTAAGGCATTGTACCACCACCAACCTGTGACACCCACTCACACAACGAGGTAAGAAGTACATGGGGTAAGTCCTGGATGTGAGGTGAAGGTGCTGAGATTCGAAAACAGAAGGGGGCTGATGGGGAGGGGCAGGAGGATGAAGTCCATATGAAAAAAAAGGATTGCAAAAATATTTGAACGATAAACTGAATTGTGTCTAGCATTCACATTTCTCAAAATTATCCAACTGGTATCAGGGTGTTTAAAGGGAACATAAATAATATGTATTTTAAATAAACTATTGCTGGTGTTTTCTGTTCATAATTGACATGCTGTTAACATATTTGAAGGTATTATATTTGCATTTTGCATGCTGTGTTTTCCCAACTCTGTTTAGTAGTGCTTTCAGATAGGCACTTCCTGTCTGTAACAAAACATATACACAACACACACACACACACACACACTGTTTATCTTCAAAGCGTGATGATGTCTGCTAACTTGCAAATGGGCAGAAACCCAGTGTGATTGGTGGGGCTTTCTCCTTTGAACTACAAGATGTTTACAACCATCAGCCAGCTAAATACTGTCATCGTCAGCCTTCTCAGCACTGAATTTTGAGAGACAAGCCTCCTGCATTTCTACATCCATTGGCTCATGCAGTTCCCACCTACACAGCCCCCTACACTAATATGTTCACTTTATGCACGCACAAACAAAAAAAGAGCCATTACTATTCTAATAAGAAAAGGAGTCAATTTCATCACCCACAGTCACACATCAGACTCTGAGGGTAGATATCAGATTCTATCAGGCAGTCTGGATGGGCACGAAGTGGTCTTCTGTAATGTCTATACCACCAACAAAAAAAAGATAGCGTGTTTGTTGCTAACATTTCATTGCTTTATTTTTCTCTGATTCAAATTGTTGTTGCTGGTATACCTTCTTCTGCATTATTACAAGGTGTGCCTACAGGTGTGTGCTAACAGATTACTGCTGTAATCTTCTGATTCAAATTGTCTTTTGCAAGGTATATCTTCTGTTACTGCTTTATTTTTCTCTGTAGCAAAGTGTTTCTTACAGGGTATATCTTCTCTGAAATTATTACAGGTGGTGCTTACATTTTTGTGACTTTTTATCATTGGGCTAAGCAAAATTACTGTTTGACACTGTTTTATTTTATTCTTTTTTTGTTGAAAAGGTTTGTTGTCTCAGAGGTGTTTCAGTCTCCTTCTCACATTGAAGGGGCTAATTACTTTCTTCCCATAGCTCTTCCAGAGGATTAGGTGTGTATCTGGGGGGTGGAGCTGGCAAACTGTCAGTAATTTCCAACAGAAAGAAGGGTTAAAAGGTCAGGTTAGTTGATATCTTGGAGGTAGAAGACTTGATTTGCTGGCCAAGGACAGAGCAGAGAACCTTACCAGAGCAAGGGAAACGGATTAAGACTTCTTTTGGCTAAGCAGATTTACTGTGTGTTGTTATTTTTATTTTGTACTCACAGGGATTGCTACTGTTTGTTGCTAACATTTCATTGCTTTATTTTTCTCTGATTCAAATTGTTGTTGCTGGTATACCTTCTTCTGCATTATTGTAAGAAGCACTGTGGGTAAATTTGGAGACCGGCAATGGCACCACAATCCGCACAGGGGTTGAATACAGACCCCCTTCTCAGGGAGAGGAAATGGACAAAGAAATGACAGAAAGTATACTTAGAATGGAAGAAAAAGGGGAGATATTGCTGATGGATGATCTGAATATGCCAGATGTTAACTGGAGTGCAGTTGCAGCAGCCACTTCGAAGAGTGGGGTTATTCTAGACGCCCCCACAGGGGCATGCCTTAGACAACTAGTATTGCAGCCCACCGAGAGGGAGCAATTTTAGACCTGGTTCTCTCAAATGGAGATGAAGAGAGGATCACAGATGAAGTGGGTAGCCATCTGGGAACTGGCGACCATCGAACAGTATGGTTCACAATAAACACAGCAATAGAGTCAAGCCATACAAAGGCAAAAGTACTGGACTTTAGGAGGGCTGACTTTGCCAAAATGGGTGAGTGCCTAAGGAATGCACTAGCAAGTGGGCAGGAAGGAGGGGTGGAAGAACAATGAGGAATAATAAAAACTGCCATCACAGAGGTAACAAGCCTTTGTGTGAAGCAAATAAACAAAATGATGTAAGAAAACCCTATGGTTCTCAAAGGAAGTGGCAGTGAAGGTTCAAGAGAAAAGGAAGGCATTCAGGAAGTACAAGGAATCACAGAAGGAGCAGGACAGAGAACTGTATCAGTTAAAGCAAAAGGAAGCTGGGAAGGCAGTCAGAACAGCAAAGGCCCAAACCGAGGAAAAGATAGCCAACTCAGTTAAGAAGGGTGATAAAACCTTTTATAGGTACATCAGGGAGCGAAGGAAGACCAAGGGAGGGATAGTGAGGCTTAATAAAGGGAAGAAAGGGTGGGCAGAGGGTGACTGTGAAAAGGCAGAGATACTAAACAAATATTTTTGCTCAGTATTTACAAAGGAAGAGGGGGAGGTACCTAAAACAAACAGTAGAAACACTCTGGATACAGAAGTTGATACCAGCCCATTTACAGAAGAAAGGGTTCTGAAAGAACTCTTAAAACTGAAGGTGGACAAAGCAATGGGGCCTGATGGGATTCATCCCAGAATTCTAAAAGAACTAAGGGTAGAACTAGTGACACCACTGACTACCCTCTTTAACAAATCATGGGAGGATGGGGTGGTACCCGAGGACTGGAGGAGGGCAGATGTGATTCCCCTTCACAAAAGTGGGAGCAAGGCAGAAGCAGGAAACTACAGACCTGTTAGTTTAACCTCAGTGGTAGGGAACATGATGGAATCAGTTCTGAAGGAATGAATTGTCGAATATCTAGAGGCCAGAGGGGCACAGGACCCAAGGCAGCATGGATTCACAGCGGGAAGGTCATGCCAGACAAATCTAATAGATTTCTTTAATTGGGTGACCAAAGTAG
Source organism: Neoceratodus forsteri (assembly GCA_016271365.2). NCBI lineage: Eukaryota > Metazoa > Chordata > Ceratodontiformes > Ceratodontidae > Neoceratodus > Neoceratodus forsteri. The sequence continues at coordinate 165,205,223 of JADMNL010000025.1, read as the reverse complement.
TAGATCAGGGAGGGGCTGTGGACATGGCCTACCTAGACTTTAGCAAGGCATTTGACACAGTCCCACACAAAAGATTAATATACAAGTTAGCCAGCCTGGGAGTGGGTCCCAAGATGACAGCCTGGTAAAGAATTGGCTGGAGAATAGGACACAGAGAGTAATAGTAAATGGAGTCCACTCTGAAGAAAGGGGGGTTACTAGTGGGGTACTGTAGGGTTCAGTATTAGGACCGGTCCTCTCCAATGTCTTTATAAGTGACATTGCAGAGGGACTGGAAGGAAAAGTATGTCTCTTTGCAGATGACACAAAGATCGCAATAGAGTTGATGCACAAGGTGGGGTGGAAAGGATGAGAAGGGACTTGGCAAGGTTAGAGGAATGGTCAAATGTATGGCAGCTTAGATTCAATGCTAAGAAGTGCAAGGTAATGCACCTGGGAAACAAAAACCCAGGGGAAGAGTACACAATGGGGGATGAGATACTAACAACAACAAAAATGGAAAGGGACCTGGGGGTAGTCATATCAGATGACCTAAAGGTGGGCAAGCAATGTGAGAGGGCAGCAAGGAGGGCTGGGGGGATACTGGGATGCACAGCGAGAGGCATCACCAGTAGAAAACAGGAAGTTATTATCCCTCTGTACAGACAGTTGGTGAGACCCCATCTGAAGTTCTGTGTGCAGTTCTGGAGACCAAAGCTCCTCAAAGACATAGACAGGATGGAAGCTGTCCAGAGGAGGGCAACTAAAATGGTGCAGGGTCTGAGCTGGAAGACATATGAAGAGAGACTTAAGGAGCTTAATATGTATAGCCTCGAGGAAAGGAGGGAGAGGGGGGACATGATAGAAACTTTCAAGTACCTCAAGGGAATCAACAAAGTCCAAGAGGGTAGCATCTTTCAAAAAAGAGATGTGCAAGAACAAGGGGCACAATTTGAAGATAGAGGGGGTAGCTCAGAGGTAATTTAAGGAAGTATTTTTCACAGAGAGGGTTGTGGATGCATGGAACAGCCTCTCGAGGAGGTTGTGGAGTCAAAAACAGTGGTGGAATTCAAGCATGCATGGACAGTCATAAGGCAATTCTAGGGGGTGGGGGTAGGAAGAAGTAGGCTGCTGGTTAACTAGGATCTGCAGCTTATCCATTAGGTAGGGAAATGGGCAGACTGAGTGGGCCAAGCGGTCCTTATCTGCCGTCAAATTCTATGTTTCTATGTTTCTGTTACAAGGTGTGCCTACAGGTGTGTGCTAACAGATTACTGCTGTAATCTTCTGATTCAAATTGTCTTTTGCAAGGTATATCTTCTGTTACTGCTTTATTTTTCTCTGTAGCAAAGTGTTTCTTACAGGGTATATCTTCTCTGAAATTATTACAGGTTGTGCTTTACAGGTTTTGCAGTTTTATCTAACATTAGGATAAGCTTTCAGGGTTACTGCATTTGTTGTTGACTGATTGTTTCTGCTCTTACCTCCTTGTTCTTTCTTCCGTGGTTCTTCTTTTTCGACAGGGGAAGGGCCCAGCCACCCACCCCCATCCCCAACCACCCCCACTACACTCCTTTTATAGGGTACCACAGTTGTGACATTTCCTGTGGCAAAGCAGGAAGGGGGGATCAGTGGGGCATCCACAAGGTGAGCTCATTTACAGGGGCACTAGTAATTTAATTTGTTATAACAAGTTATACGAAAACAAAACACAAAATCAAACCATTACTTGCATTTTCTTCCTTCTAATTACTCTGACCAGGTTATAAACCCAGCAACTTATCAGGAATGGATATCATTAACTGCAGGTACTGCTGAACGCTTTTCAGAAAGACAGTCTTACAGGATTTAGGACACTGTCCTACATGCTGGGCCATTGAAGATCTTAGGGCTCAGCTCCGGCCAGCATGGGCAGAGATTGCGCGCCTCAAATTTCATATTCAAGAGGAAATACATTATAAGAACCACCCGCCATTTCCCCAACATCCAACAGAAGAACCTCAACCGCAGAGGGTAGTTGGTCCAGGAGGTTGGCAGGTGGTTAGGAGGGGCAAATCGGGTGCCCCATCACTCTGTGCTCTCCAACATATTACCTCCAAAAACCATATAAACACTACAAACAGGTATCTGCCTCTATCTCTGAAATCAAACAAAGAGGCAGAGGACACTGCAGAGCAGGACACTGCAGCACAGGAGCTAGCACAACAAAACTCACCCAAATCAGGAACCAAAACAAAAAAAGCAAAAAGGAAATCCAAAAAACTTCTGATCATAGGAGACTCTAGGATTTGGGGAGTTGATACCCATCTCAAGCCAGGGGTAATGGTCAGATGTCTCCCAGGTACATCAGCGTGGAGAAACACTGACCGCATTGCTAAAATTGTTTACAAAGCAGGAGAAAACATTGACATCCTGGTACACATAGGGACTAATGATCTTGCCAGCCGGTCAGTTGTGGAGACCGAGAAACATCTGACCAGGCTGGGTGACAAACTATCATCCATTTCGTCTGACATCTCCTTCTCTGAGATCCTTCCAGTCTGGGAGAGGTAGCATTGTGGAAAAATTACAGTTAGTAAATTATCTATTACAGATACTTAGAAAGGAGACGAACGGAGACGAGACTGAAGGCGGAAGAATTTAATGATTATAACAATAATCACAGCGAGAGATTACAAGTGGTACATTCTTCAAAATAACAGTGTGTGCTGGCTTGCTTATATAGTGGAAGACAGCATCATCATTTCCTATGGTTTTCTATGATTGGTCCAAAACAAGCACAAACATCAACTTACAAGGCAATACTCCTTTGGTATATGTATGAGCTCATCCTTGGTCAGCACAAGTATAGATAGTGTACATTTTATTATTATATATGGCTAGAAACAGCTGTCACTACCAGTTACCAAAGTCCAGGAGGAAGAAATAGGTTTGGACTTAGGAATGTGCATACAAGCATTTTGACCTGTCCTGATAATGACAAACACTAGAGATAGTCAGAAGGGTAATTTGGACACTATCCTGTGTTTCTATCTTGCAGACACATAAGACAACTGTTTGCTATTAATTACATGGTCAGCACAAATATCAAAAGGCACTTTAATATTGCAACTTGTGGCTTAGTTTGTCTTGTGGCTTTACAAGTTTTATATGATCCAATTATATAGGTCAACATTTGTTACACACACACATTATGTTTTAGACCAAAATGAGGTTAGGCTGAAATATAGGGACAAACTTCTTTATCCCTTGTTACAGGCCCCCCTTGGTCCTATATTTTCTAATTATTATTTGTGCAACAATGCAGCTCCTCGGAGCAAGTACATCTCATTACGTACTTTACGAATGGTAAGTCTTAAGCGACAAAGGCCTATAATTACCAAGAACACTAAGACCACTTGCAACACAAGTAAAGCTTTAAAAGACAGGACTCCTAAGGGCCCCCCTGCATAGCTATAAATCAAGTGCTCATTATCACTCTCACTGAGCAATTCATTTACAACTGCTTGTGCCTTATGGGCAGTATTTTGGATTTGTATCAAATGAGTATCTTTTTGATTTAAAAGTGACTGCACGTTAAGAGACAGAGGAGGTATCACAGCTCCAAATGATGGCGCATAACATGTCAATTAACATAGTGGCATAAAACGTTGACACGCTAGTGTCAGCACAACTACTGTTAACATTTATATTCCAACCAGAAAAATCTAAGTTTATATGCACTCTACTGTACTTCACATTATTTACAAGCATTTGATCAATAGGTGTTGATGTAAGTTCACTCTCTGGCCCTGTTGTCAAATTTGGGCATTTGGTTGGTGTTACAGTTAAGTATAGGGCATCTGAGACTGCAAAACGTAATGAGTTGTTTACACCAGCATAGTTACAAACACTATTATTACCCCATGGACAGAGTTAACACATAAACACCATTGTCCTTTGGTGTGGTCCTGTCTATGACAAGAGACCCATTTTTCTGTTTCTAGTCCATGTAGCTTTGCTGTGATCCAGTCTTGAGCTCTGATGCACAGCTGGACCAGCTGTTAAGTATGTCCACACACCAATTTGTAGATATAAAAGTACGGTTATTTTTGGTCCAGGTGGCTTTCCATGTTCGTGTCGTGTAGGTGTTTGTATCAACAAGGTCCCAGTTCCAACTGACTAACAAAGTAATGGACTGTTCATACTTACACGTGACATTAGTCTGTTCCACATTAATGTGCAGAAAGTCTTATGGCTGCCACCAAGCCGATGATAATGATGTCTTGGGTCTTCATGGCTATAAACATCAAGTGTAGTATTTTTAATTTTTAACCAGCTTTGTTTGACATTTTTTTGCACCAGTCAACATGTACCCAGAATTTTTGTTTCCTTCCTCCAGCCCCTTTCTTGCCACTTACTTTAACCACGTATACCGTACTCTCACCTAACCGTTTGCACACTTGGTACGGTTCTAACCAATTAGCATCCTTCCAAGGATTTTTCTGTTCCCAATTTCACACCATTACTACATCTCCCTCTTCTATAGGCAGCCCCCATCCTGCTACTGGCTGTCTACCTTGTTTATTTTTACTAACTTGCCTCCCATTTCCTTCCATCCCTGTCCGTCCATCTCCTGTGTTTCTTCTCTCTCTAACCATGCCTCTTTCTTAAGTCCCGAAGGGGAGGTAGTGGATTCTTCCCCATCACTTTCCCTGCCCATAGCCTGTCATGCCTCTCATCTTCCCTCAAGGTGTCCCTTACCTTTGCATATTTCTTGTCATAGCTGTCCTTCTGTTTTTTATGCCTCTCAGCTTCTTCCGTATGCCCAGTTTTTTCAGCATATTCCCTTTTTAATCTATGTTTTAGCCATTTGGAGTCTAACATTAGTAGATACTGCTCTTGTTGATGTTGGGTTGCAGCTGACATGGCTCCCCCAGCTGCGGTCATTCCCCATGTGCTTACAGGTGCCATTTGAATGGTTACTGTCCCACCCCTTTTTCCAGTAAGGAGCTCATCTAACTCATCTTGTTTTTTCTGTAACTCCTGGATCTTGCTTGCAGCATCCTGGAGCTCAGTGTACAGTCGCCTAGTCTCACTAGCATGCTCTTGTGACTGTTGGTCTAACTTAAGTTGTAAGAGGGCATTATCCCTATTTAACAGACACAAATCCCCTTGTGCTTTTATTAGCTGTGTCCTAAAATTAATACACTGCTGCTCTAACTCTTGGTGTTGATCTATTGGGATGCTATCTTTATACTTTGATGTTAATTCTTCTAGTTGTTTAGCATTTTGATCCCTTTCATCCCTCATCTGAGCTACTTCTTTATTCTGGTGACACACAATAGTCTGATTATACTGCCACAGCCCTTGCAATGCGTTTGCAAAGATTTCCTTTTCATTTTTAACTCCCTCATTATGAAAGGACACTTGCTGAGTAAAATACAATTGTGCCTGTTGATCATCAGGCACTGGTTTGTATGCTTCCCCCTTTAGGTGTTTTCCTAGAAAACAACCTATTATTGTTTACATACTCATTTTTTTATCTTCTTCTTGCCTGCTTAGCCTCCACAGCCGGGCTCACCTGTGCACTAGTGCCCTGGTCCATTTGGCTACATCTTACGGCTCCCTTGTGAGGTCCGGCATGCAAGTCCCAGCACCTTCACTTACCTACTCTGCCCCATGAGTTCCTACAGAGTTAGGCATTACTTTATATTTAAACAATTTGAGAAGCATACAAAGCATACATCACCTGATTGTGAAGTGGTTGTGGCTGTCTGTGTGTACCTTCATCTTTCGCTTTGAGCCAGCAGCACCACGTCTCCAAGCATTGTCACCTTCCTATTGGGGCTTGCAGACTAACCAACCCATAGTTAGGCGAACTCCTCACATGCAGCACCAGTGATCCGAGTCACGGCACCAATTGTAGCATTGTGAAAAAATTACAGTTAGTAAATTATCTATTACAGGTACTTAGAAAGGAGACAAACAGAGACGAGACTGAAGGCGGAAGAATTTAATGATTATAACAATAATCAGAGCAAGAGATTACAAGTGGTACATTCTTCAAAATAACAGTGTGTGCTGGCTTGCTTATATAGTGGAAGACAGCATCATCATTTCCTATGGTTTTCTATGATTGGTCCAAAACAAGCACAAACATCAACTTACAAGGCAGTACTCCTCTGGTATATGTATGAGCTCATCCTTGGTCAGCACAACTATAGAGAGTGTACATTTTATTATTATATATGGCTAGCAACAGCTGTCACTACTAGTTACCAAAATCCAGGAGGAAGAAATAGGTTTGGACTTAGGAATGTGCATACAAGCATTTTGACCTGTCCTGATAATGAGAAACACTAGAGATAGTCAGAAGGGTAATTTGGACAGTATCCTGTGTTTCTATCTTGCAGACACATAAGACAACTGTTTGCTATTAATTACATGGTCAGCACAAATATCAAAAGGCACTTTAATATTGCAACTTGTGGCTTAGTTTGTTTGTGGCTTTTACAAGTTTTATATGATCCAATTATATAGGTCAACATTTGTTACACACACACATTATGTTTTAGACCAAAATGAGGTTAGGCTGAAATATAGGGACAAACTTCTTTATCCCTTGTTACAGAGGGGGGGGCAGATGGATGGAAGGTCAGAGAAGGGGAGATAGGGGAGCTAAACATGTGGCTCAAGGGCTGGTGCCAGAAAAAAGGACACAGATTTGTAGGGAATTGGCAACAGTTCTGGGAGCGAAAGTTCTTTAAATTTGATGGACTGCATCTGACTAAGGAGGGAGTCAGTGCATTGGGCAGAAGTTTGACATCTTGCAGAATATTTAAACTAGCAAATGGGGGAAGGTGCAGCACCCTTACACGTCAATGGGAAGAACATCCCTCCCCTCAGCTAGTGGTCAAACAGGGATTCAGCATGTTTGCAGTTCATTCAGATCACCAGGTAAGAAAAGGTCCGTCTCCCCATAAGATGCACAGGGAAATGCCAAACCTCACCCAACAACTAACACATCAAAATCTGGCCAGTGGAAAATCATGTACACAAATGCTCACAGCCTGGGAAATAAGATCCCAGACCTGCAGGCAATAATGTCAGAGGCTAAACTGGACATAGTAGCAATTAGTGAGACGTGGTTCACCAGTAACCACACTTGGGAGACTTCAGTACCTGGCTATGTACTGTTCATTAGAGTCTGAGGTGCAAAAAGGGGTGGGGTGGAATGGCCCTGTATGTCAATGAAAATATCAAAGCTACAGAAATTCAGAATACACATAAGGAGCCAGAAGAACTGTGGGTCACCCTAGAAACAGGAAATGGGACAGCCATAAGAACTGGAGTTGTTTACAGGCCCCCAGACTAGGAGGAGGACACAGACACATTACTGTTAGAAGATATACAAACCATGACAGCTAAAGGGGAGGTTCTGATAATGGGAGACTTCAACATGCCGGATACAGATTGGTCAATACCAGCAGAAACATCTACCAGAACTAGACACATGGTGGATTCCCTGCATGGGGAGGGCCTCAAACAACTGGTACAACAACCCACAAGAGACAGGGCTATCCTAGATCTAGTACTGACTAACAGGGAAGGGATCACAGATCTCCAGGTAGAAGGTCACCTGGGGGCCAGTGTCCGTCACATGGTATGGTTCAATTTGGCCACTACATCTAAATCATCCCACCCAAGGCAAAATATGGGACTTCAGAGGAGCTGACTTTGATAAGATGGCCAACAGAGTTAAGCTAGCCCTGGCAAAAAGAAACAGAGGTGAGGGGGTGCAGGCAAAGTGGGCAAGCATTAAGGATGCAATACTTGAAGCAACATCCCATTGTGTTAGACAGAAAAGGAAGTGCAAAAGAAGAAGGAAACCACTTTGGTTCTCAAATACAGTAGCAGAAAAGGTCAGAGCCAAAAGGCTGGCCTTCAGGAAATATAAGGGAACTCAGTGGGATGAAGATAGGGAGGCATACCAAACTGCCCTAAGGGAAGCAGGGAAGGCAGTAAGGCAGGCAAAGTCCCAAACTGAGGAAACACTAGCACGAACAGTAAAAGAAGGTGACAAGACTTTCTGTAGATACATTAGTGAAAGGAGAAAGTCCAGAGGGGGTATTGCTAAGCTCAAAGGAGAAAAGGGGGCATGTGAGGAGGAGGACCCTGTAAAAGCATCTATCCTAAATAGATACTTTTGCTCAGTATTTAGTGAAGAGAAGATAGGTCAGGGCCCACAGCTCAGCACCATGGACACAGGGGGGAGGGAGGTGAGCACTACTCCCTTCACAAAAGAAAGGGTCCTACAAGGGCTCACTAAGCTCAGGGTGGACAAGGCAATGGGACCTGATGGCATACATCCCAGGGTACTTAAGAAGCTAAGGGTGGAACTAGCAGAGCCATTAGCAGAACTGTTTAGTGAGTCTCTGAGCACAGGAGAGGTCCCAGAGACTGGAGAAGGGCTCATGTGATCCCGCTCCACAAGAGTGGTAGCAGGGAGAGGGCAGGGAACTACAGACCAGTCAGTCTTACCTCAGTAGTGGGCAAGATTATGGAGGCACTCCTTAAGGAAAAGATAGTGCAACACCTGGAATCCATAGGGGCACAGGATCCAAGACAGCCTGAGTTTACAAAAGGAAGGTCCTGTCAAACTAATCTCATAGATTTCTTTGACTGGGTAACCAGAGTGGTGGACCAAGGGGGAGCAGTTGATGTCGCCTCGTTGACTTCAGCAAAGCTTTCGACACTGTTCCACATAGAAGATTGATAAATAAGCTGGGTAGGCTCGGGGTGGGTCAAATGTTGGTCAACTGGGTGGCAAACTGGTTGACGGGCAGAAAACAGAGAGTGGTGGTAAACGGTATACAGTCAGAAGAGATGCAAGTCACAAGTGGGGTACCTCAGGGATCAGTCCTGGGGTCAGTCCTCTTCAATATCATCATTAGTTTATTGCAGATGGACTAGAGGGTAAGACTTGTCTGTTTGCAGATGACACCAAGATCTGCAACAGAGTAGATGACCCAGATGGGGTGGGCAGAATGAGAAGAGATCTGGATAAACTAGCAAAATGGTCAGAAGAGTGGCAACTGGGATTTAATGCAAAGAAATGTAAGATCATGCGCATAGGGAAGAGAAACCCTGAAGCCACCTATAGGCTGGGAGGGGAGTTGCTGGCAGTTACAAAGGAAGAAAGAGACTTGGGCATCATCTTCACCGATGACCTGAAATCATCCAAGCAGACCTCTAAATCAGTAGGTAAGGCTAGGGGGATGTTAGGGTGTATTAGTAGGGGTATCAAAAGTCGTAAGAGAGAGGTAATAATCCCTCTTTACAAGACACTGGTTAGGCCCCATCTGGAGTACTGTGTGCAGTACTGGAGGCCACACCTTCACAAGGACATTAACCAAATTGAGGCAGTCCAGAGAAGGGCAACCAAAATGGTGCAGGGACTGCATCAGAAGACATATGAGGACAGATTAATGGAGCTCCATATGTATACCCTTTAGCAAAGGAGGGAGAGAGGTGATATGATTGAAACATTCAAACACCTTAAGGGCATTAACAATGTGAAAGAGTCTAACATGTTTAAATATAAGAAAAATAGCAGGACAAGAGGACATAGCATGAGACTAGAGGGAGGCCGATTAAAGGGGGAATGTGAGGAAATTCTTTTGCACAGAAAGAGTGGTGGATGCATGGAACAGTCTACCTCAGGAGGTGGTGGCTATGAATACAATGCAGGGCTTCAAACAGGCATGGGATAGGCATAAGGGAACAATACAGGCGAATATGGATAGATAGGTCATTGACAGTGTAAAGGTGTGTGGCACATTCATAAGGTAGAAAAAATGGGCAGACTGGATGGGCCTTGCGGGTCCTTATCTGCCATCAACCTCTATGTTTCTATGTTTCTCTGTCTTTAATTTATTAATAGTCGAACTAAGTAACTTTGTAGATCATGATTTGATATTGGGGGAGACTTTAATGAGGTCCTTGATCCTTTGTTAGACTGAAGCTCATATAACGCATTCCTATCTGATACCAAATCAAGACTTTCCCTCCAAAAATTAATGGGAGATTTGGGCCTTGTGGACACTTGGTGCTTAGTACTTCCACAGGGAAGGGACTATACTTTATTTTCCAATAGGCATTTGTCCCATAGCAGAATTGACTGTTTGATGATTTCCAAAAATCTAACAAATTCAATTGCAACTGCTGACATTGACAGAATACTCCTATCAGACCATAACTTAATAAATATTAACCTAGTCATTGGGGGACAAAGTGCAAAGAATCTCAGATAGACTTAATATTATTGTACTTAAAGAAAAATAATTCTTAGCAAAAATCGACTAAGAAAATAACTATTTTATTAAAGTAAACAACAGTGGAGAAGTATCTCATACTTACTGTATATATAAGAAACTTAAGAAACTTTTATTTGGGGTAGAATTATTAGTTTTTCAACCAGCAGGAAAAGAGAAGGAGCAAAAGATTTGGAAAGGGAACTTAGGAATCTGGTAATAACATCCTACATGACTCAGTTATGCTGGGTCGGCCATTTTGTATCAGTCTCATATAATCATCAGATATAATCTCGTATTAACCTCTACCAAAGTAATTTTGTATTCTTATTTATGCAACGTGTAACTAGTAATGTGTACTAGGATATTTGCAATTTCTGCTACTCTCTTGCTCTATTCTTAAGTTGTGTTAAAATGTGAATCTACATTATTGTAAATTTTCTGTATTTGTTTGCTTATTCTGTATTTGTTTTTGTGTAGTCGAGCATCTGTATTTGTGGGTTCTCAATCCTCTAATGCTGTATTCACTATGATTGTCTGTGCTCCCATTCTTGTTCCCTTCCCCCCAGGACACATCTGGAAATGAGCTTCTGCTCAGTATGTTCTTTCTGGTAAAACTTTAAATAAAGAAATCAATCAAAGTTAAGCAATGGGAAGCTTGGACTTCGAAAAGCATCTCCAGGGAAAACCCATCTTAAATTTGAAATTAACAAAATCTTATCTGACAAAGAATATGCTTTGCTCAGAATTAAACAAAAGTATTGGGAAGTGCCATCCTGGTTCCACAGAGGGCTGAGGTCTGTAAAGCACATTACTTCACACCATGTCGGTAACTCAAGTTTGGGAACAAGCTCGAGTTGCCAGGGGTTGCCGGGGGGGCTGAGAGAGGACTGAGCGGCCACCTGGCAACTTTCCTCTTCCAGACTGGGGTGATGTGCCTTCCCAGCTCTTGGCTGCCACCAGGTGGAGACCTGGTGATAGAGCAGACATCTGGGAGGCTGACAAAATGTCAGGAGGGTGGAAGGAGCTGCAGTTCCAGTGTGTGTGTGTGTATGAGTGTGTGTGTGTGTGTGTGTGCACGCACCTCCATGTGCATGCATCCTCCCTGATACCGCAGCTCTGGGAACCTGGGGAGAAAACAGAGGAAACACCTGTGGACCCAGGCTCCATGAAGCATCATCCAAGGCACTGCAGCCCTCCTTGCTACTTTGGGTCCTGGGGTAAATTCTGGATGAGAGACACTTGGTGGAGGAACACCCTTCCCCACTCAGTCTCACTGGGGATGGGGCAATCCATGGGGAAACCTAGCCCTGGACCATAAACTGAGGTAAGGGATGGCTGACAATGCCCAGGGACAAGGCCAAATAGCTGCCCAATCTGGCCAAGAAAGAAAAAACCTTTATAAAAAAATAATTACAAAAGTATTGGGAAGCAGGGGAGAAATCAGGAAAACTCCTAGCTCTACCTTTAAAGAAGGTACAACATCAGAACATAATTCCAGGCATAAGACAGAACTCAGGTAAAATAATCATGAAAAACTCAAGACATAAATAAAGAATTGGAAGGGTTTTATAATAATATACACACTAAAGGGGAGCATCTAGATAGTAGAAAATTAGCTGACTTCCTTAAATCATGCAACCTTCCATCCTTAACACCCCGAGAAAGAGTACTGCTTTGCCAAGAAATTTCAGTGCTTGAAATAACACAAGCAATTCAAAACCTAACTTCAGGGCAAGATATTTTCCCTGGGGAGTTTTACAAAACATCATCAACCTTGCTAATTCTTTCATAACATGATTCAAGAAACATGGGAAACCAAAAACAATAAATGAGGCCTTCATTACCTTACTGCCCAAACAAAAAAGGGGGGGAAGACTTCATGGAATGTGCTAGTTACAGACCCATTTCTTTAATGAACAGTGATTAAAATCCAAAGAAAGAAAGATCTCATCCACTAGAGTACAGTCCATCATTACAAATTGATAGGTAAGGAGCAGGTAGGCTTCATTGAGGTTGATAAGATGCTGATTATGTCAGACGCCTAATTAACTGGATCTGGTGGGCAAACAAACATTAGGGTCCCTCTATAGTTTTATCTCTGGACATATTTAAAGCATTCAGCTCGGCTGGATGGGACCATGGGCCCAATTTTATAAAGTGCTTAGATCGCCGCAAGGGACTTGGGGCAGTGAGGTGGATGCAAGTGATGACTTGTGTCAAACATTGCAGTAAGCATGATTTTACAAGCTGCCTGTCCCTTGCACTGGATGCAGGGAGTTAGACCAGCTCCCCACTGGTTTAACTTTGCATCCGTGGGGGACCCAATTTACGGCGCTTGGTCCAAAGTTTTGGTGCAAGCTGCCATAAATTGACTAAAATGTTGCAACTGCGCCAAAAGTACTAGAATTTGGTGCAGGCTGCAGCAAACCCTTTGGTTCAGCTGCAGCAAACTGCGGTTGATCAAGCCCTGCATCAACCTTGTAAATTCGGGCCCTATATGTTTCATGTCTTGTCTTTATTTATTTATTTTATTTATTGCAGTCATTGGAAATTCACCTTTGAGTCATAGACTCCTTTGCAAAGGTTCCACATCATAGGTAGAAAAGAAATTACAGAGGGAATAGTCAGCAGTAAGTAATACATAAAAACACAAACAGATCATAGAGCAGTACAGGCCCATTGTCAAAAAATTACGTTAAACAGAGTAACGCAGAGACAATTTTTAGAAGCATTTGCAAGTCCCAACAGTTTGGCGAGGTACTAGTTTGTTCAAGTAGTAAAGGAAAAGGCAAAATGGGGGGGGGAGTGAAAGGAGGATGGGGAGGGGCTAGGTACAGTCACAGGTAGATAGTGAGAGGAGCAGGCTTTTGAGGTGCGCCTTGAAAGGACCTAATTTTGATTCATGAAAGATGGGGTTGGGAAGCTCATTTAACCATTTAGGGGCCTGACACTGAAAAGCCCTTTGGCCATGGGAAGTCCTACAGTGGGGGACAATTATGAGAGACCTTGCTGCACTTCTGGTGGGTCTAGTAAGGGGGACAGGCTGGAGCAGTGGGAGAAGCCCAGGTGAGGCAAGGCTGAGAAGGATTTTCTTGGCTAGGAGACAGGTGTGGTATTTAAGTCTAGAGTCAAAGTTTAAACACTGGGACTGCCTATACAGGTCACATGTATGGGTAAATCTATTACAGCCTGTGACAAGACGACAGGCTTTGTTTAAGGTAGTTTTGAGGTAGCTTAAGGTGGTTTGGTCAGCAGAGCCATATATAACAATGCCATAGTCCAAAACTGAGAGTACAGAGGAGGACACGGCCACGTGCAAGGCTTCTGGGGGAGACAGTGCTTGTAACGGTAGAGGAGACCAAGATGAGTGTTTAGGGAGGTGGATAGTAGCTTGATGTGTTTATGACAGGAAAGAGAGGAGTCTAATGTTATGCCCAGGTATTTACAGGTGTCTACCTGTTCAAGGGTATCACCCAGGGAACTGACTATGGTTAGTGTGGAAACCTGAAAGTGAACTCTGGCATGGGCAAAAACCATAGCTTTAGTCTTTTTATGATTGAGTATAAGCTTATGGTCCTGGAGCCAGGTTTTGGCCTCCGAGAAATGCTTCTGGAGTGAGGTTTAGAGGGAGAGGGGGGTGCTGAAGACTGCTGAAAATGACAGTGTCATCAGCATATAGAAGAAATCTACCTGAGCATGCAGTGGGTAGAGAGTTCAGGAATATGCTAAAGAGGAGTGAGCCCAGAATGGAGCCTTGTGGTACACCTGATAGGACTGGGCGGCAAGTGGAAAGAGAGGAGCCAGTTTTGACACGTTGGGTCCTACCAGCTAGGTAGTCTGTGAACCAGAATGTGGTATCCTGGGAGAGTCCAAGGGCAAGTAGATAGAGGAGGAGCAAGGGATGATTGACCATGTCAATGGCATTAGTGAGGTCGATACAAAGGGAGACGACTAAAAGCCCATGGTCAAGGGCTTGGTGGACGTAGGAGGTATATTCAACGAGGGCTGTGGTTGTACTATGGTCCCTGCGGAAGCCATGTTGCTCAGGGCAGAGTAGAGTAGATAGTGGTCAGCGAGGTAGTGCAAGAGTTGGTCAGATACTATTTTCTCTAATGCCTTCGAGAGGGGGGGGAAGTATGGATATGGGTCTATAGTTGTTGGAGTTTCTGTCACCACTCTTTAGGATAGGGGTTATGATAACTTGCTTCCAGAGTGTTGGAAATTGGCCAAGGCAGAGAGATTTATTAAGAATTTTAGTCAGAGGGTGGAGGGCATCATCAAGAGTAAGACATAGGAGTTTTAAATCCAGGGAGTCATTACTATACCAGGACTTGGCCAGAAGCATGGATAAGTATTTTAGCTTGAGAGGCAATAAGGTATGGAGATGGAAAGGGTATTTGGGGGGTGTGTGTGTGTGTGTGTGTGTGTGTGTGTGTGTGCTGGAGGGTCAAAGAAGTGGGGGGCAGGACTCCACTGAGGTCAGAAAACGTGGCATTTAGGATGTTAGCAATCTCCAGGGGGTCAAGGGTAGTATTTCCGTCAATGGATAACTGAGCATGAGTGGGGAGATGGTTTTTCTGCTAAGCTCTTTTATATTTCTCCAGAAATCATGACCAGAGCCCCAGGAGGGAGGAAGTGAGTACTGCCCTGTAGTGGGATGCCTTAGCTTGGCGAATGGCCCAGGGGCATGCATTTCTGGTCTCTGTGTAGAGCTGCCTATCCCTTGAGAGGCAGGAGTCAGTGACTTTGTCCCAGAGATTATCATGGGCCGCATCATGTCCAGGAGGGCCTGAGTGATCCAGGGGGTGTCTCGGTTTTTAGTGAAGAGCTTAGTGAGAGGGGCATGACAGTCACAGGCAGCATTGAAAGTGTCAACAAAATAGGACAGTGCAGTATCAACACACATGGCCCGGTCAATAGGGGTCCAGTCACACGCCTGAAGGTGGGACTTAAGGCGAGCAAGGGAACCTAGTTTTAATCATCGCTGGAAGGAGGGGATGGGGGCAGGTGGGGATATTTATTAGACCACCAGCAGGAAACTGGGGAGTGGTCACTAATGGCATTAGGAAGGACCTTGACTTGGGAGAGATTGTTGGGCCTGTTGTTAAAAAAGAGGTCAAGTAGATTTTTGTTGCCTGTTTTGTCATTTAGTCTGAGCTTTGCTGTGGTATTGAATTCCTACCACGGGGAAGTATGATACATAAAAATCCCACAGCACAGCTTATCACTAATGGAGTTCTTTCCCCACCCTTTCAATGATTTTGTGGCAGTTCTATGCCCAAACACCATTCTGCTGGACTTCGATGAGTAGATCTAAATAGTCAATTTTATCTCAGCTGTATTTCATTGTGAACTTCAGATTGTTATTACCACTTTCAAGATGCTTTTTAAAGCATGATAACTCCATTTCTGTACCACACCATATGAAAAATAAGTCATATGTTAAATGACAATTTACAGTACATAAGTATTTTATCACAGAAGGGGTTGGTGGTGTGCTCCTAGGATTATACCTTTGAGTTAGGGACTCATTTACAGAGGTTACACATCATAACAGAATACAGTAGGGCTAGACGGTAGTGCAAGATAAAACAAAATTGTTGCAAATACAGTGAGTAGGACAAAATATACAACACAGCAAACACCATAATGGAACAGACAATCTATCATGTACAAGACTAGGTCCATAAATTTTAAGCAGCCAGAACATGTTTAAGAAAAATAACAGTTCTATTGTCAAAGTGCAAGGTGGGTAAGGCGATACACACGTCACCTCAGGTAATAAAGTGCCATGAGGAGGACGGCTAAAGCTGGATATAGGTAGCAGGGGAAAGGGGAGACAAGTTGTGGAATGTTGGATGTGGTAGAGAAAAGCTAAGGAGTGGGGACAGATACAGGAGGGTGGAGAGAGAGGGGAGTGTGAAATTTGTAGAAGTGGTGTAAGCAGAGGAGAGGAAGAGGGAAAGGTGGGCATGGGGCAGGTGGAGCAAAGAATTGGGGTCAGAGAGGGAGGGAGGGAGGGAGGGTGAGAGGGCGGTAGGGGTGGATTGAGCACAGGAAAGAGGACAAAGTGGGTAAGGTTGAATGGAAGAGGAGAGAGAGATAGAACCAGCTATGACCAGCAGAGATGTCAGTCATAAGAGGCTCTTTATCAGGCAAGAGTGGGGTGAGGGGTATGTGTCAAGAAGGGGTGGGGGGAGATCATGGTTTATAGGAGGTGGAAGGAAAAGTGAAAAAGTTTACGAAGCTAGGAGCGACTGGGTGAAAAAGGGGAAATTGATATGAAGGAGGATGGAGGATTAGGATTCACAGTCAGTGCAAGTAGAGATTGAAGTGTCATTTTAAATGGGCCAAGTTTGTCTTCTGCAAGTAGTTCTTTGCTGAGAGAGTTAAGCCAGGTAGGTGCACGATAGAGGGACTCCATGCCTATAGTGACCAGCAAAAAATCCTTTAGCAAAACTACATCTTTCAATAGATTCAACACATCTTTAGTGTCTTTTATATAGGAAGGCAGTCCCAGGATGAATCCTTTGATATGAGCATCTACAAATTTAGAAAGTGGTTCTGTTAACCCCCAAGGCCAGACAAGATAGGTCTGCCTGGAGGGTTCACCAGTGATTTTTGGATTTTGGGAAGAACATAAATAATAGCTTATGGGATGATCCAGTTTTAAGAAGTTATAAGCATGGCTGGCCCGCAGGTGCAGCGGTAGAGCTACTGTTCGCGATGCTGATGACCCAGGTTCGGAGGAGCCTGGATCATCACAGGGCCGGCTCGGGGGAGGTTGGATGAGTGTTCTAGGGACAGCTGTCCACCTCCCAGGGGAAGGGATGTTGGCTCCTGGCACTTGAGCGACACCTGGCGGCAGCTGAGTGTACACCAAGATAAGGTCCACAAAAAACATGGATAGCAGCGGTGGACATCTGGAGAGCTTGCATGGGAGCATGTGTGCCCATGCCATGGGGGAACCAACACAAGGTAAAACCCTGTGTGGCAGTGCGTCATTAAGTCCACCGCCTCTGCTGCATGATGCCAGTGGTGTACGTCTCAGGCAGATTCAAGTTGGATCACGGTCTCTCCATTAGGCGCCCTGCTGTAGGGGGCAAGCTATGGGGCCTCTGACCTGGGCAGCCAAGAGGGGATGCCAGCAAGAGTGAGTGGACTCTGAGGAGACACTACTGCCTCCGCAGCCAGAGCCGAAAACAAATAGTTGGGGGAGTCATAAGCACTCTGGGTTATAATGCATTC
Source organism: Neoceratodus forsteri (assembly GCA_016271365.2). NCBI lineage: Eukaryota > Metazoa > Chordata > Ceratodontiformes > Ceratodontidae > Neoceratodus > Neoceratodus forsteri. Next base: position 165,187,698 of record JADMNL010000025.1, on the reverse strand, counting down.
CTGCAATGCTTCCATTAACACCCGGTCAGCCTTCTGTTTTAAACCAGGTGTGGAATCTGTTGTTAAAGGTTGATAAAAGTCCTGATTACTCAGTGGCCTAATGATCTGTTTATTATAGTCCACTGAGTGCATGACAAGTATAGAGTCGTCGCCCTTGTCAGCTGCCTTAATAGTGTTATGGTCATTATTTCTCAGTTGTTCTGTTGCCAGGTACTCCTCCTGGGTGCAATTCATGTAGTTGGGTGTCTCATTATTTTTAGAAAGTCTCTCAAGTTGTAGCATGCAGAGTCTTTGGAAAACGTGTATTGCTGGACTGTGGGGGGGAAGGTAGATTTCTTTTTAAGCTTTGTAAACATATTCTGTTGTGATACAGTTGTCACAATCCAGTTATCTGCCTATGTTGCTAGTTGTACAATTCTCCTTTTTAAACAAGAGTCCTCATGTTATTACCGTTACCTAGTGAAACGTTAGCCTTTGTTCAAACAACATGAAGTCTTGTTGTATTCAGACATAATGCAGTTAGCTCCAGCACTTGAACTGCCCCAGAGAGGAAAGAGTTAACTCCATGCAGAAGCATGGAACATTGAGCTCGAGCTTGGTTTTCAAACCTCTGTCTGGGGTACTTACCAGTGCAACCGTCAGATTCTTTACTCCGCCTAACAGATTCCTCTGCTCAGTTCATTAAAAGTAAAGCATTCGGTTTAAAACTTGTTCTTTATTGTTATTTTTTTTTTCAGATTTCCAGCCTCTGTCTACAGTACAGGTAGTGTGGTAGATAGGTACTGACTGTATTTTATTTTAAATAACTTGTGGAAATTGTTGGTTTCTTCGGTTTCTTCCCGGTCGGTCCGGTTAGGAACCGACATTGTGTTTCCTTCTAATTTTAAATTTGTTGTTTTAGAGTGGTGTTCCGGTACTGATCGGTTTCAAAAGAACCGGGTTTTTTCTCAGTTCTTTTCCAAACCTGTGACACGGTTGTTACCGATCAGTTGGTTTTACCTGGCTTGAACGCTTCTATAGGGTAATTTTGGTAGGTTGGCCATGTCTGAGAAACCCAAAAAGAAAACCGAGCCCACTGGGTTTCAACACTGTACTGAGTGTGAGGAGGACTTTGCCAAGGCCGACCCCCACCTCATTTGTGTTTATTGTCTGGGGTTTGACCACCTCCAGTCAGACTGCCAAATTTGCAAAAACTTTCCTAAAACCACTCTAGAAAAAAGACTGAGTAGGTTGAAGGAAAGGGAGACCGAGAAGTCCATAGACCCGGATGGCCAGCCCGGTTCGGTTACGGCCAAACCGGAGGAGGTGTCTACTGACCTAAGCGATACCTCCTCGGCCAAAATGAGAGCTGACTCTGAGGAGTCGGTTCCGTCAAAAAAGAAATGGAAGTCCGCCGGTTCGGATCCAGTACTGCTTACTCCAACTGCGGACGAGACAGCCAAAGTGATTAGTATTGTCCAATCACTTCATCTGATTCCGTCCGAACCAATGCCGCCAGTTAGGTGGTTGGTTCGGTCGGAACCAGCTCCTTTGGATTATGATCTGGATGCTTTCTGTGAGGAGTGGAAGGGAGAAGAAGACTATCCCGACGATGATGATGATGACTACGACGGTGGCGGTCTGGATGTGCCCGTTGAACCTGACATCTCCCCAGACAGACCCTCTGATGTCTCCCCTCCCAGGCTTTCTGAGTCCCCTTCTCACTTCTTGTTTTACAAGAAGGTGGCGGAAACCCTCCAGCTCCCTTTGGTTGAAGCTGCTGAGGAGGAAGAAGAGCCTGATTTTGTGGAGATGATGGACATCCCAGAGTCCAAAAGGTTGTCTATTCCCCTTCACAAGTCCTTGAGGAAACAGACACAAAAGATTCTACAGACTCCTAACTCTTTACCTCCTGTAGATGCAAGAATGGACAGGAGATGCATGTTATCAGGCTCAGCTGTGGAGTTCCTTTATTCACATAGTAGCCATGTTGGGGTAGTGCAGGCTGCAGCCTGTGACAGGGCAAACATTCCTTTGGCTTCACACCCCCCAGACAAGAACTCCAGGAAAGTTGATGCCATGGCCAAGAAACTATACTTGGCATCCTCTTTGGGGCTCAGGCAGGCACATTATATGGCCTACACAGCCAGGTACCAGAAGTCCAGGTGGGATACAGTTCTGGAACTGGCTAAAAAGGCCTCCCCCAGCTTGCCACAGAGCTGGAGGAGGTGGCTGTGGATGGAATTGAGACATCCAAAGTACAATTTCACGCTGCTGTCGACTCCAACGATGTGGCATCCAGAGTCATGGCTACATCTGTGTCTCTCAGAAGGCATGCTTGGCTCAGATGTACTAGCCTATCACAGGACACCCAGTCTAAGGATATGGATTTTCCTGTAGTTGGTAACTCTCTGCCTGGGGAGCAGACAGAGGCTTACATGAAGAAAATTGATGAATATAGAACCACTTACAGGAGTGCACAGGCCAAGGAAAGGCAAGCCACTCCTCAGAAGCAGCAGTCCAGGGGCAGGGGCAGGCCTTTTCACAAGCCTTTTTACCAAGCCCAGGCCTCCTTGTCTTACCCACAAAGGGGGTTTTTCCTGAGGGAGGGGTAGAAGGGGGATGAGCAGGGCTGCTTCTTCCTCCCAATCTAAGGCTCCTGCCAAGCAGACACCCTGAGGTGTCAGCCCAGGTTGACTCTTCAATCCCAGTAGGAGGCAGGCTGGCTTACTACTTTCAGGCCTGGAAGTCTGTTACTTCAGACAAGTGGGTCCTGGAAGTAGTAAGCCAGGGACCAGCCCTCAGCTTCAAAAGGTACCAAAAAAGGAGGGCCAAGTCTTTTCCATCTGCATCAGTTTCAGAAACCCTTGCCCTAGAGGCAGAGGTTTCCTCTCTCCTGGCTCGCAGAGCTGTAGAGAAGGTTCCTACTCAACACAGGGGAAAAGGCTTGTACTCCAGGTACTTCCTCATCCCAAAGAAAACAGGGGAGTGGTGACCCATCCTGGATCTAAGGTATCTGAACAAACACATTTCAAAACCCAAATTCAAAATGGTAACTCTGGGAATAATCCTTCCCTCTTTAAGGACAAGAGAGTGGCTAGCGTCACTGGACCTCAAGGATGCCTACTTCCATATCCCTATAAGGTGCTCCCACAGAAAATACCTCAGGTTTGAATTGCCTTCCGGCCATTATCAGTTCAAGGCCATGCCTTTTGGCCTAACATCAGCTCCAAGGGTGTTCACAAAGTGCCTTGCAGTAGTGGTGGCTTACCTCAGAAGACAGGGTATCACAATCTTTCCATATCTGGATGACTGGCTCCTAGTAGGGCAGTCTTCAGACCAGGTCAGGTCAGCTCTGCAAACCATTCAGGACTTGCTCAGTTCCCTGGGGTTTCTTCTCAATCTGCCAAAATCTGTCCTTGAACCAGTACAGCTTCTCACCTTCATAGGGGTGGAATTGGATACTACCCAAGCAAAAGCTTTCCTTCCTCTGGCAAGGCTGAAGGCCTTAGTAGACCTTGCTTCCTCCTTTCGTCCTCAAGTTTCTCTTCCAGCGAGACAGTTCCTCCAACTCCTGGGCCACATGGCAGCCTCCACTGCAGTGGTTCAAGGAGTCAGATTTCAGATGTGGGACATTCAGTTCCATCTAAGGTACTTTTGGTCACAGAGAACAGATTCTGTCATCAAACTGATTCCAGTGACCCGAACTCTGGTCCAGGTTCTCCAGTGGTGGCTGGATCAGGACAACCTCAGACAAGGGGTTCCATTTCTCCCTCAACTTCCATCAGTAGTACTGACTACGGATGCTTCTCTCCTAGGCTGGGGAGCCCACCTGGGAGCCCTAACAGCTCAGGGGATCTGGTCCCCGGAGGAGTCTCTTCTTCATATCAACCTCCTGGAACTCAGGGCAGTTTTCTTAGCCCTTCAGACCTTTTCAAATTCAGTCAAAGGCAAGGTGGTCCAAGTCAGGACAGACAACACTACCACAATGTGGTACATCAACAAGCAGGGAGGCACTTGGTCCACGGCCTTGTGCACAGAGGCCATGAAGATTTAGTCTCTGGCCTATTCCCTTCAGACTTCCCTGGTAGCAGTTCATCTTCCAGGGAAGGAGAATATGCTGGCAGATGCTCTGAGCAGGATTTCACAGGGGCATCACGAATGGTCCTTGAATCCTCATATTCTGAGGATCATTTTCTCCAAGTGGGGCATTCCAGAAATATATCTATTTGCAGCACCAGACAATCATCAACTTCCTCTGTTTTGCTGCAGACCTCAAGTCCTGGGGACAGTTCCCCGGGATGCCCTCATTCTGAACTGGAAGGGCAGGTTTCTCTATGCCTTCCCTCCTTTCCCTCTCCTGTTCAGAGTTCTAATCAAGATAAGAACTCAACCCTGCACAGTGATACTGGTGGCTCCAGATTGGGCCAGACAACCCTGGTATCCTCCACTGCTGTCCTTGGCTGTCTCACATCCTGTCTCTTCCCAGGAGATAAAATCTTCTCTCCTCCTCCCAGGGATGGATCTGGTACCCCAGTCTCCAATCTCTCAACCTCAAGGCCTGGCTCTTGAAGAGTTAGAATATGCAACTCTACATCTCTCTCAGGGAGTTCTGGATATTCTAAAGGTCTCCAGGAAACCTTCCACTAGAAAAACTTACAATTCCAAATGGAAGAGGTTCAGTATTTGGTGCTCTCAGAAAGGTATTGTGCCTGATTCTGCAGGCATTTCCACAACCTTAGATTATCTGAATAGTCTAGGCCTTAGGCCTGCCACTCTGAAGGTTCATCTAGCAACTGTCTCTGCATTCCTTTCAGCAGGGAAGGGCTCTTCCCTGGCATCTCATCCTGTTTTCATGTCTGCATTGCTCAGTTTACGCAGCCACCCTTTGAGCCTTTGGCTCCGGCTGAATTGAAGTACTTGACCTGGAAAACTGTGTTCCTGCTAGCTATTACTTCTGCCAGGTGGATTAGCGAATTACAGGCCCTGTCAGTTGAACCTGACTTCATATCCTTCCATAGGGATAAAGTGGTCCTAAGAACTAATAGGAGGTTCTTGCCTAAAATGGTATCGGATTTTCACCTAAACCAGTCTATATCTCTTCCTGTATTTTTCACTGACCATTCTTCCCCAGGGGAAAGAAGATTCCACAGTTTGGAAATGACTGCCTTCAATTGTTCCTCACTTATGTCGAAGTGGGGAAAGGTAAGCCTGCCACTAAGAGAACTATTGCCAGGTGGATTGTTTCCTGTGTAACCCCCCTGTTACCCGGAGTTACTAGAATCCCAGTAAGACCTAGTGGTAGGCAGGGAAGGCAGCTTCGAAACTCCAGTTAAATGGATTTCATACTGTCTCACTCTGTTCTCAGTCTCAGCTGAGACTGAGGGATGACATCATTTAGAACTGTTGCAGCTGCATAAGCCACACTGGAATGTTGCAGTTGGAGGTTAGAGTAGAACGTTGGGGAATTTGAAGTGAGTCTGTAGAGTTCAGTAGAAGGTGGCAGTCTGAGAGAGGTGCTCTGCAGTAAGCAGGCCCTCAGAGCTTTAAGCTTTGACAAAGAGCTACTTATTTTGGTACAAGTGTGTGTTCTCACCTGAAGAGGAACACAAGAAGAGCATATTGAAGTGGTGGAGACCGATTTCAATGGTTCAGTGCCCCATCCCTACGGGGATGGGGGGAAGGAATCAACCTGCTTCTAGGGGCAATCCCCTTGGTCCGGCTAGGGAGAAAAGAAGCTGCCTGGTTTAAGTTCATGCTGAGGCACCAGAAGTTCTGGAAGAGAGTTCATTGAGGAGGCCTGTGGGGCACCTGCAACGTAAGGGTGAGTTCGCTCTGCTAAGGGCTATGTGTTTTCACCTGCATCAAGATGAAACTAAAGGGACTGTTACTGTGGGGTGAGGAAAAGACAGCCAAGTACAGTTTGAAAGATGTGGGGATTGGACTGCTTAACTCTGTGGGGGGTCTAGAGTAATAGACAAAATCACTTTTTAAGTATGTTCAAGTTCCAGCACAAATGGGAAGTAAAGACAGTAGATTGATTGTGAAATACATTTAAAAGAATCTACACAGCAAAGTGTGATAAAGGATGAGGTGTTACAATCCAGAGAAATGGCCCTGTATGAATTATGGGAGTGAAAGGTGGGAGACCCCCATCAGTAATAACCAAATTCACCTCTATGGATTTGCTCTGGGACACCTGTTGCTTTCTCTCAGGTACTTGGCCAGTGCCTGAGGAAAGTACCCAGACGTGGGATTGATGAGGAAGATTTCCTTAAGGAGCAGAAGTGCTCATAGGTGGTTTAAGGAGCCACCAGTAAATGTTTCCATGCTATATAGAAAGTGTCCAAGTGGCTGGCAAGGGAGCCAAGCCAGGGAAAACCCAGAGCAGCGCAAAGTTTGGGCTGTGTGCCCAGTGTGTTTCAGAGCCTGAGGGCTAAAGTGATGAGGATGTGTTCTGGTCTCCTTAAATCTGCATTACCAGGAGTGTAGCCCTGTGGGGGTCTGTCTATGCTTTGTTTATTCTGTTGGATGTGAATAAAAGCCACACTTTAGAATTCCACTTCTGGTATTGGACATTACAGTTATTGCTTCCTTTGTCCGGAGTTTCTTGGGTGCCCCTGTGCACAGTAGCCAAACCTAGCCAATGTGCTGAGTGACATATTCCTCCCCAATCCCATCCCACCTGGTAGAGCTGTCAGATAGAAATGGCATACCTGGTAGGGGTTACAAAAATGGAGGCACCGCTGAGGATTTGGGTTTGGAATTTAGGGAGGAATGTAAGAAAGGTCGCTCGGACAAAGGCTAGTGTTTTGGTTATCTGGCAGTGGGTAGCCCAAAACCACTGAAGCAACATTTAACTAATGTGCTGCTGCGTGCTGTTATCCATGTGCGGCTATTAAAATGCCAACTGTTTACAAAGGAGCAGTAAAGCCTGAGAGTGTATGCCCTTGTCCTGCATCAAATTACAGCATTTGCCAGCTTTTAAAATATTTTGTGACAAAGAAAAGTGTGGAAAACTTTGGGTAGCAAAAGGAAAATTGTGCCCTAGACATTGGAAATGCTTTCTGTGTGAACTGAAAGACTTGTTGTGCTTAATGGCCATAAAAAATGGATGAAATGGGCTCCCGCCATGGAGTCAGTTGAAAAAAAAAAAAAGAGTGTGGTTTTGCAGTTTAAATTTGCCTGCTCGACGATCGCCATGAGGAGAAGAGCACAAGAGGAAAGAGGCTCATCTGCATAGCGTCAAGTGATTGGTGAAACTGCAATCAGTCCCAGCCCCAAGCCAGCTCTAGAGCGACTGCACAGCGTTCGAGAGGGAGAGTGAGTGGAGTGTGCAAACTGGCTTATCAGGAGGAGCGTCGCTGTTTAAAAACGGACTTTTCTGTTTGAATTCGGGCTCAACCCGCATCTCGATCGACTGGACTGTGAGTGTGGTGTTCAGAGAGACAATCGAAAGGACTGCCAACCCGCTTCTTTCCAGAGGCCTCCAAGACTGGCTGCAGGCTGTTTTCCATCGCAGCAAACAGCTACTGATAACAGTGAGTACCAACAGAAATAATTGCTCAAACTAAGTGATTTTGCCAAAAGCTAGCTGAATCTGTGTGTAGCAGTATAATCGCTTTGCAAAGGACTGTGTTAAGTTTTACCAGCAAAAGCAAGAACTCTAAGCAATTGACTGTGAGCATAATTATAGGTTCAGCGTCAGTATAAGTTTCAAAGCCATGAGAGAGACTGTGAGTTGTATCAGATATGCAGCAAGAATTACAGGCAATCCTGTGTTATGAAATACTGAGGCTTTAAGGGACTGTAAGCTACAGCAATGTCTTCAGTGAGTAAAAAGTCTGTGGTAAATCATATAAATGTGCTAGGAAAAAGAACAGTGCAGGTTTGTGCAGTTTGAGCAAAGTTATCAGTAGAGAGTATAAATCGGATGCACAGTGGCTTGACCCAATTACAGAATGTTGATGCGTAGGAGTGCTGCTGCCACCATTACAGGGTGGGGTAGTAATATATACACAGCAGCAAAGGAGCCATTTTGAAAGAGAAAGAAAGTTTTCAGTGATGTGGGACTTGAAATAACAGTGAGCATTGTTTGTTTTTTCTCTGCAGTCATTGCTTCAGGACCAGCCCGCTACCCAGATCATGCCCGGGCTGTGATAGCAGTAGAAGTTAACAAGTTAAGGGACATTGAGAGATGTTACTATGGGGGACGACTGCCTCCTCATGTGACGATTCCTGGATATCCAGTGCAAGTATGTTTGATGTGCTTAAATGCTGGAAGGGACGTCTTCATGGTACCTCACTGTTCTGTGTGCCTAGAGAAATATGGTTTGTTTAAATCGACCAAGATTCATTTGGCTCCCACATGGACAAAAGTTCAAGAATCTGTAGTTGGCAGCTCACAGCACCAGATGGAGCCTGTTGGAGAAGGCCCCTTGGAGTGTGGCACAAAGCAAGAGGGTGCAGATTTACAGACAGAACAATGTGCTGATGTTTCAGAGTCTGAGTTGCAGACAGACATTTCAGGAAGAGCATCAGTAGACCCTTGGAGAGAGGGGCCTAGCCCAAGTCTCATGTGTGAAGACGAGATGAGGGAGGCCTTTGAATGGGAGGTTTCGACCTCCGTGCCCAGTGAAGAGTGGACAGTCTCAGGAGTGAGGATGACTGCTCACTCCTGGGCACAGATTTTCAGTGAGGAAGAAGAAGGGAACCTATGTGGCCTTGTGAAAAAGGAACTGGTACACAGCCTCAAGCTCTTGCCTCAAAGGAACACATGGAAGAGAGTGGTGATTCCACTGCCCTGGCTGTGCAAGAAGAAGCCAGGGATCCATTTTTTGTGTCATTAAGAATGCGTAGCTGGCAGAACCAGGACTGGCCACCCCCAAGCCAGGCCAGAGGTCTCAAGTTGACCAAAGCTAGTAAAGAGGAAAGACTGGTTCATAGGAAAGCGAATGAATCTATGGGATGTCCTTTCCTATCTTTCCTCGGAGAGTCTGGGAGGAGATTGAAAAAAGCGGGAAATCCTGGATTTGGGAAGAAGCAATGAAATGTGTGCATCCTGGTGCAAACAAGCATGTCAAGAACAGAATGTTTCACGAAAAATACAGCCAGTGAAAAAGAGGCAGGACACTGTTTATGGACACTGTTCGAATTGTGGATGGAGAGGGACATGAAACCTTTCACATTGTGAATTATGAGTGCCCAGACAGGGTGATAATTCAAGCGCCTGACCCGTTGTGCTATTGGCCACAATGCAAAGCCCTTCCTGTGAATGTGCCCATGCCTACCAAGTAGAAAGCAGAGCAGTGGTAGCCAGTGCTGCCACTCCAGCCATTGCTGTACCTATGTTGTTCCGCCAGTCTGGACATCCAGGAACCAGATGCCCCACATTCATCAGTTCTACAGTGTACTGGCTTTCCAGAATCCATCGACTGGCCCACCAGATGACTTCAGATCCAGAGAGGACACCAGACCAGCTGTTTTCCTCTTTGTTCCTGTTCCAAGGTTCCATCTCCAGAGATGACATCACCCCAGCAGTTTCCAGATGTGCCCTCCTGTCGTTTCCCGGAAGATATCCGCCCAACTGTATCGGAAGAATGCTGCCAGGGAGAGTCTTCAGCTGAGGACCAGGTGTGGTACCATTTTCATTCTACAAGGGACTGGTAAGTCCAGACTTTTCTGTTCTTATGACATTGCAGTGCACACCCTACACTAGCAGACTCCAGATGTTTGAACTGTCCTCAAAGACTCTCCCCTTCGGGACTTTGGCCTGCTAGAACTGTGCTTCACCGGGCTCCGGCCCAGGAGAAACTCTTTAATGGACTTGCCTTTGGGCACTGTGGTCACTAGATGGGACTTTTAGGGCACTCCATCCCCAAAATATTGTGTATTGTAAATAATGTCATTGTTTTCTACTGTTTTCTAATGTTTATACTGTTTTTTCTAGTTTTCTAAAAAAAAAAAAAAATCTTTTTGGGGATTCTCCAGTGTTTTGATGGTAGGGGTTTAGATAGACTGCGTATGCAGATTAGGAGTGTGTGTCGTCTTTCTTTTTCTTGCAGGTGTTCCTGAAGAAGATAGAAGAGAAGACAAGAAGAGGAGTAGGGACTCAGTGGAGTTCCTCAGTAGCACTTTAGAGTGTAGTGTTTAAAGTACTGTTGTTGTTCTTATTACTGTGTGTAACTTTTCCTTCCACAGGTATGGTTGTGGGGGAGTGTGGGAGTAATGCATAGTGTATGGTATTAGCTCCTGGTGTGTGGTTGCATGGTGTCCAGGGTCGGGGAGATCCCCTGTTTGTTTTATTTTGGGAATTCTAAGTTAGAGGCAGACAGATGATTTTCCCTACAGGGCTAGGGGGGAAAGACAGTCTGTGGCCCTGACCTGTTATAGGGGCTGCAGTACTGATCTATTAGGGCTATGCTCTGGACAAGTCTACCGGAGCCACTAGGTACCCATAATCAGCAGGTAGAGTAGAGGCTGATGCGTCAGCTGAAGGTCTCTAGGCCCTTAGTGTTGTCTGCCTGTGTTGGCACATGGTAGGGGAGAAGGTAGCGCTACCTCCCTGTAGTCAACACATGGGGTGAGATGGCCTAAGCCGGGTGACTAATGACCGCGGACAGTCATTTTCCTGACCCAGGGTGAGTGTAACCCCTCTTTTACCCGGGGTTACTAGAATCCCAGTAAGACCTTGTGGTAGGTAGGAAAGGCAGCTTGTGAAACTCCAATTAAATGGATTTCACACTGTCTCACTCTGTTCTCAGTCTCAGCTGAGAATGAGGGATGACATCATTTAGAACTGTCACAGCTGCATAAGCCACACTGGAATGTTGCAGTTGGAGGTTAGAGTAGAACGTTGGGGAATTTGAAGTGAGTCTGTAGAGTTCAGTAGAAGGTGGCAGTCTGAGAGAGGTGCTCTGCTGTAAGCAGGCCCTCAGAGCTTTAAGCTCTGACAAAGAGCTACTTATTTTGGTACAGGTGTGTGTTCTCACCTGAAGAGGAACACAAGAAGAGCATATTGAAGTGGTGGAGACCGCTTTCAATGGTTCAGAGCCCCATCCCTGTCGGGATGGGGGAAGGAATCAGCCTGCTTCCAGGGGCAGTCCCCTTGGTCAAGCTAGGGAGAAAAGAAGCTGCCTGGTTTAAGTTTGTGCTGAGGCACCAGAAGCTCTGGAAGAGAGTTCATTGAGGAGGAAACGCCTGTGGGGCACCTGCAACGTAAGGGTGAGTTTGCTCTGCTAAAGGGCTATGTGTTTTCACCTGCATCAAGATGAAACTAAAGGGACTGTTGCTGTGGGGTGAGGAAAAGACAGCCAAGTACAGTTTGGAAGATGTGGGGATTGGACTGCTTAACTCTGTGGGGGGCCTAGAGTAATGGACACAGCCACTTATCAAATATGTTCAAGTTCAGCACAAATGGGATGTAAAGACAGTAGATTGAATGTGAATACATTTAAAGATAATCTATATAGCAAAGTGTTTTCAAGGATGAGGTGTTACAGTCCAGAGAAATGGCCCGGTATGAATTATGGGAGCGAGAGGTGAGAGACCCCCCATCAGTATTAACCAAATTCACCTTTACGGGTTTGCTTTGGGACACCTGTTTCTTTCTCTCAGGTACTTGGCCAGAAGTGCTTATAGGAAGTTTAGGGAGCCACCAGTAAATGTTTCCATGCTATATGGAAAGTGTCCAAGTGGCTGGCAAGGGAGCTGAGTCAGGGAAAACCCAGAGCAGCGTAAAGTTCGGGTTGTGTGCCCAGTGTATTTCAGAGCCTGAGGGGTAAAGTGATGAGGATGTGTTCTGGTCTCCTTAAATCTGCATTACCAAGAGTGTAGCCCCGTGGGGTCCGTCTATGCTTTGTTTATTCTGTTGGATGTGAATAAAAGCCTCACTTTAGAATTCCACTTCTGGTATTGGACATCACAATTATTGCTTCCTTTGTCCGGAGTTACTTGGGTGCCCCTGTGCAGAGTAGCCAAACCTAGCCAATGTGCCGAGTGACATATTCCTCCCTGAACCCATCCCACCTGGTAGAGCTGTCACATAGAAATGGCATACCTGGTAGGGGTTACATCTGTATACAATTTTGCTATGACAAACTAAGTAGAACACCCCCTTCAGGCCTGAGGGCTCACTTGACTAGGGGTACAGCTTCTTCTCTAGCTGCAGTCAGAGATATACCCTTGTTAGAGATCTGTAAAGCAGCCACCTGGAAAACAGTACATACTTTCACCAAGCATTACTCTCTGGACATCCAGGCTAGGAGTGATGCTAGGTTTGGCACAGCAGTACTGCAGAGTCTGTTCCCAAAGTAGGTTCTGCATTCCCTCCTCCATAGGGAACTGCTTGGTAGTCTGCATTATGTCTGAGTACAGCAAGACTTCATGTTGTTTGAAGAAAAAATTACTCACCATAGTAATGTTGCTGTTTCTTCTAATGGAGTCTTGCTGTATGCAGACCTCCCCCCCGCCTCCTCTCAGAACCTGTTTTTGGAAAGTGGGTTGGCAGGCACAGTATTGCACCTCAGGGGTGTACCTTGTACCCTCCCTCTTGGTGGGGTTAACTGTTATGTTTTTCCTTCTTGTGTTGCATAGTTTGAATTGTCACTACCTTATTTCTTCTTGGGGTCTTGACTTGAGTCTTTTTGGGACCCCAAACAGTATTGTGCCTTTTGGTTATGTGTTCAAAAAATTTCCACATTTTAGTGTTAAGTTAGTTAGTTGCTCGTAAGAATCTGATGGTTGCACTGGTAAGTACCACAGACAGAAGTTTGAAAACCGAGCTCGAGCTCAATGTTCCATGCTTCTGCATGGAGTTAACTCTTTCATCTCAGGGGCAGTTCAAGTGCTGGGGCTAACTGCATTATGTCTGAATACAGCAAGACTCCATTAGAAGAAACAACATTACTATGGTGAGTAATGTTTTCTTTTGACTCTGCACCCTGTATGTGCTTAGATTGTGTAAATATTGTTAGAATTTATGCCTGGAGACAGTCTTCAATTGTTTATTGCTGTATATGTATTTGTGGAACATATTTGTATTCTTGTTTGTGTCATACTTGACGCGGAACCTATGAAAGAGCTTTCTGCTCAAAGGTGTTAATCCAAGATCTAAAATAAATAGAATAATAGATAGGTTCTGGTGTATTACAAGGTAATAATTCCATCGAGAGGTTCTGTGGACACAGAAAACCTTGAGAGCGAAGCTCGAGAGGTTTCATGTGTCCCCAGAACCTCAAGATGGAATTACTACCTTGTTATGCCAGAACTTATTTGTTATTTTTTTTAATATATGGATACGAGGTGAATTGACTCACCTCGGTTTGAACAGTGGAGTCAGCCGGTCCATATGCGTGCTGGCAGGGTTCCCCAGTGCTGTGTGGATGGGCGGGTGCTGTGGGCTTCATTTAGCCCTGCTTTTTTTTTAAACTGTTTGTCAGCGGTGATATTGTGTGAGCAGAGGAGCCGTGGACAGAGTCGAATTGTTCGTAATGAAAAACATTTTTTCTAAAGTTAAGAAAAATGGTTGCTGCTCCTGACCATTTGCTCGCTAAGCAAGAGAGCAAGCTGCCATGTTTTCGGACTCATTGTGCCAGCCCACAGAGCAAAAGTGGCCAATCAGAAGGCACACTTTCTAAGATGGCAGGGTTATACTTTCGCGTGAGCTCTTCAGATTTCTTGATAATACTATCGCTCGGGTGCCAAATGATACTTTACGGCACCCGAACGATAGTATTACCAGTTAGGAACAGTAGTAGTATCGCTCCAGGAGTGATGGTATTACAAGAATTTTTTTGTATGCTTTTCAACCCTATTATTTCAACAATCCATATATTAAAAATAAATAAATGCCTTGTGCACAATGGTTGTTTGTTACTTGCATAAGGTCCTTCATCTCTAAGCCCCCATATTCATATTGTCATTTTCCAAAAAAAGATCTTAAATTCAACACTCTTACCAAACATTGTAAATCAATACAGTAATCAAATGGGTTTGCCTGAGTTGATGATATAAAGGTAAATCCTTTTTGAAGTACCATGGGGGTCTCTGCTGGGGTTAGAGTGTAGTCAGAGATATTCACAATATTTAATATCCCCTGCCCCAATTAGCCTGGTTGCTCCAGCCCTGGTTGTTGTGACTCCAGTTATACGGCCTCGGTTGGTCTGACCTTGCTGTTTTTGCTGTTGCTTCGTCCTTGTGGATAGTTGCTGTTGCTCCATCCTTGTGAGTAGCTCTTTCATCCCCTCTGGTTGGAGTTCTGTTGGGCATCTTGTCTGTCCCTTCTTACCTCATTGTCCTCTTCTCGTTCAATTTTGAAGTGAAATCTGGTAGTCCTGTTGGCTACTCCTCAGTGAATCTGTGCGCTTTGGAGATAGTGATGGGGAGTTGTGCTCCCGGTTGCATTACTGTCACTTCTGTTGTTGTTATTTGTCGTCCGTCTTGACTCAGTATAGAGTGTTGTTGGTCTATGCCATCCTATACAAAAGAAGTAATAGTAATAGTATATTTATTTCAGGTGCCCTTCCTCGAGGGCTCAGAGCACCATTACATCAAAGATATACAAATATACTGAGACAGCAGTAAAGACAGTCATCATACAATACATAACATTTATATAAACCCACTAAAAATCTAAAACAGGTTGATTTCCAAACTGTTCGATGGTCCCAGAATGAGTTCCTCAGGTCCCAAAGGCCTGCTGAAACAGGAAGGTCTTCAGATATTTTTTGAAGAACTCTACAGATGATGCCTCCTGAAGGCACCCTGACAATGAATTCCAGAGGACTGGGGCAGCCACTTTGAATGCCCAGTCCCCGGAAGATTTTAACCTAGCCCTAGGGACCTCCAGGAGGGCCTCTTCAGCCAATCTGAGAGAGCGAGACGGGGTGTAGGGATGTAGGAATTCCTTCAGGTAGCCCAGATCCAACCCATGTAGGGCCTTGTAGGTCAAAAGACCTACTTTAAAGGTGATGCGCCAGTGCACTGGCAGCCAATGCAGTTCGCACAGTACCAGCATAATACGGCTGAACCTTAAGTGTCCAGTCAACAACTGGGCTGCTGCGTTCTGCAATAGCTGCAAGCACCACATCACACCTCCTCTGACCCCAAGGTAGAGTGTGTTGCAGTAGTCAAGCCTTGAGGTGATGAAAGCATGTACCAGTGTGGCCAGGTCATCGGGGAAATAAGGGACTTAAGTCAGGCGATTTTCCAGAGATGGTAAAACCTGGTCCGGACAACAGCCAACACCTGAGCATCAAGTGTCAGCTCGTTGTCCAGAACAATGCCCACATTCTTCACCTTTGGGGAGGCCTATAGTTCAGTCAGGCCAATAAAAAGCCCCTACCTATCACTAAAGGCCCCCACTCTTCCCCTTTGACCTGGCTCCACCACCAGCACCTCAGTCTTCCCTGGGTTAAGTCCCAGCCAGTTCGATGATGACAAGCCTGGATCTCGGGCAAGCATTTATTTAGCACATTGACCACGTCAGATCTCCCGGATGTAAAGGACAGGTAGAGCTGAGTAACATCAGAATAGCAATAAAAACTCAGCTCATACCACCTTATAACCTCGCCCAGGGGCAGCATGTACACTGCAAACAACATGGGGGAGAGGACAGAGCCTTGGGGAACTCCACAGGCAGGTCCATCAGGCCTGAGAAATAATTCCCCAGTATCTCCCTTTGACACCTGCCCCGAATAAAGGGCTCAAACCAGCTGATGACCTTGCTGGTGAGTCCTACATACTTCCTCAGCCTGTCCAACAACACCCCATGGTCGACAGTGTTAAATGCTGAGGACAGATTGAGGAGAATGAGGATCATTCACTCTCCTCTATCCCTCGCCCTGAGCAGGTCATTCAGCACCCTGACCAACATGGTCTCCGGCTATGCAAGATCCTAAATCTGGACTGGAATGGTTCATAAATTTGGAAGTCCATGAGGTGAACCTCGAGCTGTTCCGTGACCACCTTCTCAAGAACCTTCCTCAAAAAGGGGAGGTTTGACATGGGCTGGTAATTTGCCAAGACGTCGTGGTCTAAAGATGTTTTTTTCAGCAGGACCTTAACCAGAGCCTGTTTAAGGGACTCCAGAAAAACCCTGGCTGACAAGGAACTCCCAACAATCTCATCAAAAACTAGGCCCAGAACCTCAACGCAGCCAACCAGTAGCCGCGTCGGGCCTGGGTCAAGGTGGCAGAACATTGGTCTAAGTCCAGAGATCACCCCACAGACCTCCACCATCATCACTGGCTGGAACACTCCCCAAGGAGACTGAGTGCATCTGTCCACTAGAAAGCTGCTACTGTTGGAGAATGGTATTCTGCTAGGAGAAATCCCAGCCCTCATGGAGGGCACTCTGTCTGAGAAGAACCGAGCGAACTCCTCACACTAGTGAGCTGAAAATGCTCTGATGGGTTCCAGACAGGCCGGATATAATAGCCTGTCTGCAACCCGAAAGAGCTGAGCCTGTCAGTTCTTCCTAGCTACAATCATCCTAGACATAAAAGCTGCCTTTTTTTGATGATTGAATTCTGAGAAACCAGGGGGCGTACACGGATTGACACCAGGTGGTCCAGGGACTCGATGACAGCCCTATTATAGGCCACCACGGCAGTCTCTGGGCCATTGGTGTAAGCCTCAAGCACAGATGAAATGTCCAGATCTGCTATCAGTCCCTCTGGTTGTAAACCTTTCAAAAGGAGGAACTGAACCATTTCCACAAGGGAAGGGACATTTAGGGGGGTTCTAAAGCTGAACCTGATGGTGCAATTATCCGACCAAACAACCGGATCAGTCTCAACTGTGTTCAATTTTAAGCCTCAGGGAGAACACCAAGTTGAGCACATGGCCCGAGTGGTGGGTCCCAGCCGTGGTCATTAGAAAGAGAGAGGCCAGAGCCTCCATATTTAAAAGGACATCTCTGGCCCCAAATGACACCATGTCATCAACCCAGGCGTTGAAGTCACCGAGAATGAGCCATCTCGGTGACTCCAACACCCTCTCAGCGACAAAGGCAGACATCTTCTGCAGGAAACTCTGGTCCCACCCAGGTGGTCAGTAGACAAAGAGAATCATGAACTCCACTCCAGGACTCCCTTGCACCACCATGCACTCAGAAGAACTGGTGTCCCTCCCACTGGCTGCACCGCCAGGCCCAGCTCCTACCTAAAACAAATGGTCACCCCCCTCTCCCCTGCATTCCTTCCTCAGGCAGTGAACCATGGTAAACCCGCCCAGGACCAATGCCTCTAGCACAGGGCCTGAAGCATCCCCCAGTCAGATCTCCGTGATGCACGTCAGGTCAACCGAGGCAGCAAGTTCTGCCATTATAATGGTCTTGTTCACCATCGACCTGGTGTTGCACAACACTGTCTGAAGATGACAAAAGGCAGAGACTGATCCCTCAACTACCTGCCCTCTCAGTCTGGAAGGTTCCCTGGGCAAAGAGACAAGACACAGGGGACCCCGCTCCAACTGTCTTCTCAGCCCAGGGCATCTTCTGGTCCCCACCACCCGAATCAGACCCTCAGCTATGTCCACCTTCCTGTCTCCTCCACTAACGCCCCTCCTTGCAATATCCAACTCCCTACACTTCCGGGAAACTGTTTCTGTAAGGGGTGGGTCACAGAAGGGATGTAAAGCTTTTAACAAAGAGCAGGAGTAGCACAGCCCCGGGGCCTGAGTCAGAAAACCCATCTCTTAATTCTGCAGATTCTACTACCACAGGCAGTTTAAAACTAACAGTTCAGCAAATCACACACACCATACCACACTCACTCACCCAGTCACTCATTCCAACATAGAAACACAGAAACATAGACTTTGATGGCAGATAAGGACCGCTTGGTCCACGTAGTCTGCCAATTTCCCTACTTACAGGATAAACTTCAGATCCTAGTTAACCAACAACCTATTTCTTCCTACCAGCTACAAGAATTGCCTTATGTCTGTCCCATGCATTCTTGAATTCTCCCACAGTTTTAGACCCCACAACCTCCTCAGGAAGGCTGTTCCATGCATCCACCAACCTCTCTGTGAAAAAATACTTCCTCACATTGCCCCTGAGCCATCCCCCCCATCTTCAAATTGTGTCCCCTTGTTCTTGCACATCTCTTTTTCTGAAAGATGCTATCCTCTTGGACTTTGTTAATTCCACTGAGGTACTCAAAAGTTTCTATCATGTCCCCCCTCTCCCTCCTTTCCTCAAGGGTATACATATTAAGCTCCTTTAGTCTCTCCTCGTATGGCTTCTCTTGCAGACCCTGCACCATTTTACTTGCCCTGCTCTGGACTGCCTCCATCCTGTCTATGTCCTTGTGGAGATGGGGTTTCCAGAACTGGACGCAGTACTCCAGATGGGGTCTCACCAACCATCTGTACAGAGGAATAACAGCTTCCTGTTTTCTGCTGGTGATGCCTCTCCCTATACATCCCAGTATCCCCCCAGCCCTCCCTACTGCCTTCTCACATTGCTTGCTAACCTTAAGGTCATCTGATATGATTACCCCCAGATCCCTTTCCATTTCTGTTGTTGTTACTACCTCTCCCCACACTGTGTAATCTTCCCCTGGGTTGTTGTTTCCCAGGTGCATTGTTTTGTGCTTCTTTGCACTGAATCCAAGCTGCCATACTTCTGACCATTCCTCCAACCTTGCCAAGTCTCTTCTCATCCTTTCCACGCCTCCTTGTGTATCAGTCCTGTTGCAGGTCTTTGTATGATCTACAAAGAGGCATACTTTTCCTTTTAGTCCCTCTGCAATGTCACTTATAAAGACATTAAAAAGGACTGGACCCAGTACTGAACCCTGCGGTACCCCGCTAGTAACCCCTCTTTCTTCAGAGTGGACTCCATTTACAATTACCTTCTGTGTCCTGTTGTCCAGCCAATGTTTGACCCAGGCTACCACCCTGGGACCCACTCCCAGGCTGGTTAATTTGATCATAAATCTTTTGTGTGGGACTGTGTCAAATGCCTTGCTAAAGTCTAGGTAGGCCACGTCCACAGCCCCTACCTGGTCTACTACTTTGGTCACCCAGTCAAAGAAATCAATTAGATTCGTCTGACATGACCTTCCCACTGTGAACCCATGCTGCCTTGGGTCCCGTGCCCCACTGGCCTCTAGGTACTCAACAATTATTTCCTTCAGAAGTGATTCCACCACTTTCCCTACCACAGAAGTCAAGCTGACAGGTCTATAGTTTCCTGCCTCTGTCTTGCTCCCACTTTTGTGAAGGGGAATCACATCCACCTTCCTCCAGTCCTCAGGTACCACACAGTCCTCCCATGATTTGTTAAAAAGGGTAGTCAGTGGTGTCACTAGTTCTCCCCCTAATTCTTTTAGAATTCTTGGGTGAATTCCATCAGGCCACATCGCTTTGTCCACCTTCAGTTTTAGTTCTTTCAGAACCCTTTCTTCTGTGAAAGGACTGTGATCGACCTCCCATCCAGAGTGCTTCTGTTAATTGGATTAGGCACCTCCTCCTCCTCTTTTATAAATGTTGAGCAGAAGTATTCATTCAGTATCCCTGCATTTTCACTCTCCTCTCTGTCCACCTACCGTCCTTTCTATTCAGCCTCACTATCCCTCTCTGTCTTTCTACGCTCCCTGATGTACCTATAAAAGGTTTTATACCCCTTCTTAACCAAGTTGGCTATCTTTTCCTCAGTTTGGGCCTTTGCTATTCTGACTTCCCTCCCTGCTTCCTTCTGCCTTAACTGGTACTGTTCTCTGTCCTGCTCCTTCTGTTTTCTTATACTTCCTAAATGCTATCATTTTCTCCCTAACCTTCCTTGTCACCTCTTTTGAGAACCATAGTGGCTTTTTCTTTCATTTTGATTTGTTAATTTGCTTCACACAAAGGTTTGTTGCCTCTGTGATGACAGTTTTGATGTTTCCCCATTGTTGCTCCACCCCTCCTTCTAGCTTGTTTGTTAGTGCTTTTCTAAGGCACTCTCCCATCTTGCCAAAGTCAGCCCTCCTAAAGTCCTATACCCTCACTTTTGTATGACTTGACTCTGTAGCTGAGTTTATTGTGAATAGAGATGCAGCAAATTTTTAATCTGCTGACGAAGTGAACACGAAGTACCCACTTCGCGTTGGCGGAGCACAACACGAAGTGGGCACTGCAAAGTGCTCACTTCATGTTATCATTATTACTTTGTGTTGCCATTATGCCTTAATGTGAAGTAAAGCGAAGTGAGAAGTAAATAGGCAGCCCCCACACATAACATGGCTTACAGTACTGTAAGTCACATGCTTTAGCCAGGCAGGAAGGAAGGAAGTGAGTCAGAGTAGCAGTTTCACTTTCTCCTTTGCATTCGTAGAGGGAGAAGGCTTGTGAGAGAGCAGTGTAGGAGTCGGTGACAAAGTGCTTATTGTCTTTGTAAAACAGCAGCTTTTTTAAAAGCTATCTTTATTTAGTTTTTGTATTGTGTTTGTGATTGCTTTTTTGGTAGTTAAGTTTTTTATAAGTGTTGTTTTGTTTTGTGTGTGTGTGTGTGAGTGACTATGTGTGAGTGTGTGTGTGTGTGTGTGTGTGTACACCGGGGACTTGTGTGGGAGGGATGGATGTGAACCCTGGAAAAGGCGAGTTGCTGGCCTGTGGGCATGGTTGGAGGGGAGTGCGGACACGTGGGGGTGGTCTTGTCATGCTGGACCACTCCTGACTCCTGGGTGTTGCTTCCCCCGGCCCCATGTTGAAGCAACAGCAGCAGCAGTAGCACCACCAGTGCCACCAGTGGTTGCTGTGCAACCACCTTCTCCACCACTACCACCACCACCACTGGTAGCAGCTGTAGGGGCTCCAGCAGCACCCCCTATACCACCTCCACAGCCACAGGAGGTGCCCCTAGAAAATCAAGGTGGTGCAAACCATGCAACTCTTGCAAGGACTGTGTCTGGTCCCTCCCGCAGCTCCCCAGTGTGGGAGATTTTAAACTCTGTGGGGGGAGACAGCACAGTCATGGTGTGCATGTGTGTGGTGAGCTGGTGCACCGTGGCCCCTGTGGGACACATTTGGGGACTGGTGGCCATTGCACCCACATGCTCAACCACCACAAGGCAGAGTGGCAGGCTGCAACGGAAGGGGCCAGGCATCCACCTTCCGGCCCTTCCATGGCAGTGGCCGAGGGTGCTGCTGGGGTCAGAGTTGTGTCTTCCAGTCACTGCCACAGCAGGAGGAGGGCCAGTACAGCAGCTGCTCCATCACCACCGCCACCACAGTCACCAGCACCACCATCTCCACCACCACCCCCGCTACCTGGATTCCCAGCTGCAGTGGACTCCACCACAGTCCCTGCAACACAGCATGACATCTCTCTGGTGTGGGTGGCTCTGGAAGAGAACAGTCAGAGGGTTGGTGCTTTGCAGCAGCAGGTCCAGGCAATAGAAGAGTAGCAGCAGCAAATAGTTTGAATGCTGCACCTGCTGCTGGACCACCATGGTATCCCACAGCCACAGTAACTTACATGATTGTTTTCTGGCCCCCCCACCCCACCACTGTGTTGTACTGTTTTTGTGTGTTTTTTCTTTGTTGTTGTTTAATAATACACATTTTCTCTTCCAAGGGAATCTTTCTTGCGCCACATAGTGCAATACATTACTGTGAAAACCTCCCATAATTTCATTACAGTGTGTCACGTGACAGAGGAACTTCCATTCTGAAAAGCTACCCACATTCTGCCTCCCTTCTCAACATTAGGACGTGATGCCAGGGAGAGCGCGTGTGTGCATGCTCCATTACAGTGAATATCCAATTGTCTGACAGCTTTTCAAATGTTTCTTTGTGTTATAGTGGCCAGTTTGTGGTGAAATGTGTGGGCACATTTCCAGTAAGAAGAGCCTCATTAGTGGAAACGTTCCCACATTTCACCACAAAGTGAACCTTATAACATAAGGAAACATTGGCATAGCTGCCGGACATTCACTATAGTGGAGCATGCACCTGCACTTCCCCTGGCATCACATCCTAACGTTGCTGAGAAAGGGGGCAGAATGTCAGCAGCTTTTCTGAATGGTAATTCCTCCGTCACGTGACACACTGCAATGAAATTACGGGTGGTTTTCACAGAAATATATTGCACTTTGTGGAGCAAGAAAATATTCCAGTGAGAATGAGCTCCCATATTAAGTTATGTGCATCACCATAACTATGTAATGTGGTGAATCTCTGTAAAGCAAGCAGCACAGCAACAATCTGTTGAGAACTCTGAACTATATTTTTAATGCTATGTTACAACTTCCTTTACTTAAATCCTGACTGACTGAATGATACGATAATTTGCAGTAGTTGAGTCTGCTGTACTACCTTTTTCATGTGAAATAATGAAAGAACATTCCTTTTAAATTGGTGCTGACCAGGTCTTTTGTCATTGTTTTCCTCTGCTTTTCTCCATCACATCAGTTAGTTGTTGTATATCACTTCTGTTGTTAATTAACAGTTATGCAGCAGGCAGTGTTTTATGACACCACGGAACAATAGTTATTGAAAAGCAGCTGCAAATAAATACAAACCTGGTCAGAACAATATTGGAAGGCATGCTCATTTTTTCATACATGAAAAAAAGTAGTCAACTAAAGTAAAGAGCATAAACTGTGAAAAGAAGAGTATCATTCAAGTCACGACATTCGGAGGTAACTAGTGGCTGTGGCAATGCAAAGTAGCTTAAAAAAGTACAGTTCAAAATTGTCACGACATTCTTGCAATGCTGCTTTAATTGTAATGTCAGTATGACATCATGAGCTCTCAACAATCACACAACACACAAGTGGCACAGAGTCCCAGATTTTTTCTACAGGCCCAAAATGCATCCTCCTTGTGTGCAGAAAATTGACAAGTGGTAACAGAGTGAAATAGGAGCGTTTCAGCACATACAAAGTCCCGCACAATTAATGGAGCACTCAGTCATGCCCGTCGATTGTACGGAATCAGATTTTTCTGCAGGCCCAAATGCAGCCTCCTCGTGTGCAGAAAATTGACATGTGTTAACAGCGGTGAAATGGGAGTGTTCCAGCACATACAAAATCCACAGTATAAACGAATGACAGAGCATTCTAGTTGCTGGTCCAATGTGTTCTGCGAGAAGCGATTCGAGCAAATGCAATGTGATCATCTCAACTGGATTGAAGGGTGCCCTTTGGCTGTACACTAATAGTAGCCTTGGTGAGTAGATATATAGATATATGGTTGTGTATTAAGTGAAGAGGGGGGTTGACATAGACATGTACTCATGGTATTGTTCTGCATCATAGGTCACAGAAACTGTTGGTGTGCACATTCCAGTGTGCTCAATGAGAATTTTTTGTGCTGAAATTGGAAATGGATAACTCTCAAGCACATGAAGGTAAGTATTTTTTGTGGGGAGGTGGGGGGTCATATTTGCTGGTTTGTCTGTAATGGTTTCTTATTTTGTTCTTCTTCACAGATTTCATCTGCGTTCTTCTGAGTCGGTTGTTGTTAATGCTGGTCATGGTCATCTAATAAACGACTTCTGCATGTTGCATGTGTGCCCAAGCCTGGGGAGGGTGCCTGATGTTGAAGAACTTTTTTGGATAAGGCCAGTTTGACAGAACAACAAAGCATCTGGAAGTTTCTTAAAAAAAGCAATGAATGACTTCTTACAACTTAATTGTAATTTCCCTCCCTGGTTCTGAATCTCAAGTCAGGTTACATTGAAAGGCACATCTTATCAACTAACACAACCTGTGTCAATATTTGCTGCAGTCTTTCCAAAACAATGAAACGGCTGAAATAAAATCTTCATACTTACCAGAATGGATTTTATATGGATATTCCATTGGTTCCTCTATATGCAGGCAGAGCTGCAGTACCATTCCACTGAGTTTAGCGATGGAGACTTTTTGTTAACCTGTAAAAGAAACAAAACAAGTGTACCGTATGTGTTTTACCATTGCGGCTTGGAAAAGCTACAGAAAACAAAACATAGAACTAAAGGAAGTGAAGCAGCATAACAAACATGAATACACATACTTACTTTATGGTTTAAATATTAAGAAGCTTTGTGTCTCTGGCTGATGGATGTGGTGGTCCGGGGGGGTGGACAGACTCAAGCTCAGTGGTGGCAGTGGCTAACAGCAGTCTCGGTGGTGGTGGTCAAGGGGGCAGACAGACTCAGGCTCAGTGGTGGCAGTGGCTAACAGAAGTCTCGGTGGTGGTGGTAGTCTGGGGGGGTGGACAGACTCAGGCTCAGTGATGGCAGTGGCTAACAGCAGTCCCGGTGGTGGCGGTCCGGGGGGTAGACAGACTCAGGCTCCATGGTGGCAGTGGCTAAGAGCAGTCCCGATGGTGGTGGTGGTCCGGGGGGGGCAGATCGCCTTTTAAAAACTTCAGTTAAAACCTGCCAACATTAACCACATCATCATCCTCATAAAGAAAGCTGCCCTTACAGTCATCGATGTCTGAAGTCTGACCACTGGGAAATTCTTTCTCCATTGTGTCATCATCTACGTCAGTGGTGTGCCATTTCAGGTAGCCACTGCCAGTGCCACCAGGATGGTCCATTTCCACATCACCAAAACCACCATGACTAGGCCGGAGTACGAATACGAGGTTGTGGTCTGTGCTGGTATCATACCTCTCATTCATTTTAATGAATGTTAGCAACCAACATTTGGGAAATAGGTTTGTCAACAATCCTGACTATTGCACCTGCTGAGCTGAATACCCTCTCAACACTTACACTGGAGAGGTGGGCATGTGAGGGGTAGTGCCACTGCAGGTCAGCTCCAGCCATTCACTGACCTTTCCACTCCAGTACAAAATAGGATCTTCAGTTATTGTCAGATGCCTGTTTTCAGACAAATATGACTCAACCATTCTCTGTGCTACACTAAGTCCAGTGGTTGATGCATCATCCTGTTCTCCCGAATCATTTATTTCACAAATACCCACTTGGGACAAAGCCTCCCAAACCGGGTTGACGCCAGCCATTTTGGATGATAGACCACCTGGAACTGCAGTCCCCTTCCCATTGCAGGATATGCTTGATGGTCCTCCAGGTACACCTTCAGCCGGATTATGCTGCTGAGGTTTGCTGACCTTGGCATGTGACTGTCCCATGAACCAAGCGCACCAGTTGACCACTGATATTTTTTACCTGTTCAGGCCCTCCCTCCAGTACTAATGCAATTCCACGTTTGTATTGCGGGTCCAGCATTGTTGCTATGGCAAAGCTGAATGCTCACAACGTGACGATTCTGGTCGAATACTGTCAGCATGTGTTGCAGCAACATACTGCTACCACCGTCTCCAGCAACATCAAGGCCATGCTGTACATTCACCAATGTCTGCCTCAGCACCTGCAGCAGTGGAATTGATTGGCTAATGGAGGCAGACTCGCCACTCATTGCCTGTGTGGCATGTTCAAAAGGCCACAAAATTGTTATTACAGAGTCCATGAGGCGCCACTGTTCAGTCATCATAGACATAAAGGCCCCGGAACTGTCATGGCTAGTGTGCATCACAAGATATTCTGAGATGGCTTTGTATTGTTCATACAACCTCTCTGCCATGTATAAAGTGGAGTTCCATCCGAACTTCCCAGCTTCAAGCGGTGCTGAGGCAGGCTGTTTTGTATCTGCAACTGCCGTGGTTGGTCACGGGCCTTTCCAGCTTTTGAAAAGTGATAGCAGATACGTCATGCAACGATCAGCATTTCCTTTACATCAGGGTGCTGCAGAAACTCCTGAACCACAAGATTTAAACAGTAGGCCATGCATGGAACATGAAAAAAAACACCATTAGTGATGCATTTCACCACATTTGACCCATTGTCACTTGCTATGAACCCAGCTCTCAGGGACAGATGGTTTAGCCATTTGTCAATTTCAGTCAGTACCACATCCAACATGTTCTCACCAGTGTGAGAACAGGTACGCGTATTACTGTAATCATTGCATGCTGTCGAATTCCTGGAAGATTGCTACGCGATCCACCTTACTGCACTGATTATTCACACTACCAACATCACAGACAACGCCCAGTGTGCAGTTACTCACAAATATGAACTCCCCGCTGTTTTGCCACTTGTCCACATAGCCATACTTAAATGGATAAATAGAGAGGAGGAATGTTGAAGGGCATGTCTTACTGAGTCGGACACAGTGCGGAACAACTCGGGGACAGCATGAGTAGAAAAGTATGTCCTGGATGGGACTTTCCATTTTGGACAGCCATGTGCAGCAAACTGCCGGAACCCAGAATTCTCCACAAAGGAGAAGGGCAAAAGATCAATTACCAGCATTTCCGCTACAGCAGCATTAAGTTCACGTGACACTGTATGATTTGTGGGGTACTTCAGCTTATGTGCAAAAATACTCTATAACATGGGCTGACTTAAACGTTTTACATGGGGTGTGATCACAAATGGTTGTGCTCTGTGATAAATGGCATTGGCAGGTGGTAGAGTGTGGACATTTGAAGACAGTTGCACAGGTGATGATGACAAATCCAGAAATGCTGTTATTTTGCCAGGTTTGCCAACCAGGGTTGATGTACCACTTGCACTAGACATACTGCATTCACCACCACCACCACAAAAACTGCTACTCTCACCAGCACTGGACAACATTTCGAAGTCATTATGGTCCTCCACCTCATCATGCCTGTAGTAATCCTCTGCTCTTATTACCTCACTACTGCACATGTTTTAATTTACTGCTGGACATTAACAATCATGGAAGGGGATAACATGCTCCATTATGTTTGCCGGTGACGAGAGTGAATGCCCCACTGTGGTATTAGCTGCCAGCGTGTGCTGGGTCCACAGTGCCAAGTGCCTATTCTTAAGATGCATATGCTGTCCTCCTGTGCCCAGATGGCTCCCCTTTTTACCTTGACTCACACGCATATGGCAAACCTGGAAGATTGCAACTGACTCATCATTTGCATCTTGAACAAAAAATTCCCAAACAAGGGATTGTGATGCTCTGCTTTAACATGTCCATGATGTGGCTTATTTAAGTCTGTTATTTTAAGCACTGAAGTTGGGGGGGGCACATGATGTTTCAGGCACTGCACACCTGGAGTGTAACTGACCACCACAACTACCAGTCATATTTATGACTGGGTCATCATCATCAACTAAAACCAGTAGATCACAAGTTTTTACGGGGGGGGGGGTGGATTCCTGCAAACAGACTCAGACACAGCCACTTTTAATTTATTTTTCTTTGGTTCCCAACTGGGGTCAATTACTTCACCATCCTATTCATCAATGTCACACACATCAGATTTTTGCTTGGATGCTAGCATGTGGACTGCATGTTGCAACAACAGCAACATCATAGTCATCATCATATTCATCATCAGCATCTACACCACCATCTCCTGATATTTTTTCACCACACTGTGAATCACTACATGGAAAATGCGTGACATTAACTGCTACGGTCGATGGAATATCACATTGAATGCTATCGTTGACATGATTATCAGAATCCTCAGGTTCAGTTATTGGGATATTACTGGGAAGTATGACATCATCTACACTGCCACTCACTTGCACTGCTTCACACTCAATATTTTTGAATACGGTACACTGGACAGAATTAGAACTTGACACAACAATACTAATACTACCACCACCACTAACACCAGTAACACTAACACCACCAACTGGGAAAACATCATCTCCTCCAACTATGAGTGAAGCTACTGATAGGGCTGTAAAAAACATTGCAGGAGAAATACCTTTCCTCACATCGGCAATGCACTTCTGCGTCTGCGTACTACTACCACGCCCACAGATTATTTTACTGCCAACATTGCCATGGTGAGAAGCAGCTTTGCTTGTACATCTCTTTGCAGGCATTTTGGGGATCAACCACAATATTATAACCAAATTCAGATTTTGATACGTTCACTCTCTGATGGGGGGGACGCGGGATGTGAAGCCAAAAAAACAACTGTAGCATCAGCAGCAGATAAGAGGCTAGTCTGTCACGCAATGAAAACAACTTCAGTAACCAGTGGTGCTGATGAGGTCACAAAAACAATCCAATCTGGTAAAAAATTCCTTTTGCACATGGGGGTTGGGGGGAGCACTGACTGCAGTGCAGATTTTTATGGCAGTACAAGCAGCAAAACAAAGAACAGATACCACGATCGCAGTACAAAATCAGGCAGCTGCAGTGGATAGCAGGTTCACACTGCTGCGCCTGCAATTACACTAGTCTGTAGCACAATAAAAGGTGTATTATTTGATGTCACGCAACACAGCACACACACTCTCCACACACACACACACACACACACACACACACACACACACACACGGAACAGTTTGTCTATAATGCTGAATGAGTAATGTGTAGCAAATGCAAAAGTTCAGTACTATGCCACGTTACGTATTGTAATGTAAACAACCTGAAATTATGAACTGCTGCACCAGATCCACACAACAAACAACAAGAAAATTTCAACTATTACTGACAATATTACTGTGTGTACATTAACACAGTAAGTTATATAACAAAAATATAACCAAAAAACAAAGAAATCACAATTTCTCCAACTTAAATCTACTTACACCACAGATACGCCCCTCCCCCAAAGCACACTTTCACTGTCTTTCACTATACACACTCAATGTTGTAAATTAACATTCAAAATCCACACAAAAACAAAACCCCTCGATGATATGAGCACAGGAGAGTTTCCTACAATTGAGGAACTACAGTTGGAGCCCCCCAAAAAATGCAAAAATGCTTTTTTAACAGCTTTTACAAGATTTCAATCACAGACAACTATCAGAGCACACTGTCTCCTACTCCTTCCTACACATACTACCCCGAACTGAGGCTGTGCAGATCAATATAGAGTCCATGTGACCTGAAATCCCATGAATCACTGCAAAATTCGCCTTTGGAGCTCAAAAACAAGGCAGAGTGAGGTGAAGTGCATTGTTCTCAATGCACTTTGCCTTAAATTTAGTGGAGTAGTGGTCTGGGGAGGTGGAGTAGCGCAAGAATCATTGTTTCAAAGACGTCAGTTCCTCACCATCCGCCTGAAGTACTCCGCACATTGTGGAGCACTCGACCGCCTTTGTCTGCCGAATCACTTCAAGGAGTGGATTGAACTCCACTTATCACCACCAATCATGAAGTGGCAGTATTTAAAATGGGGATTACAAGAACAACAGAATTATGCATTAAGCAGGTTAGCAAGAGTAAAAGGAAGAGGAGACCATTATGGTTTTCCAAAGAGGTAAAAGAAAGTGAAAGCCAAAAAGATTGCATTCAGGCAAATACAAAAGACACAGGCAGAAGGGGATAGGAGAAGAACCAGGAGAAGCAAAGGGAGGCAGGAGGTCAGTAAGGAAGCCAAAGCTCAGACAGAAGAACACATTAAAATCAGTGGGTGGGGGACAAAACCTTTAACAGGTACATAAGTGAAAAAAGAAAAGACAAGGGAGGATAGTCAGACTGAAGGGGAGGTGGGGAGCCAGTGGAGGATGACAACAGTAAAGCTGACATATTGAACAGGTATTTCTGCTCAGTCTTTACTGAGGAAGAGGAGGGTAATGGATCTGAAGGGAGTACAAGGTGAGAATGGTGCAGAAATGGACACAAGTCCCTTTACGAAAAAGGGTCCTGAAGGAACTGGAAGTAATAAGAGTTGATAAAGCAATGGGGCAAGATGGGGTGCACCTCAGGGTCCTTAAAGAACTAAGAGAGGTGGTGGCTGAACCTCTGGCTATCCTGTTTACCCGATCACTGGAAACAGGGGAGGTACCCAAAGACTGGAGGACAGCAGATGTAGTCCCCTTATACAAAAGTGGGAACAAAGAGGAAGCAGGGAACTACAGACCAGTCAGCCTCACCTCGGTAGTGGGGAAGATCATGGAAGCACTACTGAAGGAGAGATTGGTGGAACATCTGGTTGTCAATGGATACAGGACCCAAGGCAGCATGGTTTCACCAGGGGGAGGTCATGTCAGACCAACCTAGTTTAATTTTTTGACTGGGTGACTAGGGAGGTGGATCAGGGGAGGGCAGTGGACATGGCCTATCTGTACTTCAGCAAGGCCTTTGACACTGTGCCACATAGAAGACTATTACACAAACTAGGGAATATGGGTGTGGGCAGGACAGTAGTGTGGTGGGTAGGTAAACTGGCTGGGTGGCAGGACACAGAGGGTGGTGGTAAATGGCTGTCACTCCACAGAGGGAAGAGTGACCAGTGGGGTACCACAGGGATCAGTGCTGGGACCGGTCCTATTCAACATCTTCATCAGTGACATTGCACAGGACCTAGAAGGCAGAATTTCACTGTTCGCTGATGACACAAAGCTCTGTAACAGGTAGACACACCAGAGGGTGAGACAGAATGAGAAGCACCTGCAGAACTTTGAAGAATGGTCAGGGGTTTGGC
The DNA here is from genome assembly GCA_016271365.2 of Neoceratodus forsteri. NCBI lineage: Eukaryota > Metazoa > Chordata > Ceratodontiformes > Ceratodontidae > Neoceratodus > Neoceratodus forsteri. The sequence continues at coordinate 165,157,329 of JADMNL010000025.1, read as the reverse complement.
AGTTGAAATTCAATGCAAAGAAGTGCAAGATAATGCATATAGAGCACAAAAACCTGGTACGATATATCAGTTGGGGGTGAGGATATAGCATGCACCAAGCAGGAAAGGGATCTTGGGGTTGTCATCTCTGATGACCTCAAAGTAGGGAAACAGTGTGACAAGGCAGCAGGTAAAGCAAATAGGATGCTGGGATGTATAGGCAGGGCATCACCAGCAGGAAAAGGAGGTCATAATTCCATATACAAGACACTAGTGAGGCCCCACCTGGAGTACAGTGTACAGTTCTGGAGACCATACCTGTGGGACATGAGACAGGGTAGAGAAGGTTCAGAGGAGGGCAACAAAGATGGTGCTTGGATTGCATCACAAGTCCTATGAAGACAGGTTGAAGGAACTGAACATGTACTCCTGGAGGAGAGGAGGGAGAGAGGGGATATGATAGAGACATACAAGTATCTTACAGGGAGGAACAGGGTGCAGGAAAACACTATTTTTAAGCGAAAAAGATGTTCCAGGACTAGAGGGCATGGGATGAAGTTGGAGGGAGACGATTCAGAGGAAACATGAGAAAGAATTTCTTCACAGAACGGGTGGTGGACAAGTGGAACACCCTGCCAGAGGAAGTGGTGGGGGCTGAAACAATCACGGGATTTAAGAATGCATGGGATAGACATAAAGGAATTCTGGAGGTCAGGGGTAAGGGGCAACAGACTTCTAGGAAAACAAACTGAACTTACAAGCTCAGATGGGCAGACTGGGTGGGCCATAGGCCCTTATCTGCCGACACTGTCTATGTATCTATGTATCTATGAACCACACTGTTTGGTGGTCACTTGTTCTCAGAGGGCTACCCACTTCTAGATCTGAGATCCTCTCACTGTCCCCATTTGAGAGTATGAGGTCTAAGATTGCTCCCTCACGAGTGGGCTCCAAAACTATCTGTCTGAGGCATGCCACCTGTAAGGCATCAAGAATGGCCCTGCTCTTGGATGTGGCTGCAGCAAAGGTGGTCCAGTTAACATCTGGCAAATTCAGGTCCCCATCAACAGTATCTCCTCTTTCTCTGCCATCCTAAAGATGCCTTCTATCATATCCTTGTCCATTTCCTCTCCCTGGTATGGGGGTTTGTATACAACCCATGTGGATTGTGGTGCCATTTCCAGTCTCTAAGGTGACCCACAGTTCTTCCTCTCCTCCCTGTTTATTCTTTTGTTCCATTGCTTTTATCCCTTCCCTTACATAGAGAGCTACTCCTCCCCCTCTTATACCCTCCCTGTCTCTCCTGTAGGTTGTGTACCCTGGTATGTTAACATCCCAGTCATGGTTCTCTGTGTACCATGTTTCTGTGACTGCTACGATATCCAGGCATCCCTCTTCCATCAAGGACACAAGTTCAGGAGCTTGTTGCCCAGACTACGGGCATTAGTACTCATTACCCTCCATTTCTTGATGGCCTTACCCCTTTTTGCCCTATCCCTGTCCTTATTACCTTTATCATTTTCTCCATTTACCCCTGCCCTTCTCCCTATCAACTGCTCTATCTTGGTGTTTACCTCACTTACTACCCTGATTTTTTTTGGGGGGCCAGGATTTTCCTGCTCCTTTCCAGTGCCTCCCCCCTTGGCTAGTTTAAATGCTTGCCAATGAAGCATTTAAACCTATCACTTAGGATCCTGGTTCCCCTCCTGGAAAGATGCAGACCATCACACCAGTATAGGCCTGCATCACTCCAGGAGGACCCCCAGTCCCCAATGAAGCCAAATCCCTGAGCTCTGCACCAGTTTTTCAACCACTGATTGAATCCCATGGTGTGGCGCACCCTAGCCTCATCATGTCATAGACAGGCAGCACCTCCGAGAAGGTTACCATGCGTGCTACTTGTCTAAGGCCCCTCCCCAACTTCACAAACTCTTCCTGCACTGCTCTGATCCCTTTCTCAGCCAGGTCATTTGTCCCTAGGTGGACAATGACATCCAGCTCCCTCCCCCGTGCAGCTGCTCCACCGATCCTAAGGATTCATGCCCTGTCCCTCCAAGCTGTGGCTCCAGGCAGGCACCTTACCTCCCTCTCCCCTTCCTCCCCCAGTTCTACCCCTGTAACAATGGAGTCCCCCACCAGGAGTTGTTTCCTTCCCCTGTGGGGTCCCATGCCACCCTCCTGTGGGTCTCCTTTGTGGAGGTTCCCAGCATCCTCCTTGGTCTCCACTGTGGGTGCCTCCATAGAGGAACCACACTTTGCCAGAACGGCATATGAACTGTGGAGATTTACAACTGGAGGGATGCACCTCTGTTCCACCGCCCTCACCCTCCCTGAGCCCACTGTGGTCTAACCGATCTTCTTTCTTGGCAACCTCCGAGGCAACGGCAGTGGTCCTGGTGGTCCCTGGGTGGGAGAGAAGGTCCCCCAAATCTTGGCCAACTCAGCCTGGAGATGAACAGCCTCCTCCCTCAGTCCAGAGAGGTGCCTGCAGATGGGACAACACCGCATCATCCAGAATGTCTCCAGGAAGACTGCTGCTCCACAGCCACTGCACTGCACCACTTCTATCATGTCTTATTTCTGACCCCTTAACTGTTGTTTGGAATACTTACTCTTTCCTCTGTTTATTTTTTAATTTTTTTTCCCTATTTACTGCCTATGTGCCCTTTAAGCTCCTGATCTTCCTGTTCAGAGACAAGAAGTTCCTATATTTAATTTCTTGGGAGTCTGTTTACTTGCTCAGAATCAGACCTCCAGCAGCTAGGGGGGACGGAGAGCTACTCTTTTCCTTCTGGGATGGTGAGTCTTTTGTGGCTCTGTGATCACTCACTTCCTGCTCCCAAACAGGAAGTTCCTGTTGTCAGTTAAATCCTGTGCCTATAAAAGTAGAACTGGCTTGGGGGGGAGGGCAATATAGTCCCAGTAGAGGAGTATAGTTATAACAGCAGCTCCTTCTTCTTGGTGTTCTCTGCCTGTTCTCCGGCAGAAGCTATCTTGGGCAGGTTTTAAATCTGGCTTTAATCTGGCTTCCTTCTAGCTAAGCCATTCCCCCTACTTCACAGCTCTTTCTACACTTAGTTAATTGCACAGATAACAATTCCCTTCAGCTACCTGAGACAAACACCTAGATAACTGCACAGCTAACAATTCACTTCAGCCAACTCAGCAGATTAAAAGACCCCCCTCAAAAAATGTCCCCAACCCTCCCTAAATAAGCAAACTATAAGATAATTATATTTATCTTTATAGAGGAGTCCATAAATCTGTGAGGTAGTTCACCATAAGTTCTCAGTCCAAGCGGCTATTAGTGTTAAGACACTCTCTCTCACACACAGAGCTGCCTCACATGATCTTTAATTATTTCAAGAGCAGTTTCTTAAACAAATGAGCACAGACAAAAAAGCCACCAGTTCTTAAATCACCAAATTCAAGCTCCCTCAGGACTCTCACCCCTAAGGATTTGACTCTTCAGAGTTTAACAAATAGAATAATAGATATATAAGTGTGTATTACAAGGCAGTAATACCATCGAGAGGTTTTGGGGACATGGAACCTCGAGAGCGAAGCTTGAGAGGTCCTAAAGTACCCAAAACCTCAAGATGGTATTACTGACTTGTAAAACACTTATCTTTGTGTTATTTTTTGTAATATATGGATCCATTGATAATACTACAGTTGGAGATTACCTTTGAACTGTAGTATTATCAGCAGAAATGATAGTATTATCACTTTTCAGGATAGTATTATTGAGAGTAGTAATGTATTACTGGGAAATTTTTGTAAAGCTTAGTATAGTATTATTGAGGTTTATCCATATATTACAGAACAATAAGACTCTCAGCCCCTCTCTCTGGTCAGTGTCTGTTCTGAAACCCCTTCCAAGTCCCATTTCTTGAATTTAGCTGTGAGCCAGCTGGCAAACTTCCTAGCACAGAGATCTACCCAGTACTGTTCTTTAGGTATTGATATGGCTCTCTCATAACCCGCACTCACCAACACAGTGTACAGTCCTGCAAAAATGGAACAAAACTGGTTATTTACGTTTGGACTGAAAGTAAAGCAACGTTTTTCATCCCAAGTGTTCCCTCTCACCTCCGTCGATCCAAGAGTACAGCACATAGTATATTTTTTCCATGGCCCAGACAGAACTGAACTATCTCCCATCTCCTCCACACTGCTAGTAACCATATGCCATATACAGAGGCCCAGGGAAATCCCAGAAGTGAATCAAGTTCAGAAATGTCAACACACAAGCTCCAGAGCCATCCAAAACACCAAGCCCAAAAGGCTTCACCCAACGGGTGACCCACAGTTCCAGTCCCCAAAAATTCAGCCCACAACTCACTCCTGAGTAGTTCCCCATTTCCTCGGATGTTCCAATAGCTGACCACAGACAGAATCTAAAACTTCGTAGCCATTACTCCTTCAAAGACAGCCAATAGAGCCAATACTGCTCTCCAAAAGCTACATATTAACTCACTGTCTCACAAAATGGACAGCTGATACTGCTCTCCGACAGCTGCAGGTAAGTTTACTGCCTCACAGAATGGATGAAACAAGCCTCTCTAAAAACATAAAAATAATATCTCCTGAACCTTACACACTTGAATTCCCTCACTAACACTCCTGTTCCCTAACTATTACCTATATAAAAAGCAAAATAACTTAAAATAGGACTCCTCTTGCAAGCGGCAACCCAGCGTGGCCACCATCTTGCTTCCCCGATGGTGTGTTGATGTGTTGAATCTGTTGAAAGGTGTAGGCCTGGGCATATGGGAACACACTACTATACCGGAACCCACCCTCAGCTTCTTCTATAATAAAATACTTATGTACTGTCATTTTATAGATTGCTTGTTTTTCTTATGGTGTGGTACATAAATGGAGTCAGCATGCTTTCAACAGCAACTTGAAAGCAATAATAACAACCTGAAGATTACAATGAAATACGGCTGAGATAAGATTGAATATTTAGATCTATGCTTGGACACAGATCTGTTTGGGAAAAAGTACAGATTGCAATTCACTGCTCCTGAGCAATAGCTGTCATCTGAGACGTGGAGAATAACATCCCCTAAGTCAGTTTTACAGAATAAAGAGGAATTGCTCAGATGAACAGGACATGCTCTGAGAGCAGAGGGGATGAAAAACAGGTTTAGGGAACGAGGATACTCAGAAAGGTTACTTACCAGGTCCATGGGGAAAACAGATGTAACCCCTAGGTGGCGCTATCCCAAGGGCTACTACCCCTGCCTGCTTGGCTAGTGGCAGGTTAAGGGGCCTAGGTTCAGTGACGAGTGCCTCCACCCAAAGGTCAGGGTTGGTATTAGTCTGACTAACCAGGCCACAGCCCTCTGGGACACTCTGATCCCCCTTGTCTCCTGCTAGTGGCCCACACAGTACACAATGTTTACCTTCCCAATACCCTTGATAGGCTTTACACATACACCTAGATTTAGCACTTACCCCCAGGACAGGTTCCTTCGACTTGACTCTGAGGACCCCCTGTAAAACAAGGTGATGCAAAACAAAAAGCAACTATGCAATACCGCGGCATAAATGGACACCCTAGTCAATGTAAATGACGGAAAAAGTCGATCTGATTTATTCAAGGGGCTATAACAAGGATGGGGGGCAATCAGGTTAATTGGCTTACACACACTGTAATTATCACAGTTACGCATGCAGTCAGTGTCCTATCAGTCGCACTCTCTGGGTACCCAGGATGGGAAAGAGGGCTAGCCAGGACCGTTGCCTGGGGTAGGCCGGCGTGGCAGCTGGTAGGGGCCCTGTGAGGAAAAAGAGAGAACATGTACACCCACTGGAAACATTATAGTTACTTGGGAGCCACTGTCAAGCACAGCCCTGGTAGACACTCCATTCACCTTCACCGTGGTCTCCATGGAGGGACTCACCACCTCAGACTATTCAGGCGGCACTGATGTTGGTGTCGATGTGGCATTGGCCTTGGTAGTGTAACTTTTTCGAACAGCTCCCCCTGGTGACTGGTTGTTGTTCGGGTGAATCAGGGCTAATAGTCTGGCATGGAACCTCCTCAGATTTTCTGGCGAACGGCAGAAGAAACGGGTGTGTCCATCCTGTCCACATTGATAACAAAAAGTAGATTCTCTAGACTCTCTGGGGTTACGTGGGCTATCTCCCGGTTTGGATACTATAGGGGGACTGGGCGGCTCATCTTTGATTCGTGCTCTAAGCCCTTGATTCTCAGAACCTCCACCAGGGTGAGGATTTGGTGTGGTTCACAGCAACTCCTCCACTAGAGCTCTCAGCTCTCACACTTATTCTAGTAGGTTACCCTCAACCCGGGGTTCCGGAGAAACAGCATGCACTCCCACTCCACTTTTAGTCTCTGGGGGTGCCTGATACAGGTCAGGTTCTCTGGCTGCTTCGGTCAATTCTTTAATCAGCTCTCTCAGCTGTTGTGCCTCATCCGAGTCACTCTTCTTCAGGGTTGGGCAGGTACCAACCATCCCAGCATAGGGCTCCCAGTCCTCTTCATCAGTCTCGATCTCATGAATTTCCTTCATAAGATGACAGTACTCAGGAGGGTTAGCCTTCCTGTCATGTAACTTGAGTTTCAATATCATTACATTAGAATACCTGGCTGACTTTAGGATAAGGTCCAATCTGACCGGTTCAGTTCCTTCGCGGGTACTCCCCCTTTCCTGTGGGCCCTCTGTAGTGCCCTCTCAATCTTGGTAACAAATGCGGACAATTTCTCATTTTTCCACTGCTTAGCTGACTTGAACTTCTACAATAAATCGTTCCCTCACTCATTACTGCCAAACACTCCTTTCAGTGCAGAGAGGTATTCAGCTGCCATAGCCTCTGGGCTAGTTGCTCGCAAGAAGTGGGTGGCCTCTAGTGCAGGGCCCCTCAAATTCTCCATCAGCCTCTTTCTCTTCTCCCCCTCTGAACATTGCCATTCTTGTACTAAGGGAGTAGCATAGTCCATCCACATTTCCAAGTCGTCCTCCCCCGTGGGCACTGGGACTGTGCCTGAAAAAAGTCTGAGCTGTCGGTAAGAATCCAACTGTATCGAGGGAATTACTATGCTGGAGGGGGCTACAGGAGAACTCTTGGGAGAAGCTGGGGACGTGGCTGGGGAGTGCAGGCGCGTGTGTTCCTCGGAAAGGTCTAGCACCTTTATGGGCTCTTGAGCAGTTCGTCCTTCAGATGCTAATAATTTGAGCAACTTATCCTTAAACCCTTCTATACAGGGGGACCCACCCGGGGTAGTTGGATCACTGTGCAGGTGAATGGCCCTCCACCCCTTCTGGGTACCTTGTGGCAGAATAATAGGGGGTACCTTCTCTGCATCTATTGGGGAGCTACAGGACAGCAACATGATCATAGTCTGTTCAAACAAATCTGCATCTCTCCCCTTCACCTCTACTTTGCCCAAGCCCTTAACATGTTCCACAGTGGCTACAATATCAGCATTAGTAATCCCTAATGGGACATCCGGTAACAGGAGAGCCTGTCAGGGGTCTAACCCTTCAGCCTCACTCCACCCCATCATTCGGTGCACTAACAGCTTGTGGGGGCAATTTTTAGCTTGGGTATAGCAAGTTCCTCCATTTTCTCCCCAAAACTAAACATATCAGGGTAACTTCCTCCTTTGGCCACTAGAGGACGCTAATCCCAGTGGTGCCTCCAAGAGGTAACCCCTAGGTGGCGCTATCCCAAGGGCTACTACCCCTGCCTGCTTGGCTAGTGGCAGGTTAAGGGGCCCTAGGTTCAGTGATGGGTGCCTCCACCCAAAGGTCAGGGTTGGTATTAGTCTGACGAACCAGGCCATGGCCCTCTGGGACACTGTGACCCCCCCCCTTGTCTCCTGCTAGTGGCCCACACAGTACACAATGTTTACCTTCCCAATACCCTTGATAGGCTTTACACATGCACCTAGATTTAGCTCTTACTCCCAGGACAGGTTCCTTCGACTTGGCTCAGAGGACCCCCTGTAAAACAAGGTGATGCAAAACAAAAAGCAACTATGCAATACCGCGGCATAAATGGACACCCTAGACAATGTAAATGACAGGAAAAAAGTAGATCTGATTTATTCAAGGGGCTATAACAAGGATGGGGGCAATTAGGTTAATTGGCTTACACACACTATAAATATCACAGTTATGCATGCAGTCAGTGTCCCTATCAGTCACACTCTCTGGGTACCCAGGATGAGAAAAGGGGACTAGCCAGGACTGTTGCCCAGGGTAGGCCAGCGTTGTAGCTGGTAGGGGCCCTGTGAGGAAAAAGAAAGAACATGCACACCCACTGATTGTAATCCGGAGCCAGAGGGCTCAGTTCGTGGAAACAACACAACCAATTAATCAGATGACACACCTGTGCTTTAAAAGATATGTTTCAGGGAGTTACCCTGTTTGCTACTCACGATACCCAAGGCTGAGAACAGGATGAATGATGGATGTTCTGGATTGCCAGAAGGAGCAGGGTAGGGAGACAAGGTCCTCGTGGCAGGGCTCAACTGCATTGAATAGCAGGCAGATTCAGTCCGATGTGATCTGAGTACAGCTTCCAGCCCTCAACACACAACTCAGCTCAAGGGGAAACCTGATTGCGAACCCCCTTCCAGTTCACAGCACACTTATATGTAAAGAAAGCTTACTGTACCAGGCCGGCTGCTCCTCGACCCCAATTGCAAAATCACTGCTAAGCCCAGGAGCATAAAGGTAGCTAAAGTCCTGACAGGTCGATCGCGCTTGGCAAAATCTTCAGTCTTATTCAGGTTGAGCCTGGTCTCCATCCAATAGCTTACTTCACAACTCACTGAGCGGCTCACTGTCCGACTAATTTTCTCTCTGTCTCTCTCGGCAAAATGGCAACAGGCCTGATTTCGGTCCTTCCACGGTTCTCCCACATGTACTGTGCAACACGGCTGCTCGACTATGCGAGCTCCTTCTCGCTCAACTTGTAACTCGATCTGGATTGCCAGCCAGCAGCTTGTGGTATTTCCCCTTGATCCAAAAGGTCTGATTGGTTGGTTTAGCTGTCAATCACAGTAAGAGTGCCCCCTTTAAACAGTAAGAGCTCCCCCTTTAGGTACAAAAGGCACCAACAGTTCAAAACTACAAATACCAACGGGTAATCCATACAGTCCCACTTTAGCAGGCTCCATTTTAGAGACCCAGAATACTGATTGGTCCATTTTGGCAGTTCGGGACCAAAATGGTGGAGCTAAACAGAATAGTCCTCACTGCAAAGAAGGCAGGTTAGAACAAACCACATTTTTGTTACTACTCTAAACAATTTACAGCAAATAGTTACATCTTTCAGCACAGCTCCCTCTGCACAAGTAGCGATGGCAGAAACGGAGCGAGTCTCCAGCAGCCCGGGTGGGACTCGGGCATGGAAACACACAGTCCCCCCTTCTGATTAATTATGACTGTAAAATAGGCATCCCTTAAAGGGACAGTACACGGAAGCCACAGAGGCACTCACAGGCAATACATTCAAATGTTAAACTCAGGCCACCAGCCTGGCAACAAGCATTTGGGGCAAGCTCGTGGAAGCCTTTTGGGAACCCCCATTTGTAGGAGGGTTACACAGAAATGAAAAATAGAGAGGAACCGCTTCTGCCTGGCAACATGCAGGAAGGATTCACTGATGACAGAATCAGTGTTGTTACTGCACAGGGCATTCACTCCCACAAGGGGTGGAAATTGTTAAACAAAACTGGCACATGTTGCAGACCCAACATTGTGCAACCGAGGGATCCCGGACGGTTATCTGTAGATGTGCCAGCAACTTGGGAGATGTCAACATAAATAGCATCCAACCCCTGGGTGGGGGGGAGGAGACTTGGTTACCAAACTCACGTCAGGGTACATAGAAATGTGGGAATGGTATTCAGTGTACACATATATGCACATGCTCTAAGACATTCCAGATTAGGCATTTCATATCCTGCTTCACAGAATGTGTTATCTATCTAGCCCAATGCATTTGCCAATCTTTTTACATAGGCAAGACAGCAAGAAAATTCAAAACAAGAGTGGGCAAACATATCAGTGAGATAATTAGAGGAATTAAGCAAAATGCATTGGCACACTTTATTTTGGACAATGGCAGAAATCATGTGCTCATTTTCCTGGGAATATAGAAAGGTACGAGGGGGAGATTTGGATTACTTAGGAGAGAGGTAATGTGCATTTTTTTTTGAACTTGTATAATTTCTTATTAATCATATTAAAATACAGGTTAAATCATACAGTTAATGTATTGATTACACTCTATCATCCTTAATACATTTTTCGTAATAGTCCTTTTCTTTTGATGTGTTGCTAGATTGTTTATCTGTCAGCTTGAGTTGAAGAAGATTTGGATGATCCATTGTCCATATTCTTTGGTGGTCGGTTCTCTATACAAATGTGCTATCTCAACTCTCAGTTTTACACACTTCATGTTTATCTTCAGATCTCTGTCTCCTGTGATTACTAAATCAACAAATATCTACATTCTAAAAAGTAAAAAAGAGAATAACATACTTTAAACAAAACCATAAATTAAACTCAACTTGTGTGGAGTCGTATTTCTTATTTTTACAGTTCTTAAATGTATTTACTGTAACTGTGGTTAATTTTATATTTGGTAGCCACATGGGGTTTTAAGTATCTAATGGTGTGTCTATATATGAAGTATCTTCATTTGAGGTTTCTTCTCTAGTTGATAAGATGATGGGTGGAACCTAATTAACTACCAAGGGAACAGTTGTTCTATCACTGCTATCCCGTCCCTTTTCTCTACAAAATCATAAAAGGGTAGCCATCTGGAGCTGAATTTGTCTGTTAATAACCTCAAGTGGGCTGTAGCTCCTTCTGTTGCTTTTATACTTTCCACATTAGCCCTCCATAGGTCAAGTGAGAGAGGGTGTGGGTTGAGCCAATGTTGTGTGATAGTTTTCAGTGCTGCTGCTATTAAAATATTAAATAAATATTTTTGACCTGCTGTTGTGACCTCTTTTGGGGGGAGGCCTACCACTAAATTCATCCCATTTAGGCTGGTTTCCAGCTGGAGGATTTCTTGCATTGCTTGTGTTACTTCCCTCCAGTAATTTGTAATTTGTGGGCAGTCCCAGAAAATATGTGAGAATGTTCCTTTTTGCTAATGTGGATTTTTAACTTAAACACACATAGGGCTACTAGTTAAATGAGAGGGTGAAATTAACACCATTTTTGACAAAATAATTTTCTACCTTTTTCTCTGAGTATTTGACTTGCTGTAGTATTGACAAGGTACTGTGAACTTATATGAAGTAGACCATTTTAATCTGCAACATTTTTTTCCCAAAAATGGTATTTCTGTATTACTAATAATATTGGTCCCTTATATAAGGATATATTGTCTAGAGAAAGATTAGCCATTTTAATTGGTGATTTTATATGTTTTGTTCACTGCGTTTTTGCACTTTTATAAGCATCTGTTTATGTATGCTGTTTTGCACTGTTTGAGGAAGTACTGTGCAAGTTCATTCAAATGGTTCCTTACTCAGAGGATTTGAAGTAGGTAGCCCTGAATAACTTTTCCAAGGGACGGGGATCTACTGAACCTTGGAATAAATGTGATGAAATATATAATCCCACCTGTTTATGTATTATGTATTTTAGAGATTTTACATTTGCACAAGCACTTTGATACTTATTTGAATTGTGCCTTTGAGAAATACATTATTGATTGATTGATTATATGTTTGGGCTACCAGAATGGATTTGGGGCTAGGGAACATATTATAGCTTTTTTAATGTAAATATTGTTGCCAACTTGGCTTACACACTACCAGCAATTTGTAGACACATATTTTGTACCTTATGGTTTGTTTTTTGCTGTTATTAACTTTGTTTATCTCTGCGCTGTAGGCGGGGATTTGCCCTATCTCAATTCCCTGTTCTATTCAACTGGCATCCCCTGACAGCTGCCCAGGATGGAAGCCCCATAGCGTACCCCATATGGTGCAGCTCCCAAAGGAGAAATCGAGATCCACCTTTGCTCTGCATGGGACGTAGACTGCAGCATCATTCATCTGAGAAGAGGAGGCCATCACTCTGCTGCTGTTGCCGCACAGGGTTTTCCCTTATGTCAGTTTCACCCTGAGGTGTGGACATGCAATGACATCAACACGAGAGCATGCATGCTTCCACGCATGCCCGGCAGACATCCGCCACTGCCTTTCCAGCTGTGCATGGTCCCTGGCTTGATGTACACCCAAATGCCAGGTGCCATTGACCCTCCTCCCCAGAGGTGGAGAACTGTCTCTTGGATGCTCATCCAAACTCCTCCCCCCCCCGTCTGGCCCTCTGGTGCTCTGGGCTCACTTTCAAACCCGACGTCTCCTGGTTGCATCACTGTCACTGCTGCTGGGTCACCAACATTGTGAGCATGAACTCTAGCACTTCGCCAGTGGGCTGACACTACCATATGGTTTATTGTCAGTGTTTTTATATCTATTGGTATAAAACAATACTGTGTCTTTAAATTGAATGTTTAAATACTTTTGACCATAGGGTGTCAGTTATCCATGATTAAGCCCCAGTTTGGGAGCAAAAGATCAGGTGACTAGACCCCTGTGGTACCTGCATTGTGAGTGAGTTATCTTAATAAAGCCTTTTTTTTTGCTTTTAACCTGGGTCAGAGTATGACCAATTAACAAATAAGCCTGTCTTTTTTCCCCCTCCTTCGTGCTCCACAACCCACCACTCCTTCAGGCTTACCTAGGTCCCTTCTGATCCACTCTGTCCCCTCCTGAGCCTCCAACCTCATATGGCAGCCATCCCCAAGGTAACCCGGACATAACCCTTTGCCGGGTGGGTCCCCCTTCTCCGAGGGAGAAGGCATCAGGGGGGGATACCAGCGCAACTACTTGGCCCCGGAGTGCTGCTGAGGTGGAATGGCTCTTTCAGGGCATTGGTGGCATCGGAGGACTGGTAGCCATCATCCGGTCGATCATGGAGCGGTTTCCGGTTTTCTATGTTGTTCCCTCCTGTGTTGATACTGCAGTGCTCCTGGTCTCCACCAGAGGCCACTGCAGAGCGACACCATCCTGCTACCCACCCCAGGAGAGGAGAGCTGTCCTGTGGATGCTCGATCCTCTCCTTCCTCTGCCAGCCCCCTGCGTCCCGAGTCCGTTCCCAAACCCGGGTCGCTGGCGTCATTCGAGGTAAGGTGCCAGTGCCTCAGCCCTCTGTGCCACTGGGCCGAATAAGCCTGTTTTGAACCCAGTTTTTGTTTTCCAAATGTGCCAGTATGCCTTCCTCATTAAACAAATGGAATTTCACATACAAGAAAATCCATATAATGTAGATAGCATACCCCTCTGGGTAGCTATGGAAAACTTTATTACAAAACTAAATAAGGTCACAGACTTCATGGCAGGATTTTCAAAGCACTTGGCTCTGGCGGTACACCATCCCCATCACTGCAACTGCATCCGATTCCACAATCTTGGGTGCAGTTGCAACAGTTTCATGATTTACGGTAGCTCGCACCAAATACATGGTGCAAGTTCTGTAAAAAATGCCCCTCAGGATTGCCACAAGTTAGATCAGAAAAGTTAGTTTAACTTGCGGCAATTGTTGCATGGGATAGAAATTCCCATTTGATCGCCACAAGCCCCATGTGTCGTTTCGTCGGTGCGCCCATGGCTTGTGTTGATCTAAGCCTTTTGAAAATTCTGCTCCATGTTTATGAGAATCCCCAAAGAATGCAGAGATAACCTCTACCTAACTGGTTCCATAAAAGCTCTTAAAAATGAGACTCCCTTGTTAATCCTAATAAACTACCTACCTGTAAAATGTATTGCACTTCGGTCCAACCCTGTGCTCTCAGTAGGTAGCACTGAATGTAAAAACTCTGATTGGCATGAAGCAGATACTAAAAAAGTTCAAGGTATGATTAACCAAGAAACTATAGCACTTCTCTCATTTGAAGAGGTGAAACAGAAATTTGGTATTCACATATTTCAAATTTATTTTTATTTGCAAGTTAGAGAAACTTTAAAGTAAATCCATTCTTACAGATGAACACATCTTCCATGAATGTGGCGAATGGTATCAGGTAATAAAACTAAGCACACTTAAGAAAGGAGCAGGGTTATCATATGAAGTATTAAATATTAACAGTTCCTCCTTGTCTCTAACAATTAAAGCTAAGGGATCATGGGAAGGAGACCTTCATTTTACACTCTCCCCTCAAGAAAAGAGCTTCAAGGTAACCTAATTTGATTCAAAATCCTACACAGCATCTGGGGATTATTTGTCCAGGCATCAGGATAGTCAGTTTTTTGTAACTTCAAAAGGGAGAAACCCACATTATGCTGTTTTCTACTTGTTAGAAACATAACCCATGTTATAAGTGCAATAACCCACTCCAGAGTATGGGGTTATGGGGATTTAATGCACAGCTGGGGTACTGTTAGGACGCTCAGCTTGTGGCCTCATGCCTCACAATGTACCCAGCCATGCATCAAATCCTCATAACCCCATACCCTGCCGTGAGTTATTGCTTACTTAAAGTAGATCAATAAGAACACTATACTGAACACATCCTGGAACTGCAGACAGGCAGAAGCAGGGATTGCTGATATGCTATGCTTCTGCCTTATTATTCAAGTTATGTGGTCTAGTATACACAACATTTGTACCAAGATCCCCGAAAGTAAATCTTCCGTTTACTCCCATGCTGCTCATTCTAGGGGTTTATTCGGCTTGCCCAGGTCGTAATCCACAACAAAAAAAGTGGATCTCCTTGGCCACACTCAGTTTCAAAAGAATCTTTTTGCAAAACTGGGAAAAACCTCAATCTCCAGCTCTTGTACAGACATAGATTAGGTGCCGTACTGGTCCTTGTAAGAACAGATCCAGAAGCAAATGGTTTGATTCCTTTTATTGGATCAACAAAGATGTAACAAAAAGAAAACAATGTTTAAGCTTTTGGACCAACCAAGTCCTTCTTCAGAGACTTAAGTCTCCGAGGAAGGACTTGGTTGGTCTGAAAGCTTAGACATTGTTTTCATTTTGTAACATCTATGTTGGTCCAATAAAAAGGTATCAAACCATTTGCTTTCTGGATTGCTCCATCTCATAGAATAGTTTGAACAGAAGTGCTTCACTGCAAGCAGTGAAAGAAAATGTTATTCAGAAAACCTGAATAGCTTTGACAAGGCATAGCCACCTTTCCTAACCCTCAGTAATGACACTTGAGTATATATTTAAGCAATAATGCCTGACAGGGTGTGTGTCATAGAAACACAGAATTTGACGGCAGATAAGGACCGCTTGGCCCACCTAGTCTGCCCATTTCCCTACCTAACAGATAAGCTGCAGATCCTAGTTAACCAACAGCCTACTTCCTCCTACCCTCCACTATAATTGCCTTATGTCTGTCCCATGCATTCTTGAATTCCCTCACTGTTTTTGACTCTATGATCTCCTCAGGAAGGCTGTTTCATGCATCTACAACCCTCTATGTGAAGAAATACTTCCTCACATTACCGCTGAGCCATCCTCACCTCTATCTTCAAATTGTGCCCCCTTGTTCTTGCACATCTCTTTTTTTGAAAGATGCTACCCTCTTGGACTTTGTTGATTCCCTTGAGGTATTTGAAAGTTTCTATCATGTCCCCCCCTCTCCCTCCTTTCCTCAAGGCTATACACCTTAAGCTCCTTTAGTCTTTCTTCATATGTCTTCTGGTGCAGACCCTGCACCATTTTGGTTGCCCTCCTCTGGACAGCCTCCACCCTGTCTATGTCTTTGCAGAGATGGGGTCTCCAGAACTGTACACAGAACTCCACATGTGGTCTTACCAACTATCTGTACAGAGGGCCAACAACTTCCCGTTTTCTACTGGTGATGCCTCTCCCTATACATCCCAGTATCCCCCCAGCCCTCCTTACTGCCTTCCCACATTGCTGGCCCACCATTAGGTCATCTGATATGACTACCCCAGGTCCCTTTCCATTTTTGTCATTGTCAGTATCTCACTCCCCATTGTGTACTCTTGCCCTGGATTTTTGTTTCCCAGGTGCATTACTTTGCACTTCTTTGCATTGAATCTAAGCTGCCATACATTTGACCATTCCTCCAACCTTGCCAAGTTCCTTTTCATCCTTTCCGCCCCACCTTGCGTATCAACCCTGTTGTAGATCTTTGTGTCATCTGCAAAGAGACATACCTTCCCCTCCAGTCCCTCTGCAATGTCACATATAAAGACATTAAAAAGGACCGTCCCTAGTACTGAACCATGTGGTACCCCACTAGTAACCCTCCTTTCTTCACTGTGGACTCCATTTACTATTACCCACTGTGTCCTGTTGTCCAGCCAGTGTTTTACCCAGGCTACCACCCTGGGACCCACTCCGAGGCTGGCTACTTTGTCAATCTTTTGTGTGGGACTGTGTCAAATGCCTTGCTAAAGTCTAGGTAGGCCATGTCCACAGCCCCTCCCTGATCTACTACTTTGGTCACCCAGTCAAAGAAATCAATTAGATTTGTCTGACATGACCTTCCTGCTGTGAATCCATGCTGCCTTGGGTTCTGTGCCCCACTGGCCTCTAGGTACTCAACAGTTCTTTCCTTCAGAAGTGATTCCATCATTTTCCCTACCACTGAGGTCAAACTGACAGATCTGTAGTTTCCTGCCTCTGTCTTGCTTCCACGTTTGTGAAGGGGAATTACATCCACCCTTCTCCAGTCCTCAGGTACCACACCATCCTCCCATGATTTATTAAAAAGGGTAGTCAGTGGTGTTACTAGTTCTTCCCTTTAGTTTTTTTAGTGTGTTGTGCTGGGATAACATCATGCCTTAGGTGGTTGGGCACAGGCCACAGGCCTAGTGTGCATCCAATAACCAAGGCTTGATGTTATCCTAAATGACACACACTTGAGGCATCATATTATACAATGGCTCGTTGTTATACAGAATAAAAAAATCATTTTAAAGATGTTTTTGTGTGGAAAAATATTTTTGTTTTTTAAGAGAAGATGAAACAATCAAGCAAATGCAAATCAAGCAAATGATCATCTACAGGTTCACAGTGAGGCAGAGACTAGACCCGTGATGTTGTGCTGGGATAACATCATGGGTCCAGCTCAAGACTGACCAATCAGAGTCCAGGATTTTTTCTTGCCATTGTATAATTAAAGATAAAAATCTAAATATGGCTGTAATTAATCAGCCTCTGTAGCCTTACCAACTGTTGACTGACATGAGTTCTACTTTAGATACGTTTTAGTCAACTACAACTGTTTATGATTATTTACTCACTGTAAAATCAATTTACAGTAAGGTGTTTGCATACTTAGAACTTATTTTTCTTTTATACTTGGTATTTATACTTGGCATAGAACAGTAAAAGACCATTAGGTCCATATGGGTCAACTGGGTGGCAAACTGGTTGACTGGCAGAAAACAGAGAGTGGTGGTAAATGGTATACAGTCAGAAGAGATGCAAGTCACAAGTGGGGTACCTCAGGGATCAGTCCTGGGGCCAGTCCTATTCAACATCTTCATTAGTGACCTCGCAGATGGACTAGAGGGTAAGGCTTGTCTGTTTGCAGATGACACCAAGATCTGCAACAGAGTAGATGATCCAGATGGGTGGGCAGAATGAGAAGAGATCTGGATAAACTAGCAGAATGGTCAGAAGAGTGGCAACTGGGATTTAATGCAAAGAAGTGCAAAATCATGCACATAGGGAACAGAAACCCTGAAGCCACCTATAGGCTGGGAGAGGAGTTGCTAGCAGTCACAAAGGAAGAAAGAGACTTGGGCATCATCATCACTGATGACCTAAAATCATCCAAGCAGACCTCTCTAAAGCAGTAGGTAAGGCTAGGGGGGTGTTAGGTGTATTAGTAGGGGTATCACAAGTCGTAAGAGAGAGTAATAATCCCTCTGTACAAGACATTGGTTAGGCCCCATCTGAGTACTCGTGCAGTATTGGAGGCCACACCTTCACAAGGACATTAACCAAATTGAGGCAGTCCAGAGAAGGGCAACCAAAATGGTGCAGGGACTGCATCAGAAGACATATGAGGACAGATTAGGAGCTCAATATGTATACCCTTGAGCAAAGGAGGGAGAGAGTGATATGATCGAGACATTTAAACACCTTAAGGGCATAAACAAGGTGAAAGAGTCTAACATGTTTAAATATAAGAAAATAGCAGGACAAGAGGACACAGCATGAGATTAGAGGAGGCCGATTAAGGGGAATGTGAGAAATTCTTTTTCACAGAAAGGGTGGTAGATGCATGGAATGGCTTACCACAAGAAGTGGTGGCTATGAATACAGTGCAGGGCTTCAAACAGGCATGGGATAGGCATAAGGGAGCAATACAAATGACTATGAATAGATAGGTCACTGACAGAGCAAAGGCCGATGGCACATTTATAAGGTAGAAAAAGAAATGGGCAGACTGGATGGGCCTTGCGGTCCTTATCTGCCGTCAACTTCTATGTTTCTATGTTTCTATATGAACTGTTCCCACCTTAGTGGGTATACATCAATTATTCCCCAAGAGGTACTTGTTAATTCTTCTTTTAAATTCATTCAACATTTTACTATCTACCACATCTTTTGATAGTGTATGCCACACTCTCCCTGTTCTGTTTACAAATGAGTAATATATACCATTTTTTATTACAGTTTTCAATGTAATTTGTTTATCATGACTTCTCAGCCCTTTTAACCTTTCTTGCATTTTCATCCCTATTTCATTTACTCATTGTCATTTATTATTCGAAACATCATCATTAAATCTCCTCTTTCCCTTCTTTGCTCCAAAGTACATAATCCTGTCCTCTTTAATCTTTCACTATATTCATATTTATTTAGATTTCCAATCATCTTAGTATATTTCCTCTGCACTCTTTCCACTCTCCCTATTTCATTCTTTGTGTATGGACTCCATAACTGGGACTCAAAGTCCAAGTATGGTCTAACATAAGATCTATATATTGGTACCATGCATTCTATAGATTTATTCATAAAGGTCTGTTTTATGTTTCTCACTATATTATTTGCTTTTTGTATGGCTACCGTCCATTGTTTATCAAATTTCAGTTCTCTGTCAATTATTATCCCACAGTCCTTTTCCTCCACAACTTCTTTGAGTTCTTTTCCATCTAATACATCCCTATTTTCCCCTATTCCCCTTTCCTAGGTACATTACTCCCAATTTCTCTAGACTAAATTTCATATTATTCTCTCTAGCCCATATTTCTACTTTTTGTAAATCCTTTTTTAACCTTTTCTGCTGCTCTATTGTTCTTACTGATCCTCCTAATTTGATATCATCTGCAAATTTTACCACTTGATTAGTAATCCCCTGGTGTAAGTCACTAATATATAAAGAAAACAATATAGGCCCCAACACTGATCCCTGTGGGACCCCACTCCTCACATTAATTGACCCAGATAATTCACCTAATATTCTTACATTTTTAGTCCTATTACTCAACCAGTTCCTTATACATAATACAATTTGACCATCCAATCCCATTTTATTTAATTTCATAATCAGATTATCATTGGGTACCTTATCAAAGACCTTTTGGAAGTCCAAGAATATTATATCCTCTGGTGTATTATTAATCAATTCCTCCTCAATCTTTTCATAGAAGCATAAATGGTTAGTACCACATACTCTATTTTTTTAAATCCATGCTGTTTTTTACCCGTATAACCCAATAAGTTCAAATTTTCCTCTATTTTTAATTTTAATATACTCTCAGCTACTTTCCCCACGATTGCAGTCAGACTCACTGGTCTATAATTTGAAACCACCGATCTCGTTCCCTTTTTAAATAAGGGCACCACAAAAGCCCATCTCCAATCCTCCGGCACCTCTCCTGTTTTAAAGGACTCATTAAATATCCACACCACAATTTCTGATATTAATGGTAACACTTCTTTAATATACCTTGGAAGTAACATATCCGGTCCTGCAGATTTATGTATTTTTACCTTACTTATTCTTTCCACCTCTTCCTTTGTAGTGACTATTTCTAAGTCTTGTTGGTTTATATTCACTACCACACTTTTTACATAGTTTCCTCCCTCAAAAACTGATCCAAAATATTCATTTAATACATTAGCCATTTCATTGGAATCCTTGATTTCCTTACCATTGATATTTAATGGCCCTATACCTTGTTTGTCTTTCCTCTGTTGATTTACGTATGCATAAAAGTTTTTCCCATTGTCTTTTCTATAGACCAAGTTAGCTTCCAATTTCCTTCTTTCATATTTTATATTCTGTTTTACTTCTTTTACACAGTTTTTATAATACCTTACTGTATCCTCTGTTTCTAATATTTTCATTCTTTTAAATGCTCTCTTTTTCTTTAGGCAAGTTTTTATTACCATACTGATATACCACAAAGGGTTTCTACCTTTTTTATTATAAAGTGTCTTATCTGGTACTCTTTTTCCAGATTTAATAACTTATTTTTCAATTCTTCCCACATTTGTCCTACATTTTCCTTTCCTAAACTCTGCTTCCAATTCCATCTCTTTAAATGTTCATTAATTCTTTTAAAACCTGCTTTATTATAATTTTTTGCAACTGTTTTCCCTTTTATACATGTGACTTTATTTTTAATTTTAAAGGCCACTATAGCATGATCGCTATTTCCTAAATGTTCTCTTATCTTTATCCCTTTAATAATATCTGTTCTATTTGTTAACAATAAATCCAAGATAGTTCATCCTCTAGTTGGTTTATATATTAACTGTTCCAACCCTATCATTTCTAACAGTTGAACAAAATTTCCACTATTTGCACTCTTACTACTACCATTCTCCCAGAAGATATCTGGATAGTTAAAACCTCCTACTACAATAACATCTCCTTCCGTTGCTACATATCCAATTTCATCATTTATTATTTCATCTATTTCCCTGTTACAATTTGGTGGCCTGTAGTAAATTTCAAATAGAATCTTTTTATCCACCCCTCTCAATACTTCAATCCATAATGATTCTATACTCTCATTTTCACTTTCTTTATATAAACTACTATTTATTTCCTCTTTAATATATAAATAGCCACTTCTCCCCCTTTTCTATTCATCCTGGATCTAGAATACAATTTATATCCCTCAATATCCCTATTCCAATGTACTTCAGGGTCCCACCAAGTTTCAGTTGTCATACACATGTCTATATTTTCCTGACTCTACATGACTTCCAATTTTGCTTTCTTTTCACTATTTAAACTTCTTGCATTAAGTAACCATATTGATATGTCCTCCTTTTTACTTATGATTTGTTGTTTCATTTTATCTTTTTTCTTCTTTATCCCCAATACACTTGTTTCCCATCTTCCCTTATCCTTTAGTTTAAATTACTATTCACCACCAATTTGATATCCATCCCTAATTTTCTGCTGCCTTTCTTACTTAGATGTAGTCCATCTCTACAAAAGTAAGAGGGTTCACAGATATACTCCTCCCAATGTTTAATATAATCTAATTTGTTATATAAGGTCCACTGCCTAAGCCAATTATTTAATTTTCTTATCTTAATATTTTCTATACCCATTTCTTTTTGTACTGGCAGTATTTCTGAGAAAAATATTTTACATTTTAGTTTCTCTGCTTCAGTTTTTATTTCTTCAAACTCTTTTTGTATATCTTCTAATCCCTGATTGTTGATGTTGTTCACCCCTAAGTGCAGAATCAAAACAGCTGATCAATCCCTTTCTCTAATAATATTCCCTAGCATTCCTTTTACATCTCTTATCTTTGCCCCTGAAAAATAACTTGTTGTTATAATCTCTTTATTATCTTTAGATGTGTATCTATCCGTGTATTTCAATATTGAATCTCCCAATATATAAATAATTTTTTCCTTCATATGCTCTATTTGTTCATCATAATTGTCAGTTTCAGTGTTTTGTTTCCCTTTATCGAGATGTTCTTTCCCCAAATTTAAATTTATGTTGACTTTTTCTCCAATAGGATCAACTTGTCCTACATCATTATTATGTCCAACATCAATCTTTTTACCCTCCATTTGATTTTCATTTTTCTTTAACCCTGAATCTATATCTCCATCTTTATCACCGCCTACCTTTTTGTCACACTCTTTCTTTCTCTCATCCGATGCATTCTTTGCAACTTCATCTCCAACATCTAATATATTCACTGTATCTATTAAGTCGTTCGGTTTTTTTGTTGTTTCATTACAACTAGTTTCCAAGCTGCTTTCAAATTGACCTGTCACACTATCATCTTCTAGTATAATTAATGGATCAAAGCTATTTGAACATTTTACTGAAAAGTTCATTGCCCTCCTCCTTAAAACTTTTTTCTTTTTGGCTTTTCTTTCTACCACCACCCAATCCCCATCCTGTTCCTTTTCTCTCCTCCTTTTTTTTTTGACTCTCCTTCAATTACATCTTCTTGAGTCTGGTCCATTTGTATTTCCTTATTTTGTACCTGCAATTGTTGTTTACACATTATTAGTTCTTGTTTAACTTTTTCAAATTTATCTTGTAATTCTTTAATCTTACTACATTGTTCACAAGTATATATTAACAATTCATTTGCTACATCCGTATTAATCATTCTACAAACTAAGCATCTTAAACCCAGTGTACCACCCTCTATCCTAACAATATTAGTATCCATTATTTATTGATTGTACCAGGTATCTGTTTCTTACCTATATTATCTATAGCTCCTGTAATACTGAAAACTTCAACCAGCGTATCCCTTAAGATGTTTCACCTGTCCCCCTTTTCTTTGTTTTACTGTTTATGTTAGAAAGCCCTTACCAGCCACTAATCACTCCTATCTGTTTTATCTCCCCTATCCAATACTCTCTAATGGGCAGCACCCGCTTTCCCACTTCCCTGTCTGACACCGACAGATGCCGCTGGCCTCTGCCCATGTCGCCTCCACTCCATGCTCAACTCTGCTCGCTGGAGCTGAGGTTTAAATGCTGTCAGCCATTCATGTCACCCGTTGCTATGGCAATGTTCATTGTTTGCTAAAAGCTGCAAATTACCTCCCTGTGGGGCCAAACAATGTACATGAGCTGCCTTTAAAAAGGCAGCTCAGCCAACACTTGAGAGGGCTTAAGCAGCCTCCTCGAAGCACCAAACACCGGTGCCTGTTTGTGTTCCTGTTCCCTCATAGAACGGGGGGTCAGGAGTGCCTCCACACAGGTACTATACCATTTGCACACACTAAAAAGGGATTTCCCAAAGCACCCTGTGCCTATTTGCAAGATAAACAAGCAGCTGTTCTCTGATATCTCACTCAAATGTGCTCGCTGGAGCTGAGGTTTAAATGCTGTCAGCCAATCACTTCTCCCATTGCTATGGCAATGCTCATTGTTTGCTAAAAGCTGCAAATTACCTTCCTACAGGGCCAAACAATGTACATGAGCTGCTTTTAAAAAGGCAGCTCAGCCAACACTCGAGAGGGCTTAAGCAGCCTCCTCGAAGCACCAAACACCAGTACCTGTTTGTGTTTCTGTCTCCTCACAGAGCAGGGGGTCATGAGTACCTCCACACCGGTACTATACCATTTGCACACACTAAACAGGGATTTCCCAAAGCACCCTGTGCCTGTTTGTAAGATAAATAAGCAGCTGTCCTCTGATATCTCTTTTGAAAACAACTTGTATTACAAAGAAAAAATGGCATGCTTCTATAAGAGAAGTTTAAAGTAAATTGAGTGTTACTGTGCCATTTATGCTGCCAGCAATTCCTCTAAATCCAAGTGTCTCCAGGAACATACGGTAGGATCTTGGAATGTGCAAAAGGGTTTCACAAAGGGTTTGCTTTGCACTGGTGCATACCATACAAAGAAACCTAGAATCTGACAGCAGAAAAGGACTGCTTGGCCCGCCCAGTCTGCCTGGATGGTCCCTTCCTAGTCTGTCAGTCCCACACAAAAGATTAATATACAAGTTAGCCAGCCTGGAAGTGGGTCCCAAGATGATAGCCTGGGTAAAGAATAGGCTGGAGAATAGGACACAGAGAGTAATAGTAAATGGAGTCCACTCTGAAGAAAGGGAGGTTACTAGTGGGGTACTGCAGGGTTCAGTATTAGGACCGGTTCTCTTCAGTGTCTTTATAAGTGACATTGCAGAGGGACTGGAAGGAAAAGTATGTCTCTTTGCAAATGACACAAAGATCTGCAACAGAGTTGATGCACAAGGTGGGGTGGAAAGGATGTGAAGGGACTTGGCAAGGTTAGAGGAATAGTCAAATGTATGGCAGCTTAGATTCAATGCTAAGAAGTGCAAGGTATTGCACCTGGGAAACAAAAACCCAGGGGAAGAGTACACAATGGGGGTGAGATACTAACAACAAAAAATGGAAAGGGACCTGGGTGTAGTCATATCAGATGACTTAAAGGTGGGCAAGCAATGTGAGAGGGAAGTAAGGAGGGCTGGGGGATACTGGGATGCATAGGGAGAGGCATCACCAGTAGAAAAAAGTTGTTATCCCTTTTTACAGACAGCTGGTGAGACCCCATCTGGAGTACAGTGTGCAGTTCTGGAGACCCAGTCTCCACAAGGACATAGACAAGATGGAAGCTGTCCAGAGGAGGGCAACTAAAATGGTGCAGGGTATGCACCTAAAGACATATGAAGAGAGACTAAAGGAGCTTAATATGTATAGCCTCGAGGAAAGGAGGGAGGGGGGAGACATGATAGAAACTTTCAAGTACCTCAAGGGAATCAACAAAGTCCAAGAGGGTAGCATCTTTCAAAAAAAGAGGTGTGCAAGAACAAGGGGGCACAATTTGAAGATGGGGGGGCTCAGAGGCAATGTAAGGAAGTATTTTTTCACAGAGAGGGTTGTGGATGCTTGGAACGGCCTTCTGGAGGAGGTTGTGGAGTCAAAAACAGTGGTTAAATTCAAGCATGCATGGGAAAGTCATAAGGCAATTCTAGGGGGTGGGGGTAGAAAGAAGTAGGCTGCTGGTTAACTAGGATCTGCAGCTTATCCATTAGGTAGGGAAATGGGCAGACTAGGTGGGCCAAGCGATCCTTGTCTGCCGTCAAATTCTATGTTTCTATATGTTTTCTATGTCTCCGCAGACCGTAATTGGACTCTGGTGATTTAATTATTTATCTAGTTATTTAAAAGTTTTACCAGGAAGGCATACTGAGCAGAATACTGCTCAATTCCAGATGCACCCTGGGTGTGAGGGTAGAGGAGAATACATACATAATTACAGTGAGTGCACAAAAACAGAGACAAAAAGAAAGTCACAGAGGAACAGTGAGCTTTGTACATATCAAATAACTACAGGTTAAGAAAAGGCAACCCAGCAACTGCTAGGGAGGACATACACAATTACAGTGGCAGATAAGAGTGCAAGGCACTAAAACATAACTAAGTACAGTACTGCTCAAGTATAACCAACACAAGGAGGTGCTAGGGTTAGTGCAAAACAGGATTTAGACACATGAGCAGGCAGTGGCAAAGTGAGTTCTGAGGAGGGAGCTGAGGTGTTGGGTGGGGGGGGGCATGCCAAACATCTGAGGGAGGGGAGTTCCACAATTTAGGCATGTGATGCCTAAAGGCGGTCTGGCCAGCCAAGGTAAATGTGTGGGACAGCCATGAGGTGTTGGTTGAAGTTTCTGAGGGGATAAGCTGAAGGGGGAGTGGCAGTTAGGACAGAGGAGAGGTAAGGTGACAGGGACTGGGGCCAGAACTTAGCTGTTAGCCTTGCACAGTGGGATTGGCGCTGATCATGGAGCGAGAGTAGGTCGAGGGTCTGGTAGATGATGCAGTGGTGAGTAGAGGGGGGGATAGTCAAAGGTGAAGTGACAGAAGGAGTGGAAAAGGGGGTCCAGTCTGGCTAGGGAGGACTTAGGAGTGGCACTGTAGACCAAAATAAGGAGGATTATTTTCTGCACAATTGCACAGTGGGCTGGCAGCGGGATGCATCCACAGTTGCAGTATAGGGTGCCCAATCTGGGGTGCAGCTTTTTGAGGATAGCATCAATATGTGCAGAAAAGTCAAGGGGCTGGTCAAGCCAGGCCCTGAGGTAGCTAAAGGAGGTACAGACCTCCAGAGGAGTCCCGTCCAGGGTGTGGAAAGTGGGGGTGGTGGGAAGCCGAGAAAGCCTCTGCCTTGTACCGAAGGTCATCAAGACAGTTTTCTTTGGCATTGAGAAAAATATGATTTGAGCGAAACCAGAGCTGAACATCATTGAAGTCCTGCTGGAGACTGGTCGCCACTTCAGCAGATGTGGGTCCGGAGGTATGCAGCACTGTGTCATCTGCATACATTTGAATGGATGAATGGGGGCAGGCAGAGGGCAAGTTATTAAGAAAAATGGAGAACAATATTGGCCCGAGGACCAAGCCTTGGGGTACACCAGAGGTAACTGGGAAGGAGGTGGAGTCACCAGTTCTGACAGATTCAATCAATCAGTCAATCAATCAATCAGTCTTTATTTAGCCAGGTGAAACGCCATTGAGCAAGCTCATTTTCAAGGTGGGCCTGATAGGTACACATAAATAATACAGTATTCCACATAAGTAATACAGTGTAACAATGGAACATATATCAATACAATCGGATACATGGGCAACCAAAAAAGGCCATGTCACAAAGTGAAACAACAACGCAGATTTCGGCAGAAATAAAAGGGTGGAAATAACAACACAGATTTCTGCCAAAATACAAATTTTATACAATGATTATTCTAGGAAAACAGAAGTTGTTGCTAAAAACTATTTATTTATTTAGTAATCAGAATTACAACATTTGAGCTAAAAGCTCATTTACAAAGGATCACCGTCACAAGGGTAGGGGATGGTACATAAGTTTGGAGTCAGTAGCAGCTTAATAGGCATTGTCAAGAACATCTAATAGTAAGAAAAATGTGAACAGGAGAAATCAGTAAACATTGGCAATAGCATAACAATGTAGGATAACATAGGCAAATAACAACACATAACCAAAATAAGGGTACATAGTCAATGGGGTTGGGTTCACACATCATGCCATACAATTAAGTGCTTAAGTCAGAGTTAGGTGCTAGTTTGAGAAAACATCAGAGGTGGAAGCTAGGCAGGATCTTGTATTGGGAGGAAACAGGAGATGGAGCTGTTCATCAAAACTGATACCTAAAGGTTACTAGGCTATAGCCAGAGGAGTCAGCCTAGGCATAGTAGTCAGAAAGGGTAGAGAGAACCAATCAGGATTAGGTAGGAGAAGAGGAATCAGAGGAGGGGGTTGATGGTAGGCTCAAAGGTGGGTGGTGTAAGCAGGTCAGCAATTGAAGGTTTGTCAGGGAGAGTGTGAGAGGAGAAAGGTGAGCAGGCAGGATGGGCAGACATGGGCAGGTGGTGAGCAGGGAGTTTTGCATCAGATTGTAGAGTGAAAGAAGAACCTTGGCAAGCCTAGGGTTTTGGTACCTGCTAGGCTAAGAGTGGCTGTGGCAGTGTACAGGAGGGGAGATAGTCTTTAGGAGCATGGCTTTGGAGAACAGAGGCGTGCTGGCTCGTGGGTTAAGAGTGACAATTGCAATGTACAGGAGGGTGGATAGACTTCTTTAGCTTGGACTTGAAAGGCCCAAGTTGGGTAAGGCTTGTGGTGGCAATTGGTAGCTCATTTATCCAAGCAGGGGTCCTGATGGCAAAAGCTCATCTCCCCAAGGCAGTCCTTCTGAATGGAACAGCTAATGCATGTTTGGTAACTCTTCTTGTGGCATGTTCAGCTGGAGCAGAATGGAATAAGGCTTGTATAGAGGGAAGTGCAAGTGTGAGTAGGGCCTTCTGTCCCAGGATGCAGGCATGGAGCTTAATGCAGTCCATAAGTGGGAGCCATTCAGTCTGTATGTACAGTTCACATGTATGCAATAGGCGATCTACCCCTAATGCAAACCTACAGGCTTTATTTAAGGAGGCATGCACTTTGAGTAGGCTAGTTTCAGCGGTGGCCCCATAGACTACATTCCCATAGTCTAGGATTAGAAGGATTGTGTCTCTGACTGCCTATGTCCTAGCCTCGGGAGTAAGACAGAACTGGTGCCCGTACAAAGCCCCTAGTTTCCTATTGACCACCGTGATAATGTTGCGTATATGTTCATGGAATGATAGGGACTCACCTATGGTGAGACCAAGATATCGGGAGGAAGTTACCTGCTCCAGGGTGGTATGAGAGCTGCAGTTAATTGAGAGCAGTGCGGTCCGTCAAAGAGCATTGCCTTGTTTTTTTTTACTATTGAGCACCAGCATGTTGTCCTTGAACCATTCCTGTAGTAGGTTAAAGTTGTTCTGCAATTCCTTAGTCAGTGCTTCCTGGCAGGAGTTTCATGAGAATAGCACTGTGTCGTCTGCATATAGCAGGATCTCAGATGTGGGGCAGACATCAGGGAGGTGGTTCACAAAGATGCTGAAGAGGAGAGGGCCCAGTATAGACCCCTGGGGTGCACCTAATGACACCTCACAGGTGTTGGAGGTAGCACCGTTAATTCAGACTTTTTGAAATCGCCCAGATAAATAGCTGGAGAACCATTGGACTGAGCCAGGGGACAGCCCTAGGCCTCTTAACCTGTGAAGCAGCAGCTGGTGGTCCACGAGGTCAAAGGCTTTGGTTAGGTCTACAAAGATTGCCCCAACCAGCTGACCCCAGTCGAGTGCCTCATGTACGTATCCAGTGAAATTAATAAGGGAGGTATTAGTACTGTGCAGTCTGCAAAAGCCGTGCTGTTGCCCAATTGAAGTCAAGCAGCATGGAGATAAGACATAGGAGAATAAAGCATGTGAACACTGGAAGGGGAGGATTTGGATAGGGATAGAAAGATGTAGAGTAATAGCTGCAAGTGAAGCTATAGTGTTGGCAGCACAATTAGTGACAAGAAGGACATTTGCAGGGCTCAGAGAAGGATCTTGAGTTGAGTGATTTGAACTCCGCAAAATTAATAGGATTCACCAATTTTAATGATTTTTGGCTTTTATTCCACAACTGGGGTAGCACATAACTGAAGGAGGTTCTGCCAAAACGGGATTTGACCTTAGGCACAGATAGTGAGATGCACGAGTAGCTTCTCAAGGCATAATTTTCTAAGATGGAAAAGGACAGACAGTCAGAAATGTAGGGGGCTAACTTTCTGATAATGGCTCTATAGGTTCAGAATATAGCGTTCCTTTGTCTCCTAAATGTAAGTGATGACCAGCTCACCATGGAATAAAGTGCACAGTGGTGAGTAATGTAAGCAGCGCCGGAAATGAAGTGTAGTGCCCTGTGGTACAGGGTGTCAAGCTTAGCTAGGGCGGACCCTGAGACTTGACCATAGAGGAAGTCTGCATAGTCCATGAGAGCTAGGAATGTGGTTTGTACCAGCCTATTCCTGGCCTCCTGGGTGAGCAGATGTTTAATTCTAAAGAAAAGGCCAAGCCTCGGCTTCAGTTTTTCTGAGAGCTCATCTACATGCTCAATGAGAGAGAGTTTGTTGTCAATCCACATTCCTAGGTACTTAAAATTGACAACATAATCCAGAGACTCACCAAGCAAAGTAGTAATAGTGGACATAACCCCATGCTTAAGGGAATTTTGACCATTGTCAACGGGGACAGCAGCATGGCCATTGACTAAGAAGGTTTTGTTGCAGAATAAGGAAATCTGATTGTAGGGCCATACAGGCACTCTCGGGAGTTGGACTGGCAGTGTAAAGGACCATGTCATCAGCAAAGAGGTGGATGGTGGATGATATAATTCCATGGTCAATGTTGTTGATATATAGTGTGAAAAGTATGGGCCCCAGAATGGAGCCTTGAGGTGCCCCTTTGTTGATCTGTTTAAGCGAGGAAACATCACCCACTGCTTTGACTTGCTGCATCCACTCTGCCAGGTAGCATGAGAACCACTTTAAGGAAAGTGTGTCCAACCCAATGCTGTGGAGGGTAACTAAGAGCTGGTCATGGTCCACGGTATCGAAAGCTTTCTTTAAATCAAGGAAGACAGCACATATGTGATTCTTTAAATCAAGGGCTCTCTGCCAGTCATTCGTTACCTTAGCCAGTGCTGCGATTGTGCTGTGTCATGGCCTAAAGCCTGATTGCACTGGGTTAAGCAGATTGGAGGCGTCAATGCAGTTCTTAAGTTGACTATTCACTAGTTTCTCCAACAATTTTGATAGGATGGGAAGTAAGGAGATCGGTCTGTAATTATTGAGGTCACTTGGGTCTCCTGATTTGAAGAAGGGTATAACTTGGGCAGTCTTCCAAACAGAAGGGAGTTTACCCATGCCAAGGGACATGTTAAAAAGGTGTGTTAGTGGTGTGGCCAGTACTTGACCAATCTTTAGGAAGTATGGTCCAATGAGGTCCACACCTGTGCTTTTTCTAAAATCCAGCTGTATGAGCAGGTCATCCACTTCCTTGAATGTTACAGGCTGAAAGGAAAATCCCATGTCAGGGGTATGGTGTGTGGGGGCAGGGCTTACTGAGCCCTGAGTTAAAAGCTGGGTTCATATGTTATTTGCAGGTGAAGAGTCAAAAGTCATTCCTGCGGTGGCAAAATGTTTTTTGAAGCAGTCCAGGATTTCCGCTTTTTTGGTAATGGAGGAGCCATCATATAAGATCTTGGTGGAGAGAGAGCCTGAAGATGCATGGCCTTGAATATCTCTAAGTGTTCTTCAGAACTTAGCAGGGTCCATGGTGGAGGAATCCAACGTTGAGTGGTAGTAGTTAGCCTTAATGTTTCTGACAAGCTTCATGCAGAAATTTCTGGCTGACCTGAAAGCAGCCCAGTCGGACTGAAGTTTTGATTTGCACACCTTCTTCCAGAGCTTATCCCTACCGAGCAGAGCAGACTTCAATTCTTGTGAACACCAAGGGAATGTTTTTTTCTTGGTGTGTGTTTTGGCCAAAGGGGTATGCCTATCTAGTGCCCTGGGACAGGGAGCTCCTGCCACTCTTGAGGACAGACCTTTTCTTAAATCTGTTGCAACAGTTCTTCTATTTCTTAGCCTAATCAATCCTTTACAATATCTAGTCCATAAGGTTGGCCACCTATGGGTGCCCCCTTCCCTTTTTTGACTATGCTATAGTGTCCTCTTTAATTTTCCTTTTCCCTCTCAGGTCCTCATACAGGGAGGTTATTATGGTGACCTCCAAGCATATGTAAAACAACAGGCTGTGTTTATCATTGTTGTATTTAGTATGTAATAGCACTATACCATAAAATAATTTAATGGTATATATCCTATGGGTGGGATATTCAAAGCAGTTGCACATGGCGCAACTGAGATGCGCCTGCTTAAGAGCGATATTCAGCGGGAGCAAATGCACAGCTCAAATCGCAGTGCACCAATGCACAACCCTAATGAATGTATGCGCAAGTGCAGGGGGCATAGCCATGAATAAGTGGCGCAGTGCGATATTCAACAGCAAGCCGATGGCGCAAGCATGGAGCAACAGGGACATGCGCGGAGCAAACTTGAGCCCATAAAAAGAGGGAGCAAACAAGGGACCGAGGCTTGCACCACAGAGGAGCAGGAGAAAGAGAGAGAGAGAGAGAGACATTGGCCAGGCAGGACAGCAGGAGGAGTGCAAGACAGAGGCAGGAAGTGCCACAGAGTGCGGGACAGGGCATGTGACCCTGAAGCTGCCTGCGTGTGTGAGCGTGTGTGTGCATGTGTGAGACAGCAGTGGGGGCAGCAACTGCAGCATGAGCCTGCGAGCCCAGTCATAGGAGTGGCAGTGAAAGTACCCAGACGGGTAGGAGGTGGAGACCACAGCCAACAGGCCACCAACAGGGACCCCCAACACAGGTGCATGCCTAGTGCAGAGGCACACGCAGCAGCAGACAGCCAGGGGTGCCAGGGGAGACAGCCGCCCGGGGGGGCAGGATATCCCAGGCCATGGCCAGTGCCATCTTTCAGATGGAGGCAGTAATGAGGGATGTGAGGAGGCAGGAGGCAGCGTGGTGCGGCCATGGAAGAGCCCGTCGGCGGTATGCCCGGAACAGGTGGTACCATGCCCACACCACCTATGAACAGCACAGTGACACCGAGATTGTAGGCCGGTACTGCCTGAACCACCTGAACTGGGCAATTCTGAGGCAGCTCTGTGAGCTGTGCAGTGATGAGATGCAGGCACTCACAAGACGGAGCCACGCCCTGTCAGTGAAGACCAAGGTCACGGCCGTCATGTGCCTGCTTGCCACAGGTACCTTCCAAAGACCAACAGAGGACACCACAGGCATAATCCAGTCGGCCGTGTCACGGCTCCTCACACAATTCCTCAATGCACTGCTGCCACATGCTGTGGAATACATCCAATTCCCCAGCACACAGGCTGAGCATACAGCGAACATGCAGGAGTTCCACAGGGTGGCATGTATGCCTGGCATGCTAGGGGCCATCGACTGCACCCATGTAGGCATCCGCACACCACTAGGGCCAAAGGGGGTAGCCTACATCAACAGGAAGGGCTACCCCAGTGTCAACTGCCAGGTGGAATGTGATGTCAGGGGGCGCATAATCAATGTCTGTGTCACACACCCTGGTGGACCACATGATGCCTTCATCTGGCACTAGTCAGCACTGTGCCACAGGTTCGAGAGTAGGGACATTCCCACTGGCCACCTAGTAGGTGAGTATGCAGCTGGAATGGGCAGCCTAGCACAACAGGGCAGGGCATGGGGGGATGCTAGGTCTGGGGCATCAGAGGGTACGGCAGAGAAGGCAGAGGGGCAGCTACACAGACCACCATGCTAACCACACATGTCAACACACAGGTGACAGTGGATACCCACTCCAGCCCTGGCTGCTCACCCTATACTGGCACCCATTGACCCCAGTGCAGAAGTGATACAATAAGGCACATGCCAGCACATGGGACATCATCGAGAGTGTGTTTGGGCTGCTGAAGGCACGGTTCCGTTGCCTGTCCAGATCTGGAGGTGCCCTGCAGTACAGCCCCTCAAAGGCCTGCAGCCTATTCCTGGCCTGTGGCCTATTCCTGGCCTGCTGCATGCTACACAACATGGCCACCGACTGTGGGATAGCTGTCAAGGTCAAAGAGGGGTACAGCAGTGGGGACAACGTGGCCACTGGTCCAGGTGGTGGTGGTGGGCAGCTCCCCTGGGCAACGGGAACCCCGGCTTAACAGGATGGCCCAGCAGCAGCGGAACACAATTGCAGAGGAGCACTATGGTGCACGCAGATAGGTGTACATGACCACACGCAAGTTCTAGGGACCATGGCACAGTACACAGGCATGGAAGGCCAGGCCCCATAACAGACATGGCCGGAGGGTAGCCTGGATGGGCATGGAACTGTACTCCATGGAAGCACCCTGTACAGCAGTGTAGACCCCACTCACACACCCCCACACACACCCGCACACACATGCACATGGGCACCCACACACGCACACCTATAGGCCAGCAATAGACATGTGTCAGATGCTGCACACCAGTGCACAGTAGTGGCTGGTGCTGTGTTGGCATCATCATGCACATGCCAGAGTTGCCAGGGGCCAGGTGGGTGTGCACAAGGTGGGTGTGTTGTGTGGTCCCTGGATGACATGTCCCTGGAATGCACACACACACGCCACACCAATGTGCACACAGGGCAGCGGGAGACAGTGGATGGGGAGGGATGCAGATCAGGACCGCCGTGCGATTGCACGGCTGCCACAGACATGTCAATGGCCCCACTGGGACCGCCCAGCAGATGCAGGTTGTGTGATGGCCACAGGGGGTGTCTCAGATGTTCCCCCAGGTGTGTCACTGTGGGAACGTGACCTGTCCCTCGCAGGGGTCTGCAGGCTACTGAACATGCCTGTTCCAGGCATGCCTGGAATGCCCACAGCGGATCCCAGCATCAACATTGAGGGAGTCACATGACGCCATGACCGAGGGGTTGAGAAGGCACTCCGTGGGATTCACAGTGGACGGCCATGCACCGGGGTGGCCAGTGGTGCTAGGCCAACTGTGACCGCAGTGGTAAGCCGATCCAGGGCTGCGGTCATGTCCTCCCACATGCATGTGGTCTCAGACAGGGGCTGCTCATAGTCCCAGTCATGCCTTCCTGTGGACTGGCGCAGTTCTGCGTGGAGTGCACGCACCCCTGCCACGACCAGCACCTGTTGCTCCATGGAGGCTCGTAGCAGATGGGTGTGCTTGGTCAAGGGATCGGCGCCCTGGGGGGCATGGACATTGCGCTGACCAATGGGTGTTACCTGACCCCACAGCACAGTCACCCCTCACTGGTGGGGGCTGCACAACAGGGCCCCCTTGGGGCTGATCAGTCTGTGGTGTGATGGCAGAGGCCACTGCACCTGGCCCCCCCTCGATCCTGACCTGCTGTCACTGCTGTCCCTCCAGCCACTGTGCATGGAACAGCACCAGGGTGGCTGCACCACCCCTACCACCCCCATCGGACTGCGCTGCACCATTGGTGCCCACAGCCTCGCCGGGCATGGTGGCTGGTGGGTGGACAACTGCCACCAGGGCACCGTCTATGCTGCCATGGTGGGTGTGTGGTATGGGTGCCTCCCCCTGACTGGCAACACCACTATCCAAGATAACAGTCACAGCATCGTCATCAGTCCTGGACCCCGCCTCAATCTGTGTCTCTGTATACTGGACGCCATGGCTGGTGTCCTGCTGAACCACAGCCAGGGCCTCATCCACAACCACGCCACAGGCATCCGGTCGGACTGTGGTGTAGGGCTGC
The DNA here is from genome assembly GCA_016271365.2 of Neoceratodus forsteri. Lineage (NCBI taxonomy): Eukaryota > Metazoa > Chordata > Ceratodontiformes > Ceratodontidae > Neoceratodus > Neoceratodus forsteri. The sequence continues at coordinate 165,122,638 of JADMNL010000025.1, read as the reverse complement.
CTGCGGTCCAGAACCTGGACACCAGTGGAGGTGGATGGATGGTCCTCCAGGTCCAGGACTGCCCCCCCATGGTGGTCACCCCCACCCCTGCCGCTGCTTGCATGCACTCTGCAGCTGAAAAGGAACACAGTTTTGTTAGTGCCGCTGGCACACACCCCTACACCCTTACCCCTCTGCCCCCTTCCCCCTTCCCCAGGTGCTGCTGTACCCACCATGCAGCAATGGGCTGCTCCCCTGTCTGCAATCCTCCACTGGGCACACCCTTGATGGCACTGCACCACATGGACACCACCACCAACTCCTCCTACAGCATCAGCTGTGGCACATCAGGCTGTCTACCGCCTGTGGCAGCACGTGCGGCCCGGATGGTGGCCACCTTCTCCTCGATCCTCCTCTGGTCTGTGCCTACCTTCTTTTTGCACTCCTGTTCTGTCCTCTGATGGATGCTCTGCTGGTTCACAGCCCTGGCCACACCCTCCCATGATGTCGCCTGGGCCGGTGGGGCACCTGTTGAGCCACTTAGGAGAGGCTCCTGGTCCAGGTAGGCATCAAATAGGGCATTGCTCTCTGCCCTCGTGAAGTTGGGTCTGTGCCTCCATGCAGCCCCACGCTCCTCAACCTCCTCATGATCCATCATGCTTATTCCTGTGGGTAAGAACATGTGGTCAGTGATGGTTGCAACACACAATGCCCTCCCAACCCATTGTCCCGACAGGTCCACAGCCTAGTGGATTACCTCTGAAGGATGCAATACCAGTCTGGTGCCTGTGCAGTCCCGTGGTGCATTTATAGTGCATCACATGCAAATGAGAGGATGCGCAACTGTAATGGGATGCAAATGCCTCCGATTTGCTGTGGATATGCTGATCAGCCCATCTACATATTCTGGCTGAATATCGTGAAGTTGCGCAAGGCGCATTGGTGATGCGCATGCACAAGCCATGGCGCAACTGTATGATGTGCGGATTAGGCCTGGCAGTGCACATGCATGCACTGACATTGCGTACGTCGATGGCGCATCCTACACACAGTGCAATATACGTGGTGCAACACTGTGCTGCTATTGGGCTTGTGGCGGTCGTGCGCTGTATGCCCTATGGTGCCCATGCACGATTGGCACATGGACCGTGGGGCACACATGCCCCTATTGTGCACCATGCATGGCATGCCCTATCGCACTGTTGTGCATGGTGCGCATGTTGACCTATGACCCTACAAGTGCCCTTTGACCCTCTGGGTGCCTTTGGCACGTGCCAGTGCTGTCCCAACTGTATCGTGCATCACCAGGGAATGCACAATTGAGGATGGCAGTGCATCACCAAGCAAGCTGTGCACCCACAGCACATGTGGTTCATGCACCACTGAGCACCATTTTAGATTTGCAATTGCAGAATTGGGCATGCCGCACTGGAGCACTGCCAGGGCACCGAACTGGATCCAGGTAGAACTGGTAAACCTGGTGGCCCTGGTGGAGCCACATGTGGGTTCCCTGTATGGACAGGTGCTCCTGGATCAGCCTCGGACAGAAGTGTGGCAGGAGGTGGCTGAGTGGTTGGAGGAGGCCACTGGGGCACAGTGCAGCAGGGAGCAGTGCCACCACCGCTACAGAGACCTGTGGAGGAGGGACCCTGACAGGCTAAGATCACTGCTGGCACACGTCTGGAGGGGGCACTGTGCCACATCCAGGTGAGTGCACTACGTCCATGTCTGTACCATTCCAGTGTTCTGTGGGGGCCAGCAGGGTGTCACACCATGCTGTGGGGGGGCTGTGGCTGCACGCTCTGTTGGCTGTGGCAGTGCACCAGGCTCCTTTGGAGGATACTGTGGGTCACCATGGCCACACTACTGGTGGTGAGACTGATTTGGCAGGCCCTGTGCAGGCCACAGAGGAGACGGCACACCAGGCACTGGTAGGGCATGGACGCCCATGGGGCCCGTTGGCCTGCACTCCCTTCCCTTCCCCCCTCCCTTTCCCTCCTTTGCACCCTTACCCAGCCATGTCCCCTGTCCCCCTGCCTCCCTTCCTTGGTCTACCATTTTGTTTGTGGCCTCCCCATTCAATGCTCCTTGTTCCTGTTGTTCTGTACATAGCTATTATTGCTTTATTTTAATACACTTTTCTATTGTTAGCCATCTGTGTCTGCTTTTCAGCTGGTGTGTGGAGCCATGCTGCAGTGGTGTGCATGGTGGCCGAGTGGTACATCTGGGGTTGACTGGGAGAATGTACCTGGTGGTCTGTGCCCAGTGGCTGGTGGGGCATATGTGTGCACTCTGTTCGTGTTGTGTGGCATGTGTGTTGTGTTGTTGGCATGTGTGTTGCCAGCTATGGTCCAGGTGGCATGTCCTGTGCCTTCCTGTGGGTGTTGCCCGTGGCTGTTTGCCAGTGGACATTGGTGCCACACTGCCTCCGTGCACCACTGTGGTGCGCATGGTCAGGGGCCTGGAGCTGTGTGCCTGCCATGCCTCCCTCCTGGCATCCTCTGCACCCAGGTGGTGGTCTGTTCTGCTCTGGTGGCATGCTCCCTGTTGTGTCTGTTGTCCTGTGTCCTGGCCCATGCACCTCTGACCCTTGCGCAGTCCTGGTTGTGCTATGGTGCTTGCTGGCTTGCTCCCTGGCACAGCCCTGGTTGCACTATGGCGCTTGCTGGCTTGCTCCTTGGTGCAGCCCTGATAGCGTTATGGCGCATCCCTGCAATATTCAGCTGTGTTGTGCTGGCACTTGCCGTCATGTGCAACCTTTGAATATCATGTTCGGTGCACACTGGCGCAGTGTACTTGTGCTGCACAGCTACTGCACCTGCCTCTGGCGCATTTCTGAATATCCCACCCTATGTGTATAAAACCTGTAAATGTTGAAAATACAAGGGCACTAGGTGTTTTTGATAAAGGTAAAAAAGTACTAGGTGACTATATTATAGAAATTAAGTTAGTTGTGCTATTTAAAATGCATGTAAATTGCTGTAAGTTGAACAAGTCTGACATTTTTATTTATTTATTTATTTAAGTCTCGGATTACATATACCTTTGAGCTAAGAGCTCTTTTACAAAGGGTCCACGTCAGTAGAAAGGACAACATATTAAACAGGACAGCAAAGTATGGTACAATAAAGTGTAAATAGGGGATACAAAACTCATAATGGACACAAAGTCATAATAGACAGTCAACGTAAAACAACAGAGACGCATTATGGTAATCAGTTTCAGGCACAGAAAAATGCATAGAATACATTGATATCGGCCAGCAGGCTAGTCCAAGACAAACAGGGCAAAGGGTGTAGGAAGGGATGTGGGAGGGTGGGCTGGGGAGAGTAAGAGAGGGGGTGGGAGTGGAGATATGAGGAGAGGTGGGGCAAGGGGAGAGGGTGGAAGGGTGGAGAAGGGGTAGGGGGATGCAGGGAAGGGGTAGAAGGCAAGAGTACTAACTTACTATGAAAGAGGTTGAGTGCTAAGGTTAAGGTTTGGGGAAACAGGGTTAAGGGAGACAGTCACAGGTGCTAGCTGTAGAGAGTAGAAATTGCCTGGTGATTTGCATATATTTATTTATTTTATTTAGTTTTTGTTTACCGGGTAGGTGCACTAGCCATAAAATGACTATTTTTAGGCACGACCCGGGAGAGTACAACAAAAAGAGAACAGCTGAACAACAGCAACATGGGAACAATAATACAAATAGAGGAACAGTAGAGCAGTGCTACAAAAATACAATGGGTAGAAACAATAATAAATAATGGCAAGCATTATACAGATAATGGCAGTAAAATATATAATAAGTGCAGAAACCATGGACCTGACCTGTGGAGTGAAAGGGTTAATAAGATAGTAAGGTTATATAGAGAGAAATGTGAGGAATGTTCAAACATAACAAGAAAGACTGACAGAAGGAAGGTCAGGGGTGGTAACTGGCAAAACAACAGTGGATGGTCAGCAACAAGGTTTGAGAAGGAAGAGAGCTAGTAGTCAAGAAGTTATTTACAAAGAAAAGGAAAAATATGGGGAGGGCATGCCTCTCAACTGTACCACATTACGAGGAACGTTCCTCATTTTACTTCACAAAAGTTCCCTGTTCCACATTGTGAGGACTTGTTCCACATTCAGTATTAACATTTCAAAGCAAAAATATATAGTAAATGACGTTAAAAATGTATAATCCAATTAAGAACAGACTTTCTGAACATAAATTCAAACCTTTTAACAGTGTTCTGAGCCTCCTAGGTTAAGATTTGATTAAGTGTTCCACATTTTGCTCATTTGTTCCACATTTTGAGAGGCAATGTTCCACATTTGAGGGACAAAAGGTTGAGAGGTATGGGGAAGGGGAAGAGGAGACATTCTTGGAGCTGGATTAGAGCAAGGGTGACATTATTGGTAAGTCTCAGGAGCTTCAGGTTGGGTCAAAACATGTACAAGCATCAGCTAAGGATAGATAACTATGATATTCACTTTTAAATCCAAAGTGAGACTGAGACAGCCGGAGGTTGACTGCAAGAGCATTCCATAGCGTGGGAGCAGAGAATTGGAAGGCCCCTGTGCCTTTAGTCAATTGCATTATGGAAGTATGTGTGATGTGTTTCTTTGAAACTTGGCTCATTGTCAATGCCCTTTGGGGTAACCCTTGTTTCAGTGCTTCTACACTGAGGTTCATTGTTTTTAGCTTGTTTTTTTTATTTATTTGAGCCTCCACTACCCAAGCAACCAGGGCCCTCATGGGGTGGAGGCTGCATCTCAATGGCTAAGTTAGATCAGAGATCGGTGAGTCAGTAGGTGCTGGCTAAGTGCAGAGAAAGGACATACATAGTCTGTTGCTGATGTACCGAAGAAAGAATATGCCACTGCTGAAGGTTATTTCTTGTATTTTGAATAAATATCATACAGAGATTGTGTGTTGAACTTGGAAGTTCGGTGTCTGGTCCATCTGTTATCCTACAACCCCTCCACATCCCCATGGACAATGGTATGCAAGGTCTCATATGCTGTCTCTACTATCTTGGCTAGGTAGAAGTCCTGCCAAAGCAGTGCGTTTTGTAAATCTGAGAGGAGGGACTGAGGTACAAAGTTTCATAAACATCTTTTGACTATGTACCTGGATTTAGAGACAGGTTTAGGTGCAACCCTTATGCAAGTAATAAGGTAGAGGTCACTGAAGTCAGTGAAGAAGGCACCAGAGTGAGAGAACAGGTGTGTCCAGTAGGGAGCTTTTGTTAGGATTCTTTTTATTCAGATGAGTCACTTCTGAAACAATTTGAGTGAGTCCGAAGGTGTCACATAGGTTTTTTAGGGGTTTGGAGCAATCCGAAAGCCAGTGCAAGTTAAGGTCAACCAGCAATATGACTTCTGACTGCATCGCATTTAATGAGCTGGTTAGATGACTTAGCAGTTGTAGACCCAGAGAGGGAAGCCTGTAACATCCAACGATGAACTGGGCCAAGGAGGGGAGAGTTGGACTTTGATCATTAGACTTTCAAACTCTTTCAGCATAGATGTAGTGTCAGTAATAGAAAAGGTGAATGTGTCCAATATGTAAATGGCAACCCCCTGCCTGTAGCCCGTCTGTCCATGTGAAAGATATTGTATTCAGGTATGTTTACCTCAATGTCTGGGGTAGAGGTTTTGAGCCAGGTCTCTGAAACCACCAGAACATCAGATTTCGTATGTGTGATCCAAGTCTGTATGGCATCTAGTTTATTCATGAGGCTACACACATTTATATGGAGGATACTTAGGCCTTTAAGGTTTACAAGGTCACAAGGAGCAGAGATTGGTAGAGGGGGGCCTGAATTCAATTCAACACTGCCTGAACAGAGCAGTAGAAGGAACAGATCATTTTAAGGGCTCTCAACATTAGTCTGTAGGATCGTGTGTGTACACATTTATTCTGGGGTATTAAGCAAGGCAAGGGGTAGTTAAAATGGATACCAAGAGCGCCCAAGGTTGCATGAAGAAGCACCCTGGCCTGCAGCGTAAGTGGGGAAGGGTGAAGCTGGCAAATGGTGCTGTATCCTACTCACATATTAAACATCAGTGGGGAAGTCCCAGTGCGCCAAGGCAGCAGAATAGGGTGGACCAGCATTGAGGACATGAATATAATGGTATGGGGATCATGAGTGCAAGGTGGGGTACTCCCAGTCAAGGAATAAGTGCCTATGCAGGGAGCTAGGAAAAAGGGCATGAGACCAACCAGGAGACATATAAACAATGAGGACCACATTCCTTTAGTAGTGTGGTTGCTGGCACTGAGGAATATCTGCGTTCACCTTTAATCTAGTCTGTAAAGCTGTAGCCAATGAATAGGCAACACTAAAATTAGGAGTGGGAGCAAGGCGTATTTAAACTTGTGGCGGGGGGAGGGCTGGAGGTCAAAAAAGGCAGTCAGCTATAGGATCATGGTGAGCAGTGTTTGCAGTGAGCTACTGAGCAGCAGTGAGCTGGCTTGGGACCTCAGGCCAGTGTAGCCATGCAGCCCAATCAGGAGAGGCTGTAGCTGGAAAGGTGGTCCAATCAGGACTGAGCTCCTGGGAAGGAGCCAATCAGGGTGCAGCTGAGAAGCGCTGAAGGATAGAGGTGCTAAGTTGAGGAGTTGACTGTACCTGGAGCTTCTTTTGGCAGTCCCAGGCTTTGGGATTGCTGGCTGGAGCGGTGGAGCAGGTGGTGGCCATTGAGTGAGGTCGAACTGTGCCACTCGAATTCCAGAGTGCCCAGTCAAGGGTGTGGAGCTGGAAAGGGAAATAAACAAGGAGAGTTTTAACTAAAATACAGGGATAAATTGCAGGGCGAGGAGGCTGGCAGCAAGCGTCAGTGGGCGGGTGTGGGCCAGACAGGACAGATTAAGGACAAAGGAAAGGGCATGGAAGTAGCAACAATTAGTGCAAGGGTAAAAAGAGAGACACAGAATGGTTATCAGGCTGAAGTGTAGACATGGGGGAGAAGGTGGCACAGGGCCAAGAGTAGAAGGCAATGAAATGTACAGTAGGACTTGAGGGTTTAGAAGAAAGGGGATTAAGGTATTAGAAGCAGGGTGCTGGTAAGGTAGGAAGCAGACAATACAATAACCTACATCCACTGTTTAACAGTAAATTCCGGCTATCTAGTGGCTAGCAACTAACACAGTCTGGCAATTCAGGCATGTAGTAATACAATACATCAACAGTTACAGCTTGAGTGACTATTCCCCTGTCTACCTGATGGAAGGCATCAAAAACATTCCCCTCCAAAATGCAGTTAACTATAAAAATGCAGTCAGCTATAGGAGCACAATGAGCGCTGTTTTCAATGGGCTACAGAATGGCAGAGAACCAGCTTGGGACCTCAGGCCAGTGTAGCCATGCAGCCCAGTCAGGAGAGGCTGTAGCTGGAAAAGTGGTCTAATCAGGACAGAGCTCCTGAAATGGAGCTAATCAGGGCACAGCTGAGAAGCACCAAAGGATGGCAGCACTAAGCTGAGGAGTTGACCATACCTGGAGCTTCTTTTGGTGGTCCCAGGCTTTGGGATTGCTGGCTGGAACAGTGGAGCAGGCGGTGGCCACTGAGTGAGGCTGAACCATGCTGCTCAAATTCCAGAGTGCCCAGTCAAAGGCATGGAGCTGGAGCTTCTTTTGGTAGACTCAAGCTTTGGGATTGCTAGCTGGAGCAGTGGAGTGGGTGGCGGCCATTGAGTGAGGCCGAACCATGCTGCTCGAATTCTGGAGTGCCCAGTTAAGGGCATGGAGCTGGAGCTTCTTTTGGTGGTCCCAGGGTTCAGGATTGCTAGCTGGAGCGGTGGAGCAGGTGGCAGCTGTTGAGTGAGGCTGAACCACACCACTCAAATTCCAGAGCACGTGGTCAAGGGCATGGAGCTGGAGCTTCTTTTGGCAGTCCCAGGCTTCAGGATTGCTGGCTGGAGTGGTGGAGCAGGCGGTGGCCATTGAGTGAGGCTGAACTATGCCACTCGAATTCTGGAGCACCTGGTCAAGGGCATGGAGCTGGAGCTTCTTTCAGTGGTCCCAGGCTTTGGGATTGCTGGCTCGAGTGGTGGAGCGGGGTGGGTGGCCATTGAGCGAGGCCGAACCGCACCACTCAAATTCCGGAGTGCCCGATCAAGGGCATGGAGCTGGAGCTTCTTTCAGCAGTCCCAGGCTTTGAGATTACTGGCTGAAGTGATGGAGTAGGCAGCAGCTGTTGAGTGAGGCTGAATTGGGCCGCTTGAATTCCGGAGTGCCCAGTCAAGGGTGTGGAGCTGGATTGGGACCTGCCAACCAGGTAAGAGTGGAACCAACTGGTAGCCTCACTAGGGAGCCTTGCAAGTGAGAGCTTAGACAGGAGGCATGAGTGTGAGACAGTGTCAAACGCCTTCACCATGTCACTCAAACTAGCTGAGGTGAAGTGGCATTTATCAATACTCATAAGTATTGAGTCAGTGAACCTAAGGAGGGAGGTGGCAATGGAGTGGGACTTCCTAAAACCAGACTGGTAAGGGAAGAAGAAAGATGAGGTGTCAAGAAAGTCAGGTAGTTGAGCGAGGGCTAGGTGTTCCTGAATTTTAGCTAGTACGGGAAGGATGGAGTTAGGGCAGTAGTTGCCAGGGGCAGAACAGTCTCCGCCTTTTGGAAGGGGAATGACAGTGATGTGCTTCTAGGTAGAGGGGACAGAAGTGAGCTAGAAAGAGAGGTTGAGAAGCTCGGATGGCGGACAGCGATAGCAAAGGCGGACAGGTATAGCATTTCGGTAGGGCATTTTCCCTTGGAGGGATTTAGGGCAAGCAGGGCATTGAAAATTTCAGTTAGTGAGATCAGACAGAAGGAAAAGGAGGGGGAGGGAGGGAAGGCTCGGGGTGACGAGGTACAGTTTGTAAAGAGGGACTTAAATTCTGAGGCCACTGCTAGGGGTGCCATCACCGTGGTACTGCCTATGCTTAGAGCATGGTTGGGGGGCTGCAAAGGAGGGGTGAATAGCGATTTGACCACCTTCCAGAATTTAGCAGGGTGATTGAGATTAGTGTGGAAGTTGGCTTCAAAGTAATTACCTTTAGCCTGCTGGAGAAACCTTGTTTATGCATTTCATAATGTGCGGTACTTTCCATGAGCCTCGTGTGAGCCCATGGCTTTGAAAGACTTCCAGGCCTGGTCCCTGACTCTGAGATGAGCCATGATGTTGGCCGTGACCTAGGGCAGATAGACACCTCTCACCAGAGCCTGTCTAAGTGGGGCGTAGAAGTCCCAGATGGTGAGGAATCTGGATTTGAAGTACTCCAGAGTGGAATCGATAGAGGTGGCCTGGGGGATGTAGGACCAGTCTGTGCAAGCCAGGTCATTTAGGAGAGAGGTGAGGTCCAAGGTCCTCCTTCCTTCCTACCTATTTACTAGTATTCCCCTATGTCTATCCCATGCATGCACCCTACTGTTTTTGTCTTCACAACTTCCACTGGAAGTCTGTTACCAGTGTCCACAACTCGTTCAGTGAAGTAATACTTCCTCACATCCTTCTTAAACTCCACCTCCCACCGCCCTTTCCAGCTTCATTGTATGCCCTCTGGTCTTAGTCCTCTTTCTCATTTGAAAGAGACTATCTGTCCTGCACCCTGTTTACCATCATGAGGTACTTGTAGGTCTTTATTTTGTCCCCTCTCACTCTCCTCTCTTCCAGGTCATACATGTTGAGATCCCTCAGTCTCTCCTCATAGGCCTTTTGATTCAGCCTACTACCTGGGACCTGTACAAAGCTGCAGAAAAATTTGGTATCATTTGTAGAAGTGGTTAGGGTTTTGGGGTACTGATGAAATTCTGCCCCTCACACCCAACACACACGTAAATAACATGGATTAGCCATGTAACTTTGGAGCAGTATATGCCCATTTTTATGGAGGACCTGGACAAAAAACAATCAGCATGTACAGTAATTACACACAAAATTACAGTAAAGCATACTTACAAGAAAGTCAGTGACATTAAATACAAAGGCACCAACAATAATCATTCAGTACAAAAACCTTTTGACACATCACTACACTATATAGTGTACACAGGATAATAACAGAGGCTAAAGGAGCAATAAAAAATGGTTTTAATGTGACTGGGGAGAACAGTTGTCTGTCAGCTTGTTGTTACAGGAAAGCTATTTCAAGGTGTTTCAGGCAACACATGCCCAGTTCCTCCCTAGCAGCCGTTCTTTATGTATGCCAAAGTTGTATTGCTCATGCCAGTGCTAACACCACCACCACCCTTCCTTCCATCTGACACAGTCTGGTAGTTCTGAAGCTAGCCAAACCTGTAACATCGGGCTTGCAGCCATCAGATACAGAGGGGCAGTGTGCTGGCATGTAAGCATAAGCAGGCAATGGAGCAGTAAACATGAAGGATATTTCAAAAGCTGCTGCTGCTGCTGTTCCAAGAAGGGATTCTAAGACTGCTACCCTTCCCCTGCCCACTATTAGTGTCATATGCTGAGAAAGACCCTTCTCAAGAATTGCCTGCACCATTTAAGTTGATGACTTTTCAAATGTTTCTTAAAATACGATAATTCAGCATGCAGCTTGATGTCATCTCTGGGTGGAATTACGTAGAGTTCTGCAGAAATTATTATTATCAGTTACCACAATCATGAAATTACAGGAGCAGTGCTACTGCATTTCTCACTTTTGAAAATATTTCAGCTTATGGTTAATGATATACTCAGTTTCTGAGAACCTTTGGAGAAGAGGGCTAAGGTTGCTTCATAGCTCAGCCATCAGAAGTGTTCTTTGAAAAAACATATTTACCACTACCCACTGTGGAGACAGAGAAGGCGGGTCTTACTTCAGATGAGTTGGCTGGCAGCTATTTAAAACACATGATGCTACAATTAATTTTCTTGTATACCATCTTACATACAAAGTGTATCAAAAAATAACTTTGTGTTGGTGTCTAACACTCCATCTATGTTTAGATGTCTAACCAGCATCTCTGTTCATTAGCATACAGTTCCTTATCTTTAAAATATATATTTTTCTTGTAATTCTTTTTTTTCCTTCTCCCTCTGTTCTCATTTCTCACTAGCAAGCAATCTCTTTTTTCAACTTTTGCTCATATTTTTTTTCTGAACATTCAATTATACTTTCTTAATAGAAGATTTAGGGAAAAAAAGAAATTCACTTTATAAAAGATATGAACATGTGAATATTACAAAGTAATGTTTTATATATTGAATAAATAATGGGCAAGAGTGAGTTTCAAAGTGATAGTTCACTTGAGGGGTTATGGAACATAATAATCCATGAGGCCGAAGACCGAGTGGATTGTGAAGTTCCATAACCCCTCAATTGAACTATCACCTTGTAACTCACACTTGTACACTGTTTTATTTTTTTTATTATTGAAATAATCCCAGAATTAAAGTGGTATAGTCGTTACAGTACTTGTGTCGTTTTCCATTGTCTTTGTCTCACCACACACACACAGCTCCCAGTGTTTTACAGGAAGACCTGAGATTTTTGTATTTTATTTGTTTTTTTACATGTTTTGGGGTGTCTTTACAGTGTTTGAACAGCTGGGGGACAAAGAAGAAAGGCAGTGCTGAAAGCTGTGATGCTGCCAGGAAATTGGGAGCACAACAGAATGACGGCTTTACATTTGGCAACTGGGGAGGGGGTTTGGAAGCTGAGTGTGAATGCTGAAAGGACTTTTATTTCATAGCAGACAGCTGAAGTGAATACTTTCTTTTTGTTTAGAATGAAACACTGTGCCATTTTCACTGAAAGTGAGACTGACTGAGGTGTGAGGGAGACAGTGTGAGGGAAACTTGTGCTGAAGGCTTTCAGTGGTGTGAGCACATTTTCTATCAATTTGCAGTAATCTATGACAGGTAGTGATAATACATGCTTAGAAATGGATTATTGCTATCTGTCTGTTTAAAACTGTAGATTATCGCATTTGGAAAAGTGTTTCTGTCCATGGATTATTAGATTTAGCCATTTAGTATAGTAATTTTATTTATTTATTAAAATAGCTTTAGTTTTTCAAATTCCTGTTTTTGTGTGATGATCTGCATCTTATTATTTGAATTGTATGGGCTGGATTTTCAAGTGGTTTATTTATTTATTTATTTATTTAGCTTTTGTTAACCGGGTAGGTACACTAGACAAGTTATATGCCTATTTTCAGGAACGACCCGGGAGAGCACAACAGGTATAACAGGGTACATCAATACAGCATAGTAGGTGAGCAAGTACATATAGATTTTGTGGTTAGGTACGTGGAGTCAACAAGACAGCGGGCAATATACGTATTGTGATTAGGTACATAGTCAGCAAAACAACAGGCATTGTACTTTTGGAGGTTAGGTGCACTGAGTCAACAAAAACATCAGACAATATATAATGCGTTAGTTCAGATTGTGGTTCAGGGAGTAGTGTGCCACCTGGCTTTTGATGCCCAGGACTTTGTGCTAAGGGGGCTTTAGGCATTCACAGCGTGAAGCCAGTTTGAGGTGCTCCCACAGGGAGGACCAAAGGCATTTATAGGAAGGGGTGGTGCGGTTCTGCTCGGGGAAGGAGTTCCAGAGCCTAGGGGCGTGTGCTGCATAGTCCCTGTCACTCATAAGGGTGCAGGTGGAGGGTACATTTAGAAGCCCTGGGCCCTGTGATCTCAGGGGGTAGGATGAGCTGTCAGCTGGGGAGAGGAGCTGAGCCAGTCCCGGGGTGCCGGTGCTAATCACCTTGCTCACAAGGCACCCTATACCAAAGTTTAGGTGATTGGTCAGGGATAGCCAACCTAACTTATCATAGAGTTCGCAGTGATGGGTGAGATGGGGGCGGCCAGAGCAAACCAGCAGATGTTGTACATCGTGTTCCACCTAGTAAGGAGGGCCTTTGAGGTACAAGCGAATAGGTGGAGACCATAGCTGAGGGAAGGGAGTAACACTCCCCTGGCAAGAGCCAGACGAGCAGCTGGGGTAAGGTTGTATCTAGCCCTAAAGGCCAGCCTCAGCTTGCAGTTTACGCCTCTGTAGACATTGTGGATGTGGCTCCCTAGGTCCAGTTGAGGGTCGAGCGTCACACCGAGATATTTGAGGGAGGTCACGGTGAGAAGGGAGGTACTGTCAGCGCAGTCGATTTGCACATATTTTGGCTGATGAGCCAAATAACATAGCCTGAGTTTTTTTCTGGTTGAGGACCAGCTTCTGTTGGGAGAGCCAAGCCTGGATATTCTTGAAGTCTTCTGATAGGTGGCGATTTAGAGTGACTGGATCACGGGAGTGGGCCAAGAGGACCAGGTCGTCCGCGTACATGGTGACACTACGCCTGGTAACCATAGCAGGGAGATTGTTAATAAACAGAGAGAAGAGTAGAGGTCCCAGAACTGAGCCCTGTGGGACACCAGAGGTCACAGGCAGGGGGGTGGAGATGACTTTATTGAATTTGGTTAATTGTTCTCTACCATGCAGGTAGTCAGTCACCCATTTCAGAGCTGGGGGGGGAAAAGCCACGGGACCTCATCTGTGTGCAGAGCAAGTCATGGCCAAAGGCCTTGGATAAGTCAATAAACACAGCTCCAGAGAGTTGTCCCTGATCCATGGCTGCTCTGATGCTGTAAGAGACAGAGATCAGTGCCGTGGGTGTGCTGTGCCCTTTGCGAAAGCCATGTTGGGCAGGGGAGAGCAGTTCATGGGTTTGGATATACTCCATGAGTTGTTTAGCCACTATCTTTTCCAGGAGTTTGCTGACAGCCGAAAGGATGGCGATCAGCCGGTAGTTGTCCAGGACTTTAGGGTTGCCCTGCTTTAACACAGGGACAACTCTGGCAACCTTCCAGATATCTGGAATCTCACCTGTAGCAAGGGACAGGTTAAAGATGTGGGCCACCGGGGAGGCAATATAGGGGGCTCCAAGTTTGAGAAGCTTGGGCTCCAGGTTATCTAGGCCAGGACTTGAATGCTGGGAGAGGCCATTGAGAAGGGATTGTACCTTGTTTACTGACACCGCCCTTAGGAGGAAGGGATGACAGGAAGGGTCAGGCTCCTGCTGGTCCATGGAAGCAGGGCAGTTGTCACTCCTAGCCATTGAGGTATGTAGGGAGACAGCAGGTAGGTCAGTGAAGTGGAAGTTGAGAGCGTTAGCAATCGTGTGCAGGTTGTTGCAGGAAGCTCCTCCAATAATCATGTCGGTAACTCCAGAGTTGGAGTGACCACTGACCAGGGTTTTGATGGTTCTCCAGAACCTTCTAGGGTCATTAGCAGAGCTAAGAAGGGCAGTCTAGTCTTTTGGTGCACTGGACTTGTGGCAATCTAATGGGATTTTCTATTCCATGTGGCAGTTGCCGCAAGTTAGAGCAACCTTCTGTGGTCTAGCTTGCGTCAATCCCAGGGGTTATTTTTACGGAGTTTGCACCAGATATTTGGCGCAAGCTGCTGTAAATCATGGAAACTGTCACAATTGTGCCCAAAATTGTAAAATTTGGCCAGCTGTGGTAAAGGGGTTCGGCGTACTGCCAGAACCTAAGTGTCATGGTGCAGGGCTTGATGCAAGCCCTGCACCGTACTTTGAAAATCCGGCTCCATCAAGTGGCCCAAATTCGGACTGCCTTGTATTGACTTTCCCCTACCTATACTACCTTATGGAAGTCACTGGAGATGAGGGAATAGGACCTCCCTCTGGTCACCAAAATGGTCCTGCAGCCCAATACTCCGGCCCTCTTCTGGGATCAAGACAATAAATTTACAAGTACCACCTTTCTACACTAGAACAAAGCTCTTGACCACCCTTCTATACAACCATACAGACATCTACTTACTCCTTGTGCATATAATCCAAAGTTTCCCTCAGCTTGTTTAAACCGTACACATAAAAAAATGGGAACCGATGGGCCTCTACTTTCCTGTTCACTGTTATCAGGGAAAGGAGTTCATGGAATTCCATGCCCCACCTGAAATGTGCATCTTGCATCCAGCAGATCAGTATCATTACTTACAGGTTAGGACATATATATGTCAGGCTGAAAAAGCATGCCCTCCCCAGTAAGTCTGTCCCTGCTTTCATAACGTTAGTACAGCAAACTCTGATGGAAGCACCATTGGCCTCTTTGATTTCTCAGTTCTATGCTGCGCTGCTGATCTTGAAACAGACCTCTACAGAATATCTTAGAATAAAACTGCAGCAAGATTTGGGTATGGAAATCACTCCCCAACAGTGAGCTAATTACAGAGTTGTTAAGTTAATTTTGTTAAGAGAGAAAGAGAGAAATCATAAACTAGGTTTATGACATTAAAATAAGGGAAGCTAGGATGTTACATAGAGGTGCATGGTTGTAAATGACCCTATGAAGCCTGTGTGAAGAGGGCACAGCATGAGATCAAAAAAGGTGTCCTTGAAACTTGAGTTATGCTAAGGTTGCAGAATTAATACATCCTGTATAGCTGTATAGTATAGATTAATAACATTACAACCTTTGGTTGTATAAAAATATATTTTTGTTAGATATTTGACCTGAGGAGGGGGTGGATGACTTCATCAAAAAGGAGTTGGCCAATACTGCTTGAAAAGGTTATTCTCTTTCACTATAGAGATGCATTTGTATCTGACACTGACTAAGGAAACATCTGAGCACTGAAAACAATTATTTAGAAAGCTAGATAAAACCTAAATATAGTTGTAGGAGTTGCACTGTTTTAAACCTTGTTTTGTTTAAAGATATGTATGTCTTGTGTTATAAGAGTTCTGTATTGTATGTTTGACATATTATTATATATTTTAGTAAAAACTCTAATTTTAGAGCAAACCTGGTCTGTCTTTGAATTGCTTTCTTTTGCTAAGAAATATTATGGTTCAGCAGACATACAGCTTGTATGGTGGTACCAAACTGGAAACAGAAGCATTTTAAATCTGAGGTCTTTATTAAGTTTTAAGGGTTCATCTCTGAATACCTGGTTAGGTGCCCATAAGCAAAGATATCTGGCCCCCTGAAGACAGATATATCTGAGCCTGTGCATTGGGTATGCTAGCAAGAGGTTAACAGTTTGAATCCCTCCAGAACTGAGACCAAATGTTGATCCGAACTCACAAAAACAGACAAGAAAGTTACCTTGTCTGTTACACTGTTCACAAGACTGCGCTCAGAGATTGGCACTTTGGGAGTAGAGGGCCTGACCTGCTGAGTGAATCTGTGATAGGGGTAACCCCCCAAAACCAGCAACTGAGTATACAAAATGAAAACAGAATGATATGTTACAATTGGCAGTTCGTAGGCTAACATAGTGGCAAGTGCAGGCCATGTAAAGCTGGGATAGTCATAAATATGACCCCAAAGCGAGTGTACACTTGTCATAGCATTTATGAGCAATAATACACAGCAGGGACGAGTTTCCTAGAGAATTAGCACACGCCCTAGGAGGATTGGAATTGTATTTCAGTGCACCCGGGCAGTGCTTTGATGCTCTAGAAGCCCATGCACTGAAGTGGGCAATTGCGCTTATGAAATGGGGACCTTTTTTAACTCTTTATTTATAGTATTTTCATTATATAAATAAAACATCACTAGTTGTCATATTGGTCCTTGCACAACAAGATGCACAAATTAGGTGATTTGATACCTTTTATTGGACTAACAGAGATTACAGAAAGACTACATATTTCTGATTAATATGCTTTAGCATGCACACACATTTTCTTTAACTTGGCTTTAGTGAGATTTTGGAACATCAGAGGAGTCACTACATAACATTCCATTCTGTGACTTTTGACTTACTCGTCTCAGGGATGCTTGCTTATCTCTGGTTGTATTTCTTGACTAATGGTTAACCTGCCACACTCATGTTTTAAATGTTTTTTTCCCCTCAGGGCTTGAAAAAATGTGCTTTCTTTAATATATGCCATTTCTTCTGAAGAAGACCTCTGTTGGAGGTTGAAAGCTTAAGGTCTTTCTGTAATCTCTGTTGGTCCAATAAAAGGTATCAAATCACATAATTTGTGCATAAATAAAATGTGACATTCAAAATACATGAATAACTGATGTACTTATTTATATAGTATGTTCAAGATAAAATAAATATATGAAGGAATTCAAAATAATTAAACAGTTTAGATAGAACTTAAAAAAAATAAGACAGTTAACTAATCAGCTACTACTTTTTTAATGGAAAAAGGTTAAATATTCCTGTAGTTAGACTTTTACTTGGTAGAGCTTGTCGAGTCATTGCACGGGTATGTCGCTCCCTCTGGTAGACTATAAACTCTTTTTCCCATTAAAAAAACAAACAAAACTTTTTCCAATTTATAAGGTTACTTATTTTCTCATTTAGTCCTTATGCCTTTGCCTCCCTAGTGGCTCTCTGTCATCTATTCTCAGTAACGACATTACTACTGCATATTTCACAAGAGGGACAAAGCTGAGCTGCTCTGTGCTCCAAAATGAAGCCACAACACAATAAATCTTCAATCGGAATCTTTGTAGTTTATTTAATAACCCAATGTTTCACCCATTCAAGCCTCCTTAGGGAGCATTTTATTTTTTTTGATTCTGCTTATAGCAGCTGAGAGTTCATACTCTCTGTTGTCTGCCTCTAGTCCTTATTGTCAAACACTCAGGTGTTTTTTTTAAATAGCTGTCATTTTTTTTCCATTTGTTTATAATTCAGAAAACACCTTTGAGCACAAGTGCTCTTTTGCAAAGGTTCCACGTCTGACAAGTACAAGGAATGATAAACACAACACATGTTCACTAAGTCAGGAAGCGCCTGGTGAGGTACAAGCAACAGTAAATTAGCAGTAAAGGTAATAGACCCACTCTAGTACAGCTGTCCCAGAGGGGCAAAGTTTACAAGTGCCAGTAATGTAAAAGCACAAAATAAACATGGTATACTGGGCAGAAGCCAATTTAAAAGCAGCCGCAGGTTGAATTCATAGTGAATTCAGCTCTTAAGGATTCCTCAAAGGATAGCATCTTTAATCTTAAAACTTAACTCTTGAAGGATTTTCAACTATTACATTAATCAGTTTGTCATGTTCATCTCAGTGCACAGTGTGAGCTGTATGTTCTGCGAAGCACCTGGACACCCTTATGGTGGGTCAGATTGCATGTCAGCACTTGTGTTTGTGATTTTATCTCAATACATCTTGTCAGTCAAGTTTGCAATAGATTGCCTCAGTTGTATGAGTTTCCTAAAGTGTGCACTGTTTTTTGTTAGCGATCATATTCTCTAGGATAGCTATTCCCCTGTGGTAGCACCATTCACTGGCACCGTGAGCACCAGCTGTTTGTTGCTTTTCCAGTGGTGGTGACCTACCTGTGGTGCAAGGGTGTCAGGGTGTATCCATACCTGAATGACTGGTTGATAGCCGGGTCATCCATAGAGGTCATGGAAAGGTCCAGAGATCTAACCCTCCAGACCTCTCAGGACTTGGGCCTTGTGGTCAACCTATCCAAGTCTGAGCTAGTCCCCTCACAGGTGATCAAGTTCATCGGGGCAGAACTAGACTCTCTGCAGGTCAAGGCCCACCTTCCTGCAGACTGGATATTGAATCTTACCTTCTTTACCTGATCATTTCAAGTTGGACTCTTGTGCCCTGCTTGGGACTTCCTGCAGCTGCTGCGGCACATGGTATCCTCCACCAGAATGATTCACAGGACTCACTGGGAGATGTGCCACCTGCAGTGGAAGTTGGACCAACAGTAGTCCCAGTGCCTAGGTCACCTGGACCAGCCAGTCATAGTGACCAAGCCGATGTGGGATGCTATCCAATGGTGGCTGGAGCCACAACATCTGAAGAAGGAAATCCCGTTTGTCTGCCCAAAGTCATCAATCACCCTTATGATGGATGCATCTTTTGTAGGGTGGAGAGCACACCTAGGAAGCCACAGAGCCCACAGGTTCTGGTCACCCATGGAGTCCTGTCACCACATCAACCTGCAGGAGCTTCATGCACTGCAGCTGGCTCTGATGGAGTTTGCTCCACTGATCCGGGATCAGGTCATGCAGGTCCAGACGGACAACATGTTGACCATATTCTACATGAACAGGCAGGGCAGGATGCACTCCCTTCCATTGTGTCAAGATGCTCTCCACACCTTGACCCTCATGCGCAGCCTGAGTGTAGATTTCCTGGTGATCCAAGTCGTGGGAGAGAACAATCAGCCAGTGGATGATCTCAGTCAGTTTGGAGAGATGTTGTACAAGCGGACCTTGCATCAGGAGATAGTAGGCCACTTGTTCTCCCAATGAGGTACCCCTTATGAAAGAACAGAAAACTGAGGCTGTTTTATGCCTGCCCCCCCCCCCATTTGGGACATTGTTGGAAGATGTCTTCACAAGGCCCTGGACCACAGGCCTTCTATATACTTTCCCTCCCTTCTTTGCAGTCCACAAGGTCATGGTCAAGGCCCTGAAGGACAAGGTGCAGATGATCCTGAGAGCCCCAGGCTGGCCCAGGGTGTTTTAGTATTCAGATCTCCTCAGTCTCAGCAGCAGGTCTCTTTGGAGACTGCCATTCTGCCCCTGCTGGCCAGACAATAGAGTAAGATCCTGAATCTGGTCCCTTCAATCCCTGCACCACTTAACCTTGCTGTTGAACACCTAAAGTTCTAGGCTCCGGGCCTTTTGTGATGTTGTTCACATTGTGGAGACAACACACAAGGAGTTGACTTGTAAATGCTATGCATTTAAGTGGAAGTGGTTCTGGTGCCAGGGTAAGGAGCTTGATCCCCTTACTTGTCCCATGGCAAGCATCCTGGACTACCCATGATCCCTGTCTTAGACAGGGCTGAGAGAGACAACCCTTAAGAAATACCTGGTAGCCATATCTGCATAGCAGGTGTAGGCTGGTATGCCAATGGTGGCCTGGGAAAAGATGGTTTGGTGCTTTTTCAAATGACAAGACAGCAAACAAGGCCATCCCATGGCTGGGTGTGCTAAAGAGAACCAAATGTGACCAGTGCAATAACTCAAGCACCACCCATTGCCAGAACACCAAAACCAGACAGAAATAATTAAAGTTTAATTCATGAAGTGTGCAAAGACCTCTTACCAAAGCTGGGAGATCACAGAACTCCGACCAAAGCCTACTTACAAGTTCATCCCTTATGTCAGCATCCTGATGGACACCATAAGCTTAAACTGGTTGGAGTTCTGTGGGGTCTCAGTGTAAGCGAAACTGGTTGGAGTTCTGTGGGGTCTCACCGGTGTCTCCCAGCTTTGGTAAGATGTCTTTGCACACTTTATGAATTAGACTTCAATTATTTGGCTCTATTTTTGTGTCTAGTTTTGGTGTTGTGGCGGTAGGTGGTGCCTGATTTATGGCCTGGATCACTTGTCCCCTACAGTGCATGAACCTCTGCCTCCATGTTACCTACTGCTAGTGTTGGCAGTGCTCATGGGCAAGCCATTTAAGCAAATGCACAGGCGTGAGATGTCACATCTGTCATGGAAGACTGCCTTCCTGGTGGTCCTCACATTAGCCAGAAGAATCACTGAGCTCCAGGTGCTCTCGGTGGAGTCTCCTTACTTGGTCTTCCACCAGGACAAGGTCATCCTTTGCCCCCACCCGAAGTTCCTCCTGAAGGTCATATCAGAGTTTAACTTTAACCAGGTGGTCAACCTTCTGATACACTTTAGCAGTACTTAACATGGGGACAACTTAATACAGTGCGTAAGTTGCAAAACGTTTGAAATGGGGGGAGGGACTGCAGACTGCAGTTGTAAAAAAATGCAGTTACATAGTACAATTGCCAGATGAAAATAAATAGCTTAAAAAGAAGTTGGATTTTCAAATTGAGATGGGCAAATTAGAGCAGTTTATACAAAATACTGGAATGCTGCTATAAAAGAGCACATTTACAGCTGCTGAGCTGCAGAAAACTACAGAACTGATCCCTCGTAAAATGATGGGAGATAAGAGGAAACGGAACACAGGAGGAGATTCTCTGACAGTAAAGATGAAATTAGAGAAGAATGGTGTCTAGCCCAAGATGGTAAAAAACGTAGGAGCAGACATTCACTAGAAATAATCCCCACTGAGCTGCACAACAGATTTTCTGTTTCACAGGCAAATGAAACAGACAGAAGCAGGGGGCAGCATTAGTTGTGAAAATCAAAACATGCAACTGTCTGCAAAAAGAAACTGGTGTACCAGGAAACAATAACATTTTAGGGTAATAAATCAGTGGACAACACCAGCTACACACAAGCACTCCCAAATATCAGAGAAAATGAAGTAGGTACTTCCTCCCAAAAAGAAATTGTAGTAGTGAGAGATTCCATTATTAAGTTCACAGATAAAGTCATTTGTGAGGGTAGAAAAGAGACTACCAATGGCCGGTTGCCTTTCCGGAGCAAAAACTGAGGATATCAAAAATAGCATTGATGGGCAATAAACCTATAACTGTGCTACATGTGGAAACAAACAATATAGGCAGGAGGAAGGAAGCGGATGTCCAGAGGGATTCTGAGGAAGTTGGGAAAATATTAAGCAACAGGGAATGCAAAGTAATTATATCTGAAATACTTCCAGTACCTGGGGCTGGCAGAAGAACAATGCAAGATATCAAGCAGCTAAATGGCTGGCTGAGACATTGGTGTGAAAGAGAGGGGGTCAGTTTCCAGAGAAACTGGGACAGGTTCAACAGAGGCATGAAGCTGTATGGCCGAGATGGCTTATATCTGAACAGAGATGGCTCAAGGGTCCTTGGGGAGATAATCAGTAGAAGCATCGAGATATGGTTAAACTGAAAATGGGGGTGGGTTGGGGTGAAGAACAAGTCATTCAAAATATGCAAATATGCATATAAGCCAGCCCGGTGGCAAAGAGGGCCGAGGTGCTCTGCACCTTACCTTTTCCAATGCCAGTGACCCAGGTTCAGGAACGAGCTTGGGTAATCAGGGATCAGCTGGTGGGGGAGAGGACTGAGCATCTGGAGGACAGCTGTCCTGTCCTGGGGAGGGGTGGTTTGCTGTCTCGGCCCTTGGCTGCCCCAGATGGAGGCCTGGGCATAGTGCCAGCATCTTCGAGTGACACGAAGGGAGGGGCCATGGTTCAGTAGGTGTGTACACCTTCACGTAACTGCCATGACTGGGGACTTTGGGGAAAACAGTGGAAAATGGATGGTGTGGGCTAAGTGAAGCCCTGCCCACCTCCTTCCACGCCACAATGTGGGCCAACCGCTGGCCTATCTGGATGTGTCTGGGGGGGGAGGATGGCTGTCCCTTTCTTGGCCCCACCATGGGGGGAAATCTGTGTTGGGGGGGGATTCGGGCTTGGCAGTTCAGTGCCACGGAGGCCAGGTGACAGGGGGCGTGGACAGGGCTGAGAGTCTGCCCACACCATCCAAGAACAGAAAAAGTTCTATGGCAAAAAATATGCATATAAAAAGCACAAGGGTTAATAAGGGTTAATAAGGATTATTTAAGGTAGAAGCAGTATGAGATTGGAAAGTCTTATTAACAAACATGAGGAGTCTTGTGAAAAAAATGGACAAGTCAGAACACATGCTAGCCAGAGAAGGAATACACATATGTGGGATCATCGAGACCTGATGGCAGGAGAATGATATTTGGGATAGACATGTACAGGGCTATACACTGTTTATTAAACAAAGGAAAGGAAGAAAATGTATAAGGGAATTGCACAATGTGTATCAAACAGTATAACAGCAGAGTTATTTCCACAAGAAATTGATAGCGACCTTGAGCAACTTTGGTTAAAACTTATCCTAAATGCAGGGAAAAAAATCATATTGGGGTAAGTTTATAAGCCACTCTCACAAAACATTAAACTAAACCACATGATGCTGGAATCCCTGAACAGATTAAATGCAGAAGACAGGATTATATTTTTAGGGGATCTGAATATGCCCAGTATCAGTTAGGTCTCCAAGGAAGGCAAGACACATCTGAAAATTGAATTTTTTTTATTGTTATTCTTTTTCTCCCTTGGAGTCCTCTGCTATACCTCTGACGTCCTCCCCCCCCCCACATCGGCACCAGGTATGAGACCCCCTCCTCTTAACCCCATGACTTATCCTTCATGGCAGGGGGTGGGGAGCAACTCGACCCACCGGTCCAGATATAGTATTGGGGAGATGCCTTCCCGAGCTGATGTGGAGGGGGACAATCGCCATTCGTGCAGAGGACTCCCCTTTTTCACTATTTTCCTTCTTCCCCCAAGAGGCTGTGGTGTATAATAGTGCCAGCGGCAGCAGTGCGCACGCTGCCATGCACACCATCGCCAAGCGCCTGCCTCAGTCCCTCTTCACGTTCTTAGTGCTGACGTGCCACCTCCCAGCCTCCACTAGGGGGCAGGCAATCGCCAGGCCCCACTAACTCCCCTCCCTGGAGAAGAAGAGCAATTCAAGCGATGCTCAATCCTTCTCCTCCCTGCCAACCCCCGGCAACCCATGTCCGTTCCCGAACACTGGTCACCGGTGCGACACGAGGTAAGGCGTCCAGTGCCTCAGCCCTCAGTGCCACCGGGTCAGCTGACATTTTTTTCACATTCCAACAATAAGCTAATCCTAAAGCAATATGTTAAGGGGGGAACATATATTATATCTTGTATAAGGAACTAAGATGATCAAATTACTAACTGCAGGACACATGAACCACTAGAAGGTAGTGATCATAATGTATAACATTCAGTATTTCAGATACGATTGTCCCACAATCTTCCGCGATTGACATCAGAGTCGTGGAGCAGCCACAGGAGCATGTATAGTGTTGCCCTATGGATGGAAATATTAATAGCTCCGGTTTGTGAGCTGGAGGTCTCGGTGCTGTACCAAGACCTCTAACTCACAAACCAGACCTATTAATAACTCTGTCCATAGGGCTGAACTATACATACTCCCGTGGATGTTCCCTGGCTCTGACATCAGCCATGGAAGATTGTGGGATATGCCACTAGAGGCACCATACTCAAAATGCCGGCAGGAGGGACAGCGAGATCAACCAGATAAAACAGAATTATACAACGGCAAGAACATTTCCTGGACTCTGATTGGTCAGTGTGTGCCTGAGACAGTGATGATATTACACAATAACATCACTGTGCTGATTTTTTGGATGAGCATATGGCTGATACGGCTTTTTTTTTTCAGAAACAAAGATATACTGCCTCACTAAAAATCTACTAAAAACATTTTTATTTTTATTTTTGTTTTGTATAACATCGAGCCATTGTATAATTGCAATAAGGCATTCCAAGGTGTGTGTTATCTTGTGTAATAACGTCACTCCTGGGGTGGTGGAAGAACTCGGCTTCGCCTCGTGCTTCAACCCACCTCAGGAGTGACGTAATTACACAATAACACACACCTTGTCGTGGCTTATTGCTTAAATATAGCAGCAGCAAAGTAAGTGAAAACTAATAACGCTATGTGAAATGGCTAATCAGAGGTGTCCCAAGCTGAGGTGTGACAGAGGGGCATGGACAGTTCCTTTTAAGGGACTGGGACTGAAAGTGGGACCGGGACTGGAAGTGCCTATTAAAGAAAAACATTTTGTGGTAAACACCAGTGCTCAGGCCAAACAAACTCATACCTAAATATACACTGGAAACAATTGAAATATAGTAATAAATGACAGGCTACTGTGATGGTTAAATAAGAACGTTAGGGAGAAAATATGGAGAAGGAGGAAAAAAGCATTTAAGAAGGATAAAAAAAACAACCTCAAAGGAAGCATGGGATACTTACAAGGAAAGAACTTATGAATTGAAGAAATATATGAAAATAGTAAGAAGGGAATATGAGCTGCAGTTAGCATGTAAGGTTAAGGACTGTTATAAACCCTTCAGTAACTAGATCAATTGTAAAAGAAACAGTGCAGCACAGGTACGCCCTGTAGTGGATGAAAAAGGAGAGTTGGTTAAAGATGGAAAACATATGGTAGAAATTTTAAATAATTATTTCTGCACTGTGCATAGAGAGAAATACAATTATCCCATGCCAAGACAGGATGTCGCAAACAGTCCAAGAATGACGACTGATGGAGAAAATATTAAAATCAGATTAAGACAGATAAAGCCAAACAAGGCACCAGGCTCAGATGGCCTACATCCAAGAATAATTAAGGAACAGGCAGATGAATTGGCTGGACTAGTAACTAAAATATTCCCAGTCTTCCCTGGACAATGGAAACTGGGCAACTCACCGAAGGAAAGCAACAGTCATCCCCCTATACAAAAAGGGTGGCAAGTCAGACTGCAAAACCTATGGACCAGTTAGTCTGACCTCAGTTCTATGCAATATATTAGAGAGAATGGCGAAGGACGAAATAGACAATTTCATTATTGTAGATAACCTGACTGACAGAACACAACATGACTTCACCAAGGGCGGGTCATGTCAGACCAACTTGATAACACTTTTTTTTGACAATATCAGCAGGGCTCTGGATCAGGAGAAGCCAGTGGATATTATTTCCTTATATTACAGTAAGGTCTTCGACACTGTGCCTCGTCCAGAACTGATTAACAAACTGAGCAGTATGGGATTAAACCCAAGACTGGTTAACTGGCTAGATTCCTGGCTTAGTGATAGAGACAAACAAATGACTCTGAGAGGAGAAGACTCAACATGCATGGCAGTGACTAGCGGGGTGGCACAGGGATCAGTGCATGGGCCTTGCATATTTGACATGAATGTGTCCTCTGTGAGCTGTGATGAGGGAGTCTGGCTTTCAAAGTTTGCTGGTAACACGAAAGTAGATTCAGTGTTTAGTGACATTTCTGAAATGGATAACCTCAAGAGGGAGCTATCTGAACTAGGACACTGCCCACATGCATAATCTAGATTTCAATGTAGGGAAGTGTTTGGTAATGCACATAGAAAAGAACAATAAAAGAGTAACATGTGTACTTAAAGGTCAGGTATTAAGAGAAACAACAGAGGAAAAGAACTGGGAATTACCATAATTGATGACTTGAGCTTTAAAAAAAACTGTACTCTAAAGGTTATGGTATATTAGACTGCTTTCGTAGACACATATATAGTAAGGATAAAAAGAGTGTTGCTGCTGCTATACGCTGCAATGGTGAGGCCACATTTGGACTATTGCAGTCAGGAATGGGCACTATACTCTGGAACTCCCCTCTAGCACTTAATAATAATAATAATCTTTATTTTTAATGCGCCTTTCAAAAATCAAGGCGCAGAACAATTTATAAAATTATATCCAAATAACATATCATAATAAAAACCAATAAAATAAATAATTTTAGACAATTATAGACAATTTTGGCACAAGCCACTGAAATTATGACAGCACTATCTTGCTCTAACTACTCCTACCCCCTCTCCTACCTAATCTCTTTCACCCTTGGTCACCCGACCTTGGTCACCCCCCCCTTGCAAGTGCCCAAACTTCCCATTATCTTCCCCAGCCACCCTACCCCTTCTCCATTGTGCCTTCCCTCTTCTATTGACTAAGCCCACTCCGGCTAATTCTCTTGGTGTCCATCTCTCCTCTAAGCTATTCAGCCCCCCCATCTCCACTCTTTGACAATGCCTCTTTTGGCTAATTCCCACACTGTAACCTACCCACTCTGTAGGCTCATAATCATGTTACGTTACCTTGCTTTGTATTGAATTTGTTTTTATTGTAAATTGTTCAGTTCTGTTGTACATTGTATTACATATTGGGTTCTTTGTATATTGCTATAATCACTGTATTCTAATTGACTCTGTATACTTTTAGAAAAGGTGTCATCATTGTATAATATGGGTGATCTCCCTGTAATTGGACTGTAATATGTGTAAAAGTTAACTGTATTCACTCTGTATTATAAAGCATAAATCTGTATCTGTATTTAACTTGTATTTAATGTATATAATTTCTCCTGTATTTCTACTGTATTGATGCTCCTATTCTGTATAGTACTTGTATACCTTTCCCCAACCCCAGGACACATCTGGAAACAAACACTTGCTGCTCAGAATGTTCTTCCTGGTAAAACTTTCAATAAAATAAATAAAAGGTCTCCTATGTCCTGTTGTTATTGCTGCTGTAGAACCTTTGTAAAAGAGCTTCTGGCTCAAAGGTATTACAATTCCTAGATTTTAATAAAATAAAATAAAAATAAAATAAATATTCCAAGAATGGGATTGGGACCCTAGAAGGGGTGCAACATAGAGCAACAAAATGTTATCAGACATGCGAAATCTAAATTACAAGGAAAGGCTGGATAAATTAGGGCTATGTACATTGGTGTACCACAGGCTGAGAGGTGATTTGTGTTTACTTTAGGGAGCCTTTAATAATTATACCTTATGAGGCTGGAAATAAGAGACATACAACATAACACTTGATCACATGTACTCCAGTTCAAAGGTGATTTGTCTTATACCAGAAGGAGGGGAGAATGGATTTCTCAAAGGGTAGTGTCGGTTTCGTGAAACCTTCCAACAGATGTAGTGGGCATTAAAAACATAGAAACATAGAATTTGACGGCAGATGAGGACTGCTTGGTCCACCTAGTCTGCCCATTTTCCTACCTAACAGATAAGCAGCAGATCCTAGTTAACCAACAGCTTACTTCCTCCTGCCCCCCCACTAGGACTGCCTTATGTCTGTCCCATGCATTCTTGAATTCCCCCACTGTTCTTGACTCCACGACCTCCTCAGGGAGGCTGTTCCATGCATCCACAACCATCTCTGTGAAAAAATACTTCCTCACGTTGCCTCTGAGCTGTCCCCTCTATCTTCAAATTGTGCCCCTTGTTCTTGCACATCTCTTTTCTGAAAGATGCTTCCTCTTGGACTTTGCTGATTCCCTTGAGGTACTTGAAAGTTTCTATCATGTCCCTCTCTCCTTCTTTCCTCAAGGGTATACATATTAAGCTCCTTTAGTCTTTCTTCATATGTCTTCTGGTGCAGACCCTGCACCATTTTGGTTGCCCTCCTCTGTACAGCCTCCACTCTGTCTATGTCTTTGCGGAGATGGGGTCTCCAGAACTGCACACAGTACTCCAGATGGGGTCTCACCAACTGTCTGTACAGAGGGATAACAACCTCCTGTTTTCTACTATTGATGCCTCTCCTATGCATCCCAGTATCCCCCCAGCCTTCCTTACTGCCATCTCACATTGCTTGCCCACCTTTAGGTCATCTGATATAATTACCCCCAGGTCCCTTTCCATTTTTACTGTTGTCAGTATCTCACCCCCCATTGTGTACTCTTACCCTGGGTTTTTGTTTCCCAGGTGTATTACCTTGCACTTCTTTGCATTGAATCTGAGCTGCCATACATTTGACCATTCCTCCAACCTTGCCAAGTCCCTTCTCATCCTTTCCACTCCATCTTGTGTATCAACCCTGTTGCAGATCTTTGTGTCATCTGCAAAGAGACACAATTTTCCTTCCAGTTCCTCTGCAATGTCACTTATAAAGACATTAAAAGGGACCAGTCCCAGTACTGAACCCTGCGGTACCCCACTAGTAACCCTCCTTTCTTCACTGTGGACTCCATTTACTACTACCCTTTGCGTCCTGTTGTTTAGTCAATTTTTTTATCCAGGCTACCACCTTGGGACCCACTCCAAGGCTGGCTAACTTGTGTATTAATCTTTTGTGTGGAATTGTATCAAATGCTTGCTAAAATCTAGGTAGGCCATGTCCACAGCCCCTCTCTGGTCTACTACTTTGGTCACCCAGTCAAAGAAATCTATTAGATTCATCTGATACGATCTTCCCATCATGAATCCATGCTGCCTTGGGTCCTGTGCCCCACTGACCTCTAGGTACTCAACAATTCTTTCCTTCAGAAGTGATTCTATCATTTTCCCCACCACTGAGGTCAAACTAACTGGTCTATAGTTTCCTGCCTCTGTCCTGCTACCACTTTTGTGAAGAGGAATCACATCCGCCCTCCTCCAGTCTTCAGGTAGCACCCCATCCTCCCGTGATTTGTTAAAGAGAGTAGTCAGCGGTGTCACTAGTTCTACCCTTAGTTCTTTTAGAATTCTTGGGTGGCCCTCCTAAAGTCCAATACTCTTGGGTGTCCACCTTCAATTTTATTAGTTCTTTCAGAACTCTTTCTTCTGTAAATGGACTGGTATCAACCCCCGTCTTCAGAGTTTTTCTCTTGTTTGGTTTACGTACCTCCCCTTCCCCTTCCTCTGTGAATACTGAGCAGAAATATTCATTCAGTATCCCTGCTTTTTCACTGTCACCCTCTACCCACATCCCTTCCCCTTTATTAAGCCTCAGTATCCCTTCTTTGGTCTTTCTTCGCTCCTTAACATACCTATAAAAGGTCTTATCCCCCTTCTTAACAGAGTTGGCTATCCTTTCCTCGGTTTGGGCCTTTGCTATTCCGATTGCCTTCCCAACCTCTTTCTGCTTTAACTGATGAAGTTCTCTGTCCTGCTCCTTCTGTGTTTCCTTATATTTCCTGAATGCTATCCTTTTCTCCTTAACCTTCCCTGCCACCTCTTTTGAGAACCATAGTGATTTTTTCCTTCATTGTGTTTTGTTGATTTGCTTTACACAAAGGCTTGTTGCCTCTGTGATGGTTGTTTTGATTACTCCCCATTGTTCCTCCACCCCTCCTTCTTGCCTGTTTGCTTGTGCTTTTCTGAGGCACTCTCTCATTTTCCCAAAGTTAGCCCTCCTAAAGTCCAATACTCTTGCTTTTGTATGGCTTGATTGTATGGCTGTGTTTATCGTAAACCACACTGTTTGGTGGTCGCTTGTTCCCAGATGGCTACCCACTTCTAAATCTGAGATTCTTTCTTTGTCCCCATTTGAGAGTACCAGATCTAAGATTGCTCCCTCCCGATTAGGTTCCAATACTAGCTGTTTGAGGCATGCCCTCTGTAGGGCATCAAGAATGACCCTGCTCTTGGATGTGCCTGCAGCAAAGGTGCTCCAGTTAACATCTGGCATATTCAGGTCCCCCATCAACAATATCTCCCCTTTTTCTGCCATTCTAAGGAAGCCTTCTATCATTTCCTTGTCCATTCCCTCCCCCTGAAATGGGGGTCTATATACAACCCCCATGCGGATTGTGGTGCCATTTCCTGTCTCCAGGGTGACCCAGAGTGCCTCATCTGCTCCCTGTTTACTCTTCAGTTCTGTTGCTTTGATACCTTCCTTTACATAGAGAGCTACTCCTCCTTCTCTTTTACCTTCCCTGTCCCTCCTGTAGATTGTGTATCCTGGTATGTTGACATCCCAGTCATGGTTCTCTGTGTACCATGTTTCTGTGACTAACACAATATCCAGGCAACCCTCTTCCATCAAGGCCACTAGTTCAGGGAGCTTGTTACACAGACTATGGGCATTGGTACTCATCACCCTCCACTTTTTGATGGCCTTACCCCTTTTATCTCCATTCCTGTCCTTACTGCCTTTGCCTTTTTTACATTTACCTCTGTCCTGCTCCCTAATGACTTCTCTACCTTGGTGTTTACCTCACTAATTACCATGTTTTGTGGGGGGAGGCTAGGATTTCCCTGCTCCTTTTCAGTGCCTCCCCCCTTGGCTAGTTTAAATGATTGCCAATGAAGCATTTAAACCTCTCATCTAGGATCCTGGTCCCCGGCCCTGACAGATGCAGACCACTGCACCAGTATAGGTCTGCATCCCTCCGGGTGACTCCCCAGTCTCCAATGAAGCCAAAACTCTGAGCGCCACACCAGTTTTTCAACCATTCATTGAATTCCCTGGTGAGGAGTACCCTAGCATCACCCTTGCCATAGACAGCCAGCACCTCCGAGAAGGTTACCGTATGCGCTACTTGTCTAAGGCCCTTCCCCAACTCTACAAACTCCTCTTGCACTGCTCTGATCCCATTCCTAGCCCAGTCATTTGTTCCTAGGTGGACAATGACATCCAGCTCCCTCCTTAGTGCAGCTGCTCCCATGATCCTGAGGATTCGCTTCCTGTCCCTTCAAGCCTTGGCGCCAGGCAGGCACCTTACCTCCATCTCCCCTTCCTCCCCCATTTCTAATCCCTAATGATTGAGTCCCCCACCAGGAGTTGTTTTCTTCCCCTGTGGGGTTCCATGCCACCCTCCTGTGGGTCTTCTTTGTGAAGGTTCCCAGCATCCTCCTTGGTCTCCACTGCAGGTGCCTCCATAGAGGAACCACTATCCACCAGAAGAGCTAATGAATTGTGGAGAGGTACAGCTGGAGGGATGCAGCTCTTTTCCACCACCCTCTCTTTCCCTGAGCCCACCCGGATCCAGCCTCTCCTCTTTCTTGGCAACCTCTGAGGTAGTGGCATTGACCCTGGTGGTCCCTGGGTAGGAGAGGAGGTTTCACGAATCCTAGCCAAGTCAGCCTGGAGATGGGCAACCTCCTCCCTCAGACCAGAGAGGTGCCTGCAAATAGGGCAGCATCGCAGCCTCCAGAATGTCTCCCGGTACACTGTTGCCCCACAGTCATTGCACTGCACCACTCCTATCATGTCTTATTTTGTGTCCCCTCTCCTGTTTCTCTGTATGCTTAGTCTCTCCTCTCCTTACAGCTCTCACCCTTCCTGTTCTGGGACAGCGACTTCCTATATTCTTCAGTAGCCTCCTTCTTCCTTGCAGTGTCAGACCACCAGCAGCTGGGGTTGGGGGGAGTGAGCTACTTTTTTCCTTTAGGGTTGACAAAACCAGTGTTTCTCTGTGATCCCTTCCTTCTTACTGCCAAACAGGAACTTCCTGTTGACAGTCAAATCCAGTGGCTATAAAAGTAGAACTGGCTTAGGGTGGGTGGCTGGAGGGGTGGGATGGAGGGCAATTAGTAAGAAAAAAAGCTAGCAACAGGAAGTTGTAATTTGAGTCACCTGCTTTTATAGTGTCTAAGCCACACCCCCAATTAAGCTCTCTCTCTCTCTTTCTCTCTCTCTCTCTCTCTCTCTCTTCTCATACTGGTTTAGCAAAGTAAGTTGATATAGTACCCTTCCCAGCACAGAACACACACTGACTTTCTTTCTTTTCTTTCTTTTTTTAACCCTAAATAAGACCCCTTCTACTTCTAATAAAGTATCTGTCTTCTTAATCTCAACAGACACTGACTCCTGCTGAGATATGTGTTAAATTAATAAGAAAAACATGACAAATTTTAAGATGAAACTTGATACATAGTGTACATGCAAAAACATAAATGGCTATAACCTTTGAGAAAAAGTGAGCAATAAAGGCAAAGTGCCTCATTAGGAGGTAGAAGACTTGGTTTGCTGGCCAAGGCACCTAGCTTCACCTGAGCTCTTTCCTTCTAAGACTGCTTGAAAGGCAGAGTAGAGAAACTTACCAGAGCAAGGGAGAAGGATTAAGACTTAGTTTGGCTAAGCAGATTTACTGTGTGGTGGTGTTTTTATTTTTTACTCACAGGGATTGCTACTGTTTGTTGTTAACATTTCATTGCTTTATTTTTCTCTGATTCAAATTGTTGTTGCTGGTATACCTTCTTCTGCATTATTACAAGGTGTGCCTAGGTGTGTGCTAACAGATTACTGCTGTAATCTTCTGATTCAAATTGACTTTGCAAGGTATATCTTCTGTTACTGCTTTATTTTCTCTGGAGCAAAGTGTTTCTTACAGGGTATATCCTCTCTGAAATTATTACAGGTGGTGCTTTACAGGTTTTACAGTTTTATCTAACATTAGGATAAGCTTTCAGGGTTACTGCATTTGTTGTTGACTGATTGTTTCTGCTCTTACCTCCTTGTTCTTTCGTCCGTGGTTCTTCTTTTAGGCAGGGAAGGCCCAGCCACCCACCCCATCCCCAACCACCCCACGCTACACTCCTTTTATAGGGTACCACAGTTGTGACATTTCCTGTGACAGAGCAGGAAGTGGCGGATCAGTGGGGCCTCCACAAGTGATCTCATTTACAGGGCACTAGTAATTTAACTTGTTATAACAAGTTAAACAAAGCACAATTAAACCATTACTTGCATTTTTTCCTTCTAATTACTCTGACTAGGTTACAAACCCAGCAACTTATTTGTAATGGATTTCATTAACTGCAGGTACTGTGGAACAATTTTCAGAAGGACAGTCTTACAGGATTTAGGACACTGTCCTACATGCTGGGCCTTTGAGATCTTAGGTCTCAGCTCCGGGCAGCATGGGCAGAGATTGCACGCCTCAAATTTCATATTGAAGAGGAAATACATTATAAGAACCACCCGCCATTTCCCCAGCATCCAACAGAAAAACCTCGACCGCAGAGGGTAGTTGGTCCAGGAGGTTGGCAGGTGGTTAGGAGGAGCAAATCAGGTGCCCCATCACCTCTGCTCTCCAACACATTACCTCCAAAACCATATAAACACTACAAACAGGTATCTGCCTCTATCTCTGAAATCAAATAAAGAGGCAGAAGACACTGCACAGCAGGACACTACGGCACAGGAGCTGGCACAACAATACTCACCAAATCAGGAACCAAAACTAAACAAGCACAAAGGAAATCCAAAAACTTCTGATCATAGGAGACTCCATGATTCGGGAGTTGATACCATCTCCAGCCAGGGTGATGGTCAGATGTCTCCAGGTACATCAGCATGGAGAGACACTGACGCATGCTAAAATAGTTCACAAAGCAGGAGAAAACATTGATGTCCTAGTACACATAGGGACTAATGATCTCGCCAGCCGGTCAGTTGTGGAGACCAAGGAACACCTGACTAGGCTGGGTGACAAACTATCATCTATTTCGTCGGCATCTCCTTCTCTGAGATCCTGCCAGTCTGGGAGAAGGGAGCAGATGGACGGAAGGTCAGAGAAGGAGATAGGGGAGCTAAACACGTGGCTCAAGGACTGGTGCCAGAAAAAGGACACAGATTTGTAGGAACTGGCAACAGTTCTGGGAGCGAAGTTCTTTAAATTTGATGGACTGCATCTGACTAAAGAGGAGTCAGTGCATTGGGGCAGAAGTTTGAGCGTCTTTGCAGAATATTTAAACTAGAAATGGGGAGAGGGGTGCAGCACCCCATACGTCGAATGGGAAGAACACCCTCCCCTCAGCTAGTGGTCAAACAGGAATTCAGCGTGTTTGCCGCTCATTTGCATCACCAGGTAAGAAAAAGGTTTGTCTCCCATATCGATGCACAGGGGTAATGCCAAACTTCACCCAACAACTAACACACCAAAATCTGGCCAATGGAAAATCATGTACACAAATGCTCACAGCCTGGGAAATAAGATCCCAGACCTGCAGGCAATAATGTCAGAGGCTAAACTGGACATAGTAGCAATTAGTGAGACGTGGTTTACCAGTAACCACTTGGGAGACTTCAGTACCTGGCTATGTATTGTTCAGAAGAGACCGAGGTGCAAAAGGGAGGTGGCCTGTATGTTAATGAAAATATCAAAGCTACAGAAATTCAGAATACACATAAGGAGCCAGAAGAACTGTGGGTCACCCTGAAACAGGAAATGGGACAGCCATAAGAACTGGGTTGTCTACAGGCCCCCAGACCAGAGGGAGGACATAGACACATTACTATTAGAAGATATACAAAACATGACAGCTAAAGGGAGGTTCTGATAATGGAGACTTCAACATGCCAGATACAGATTGGTCAATACCAGCAGGAACATCGGCCAGAACTAGACACAGTGGATTCCCCTGCAGAGGGCCTCAAACAACTGGTACAG
Organism: Neoceratodus forsteri; assembly: GCA_016271365.2. NCBI lineage: Eukaryota > Metazoa > Chordata > Ceratodontiformes > Ceratodontidae > Neoceratodus > Neoceratodus forsteri. The sequence goes on along the minus strand of JADMNL010000025.1, from coordinate 165,088,119 downwards.
CAACCCACAAGAGACAGGGCTATCCTAGATCTAGTACTGACTAACAAAGAAGGGATCACAGATCTCCAGGTAGAAGGTCACCTGGGGGCCAGTGACCATCACATGGTATGGTTCAATTTGGCTACTACATCTAAATCATCCCATTCCAAGGCAAAAATATGGGACTTCAGAGGAGCTGACTTTGATAAGATGGCCAACAGAGTTAAGCTAGCCCTGGCAAAAAGAAACACAGGTGAGGAGGTACAGGCAAAGTGGGCAAGCATTAAGGATACAATACTTGAAGCAACATCCCATTGTGTTAGACAGAAAAGGAAGTGTAAAGAAGAAGGAAACCACTTTGGTTCTCAAATACAGTAGCAGAAAAGGTCAGAGCCAAAAGGCTGGCCTTCAGAAAATATAAGGGAACACAGCGGGATGAAGATAGGGAGGCATACCAAACTGCCCTAAGGGAAGCAGGTAAGGCAGTAAGGCAGGCAAAGTCCCAAACTGAGGAAACACTAGCACGAACAGTAAAAGAAGGTGACAAGACTTTCTATAGATACATTAGTGAAAGGAGAAAGTCCAGAGGGGGTATTGCTAAGCTTAATGGAGAAAGGGAGCATGGAGGAGGAGGACCCTGTAAAGGCATCTATCCTAAATAGATACTTTTGCTCAGTATTTACTGAAGAGAAGGTAGAGGCAAGGCCCACAGCTCAGCATCATGGACACAGGGGAGGGAGGTGAGCACTACTCCCTTCACAAAAGAAAGGGTCCTACAAGAGCTTGCTAAGCTCAGGGTGGATAAGGCAATGGGACCTGATGGCATACATCCCAGGGTACTTAAGGAGCTAAAGGAGGAACTAGCAGAGCCATTAGCAGAATTGTTTAGTGAGTCTCTGAGCACAGGAGAGTCCCAGAAGACTGGAGAAGGGCTCATGTGATCCACTCCACAAGAGTGGTAGCAGGGAGGAGGCGGGGAACTACAGACCGGTCAGTCTTACCTCAGTAGTGGGCAGATTATGGAGGCACTCCTTAAGGAAAGGATAGTGCAACACCTGAAGTCCCAAGGAGGCACAGGATCCAAGACAGCATGGGTTTACAAAGGAAGGTCCTGTCAAACTAATCTCATAGATTTCTTTGACTGGGTAACCAGAGGGTGGGACCAAGGGGAGCAGTTGATGTCGCCACCTTGACTTCAGCAAAGCTTTGACACTGTTCCACATAGAAGATTGATAAATAAGCTAGGTAGGCTCGGGTGGGTCAGAAGTTGGTCAACTGGGTGGCAAACTGGTTGACTGGCAGAAAACAGAGGTGGTGGTAAATGGTATACAGTCAGAAGAGATGCAAGTCACAAGTGGGTACCTCAGGATCAGTCCTGGGGCCAGTCCTATTCAACATCTTCATTAGTGACCTCGCAGATGGACTAGAGGGTAAGGCTTGTCTGTTTGCAGATGACACCAAGATCTGCAACAGAGTAGATGATCCAGATGGGGTGGGCAGAATGAGAAGAGATCTGGATAAACTAGCAGAATGGTCAGAAGAGTGGCAACTGGGATTTAATGCAAAGAAGTGCAAAATCATGCACATAGGGAAGAAAACCTGAAGCCACTTATAGGCTGGGAGGGAGTTGCTAGCAGTCACAAAGGAAGAAAGAGACTTGGGCATCATCATCACTGATGACCTAAAATCATCCAAGCAGACCTCTAAAGCAGTAGGTAAGGCTAGGGGGTGTTAGGGTGTATTAGTAGGGGTATCACAAGTCGTAAGGAGGTAATAATCCCTCTGTACAAGACATTGGTTAGGCCCCATCTGGAGTACTGTGCAGTATTGGAGGCCACACCTTCACAAGGACATTAATCAAATTGAGGCAGTCCAGAGAAGGGCAACAAAATGGTGCAGGGACTGCATCAGAAGACATATGAGGACAGATTAACGGAGCTCAATATGTATACCCTTGAGCAAAGGAGGAGAGAGGTGATATGATCGAGACATTTAAACACCTTAAGGGATAAACAAGGTGAAAGAGTCTAACATGTTTAAATATAAGAAAAATAGCAGGACAAGAGGACACAGCATGAGATTAGAGGGAGGCCGATTAAGGGGAATGTGAGGAAATTCTTTTTCACAGAAAGGTGGTAGATGCATGGAATGGCTTACCACAAGAAGTGGTGGCTATGAATACAGTGCAGGGCTTCAAACAGGCATGGGATAGGCATAAGGGAGCAATACAAATGACTACGAATAGATAGGTCGCTGACAGAGCAAATGCCGATGGCACATTTATAAGGTAGAAAAAGAAATGGGCAGACTGGATGGGCCTTGCGGTCCTTATCTGCCGTCAACTTCTATGTTTCTATGTTTCATTCAGCTTGTATAAGATCTATGTAACCTGTAACCATAGTTACACTAGTGGTATACACTTCACATCTGTGTCTATATTCCACCTAAACTGACTACAACAGGCTTCGAGGCCCTGCTGAAATGTCTAAGTTCACTGAGCCTCAATTCAGAAATGGTATTGCTGGGTGACTTCAACATCAACTGGCTCTCCTCGGCCATTGCCTCAGTCAGATGCTTTTTCAGCAGACACTTCTCACAATTGGTAAAGGAGCCAACTAGACATAACTATAAAACTTGATCTGGGACACTGCTGGACTGGGTGCTTTCAAATCATCCAGAACATATCACTAACACCACGGTTCTTTCTGATACAGTGAGTAACCATTCCCTGTTAAATGCCACTGGTCCAACGTTTACAGTAAACCACCAGCCAAGTTTCTAACTAACTGGGTACTTCACAGAGAGCACCTTGAATTTCTAAAATCTGACTTTAAGTAATAGGACTGGTCCAATCTGTATACCTCCGTTGATGTGGATACTGCTCTAGAGCTATTCATTTCCAAATTCAATATGGTCTGTGACAAGCATACACCACTAAAAATGAAGAAAATCAAAGATGTCCATAACCCATGGATCACTCCAATCCTAATCGACTTACTCAAATCTAAGGACCAACTCTGGTACAAGTCACAGGCCCATGGGTCCCAAGTCAATATACAGAGCTATAGGAAAGCTAGAAATGAATGCACCCGAGCAATTCGGCTCGCAAAACGTTCTTACCACACAGACGCTTTAGCCAGAACATGGAATGACTGCAAGTCTTTCTGGTCCAATCTTCAAGATATCACTGGAAAGACCAAAGAAAATGCTCCTTCAATGCTCAGCATAGAGGGCACACCAACACTGGATCCTCTACTCATAGGCAATGTCTTTAACAATGCATTTACTGACCTGAGCAGCGTCCTCCCATCTGACTTCTTTGACCCTCCCGCCTCAGCTGACCTCATGAAACCACCTGAACATACCCGTGGGCTTCCACTGTTCTATTTCAGATTGATTTCAAAAGGAGATGCCAAAAATTACCTGGAAAAAGTTATATTGAAGTCCAGATTTAGTGGGGACTCCCTGGACCTGAAACTCTTGCACCTAACCCTGAATGAAGTCCTTCAGCCATTGACCAAGATAATCAACTTATCTCTCTGTCACTCAAAATTCCCTCAGAAGTGGAAGTCTGAAGTTGTAACCCCTGTCCACAAGAGTGGAGACTGGACCCTGCACAGTAATCATAAGCCCATATCTACCCTCCCTCCACTCTCCAAGACACTTGACAGAATAGTGGCGGACTAACTGGTGGAGTACCTGGACCACTACAGTCTCCTAAGTAACCAGCAGCATGGTTTTAGGAAAGCACACAGCACTGTCACTGTCCTTCTGGAGTTCACTGGCTTTATCCATCATGCTTATGACCAAGGAAGTCTGGTAGGGGCCACCTTTACAGACTTATCCAAGGCCTTTGACACTGTGCATCATGGACTTCTCCTTGATCAGCTCACTACCATTGGACTCTCCACTGAGGCAACAGCTGGTTTTGCAATTACCTAAGTAACAGGTCACAACAAGTTAAGATCGGTGACGTTCTCTCGGACCCCAGACCAGTCAGATCAGGTGTTCCACAAAGATCCATCCTTGACCCACTTCTTTTCAGTATTTTCATAAACAAACTCCCTGACTCCTGCCAGGGTCACCTACTCCTGTATGCAGACGATGCTGTTATATTTACCAATGACCCTCAGCCCAGAAGTCTGGAGTCAGCCCTGCAACAAGATTTTATCTCAGCTGAAAAATGGTTTGAGGAACACAAGTTAGTGTTGAACTAGATAAAAAAAACTAAGACTATGCTGTTTACCAGTTCTCAAAGTAGACATAAAATGTTCCTGCTGTCCATCAAGAACAATAAGGGTGTCACCCTTGATCTAAAACATCATTTCAAATACCTGGGCATTACAATTGACTCTAACCTGTCTTTCACCACTCATATTGCCAATACTGCTAAAGTGGTTAATGTAAGAATAGGCATCGGCATAAACATTGCCTTATACCTGATGCCCTGAACTTGGCAATACACAGCTCAATATTTGCCCTCTGTGACAGGGAGTTCCTGCCACTTTTGAGGACCAATATTTACTTAAATCTGTTGCAACAGTTCTTCTGTTTCTTAGTCTGTTCTGTCCTTTACAATTTCTAGTCCATAAGGTTGTCCACCTATGGGCACCCCCTTGCCTTTCTTGACTATGCAATGGTGTCCTCTTTGATTTTCCTTTTTCCTCTCAGGCCCTCATACAGGGAGGTTATTGTGGTGACCTCCAAGTGTATGTAAAACAGGTTGTGTTTATTGTTGTTGGATTTAGTATGTAATAACACTATGTCATAAAATACCTTGATGCATATACCTTATGTTTCTGAAACCTGTAAATGTTGAAAATACCATGACACTAGGTGTTTTTAATAATGGTAAAAAGCACTAGGTGACTATTACAGAAATTAAGTTAGTTGTGCTGTTTAAAATGCATGTAAATTGCTAACTGAACAAGTCTAAATGGCATGGTGATTTGCATATATCCCATGATACTTAGCATTATGGAAGTAGGTATGATGTTGCATTTCTTTGAAATTTGATTTGTTACCTATGCCCTTTGGGGTAACCTTTCTGTCAGTGATTCTGCATTGAGGTTCTTTGTCAATAGCTTGTTTTGTTTTTTTCTTTTTGGGCCCCCACTACCCAAGTAAACGGGGCCTGCATAGGGGTGGAGTTCACATCTCAACTGGTAAGTTAGATCAGAGATCAGTATCAGTATCAGTATATGCTAGCTAAGTGCAGAAAAAGAACCTACATAGTCTGTTGCTGCAAACTGATGTACTGAAGAAGGAATATGGCATTGCAAAAGCGCATTTCCTGTATTTTGAATAAACATCACACAGAGATTGTATGTTGAACCTGAAGTTCGGTGTCTGGTCCATCTGTTATCCCACAACTCCTCCACACCCTCATTGATTACAGCCTGGTCATCTATGGGTCAGCCAATGACACGACCCTTTGTAGCATCTCAGTGGCCCTAAACAAGGCATGTTGACTTCTCATGGGCGCCGTGCATTTAACACACACCTGTGATCTCTATGCTCAAGCAAACTGCCTTCAGCTAAAGGACAGGATCTTCTACCAAACCTGCTTGATAGCAAAGAAGATCTGTCTTGGCATGTTGCCCACTGGAGTCTCGAATCTTCTCAGCCCACACCAGGCTGCTTGAAACACCAGAAGCTCCAGCAATCAAGTTTTCAGAGCTCCTAGGTGCTGTACAGCTCTTGAACAACGTGCCTTTGCTCATCGAGCCCCTCACTGGATTAACTCACTCCAGCTTGAGATGAGCTCTACCACCTCAGTTAGTCTCTTCAAGTACAAACTACGAGCTCAGCTCCTCACAAGATCCACCTGTGAGTCCTCGATGGTGCTCTGACTAGCTGCACTTAGCGTGTACCCCTGCCATCATCGGACCTTGTAGGCCACATCTAGTGCTTACCCCCCCGCCATGCCACCTCCTTCCCACTCTTCCCCCTCTCACTCCTGCCATGCTTCTTCCTACCCCTTCTTCCTCCCTCTTACCCCCCTCGCTTCACACCAACATTTCCCATACCTGTTGACCAGCCAGATCTGATCCCCTCTACCCTTCACCTTCTGGCACACCACTGTTTGTCCTCCTGTCTATCTGACAAGGGTACTCCGTTACTCGCCTGAAGTCTACTATGGAACTGTTAGTGTTATTCTCTGTACTTAGCTGTTCGGTAATTTACCTATTTCTAACTAACCTGTAACACAGACTTGCCTGTAACACTGTACCTGTTTTGTTCTGTTTGCACTGTACTTGTCTTTGACACAGAACCTATGTAAAGAGCTGTTGCTCAAAGGTATGAATCCTAGCTCTCAATAAATAAATAAAATAAACACAACCCACCTGACCTCCCTGGCAAGTGGCACATGGAACCCTGCTTCCAGTATGCAAAGATCTGATGTCACGGGGCAGAGCCAGAGGATATACCACCTGGATGGTGGGAGGAGCTTACCTTGAAGACTTCTGATAACTCAGCTGATGCTGGGAAGACTGCCAGCATGTGTATGCAAACTATCTACCACTAGTAGAGCCACGGTTATAAGTGAGTAGCCGATATTTCTGGGCGTATCTGCAAATGTCTCAGGATTATCCAAGCTGCTCTGTTTATAATGGACGGCACACAGTACAGTCTATTTATTTCTGACAAACAGTATCCTCAGCATTATGCATTAGAATGGTGTGCAGTTCTAACACATTGTTCGGAGAGTCAATAAACATACCAAGCAGTGCTTTCATTCTGCATGGTCTGCATTTCAGGCACTGCTCGTTGCCATGGCTGTCAGACAGAATCATTGATGTCTAGTCTTGTCCATGCCATGTCTTGCATAAAAACAGCTGTTTCCTGCAAAATTGCTGTTTATTGAAATAGATTTTGTGGTTACTTGTAGTTTTGATTCCTGGTAAGGATGCTGTATGGGAAGTCCATGCACTCTCACAGTCTGTATGATGTGGTTTGCAATAAGCAGAAACTAAATTGACCATCATATTCCAAAGGATTAACTGTACTGGGAAGTGAAGATTCAGTGGTAGTGAATTTGAGGTGGGGGTAATTCATGGGGATTCACTCATAAACAGTAGTTTCTTCCATTTCAATGGGATAGGGACACAGTCTGGCCAACTCTCAGGATTATAGGTCACATCTCTTATGATTATTCAGCTATAGCTTTGTGGAAAGGCCCAGGTAGTGGTATGGCATTTCCATAGCTTTACTGGTTATTCAGAAGTTCCATCCCTTATTCTTTCTTACTGTAAATGTCTTGGAATGTTGAGTATGGAATCTTGCATTCTGATTGGCTCACTATTTGTTCTTACCCTGCAGGTGATGGACTGCCAACTGTTTTTAAGGCACAGCCAGGTTGGGTTACTGTCAATTAATTTACCCTTGGGGGGTTATGAAGTATGAGGTGCAGCTGAGTGCTTTATACCCCTAGCGTTAGATTAACAAAGATAACCCAACTCCTTCGGGGGGGTCTTAATTCTATTGTTAATCTAAAATATTTTCATTTTTTAATTAATATTTTTATAGTAGTTCTTGTGTACAGGAAGGTTTCCAGTCATTACCCTAACCCTGTTAAAATGTTGTCAACCAATTAGAACGCTCCTTTTCTCAAGGTAGAGAAAGGAGTAACCACATGGATGTAAAACTAGCTAAAGGGGCAAACACAGAGGGTGGTTGTGAATGAGGAACAGTCGGAGGATAAAGAGGTGACAAGTGGAGCACCACAGGGCTCAGTCCTTGGGCCATCCTCCATAACATATCCATTTGAACAGCTAGTGTACTGGCTGGAATTAATGGTAATTTTCAGATGCAGTCAGCTGTCACTTTTTATATCTGAAGTATTTTTTTCTTTTCTGTTTGCTAATTAGAAGATTTTCCAACTGGCAGTACTGAATCAATGTGTGGAGAAACACTCTTTTATTTTTATTTATTTATTATTAAGATTCAGATTACAAAAATACCTTTGAGCTGAAAACTCATTTACAAAGGTTCCTCCATGTCAGTAGTTAACAATAACAAACAAACATAAATACAGGAGCAAGAACATGAACTTTATATAGCGGGATGGGCATAAAACCAAGACAAATGAGCCAAATACAATGTTACAGTGTAAGCCAGTAGTTACAAGGAACAGTAGCATTGCTAGGCTGTATACAGCAATCAGAAGGCAGTATAGCGCAGTGGTTTAAGGCTCTGAGCTGCAAACCTGGAGACCTGGGTTTGAATCCCACAGCCCCTACTTGCATACTGTATGACTCTGAGCAAGTCACTTAACTTTCTTGTGCTCCCAGGTTGCACCTGTAAACGAGCTTCAGCTTAGTGTGTCTGTCCTGGTTAAAATTAAAATAGGGAATGAGGCATTGTAAAGTGTATGGTACAAATAAGTGCAGTAGATAGTGCAGATCAACCAGAGGAGGCATTGTCAGGAGTTAGGAAGAAGGGAAAACTGTGAGACAAAGGCGAAGTATGGGAAGAGCTAAGAGTGAAGAGAAGACAGGGAGGGAAAAGTAGGTAGGGGAGAGATCAGTGGATTGGAAGCAAAGCAGCTTAACTGCTGTAGGTCAATACAATAAGTTGAGTCAGATCAGGTCTAAGAAGGGCAGTCACAGCCACAGACACAGAATGCTGAGAGGAGCTGCAGGAGCTTACACTTGAATGGACCAAGCTTCACTTCCAGTAGGAACCTCTAGCGTGTTCAGTCAATAGGGTGCAAAGTATTCAAAGGATTGTTGTCCTTGGGATGTGCGACGAAAAGCGACCTTAAAAGGCTGATTGAACATACATCTGGTGAATTGGGAAATTATAGCTGGGCTTATGAGGTTCTGGACCCCTGGAGAGGTCAGACCTGAGGTTGTTTTTTTTTGGCAAATATGCAGGTCTGGTATTGCAGCCTTTCTTTCAGGTTGAGCCAAATGGTTTGTGCGTATAACTCACAGGTGTATGTTAACCAGTGGGCATCCATGAGGCGTCTACATGCTTTGTTTAAGGTCATTGTTACCCTTTTTAGTGTGATGTCAGATTCTGCACCATAGACTACTAGGCCATTATCAATAGTGGAGATGACTGAGCTGTTTACTACAAGCCTGAGTGCATCAGCAGTCAGGCAATGTTTATGTCTGTACAGTAAACCTATTTTAGCATTGACCACTTTGGCGATATTGTCAATATGAGTTATGTAGGATAGGGCACTATCGAGTGTGACCCTTAAGTATTTGAATGTGGGGACCAAGCCTAGTGGGGTGTTGGGGTTATTGCAGACGGTGAGTTGGTAGGATTTGTGCTTGTTTTGGGGCGCAGCAAATGTTGCGATCTTTGTTTTTTTATAGTTCATAAGAAACTTGTGCTCCAGAAAACCAAGCCTCTGCATTGGTAAAATTCTTCTGAAGCTGTTTTTCTAGTAGAACAGGGCCCAGGTTACTTGTGTAGAGAACCACATCATCCACACAGAGGAGGATGTTGTCCTGGCAAACTAGAGGGAGGCAGGTGGAGGCCAAAAAAAAGTCAGTTCTTTTCCTCCCACTACTTCATCAAAAATGTGACCAAACACACTGAGGCACCACAACTCTTTCAACCTGAGCAGTGAATTTCACAAGTTACCAATCAAAATGCAGGAAATTGTGACATCACTAGTAACCAAGAAGAGCCCATCCCTGCTGCTTCATGTGAAGGAGAATAAACTGGCAGTGAGAAATGGTTGTCCTTGGTTACTAATGATGTCACAGTCAGTGTGGTCTCAGTGTTGATGTAGTGGGATGAACAGAATTGACTTTTTTAGCCTCCAGACAGAGTCCTGCTCCACACATCAACCCTGTACTGCCAGGTAGAAAATCTTCTAATTAGCAAACAGAAAAGCAAAAATACTTCAGATATAAGAAGTGATAGCTGACTATATCTGAAAGCTTCTATTAATTCCAGGCAGTACAGTAGCTGTTTAAGATATATGGATAGGAGTGCTGGGGAACAGCTGCCTCTTTGTGGAAGACGCCAAGATCTGCAGAAGGGTGAATAGTGAGGATGGGGTCAGAGCAATGAGGGGAGGCCTGGAATGGCTTAAAAGGGGGGTACAGGATATGGCAGCTGAGAGGATTCAATGCCAAGAAACATAAGGGCTATCACGGTACAGTGGAATGGGGAGTTAAACAACCAAATCCACATGGCACAATGGGAGAAGGCAGCCCTTCCCCTCAGCAAAGTGATTCAGGCTCCCTACTGGAAAGAGTTTGGATAGAAGCTTAGACTTCAATTTTTTCATACCCTCAAAATGATTTCGAAGTACAAGCAGGACCCAACAGGGATATGTTGGAGAGGCTGTGGTACCCTACAAGCCAGTCACACACACATAATGTGGGCCTGTCCAGTGCTGGAGCAGTACTGGAAAGGGGTATTGATTGAGTTGGTCTCAGTTTATGATATCCAGGACTTACTAATGCCTATATTCATCCTTACCTTTACTTTATCGGAAGGCTATAAGATGGAGAAACCAGTCTAGAAACAAATTATAATTCTGCTCCTAGCAGCCCACAAAACAGTTTCTAGGCTCTAGGGCACTCCAACCAAAGCTGCAAGGGTTAAAACTGTTAGGGGAAATCTACACAATGGAGAGACTGTCTGCAGGTCTTCTAGATAGGAAGGAAGCATTTGTGATCAAATGGAGAAAATGGGCCCTGTATCAACTGAAACATTATAGACACTTTATTCCTTAATCCTGATTTTCAACATTTTGATATATCAGTTTCTTAAACTCTATATCTCTGACTTATTCCAGACTTCTGAAATTGGCAATACTTGTCTGCAGTGGGTTAATTTTTTATTTATTTTATTGATGTTAAATTGCACATGGGGAGTGCTTTACTTTTTCTTGGAACTACATGTAACTGTACTCCTGGAAAGAGTTGTATGTAATGTAGGAGATGTATTAATGTTTCTCTCATGTCCATCTGTAACTTATTATTTTTTGAGAAAAAACAAAAGAAAAGAAAAATAAAGAACAAGAAAAAAAAAAAAAAAAGAAACATAAGGGCTGTTTACATGGTCACCTTTGCACTGGAGCAGCCTGAGCGCTTGAGTTGCTCTGGTGCAAAGGCAACCATGGAAACACTTACCAGACTGCGGTAAGTCAATCCCTGTACCACTTCAGGAGCCACAACAAACCTCGAGATGCGAGTCAGAGCAAGCAGTGCAAGCAGCTGTGTGGACAAGCTAGAGCACTCGCTCCGATGTACCAGGGGCTGATGTCAATCAGCAGATGAGCCCAAGTCACAGCCTTCCTCTAGGGCATCTTGCATCAGCACTGAGAGGGGCTGTGTAAACGTGCAGCATGATTGCTCTGGAAGGTTGAAGCAGCACAGGAGCAGCAACAAGAGGTAAGTTGAGTGGTCCTGTAAATGCAGCTTAAGGTACTGCAATGCACAGCAGGAACAAAAACTCTTAAATACAATACCTGATTGGGGAGGGGGTGCTAATAGATAGCAACTGGGGAAAGGGACCTGGGAGATAATATCAGAAAGCCTGAACATGACAGCACAGACTAGTGCAACAGGGCAGTGGGGAGGGCTAACGGTATACTAGAGTGCATAGGAAGGGACATGAGTAGCAGAAGCAGGGAAGTGATCCTTCCCCTGTGTAGGTCCCTGGTGTGTCCCCACCTGGCGTACTTGGCAAGGTTTTGGAGCCACTCCTCAGGAAGGACTGTAATAGTGTGGAGACTGTGCAGTGAGGGGTGACCAAAATGGTCCAGGGCTGGGGGAGAAATCATACATGGGAAGATCTTAGATTGAGATTAAAGATCAAGGAGGGACCTTAACATGTACACCCTGGGGAGAAGGAGATATGCTAGAATTGTACAGACGCCTCAGTTTATTTATTTAAGAGTTTTACCAGGGAGGCACGCTGAGCAGAGTACTGCTCGATTCCAGGTGCACCCTGGGGGAAGGGAACAATTGGAGTGCAGACATATTTGTACAGAATATTGTAGACATTTTATATTAACAGCGCTGACACTTTGTACAGAATATTGTAGACATGTTCAGGCTTTCCGATATTGTCGCAGTGGGATTAACAAGGTGAAATGCAATGAATAGGGAAAAGGGAATACTGGTAAATAGGCAGGAAGGGGGAGGGTTGACGGAGACCAGATAGGGTTGGCAGAAACAGAATAGGCAGAGAAAATCTGGGCAGACTGGGTGGGCCAAGTGGCCCTTTTCTGCCAACAGTTTCTATGTAATTGTTCATCCTAAGCACCACCACAGACACAAGGGAGAAATCTGCTGAAGCTGGCGTGGGATAGGTTCAGGAGTGATGTCCGCAAGCACTTTTTCACACAAAGAGTGGTGGTCAAGTGGAACAGACTGCTGGGGGGGGGTGGTGAGCTATGTCGAAACTGAGTGGATTCAAATGTGAGTGATACAGGCGGGTCTGATAAGGGAAGTAGGGGAGGAGAGGGAGAATGAGAACAGGAGAGGGAAAATGGAGAACAGTGGTCACTAGGTCCACTGCACAAGTAGTACTTAGGGCTGGGCTGACTGTAATGGCTGGTAGGCCATTTGCTGCTGTCATATTCCATGTTTTTCTATTTTCTGTGAAATTGCATGACTACATTTGCTGAGGAATGCAGTACCATATGGCTACAAAAAGTATTGTGAGATTAACTGAAAAATGACATTCCATAAAAACATACTTATCCACAGAAAACATGGTTAGTTCCATATAAAATACACCTGCAGATGAAATTCTGCACCATATTATTTGGGGGGCATGTCACGATGCACATGGTGACATTTAGGGATACATAAACATTCACAGGAAACATTAAAAGAGGCAATTATTGATAATCAAAGGCCTGTAACAGAAAATGGGTCCATTTCATTCTCCAACGTTTATTGAATAAACCTGAAATGGACACGGAAAGTTTTCTGTAGAAAACCTGTGAATCCACAGAATGGTGTTCCACCATTCTGACAAAATCCACAGATTCATGGAAAGACCTATGGCTTTTCTGTGATGGAATTCTGCCATCCCACTTCCCATGGAATTCTGTGGAAAATTAGTCAGAAGTTTTTTTAACATTCCACGGAATTCCATTCACCCAAAATCTGAGAATTCCACACGGCACTAGCAGAGAGCAATATCAGTTGCAGGGTGTGCGTTATTGTGGGATAATGGCACACCTCAAGAAGTGAAGCCGGAGGCAAAGCCAAGGGCTTTACGCACCTGAGAAGTGCAGTTATCCCTCAATTACGCACACCCTGGGATGCCTTATTGCGATTATAAAATGACTTCCCTGATTTTTTTTTATTTTAGGACCAAGTAATGAGGTTCAGAATGTTAAGCATTTCTGACCTGTGCTGTTGTGCTGCACGGTTGTGTTGTGTTGTGCTAGCTCCTATTCCCAGCTAATGAAATTCCGTCAACTTAGAAACGCTTGCACCTCTGCAACCAGGTATGCAAAAGCCGAATACTTCACCTCATCATTTAACCACAATATAAGCCACCCTTCCAAATTTTGGAAAATAGTCTAATCCCTCTTCTCCCCCCCCACTCAACCACCCTCTCCACTCCTCTCAGATGGTAACACTGTCTGATCCCCACTGTCGCAAACACCTTCAATACATTCTTCACCTCTTGCGCCTCCTCACTCCTTGCTGCTCCCCCCAACCTCTTTCACTACTCCTGCTACCCTCCACCCCACAAACAACAACACAGTCCCACCTTTTTCCTTCTCACCCATCTCCCCAAATGACACCCTTAAAGCTCCCCTTGCCTTAAGCCCTAACAAAGGAAAGAGTCCAGATGATTTGGACTCCAAGCTACTGCACCTATCTGCCCGCAGCATCTGTACACCCCTGGATGCACTTCTAAACCTATTATTCTCTATAGCCATAGTTCCTACTAAGTGGAAACTCTCCACAGTAATTCTTCTTCCTAAGGGCGGAGACCCTACAAACCCAGGTAACTATCTCCCAATCCCCCTACTCCCTATTCTAGCAAAATTACAAGAGCACATCGTTCTCTCCCAAATCACCCCCTACTTTAACTCATCCTCCCTTTTCACACTTTTCCAGTCAGGCTTCCAGAAGTCCCATTCCACAACCTCCTTCTTCATTTGGCTCACTGACTTCATAGTCACCTGTATGGATCAGAAGCAGATCACCTCCGTTATATTCGTCGACCTGGCAAAGGCCTTCGACACAGCAGCTCACTCCCTGCTCCTCCACAAACTTACATCTGCTGGACTTTCCTACTCAGCCACTGCCTGGTTCCAGTCCTACCTTCAAGGTAGGATGCAATCAGTCAAGATAAACTCCTTCCTCCCCCACTTTCCATCAATACTGGCATCCCACAGGGCTCAGTGCTCAGCCCAATCCTTTTCTCAATATTCTTTAATGACTAACCTGCTATCTGCTCTTCTATCAATATACACATGTATGCAGATGATACTGTATTACACACCTCTGTGCTTCCCATTCTGATGTGGTAGAAAGACTACAGCAGGACGTCATTAAGCTGCAGTGATGGTTCCAAGCCAACCAACTCTTCCTAAATGCCAAAAAGACTGTCTCCATGACCTTTGGCATTAGGCAGAGACTTTCTAAATCCCCACACCCAGCAATCTTACACACCTTAGATGGTAACCCATTAGAGAATGTCACCTCCTTCAGATATCTTGGTGTTTGGCTGGACAAACACCTGGACTTTTCTGTACACGTGAATGCAATCATTAAGAAACTATCCCCAAAACTTGGTGCCTTGTACCATGATCATAATGGTATTCCACTGCCAGCTAGCCGTGCACTGGTGCAGAAAATAATCCTCCCCTCATTTGACTATGCCAATATAGTCTACAGTGCCACTCCTAAATCCATACTGGCCAGACTGGACACTCTCTATAACTCCTTCTGTTGCTTCATTCTATCCTGCCCCTTACACCAATCACTGTGATATGTCCAAAGTCCTCCCATCCCTTGATTCCAGACACATTACCCATTCTGCTTCCTTTAAAGCCAAATTCTGGTTTGGATCATTACCCCTTTACCTCAGCTCTACTCTATTTACCACCACGCAATCCCTTTACTTCCTCCACAGCATAGAACCCAGACTCCTGGCCATCCCTCACAGATAAACTACTGCCAGTCAATCTGCCTTCTCATACTGATTCCCCAAGCTGTGGAATACCCTCTCCTTTCCCATCTGAAGTGCAACCTCCCCCTCTGCCCTCTCCTCCCTCCTATGTAATTTCACATCCTCTACATGTTCCTGCCTCATAAGCCCTATTTACACAGTGGCATTTGCACTGCAGCAGCCCAAGCGTTCTAGTGGCTTCAGTACAAATGCTGCCTTGTGGACACTTACTGGATTGCGGTGAGCCGATCCTTACTCCGCTCCTGCAGTCCCAGAAAGTCTGTGAACATGTTCTAGAGCGAGTGATTTAATCATCCATGTGGACAGGCTGCACCGCTCACTCCCACGTGCCAGATCCTGCGGGCGTCTTTTGGCTTTTTTAGCTGACCACCCCTTGACTTCCAGCCCCTCTCTAGCATATCTTGCATCAGTGCTGAGAAGGGCTGAGTAGACGCAGAATCAGAGCATCTTCTTCAGTTGGAGCAGTGCTTCAATGCTCCCCAGAAGGAGCGAAGTCAGCCATGTAAACACGCCTTAACATACACTTCCCTTATTCCCAAGCCTTCACAGACCCATGCCACCTGACACTAGTCACTAACCATTCAACAACTATGAAATCAGCTCCCCCTCTTTAACCTGCTCCTTACAGCTACCACTAAAAACATGCTGGCTTCTCCTAAGACATCTATTACATCTTACCCTTGTACCCCTACCAGCCCACTCCTTCTTCTCTACTAATCCGTTGTCTGCACTGTAGCATACCTACAGTTAACTCCTTTTGACATTTTTGAATTGTTATGTCTATTATGCTAGTGTGCTATGTTAGGCTTTAACAGTCTGAAAAGCAAATATGATTCTCTCCGTTCCTGATACATACCCTGTTGCTTGCGTAACCTCCGAATGCCTGTAAATACTGATTGTGTAAATGATTCTCATACTATTATGTAAATATAAATGCTGTTCAAATGTAAAATGTGCTATGTAAACTGTAAAATGTGACGTGCCATCTCCCTTCCCCTTCCCCCCAGGATGCACCTGGAAACGAGAATTCTGCTCAGTATGCCTTCCTGGTGAAACATTTAAATAAATAAATACGGTTACAGCACAGTCATGTGAATGGATTCCACCAATCGCAGTACTGTATTTCTCTTATCCTTTTATAATTAATCTTAATCAGCAAAAAATTTATGTTAAATGATGAGTGTTCTAGTACAGCTTAGAAGACTGATGAAATTCTAGGCACAGCTATATTGAAGAGAGCTCTCTTTTAATTATTTCAAATCTGAGCTCTCTCCCTCTCTTTCTCGCCCTCTCTCTTTTTTTAAGGCCCACTAGGCACAGGTGCCTGTTTTCAGGGGCATCCCGGGAGCACTGGGGAGGTTAAGTGACTTGCTCAGTCACACAGTATACAAGTGGGGGCTGTGGGAATCAAACCCTGGTCTGCAGGATGTACCAAGCTCATTCACAGCTTGTTACTCTAACCTGTAGGCTATACAACCAACCCCCTTTTATTTACAGTATCTCATATCTAAAAAAAAATTGAAGCAGATTCAAACTAAAAAAAGGCATTGTGCATGGCTAGAGAAAAGGGACAATCAAAAATTAAATAAGGAGGCATGCATAGCGTTTTTCGCTGTAACTGTGGCTTTAAAATGAAATGCCGGCATGCTGGTACATAAAAAGCCCCAACCTTTCCTGACTGACCTTGCTATGAAAGGGGAACTGCATCTACTGCTGAGAGACTCTGTGGAAAACACAGTAATGAAATGCTGATGAGGTGGTGACGTACAAGAGAACTGAAAACAGAGTCAGTTACTTCACATTTTAAATGCCTCATCATAAGGCTCTCAGTTTAGGGCAGCAGAGAACTTCATTTAACACAGGAAGTTCACTGACTGGCAAGTTTTGTCTTTGTAAAAGAGTTTGCACCAGCTGCTTTGCAGACGCAGTCTCTGGGAACGGCTGTAATAGCCTTTCACAATAAAATATATATTTTTTAATTAGGGATGATCTGGCCAGTAATTATGACAGAAGTTAGGAAGTGCTTTTTATCTAGTCATGTGTAAGCCTCCACCCCCCCCCCCCCGAGGTCTAGAGGTATGCCAGATGGTAAACTTGGGGCGGAGGGGGCACTTGCAGCCAGAAACACAGTCCCAGAAAATTTGACTCGTTACCTGGGTTCCTAGTAGATGTCTTCAGAGGGGGTGCAGGCTATACTTAGCAGTGAGGGGTGACAGCAGCTGTAGGGGTGAACTTATTTAGTGCGATCACTCAATGCCATAAATAAAGTCCATGGTCCACTCTGGGTTCAAAGAAGAAGAAAAATGATAGAACTGCATAAATTTGATTGTCACTTCATGGTGCGTGGGGTGCAAATCCCACAGTGAGTAACCTTCAGGGCGAGATGCCCAATACAGTCTGCAGCAAACTTTCATGTCCCAGAAGCTCTTACACTGCAGTGTTCCCTCAGGGCCAAACAGGCTCCTCTAATCCTAGCAACAGCAACAATAATGGGCCAAAAACCAGGCCTCCCAGGTTCATGTCTCCCGACAATCTCTTCTGCATGAGCTTGTTTCTTTTTCCTCTCTCAATGCAGTGCACACACTGGCTCACACCACACTAGCAGCTACAGAATATAGAGTAGCTGTGATCTGAATGTTATCTCCCAGCGTCGGTGGTTCGAATCCAGAGCTCCCACTTGGATGGTCTCTGCTAAACAGCAAACAAAGTCCCCACAGAAAGTGCCAAGTCCCCTCTATCCTAAGCCAGTACAGCTCTGAGCATCCCAGGGCAACATATGAAGGACCCTGGCGATTCCGGGGACCAGTGCACTTTCTGCTCTTAGGCTGCATAGGCTTCCAGATGCCTCCTGGCCAGGCCAAAGTGCCAGCAGAAAAGGGAGACAGGCTACCACCACTGTGCTCCCTGCAGTATGGACTGTCACCACTGCACTGCCCAAATGACCCAGCACAGAGTTTTGCATGCTGTCGCTCACAGATGAGGGTAAATGGGACCCACCTGTGCCACCGCACCAAGGTGCCAGAGATCACGAGGTGGGCCATTGACTTCCTTCACAGGCTCTGTTTCCCCAGTGGCACAGGTGATCCCAATCAAAAGGCTCCAGACCCCACCATGGACTCCCAGATGCTACACTTCTCCACTGGTCTTTGATGTCAGAGGGTCGGGGGCAATCGGCCCACCCTGGCCCTGAACCTTGGCCATCACAGCCAAACACTCCATGGGCCACCTCCTCTCTCTTCTCTCCCCAGGACTTCTCCATACATGCCAAAACCTCCCCTTTTTATACCCGTTGAGCTGAGGTCCCCACCAACCCCGCTGGCAGGCAGGGTTTCAGCTCCAGACACTGCCACTACAATAAATTAACTAGTGAGCTCCCAGAGGGGGGCTTATACATGGGATTGAAGCAGATCAGATCCATGGTTTGATGCAATCAGTATCTGATGGTATCCAACATCTGGCCGAAATGGTATTATCCATCAGTATCCGATGGTATCCAACATCTGGCTGAAATGGTAGCATCATCAGTATCCGATGGTATCCAACATCTGGCCAAAATGGTTGTATCCATCAGTATCAGATGGTATCCAACATCTGGCTGAAATGGTATTATCCATCAGTATCCGATGGTATCCAACATCTGGCTGAAATGGTAGTATCATCAGTATCCGACGGTATCCAACATCTGGCCGAAATGGTTGTATCCATCAGTATCCGATGGTATCCAACATCTGGCTGAAATGGTAGCATCCATCAGTATCCGATGGTATACAACATCTGGCCGAAATGGTAGTATCCATCGATATCCGATGGTATCCATCATCTGGCTGAAATGGTAGTATCCACCAGTATCTGATCTCAGCTGACACCATTCTAGCACCACTAGGCCTAACAAACTTACCTGGTTAACAAAAACTGAGATAAATAAATAAAAGCTATGAGCTGCAAATGTGAGTACTACAGATGGAGATAATATCAGCAACTTCCTGTGGCAATGGCTTGCTGGCACATTATATTTAGATACAGAGACGGTAATTGTGCCTGTCTACCGAGTTAACATGTGCTCCAAACCAAATGACACTTGCTGTACTAGAATGATAAATTGCAGTTACAGATAATATGGCAACTTAAGACAAGAGTCTTATGCAGTGAGGAGTTTGTTCCTAATTTCGATGGAGGATCAGCAATTGAGACTTTTTTTCCCCCAACTTATTCTTTACTATGACAGCATGCCAAAAGCAGTTTGATGAAGTCTGGAAGCAGATCTGGATTCTGTATCATCCATACTTTTCTACTGCCAGCCACCACTGTAAGAGAGGTACCGTACGGTAGCAATGTGTTCCAGTTTCCTGAGCCAAAAGAGGCAGGCAAATGGATAGATAAGACAAGTAGGGGATTTGAGTGAGGCAGAATTGGAGGACAGTGTCTGAATAGCAGCCCGCCTAACCCAATGAATCCCTGACTTAATGTTTATACTTCATGCAGTCATCTCAGCTGAGAGTAACACCCTGGAGATGGAATCTACAGTATGCAAATTTTTTGAATGTAGGTTCAAACGCTGCACCTGTGCTCCACTCTGGCCTTTTGCTCAGATCACTTTCTCCTCCTGAAGAGAGCAGTCATCCCGTAGTGAACTCCGGTAACAGCTGGTGCTCCAATCACGTTATTTATTTTGTAGTTTATTTAAAAGTGTAATCATAGTTTTTTGACTACTCTGCATTAGCTAGGTTTTTTCAGTAGTTTAGGGTTTCTCTGGTTCCCGATTGATTCCCAGGAACCAGAGACTATCCTAACTGGCTACCATTTTACTTTTTGTCTATGTTTGGCTACTAACATAGAAACATAGACCTTGACGGCAGATAAGGACTGCTTGGCCCACCCAGTCTGCCCATATCCCTACTTATTGGATAAGCTGCAGATCCTAGTTAACCAACAGCCTACTTCCTCCTACTCCCCACTATAATTGCCTTATGTCTGTCCCATGCATTCTTGACTTCCCCCATTGTTTTTGACCCTACAACCTCCTCAGGAAGGCAGTTCCATGCATCCATCACCCTCTCCGTGAAAAAATACTTCCTCACGTTGCCCCTGAGCCGTCCCCCCAATTATCTTCAAATTGTGCCCCTTGCTATTGCATATCTCTTTTTCTGAAAGATGCTACCCTCTTGGACTTTGTTGATTCCTTTGAGGTACTTGAAAGTTTCTATCATGTCCCCTCTCTCCCTCCTTTCATCGAGGTATACATATTAATCTCCTTTAGTCTCCCTTCGTATGGTTGCTGGTGCAGACCCTGCAGCATTTTAGTTGCCCTCCTCCGGACTGCCTCCATCCTGTCTATGTCCTTTTCCTTCCAGTCCCTCCACAATGTTATTTTTTAGTCTTTGGTGACCGGGTAAGGCCCACTAGGCACAAGTGCCTGTTTTCAGGGGTGACCTGGGAGTACTGGGCGGTTAAGTGACTTGTCACTTATAAAGACATTAAAGAGGACCGGCCTCAGTACTGAACCCTGTGGTACCCCACTAGTAACCCCCCTTTCTTCAGAGTGTACTCTGTTTACTATTACTCTCTGCGTCCTGTTGTCCAGTCAATTATTTACCCAGGCCATCACCCTGGGACTACTCCCAGGCTGGCTAACTTGTTTATTAATCTTTTTTGTGGTACTATGTCAAATGCCTTGCTAAAGTCTAGGTAGGTCATGTCCACAATCCCTCCCTGGTCTATTACTTTGGTCACCAAGTTAAAGAAATCTATTAGATTTGTCTGACATGACCTTGCTGCTGGGAATCCATGCTGCCTTGGGTCCTGTGCCCTGCTGGCCTCTAGGCACTCAACAATTCTTTCTTTTAGAAGTGATGTCATCATTTTCCCTATCACTGAGGTCAAACTAACATGTCTGTAGTTTCCTGCCTCTGCCTTGCTCCCACTTTTCTGAAGGGGAATCACATACTGTAAGAATTGCTTCCAGCTACTGGCAAGGGCAGACTATCACGAGCTTTGTTTAAAATGTCTATGTGGGGAGTAGTACAATGTAATGGCTGTGGAACAGCAGTCCTCCTGGAGTCTTTCTGGAGGCTGAGATGCTGCCCTGTTTGCTGACAACTATCTGCCCAGAAGGAGGAAGTTACCCGTCTTCAGGCCGCACTGGACAGTAGCAAGGGAACCTCCCCCATCCAGGGAGCACCAGAGCCACCACCACTACCTCAGAGGTTGCGAAGAAAGCACAGCAGTTGGACCATAGTGGGCTCAGGAAGGGTAAGGGTGGTGGAACAGAGGCACACCCAGTCAGTTGTTCCACTCCACAATCCATACATCATTCTGGGGGAGCATAGTTCCCCTATGGATGCACCCACAGAGGAGACTAAGGAGGGTGCAGACAACTGTCACAAGGGAAGCCCTCAGGAAGGTGGCAGAGGGCACCACAGGGAAAGGAAGTAGCTGCTGGTGGGGGACTCAATTATTAGGGGGATAGAACTGGGGGGAGCAGGGAAAACTGAAGTAAGGTGTCTGCCTGGTGCCATGGCTTGGAGGGACAGGAAGCGCATCCTTAGGATCACGAGAACAGTTGCACAGGAGTCTGAGCTGGACATCATTGCCCACCTAGGGACAAATGACTTGGCTCATCATGAGATTAGAGCAGTGCAGAAGGACTTTGTAGAGTTGGGGAGGGGCTTAAGACAAGTGGCACACACAGTATCCTTCTCAGAGGTACTGCCTGTCAGTGGCATGGGTGAGGCGAGGGTACTTTGCACCATGCAGTTTAACGAATGGTTGAAAAAATGGTGTATGGAGCACAGGGGTTTGGCTTCATTTGGGACTGGGGTTCCACCTGGAGGGACACCAGCCTATACTGGCAGGATGGTCTGCATCTGTCCAGGAAGGGAACAAGTCTTTTGGGCAATCGGTTTAAATGCTTCATTGGCAAGCTTTTAAACTAGTCAAGGGGAGGCACTGATAAGCAGCAGGAAAATCCTAGCTTCCCTACAAAACAGGGTACTAAATGAGAAAAAGACCAAGGTAGAAAGGTTAGTGGGGATGCTGCTACAGAAGGTAAAGCCATCGAAAATGAGAGCAATGAGTACCAATGCCCATAGTCTGGGTAACAAGCTTTCTGAATTAGTGGCCTTGATGGAGGAGGAACATCTGGATATTGTGGCAGTCACAGAAACATGGTACACACAGAACCATGACTGGGACGTAAACATACCAGGATGCACTATCTACAGGAGGGACAGGGAGGGTAAAAGAGGAGGAGGAGTAGCTCTCTACATAAGAGAAGAAATCAAAGCAACAGAACAAAAGGGTAAACAGGGAGGAGAAGAAGCACTGTGTGTCAATTTGGAGGCAGGCAATGGCACCACAATCTGCACAGGGGTTGTATACAGATCCCCTTCTCAGGGGGTGAAAATGGACAAGGAAATGATAGAAAGCATACTTAGAATGGCAGATAAAGGGGAGATATTGCTGATGGGTGATCTGAATATGCCAGATGTTAACTGAAGTGCAGTTGCAGCAGCCACTTCTAAGAGTGGGGTTATTCTAGATGCCCTACAGGGGGCATGCCTTAGACAACTAGTATTGGAACCCACTCGAGAGGAGCAATCTTAGACCTAGTCCTCTCAAATGGAGATGGAGAGAGATCACAGATGTAAGTGGGTAGCCATCTGGGAACTAGCGACCATCGAACAGTATGGTTCACAATAAACACAGCAATAGAGTCAAGCCATACAAAGGCAAAAGTACGGACTTCAGGAGGGCTGACTTTGCCAAAATGGGTGAGTGCCTAAGGAATGCACTAGCAAATGGGCAGGAAGGAGGGGTGGAAGAACAATGAGAATAATAAAAACTGCCATCACAGAGGTAACAAGCCTTTGTGTGAAGCAAATAAACAAAACAAAACAATGTAAGAAACCACTATGGTTCTCAAAGGAGGTAGCAGTGAAGGTTCAAGAGAAAAAGAAAGCATTCAGAAAGTACAAGGAATCACAGAAGGAGCAGGACAGAGAATTGTATCAGTTAAAGCAAAAGGAGCTGGGAAGACAGTCAGAACAGCAAAGGCCAGAACTGAGGAAAGATAGCCAACTCAGTTAAGAAGGGGATAAAACCTTTTAGGTACATTGGGGAGCCGAAGAAGACTAAGGGAGGGATAGTGAGGCTTAATAAAGGGAGGGGTGGGCAGAGGATGACTGTGAAAGAGCAGAGATACTAAACAAATATTTTTGCTCAATATTTACAAATGAAGAGGGGTACCTAAAACAAACAATAGAAACACTCTGGATACAGAAGTTGATACCAGCCATTTACAGAAGAAAGGGTTCTGAAAGAACTCTTAAAACTGAAGGTGGACAAAGCAATGGGGCCTGATGGGATTCATCCCAGAATTCTAAAAGAACTAAGGGTAGAACTAGTGACACCACTGACTACTCTCTTTAACAAATCATGGGAAGATGGGGTGGTACCTGAGGACTGGAGGAGGGCAGATGTGATTCCCCTTCACAAAAGTGGGAGCAGGGCAGAAGCGGGAAACTACAGACCAGTTAGTTTAACCTCAGTGATAGGGAAAATGATGGAATCACTTCTGAAGGAAAGAATTGTCGAGTACCTAGAGGCCAGAGGAGCACAGGACCCAAGGCAGCATGGATTCACAGCAGGAAGGTCATGCCAGACGAATCTAATAGATTTCTTTGACTGGGTGACCAAAGTAGTAGATCAGGGAGGGGCTGCGGACATGGCCTACCTAGACTTTAGCAAGGCATTTGATTCAGTCCCACACAAAAGATTAATATACAAGTTAGCCAGCCTGGGAGTGGGTCCCAAGATGATAGCATGGGTAAAAATTGGCTGGAGAATAGGACACAGAGGGTAATAGTAAATGGAGTCCACTCTGAAGAAAGGGGTTACTAGTGGGGTGCCGCAGGGTTCAGTATTAGGACCGGTCCTCTTCAATGTCTTTGTAGCGACATTGCAGAGGACTGGAAGAAAAGAATATGTCTCTTTGCAGATGACACAA
Organism: Neoceratodus forsteri; assembly: GCA_016271365.2. Lineage (NCBI taxonomy): Eukaryota > Metazoa > Chordata > Ceratodontiformes > Ceratodontidae > Neoceratodus > Neoceratodus forsteri. The sequence continues at coordinate 165,063,995 of JADMNL010000025.1, read as the reverse complement.
AGATCTGCAACAGAGTTGATGCACAAGGTGGGGTGGAAAGGATGAGAAGGGACTTGGCAAGGTTAGAGAATGGTCAAATGTATGGCAGCTTAGATTTAATGCTAAGAAGTGCAAGGTAATGCACCTGGGAAACAAAACCCAGGAAGAGTACAACAATGGGGGTGAGATACTAACAACAACAAAATGGAAAGAGACCTGGGGTAGTCATATCAGATGACTTAAAGGTGGGCAAGCAATGTGAGAGGGCAGTAAGGAGGGCTGGGGGATACTGGGATGCATAGGGAGAGGCATCACCAGTAGAAAACAGGAAGTTGTTATCCCTCTGTACAGACAGCTGGTGAAACCCCATCTGGAGTACTGTGTGCGGTTCTGGAGACCCAGTCTCTGCAAGGACATAGACAAGATGGAAGCTGTCCAGAAGAGGGCAACTAAAATGGTGCAAGGTCTGCACCTGAAGACATATGAAGAGAGACTAAAGGAGCTTAACATGTATAGCCTCGAGGAAAGGAGGGAGAGGGGGGACATGATGGAAACGTTCAAGTACCTCAAGGGAATCAATAAAGTCCAAGAGGGTAGCATCTTTCAAAGAAAGAGGTGTGCAAGAACAAGGGGGCACAATTTGAAGATGGGGGGTGGCTCAGAGGTAATGTAAGGAAGTATTTTTTCACAGAGAGGATTGTGGATGCATGGAATGGCCTTCCGGAGGAGGTTGTGGAGTCAAAAACAGTGGTTGAATTCAAGCATGCATGGGACAGCCATAAGGCAATTCTAGGGGTTGGGGGTTAGAAAGAAGTAGGCTGCTGGTTAAGTAGGATCTGCAGCTTAAGGTAGGGAAATGGGCAGACTGAGTGGGCCGAGCGGTCCTTATCTGCCGTCAAATTCTATGTTTTTATGTTTCTATCTGCCCTCCTCCAGTCCTCAGGTACCATACCATCCTCCCATGAGTTGTTAAAAAGGGTAGTCAGTGGTGTCACTAGTTCTCCCCTTAGTTCTTTTAGAATCTCCAGTCAGGCCCCATTGCCTTGTCCACCTTGAGTTTTAGACCACATTGTATTTAAATCGGAAGTGGTTTAGTATTTCTTGGTTACATAAATTGCATAAAATGGAGCACTTTCATTTTCTGTTTCTATTTGTGCCCATTCATCTAGTTAATCAGGACCACTCAAAGTGAAAGGTGCAGTCACTACAGCACAGAACTGTACACAGTACGAGAGCCATTTTTACTTTGGGACTGTTATTCTCCATTGTTTTTGGGAATTGTTTTCTGTAAATTTAAGATTCTCTTATACTGGTATGTCAGAGAGACTGTGTGGGCCTTCAGTTTCAAAAAAACTGTAAGAATTGCTTCCAGCTACAAGCAAGGGCAGACTATCACAAGCTTTGTTTAAAATGTCTATGTCCACAACATGACTTTAAACATTTTAAGTCTTCTCCAATCTTTTGCTCCAAAACCTCATTAAAAAGGATTAAAAAGTTAAAAAGAAGCATGCCTTCTGAGTCTGACTTTGTGTCACCTAAAAATAATAAAAAAAGTTGTTCACAGTAAGCATTTGTCTATTTTTTGTCATTCTTATGGCATAAATAAAGCATTTTTTAAGAAATATTTACTGAGAAGTTGGAGTCTATACTTATATTGCTGGCGAGTGCTTGTATGTGTAAGAAGAAATAATAAAAAAGACTCTGAGGGTGGTCCCAGTGATGGTGGAAAGCACACATCTGAAAGGTCCATTTCCTCATGCACAGCAGCAAATAATGTAAAAGGTGACAAGAAAGAAAGATAAAGGTACACAGCCATCAGAAAGACTTGGTAAAGTTCATTCAGATATCAGGGTGTCTGAAAGGGGGAACCCTGAATCCAGTGAAGGCAAAAATAAAAGACCCTTACAGCAGGCACTGGAGATTAAAAGAAAAGGATGTCACTGCCACTCCTGAACAGAGAAAGGAGCAAGCAGATGGCACAAATAAAATGCCCTCATCAGAGGACATATCATTTTTATAACATTTGTAATTTGTACTACTGTATGTAATTGATTGTTTTGCACAAGGACCTCACTGGAAATGAACTAGTCTCAGGTGAGTAATCCTACTCAGTTTCTGAATAAAAAGTTGAAATGAAATGAAATGTGGCACTTTATCCAGGCAGGCCAGGCCATGGGAAATTTGAACGAGATATCTACTACAGCTCCACCCCCCCCAGCTCAAACTTCAACCTGTCTGCCTGCAGAGGAGGAGGAGGAGAATGAAGAATACAATGTGCAAATGGAGGAAGGTGACCCCATGGAGTTGGAGGGTGCACCTGAACAAGTTTTGAACCTCCTCTAAGGCATAATGAGGACTACTCACCCTTTTCCGAGCCAGAGTGGAGCACTGGCTAATGAAACTAACCCTTTTTATCATTTGTCAAACAAATGGTCAATACTCTCAATATTCCCCCACTAGGAACAGAGGAGGAGGATGAAGAGGACGCTGATTTTATGGACATGTTAGGAGTAGCTACACCAAGAAGAAAGTTACTTCCCATGTATAAACCACTTAAGAAGGCCATAGCAAAACCCCTGTCTGCACCCATCCCAGCTGGTACCGGGCAAATACATCACGGACAAAATATCACCGAACAGTACAAAGCAGGCTAATCATTGCCATCTGCAATGTTGGCATGGAATGATATTGCCAACTCAAACCCCATGGGCAGTGCACAGGGCGAATAGGCAAGGTGCCAACCGAGACCCCATCCCACCGAATGATGGCCCCAGGCACTGTAACTGCAGCCAGTCGCAATGTGAGGGCTGGTCCCCCTCAAACCTGCTGCGATGTGGTAGACTACATCCCTGGTGTCTAGTGGACGCCCCCATACCCCAACAGCGGCGGTGGCCAGCACAGCCCTCCACGCACATACAGCTGGCTGCTCCACTGAATGAGCCGTGTATGTATACGCTCATGCAGTTCGTTCAGTGGAGTGGCCAGCCATGGCAGTGTGTAGAAGGCTGTGCTGGCTACCCGTCCATTGTTGAGGTATGTTGGGGGGGTGCGGGGGTGGTCATCTACCTGCTGGGGTGGTGTAGGGGTGGGGGTCCACTAGACACCTGGGATGTAGTCTACCACATTGCAGCGGGTTGGGGGGGACCAACCATCACATTGTGGCTGGCTGCAGTTGCAGTGCCTGGGGCCATCATTCGGTGGAATAGGATCTAGGTTGGCACCTTGCCTATTCGTCCTGTGCATTGCCAATGGGGTTTCGGTTGGCGATATTGTTCCATGCCAACATTGTAGATGGCAATGATTATCCTGCTTTGTTTTGTTCGGTGATATTTTGTTCATGATGTATTCGCCCGGTACCATCTCAGCTGCAGGCATTGATGAGAAAATTGACAGAAACTATCAGGTGGACAAGCAGGGAGTGGAATACCTGTATGCCCATCCTGACCATCATGGAGTATTCCAGGCCGCAGCTTGTGAGAAAGCAAAAATCACTCTGTCTGCACAGCCCCCTGAAAAGGGCTCTAAAAATTGGATACTGTGGCCAAAGAAAGTTTATGCAATGGCTTCTCTGCTTATCAGACAAGCAGCTTATTTAGCACATACAGCACAGTACCAGATAGCACTTTGGAACACAATTCTGGCACAAAGAGTGGATGACGAATTGGCACAGGAGCTGCTTGTCACAGCATGATCAGCCCTGGATGCCACAAATTATAATTTCCACACAGCAGTGGGCACTAATGACGCTGCTGCTAGAGTTTTAGCTCATACAGTATCCTTAGAAAGTTGAAACAGGACTACCATCCTTTCTCAGGATACTCAAAAACTAGGCCACGTATTTCTCCTTTGAGGGAAATTCATGATTTGGTGACAAAACAGAGGCCTACATAAAAAAAAAAGTGGATGAATACAAAACCACTCTCAAACTCAACAATGAGAAGGAAAATGCCTCTACTTCCTACAGATCCTATGGGGGGGGCAGAGGAAGGAGATACTTTCCACGAGTCCATGTCTCTTATGTCCCCTATGAGTACCAGTCACAGAGGTTACTATAGGGGGAAGGGGGGAAAAAGGGCTTCCAGGAGTAATGCTACAGCTGTACGCCTAAGCCCCAGCCAAAACAAACCCCCTGACAATTTTGCCTAGGTCGCCCAACCATTGAGGAAGACTGGCACACTGCTTCCTGGAATGGGTAAACCTTATCACAGACAAGTGGGTACTGGAAGTAGTGGGCTAGGCGTTGTGTCTGCAGTTCAAACAATTTCCAAACTTGCAGAAACATGTAGGTTTTACTGCTCGCTCTCCCACAGAAAGAAGTCGGCTGGAACTGGAAGTGAAAAAGCTGTTAGTGTCAAAAGCCATAGAAAGAGTCCTTGCTTCCCAGTGGGCCAGGAGCCTATTCTCAAGATATGTCTTGACCCACAAGAAAAACTGGGAGTGGTGACCCATTTTACATCTCAGGTTTCTAAACGAGCATTTGAAAAAATTAAAATTCAAGATCGTCACCCTAAGGGCAGGGGTGCCAATAGAAATTCCTGAGCCTGGAACACTCCTTTAGGACAGGGCTCCCCTTAGCCTCACATCCCCTGTTACAGGTCCCCCTATGGACCCCCCTTTGGGATCCCTGGGTCACTGGGCCAGGGAAAGTTGTCCCCCGTCCCCCCCGTCTGCTTCCCTGCCTCAGGGCATTGATACAATCTTTGCAGAAAGGTCATTGACTGGGATCACTGGCTCTGAAATACACCTATTTTTATATTCCAGTTAGACAGCCTCAGAGAAAATACCTCAGATTCAAGCTGGGAAACTGCTAGTACCAATTCACAGCTCTCCAATTTGGTCTTACCTCAGCTCCAAGGGTTTTCGCAAAGTGCTTGGCTGTGGTGGCAGCACATCTGAGAAAACAAGGTGTGGTGGTTTTCCCCTACCTGGATGACTGGCTAGTCTCAAGGAAAACAGAACAAGAGACAACGTGTTCAGTTCAGTTGGTTAAAAGCACCTTGGAAAAGCTGGGATTCTCAATAAACCTGCAGATCTACAGCCTATTCAAGTGCTCGAGTTCATAAGAGCACAGCTAAATACCTTTCAGGGAAAAGCTTTCCTCCTGCAGGTGAGAGTTACATCTTTGACAGCAACAGCAGAGTCTTTCATAGTTGTTCAGCCAAGACCCGCAAGAGCCTTCTTACAGTTACTAGGGCAGATGGCCACATCCACAGCTGAGGTCCCATAGGCCAGGTTCCAAATGAGAGATACACACTACCACTTAAGAGATAACTGGTCTCAAAGATCGGATCCACTTTCAAAGCTAGTGCCAATAATCAAAGCACTAGTGGAATCATTAGAGTGGTGGAAGGAAGAAAACAACCACAGAGAGGGCATTCCCTTCCTTCAGCAAACACCAACAAGTATTCTTACTACAAATGCTGCACCCCTGGGGTGGGGTGCTCAGCTGCAGGACCTCACGGTTAGTTGCACATGGAGCCCACAGGAGTCACTAGAACGTATCAGCCTCCTGGAGCTCAAAGCAGTGCTGCAAGCAATGTAATCTTTCTCCTACCAGTTACAGGGTCAGTCTGTCAAAATCAGGACAGACATCACCACAACAATGCACTACATAAACAAGCAGGGAGGAACAAGATCCTCGAAACTGCATGGAGGCAATGAGGATCTGGGACCTGGCATTTTCCTTAGAAGCAACTTAAATTTGATTGATTGATTGATAAAACTTTATTGTACAATGGCAAAGAAAAAATACTGGACTCTGATTGGTCAGTCTTGGGCTGGACCTGTGATGTTATCCCAGCACAACATCACGGGTCTAGTCTCAGCCTCACTGTGAACCTAGAGATGATTGTTTGCTTGATTTGTTTCTACTTGATTGTTTCATCTTCTCTTAAAAAACAAAAATATTTTTCCACACAAAAATATCTTTAAAATTATTTTTTTATTCTGTGTAACAATGAGCCATTGTATAATAGCAATAATGTCCTCCAGGGTGTGTGTCGTTTGGGATAACGTCACGCCTCAGTCGTTGGGCGTACTCGACCTGCGGCCTCATGCCCAACCACCTGAGGCGTGATGTTATCCCAGCACGACACACCCTGTTGGGCATTATTGCTTAATTTTATACAGGAATATATAGATTAGGACCAAAGGCCCTGTTTTCAACTAAAATCCTGTGATCTTAAAGTACAAGTGTAAATAGATAAATAAAACAACATAATCTTCCATACTGGGTCTGCCTTAAGAACAAACATTAGACATACAAAATACTAACTTCAGATCTACATAACTTTAACAACTTCATACCTAACATGTACATTCAGTCTGTAAATATTCCATTAATGTAGTTTTAAAGGTGGACAGACTATTTATTGTCTTCAGATTTATTGGTAAGTTGTTCCAATGGCTGGCTATTTTGTTTTGCAACTTTGTCTCTCCAAGTTTTTTATGATATTTTAACATTGGAATTTTGCATTAACTTTTCTTGTTTGATATTTCAAGCTGTTTGATTGATGAAGTGTAAAGAATTTTGCTAGAAGATGTTTACTTTTGAAATAAATTATTTTGTGACAGATAGTTAACCAGATGTAGTTTCTTTGTGCGTCTGGATTTAACCAGTGCAACCGATTGTATATTATACAGTGGTGTGTTATGTTTTTACTCCTAGTTATGAATTTACCAAGTCTATAGTATACTTGGTTTACCTTATGTAATAGCTTTTGGGTAGAATTCATATAAAGGGGTGCTCCATATTCTAGGACTGGTATTATCATCTGCTTGACTAACTTCTCTCTGACTTCCCTTGAGAATACTCCTGCCACTCTTCTAAGAGCCCCCAATCTTTGGTTTGCCTTTTTATCCTGAGTATTAATTTGATCATTAAATGTCATATGTGAGTCCATTTGCACACCTAAATATCTGTATCCTTTCATCTCCATTACTTTTTTACCATGTGTTAGATGGATATGCAACTGTGGTCCACTCTCAACATGACCTGAACAAAACATCATACGCTGAGTTTTTTTTAAATTTAGGATTTGCAGTACATGTGTTAGGAAAAGACAATGCCCTGGCAGATTCCATAAGCAGAATCAGCCAGGGAAATCAGAAATGGGAATTAAACCAGCAGGTTCTGTTCACTGTGTTCAGAAGGTGGGGTACTCCCAACATAGACCTGTTCACATCTTGGGAGAACTATCAGCTCCTTTAGTTTCATTGCAGACCACCAGTAAAAGGGACAGTCCCAGAGGAAACCCTGGCACTGGACTGGACAGGGACGTTTCTGTATACCTTCCCACCATTCCCACGCATCCAGAAAGTACACCTGAAACTCAGGAGGGAACCTACAATAATGATCCTGATAGCTCCAGACTGGGCCAGACAGGCTTGGTACTCATTACTCCTGGTCCAGTACAACAAGAATCCAATCAGCCTGTCACTCAGTCACACCGTTGACTTTGTCCCAGGGTAGAATAATATTCCTGAACCTCAGGACCCTACGCCTGAGGGCATGATATTTGAGTAGTTAGAATTTTCAGGATGGGACCTTTCAGAGGAAGTCCTGAAGGTGCTTAAGTTTTCAAGAAAAACAGCTATCAGGAAAGCGTATTCCTCTAAGTGAAAAAGGTTTTCTTACTGGTGTGTCCCCGAAAAATTAAAACCAATAGAGGCAGGGTTGCATGTAATTCTAGAATACCAAGTACACCTTTGGTCACTAGGCCTGTGGCCTTCAAGGTGCACTTAGTAGCAGTATCAGCATGCATATCAGCTGGCATGGAAAAGTCTTTGGCCTCACAACCTATTTTCAAAAGTTCTTTTTTAAATCCTCAGCCATTTGTATCCACCAGTAAGAGACCCTGTCACACCATGGGACCTCAATATATGCTTTGCCCTGCTTCTGAAGGCTCCCTTTGAGCCTATTGAAACTGTTGAGTTGAAGTATGTCACATGGAAAACCTTATATTCCTCATTGATGTGACCTCTGCTAGGAGGGAAAGTGAATTGCAAGCCGTTTCATCACAGAACCAAATTACATAATCCCTTAGAGGGATGAGGAAGTTCTCAGAACCAATAGAAAATTCCTATTGAAGGTGGTATCTGAATTCTACCTGAATCAGTCAATGACCCTCCCTGTACTTTTTCAAGAGCATTCCAGTCCAGATGAAGAAAAGTTGCATAGCTTGGACCTAAAGTGAGTCCTAACTATCTATATGGACTGCACAAAAGAGGTCAGGTCCCAGAGTATGCAGCTTTTTGTTACCTATGTTAAGGTTGGCAAAGGCAAACCACCTACAAAGAGATCTGTCTCTTGCTGGTTAGTCTCCTGCATTCAGTTCTGCTGTGAAAAGCTGTGAAAATGCCACCAAGAGACTTAAGGGCACACTACACAGCAGGTACCTCTGCCTCAGTGAAACCCTCAAAAGGCATTCAAAAGGCATTCCATTGTCAGACATTTGCAGAAGAGCTACCTTTAAGGCCACATACACACTATACTTTTTAAAACTTTTAAAGTGGTTTAAAACATTTCAAAAAGAGGAAATGTTTGCTTCTGCACCCAACACAGTTTGAAACCTTGTTTAAAAACCATGCTCAAACACATGCAATTGAATGAAGACCATGCTACAGTGCAGCCACTGAACCATTCTCAACAACGTTACCAGACCTCACATGTGGGCACATTTTCAGCGGTTTACAACACGGTGACTACCAGTGTGGATGGGTGACCATGATGAGTTGTTTCAAAATTGTTACTGCAGTGTGTACGGGGGCTAAAACAGTGCACACCTTCACAAAGCACTACTATTTGAACATACAATCCAGAAGGGATGCCATCTTTGGAACTATTGTCTTGTAGTAACTTTTTCCTAATTAGGTTCTGGACCCAGCCTTCCAAAGTACTGCTAGTGAATCTGCATAAAGTGTAAACAATAAGTGAGTGATTCCTTGGGTTAGAAGAAAAAAATACTCACTGCAGTAATCTTTTTTCTCAAGGGGTCACTCGCTATGTTTATACTCCATAACCCTGTGTCCCCTTTCAGAACCTGAAAGAAGTTCACACAAGAATCAGTTCCTTTTCACACTGAGGTAGTTTGAGCATTACTGTTGCAGTTCTTACAATCATAGGCTTGTTGTTATCGTTTATGTGGTAAAATTTCACAAGTCTGCTTCAATTTGTTTTCTGTTTTTAAAGTTCCATAAAATGTTTTTCTAAAATTTTTGTTAGCCTTTTTGTTAGTTTCATTAGCCAGTGCTCCACTCTGGCTTGGAAACAGATCTGAGCAAATGGCAAGAGTGGAGTGCTGATGCAGAGTTTGAACCTGCATTCCAAATTCTGATAATTTGCATTGGTTCTATCTCCAGGCCATCCCTCTCAGCCAAGATGACTGCATAAAGTATATAGTAAGTAATAGCTTAAGAAGAAACAACATTACTACGGTGAGTAATTTTTTCTTTCCTTCCATTGCCTGTGCTTGACAATGTTCGTGGCATGTAAGCCTCTACAAAAACCTTCTTTATAATCATTTTTTACTAACAATCTTTGCACAATAATGTTAGGTTTTGGGAGGGCGATTTGGGGCTAGAAACTGTATACCTGGACTGGTGTGTTGCGTTTAATTTTTTGCTTTTACAGAGGGGAAAGGCATCCTGTATATAGATATTTCATGCTCCATACCATGGAATTACTGCTGTTGGGTTAAACATAGCCAAGATGGCCCATGCTATTGTACAGTTTGGGTGGCATGTCCTTCTCCCAACACCAGAGTTACTTTCTTTCCTGACTCCTGCATGATTGACAGATACAGCACCCTGAGGGGAGGTTTATTTGTACAGATTAGATAGAAGCAGCCACTGGGATGGATGTTTATATAACACTTATTGGTTCGAAGTTGAAAGCTGGCAATGTTGGCTGCTTCTATATTAGTTTTTAGCTTTGTGTATTGTTAGCTAATTGGGCAAATTTCAGTTTTTCATACATGGAGGAACAATTTAGCAAGAGTCATTTACCAGGCACTCCTAGTGAAATCTGGCATGCCATTATTGGGATGAAATCTCAGGGCCTTTTTTTATGTTTCTTGGGCAGGGATTTCATTAACTCATTGAGCTGCATATGGAAATTATATTGTAATAACCTCCACGTCCCAGTGTCTAAAAGGCAGGTAGCTTTTAAAGCTGCAGTGTTCGTTACTCACCATGTAATTTTTAAAGCTGCAGTGGGTATAACTCTGCAAACATCTTGCGAGCACAGTAGAGAAAAGGGAACTTTCCAGATACCGAATAGACTTGTTAAATAGTGGAGGGAATGGCAATCCATGTCCAAGATAGTGGCCAGAGTTCTCTGTGCAGGTGAGATGATTCATGCATATGCACACACTGAACTCCGGAGGCACAGTCTGCCATTTCCAAGATGGCCACTGAAGTTCTCTGTGCATGCGCAGTGACTCACGTGTGCGCACTGGGCTCCAGTGGCCATCTTGGAGCTGGCAAATTGTGATGCTGTGCTGCCAGAGTTCAGTACGCATGTGTGTATTGTTGCGCATGTGCAGAGAACTCCAGCCGCCATCTTGGACATGGCGGATATTGTTGTGCTCCACCCGCTATCTTGGCTGCAGCCATACCAGCTCTGGCCAGAGTTTGTTTCAGTAATAATGTGTTTCTGGCAAAACATCAATACACCCATTTTTATTTTCATTTTCTTTAATTCCTGAACTGAGATATGGGATTTTGAAGTTTTTAAACGTTCTTGTTCCAGTGCCATACCCACCACAAACAAATTAGAGAGCCACTGATACATCAAGATAAACTTTGAAAAACATAATATTTGGACACAAAGCAGCTTCATGTTTCTCATTAACTCTGCATTTCTTATCCTCTTTATCTATAACTGAGCTCATATGCATGAAAATAAGGATTTTTGTTCTTTGAGGATTCATCAGTTTCAGTTGCTTCTTCTGAATCTGATAGCAAAATACTCTGCTTGTGACATCACAGTTACTCCCATGGTAACAGACAGTGATGTCACATAGAAACATAGACTTTGATGGCAGATAAGGACTGCTTGGCCCACCCAGTCTGCCCAATTCCCTACCTGTTGTATAAGCTGCAGATCCTAGTTAACCAACAGCCTACTTCCTCCTACCCCACCACTAGAATTGTCTTATGTCTGTCCCATGCATTCTTGAATTCCCCCACTGTTTTTGACTGCACTACCTCCTCAGGAAGGCCATTCCATGCATCCACCACCCTCTCTGTGAAAAAATATTTCCTCACATTGCCCCTGAGTGGTCCCCCCTCTATCTTCAAATGGTGCCCTCTTGTTCTTGCACATCTCTTTTTCTGAAAGATGCTACCCTCTTGGACTTTGTTGATTGCCTTGAGGTACTTGAAAGTTTATATCATGTCCCCCCCCTCCCTGCTTTTCTCAAGGGTATACATACTAAGCTCTTTTAATCTTTCTTCATATGGCTTCTGTTGCAGACCCTGCACCATTTTAGTTGCCCTCCTCTGGACTGCCTCCATCCTGTCTATGTCCTTGAGGAGATGGGGTCTCAAGAACTGCACACAGTACTCCAGATGGGGTCACACCAACTGTCTGTACAGAGGGATAACAACTTCCTGCTTTCTACTGGTGATGACTCTCCTTACGCATCCCGTATCCCCCAGCCCTCCTTACTGCCTTCTCACATTGCTTGCCTACCTTTAGGTCATCTTATATGAATACCTACAGGTCCCTTTCCCATTTTGTTGTTGTTAGTACCCTCCCCCGCCCCCATTGTCACAACAGAGCATTATAATTTTAAGTAGGAATAAGGTAGAGAGACAAGGAACTCTAAGGGATACACATCTTGTTTTGTGGGAATTTCTTCTGTAATAAATAATAGAGAAAAGAAATCCATAGATAATATATGAGATAACAGCTGAACTGCATCTAAATATATATATGAGATATGCCGTGGGTTGACTAAGAATATCACATTTATTTTTATCTGAAGGGTTTCACCTCTATGACCTCATGAGTGGCAGAGCCACTAAAAATATTGCAAAAAAAAAATATAATGAAATGTGTTGCCCACTAACAAATACTGCTGCTTCATGTCTGGATAGGAGTATTGTAAATAATATTAGGAATATTTATTTATTTTAGTCTTTGATAACTGGCTAAGGCCCACTAGGCACAAGTGCCTGTTTTCAGGGGTGACCTGGGAGCACTGGGCAGTCAAGTGACTTGCTCAGAAGTACGCAGTATGCAAGTGGAGGTTGTGAGAATCAAACTCAGGTCTGGTCTGCTGGATGTACCAAGCTCATTCACACCTTGTTCCTCTAACCTCTAGGCTATACTGCCAGCCCCATAGGATTGTAATCAGAACATTGACAAACGTACCGTAAATCTCTAAACTGAAACCTATGAGCCATTTATATTGTGCTTGTCAGATGCGATCTTGTATTTTATTATTTTGTTTTGAATAATAAAATGCAACTTAAAAAAAAATATATGTATATATAGCTCAGATGAGAAACGGAATTGATCCAGCAGTGGATGTCAGTTTCTGATTTCATCCAGTTACTGTACCATCTGCACAGTGCAAACTTAAACATGAGTGGGGAAGCAGCAGCACATTTTTAATCAGTTACATCGATGTATCCATCATTAGCTCTGTCACAACTATTCGGCAGGGTCAGATACAGGTCAAACTACAGCCAGCTTCTGAGAATGGAACAGTAGTAGTAACAGGTGCTGTGAGAGGGTACTTATATCACGGGTTCGTTGGTGTTGTTATTCATCTCAATGCATTGGAAGTACTGAGAAGTAAACGTGGAGGGTTTCTCTGGATCTGGCGGCAGTGTAATACACGACTGTCTGACACAGAATTAGGGTCAGATGCTGATGTATCATATTGCAACCATTTGCTTAAGTTTTGAGAAATCCCTCCTGGAGCTGTGAAAGGGAATGTGTCCTTAGAAATAGTTTGGTACCCTGCCTGCTGTATTTTTACTTACTTTACTCTGTGGAAAACTTCCTGCAGTGTAAATGGTGGTTGGGGGTAGGGGCTGGGATCTGACTTTACAAAAGGTTCAGTGCATCTGCAGTAGCACTACAGCATACACTGCATACTTTAGTTCTCTAAAAACCTCCTAACCAAGGGGGGAATGGAAAACTTTAGTGTGCCTGTATCACTTACCACTGGGGGTCTGGAAAGCGTTAGCGTGCCTATACCACTTACTTGATCTCTCAGAACATCCTTACTATAGGCACATATATGAACATGCTGGGTTTGTCACCACTACAGTACTCGTATAAGCTGTGCACTGTTGTAGCCTGGGCAGACTGGACACCCCCTGTAACTCTTTTTGCCATTTAACTACCAACTCCCCCCCCCATACTCATCACAGTTCACTTTACTCCTCCTTATCCATTCTCCCCTACTCTCACATCACCAGATCCACTGCGCCTCTTTCATGTCTAAATACTGGTTTGATCCCTTCCTTCTTACCTTTCATCACTCCTTACCCTCATCCCCTCTGTTTCCTGCTCTCTCCATTGCAGGAACCCTCACACCTTCACCATTCCTCGTTCCCATTTCTCTGCTGGGCAATCAGCCTTTTCCTGTTGTCTTCCCACACTTTGGAACCAGCTGCACACATCCCCCCACTTCATTGCCTCCCCTGGCTCCCTCAGGTATCAGCTGAAACTCCCAGCACCCCAGCTCCTGTTTTCCCTCTCCCAGATACTTCGCCTGCAATTGCTATCCTCCCCTGGTGTAGGTATGGCTGAGATGTTTAATTGTTGATTTTTGCTTAGCTTATTCGTGCTGCACATTTATCTATACTCTGCTTGTTCTTCTGATCGCTCTGTATTGTAACTGTGAACTGTCTGCGCTATGTATTCTGTTTCCCCTGTTCCCTTCCCTCAGGTCACATCTGAAATGAGCCTTGGCTCAGTGTGCCTTTCCCAGTCACCAGTTTTCAAATCAATCAATCAATCAATCAATCAGTGGAAGATTAGGTGGACCAGGAGTCCTTATCTGCCAACAACTGCTATGTTTCTGTGTGACAGTAGGCCATTTCCAGTGTGTCCACACACAGGCGCTGTGGAGTGGTGCAGAGTCTGTGGAAGTGTTGCAGGCAGCCTGCCTCTCCTCCCTCTGTGTTTTATTTATATTTCTCTTCTGGCTTTCAGCACTGTAATGACACCGTTTCAGACAGCATAGAGCATTCACACTGGGACTTAAAAGTCCTACACCATTTCAAATCCCCACCACTGCAGTTTCTCAGAAGCTGAAACAGATCCGCTAACAACACTCCCAAACATGTTTAAGCAATAAGACATAATAGGGTGTGTATTTTGGGATAATGGCATACCTTGGGTGTGCTGTGAGGCAGAAGGCATGGCTGAGTGCATTCCAGCATCCAAGAAGTGCCATTATTCCACCACAAACACACCCTGGAGTATCTTTTGGGGATTATAAAATAATAGAGGTGTGCAAATACATTATCCTGAACATTCAGCCTGAATATTCTGTTCAGGCCCCAAATATTCTGTATTCAGTATTCATATTCAGATATTCGAAGGGGATGTAATTTAAAAAAAAAAAAAGAAAAAGAAAGAACAGTCCCCACCCCCAGCCCAACTCCTTTAATTCAAGCAACCTCGCTTCCCTCAATTCTCTGTTAGGGAAACCCAGCGATTGCACTTAAAGAAAACTGGTCGCACTGCCTGGCTACTTACAAACATCATACAAAAAGTCAATATAATTTAAAATTATAAAAAGGTCATACAAAGATATTTAGGGTCATCTCATGCAGTTTGAGATCCCCCATTGTTACTACTGTATTAGTCTCCAGCAAGACTTGACTCTATGAACTTATTGAAAGATGGTCTATGTATGAAATGTAACCACACCCATGCATCCCTAGATCACATGTTTTGGGGATGTGCACATGTTAAACCAGTCTGGCACAAAATCTGTAACATCTACAGTATTTGGACATTACCGGGACAAAATTACCATTAGTTCCAGAACTTTGGATACAGGGGATACCTACATAGTTCCATCAGCCTCTTCTCATCAAAAAATATTGATTCAATTGACCTCATTATGTTTGAAAATAATTATATTAAGCAAATGAGAACAGAAGAACTTATTCCTGTAGATGAGTGGTTGAAGAATATGAGCACATTGGCCCATAACGAGTGGATCAGCTACTCCTTATTGAACAAGCACCATCAATTCCACGCAGTTTGGACTTCCTTCTTAAATGCTCTGAAAACGTAACGAGTACATTTTTATTGCAACATCTGTATTATATCCTGTCACATTTACATATCTTTTAATTGTCATCATTTGTTTATTCTTATGCTAATTCTTTATGCAATCTGTGTAGTGTAACTTTAAAACTTATAAACAGAAGAATTAATAGCCTTAAACCCAGTGCAAAGCATCATGGGTAACAGTTATGTAAATCCTTGTATGGGATTGGTTGACCAAGCTTCTCCATCCAGAATTAAAGTTAACTTTGGACAGGATTACCCATGGATCTTTGTACAGGATTACACAAGGCTCTTTGCACAGGATTACCCATGTATCCTTGTACAGGATTACCCATGGACCTTTGCACAGGATTACCCATGGATCTTTGCACTGAGGTTGGAACTTTTTTTATATAAAAGTTTTTATGCTCCTGGGCTGATGGGGCAGCTTGTTCACCCCGACACTGGGTGTCGTCAGCCTGCTACCTCTGTCCATCTGAGTTTATGTTCCCCATGGATTTTACCACCATGGTGGGACCAGGAAAAGGCCATCCTCTCTGCAGGAGACTCTCATCCACATGTCTCCAACAGAGCAGCAAGGCAGACCACTGCACCTTGGGCAGAACTTAATGAAGCCCAGTCCCCCTTTCATTTCCTCCTAGGTTTTCTCCCTTTCTGATGCTACGGAAAACATGGAAGATGCATGCACATGGAGATGCACAGTTGCTTCAGAACCACCAGCCCTGCTCCATTTGCCCAACTTTCTGTCAGCCACCCAAGCAGATCCTCCACCTGGTTGAAGCCAAGAACAGGGAAGGCTTCACCAGGGAAGGCTTCACCACCCCACCCTGGGAGAGGAGAGCTGCCAGACAGCTGCTCGAACCTCTCCCAGCTGCCCCCCCAGACACCTCCCCCCCCGCCAACCCAAGCTCATTCCTGAACTCGAGTTGCCAGCGTGGGAGAGGTAAGGCACATTACAATGCCTCAGCTGTCTGCACTACTGGTCCGGCTCTGAGTTGGAAACTTTAGGGGTATTTTTGGAATTGTGAGAGAGACATAAAACAAGCTGTGGGAAAGGGTGGTGGGAAGATCCAACAGAAAATACATGACTTCTGAGACTAATGAAGCTTTCCATCAGATGACAGTAGCTCTTCAATAGAGCACACATTTATGTGTAATAAATATAAAATAAATATCACAGGGCTGAGCTAGCTCCTCAAACCCAGACACCCATCACATCCTATCAGGCCACTCAGATTTCTATTAATCCTTAGGTTATTGCTATCACAATGCCTCTATCTTAGCAAATAGAATGTACACCTTAATGACCTCACTCAGTATCAGTTGATCTGTGTATGGTTCCTATTAACTACTCCTGGATACTAATCTGTATATCCAAGTGGGTACACCTGGGCCAGGGACTATTGGAGTGTTGCTGACCATAAAATGTATTTCAGAAATGTAATTTGTTGTTTCTTTCTCTGTAGCTTACTTAGCTTACTGTCTGATACTCTTGCTTGTGTTGGTAATTTGAAATTCAATAAAAATGTATAATTAGACCCCATATATGTAGAACAGCCAGTAAAGATACTACATGTACCTTTAGACAGCCCCTCCCCTTATCCTATGATGATGTGTATACAGGACTTGCAGCCCCATTCCCTACTTCATGTCATTGAAAATCTTTAAGGGGTGTGGCTACAGGGCTGTTCAGAAGCTCGGCTCATATGCAGAATCTATGACTGGAGCTTTGTTAATCAAATATTTGTTTTACTGCTGCACAGAACATTCTAATTATGGCTAAATGAACTTGTTGGGCAGGCAATGTTTTGGTATGAGTTGCCTGCTTGTGTTTATCTATGTGTCATCTGCTGTTTAAGACATTTAACAGAGACAAGGAAGCTGGCCTTTCTTTCTTTCTTTCTTTCTTTCTTTCTTTCTTTCTTTCTTTCTTTCTTTCTTTCTTTCTTTCTTTCTTTCTTTCTTTCTTCCTTCTTCTTCCTGGAAGTGCCATCGATAGCTGATCTGTGGCATGGCCCCTCTGAAGTCAGGTGGGTGCCAAATTGGCCCTCAAACATCACAGACAGATGAACCCGGTCATTGTCCCCTATCCTTTCTGAGAGTAACTTCAGTCATTCCTCCTACGCCCCTCCATGCAGCTGGATAAGAAGGCACAGGACAATTCTGGTTACTGTCCAGTATTTGCTGGCAGGTGACATACATATAGCTTTGCCTGCACTGTAACAGTTCACAAGGTTTGTGCCACTCAGCCTGGCCAGCCAGTTAAGGCATCAAAAATGCTATCAAAACCACAAATGAATGCTGCACCAGTAGCCTAGTGGTTCTGTTTCTCACCTTCCACCAGTGTATGCTGAGAGCCTGCAGTACCAACCAGCTTTGGCAGGAATTAGGAGAGAGAATCCCGATAATACATTTTCAACTCTGTAGAGGTTCCCATGTTCTCCTTACCCAACAGATGTCCTTGGCAGCTTAGGAGGATGTGAGTTATTCTATGGGTCCCCTTAAGTCCACCTGTTCCACCCTGTTGATGGCAGTGAGGTGCTGCTTCATGAAAGGGTGTGAAGACTTCAACACCAGGCCATACCTCCATTTGTTGGTATATGGGGCATGCTGCTACTACACAACCGTGGCTGTATTTGGTCCCCCTCATGGGTCACAGTACGCATGGGCACAGGAGGTGGGTGGCGTCAGGGAGAACAGTGAAAACCAAAATAAACTGTGCTGAAAAAGGAAACCTACAAAAAAAAAAAAAAACTGCCATGAGCCCGTGCTAAGGTAAAAGGGTGAGTGGAACTTCAAGAAGTACAGAGGAACTTTACCCACCTTGGCACCACAGTTTATAGCGGATGATGTGTGAAAAAATCACCCCATTTTAAGAAGCCTAAGGGGTGGGGGAGGGGGGTGGCAGCAAGGACAAATTGCAACAATGCAACATTTGGCAATCAACTTCCCTCTTAGTCTCCTCCCTGCTGATGGTAGACTTTTTTTTTTGTCCTAAGCAGTCTTAATATTTTTGGGGTGCAGTGGTAGAATATATCTATATGTTTATCTATATAAATATCAATATCTGTATCTATATCTATATCTGTATCTATAGCTATATCAATATCTGTATCTGTATCTATATGTATATCTGTATCTGTATATGTATCTATATCAATATCTGTATCTGTATCTATATCTATATCTGTATATGTATCTATATCAATATCTGTATCTGCATCTATATTTATATCTGTATCTGTATATGTATCTATATCAGTATTGGTATCTGTATCTTATCTGTATCTGTATATGTATCTATATCAATATCTATATCTGTATCTGTGTCTATACCTATATCAATATCTGTATCTGTATCTATACCTGTATCTGTAGTTATATCTATATCTATAGCTGTATCTGTAGTTATATCTATATCTATATTTATATCACTATCTGTATCTGTATCTGTAGCTATATCTATATCAATATATGTATCTGTATCTATATCTGTATCTGTATCTGTAGCTATATCTGTATTTATATCTATATATTTATATCAATATCTGTATCTGTATCTATATCTGTATCTGTATCTATATCTATATCAATATCTGCATCTGTATCTATATCTGTATCTGTAGCTATATCTGTAGTTATATCTATATCTATATTTATATCAATATCTGTATCTGTATCTGTATCTGTATCTGTAGCTATATCTATATCAATATCTGTATCTGTATCTATATCTGTATCTGTAGCTATGTCTTTATATCTGTAGCTATGTCTTTATATCTGTAGCTATAGCTATATCAATATCAACATCTGTATCTATATCTATATATCTGTATGTTTAGCTATATCTATATCTATATCCATATCTGTATCTATACCTATATCTATATCAATATCTGTATCTATATCTGTACCAATATCTGTATCTGCATCTGTATTTGTATCTATATCTATATTAATATCTGTATCTAAATCTATATGTATATCTGTATATGTATCTATATCTATATCTATATCTATATCTATATCTATATCTGTATCTGTATATGTATCAATATCTGTATCTATATACATCTATATATATATATATATATATATATATAGCTGTAGCTGTATCTATATCATAAACTACAAAGTACACTAAAGGAGGGCAATAATTTAAGCTATAGTGTTTTTAAACTCCTGATTGAGACTCTGAACACTGTATTTTGGGATGTCATTTCTGTAGTGTTCATCAATATCTCTCCGTATCAAATTATACTGTCGATATTCTCTGCACATTATCATTTCTACCAAACAATTTAATGGATGATCCTGTAACCGTTTGTACTGATAACCTCCTTGAAAATGAGCTGTGCTCAATGGAGTTTATTGTACCTTGGTAAAAGCAAGAAAAGTACAACTACAGAAACTCCAAGCCCCAAATGTGCCAGCTGCTTCTCTCAATGTTTTACTGTATGTTTATAAAGTATCCCCACCACGCTAGAGTAAGAACACATGTCTTGTGCTCATGTTAATGGTTACCCTTTTCTTGTAATTCCAAGAGCGATGACTTCTCAGAAAGATGAAAGTCCAAATCCAATTTGAATCAGCCGTGGAATTATGCAAATGTGGATTCCTCAACTTGATTTACTGTGAAATGTGATGTAACAGCCCCACGATGGACAGCTCCATATCTAAAAAAAGAAGGAACATTTTAGAGGCGGCCCTGTTCTAAACTTCATAACTTAGCTTAAAGGGATTTTCCAGTATTCTTGAAGGATTGTAAAATCATAATACCCAGTCACAATTCAACTTAATTACCTGCAGGTTCTTTTATTACTGAAGATATTTGAATAGAAATAGGATCTTTGTCCCACAGACTTCATCTGCTCCTCCAGCTTGTCTCTTTGCTGAGGTCATAGTTAAGGAATAAGGCATGCCACACTGTGTGCCATGCTAGGATAATTTCACACCTCGAGTGCATTGAAAAGCATGAGGCCACAGGCTGAGTTCCTTCAACTGCTTGAGAAAGTGATGTCACCTTAGTGACACATGCCCTGAAATGCCTTACTGGGATTATAAAATAAATCCATTTATGTGTTTTTGGTAATGAGTAGGCAGTTTTGTGAGCATAAGTTTCACCTGTGAGACTGTGCTGGGACAACATCATGGGTGAAATGGGCTCTGGTAGCACAACCAGAACAGTATTCTGGGCAGCCTGGGTTCAAGTCCCAGCTGAGGCACTTATTTCTTTTTCTCTTCTGTTTATAAGTGAAATGAGCTCTTGCCACCAGTCAGCTTTCAGCTTTTTTTCTATCCATTTCTTATATTACGGCCAAGAAAAATCTGGTGATCTGATTGGCCAGCAGCTGTCCAGGCCTATGCAGCAATTGAGCAATAACTACATGGATCTGGAAAGTGCCTTACAAGGCTTGGAATTGCACTGCTTTGGAATTCTTAATAACTATGACAGTTGGGAAGATCAAAAAGGGTTCAACTAACAACAGGAGTGACTTACCCTCTTTACTATTTACTTTCATCTATTTACTGTGAGAACTGATTTACCAGTGATGAAGATTTATTTATTTATTTTTAATTAAACAATGTATTTAGTTTTGTGTTTTTTTTTTTATTACTTTGGTGCCATTTCATAAACGCAATAACACACTTCATGGCCTGCGGTTATTTTGTAATCATTGCACTTCCCCCCCACCCCGTGGTTGAAGGGCACTCAGCTAACACCTCATGCCTCCAAGCCACAGAGTAGTGGTGGTGGTGGGGGGCGTGCATTAAATACCCAATAACTGCATGCCCTGTCGTATATTACTGCTTACATATTTTATTGTTGTAGTGGACTATGATCTGGCTAACAGATGATTATGTCCTCAGTGGCAGGATATGCATGAGGATGAGATGAAGCCTGAGCCACAAAGATCCAGTTTTCATGCAAATGTCCTCAGCAATTAAGAATGAGAAAACATAAATCTGGAAAATTAATTCCACCCTTCCCTGTGTTACTGCTACATAGCCATTGCTTTATATAAAATTCATGAAATAGTAAATCCAGCCTTTCCTTGGCTATGGTAACAAAATGTGGATATTTTGTGGGGGAAGGTTGATTTCTGCAAGCAATAAGGGACTGCTTCTGGTGTGTCTGGAGCTCATGGTAAAGAAGTCACTGAACAAAAACAATAAACCAGGATAACACCAGCCTTACTGGTTCACACATCAAACATCATACACTGACTCACATTAAGAATACAAAACAGATGAATTTAATGTTGAAACACTCTGCAGGTGCTGCAGACATGCATCTATTTTGTAGTCTCAACATGAGACAGCATGTGATGTTTGATATTTGAACCAGTAAGGCTGGTGTTAGCCCAATTTTTCATTTCTCCTAACTTCATAGTAGGAAAGGGATATGCCAGTAGGATACTGGAGGACACAACCAGTGTGTCTCATTCCTTACACTGGTGGAGCTACTTTGACAGAGCCATGAGCTTCCAGTTCTGAGCCTGACACCCAGGAATGCTACTCTTGCCCCTGCCCTCTGCACCCCAGCTCCTACTGTGGCCTTCACCACCCACGTCGTCATATGGTTCTTACATTTAGCAGTGGGCTCACAGTTTAAAGGAGTATTGTGTTTAAAATGCAAGCTACTTGCCGGCCCGGTGGTGTGGAGGGCCTGAGGCACCAAGCCTTACCTGCTGCCATACCAGCAACCCAGGATCGGGTGTGATCTCGGGGCATCGGGGGTCAGCCAGGAGGAGGTGGATCGAGCATCTGACAGACTGCTCTCATTCTCTGGAGGGAAGGGGGAGAGAAGCACTTGATGCTTGAGTGACCCTTGGTGGATGCCGGGGCCCATCGCAGCTGAGGCCTGGAGGTTCCATGAGGTATCCCAGACATGGGCACTTGCACCCTTGTGTCACTGCATGTCACACCTCCCAACAATAATGGGAAAGAAAGGACTTCAGCCGTGGCAGGATGATGCCCGTCCCTGACAAAGCCCCATGCAGCTACTGAGGCACTGTGCCACCAGACTAACCATGTGGCACAGTTCAGGGAGTTATGAGGGGCTTCCCCATTGGCCCTGCCCTGGAGGGCAATCCAGGGTGAATGCCGGTGGACAGAGGTAAGTCCTGGGGGATGGGGTGAGGCGGGGCCAGGGCCAAGGGACAGCAAGTCGGAGACCAAAAATAAAATGCAAGCCACTATTTTCTGTAGAAGCTGTTGGGTCACATTCTGTTCTATTTTTATGTTTACTGGCCTTTTAGTAAGTTGAATAGATGTCTGTGATACACGCACTGGTGGTAAGGACCATTTAAAAAAATGTGTAATGTAGTTTAAATGCTCATAGAATTTACATAGAAACATAAAATATGCCTGCAGATAAGGACTGCTTGTCCACCAAGTCATTGGACATTACAGAGTGTCGGGGGGGGGGGAGGAGATGTGCCTCTTTGCAGTTGACACCAATATCTGCAACAGAGTGGACACACTGGATGGGGTGGAAAAAATGAGAAAGGACCTTAGCCTGTTAGAGGAGTGGTTGGGAGATTGGCAGTTGAGTTTCGATGCTAAAAAGTGCAAGATCATGCACCTGGGTTACAGGAATCCAAGGGAGGCGTACAGGATGGGTGGGGAAATTCTGGCCACCACAAGTCAGGAGAGAGACCTAGGGGTTATCATATCTGATGTCCTGAAGGTGACCAAACACTGTGAAAAAGCAGTGGGGAGAGAAAACAGAATGTTGGGGTGCATAGGAAGGGGCATAACAAGCAGGAGGAAAGAGGTGGTGATGCCACTTTACAGATCACTGGTGAGGCCTCAGCTGGAGTACTGTGTCCAGTTCTGGAGACCACATCTTCAGAAGGACATTGACAAAACAGAGGCAGTCCAGAGAAGGGCAACAAAGATGGTACATGGACTGCACCAGAAGTCCTACGAGAAAAGACTTAAGGACCTTAATATCTATTCACTGGAGGAAAGAAGGGAGAGGAGAGATATGATAGAGATTTTCAAGTACCTTAGGGGAATAAACAGGATACAGGTGGAAAGCATATTTCAGAGAAAACTCTGCACAAGAACAAGGGGGCATGATATGAGGCTGAAGGGTGGAAGGCTCAGGGGTAATGTTAGGAAGTACTTTTTCACTGAGAGGGTGGTGGAGCCACGGAACAGCCTTCCAGCAGAAATGGTGGGTGCAAAAACAATACAGGGGTTCAAGACTGCATGGGATAGACACAAGGGTACCCTGGAGATGTGCAGAGCAGGAGAGCTGCAGATCACATAGGATCTGGAGCTGCAGCAGTGAGTAGGGAAATGGGCAGACTAGGTGGGCTGTATGGTCCTTATCTGCAGACAGATTCTATGTTTCTATGTTAGTCTTCTCATTTCCCCTGCCTAAAGTATCACCGCAGATCCTAATTGATCTCCTGCCCATTCACCCACCCACCCCTTCCCTTTCCCTAAGATTCCCTTATGCCTATCCCATGCATTCTTGAACCTCACCACTGTTTTCACACACACCTACCTCTGCAGGAAGACAATTCCAGGAATCCACCACTCTTTCTGTGAAGAAGTATTTCCTCTTCTGGATTTACCCACCTCCAGCTTCTTTTCATGTCCACCGTGTCATTGAGCACCTTTTTTTCTGACAAATACTGTACTTCCCTCCTGTACCTTATTTACCCTGTGATGTATTTAAAGGTCTCTATCATAGCCCCCCTCACTCTCCTCTGTTTCAGACTGTACATATTTAAGTCCTTAAGTCTCTTCTTGTAGAGCTTCTGATGCAGTCCCTGCACCACTTTAGTTGCCCTCATCTGGACTGCCTCCACTTTGCCTATGTCCTTCCTGAGATGTGGCCTCCAGAACTGGACACAGTACTCTAGTTGGGGTCTTACTAGCAATCTTTACAGAGGCAATACCACCTCCCTCTTTCTGTTGGTGATACTCCTCCCTATGCACCCCAGTATCCCATTAGCCCTCCCAACTGTCTTGTTGCACTGCCTGGCCACCTTAGGTCATCCGATATGATCACCACCAGGTCTCTCTCCTGTTTCATGGTTGTCAGTACCACTCCTCCCATTTTGCACTCTGCCTCTGGGTTTCTGTTCCCCAAGTACATTACTTTGCACTTTTTCGCATTGAAACGCAGCTGTCATGAACTTAAGAACTCCTCAAATTTTCACAGGTCTCTGCTCATCCCTTCAACCCCCTGGAGTGTCAACCCTAATGTAGATTTTGGTATCATCCGCAGAGGCAGACCTTTTCTTCCAGCTCCTCTGCAATGTAACTTATAATGACATTAAAGAGGACCAGTCCCAGTACTGATCCCTGAGGTACCCTGCTGGTCACCCTCTCTTCCTCTAAGTGAGCTCTGTTTACCACCACCCTCTATTGCCTTTCCCCTAACAAATTTCTTACGTAGTTTATCACCTTTGCACCCACTCCCAAGCTACCCAGCTTGCTTACTAGCCTCCTATGTGGAACAGTTTTGAAAGCCATATTGAAATCTAGGTAGGCCACGACCACTGCTTCACCCTGATCTAATTCCTTGGTCACCCAGTCAAAGAAATCTATCCGATTCATTTGACATGACCTCCCCCACCATGGATCTCTATCATAGCCCCCCCTCACCCTCCTCTGTTCCAGACTGTAAATATTTAGGTCCTTAAGTCTCTTCTTGTAGAGCTTCTGATGCAGACCCTGCACCACTTTAGTTGCCCTCATCTGGACTGCCTCCACTTTGCCTATGTCTTTCCTGAGATGTGGCCTCCAGAACTGGACACAGTACTCTAGGTGGGGTCTTACTGGCAATCTTTACAGAGGCAATACCACCTCCCTCTTTCTGTTGGTGATACTCCTCCCTATGCACCCCAGTATCCCATTAGCCCTCCCAACTGCCTTGTTGCACTGCCTGGCCACGTTAGGTCATCCGATATGATCACCACCAGGTCTGTCTCCTGTTTCATGGTTGTCAGTACCACTCCTCCCATTTTGCACTCTGCCCCTGGGTTTCTGTTCCCCGAGTACATTACTTTGCACTTTTTCGCATTGAAACGCAGCTTTCGTGCCCTTAAGAACTCCTCAAATTTTCACAGGTCTCTGCTCATCTTTTCAATCCCCTGGAGTGTCAACCCTATTGTAGATTTTGGTGTCATCCGCAGAAGCAGACCTTTTCTTCCAGCTCCTCTGCAATGTCACTTATAAAGACGTTAAAAAGGACCGGTCCCAGCACTGATCCCTGAGGTACCCTGCTGGTCACCCTCTCTTCCTCTAAGTGAGCTCTGTTTACCACCACCCTCTGTCTCTTATCCCCTAACACATTTCTTACCCAGTTTATCACCTTTGCACCCACTCCCAAGCTACCCAGCTTGCTTACTAGCCTCCTATGTGGAACAGTTTTGAAAGCCATATTGAAATCTAGGTAGGCCACAACCACTGCTTCACCCTGATCTAATTCCTTGGTCACCCAGTCAAAGAAATCTATCTGATTCGTTTGACATGACCGCCTCCACCATGGATCCATGCTCTCTCAGGCCTTGTAACTCACTGGATTTAAGATATTCCACAATCCTTTCCTTCAGCAGTGACTCCATTAACTTTCCCACTACCAAAGTCAGTTGACTGGCCTATAATTGTCAGCCTCTTCCCTGCTACCACTTTTGTGAAGTGGGACAACCTCTGCCCTCCGCTACTCCTGCTTCCAATGAGCTGTTAAATAGGACTGTCAGAGGTGCAGCCAGTACTTCATTGAGCTCCTTCAATACACTTCGATGGCCCCATTATTTTTTCCACTTTCAGGTTAGCTGGTCCCTTTAGGACACTGTTTTCTGACAACGGACTACTGTCCGACCCCACCTTCCTCCAATTCTCCTGTTACTTTTTTGTGGCCCTTCCCCTTCTCCTTCTTGCTGTGAATACAGAACAAAAGAATTAATTCAAGATGTTTACCTTTTCCTGGTCCCCTTCCCTTTTTAATCTTATGATCCCACCCCTCATCTTTCACTTACATACCTAAAAAATGTCTTGCCCCCCCCCTTTGTCACAGCCTGGGCTATTTTCTCTCTTCAGTTTGCACTTTTGTGACCTTTATTGCTCACCCTGCTTCCCTCTGTTTCTCTGGCTACACCTCCCTATCCTCCTCCCTCTGCATCTCCTTATACCTTCTGAATGCTACCCTTTTAACCTTTACCCTTTCAGCCAACTCTTTTGAGAACCATGTGATCTCTACTTTCCTCTTGCCTTTGCTCACTTGCTTGACAGGGAGGTTTGTTGCCTTCTCTGTGGTCCTTTTTAGTTTTGCTCACTGTTCCTCCACCCCACCCAGGTCATTCCTCCTTTTCAGATCATCACTGAGGCATTCACTCATCTTTTTAAAATCTGTCCTCCTGAAGTCCAGGACCCTCACCCTTGTGTGGTTCAGTTTGCAGCTGTCCTTATATTGAACCACACTGTATGGTGATTGCTGTTCCCCAGTTGGCCTCCTAGCTTGACATCTGCAACACTGTACATGTTAGTGAGTACTAGGTCCAGTATTGCCACGTCATGAGTGGGTTCACTGTCAAGTTGCCTGTGGAACGCCCCCTGCAGGGAGTCCAGGATGTCCCTGCTTCTAGCTGAAGCTGCGGCTTGGAGGTTCCAGTCTGCATCCTGCAAATTGAAATCCCCCACCAACAGCATTTCCCCTTTTCTGCCATTTTGCCAATAGCTTGTTACAGTACAATACACTACACTATAATAAAATATAATTCAGTACATTACAATACAATTCAATATAGTAGAGTGCAGTGCAGCACAATACAACACAATAGAATGCAGTACCCTACAGTACAACACAACACAACACGAGATGACACAACAATGTAAACTCCAGTCCAATCCAATATGGTGCAGTACAGTACAGTACAGTACAATACAATACAATACATTAAGTAGAATACAATACACTGTAATACAGTATAGCACAACACAGTACAGTACAGTGCAATGCAATACAGTACAATACAATACACTACTATACAATACTATGCAATTCAGCACAGGACAATTCAATACAAAATAGTAAAGTTCAGTGCAATTCAATGCAATACAATACGCAAGCAATAAGACATGCCAGGGTGTTGGTTGTACTGAGATACCTGTACACCCAGGGGTGTAGTGAGGCACAAGGCTGCAGGCCTGTTGTAGTTCCCATAACTTTCCCAAACCACTACTGTTTTGAAAATAAATATAAATGTAAAACAGTGGCAGGTGTTGTCTAGTACTCCAGTCGTTATTTCATTTCTTCCGACTGGAAGACCAGTGCAAGAGAGAGAGAGAGACAGACTCAGATGGGTTCAGGATGTCATCGGGCCAGAGAATCAAAGCAGCTGTGAGCACAGCGACATGTTGTTTCTGTGCTCCTGTCTTCTGTTGCTGTGTTTACTGCAAGTTGAGCACTATTGTATTTTTGCTACTCAATACTGTCATTCAGTTTTCTTACGGAGGATGGAGTGGGTGCAGGTGAGCAGTAATTTAGTTAAGAGGGCTACTATGACGGGCTCAGCATGTCATCAGGTCAATAAGTGAATGCAGCTGAGAGGACAGCAAGTGAGTGTTTATTTGCTCATTTCTACTGTTAGGATGTTTAGTCAAACTAAGCGCTATTTCTCTTTTTTTAAACTGCATCATTTACTCTGCTAATGGAGAATGTGTGTGTGTTGGGGTGGGTGATTGGTGATTCTTCTATGCTCTTATTTCTTGCTTCTGCTTCTAGGTGTTTTAATGTGTTTTTATTTATTTTTTCATTTAAACTTGTGTTCCAATCCCCACCTTCCCTCATTCCTTGGCTGCCTGCATGCTCATTCACTCAGCTGCCCACTTCAAAAACTACAATGTTACGAAGCATTACCGAGACAAAACAAATGGCTACCAAACACTTTCTTAACATTCCATAGTAGTGTATCAATTTGTGATGAGCCTAAATAACAGGATGAATGTAGGCAGTACTGCAATATGAGGTGACTAATTCTAGTCAATCAGGATTTGAGGATTTCAGGGCCCATTTTATAAAGTACAATACAGTACAATGCAGTGTGGTGATGCACAATACAGAACAGAACAGTACAGTAAAATACTACACATTATACAATGGCAAGAACATTTCCTGGACTCTGATTGGTCAGTGTGTTCCTGAGACAGTGATGTTATTACACAATAACATCACTGTATTGATTTTTTGGATGATTGTTATGAGCTACTTTTTTTTTCAGAAACAAAGATACACTGCCTCACTAAAAATCTACTAAAAACATTTTAATTTTTATGTTTGTTTTGTGTAATATCGAGCCATTGGATAATTGCATAATAAGCATCGGGGAAAGTTATCGTGGAGTACGTTACTCCTGGTGGTGGGCATCAGTCACCTCGTGCTTCAACCCACCCCAGGAGTGATGTTATTACACGATAACACACACCTTGTCATGCCTTATTGCTTAAATACAGTACAGTGCAATGCAATACAATATAATGCTGTACAATACAATACAGAACAATATAGTACATAGAAGATAATGCCTGAGTAACAGTGGTTAACCATGATGTAATCACCTCAAACAGTTGCCAAGACAACCAAGTAAACCTTGAGAGCGCAGCTTGAGAGGTTTACAGTTGTCATGGCAACTGCGAGAGGTGATTATGTCCATGGTTGTCCACCGTTACTTAGGCATTGTATTTTATAGTGTATGGAAAAACTAGCCACTGTGGGGAAAAAAATAAAAATTTTTCAATGTGCATTTGTTCTCCTGCTCAGATATGAACGCCTCCTGGTTTGAATGTTGGGCAACTGAAATGCTGAAATTAGCCATTGTGATCTGTACTGCATCGGGTCTGTAACTGTCTGAATGGAATGTATCTGTCTTGAATGAATGTCCAAGCAGCAGATCACCTTTCCTTTCCAAGAATTTTGACAGGTGGTGACATTCTGTCCTGTAATCCCATCATTATGACATAGTTTTAAGCAAGGTTTGCAGCATACTGATGTCATAACGATGGGATTATCAGGTTATAAACTGATTGAAAACAGGGGTTAATAGACACTGTCCATACATTATATTTTATTTTTTATTAACCGGTTAAGGCCCACTAGGCACAAGTGCCTGTTTTCAGGGGCAACCTGGGAGCACTGGGGAGGTTAAGTGACTGGTTCAGAGTCACACAGTATACAAGTGGAGGCTGTGGGAATTAAACCCAGATCTGCTGGATGTACCAAGCTCATTCACTGCTTGTTGCTCTAAACTCTGGGCTATACTGCCAGCCCCAATCTGGCCCAAAAAGTCAATAAGTAGCAGCAATTTTGTTTCTATGCCTGACAGCAGCTTTCATGAAATTGGTGAACATTTTTGCATCCTTTATGTTCATGGGTTTCAATAATATTTCCAAACAATCTTGTAGGGTTGACTTGTGTGGATTTATGAAAGCATCCGAATATTTTAATCTCCATTTTGAACAGAGAGGGAAGCTGAAAATTATATGAAATAGATCTTACAATTCAGTACAGTACAGTACAATACAATACAGAACAATACAGCTTATAAAATTGGTCTCGAAAAGCCTGTAACCTCATTGGTTAAAACATTTAACATGACCACGTGTAAATCCTGCAACAGACAACCGGTTATCAAATGTTTACTTTCTTTGAACCTAATTCATTTTTATTTAAATTTTTAATAACAGATTCATTTTATAATCGCAACAATGCACTTCAGGGCATGTGTAGTAGTGGGATTTAAACACTTCTTGTGTTGTTAAAGTCACTCGGCTGCACCTCGTGACGCACCACGCAAGGCATGTGTAAATCCCACAACAACAACACATGCCCTGTTGTGCATTATTGCTTAAACAATAAACTTAAACAGTGCGGTTATGTACAATACAGTGCAGTACAACACTATACAATACAGTACAGTACAACACTATACAATACAGTACACTGCAATTCAATACAATAGAGTACAATACAACACAGTACAATACAAATACAGTAAATACACTACACTACAGTACAGTGCTGTATATTACAGAACAATACAGTGTAACATAACACAGTACAAGACTATACAGTTCAGTACAGTACAGTACAATGCAATGCAATATAATACAGTACAATACAGTGCAATACAAGTACAAGCTAGTGTTGCCCGATGCAGTACAATCCAGTACAGTGAAGTGCAATACAGTGTAATACAGTACAATACAATATAGTGCAATACAATACTATAAAATACAGTACAGTACAATGCAATACAAAATATCAAAATATAACACAATACAGCACAGTGCAGGACAATATAGTGCAATACAGTACAGTACAATACAGTGCAGTGCAATATAACACAGTATATAGCACAGTATAATACAGTGCAATCCAGTTCAATACAGTAGAGTACAGTACAGTACTATAAAATACAGTACAGTGCAATACAAAATAGCAGTGGGGGGACGGGTTGTCGTACTGGTTGTCAATGGTTGGGGAATGAGTTTTGGCCAGTGATGATGGAAGAGGTCATTGGGGTGATCTCGGACCTATCTGCTGTGAACTGGACTCAGGCCCAACACATCTCCTAATGGGCTGTGTGGAACAGCTGAGTCCAGTATTTGCTAGGATTGTTGGATTTTCCTTGTCAGAGGGGGACTTTCTGGCCGAATTAAAAAGTGCACTGGTGAAACCCCTTTGGAAAAAACTGACATGGGACCCAGATGTCCTAACGAATTACAGACCTGTCTCTAACCTGCCGTTCTTAGGTAAGGTTATTGAGAAGGTGGTTGTGTTACAGCTTTAGGCTCACCTTGAGACCTTCAATATTTATGAGCCTCTCCAATCAGGGTTTCAATTGAGATTCAGCATTGAAACAGCTTTGGTCCAGGTGCAAAATGATCTGCTCATGGTGAAGGACAGAGGGGAAAGAGAGAGAGATCAATTCTCATACTACTAGATCTCTCCTCTGCATTTGACACCATTGACCACAGGGAAGAAGTGGGACTCACTGGCACAGTTTTGTGCTGGTTTGAGTCCTTCCTTCAGGGCAGGTCTCAAAGAGAGGTGATGGGTAACTTCTTGTCATGCCCAAGGGACTTGCACTGTGGGGCTCCTCAGGGGTTGGTCCTTTTGCCCATGCTGTTTTTGGCGTACAGTACATGCTACCTTTGGGCAGAATCATCAGGCAGTATGGAGTTGGGTTTCACTGCTATGCAGATGACACTCAACTCTATCTGTCTTTTGCACCCCAGGACTGGGGGCAGTGGATGTGCTGAACAAATGTTTGGCTGAGATCCAGAGCTGGGTGTCCTTGAGCTGGCTGAGGCTCAGTCCCCAAAAAACTGAAGTACTGGTGTTTGAGCCAGGTAGAAAAGGGGAATGGACAGTCATAGGGGGTTACTGGACCTCTGTCTCAGTACCTCTCATCTTGTTGATGCCCATCAGGTGAAGAATCTTGTCTTCATTCTGGATAAAAGGTTGACATTGAAAGCTCAGGTGTTGGCTGTCATCCAGAGTGGTTTCTCCCATCTCAGAAAAATCAGCCAGATTCGTTCCCTTATACCCCTGAGGACCTGCCTTCACTAGGTGCATGCCTTCATGATGCTGCGCCTCAACTACTGCAATGCCCTCTACCTTGGGGTCAGTGGAGGTACACTGTGATGCCTGCAGCTGGTGCAGAATGCAGCTGTAAGATTGTTAACAGGTCTTCCTAGGTCAAGCCATATCACCCCTTCGCTGCGGGATCTGCACTGGCTGCTGGTAAAGTTGCGCATCTCTTTTAAGGTCGGGCTATTAACCTATAAGGCCCTGCATGGCCTGGGTCCTGGCTACCAGTGTGATCTCTTACATCCATACTGTCCCATTTGTCCCCGCTGTTCTTCCGATGAGGGCCTCCTGGTAACCCCCAAAACTCAATTAAAAACATCTGGGGACAGAGTCTTCGGGGTGGCTGGACCAGCACTTTGGGACTCATTACCAAGGGCTCTAAGGGAGGCACCATTGGCTGAAATATTTTAAAAAGACCTTAAAACCCACCTCTTTACCCAAACATTCAGGTTATATTATACAATTTCTCTCCAGCTTCTTTTCTACCCCACCTGTCCATCTCTCCCCTCCCTATAGTGTACTCCACTGCACTTTGCTTATTGTGGACTATCTCACTGAATTTTGAATATCCACCTGGTTGTTACTTGATTTTGTTATTGATGTGTTTTTTTGAAATGTATTTTTGTTTTATTTTAGTCTTGAGTAACCAGGTAAGGCCCACTTGGCACAAGTGCCTGTTTTCAGGGGTGACCTGGGAGCCCTGGGCGGTTAAGTGACTTGTTCAGAGTCACACAGTATGCAAGTGGTGGTTGTGAGAATCAAACTCAGGTCTGGTCTGCTGGATGTATTAAGCTCATTCACATCTCGTTCCTCTAACCTCTAGGCTATACTACTTGTCCAATTGCACTTTATATGGTTTACCTGGTAATTTGTCACCTTACTGTATTATTCTCCATGTTTCTGTGATGATGTACATGGATTTGTCACTAGCCTACAACTTCACCTTGTACCTTATTGCATTCTCATGTTTGTTAATACCCTCTGTACTGTAACTCCCTGCACCTCATTGTTAATGGCCTGCACTGCGGCCATGTTACTCCTCCTGTATTCTGTTTTGCTAAATATGCCACTGTTTATGGCTCAGGTCATGCCTGAAAACGGTCCCTTGGATCAGCACACCTACGTGGTCACCAAAGACATAAATCAATAAATAAATAATCATCTCTACTGTTTATTTTAATTGATTTTAATTAACTAATTGTTTAGTGGTTTGGAATTTTCTTTTTTGTCTATGTTAATTTATGTAGTAGGTGATTGTTGATGTATATTACTTTGTAATGGTGACCTGGGCCTCCGGGGAAGGGTGCCAAAAATAAATAAAACTACTACTACTACAGTGCAATATAGTACAATGCTATAAAATACAGTACAGTACAATGTAATGCAAAATAGCAAACTACAATACAATACAGTACAATACAATACGAGTACAATATAATGTAATACTATAAAATACAGAACAGTACAGTACAATGTAATACAAAATAGCAAAGTACAGTGCAATACAGTACAATACATATAGGATAATGGCTGGGTGGGGGTTATAATGAGAGTTTTACACGCACCCAAGGTGTGGGATACCACATAAACCCTGAGAACGAAAATTCAATTTTTTAAACACCTACCCAACCTTTATTTTACATAATTGCTGGGGAGTGTTTTTTCACTACAGCAATTGTGTAAAATAAGGATACATCTCTGCTCAGCCACAGCCCCATCAAAATGAAGCACCATTTGTGGCCAGAAGCAGTTGAAAAGTTTCCTTTTTTTTCATTTTCATTGCCAGTTATTTAGTAGAGGCACTCCATAAAAGATCCAGTTGCTTTGTTTTAGTTTGTATTTAACTTACCGCAGAGTGTGAGGTGTGGCAAAGTGTCCGGTGGTAAGTAATTGCGGCTGGTGCTGAGAAAGGGCAGACCGGAGATTGGCGCATGCATGGGGCATGGGAAACCCGGGGCATATTCTCTGTTATAACCTGCAGGATATAATAGGCGAATTATAACCGGGTTTCCCTATGGGAGAAAATGCTCCCCAGTTATTTTAATACAGTACAATACAATACAGTGCTATACAAATACAGACCAGTGTTGCACAATACAGTACAAGTGCAACAAAATACAATGCAATACAGTACTATAAAATGCAGTACAGTACAATGCAATACAAAATAGTAACGTGCAATACAATACAATGCAGTACAGTATAGTGCTGTACAATGAAGTGCAATACAAGTGCAGTGCAGTGTTGCACAATACAGTACAGTGCAGCACAATACAATACTATAAAAATACAATACAAAATAGTAAAGTACAATACAATATAATACAGTTTAATGCAATGCAATGCAAGACAGTGCAGCACAATATAGTACAATGCATTGCTATACAAGTACGCACAGTGTTATACAATACAGTACAGTGCAGCACAATATAGTACAGTGCAGTACAGTACTGTAAAATACAGTACAACAATGCAGTACATAATAGTAAAGTATAATAAAGTACAGTACAATACAATACAGTTAAATGCAATGCAACACAGTGCAGCACGATATAGTACAATGCATTGCTATACAAGTATGCACAGTGTTATACAATACAGTACAGTGCAGCACAGTACAGTACAGTGCAATACAATACTGTAAAATGCAGTACAACAATGCAGTACATTATAGTAAAGTATAATAAAGTACAATACAATATAATACAGTTCAATGCAATGCAACACAATGCAGCGCAATATAGTACAGTGCATTGCTATACAAGTACACACAGTGTTATACAATACAGTACAGTACAATACAGTACTGTAAAATACAGTACAACAATGCAGTACATAATAGTAAACTATAATAAAGTACAATACAATATAATACAGTTCAATGCAATGCAACACAGTGCAGCACAACATAGTACAATGCATTGCTATACAAGTACGCACAATGTTATACAATACAGTACAGTGCAGCACAGTACAGTACAGTGCAGCACAGTACAGTGCAGTGCAGTGCAATACAATACTGTAAAATACAGTACAACAATGCAGTACATAATAGTAAAGTATAATAAAGTACAATACAGTACAGTACAATACAATACAATACAGTACAATACAATACTATAAAGTACAGTACAATGCAATTCAAAATAGTGAAGTACAACACAGTTCAGTACAATGCCATACAGTACAGCATGATACAGTACAATACAGAACAATACAACACTATACAATACAGTACAGGACAATGCAATGCAAAATAGTAAAATTCAGTGTAATATAATACAGTACAATACAGTGCAATACAATACAGTACTATGCAAAACAGTGCAGGACAATACAGTACAAAACAGAAAAGTTCAGTAAAATGCAATATAGTACAGCACAGTAGGGTACAATACAATACAACACAATGCCATACAATACAATACAACACAGTGCCATACAATACATTATAGTACAGTACAATACAAGCTCAGCATCCACAGACATCAAGGTTTTATCTCCTTCTCAAATCCACAAAACAGGTAACCCTGGTCATCCCATTGTGTCTGCCTGCTCCTGCCCCGCATCCCACATCTCTACATTTTTGGACAGCCTCATGAGACCCCTCGTTGAGTCCCTGCCCTCCTATGTTAAAGACACTGACCTGCTCTCCAGTTATTTGACAGGTTCAGAATCAGTGACTCTCATCTGCTCATCTTCACCATAGACATCAAATCTCTTTACACAGTGACCCCCCATGATGATGGTCTGACAGCTTTGCAGCATTTCTTGAATAAGTGGGAAGTCTAGCAGCCACCCACACACGCACTAACTCATCTGGCAGAACTTGTTCTTACACTCAGTGCTTTTTCTTTTAATAACAGTTTTTTTCAGCAGGTCAGTGTAGTTGCCATGGGTACCAAGATGAGTCCCAGCTTTACTAATCTGTTTGTGGGTTGGCTGGAGGAATGTTTTTTTCTCTCATTCACAGGGACTGTGCCCGAACTCTACAAATCCTACATAGATGACTGGGGGGCCACCTCCTGCTCCAGGGAGACCCTCCAAGTCTTCCTTGACAAGTTTACCACGGCCCATCCTTCCCTTCAATACACTGTTGAAGCATTCTCCTGTACACTGCCTTTTCTAGATATCCAATTGTCAGTACAGAGCACTGGTCTAAAGACATCCGTTTATTACAAACCCACTGACTCTCACAGTTTCCTCCTCCACAGCTCCTTCCATCCTAAACATGTCAAGAATGGCCTGCCTTATTCGCAATTTCTTAGACTTCGTAGGTTATGCAGTGAAGAGGATGATTTTGCTGAGCAGACCCAAATAATGCACAGTTTTCTATCAGCAGGGGATACCCTAAAAGCACAGTAGACAGAGCACTCTCCTGGGTCAGTAACATGCCCTGTAACCTTGACCCCTGCAGGAAGGATACTGTCACAGAAGAACAACGATGATTTCCACTAGCGCTTCCTTTCCATCACAGCACACCTTCTCTTCACAGGATCATCACCAGGAACTTTCCCATTTTGCAAACTGACCCTAACATTGGTGCTTCCTTTACAGAACCACCTACTGCCTCCTACCGCCGGCCACCTAACCTGTGGAATCTCCTGGTTAAAAACAACCTACCTACTCCTAACAGTTCCTCCCTATCAGGTACCAAACCTTGCAACAGGACTCGCTGCTACACCTGCAAATTTGTTTCCAGTGTGACTGAAATTCGGTAGCCTACAGGTGTTTTTCACATCACCAAGGAGTTCTCATGCACCTCCACTAATGTGGTATATTGTATTTTTTGCAGGAAGTGTATAGCTGTTTACATTGTAGAGACTGGTAGGCACCTTGATGACTGTTTCAGGGAATATCACAGAGCAGTCAGGAATGGTGACACTGCTAAACCCATTGCATCCCACTTAATCGCCAGGGACCACTTTGTCAATGACCTTTCTGTTTGTGTCCTTCAGCAGGGCTTCTGGGATTCTGACCACAGAAAAACATGGAAGCCAAGCTGATCATCCGCCTTGGCTCCCAGCAACCCTCTGGTTTAAATGATAGACTTATTTTCCACTACCATCTTTCAGTCACCCCTCATTTTCCCTAAAGTCTGTTTGTACTTGTACTCATTTACTTTCTTTTTCATTTTCACCATGAGTCTCCATTTCTGTCTCCTTCCCACACATTTGTCACCTTTCAGCCTTCTTACTAGGCCCTGTTAATTAATCCCCACCTGGGGACTTCTCTAGCTCTTTCACTCCTATTTTGCTTTGTCTTTCCCAACATCACCTTTTTGTTTTACAGATTCTCTCTTAATCTTGTCATTTATCACTTCTTCCCCCTGAGCCTCCTACTTTTTTCTTTCCATATATATATATATATATATATATATATATATATATATATATATATCCCTCATTTTACCTCCCCTCTACACTAACTTTGTTTTCTCTTTTAGATATTTCCTGAAGAAGACCTAAGGTTGAAATGTAGATTTGTAACTCTGTTTTGAGCATGCATTTAATATAACCATTTTGTTGTGCTTTTAGATCACATGCTGATGCAGTGCCTTGTTTTTGTCAATACAAGTATAACCCAGTGTTGCCCAATACAGTACAATTTGATCAATATAGTACTATAAAATACAATACATTACATTACGGTACAGTATAATGCTATACAAAATAGTAAAGTGCAATACAGTACAGTATAATACAATACAGTGAAATACAAGTACAGCCAAGTGCCGCACAATACAGTACACTGCAGTACAGTATAGTTTAATATGGTACAATACACTGCAATACAGTACAATACATAGAGGATAAAGTATGGGGTGCAGTGTGTAACAAGAAGTTTACACCCCCCAAGGTGCTAGATGCTACATAAACCCCGAGAGCGAACCTTTAGAGTAGTGTCAGTGGCTCAGTAGGTAGCACACTCGCCTGTGAGGCCGGGAGATCAGAGGGCTGTGGGTTTAGTTCCCACATCTGGCACTTGGGTTAATATCCCAGTACTGACACTGTAATGCAGCATGAGAGGGGTGCTGCATTTCTGAGGTGCCGCCTTTCGGATGAGACGCAAACCAAGGACGATCTGCCTGGATTGGTGGTAGTTCAGGTGGATGTTAAAGATCCCATGGCACTTATTGAAAAGAGTAGGAATTTCCTGGTGTCCTGGCCAAATTTCCTCATTCACTAAAAATACCACCAACAGCTTAATCTGGTTCAAGGTCAGTTGCCATTCATCTGTATCCCCCTCCCCCCGGGTCGTGCCTGAAAATAGGCAGGATTTGTCTAGTGCACGTATCCGGTCAACAAAAGCTAAATAAATAAATAAATAAATCTAACACCGAGGGTGTGTGTAAACTTCACGTTTACACACACCACCCCATATTTTATTTTATATAATTGCTGGGTTTCCCTTTTTCGCCACAGAAATTATATAAAATATGAGAGGTTCCAGTGCGGTCGCAGTCCAGTTTTGTTTTCAGCTGGTCCACACATTAAAAAATATTTTGGGATTTTTTTTATACCCCCCTTCTGTTGGAAATGGCTCATTTAAAAAAAGATAACTTACCGCCCAGTTCCCGAGGCAGTTGACTTTACAAGCAAAACAAGGAGGCAAGCGGTTGGGAAGCAAGGAACTGGGGTGTGTGGAAGCACAGAGTGAAGGAAACCATGCATGTGTTTGCTGCAATAAACACTCTTTTATTATGGCAATTATGGCACGGTTTCCCTGTGGGAAAAAGGGGAAGCCAGTTATTATAATACCATAAAATACAAACAGTACAGTGCAACACAAAATAGTAAAATACAATATGTAAGTAATAAGCCATGACAGGGTGTGCATTATAGGATTTTAATGCATGCCCTAGGGGTGTAGAAAGGCATGAGGCCGAAGGCCAAGTGTCCTTGCACCCCTGGAAAGTGCATTAAATCCTATAATGCACATCCTGTAGGGGCTTATTACACTTAGAAAATGACTCTCAGCAGTTTTTTTGGGGGAAAAAAATTATATTTGGCACCTGACTGTGCATTTGTAGAGATTTAATGCATGATGGGTGACCTCTCTCGGCCAGTGAAATTTCTAGATTTTTTTCTTGCCATTTTATAAAATACAATACAATCCAGTGCAACACAATCCAGTACAATACAGTGTAACACTGCACAATACAAACCAATCCAGTACGCTACTATACAATACTGTGCAGTACTATAAAATACAATACGGTACAATACAATACAATGAATGCAAACTTCATGATACACAGATCCACAAACTACAGAATTCACACATGTACTGTAATACAAATTTCCGAACTTCATGGCGAAATTCACAAATTGTGAATTTTTTCTTATTTCACCCAAGCCTATCAGTCTAGAGGAGAATAAAACTGACATTGCGACACATTAACGTACCAGTGATTTGCAAACTGTAGTACAGATAAAGTTAAGGAAAGTTTCCAGGAACTAGGTAAACTGAGATTAGCAGCTGGAAGGACTGTTCTTTTTCTTTTGCTTTTTTATTGACCGGGTAAGTGCACTAGGCAAATTCTGCCTATTTTCAGGCATGACCCAGGGGAAGGGGGATACGGCTGAATGCCAACTGATCTTGAAGCAGATTAAGTTGTTGGTGGTATTTTTTGTGAAAAGGGGGAAATTTGGCCAGGATACCGGGAAAATTCCTGTACTCTTTTCAAGAAGTGACATGGGATCTTTAACATCCACCTGAACTATCACCAGAATAGGCAGATGGGACCTCAGTTTAATGTCTTGTCCAAAAGATGGCACCTCAGCAGCACCCCCCCCCCACCCCATGCTGCACTACAGTGTCAGTATTGGAATTTAACCCAAGTTCCTGGTATGGGGATAGAGCCCACAGCCTTCTGATCTCCAGGCCTCAGAGGCGAGTGTGCAACCTGCTAAGCCACTAACACTAATTCCCCGAGATTCTACCAGTGTCACATGAGGGTCAGTTAAGGCAAGAATAAGTTCAGGAATTCAGTATGTGGGGCTAAAGGTTTGCTGGAAGGAGGGAGATTTTATTTCGCTGGAGATTAGGGCTCTGTTTGGGAGGAAGTTGGGTTGTTTAAAGAGGACGGGCCGCATTTGACAAGCAAAAGCGTTAATGCATTAGAACAGAAGACAGACAATTATTACAATACCAACAGCAACGTTTGACCCTGCCTTTGCCAGTAAGGAGGCAGTATAGCGTGGTGGGTTAAGGCTCTGAGCTGCAGATCTGGAGACCTGGGTTTGAATCCCACAGCCGCCTAGGTGCATACTGTGTGATCCTGGGCAAGTCACTTAGCTTCCTTCGGCTCTCAGGCAACATACGTAAACAAGATTCGGCTTAGTGTGCTACTTCTGGTTAAGCAATGTTCCCTTTCCCATTTCCTATAAAGCCTTCAGTGCTGACTGGAATACATATTCTTGTAGGGAAGTGCAGATACCAGGAAGGCAGCACCTCTCCTTATATGTGAATTAGGATAAGTTTGTCTGGTGCTGGCAGAAACATGACTCATTGTTTACATGAATGTACAGCACATGATGTTCTGTGAAAGAAAGTTATCACACAGATTGACTCTTACACAAACCATCAGTTTACTGCAATCTTTCACTGCCATCCCATTGTTTCAGTATATCACCGCAAGGTATGAAACAGAGGAACTGCTCATGAGACCTGTTTCTGGGACTGGACTGTCTGAGGAAGAGCAGCTGTGAAGCAAACATGCACAGTTTGAGGGGCTTGGAAGAGTTATAGTTGTTTTGGGTTTCTTTTTCTGTTTTTGGCTGTGTCATCTTTCCTTCAGGTGGTTCCTAGCTAGGAGAACGTCAATGTGTAAGTAAAGGTTTCCAGCACTCTCAAGCCTACATGGAAGACTTGTGTGCACACAATGGACTGGGTTACCAAATTATTGAAACCAATTTTTTTTTTTAAATGTATTTTATTGGAATTTTGACACAGCTACATTCAGTTACCTGCAGATTCCAGATATTTTTGCTTAAGTACAAAGTTGTCACTTTATGCCATTATCAAGAATCCTATGCATTTAATTGGCATGGAGGGTTGAAGCGCTTGTACCTCGCCTGCCACCAGGCTGGTGACCCAGGTTCAGGAATGGACCTGGGACACCAGGGGTTGACCAGGAAGGGAGATGGTAGAGGGCTCAAAGGATTGCTCTTCCTCTCCTGTCCTGGGGAGGGAAGGTTACAGTGCCTGGTGTTAGCCTGACCCTAGTGTCGGCTGGGGGTACAACATCCAGGGACTGTCAAGATGGGGGGGGAGTGGCAGCTGCCGATGTTCCATGTGTGAGAACGTCTGGGTGGCATTGCAGGCCCACTCCTCTATGAGGCAAAGGAGAAAAACTGGAGAAAACATTGATTCTTGGACAGCCGCTGACTCCCAGTCACCTGGTGGCCGTGCGCCCGATGAATTCCCAGGCAATGCTGCCTTCACGCAATGGTAAGTCCTGGCAGAAAATCTGGAAAATAGGGCTGGGGTTGCTGGAGGGCTGATAAGGACCAGGGGAGAAACAGCATTAACTGCAAAAAAAAAAAAGACTGTTTAAACATATACCTATGGTAACATACAAAGTATAAGAACATGTAAAAAGAAGTTAATAAAAGTGCAAAATCACAAGAACACGCAGCTCTGGGGATGTCTACATTATGGCTAATATATCCAAACAGATATTAAAAAACACAGGTGATCAAAACTTTTTTTCAGCTTAAAAACCTAATTGAAAGGTTGTAGTTTGGGTGGGTGGGGCTCTGGGAAGGTAGGTGTTTTGGCTGATCTGGAACAGGGAAAGTACAAATTGCTCGCTATGCACAGATCTGGAGCACGTAGTGTGCTATCCGCAGATCCAGAGCAGGTAATGTGCTATCTGCAGATCTGAAGCAGTTGGTGTGCTATACGTAGATCTGGAGTAGATAGTGTGCTATCTACAGATCTGGAGGAGGTAGTGCTATATCCACAGATCTGGTGCAAGTAGTGTGCTATGCACAGATCCAGAGCAGGTAGTGTGCCATCCACAGATCTGGAGCAGGTAGTGCACTATCCACACATCCAGAGCACATAGTGCACTATCCATAGATCAGTAGCAGGTAGCATACTTTATGCAGTAGTGTAGCACATTCCCAGAGGGCCTGGGTGCAAGGATATGCTATAGGGCCCCCTGGTTTTGAATAAACATCAAAATTATGATTTGGGCCCCTCAAACCTTGTGGGCCCAGGTGCGACTGCACCCCCTGCATCCTTGTGCTACACCTCTGACTTTATGCAGATCCAGAGCAGGTAGTTTGCTGTCCTTGGATCCAGAGCAGGTAGTGTGCTGTCCATTGATCCAGAGCAGGTAGTATGCTGTCCATGGATCCAGAGCGGGTAGTGTGCTGTCCATGGATCCAGAGCGGGTAGTGTGCTGTGCCCGGATC
The DNA here is from genome assembly GCA_016271365.2 of Neoceratodus forsteri. Classification (NCBI taxonomy): domain Eukaryota; kingdom Metazoa; phylum Chordata; order Ceratodontiformes; family Ceratodontidae; genus Neoceratodus; species Neoceratodus forsteri. The sequence goes on along the minus strand of JADMNL010000025.1, from coordinate 165,021,703 downwards.
TTGAGGAGGTAGTGTGCTATCTGCAGATCTAGAGCAGGTAGTGCACTATCCACAAATGGTGTGCTATTTGATTGCATTATCCAGGCTTCATGGATTGGATCAAACTGTTTAAGCCTTCAGGTATGCTGATGGATCAGATAGTGCAGTGTCTGAGTCTTTTGAAATGCTGATGGATATGAAGAGTCTTGATAGTTAGACAGTGGGTTGGATATTTACCAAACAGACATCTAAAATATATAAACAGGGACTTAAAGAGATGCAATGCACCTGTTGATTCCGATACAGTATGTCCCAGCACCGATGGCACAAAAAGTCTAAGCAGGGGGCAACATCGGGCTCATGCTGGGTGGCACAGGGGAGCTGGTACGCCACATAGGGGAAGGAAGGGATTGAGCGGCCAACTCCTTGGAACACAAATTACAATCCCCTCCCCTCCTAATAAAAGAAATAGAAAGATTCTGCAAATAGGACTTTTTTTAAGTTTATTTATGCCCCTTGCTCTCCGGACGGCCCTCATTCGCTCGAACTGCCCCGGCCCAGTCACCTTGGCATCCCCTAGGACTTACCTGGATCCTCCCTTGTTCACTCAGAGCTTTCCCCCTCTGGCAGGGGTGGTGGAGTCCTGCTATACCTCACCACAGAACGATCTGGTGTGGGAGGCCACGCCTAGGTAGCCAGATGCACCACCTGTGAGCAGGCTGGCTTCCTCCAGTCACTCGAGTTTTTTCCATGTTTCTCCTGCTTTCCCCCAGGATGCTAATGTAAAAGGCACACCAAGCACACATGCAAGTGTGCATGGTGTGGCACCTGTTGGCATCCTCCCACCCACAAGTTGCACTGCTACCCATGGTCACCCACTGGCAGCATCGCAGTAGAGCTGGCTGCCCCCCTCTCTCTCTCTCACTTTCTCTTGAGGAAGAGAGTGTCCTCTGGGATGCTTGATTCTCCTCCCCCTGGCCAGCCCCCAGCAGCCTAAGCTCATTCCAAAACTTGGGTCACCGGAATCGCAAGCGGTAGCCCTACTGCTGCACTGATGAGCCAGCTGAAATAGGACTGTTTTTGTACCGAAGATGAAGGCTACAAGTGGGGCTTTGGGGGACTGTTTGAAAGTAAGCCTGACTGCTGCTCTTTAAAGAGCAACTCTCTAGTACAATAAAAAGCTTTAAAACACTAGATTTACACCAATTATGTTTTGACATTATTATTTTCTAGTTGTTTGTTACTTTATTTTACTTTCCCTGCTGTTGTTCTACTAAATATTATAGATAATACTGCAATTATTTCACTGAGTCTTCCGAAGTGCATCTAACGCTCCCCTGCTAACCACACAGTTGCTGTTTGTGACATCACAGTCTGTTGCCACTGTGAACACTATGATGTCATAAATAAAGGCACCATGAGATTAACAGGGGAGAGGCAAATGTTTTCAAATGTTTTATAGACTTTTTAAGATGAATTAACAAGATGTGCTGTAAATCTCGGAAAGGAACACTGACAAATAAAAAAAAGTGTTCTCTAGTAAATCGTAACAGCTGAAATATCTTATTTATGAAAGTACATGCTGAAGTGCAGAGTTGCTCTTTAATATTCCACTGACCCAGATGTCATGGCATGCTTACATCCCTTAGAGTGCTCTAGCATTGAGCAATGTTCCACTGCAATGTAACATGTTTGTAACCGAAGTCAAAACTGAGAAACATAAAAAAGAAACATCATAGGCTAGGCTCTGTTCCAGCCCAGCAGTGCACTGATGTTTCTGGAGAACCTTTCGATTGTGATAGAGAAAGTAAACCTGTTTGTGACTACTGAGCCCCAGTGCTGGTGTACTGAAATTCCACTTCACAAGTCTGAACTTGTATAAAAACCAATTGAAAGTGACAGTTCAGCAAAGGTTTATCCTTTCAGCATATCTGGACTAGTGTTAAGAAACATATAAAAAGAATGCCGCACCCTTTCTCTTCCCTATGTTACAAGTGAATTAACCCACTCCAGAGCATGGGTCTACTTGGGATTAATGTATGGCTGGGTGGTTGGAACCACTTGGCTGACCCCCCCCCCAGCCATACAATAATCCCCAGTAGACCCATGCTCTGTCGTGAGTTAATCCTTATGTAGCCCATGATGGTTCAGAAGTCACATAGTATAGCACCCAAGCAACAGGACTCTTAAGACCTGTGCAAACCATGTTCCTATCAGTGGATAAGCATCGGCTCTCTTCTGTAAGTAGCCACTGGCAGTGTAGCATAGTGGTTAGTGGTAGACTGTAAACGTTAGGAATTCACACCTGAACCACTTACTCACTGAGAGACCTTGAGCCTAATCTCCCTGTGCTTCTGTCCCTCTCAGCTGTTAAACTGAGGAAAAGCAGGACCCCACAGAAAATGAGATGATGCGTAGCAGGGTGGGTACAATGAACATATCAATGTCTTATTTCTGTTGATGATCCTAAATACACTGGGCTAGCCGGCTTGTCAGCACAGCTGTACGGGTACTGCTTGCGGTGCCGGTGACCTGGGTTCGATAAGGTCATAGGGGTCAGCTGGGGAGAGGGAGGATTGAGCATCCCAGAGGACACTCTCCACTTCTGGGGAGGGAGGGCAGCTAACTCTGCTATGATACTGCCACCTGTGACCTCAGGTGGCAGTGCAGTTGGAAGAAACCATGTATGACAGAGGGACACTGGCTGGTACGTTCTTGCATGCATATGCGCCTTCGCCATTGTCATCCCGAGGACCTGGGACAAAAATTGGGAAAGCACCCAGACCGGGCAGGATAAATTCCTGCTCCCTGTGGGTCCTGTACTGGTGACAATGGCCCCTCCACTAACTGGATCTGTTCTGCGGCAGGAGTCGGGCAGTCCTGTTACTCCTCTATCGAAGGGAACCCATGGAAATCTAGAGTCAAAGCGTAAGTCCAGGAGAAAACCAGTGGTGGGCTGGGGAGGTCAGAAAGAGGGGAATAAAGAGATAAATTGTAATAAAAAAGAAGACACCAGATGACCCAGTATATGCCTGAGGGCTGTAAAAGTGGCACCTCTGCTGGCACTGTTGTTCGAATCCAGTTCAATATCTCATGGGAGCAAATTCTCAGGGAACAAATTTGGCAGAGATGTAGTTGTCGTCGCAGCTAACAGTACACAGCTACTTGAGGAGGGAATTGACTGGACTGAATTGACATGTGTCCATGTTTACCTGTATAAATCTTAACTTTTATTACTACTACTAGAAAAGGGATGGCTGGGGAGCACCAAGAAACATGATCCTCTTCCCTGCTGCTGGCTCACCTTGTTTTTCTGTTCTGCTAAAGGGTTTGAACCACAGCACTGCTGACATATGCAGATGTTATACACTGCTGACATGTGCAAATGTTATGCACTGCTGACAAGCACCACTCCACACCTCTAGTGTATTCTGCACACTGTGGAATCCACGACCCTTGGTACCCCAAAACGTGTGCAGAAGTCCATTGAGGAGGAGGAGAGGCATTCTGGGGTGGAGCTGAGCATCCAATCAGATGCTTGGGTTGGTCGCAGAGTGGATCTCCTGCTCTGCTTAGAGCAGGGGACTGTGAGATACAGCAGTCCACCAAAAACTGCAGTGTTCCTGTCATATATATATATATATATATATATATATATATATATATATAGTCTACTCTTTGTCGCCTTATCTCCACTGACCATCCCCTACCTGGACCTATTCCCCCCACCCTGTCACACAATATTCCTGGGTTTTAACTTCACTTTGTAGTCTTCATCACAGGACCTGGTGGGAAGTGCCCAGTCACTGGTGCAGGGTCTTCAGGGGACTGGACCATCATACAGCCATGGTTGGAGGTACCCAGACACCAGTATTGGGCCTGCAGGGAACCAGGCTTTCATCCAGCCATGGTTGGAGGTACCCCATCACCACTGCAGGGCCTACAGGGGGACTGGGCCATTATCAAGCCATGGTCAGAGGTGCCCAGTCAACAGAACAGGGCCTGCAGGGAACCAGGCCTTCATCCAGACTTGGTTGGAGGTGCCCAGTCATCGGTGAAGTGCCTGTTGGGAAGTGGGCCATTATTCAGCCATGGTTGGAGTTGCCCATTCACTAGCGCATGGTCTGCAGGGAACCAAACCACCATTCAGCTGTGGTTGGAGGTGTGGAGTCACCAGTATGGGGTCTACAGGTGTACCATCATCTAGCCATGGTCAGTGGTGTGCAATCAGTGGTGCAGGGCCTGCATGGAACTGGGCCATCATCCAGTCATGGTTGAAGGTGTTTTCCCTCCATTGCTGTCTCTGGACCCACACACATGTAATGACACAGTGTGTGAAGTCTCTCCCATGGGGAACCGCTGTGCTGCCAACCAGATTCCTCCAGATGGCAGCCAACCAGCAGGATTTGCTTTCTCCCCCTTAAGGGAGGAGAGCTGTCTGGGAATGTTGAATCCTCCCTTCTCCAGGGCAGCCCAGCAGTGCAGCAGTAGCATTACCATTTGCAGTGCTGGCGACCAGGGTTTGAGAGTGTGCCCTGATCATTGGGGGAGAACCTGGGAGGTCTGGTCGCCATCATTGCTGCAATACTTCCACCTGGGTGACCACAGATGGCAGTGCAGTTGAGGTTGCCTGAGAGGGACTGACACAAGTTTGGGGACCAGTGAATGCACCTACTACATGCCAACATGCCTTGGTCCTTCTGGATAAGCCTGTATTCTTTAGTAGGGGCAGAAGCTATGGAAAATACCTCAGCCATGCATGGTGGCTCACCACCTGCCTTGCAGGGCCAGCACTGCTGACTGTGGCTTTTTCTTGCTCTGGAACACTGACTTGTAGCTGCCTCAAGGGGGATAAAAATCATATTATACAATGGCTTAAAAATTCCTGCCCTCTGATTGCCTGGCTGGCATGATTTACCCATTGTAAATCCTGGCATCACCAATGGGAAAAGTGCCAGCCAGCAGCAAGAAGAATCCCACCTATTTGACATCATTATGACCTTCCAAACACCAAACGCAAACCGCAAGTTTCAAATCTGGCAGTGATGCTTCTACCTTGTACATAGCATCACTTTTTGATTGAGCCCTGACACTGCCATGCATCAAAGCAACTGTCATAACTATATATTTTTATTTAAATACTGTAATATTAATTCACCTTCATTGGCTCCAGCGGAAAGTGCTGGGATACTGTTCCGCAGCCTGTCATGTGCTCCTAAAGTAAACCTCTCCCAGCTGTCTGCAACCACTCGCCCACTTGCCTTCACTTCACAAAAGTCCAGCTCTGAGGTGAAGAAACCCTACCAACTTTACAGTCCTTCTCAACAAAAGAAAATATTCCCATGCCCTGCATCTTAAACAGCTGATGGCCCGATTTCATTTAAACATCAACAGAAGCCAACTCAGTTATTTTTTCCCAGAAAGTAAAAACTGCTGTGACCCCTGAACCACACTCTGAACTACCACATTCTATCAGTACTCAGAAGCCACGTTGTCTCATTTACAGTGAATGACAGATGAAATGACAAGTCGCAGCAGGCTCTTACTTAATATCTCTGCTTGCAGATGACACCAAGACCTGCAACAGAGTAGATGATCCAGATGGGATGGGCAGAATGAGAAGAGATCTGGATAAACTGGCAAAAAGCTCGGAAGAATGACAACTGGGGTTTAACGCAAAGAAGTGCAAGATCATGCACATAGGAAAGAGAAACCCTGAAGCTACCTATAGGTTGGGAGGGGAGCTGCCTGCAATTTCAAGGGAAGAAAGAGACTTGGGCATCATCATCATCATCACAGATGACCTGAAATCATCCAAGCAGACCACTAAAGCAGTAGGTAAGGCTAGAGGGATGTTGGGGTGTATTAGTAGGGGTATCATAAGGCGTAAAAGGGATGTAATAATCCCTCTTTACAAGGCACTGGTTAGGCCCCATCTGGAGTTCTACATGCAGTACTGGAGGCTGCACCTGTACAAGGACATTAACAAAATTGAGGCAGTTCAGAGAAGGACAACCAAAATGGTACAGGGACTGCATCAGAAAACAGATGATGACAGATTAACAGAGCTCAATATGTATACCCTAGAACAAAGGAGGGAGAGAAGTGATATGTATGTATTTATTTAAAAGTTTTACCAGGAAGGCATACTGAGTAGGATAACGCTCGATTCCAGGTGTGTCCTGGGGGTGGGGGATAGAGGAGAATATACAATAGAGAAATGCATAAGGAGAAACACTCAAGTACAGTCATCAATGAGCAAGCATACAAAGGACATTTACAGAGACATTATTACAACTAAGGGTAGAGTTCTGTGAACACTGCAGGACAGAGCCACAGTGCAACTCATTAGAGTGGTCAGAATTTTGGAGAAGAGCGAGACACTTGGCCACCGCAGTGCTAGGTACATGTGCAGGTGGAGGAGAAGTGCTCCTAGAGGAGCAAGTAGAGATGCTGTGTGTTGGCAGTGTGCCAAATGTCCTCAATTCCATAGTTTAGGGATGCAGAATTTGAAAGCTGCCTGGCCTGTAGAGATAAAAATATGTGGGACATATAGTAGCCGGGAGTCTATTTTCCTGAGCAAGTACGCAGGTGGGGGTTGAGCTGTTAGGGCTGATGTGAGCTAAGGGGGCAGGGACTGGGCCCAGAATTTTGATATAATCCTAGCACAGTGGACCTGTCTCCGATCTCGGAGCGAGGAAAGGTCTAAGGACCTGTAGGGGCTACAGTGATGGTTTGTGGGAGGGCAGTCCAGGGCAATGCGACAGAAGGAGTGGAAAAAAGGGTCCATTCTGGCTAGAGAGGACTCTGGTGCAGCACTGTAGACTATGTTCCCATAGTCAAATATAGGGAGGATCATTTTCTGTGCAATTATCTTGCGAGTTGGCAGAGGGATGCAGCCACTGTTGCGATATAAGGCGCCTAGCTTGGGGTGCAGTTTTTTGTGGATAGCATTGATATGTGCAGAAAAGTTGAGGTGCTGGTCCAGCCAGACCCCAAGGTATCTGAAGGAGGTACAAGCCTCCAGGGGAGTCCCATCTATGGTGTGGAAGGTGGAGATGAAGGGGAGGAAAGTCTCTGCCTTGTGCTGATGGTTAGGAAGACCATTTTCTTGGCATTAAGAAAAAGCTAATTTGAGTGGAACCAGAGCTGAACATCACTGAGGTCCTGCTGGATCCTGGATGCCACTTCAGAGGAGGAGGATGGGCCTGATGCATGCAGTACTGTATCATCTGCATACATGTGAATGGATGTATGTGGGCAAGCTGAGGGCAGGTAATTTAGGAAGATGGAAAACAGGATCGGGCCGAGGACCGAGTCTTGGGAGACCCCAGTGGTGACAGGGAGGGAGTCAGAGGTGTAAGAGCCAATTCTGACTGATTGGGACCTGCCTGCCAGGTAGAAGTGGAACCAGCTGATGGATGCTCTTGAGAGCCCGGTGAGGGAGAGCTTGGAAAGGAGAAGGGTGTGAGAGACCATGTCGAAAGCCTTTGCAAGGTCAACAAAAATGGCTGAGGTGGTGTGACCATTATCCATACCCAAGAGGATGGAGTCGGTGAGCCTTAGGAGGGAGGTGATGGTGGAATGTGATTTCCTAAATCCAGACTGGTAAGGTGTGAAGAAGGAGGAGGAGTCAAGAAAGGAAGAGAGTTGTGAGAGAATGAGGTGCTCCTAGACTTTGGCTTGTATGGGGAGAAGGGAGATGGGTTGGTAGTTGCCAGGGGAGGAGAGGTCACCTCCTTTAGGGAGGGGGATGACTGTGGCATGTTTCCAGTCAGATAGGATAGATGCAAAAGTGAAAGAGAGGTTAAAGAGAGAGAGGCCAGAGGGCTGGCAATGGCAGGGGCTGATAGAGCATTTTGGAGTCTTATCCCTAGGGGCATTTACCTTTGGAAGGATTGAGTGTCCACAGGGCTTTTAATACTTCAGATGGGGTAACCAGGTGAAAGGAGAAGCAGGAGCCATGGGGAGTGGATGGGGGTGAACATGGGGGGGTGCGGGAGAGAGGACAAGAGAGAGAACGAGCAGTTTGTGAAAAAGGTGTTAACTACTGAGGCCACTGAACGCGGTTCAGTGATGATGGAGCCCTCTACATCCAGGACTGGGGTGGAGGGGGCTGGGCAGGAGGGGAGAAGAATGATTTAATTGTCTTCCAAAACTTCACTGGGTGATTTTTGTTGGTGTGGAAGGAGACCTTGAAATAGTTGGCTTTGGCCTGTCAGGTAAGCCTAGTACAGGCATTCTGAAGTGAGCGGTAGTGTTAGAGTGCCTCTAGGGTGCCAGATACCTTGTATATTTTCCATGCCTGGTCCCTAGCTCGGAGGTGCTCCATGAGATTGGTGGTGTCCCAGGGCAGGTGGACACCCCTTACTTGAGCCCATCTGAGTGGTGCATAGTAGTCCCAGACAGCAAGGAATCTGTATTTGAAGTGTTCCAGGGCAGAATCAATGGAGGTGGCCCGGGGATGAAGGACCAGTCTATGTTTGTCAGGTCATTTAAGAGCGCTGTAAGGTCAAGGGATTTATAGGACCTAGTGAGGAGAGTTCAAGGAGGAGGTGCTTCAGGTCTGAATATTTTCCTTGCCATGTATGTCATGTGGTGATCGCTTAGAGAGTCCAGTAGGAGGCTAGAGTCAAGTATCCGATGGGGGTGTGAGGTGAGGACTCAGCCCAAGAGGGAATGGTTCTGGGATTTGTGTTTCAGATGAGTGGGTTCTGAGATTTGCTGAGACAGGTTTAGTGCAGCCACTTTACTACAGAGCTTTGAGCTAGCACTGGAGAACCAGTTCAAATTGAAGTCCCCAAGGATATGGAGCTCACCCCCCAATGTGAGGGATTTTAGGGTGCCCAGGTGGTCCATAATGATGGGCAAATGGGTGTCTGGGGAGCAATAGGACCCTGCTACATATCGATGATCAGAACAGTCAAACATCTTTAAGGGCATTAACAAGGTGAAAGAGTCTAACATGTTTCAATATAAGAAAAATAGCAGGACAAGAGGACACAGCATGAGATTAGAAGGAGGCCAATTAAGGGGTAATGTGAGGAAGTTCTTTTTCACAGAAAGGGTGGTGGATGCATGGAACAGCCTACCTCAGGAAGTGGTGGATATGAATACAGTGCAGGGCTTCAAACAGGCATGGGATAGGCATAAGTGAGCAATACAGATGAGTATGAATAGATAGGCTATTGACAGAGTAAAGGCCTATGGCACATTCATAAGGTAGAAAAAATGGGCATACCAGATGGGCCTTGCAGTCCTTATCTGCCATCAACTTGTATGTGTCTATGTTTCTAATCTTATACATGTGTGTAAGGGGTGTGTACGTGTGTGTGTGTGGGGGGAGACACCGCTTCTGCAATAATCTCCCTAGCAAGTCTCCCTGGCAACACAAAAATATTTTTTTCTGGCTCAGTAACAAATGCAATAAAAATACATTCAAATGCCGCCAAACCCTTTTTATTTATTTATTTATTTGTATCTAAAAAATAGGGGGACATTGTATAATCACAATATACCACTCCATGATGTGGCTGATGCTGGGATTTACCCACTTCTGGTGTGGTTTACTCACTCGACCTGTGGCCTCATGACCAAACCACACAGGCATGGGTAAATCCCAGCATAACCCACACCATGTCATGGTACATTGCTTACATAAAAAAAATGCTCTCTCTCCTCCGACCAGCCCCCAAGCAATCCGAGTCTGTTCCTGGACACTGGTCTGAAGCATAGCTGGCAGTACCCCTACTGCCGTGCTGCTGGGCCAGCTTGTGGGACAATAGGTTTTAAACAAAATGTGTACTCTGTGTCTCACAGCCCTCCAGATCATATTGTAGGGCTGGGGCAACAAGTGGGGAGCCATTAGAGTCCCTAAACAATCCAGGAAGGCTGTGCTGGGGGCACATAAGTGCTATGATAGGGAAACTCCTGGCATAGTATCTGCTCCCTCTGCAGCACTCTGCAGAGTGCAGCTCACTCTGAGGATCACATGCACTGAAACTCCACCCTCCTGCCCATCCCTGACTGCCGTATAATTCTGTGGACATTGTGGGACTGGCTGTGAAGGGGCCAGTCTGTCAACTCTGCAGCTGCCCTGCAGTGCTCTGCATATGTGAGAGTGGTACTCTATGGCTGCTGGCAGCCCTCCACAGAAGGGCTTTGGGACCCTATTGTGGATCAGACCGTAAGTAAGAGTTTCTTGTTGGCCCTTATACTTTGCAGGAATTAAAATGCTGTATAGACAGATGTGGTGAATCTGGCCAAAACACAAAGAACTAGGAAGATGTGAGCCAAATTGGATTCTTGAGGTTTCTAGGGTGCTCCCTTTATTCTTTTGCGCTCACCATGACCCAAACACATCAAGACCACATAAGTGCTGGTTTGTTTTCTTCTGGGGTGAGATACAGGTGAGGCAAACTGATGAATCTCGAATAGAATGAAACACATGTGTGTCTTCTGTTCTCAGCCTTTACAGATTGTGTGAGAGGCCCTTTGGCACCATACATTTCTGCTTCTTGGTGCTTGCTTGTTGGTTCTCTGCTTATTCCTGCTTAAAGCAGAACGAGAATAAATGTTCATGGTGATTTGCAAAAACATCCCATGATGCTCTGCACTATGTGGATATGTGTGCTTTTACATTCCCTTTATTCTTAGGGCCTTTTGCAGCTGCACTGTCCTTACACTAAAGTAGGGCCCTCTCATAGTCTAATGAAGAAGTAGTGGTAAGGTAGGAAGTGCTGGAAAGATGTATTCTTGCACAGAGAGAGGACATTAGGGGATACTGAGTGTTCCAAGCATTCTTCACACACAAATAGATCTAAATCCACATCCTGTTTTCATTGTTTGTCCTATTCTGTTTATGAAATTGCAGTTTTCTTCCATCAGTAATGTGCTGCCTCACTGGTGACATTCAGTAAGCACAAGATATTTTGGTTTCATCTTACACACATGAATGACACAGCATGGAATTCACCAAATTGTTAAAAGTATGGAATTATCACGTGGTGGACGTCAGACCCTGGATTCTTGGAACTGATGTTTGTCTGCTGTTTCCAGATGATCTTCTTGGTCATGCAGCTTGGAATAACAAAATAATTAGTGGGAAAGGGTAATCGGTGGGACATGGTAAGATGTTTCTAAACTATGGGGCGTACTGCTGCTGTGACTTAATACTTGAAGTTAGCAAAAAAATGAAATGCAGTTCTCCTAAAAACAAGAAATAAAAATGATAAAACCCTGTTGTGCAGCAGATAATGTGCACATCCTCTGTGTAGTCTAAATTTTTTCTCAACTGGTATTGAGTAAGTCTTATTTAACCAGCTTATTTATTTAGCTGGGGAGGGGGGTGTTGATAAAGTACTGATAGGCACTCTTCCATCTTGTAGCTGCTGTTTGTTTCCTTGTCAACAAATAACCCTCTCTATGTAGCCGTTGGGGATATTTGTGTTGGTATATGACACTACACCACCCATTTACATCATGTATCTCTATGCCGAAAGTACACGTAACCTGAAAAACAACTCTCTGGAAACACACAGATTGAATTCAATTTAAAGAGACAAATCCTGCATTACAACTCGGACAGTTTGCAAAGTTAACTGAAGATAAATGAGGTATTTCACACCCAGCTGCAGCTTGTTTTGTTGAATTCTAAATAAACGTAAGCTCCCCCTCCCTGGTGTCTAGGGGTATGCCAGGTGGAAACGTTTGTGGGCCGGGGGACACTCACAGAACAGACTGCAGAACATTTTTACTTTTTTATTTTTTTCTGCTGCAGCAAGTCCCCATGTCTCACCCCCTCACTTACTGGGGTTTAATAGAAAATCCAGGCAGACAGGTTGTTCATCCAACATCCCAAGACTTGCTTCTATTATTTGGAACCTGAGGAAACATGAACGAAGTAGGAAAAGTTCACGGTCAGTCTCCTTTTGTTATACCCCTAAGCCAGAAGAAACAATGCATGCTGATGATGTCCTGATGAGTGTTTCTCTGCTTTTAATCCTTCCGCTGCTTCCTGTGATCATGGAACTCTCTCTGCTGCAGCTGCTGCCTGTTCTGTTATGGGTCTTCTGGTGAGGACTCCACCCTCTACAAGTGTGTTCAATACTATTCTTCCTGTGTGATGTCCCCTTTCCCCATTTTTAATTTTATCAAATTGGTGAACACACCAACTGTGCAGTTCCTGATGGATTAGGAGTACTCGACGGTGTTCCTGGTAAGTTAAATTCGTAGAATAAAAATACTCATCTCTGCATGAAGAAACTGAGACTGAATTTCACAATTAATTTGGTTGCTTCATAACATAGGCCCTTCTGTCTTTCAATGAAATCTACTGCCCTACTTTACTTACTGCTGAGTGTAAGCTTTTGTAAGTCTCTTGGAGTGTTATGTGATGGTGCTGTTTAGCCAATTTGATTCAACTGCTAGATGAATGTTTATGAAGGTTACCGAGCAACCCCCCCCCCCATAGCTGCCTCTTTTCTTCTCTTTCTAGTTATCTGTACTTGCTTGTTCATGGTGCTGTATTTGCCATTAAAGGAGAGATAGCCTGCTCTACAATAACATGCTAGTCTGGTTCTAGCTGGTAATGATGGCTCACTCTGGCAATAACACTGACCTTATTTTAGATCTTTGGGTTTAATGTGGTTGCATTTGACTTAACCTGGCTGAAGCTTTGGGAAAAATAAATAATAACTTAAGTGTGAGCCTTTATAGGCTCAATCTGTTTGCTGGATCTCACTCTGCCCCCTTGGGATCATCCCTGCTTCTATTAGCCAGAGGCTATGGATGTAGCTATAAATTATATGCCAAACAAAGATTTTTTTTTTTTAAATATTGCACTGTTCTCTATTCTTTCACTTTCCTTATACCCCTTATCATGTCTCCTTGGTGTTCTTTCTCCATATCCCCAACCCCCTTGGATAAGTTCTGGGTGTCCTGCATAATAAATAATAATAAACTTTATTTATAAAGCGCTTTTCACTGAGTATCAGAGTGCTGTACAGCAAATAACAGATAAAACCTTAAAATATTAAAATACTAAATAAAATCAAAAATTTCCAATAGTAATCAGTTACAAACAACCCCGAATGCAAGGTGAAATAAGTGAGTCTTTAAGGCAGTCTTAAAGTTCTCCACTGTCAGGCACTCCCATATCCGTCGAAGCAGAGAATTCCACAGGGTAGAGGCCAAAAATCAAAATGCCCTCAATCCAGATGTTTTTAACCGTACCCTAGGAATGTCCAGCAATCTCTCTTCAGTCGAGCATTGTGGTCGGAGCGGGCAATAGCAATGCAAGAGATCTTGCAGGTAACTTGGTCCCTGTCCATGTAGGGCTTTATAGGTCAACAAACCGACCCTGAAGGTGATCCACCACTGAACTGGCAGCCAGTGCAGTTCGCGCAGCACAGGCATAATGTGACTGGATCGAGACGACCCAGACAACAGCCTGGCCGCAGCGCTCTGCACCAGCTGCAGGAGACGGATATCAACCCCCGGAAGCCCTAGGTAATCCATCCTTTTAATATTTAATATTGTGCTGGCACTGTTCATAATGCTCCTGCTGGTGCTGCTCTGGTCCCTAAATTGCTTTGTTTTTATTCATCCTACACATAGCTGGTTAGTCTGGAAGCCTACCACTTAGCAGCTTCATCGTCTGTCGCACCTAACCCACCTTGGACTGTTTGGTCTGATGAACTCTTAAGTTTTGCAGTAGATCACATCCTACTGCTTGTAACTGGTTTAACCAAGCCTGTGACTCTTATCTATTTGTGGTATTATTGTTTTGATTATTAGTGATTGTTTATCTAATTATAGCTTTAGCAATCTAAAGATTTTGAGTTGTTACAGTTATATCTCTATATTTCAGCAAAGCATTTTATTTACTAGACACATGATATACAAATTAAATCCCTTTAGTCTATTTCTGTAATTACAGTCTAACTGCTAATTGTTTATTTACTGCTTTTTTTTAAAAAAAAACATTTTTGAGGTAATATTGACCTGCTTTATAATTGTCTGTAATCTGCATTTAGTAAACCGTTAGGTAGACACTCATGCTTCCTTACAAAATTGTATTGTGGAATGTTAATGGGTTAGGGTTCCCCATTAAAAGGAAAAATGTCCTATCCTATCTAAATAAATAAGGTACAGACATTGCTTTACTGCAAGAAACCCATTTGAATGATACTGAATTAGTCAAGCTCTCCAGATCCTGGGTTGCGCAGGTTGAATTTAACTCTTGTAATAGCAAACAAAAAGGAACTGCTATCCTGGTTAGGAAAGGGGTAAACTTTGTTAAAACCTCTCACACAGCTGATCCTGATGGTTGGTTCCAAATCCTGATAGGTTTACTAGACGAGGCGCAGGTGGCAATCTATAACATTTATGCACCTAATTCCAAACAATTTGCTTTCTTTGACTCACTTTCTGATGTGCTTCATGGTTATCTGGATCACAGTATAATCCTAGGTGGGGATTTCAATGAGGTCATGGACCCCTTACTGGATAGGAACCCCCCTAGACCATCTCCTTCTATACCTAAAGCTCGCCAATCTCTACACAATCGTCTTGGGTCTTTATCTCTCACTGATGTCTGGAGGTTGGTCCACCCTCAGGACAAGGATTATACTTTTTTTTCTAACCGATATTCCACTTACAGCAGAATTGACCACATATTTGTTTCGACCGTTATTGTTAATTCAGTTTTGGACTCTGGAATTGATAATATTACAATTTCAGATCATGCCCTAGTTTCATTGAATGTTGTACTAGGGGAAGGCTGACCAAAATTGCATAGATGGAGGATGAATGCCTCCCTATTAAAGGACAACTAAATTTTCTGATTGGGTTACTAAAGAGACAAACGAATATTTCTTGAATAATAATAATGGGGAGGTTACTTATGCTTGTTTGTAGGAGGCTTATAAAGCTTTCATCTGAGGTAGGATAATAAGCTTCTCGGCATCCAAGAAAAGAGGGAGGGCTAAATTTTTAGATGCCAAACAGGCCAAACTAAAGGAGTTGGAAACACAGATAAGATTTTTAGGCCACCTTGATCGTACCCTTCTATATGAAATAACCCTGCTTCAATTTGACATTATTAAACTACTTTCTGCACAAGCAGAATATGCATTATTTCATACAAAACAGGGTTACTGAGAATCAAGAGAAAAGGTGGGAAAATTATTGGCCTACAGGGTCAGAAACATTACAGGACCAAACCATTATTCCTGGTGTCTGTGACACTGCTGGAAAGGTAGTTAATAGCAGCAAATGAATCAATACTGCCTTCAAATAATTCTATACCAAGATTTATGACGATAAAACTGTTGATATTGAAGAGATAAAACAGTTTCTTTCCTCCGTCAAAACTCCCAAACTTAGGAGAAGGAGGAACAACTTAACAAGGACTTATCCCTGGAGGAAATCTCCTTAGCTATTGACTCTCTACCTAATGATAAGGCCCCTGGGTTAGATGGGCTTCCTGGGGAGTTTTATAAACTCCTAAGCCCAAAGATATACACTCATCTACTTAATATGTTCCATGAATCTTGGGATCAAAGTTCCCTCCCACCAGCATTGATGCAGGTTCTAGTTACTCTCATACACAAGAAGAATAAGGACCCCCATGTCGTGACAGCTACCGCCCCATATCTCTAATGAATTCAGACTATAAAATTCTTGCAAAAGTCCTAACCTTTCACATCAATCAATCAATCAATCAAATCTTTATTTATTCAGGCGATCATCATTGAGCAAGGCTCATTTACAAGATGGACCTGATAAGGTCAAGGTTCAAGTTGGTGCACAGCAATTACATCACATACTTATGAGACAGTTATACATACAGAAACAAGAAAATGTTATTTATAACACAATAATATACAGAGAATTCACATGTTAAAGCTTGGCAAGAGAAAGTTAAACTAACATCTACAATATGTACAATACATATATATCACAATGAGGGCTATGACAGTCACTCACATAATGAGTACAAGGATGGTGAAGGAATATTGGTGCCAAGAGACTGACGGTGTCTGTCTGGAAGGAATATGCCATATGTGATTGGAATAAGGTTTTGTGGGATGACTGTTCTATCTCTAGCGGTAGTAACTGCATTTCTCTGTGAAGAAGGCTGTACAGTGCTGCTTGAAGGATGTAAATGGAATGATAATGGACAGTTTTAGGGATTTTTGTAGGGTGTTCCATGCTATGGCTAGAGAGTAGCTGATTGCTGCCCTCCCTATTTTGGTGTTGACTTTGTGCAATTTGAGCAGGATGAAATTGTTGCTTCTTAGGGCATAGGAGCTGGGAGTGGTCGGGTTGAAGCATTCCAGGATATAGCTTGGGAGTTTTTTTGATAAAGCTCTGTAGATCCATAGAGCTGCATTTCTGCTCCTCCTGACATGAAGAGAAACCCATCCAACTGAATCATAGAGAGAACAATGGTGAGTATTATATGGCAGGTCTGTAATGAACCTTATTGCTCTATGGTATAAGGTATCCAACTTTTGAAGGTAGGGAGTGGAGCAGTGACTATAGAGGAAGTCTGCATAGTCAATGACTGATAGAAAGATGGCCTGGACTAATCTCATCTTTGAATCTCTATTAAGGAAGGGTTTTAATCTGTAGAGAGGCCAAGCCTTGAAGTAAGCTTTTCAGCAGTTGTTCTAGATGCTGAGTAAAGTCAAGTCTGTTGTCAATCCACACCTAGGTATTTGACATTTTCAACATACTCCAGATTTTCCAAGTATAGTGCATATTTGGGGAGACTGATTGAAGAGGATGTTGGTGGAGTTTTGCAAGTAACATCATTGCTTTGGTTTTCTTTGCATTTAGCAGAAGCTTTTTCTAGAAGCTGATGTTGTAACGGAGAATTCTGCTTGTAGGATTTCATGAGCAACTTTAGGTGAAGGTTGCTGACATACAGTACAGTGTCATCAGCAAAGAGATGTGCTGAGGACTTGGTAAGGTTGAATCAATTTTATTTATATAAATGGCAAAAAGGATAGGACCCAGAATAGAGGCCTTGGGACTCCTCTTGACAGTGATCTTAATGGGGAGAGGTCACCTTCAGCTTTTACCTGCTGTGATCTACCGAGGTAGCATCTGAACCACTTAAGGGAGGATGGATCTAGGCCAATGGAGTGTAGGGATGAGAGTAGCAGTTCATGGTCCACAGTGTCGAATGCTTTGCTCAGGTCCAGGAATACTGCACAGACATTGTTCTTTTATCCAGTTCGGTTTGCCAATCATTGGTGACCTTGGCTAATGCAGTGATAGTGCTATGTTTGGCCCTGAATCCAGATTGAGCTGGATTTAATAGATTAGCATTGTCCAGATATTCCTTAACTGAATACTCACTAATTTCTCCAGCATCTTGGATAACACAGGTAGGATGGAAATGGGCCTGTAGTTATTAAGATCCATAGGATCCCTGATTTTAGAAGGGGACCAGTTGAGCTGACTTCACAGTGTGGGAATAGAGCCAGAGTTTAGGGAAAGGTTAAAGAGGTGAGTTAGGGGGACTGCAAGCACATGACACGCAATCTTTAGAAAGAATGGGTCCAGAAGATCTGCTCCTGCACTTTTTTTGGTATCTAGATGCCATAATAGATCCTCAACTTGTTTCAACAGTATAGGTTTGAAGCTAAAGGAGGAGTCAACTCTTTGTTCACCAGTATAGTGGGAGCTTAAATGATCCCTTAATAGGTTAGCTGGGGAGGAGTCAAAGGCAAGGCCAGCTGTTGTGAAGTGGTTGTTGAATGCATCCAGGATTTCCAATGTGCCAGTAATGGGGCCATAGTTACTGTGTAAATGGTTTGGAAGGGGGTTGTTAACATCCTGGCCCATCATACCCTTGATGGTGCCCCAAAATCTAGCAGTATTATGGTAGGAGAAGTTGAGCTGGGCCAGGTAGTAGGCAGCCTTTGCATCCCTAACTTTCCTAGTGCATTTATTCCTGGCTTTCCTAAAGATCATCCAGTCCATGATATTCTTAGTTTTTCTTGCTACTTTCCAAAGTTTATCTCTCTCCAGCAGTGCAGCTTTGAGGTCAGCTGAAAACCAGCGACAGGATTTGTTTTTATTTGGATACTAGAGATTGGGGCATGGGTGTTAAGGGCATTTAATATAATGCTATTTAGCACCTGCTGAGCTTTTCTACAGAATGTGCAAGATAGAACTTTTGCCAGTGTGGAGAGTAGGCTAGATCATGCAGATATCCTTCAATATTGATGTTTTTCTTGGATCTCCTCATGAGGAATTTTGCAGGATCTGTGTTAATGCTGTTGGATCTTACCCCTGCAATGGGGCAGTGGTCACTTATGTCGCATAGGAGCACTCCAGCGTGTGTGAATAGATGTGGTTTACTCACTAGTATGATGTCAAGTAGAGTACTGTTACTACTATTCCTCGCATTTAGCCTTGTTGGTTCATTAATTAACTGTGTGAGCCCATAGGTGTCACAGAATGATACCAGAGGTGTAGCTGCCTGGGTGAGCCAGTTGAAATTCAGGTCCCCTATGATAATGACTTCCTCAGTACAGGACTTGACCAGGTTTCCCAGGTGGGATAAGAGCTTGTGTTCAGCAGAGGGGGGTCTGTAGCATCCAATTAAATGGAAAACTGCTGTATTGGGAGAGAGACTTTAGAGATAGACACTCAAATTCCTTGGGCATAGATGTTGCAGCAGTACAGGATACAACTAAACCAGCTTTTACTATATATGGCTACTCCGCCTCCCCTTGTTTGGCGATCAGCTCTGAATAGCTAATAGTTAGGTAGGTTAACTTCCCTGTCCATTGTGGTGGTCTTGAGCCATGTCTCAGTTATCACAAGAAAGTCTGGCAAGGTATGGGCAACCCAGGATTGTAGCAATGTAAATTTTTTCGACAGACTGCATACATTAATATGCAGGAAACTGAGGCCTTTAATTGAGGATAGGTCTGAGGGAGAGGTGATGCTTTCAAGAGGTCCAGGGTTGATTTCGACATTACCAATACAGAGCAATAGGAAGATCAGTAATTTCATAAGGGCTGCCAGTGATAGGGAGAGGGGGCTGTCTTTGGTCCTCCTTTTTTTATTCCGTTGCCACTCTTTGTTTTGGGTGCTCCCTGTGGATTTAAGGTAGTGTGTCGGGATACCAATTAGCAGTTTGATGACTAGGCTTAGTGAGGGATCTATATACCCAGCAGTGGGGCCTTGTCTGAGACATATATGTGGTGATGTGTGTAACTTTATGGTGATTGTACCACTGTAGTCGATGCAGCAATGCAAGACATATATAGAGGTATGGGTGTCAGCCAGGGGATGTTCCAGAGAAACTAGGCGGTTGACCACTTTAGATTGTATAATAGGGTCATCTTCATTGTGGAACCCTATGGCTATTAGTGACAGGAGTATCAGTAGCAAGCTCCCCATTCTGAGGGGATATTGATAGTTGGCAATAGGGAGTAGCGAAGTTGCTGATTGGTTGGGTCAGCAAGCTGGTGTGACTGTCTATTGGTTTAGAGAAAAGTGCTGTGGCGGGAAGAGATTTCGTGGAAGATGCCTATAAATTAACACACAGGAAGGGGAAGGGCTGGTAGGCAAAATTTTGCGCTTTTCCCGACTGCTCCCTCACTGTTCCTCCCAGCCTTGTGGTTCCCAAGTTTGACTAGGTGCCGCCAACCGCCCGCTATCGGAGCGAAGCCCCGCACTCAGCTGGTTGCTGTGGGCTGAAGGAAGCAGGCTGAAGAGAGACAGAGGAGGGTGCAGCATTAATAAAGGCAGTAGCAAGACTTTTCTGAGCGCCACTGACCAAATCTGCACCACAAAGGACTGTGGGGGTCCCGCGCCTCAGCGCCTGGGCCCACCTACATATTCAGACAAGGAGCTGCAATACTTAAAGAGCAGTAAAACAGTAGTTTCCCTTACAATACAATAGTGGATAACAGCACTTTTTGATGATTTACACATATAAAACTAGAAGGAGAGTGGCGCCTCAGCATCTGGCCCACTGCTGCTAACAGAGTCCAGCAGAATTCAACAGAATCAACAGCAGTTGCCCTCTATAGATGTCTCACCAGAGTGGAAGCAGCTCTTCTGGGAAACTTGCAGTAGAACACCAGGGGAAGAGTAAAAGACAAAAAGAAAAACAAATTTTCAAGTCCCACACAGATTTCAGCAATGCAAACTGAGCCAGTGTAAGTCAATGGGGCAGAAGAGCCAGTCAGCTGCTGTGCCTGGTGGAGCGCTCACTTACCGATTGGCTGCGCCTTTCCTGACTGCTCCCTCGCTGTTCCTCCCGGCCTTGTGGTTCCCAAGTTCGGCTAGGTGCCGCCGACCGCCCGCTGGCGGAGCGAAGCCCCGGCGCTCAGCTGGTTGCTGTGGGCTGAAGGAAGCAGGCGATTGGCTGCGCCTTTCCTGACTGCTCCCTCACTGTTCCTCCCGGCCTTGTGGTTCCCAAGTTCAGCTAGGTGCCGCCGACCGCCTGCATCCAAAAAATTATTTGTGAACTAATTGGATAGGAACAGGTGGGTTCATTTATGGCAGATGGTGGACTGCGTTTGTAGATTACTAAATGCGTTATGGCATGTCAACAAGGTTAAGGAACCTTATTTAATATTCTCCCTGGATTTGTTCAAGGCTTTTGATTCCTTGTCTTGGGACTACATGTTCCTAGCCTTGCAACACTTTGGATGTGGAATCAACTTCAACACCTGGGTCTCCATGCTATATAAAACTTCCCCCAATCAAATACTTACAAATGGCCTTGTATCTCAATCTATTTCATTAGCCTGTGGCACCAGACAAGTCTGTCCCCTGCCTCCATATCTTATTTATCCTGGCAATCAAACCCTTGTTTAGGGCACATAGATGAGCACCCTGGCATTTATTGCATTAAAATCAGCTCACACGTGCACGAAACATTTGTGTTTGCAGATGATCTGCTGTTAACTTTATCCAGACCTGCTCAGTCTTATGTGGCCCTCAAAAAAACTGCTCCTTGAATTTGGCTCAATTTCAAGTCTACAAGTTAACTGGGATAAATCCCAAGCCCTTTGCCCTAACCCCTCTCCCTCTGTCCTAAAGAACCTTAACGTACTACTCCTTTAAATCACATTAATCTGTTGGTGGGTTACTGAAGGTGAGAAATTTTAGTTAGGACTCCGGGAAAATTCCCCTGCTTTTTCAAGAAGTGCAATGGGATCATTAACATCCACCTCAACAACCATCGGAACGGCCAGACCGGACCACAGCTTAACATCTCATCTGAAAGATGGCAGCTCACATCTAGACAGTGTCCTACAAACACCATAATGGGCGTATAGGTGTGGTTACTTTTAACCAAGTGCCCCATGCAGAGCTACCAGCACCACTTCCTGCAGCACCTGGTGTCCATTGGTGATCTCCCATCTGATTACAGACCAGGCCTGACCCTGTTTAGCTTCTGAGATCCAATGGGATAAGGCTACAAGGTGGTAAAGACACAGGTCACCCTAGTTGCCACTCTGCTGAGCTGCAAGTGATCACCTCCCATCCTGTCAATCACCACACAGCTACAACTGTGGCTCAGCATACCAGAGTACCAGCAGCTCGGAGCAGATGAAGGTACATCTCTCCCCCATTCAAGCATACTCCAGTGTGGCTGCCTCTGTCCCATCTAAATGGAAAAGAAAAAAATGCCAGGAGGAGTCTGTGGCTCTGTGTAAATATAGCCCAACTCAACAACTACCCTAATGTTGGAAATTATAAAAAGGGACTGGGAAAACCAGGGCTGTGATTGGCTGATATGATTCCATCAGCCCTACGTTAATCTTTAATTAATATGTTACCAGAACCACCTTACAGGTGCAGCAATCCTGTGAATCAAGCCCCTTGTCTTTGTCAGGATTCTGTATATGGAATTAATAGTCACCATTACAGCCACTGCCTGCACTATTACCAAGCCGTTAAGTGAAAATAAAAATTAAAAAAAATCATCACAACATTTAAAAACAAAACAAATCCAGGAGAGCCCACCTCTCATCTTCAGTCCTCTAATGCATGTTGTTAGTTGGCAGGGCAGAGCGAGTGTTGTCTGATCCTCAGCATTGCTTTGGGACCCAGCTGTGACCAAGTGCATTCAACGGGCATCTGCACAGGAGCCAGCAGCTACCATTCCAAAGTAAAAAGCTAACAGGACATGTTTGGTTCAGCACAGTATTTTAGTTGCATTGTTCACAGCTCACCGGCCCAGTGGCATGGAGGGCTGACGCATCACTGCTTTACCTCCTGCCACGCCGGTGACCCACGTTCACGGTGCAAGCAGGTTGCCGGGAGTTGGCCAGAGAGGGAGAGGATGGAGCATCTGGAGGACAGCTCTCCTCTCCTGGGAAGGGGTGGAACCAGAGACTGGTGCATGCCTGGCCCATAGCGGCAGCTGGAGGCTGGCACACCAGCTCCATAAGATAGGGGGCGGAGACAGAGCAGATGCCCGGCATGCCACGTGCAGAAGTGTGCATAGCTAGACCATTGGTGTCATTGAACGCAATGGCTCTGCACTTGGGAATGGGGAAAAACAGAGGCTGAAAATCCACTGACCGGTGGAATGATACCGGCCCCTCACAGGTGCCGCACCTGGCCAGCTGGCAACTCAAAAATGCCAAGAGGTAAGTCCCAGTGGACACTGGGGTGGCTAGGCTTGGGGGGCGGTGGAAGGGGGCCAATCAGTGGCAGAGAGAAAGAGAAGTTTAAAAAATATATATATTGTTTACAGCTCTGCAGTGTGGTGTTTTTTTAACTTTTCCACTTAAGCATTCCGGCATTTATGTTCGGTAAAAAAATCTCACTTCCATTACAGAACATTGTCATGGCAACAGTGGACTTGTCCTGTCACCCTGCATATTCATACCATTACTGCAAACAAGCAAACACAAAAAGTCTGTGCTGCAGCATGGATGATTGAAATAATTTACCGACGGTGAGAAGGTTCGCAGCATACCGCAGTTATAAATGGAACCACCCCCTCCGCTGATCTCAAGCCAGTACTGCCAGTAATCTTGATTGAGCTGTACCATGGCTATAAAGTGAACCACCCCCTCCCCGATTTCATCTTGGTAAGCTTGCTTTTTCTTCACATTAAACATAATGACTTGTCTGCAAACAGTCATGCTGACCAGCGGGACAATTGAAACCAGGAAGTTGGGACAGAAGGTTACACATATGGAAATCCGAGCCAGAAAAAGTATAGTAGCAACAGCCATTGACTCCCCGTGACATGAATGTGCCTAGAGTGACATGGCTTGGGAACACGCACAGCACAAAGTCTACACTTTACATTCTGCCGTTGGGGGGATGGACTATTTTTACTTACCGAAAAATATACTTTACTAATTAAAAAACATTCAATTATTATTTAACACATTTTTGATGTATATTTTTATGATAGCAATAAGGTACTCCCAGGGGTTATGTAAATGCTCAAGTCTGACTCACCACTGTGACCTCTACTCCTCCCTATCCCTCCAATCTCTCTCCCAGAGATGCTTTTCCAACTGCGCCACCTTCACATCTAAATATTGGTTTGGGACTCTCCCTCCATACCTTGCCTCTCTCTCCTCAAACCTGCCACCCCTCCCTGTATAAGTCACATTCAGTCAGTGACTGTTCCTTCGCCCTCCCATGTGTCTGCACCTCGGCCGGCAAGTTGGCTTTCTCCTATAGGCTTCCCTCCTTCTGGAACAGCACTCCCCCCAAGCCTGCCTCATCCCCTCCTTTGCTGCCCTTAAGTGCCTACTCAAACCCTCCATTTTCTCTTCCTGAATCTGTTCGGTATAACCCCCCGACAGTGACACCAACACAGCGACCTACCAACCTGTCGACAAAATCGACAGGTTGCCGACGGTCACTGTGTTGGTGCGTCTGACACAGGGGCACACTGTCTCCCGGTCCTGCACCCCTGCCCCAAATCAACTCTGACTGGCATTGATAATCCTAAATATGGGTGAGGTGGGTTGGGGACAGAGCCCCCTCATGAAGGGTTAGGGGGGCAGAGCCCCCTGAAGAAAACAGTGGACCGGAAGACAAACAGGAATTATGTCAACTGCAACTTGCGGTCAACATAATTCCTGTCGATGAGATGCCAGTCGACAAAAATGTTGTTGAATCGGCATTGTAGAGCCCATCTTTCTCCCCCCTCCTAATACTTTTCCTCCCTCTGCCCCCTGCTTGCTTCTCTTTAGCACCTTCCCTGCATTAGCTGGCTCTGCTCAATCTAGGTGTTAGCAGTGCTCCCATCTGTTTGTTCTCATTATAGCTGATCTTCTGTAAATTGCTGGCCCAGAATAAAAAAGCACCCTATATATAAATATATATACGCTGTATTATTCTGTATATATTTGTAAGTACTCTCTGTTTCATGTTTTACATGTATTTTGTCATTTGTTTCTAACTGTTTAAAGTACACTGTACTACCATGTAACTTACATTTGTTTACCCTGTGTTTTGTACTCCTGCCCTGGGTCGCATCTGGAAATGAGCTTCCGCTCATGCTGCCTTTCCTGGTTATCAAATTTTAAATAAATAAATAAAATAAAGTTAATCACCCCTTGGATGCATGTAATACACTCCCAGGGGGTGATTAACTAGAGCATTAATGTAACCCACCTCCCAAATGGTGGGCTTACCTGAAGTTAACTCCCTGGCCCCTGTGGTGCTCTTCTGCCATAAGAGGATACCAAATGGTGCATTGCTTCTAAGAGCCTGGCCTGCTCAGTACTGTAAATATAATCCATTGTGAAGTATTGCTGTAATCCTGGTTCCTGCGTGAAAGTGCGAATGAATGCCACTGCGCTGCCACTTTAAGAGAGTCAGCCCTGCCATTGCAGTGAATAGCCTGTGCTGGGTCTGGGAAAATCAAAGCCTGCGACAAGTCGAACAGTACACAGATGAGTTCCATTATACATTCGATTACTTGTGTAAGTGCCATCTTTTGAATACTGTGATTGTTTATTCTTAAATCCAAACTGTTATGTTTGAAATGAACTATAGATGTGGACTATTTACTTCCTAGGCAAGGGAACCACCTTGTTTGGTCCTGGACTCCACTTTTGGACCAATCTGAACTTAAGGGGTCCCAAACGGTCCTTATTATGGTGCTTTCTGGGAGAAACTGCGAACTTTTCTCTTGGCTCCAAATTTAACCAATCAGAGCTCCGGGACTGTAACTGACAGTTTGGGCAGTCAACTGGAGTACAGAGATCCCAGATTTTTTTGCTTAGAGGGACTGTTTTGAAGGCAGATCAGCTTGAGTTCTTGAGAAAGAGGGGCCCTGTGTGGCTCAGCTGAGAAGTGTGGGGAAAGGCCTGTTTGCCTCCTAGCATGGCCGGATTGGACTACCTAAAAGCACAAAATGCATTTTTCGTCAGCCCTGAGTTTGAGTGAGAGAGCGGTTCATTTGAACAAGTGAATCCTGGCTGAATTATCCCAGAGGCTGAGGAGCTGTTGTGAGAATTGTCTAAGGGACTCCAGCGAAAAGTGGAGCCTGTACCTTTTGCGAGTGTCTCCTTTCACATTTGTGAGAAAAGGGTGAGACCTGCCTGATTTGTGTCTAGCTTACAGTAACTAAACTGCTAATCTAGAAGTGAGTAAGATGAATGTGCTGTGTAAACTGCACCAGAGACTAAGCTGTATATGTTGGGCCTTTGTCATGAAAGGCCCACAAGATTGTTGCTGTAGATCCAAAGTCAGCATGACTGAATATCAAAAAGATCAGATCGGGGAGTCAGCTACTGCAGAGAACAGAATTGCAGGTTGCAGCCATCTTGAAGGGAAAGGCCATGAAGTGGAGGTAAGTTGTGTCAGCCCTGGTCCCCATGCTCATCCCTGGTGAGAAAGAATCCAGCTTGACTGCAGCTATCATCTCTACTAGTCCTGGTACAGTGAATAACATCAGGGTTTTAGCCCTACAACCTCTAATCCCCAAAAATTGCCATCTGATTTGCCTTCAGAGTTTATGTTGTGGTTTGACTGTACTTGCAGGCCATCGGGCCTGGGGATTACAGTTTCTGTTTGGGTTTAAAGCAGTGGCGAATGTGGCTTCAGATTAAAGTAAACAAATCAATAACCAATTGTTCGTTTAAGGGCCCCAACCAGCTGCAATGCCAGCCAATCCGTAGCAACGCTCAGGCCTGCAACAACTTAAACCTGGATACCCAGAACAAAATACCTTAAGTAAATCAGGGGTAAATGTATGTCTGTTATTGTTAAATCTATCATCCAAGCTAATTGTTTTGTTGGAGTATTCATTGATTCATCTGCCCACCCCCTATTAACATTCCCCAATAAATCAGTTTGTTGTTTGAAAGTTAAGTTGCTTTCTGAGCATATTACTACTGAGTGGTGGGGACTGGGAAAAGGTGCAAAAGGTGTATTGTTGTCGCTGCCTATTTTCCTTTACAGGTATAGAGGGTATACAAGCAGTCCAGTCCCTGTCGGTAAGAGTGGTAATCATGAGCATATTATTATTTATCGCTGCTAATTGCAACTTGAATGTTGGGTAAACTGATTGGTATAACTCCAGGTGTGTGTCCACTGGTTGGGGGTGTGGGTAAGTACAACCTCCCAGAGGGTTGTGCTAGCATAACATCTAACCCACTTGAAATTTTCTCTGGGTGGAGGCACCGTGTCAATAGCAGTACTAATAGAACCCAGGCCCCTCAACCTGCAGTTAGGAAAGCAGGCAGGGGTAGTAGCCCATTGGGAGATGGCACCCGGGATACATTAACATAACTCCTGGTTGTACCTTATTGCTTAATTAACCTCACTCTTCACAGGTATAAATTGTTGTTGTGATTCTATTGATGTTCTTATTGCATAAAGATGTTTTTTACAGCCAATGTTTTATTTACCCCGGGCAAGAACAAATTAGTTCAAACCTCAGACAGCAACGATTGCAACTGGTCATATTATAAAACACATTTTATTAAAACAGGTAGCACCTCTCAAGTACTTCAGTGTCTGGTATACGCAGGAGTACTTGAGGGGTGCTACCTGTTTCTACAATAAAATGTGTCTTTGATAATATGACCAGTTTGCAGCCATTTTTTTGCTATCTGGGGTTTGAGCCGAGGTTTTGTTCTTTGCCTGGCCTTTGTTTACTTGTAATACGGCTCCCCCATTTGGCCCCGAGCCATGTTCTCCTTGTCCCACAATGTTTTATTTAGATTTATTTCAAAAGTTTTACCAGGAAAGACATACTGAGCTGGTATCAGCTTGTTTTCAGATATACCATGCGGGGTGGGGGAGGAGAGGGATGCAGAACAATGAGATACAATAAGTACAAATAAACAAAACTGCACAAATACAAATAATATGTAAATATGCTTCAACAAAATTAACAATTGTGCAAAGGCAATGGTTCTGTGTAAGTAAATACATTACACAGAGAATAATGCCTACGCATGTGTGCACGTGGGGCACAGAAACCCATGGGTAGAGTAAAAATTGGGGGGGGGGTGAGTATTAACCACCACCAAACAGGAAAGGGACCTGGGAGTAATCATATCTGAAGAAGTAAAGGAGGCCCGTCAGTGTGACAAGGCAGTAGGGAGAGCTACTGTAGTGGGATGCTAGGGTGTATAGGGAGGAATATCACCAGCAGAAAGAGGGAGGTGGTGTGTGGCCCCTGCATAAATCACTGGTGAGACCTCACCTAGAATACTGTGTCCAGTTCTGGTGACCACATGTCCAGCAGGACATTGACAGGGTAGAGGCAGCCCAGAGGAGGGCAAAAAAAATGGTGCAGGGTCTGCATCACAAGCCCTATGAGAAGAGACTGAAGGACCTCAATATATACACCCTAGAGGAAAGGAGGGAGAGGGGGGCATATGATTAAAACATTCAAATACCTCATGGGTATAGATAAAGTTCAAGCGGAAGTATTTTTTCAGAAAAAAAGATGCTCAAGACCAAGGGGACATGCCATAAAACTAGAGTGGGGGAGACGAAGGGGAGATGTGAAACAGTACTTCTTCATGGAAAGAGTAGTGGATGCCTCGAACAGCCTCCCAGTGGAGGTGGTGGTGGCAAAAACAATTATGGGCTTCAAGAATGCATGAGATAGGCATAAGGGAACATTAGAGGTAGAGAAGGGGGGGTAAAGCTGGAGATCAAATGGGATCTGCTGTGTTATAGCAGGTAGGGAAAATGGGCAGACTAGATGGGTCAAGTGGTTCTTATCTGCCATCAGCATCTATGTTTCTATGTTATGAGAATTTTTCACACTCCCGAGGTGTATGATAATCCATAAATACTGAGAGTGAAGCTCAAGGAGTTTATAAGATTATCACACACCGAGGGTGTGTGAAAAATACTCATCAGATAAACCTTGCACGTGCATTTTTTTTACAATAACTTGTGCAAGATTTTGATAGAGACAAAAACTGTAAAGCTGTATTTGTGCGAGCGAGCACGTCCATGAGCAGCCACCATAACAAGCGGCTTTTGCTTTCTGTTTTTCTTTTTATTAAGAAATATGATTTAGGTGGCTCCTGCTCTGACCAACAGAGATTGTTTCACTGAAGACAGAAATGTAAGAGTGATAGTATGGCTTTGTTGTGGGGCTAGAGGCCCAGATATTCAAAAGGGTTGCACATGGCGCAGCAGTGTTGTGCCATGCGCAACCCACTGATGCGCCCAGCGATATTCAAAAGGGAAAAGTGCGCTGCACAACCCGGGATGCGCCGGAGTGCATCAGTAATGGTACATGCAGGCACAGGTGTGGGCGCACCATGCATACCTGCACAGCCCGACTATTCGACCGGGATGTGCAGAGCCATGCATGTGCAACCCCTACCTGTGCCAGCACAAAGTTGATCCAAGAAAAAAAGGAACAACTAATGGCCACCCACAGGTGAGCTGCCGCATTGCAGGGTGCAACACGGCAGCTGCCACCTGTGGTGGCCACCCGAGTTCCAGCAGCACCTGGCGGCGCCCCCCTATGCCCAATCGCGGGCATCTGTAAAAAGAAATAAGAAAGTCCAATATCCCTGGTGGTCCAGTGGACCGCTATCTGCCTGATCGCGGGCATGTGTAAAAATGAAGCTATTCCATCCAATATTCCTGGTGGTCCAGTGGACCGCTATCTGCCCGATTGTGGGCATGTGTAAAAAATAAGCTATTCCGTCCAATATCCCTGGTGGTCCAGTGGACCACTATCTGCTCGATCGCGGGCATTTGTAAAAAAATAATTCCAATATCCCTGATGGTCTAGTGTACCCCCCACCGCCCACTGAGCCCCACGCCCTGCTCCCCCAGTCAGACCAGTGGCGGCCTTCCCACCGCCTGGTGCCCCACCGCCTGCCGGATTATCAGCCGGTAGGGGCTGCACGCCCATGGTTCACAGTGTGAGCTAAAGGCTGCAGCCCATACCGCAACTACACATTCCAGATTGCGGTACGGCCAGACACCTATTGGCTCACGCTTTCAGAACCAATGTGGGTGCAGCCCACCGACGGTGTCAATCGGCAGGCAGCGGGCGGCAGGCGGGTGGGTGCTGCTGCCCGCTGGCTGACTGGGGCAATGGGGCTTAGTGGGAGGGAGGGGGGTACCATTAGACCACCAGGGATATTGGAATTTTTTTTTTACAAATGCCCGCCATCGGGCAGATAGCGGTCCACTGGACCACCAGGGATACTGGATGGAATAGCTTCTTTTTTACACATGCCTGTGATCGGGCAGATAGCAGTTCACTGGACCACCAGGGATATTACACAGAATAGCTTCTTTTTTACATATACCCACGATCAGGCAGATGGCGTTTCACTGGACCACCAGGGATATTGGATGGAATAGCTTCTTTTTTACACATGCCCGCGATCAGGCAGATAGCAGTCCACTGGACCACCAGGGATATTGGACGGAATAGCTTCATTTTTACACATGCCCGTGATCGGGCAGATAGCAGTCCACTGGACCACCAGGGATATTGGATTTCTTTTTATACAGATGCCCGCGATCGGGCAGACAGCGGTCCACTGGACCACCAGGGATATTGGACTTTCTTATTTCTTTTACAGATGCCGCCAATCGGGCAGATAGCAGTCCACTGGACCACCAGGGATATTAGTTTCTTTTATACAGATGCCCGGATCGGGTGAACAGCGTCCACTGGACCACCAGGGATATTGGACATAATAGTTTTTTTACTGCAAAGCCAGCGATTGGGCAGCAGGGTGTCGGTCCCGGCGGCTGCTGCTGGCTGGCAGGGCACCAGGGCGCAAGTCGTCGGGATCGCGACCATCTGCATGCAAAGAGTTACGATACGCAAATGGACCCATGTGTGCCTTGCATACATTATGGCCTCATTTGCATGTCAACCTTTGAATATCGCGGGTTGCTGTGCATGGTGCAATGGAACTTGCACTAGCGCATCCCCATGCTCCACTCTGGCCACTTGCGCTGGCGCAGTGCCACTGCACCATGCACACTGGGGGTGGCCAGGGTGCAATATTCAATGCTGCTGAGCCATGGTGCAGCTCTGTTGAATATCGCCCAGTCCACACCCCTGCGCAGCCAAGTTGAGCTGCGCCCAAGCTTGCGCCACAGCCTGGCGCAGTTTGAATATCTCGGCCAGAGAGTAAAAATCTGGTCTTGAGCCACTGTGCTTTCCTTCACGCTTCAGTGAAGTGAAAGTGCAAAGAGAAAAACACCATAATAACCTGCTATCGATTTATTATGGAATTCAGTTAATTATTACAGCATTTTATCAGGTGTGCATATCCAGTCATTATAGGGGGGTCACCAGTTATTATATAGAGATTGATACATGGGGTGGTGTGTGTTACAAGAATTTAATACACACCCAAGGTGTGTGATGCTATATAAACCCTGAGAGCACATCTCAAGGAGTTTATTCAAGCAGCATAAGGGTATTAAATTCGAATGCCCACACTACTCCATGATTTATTTTCTATAATTTCTGGCCATCAAGTTTTCCCTTACTGTTTCTGAGTTTTTTATTTGTTTGTCCCCCATTTGTATGTCTTAGTCCCCCCTCCAAACTGAGTAACTTAGGACCACATTGCCAAAAACAGTAAAATTAAGAAAAGTTGATGCAGTAGTCTGAAACTGTGGAGTCCCCAAAGGAAATTAAGCTGTCAATTTTGTTTTATTTTAACGGATGAACCACAAAGATGGTGGTCATTGAGTGGAACCTTTTCTGATTGGGATATACATTTCAAGCGATGCTCCATGTGACTGAGTCACATGGTTTAATTATGCAGAGGTAATGAAGGAAAAACTAAGGTTAGTGTTTTTTTATACGGCTGTCCACAGTCAAAAGTTTGGAGTGTGTTAATGGCAGCATCCTGTTCAGTGAAAAACTGCCGTCTCACACAACGATGCACTTGAGAACGTCTCAAGATCACAGCAGTTCTGTCAACACTTAACATGCGCATGTTTGCCATAATAACTGGAGAATAGTTTGTAGTGTGAAAAAGGCAAGCAGACCAGGGTGGGAGCAATGGTTGTAGCCTGGGGAGGGTGTAGTGGGAGCTACATGGTATAAACTGGTTTATAAAAAAAGATGTCCTAATTAGTGTTAGCTTTTGAGGCTAAGCCTCTTCCTCAGGGCAAACAGTTACTATATACCAAATATAAAAAACATATCTCAATATCTTAACTCAGAAACAGGGGCACCTAATAGAATATACACTTAAATTGTTTAAATATAATCAGTCATATGGAATCATCCTTCTTGCTGCCTTATGTCGTAAATCACATTATCTTGTAAAGACGGTGCTACTCTGATACTGTATATGACTTATGAGCCACAAAACAAGACAACAATCAATCCCTCTGCCATGCTGTCACAGGCAAACAGTTACGTCTAACTTTTCCAATATTGTCATGATAACAGAAGCCTCGCTCTAGCAGAAACTCTGTATAATAAACTTTAAGGAGCAGAAGGTCGTACCACACAAACTGCATGTGCCAGGCAAAGCAGCACTCCCCAAAACAAAGTTTACAGAGCTACAATACAGTCTTTATTGAATACACAGTAAAAAACACAATATGCAAAAAGTGTTCACCTCACAGCGGTGGTTAAAAACGCTGAGAACTCGACCAGTGTCACTTACGGGCTTTCTCAAAGACTGCACTGTAGCTGTGGAAGCCCAGTGCTAGTGTCTTTGTTTTTGATATTAAACATCTGATAAAGCCAATTCTTTCAAAAGCTATTGCCTGTCCCTGTTGGTGTGAAAAACATCCCTATTCCAGTCACAGCAAACAGTGGACATTGAAATGCAATGGTCTATTGAAAAAAGATGCAGCCGATATTTAACCAGTTTAAAGTTGTATATGCAGTACAATATAAGCCAGTGTTTTCAAAATGAGGCCACCATAGCTGGCCCATTGGCGCAGTGATAGTGTTACCACTCGCGATGCCGGTGACGTGAGTTCAGGAATGAGCTTGAGTCACTGAGGGCTGGGTGGAGGAAGATTGAGGGTCCCAAAGGACACTCTGCTCTGCTGGTGAGGGGAAGTTGTAGCTGCCTCCTTGGGACCAAAACCTGGGTAACCATAGGTGGTGGTGCCAGCAGGGGACTCAAGTCATGGAGGGGAGATGCTGACGGAGCTGGATGCTTGACACATTTTCGATGCGTGCGCCACACAGCTCTTGGGTTGTTGGCATCTCAAGGGCATGGAGGAGAAAGGAAAAAAGACTCTCCAGCCAGCAGAATGATGACACTCCCACTCTGCAGGCCCCACACCACTGACCTTGGCACCTGAACTCCAGACTGAGCATGACCTTTGGCGAGGGCAAGGCCCAGCCCTTCAACCCCACCCTGGGGTGCTAAGCCAAGGAGAAAAAAGGAGTTTAGAGGTAATGGAATGGACAGTTTCTTACCTTTAAAAAGCACAGGGGATACATTTCAAGTGAAAATTTACCAAGGACTTGATTCATTGTATGCTGTGTGAAAAGGAACTTGTTACATCAGGAGGTTCGTGTACGGACATCAATAAGTTCTGGTGGCTGTACGTTCAGGACCTTTGAGACCTCTTGGATTTAAAGTTTGAGGTGAAATAAGCTGTGCTTGATTAGATGTAGTTAGGCACAGCTTGTTCCTGCATGACATTATAATGTTCCTTAAAATGGTGGCAATGTGGTATCACCGTACAGGAGATCTGGTCAAGCGATATCTCTGGTTGGTTTCCAGCTAGAGGTAAGCCCAACACCTAGTTTAACTATTAATGGGCTTGCAGAGTATGTGGGCCACTGAACATAACTATTTCCCCTTTAAGTAATAGGGGTGAGATTTTCAGATAGCCACATCCATTTTACGGATGCGGCAATGCAACATCCACCCAGATAGTTAGATCAAGTACAAGGTAGTCGAACGTCTGTGCGCGATTGCCATGACTTGCACCCTGCAAATGATGCATGCATCTAAATTAGACACGAGTCTTTTAAAATTACCATAAAAGCAGCAAGTGTTTCAAATGCATCAGGCTGTTTGAAAACTGGCCGCAAATATCCCAACGCATTTATGGGGATGCAGCAGGCGTCCAAAAGACAGACGCGTGTGCTGCATCCCCACCTTTGAAAATCCCAGTCTAGGTGTTTCAAAACAGCTGAAATTACTGAGCAAAGCCTTAAAGTAAAATGTGTCCCATGTGATCTCCCTTTTGGAAAAACCTGAGATTCTCCCACACTTCTCCACCCCCCTGCCTTTTTGCCTTGAGATTGTAGATCAAACAAAGATGAGGTAATGTTGCATGAGTACAGTCATTTCAATGCAGCTCAAATTACAGCTCATTCCATGATTAATGAACAGATTTACTAATAAATGAGGCAAGTGCAGAAATTAGGGTGACCATTTTACAGCACTTTAAATTCTGGAAAATTGCTAAAATTTGGAGCAGCTCCAGAGGGAATGTGACTGACCACCTGACCAGGTCTGCAGGCTATCGTGTTCCCTATTCATTTTCATTTAATTTTAATTTTTATTTTTTATACTTGTTAGCAAGATGAGCAAAACTGCCCATTTTCACAAGTGACAAGTGTAAATACATTGTGTAGATAAAAAAGACGTTTACGTACAAAGTTACAAAGTACAGTAGTACAAAGGACAAATACAAGAATAAACAATTCAGTATCAATAACAAGTACATTCAGCGAGAGATTCAGTTCCAATCCGGTTTAGTTTTAGGAAGTGATGGTCTTGCTTTGACAGAGTGTTGCATCACAAAATGACAGGTACCAGCATCCATTAAAACACATCAGTGTCTGGTCTGATGGGGCTGCAGATGCAGATTGTTCTCACCGCGCCTCGTGACCCCCCAAGTGGCAACCTTTGACCTGACTGATGGATCCTTTACTTCACGTGCGATTCCCAAGATCCTGTGCAAAGCCTGCTAGAGATCTGTTGCCATTGTCTATGAGTCTGGTGCAAAGCAACCTATCTGTCCGGCACCATGCCCAGTAGGTCACCTGCTTTGTATAGGGTTTGCATGGCCCTATGTAAAGCAACCTACAAGTCTGGCATCATGCCCAGTGGGTCACCTGCTTTGCGTAGGGTCTGCATATCCTTGCCTGAAGCAAGCTACATGTCTGGCCCCATGCTCAAAGGCTCAGCTGCTTTGTATACGGTGTACAGGCCCTGCACAAAGCAAGTTACAGGTCTGGCCCATGCTCACAGGGTCAGCTGCTTCACATAGGGCCCGCAGGGCCCTGCATGAAGCAAGCTATAGGTCTGGCCCCATGCCCAAAGGGTCAGCTGCTTCACATAGGGTCTGCAGGGCCCTATATAAGGCAAGCTACAGGTCTGGCCCTGTACTCAAAGGGTCAGTTGCTTTGCATAGGGTCTGCAGGGCCCTGTACAAGGCAAGCTACAGGTCTGGTCCTGTGTCCAAATGATCAGTTACTTTGCATAGGGTCTGCAGGGCCCTGTATAAGGCAAGCTACAGGTCTGACCCTGTGCCCAAATGATCAGTTACTTTGCATAGGGTCTGCAGGGCCCTGTATAAGGCAAGCTACAGGTCTGGCCCTGTGCCCAAAGGGTCAGTTGCTTCACATAGGATCTGCTGGGCCCTGCATAAAGCAAGCTACAAGTGTGGCCCCATGTCCAAAGGGTCTGCTGCTTTGTATAGGGTCCACAGGGCCATGCATGAAAAGCTACAAGTCTGGCCCTATACCCAAAGGGTCAGCTGCTTTACAATGGGTCCACAGAACCCTGCGTGAAGAAAGCTACACATCTG
This sequence comes from Neoceratodus forsteri, assembly GCA_016271365.2. Lineage (NCBI taxonomy): Eukaryota > Metazoa > Chordata > Ceratodontiformes > Ceratodontidae > Neoceratodus > Neoceratodus forsteri. The sequence continues at coordinate 164,986,495 of JADMNL010000025.1, read as the reverse complement.
GTACCATACCCAGTGGGTCAGCTACTCCACATAGGGTCTGAAGGGCCCTACATGAAGTAAGCAGCAGGTCTGGCCCTGTAGTCAAAGGGTCAGTTGCTTTGTATAGGGTTCATAGGGCCTCTGCATGAAGCAAGCTGCAGGTCTAGCCCCATGCCCAAAGGGCCAGCTGCTTCGCATAGGATCCACAAGCTACAGGTCTGGCCCTGTGCCCAAAGGATCAGCTGCTTCACATAGGGTCTGCAAGGCCCTGCATAAAGCAAGCTACAAGTCTGGCCGCATGCCCAAAGGCTTAGCTGCTTCAAGTTGAACCTGCATGAATCAAGCTATAGGTTCATGCCCCTGCCCAATAAGTCTGTTACTTAGCAAGCTACAGATCCAGTGCCAGGCATAGCTGGTCCGCTGCTTCCTGTAGGGCCCACAGGGCTCTGTGTGAGTAAAGCTAAAGGTGTTAGTTGTTACTGTACATGTGTTTTTCAAAAAGGAAATTCATTACAAAAATAACTATGTTAAACCATCTGTTAGGGTTAATGAGCCACAAACATGAGACCTATGCAAACTATGTATACTGTAACTCCTTTTTATTTGCATTACTCAGATCACCCATGAAAATGGGCATTTAATGCCCTCTGGTTTTACCCCATTACCAAATTTTACATAAAAATAAAAGTATGGAAATGTGGCATTTGGGTTTTCAGCCCCACCTACCACCCCCTCTTCATTCCCTACCCTTGTGACACAAGACCAAGCTACAGGTCTGGGGCCATCCCACACAGCCCTGTGCTTTGGTTTGTGCCCTGCAGCAGGTAAGTAAGGTGAAGGGCTCATCACTTTGATAGTGCAGACCCTACGTGGTGCACACAAGGAGCTAGGAACACCATGCAAAGCCAGGAAACTAGAAAGTTTCCAACCCAAGTGGCACTGACCAAAAATAGAGGCATGAACTGTCAGCAACTGGCCAAATATATACGCCTACCTCTCTCAGGTTCTGGTTGCAATTTTATTTGTGCAAACACAGTGCAATGTGTATTCCAACCATAGCATAAAGTGCATTGTGTCAATGTGGTGACAGGACTCTAGGCAAAAAACTCAGTGAAACAAAATACCCACCGACACCTCCATAGGTGAACTGAAGCAGTGACCAGGTAGCTGACAGACAGTGTGCATGCACGTGACATGTACACACAAGTGCTGATGTTTCAGCGAAATGCCTTCCTCAGAGCTCTGGGTTGGAAACTTCTTAGTTTCCTGGCTTTGCTTTGCTTTGAGCCCACAGGGCCCTGTGCCAAGCAAGCTATATGTCAAGAGCCATGCACCACAGGTATGCTGCTTTGAATAGGGCCCAAAGGGCCCCACACAAAGCATATTAGAGGTATGAAGCCCTGCACCACGTGTCTGCTGCTGGCTCAATGCCAAGCAAGTTAAAGGTGTTAGGATTCTGAAGCCCATTTTATAAAGGAACAATGTTACACATCTGCTATATTAGAGACAGATAAGTAATATTCACTAAAAATATCACCAACTGCCTAATCTGGTTCAAGGTCAGTTGGCATTCATCTGTATCCCCTTCCCCTGGGTTCTGCCTGAAAATAGGCAGAATTTGTTTAGTGCACTTACCCGGTCAACAAAAACTAACTACCTAGCTATCTAAATATCCTACAACAATAGGATATCATAGTTTGTTGAAACATGCACAGTATGTGACTACCTCTCTAGAGACTAGCCATCACTTGACTACAGTGAATTTTTACCTATATGCCAAGCTACAAGTTTATGTTTCCTCTTAGGGACTGCTTTGCTGTTAGGCACCTGTTTTTCATAGCAGCTCATGAACAGGGTTTAAGCACATACAGGCAGCTTAAACCGAGTCTAACTGTGTTCCTTTTTGGTTTTTGTTATATTTCATAGGGAGGATTTTGAAACTGTAAAGCTTATAGAGATCTCACAGTTTGTCACTTGGCTGCCTCACAAAGATGCTCCTTTATAAAATGCCTCATTTCCCCACTGGGATTTGATTGGCCAAGAGGCCATCATGCCTACAGTGTATCTCACAATACCACCATAATAGGACTATAGCAATGCTTTGCATGCTGTTATGGCATTAATGTCTATTTTGGAGCAAACTAAGAATAAAACAATTAATGGCACTAATAAGATGCCTGTGGGGTGAGACATTATACTCTGATATCACCACACCTACAGAAATGATGGCACCAGACTTAGCCTCATGTCTGCACCCTATAGGTGTGGTAGAGTCTCACAATGATGGTCTACAGTATGTCCCTTAATCTTATTGTGTAATCCAGCAGCTACCATACTACAAGATGCTGAGTTGTAAGGGTGGCAGTGAGATAACAGAAAGAGTGGAAGTCTCAGTGCAGACACTGACACCTGAGCTAAGCCCATTTTCAGTAGAAAATAGAATTACATGTGTAGCCCTAATGACTTCTTATCAGATTAACAGAGATAATATTCTTTAAGTTTCATAAGGACATGCACTATTCATATTTATACCTGATGGTATTAAAATACATTTTGAATCAATGTAAAAAGTGATTATGTTGCACATGGCAGAAAAGTCGTATTATGAGCCTGAACCATAAAAGGCCCAGGAAGCCCTATGCACCCACATGCATTCCCAGCATGAGATGCACCACTGCAGAGGCTGACCCAACCTGATCACCCCCTCTTTGGGGACAGTTAAATAGGGGAAGGCAAAAAGTGTAGGGTCACAATCTGCAGAGAACCAATGCATCTTCCATGACGTGGATGGCTGGCAGAAGGTGTGTAGGCTATACTTGGGGCCTATGTTTATTTTTATTTATTTATTTGTTAACTGGGTGGGTACACTGGTCCCAGGAACCATTTTCAGGCACGACCTGGGCCACAGAGATGGCACAATACAAAGATACAGAAGTCATAGATGCATCAAGTGAAAAGTACTAGGATGTAACAGTTTTATAATAACTGGCTTCCCCTTTTTTCCATAGGGAAACCATGGCGTAATTTGCCATTATAAAGGAGCATTTATAATGGCAAACACATGTGTGGTTTCCCTCACTCTGCGCATGCATCCACCTGAGTTCTTGCCATCCCGACGCTGTCCGCTTCCCTTTTTGCCGAACTGCGAACCGCCACTCAGACTTGGCGGTAAGTGTTTTTCAAATTGTAAATTTACTTAAATCAGTAATGAAACAAACATATGCCTGCCCTACCAAAGAAAAAAGTAAAAAGGGTGTGTCAGTCCTGGCGGCAACCATGGGCTGCACACTGAAACCGGACCCGCGAGTCGCAGAGCAATAGCTTTTTATTTTATATAATTGCTGCAAAAAGGAAACCCAGCAATTATATAAATAATAGATGGTGTAAATAGAAGTTTACACACCTCTGGGTTAGATGTTATTAAAACTGAAGCCGGGCCCTCGGGTTTATGTAGCGTTTATCCCTCGTGGGTGTGTAAACTTCTCGTTACACACCCCGACCCTTACTTTATTCTCTATATTATGTGCCTCCCAGTATGACCACCTAGTACTGTGTTTAGGCCCAAATTCCCTTCTTCTTGTTATGGGCAAATAAATTTGCCAGCAAAGAAAGCCATGTAGTCTGTCTAGTCTGCTTGTTGCAGAGCCCATGTGCTTATATTAATTTACATTAACATGGTGCTCTGCCCCCCCATTGCATTCTTTCCTTCCCTTTGACTCTGTCATACCCCCTTTTAAAACCCCCAGCTGTTCCATGGTTGACAATCTCCTCTTGGAGCTCATTCCACCCTGTCACCACTCTCTGTGAATATGCGTCTCCTGACCTCCTTCCCAACCTTTCCAACTGCCAGTTTGTAGATGTGCCCCTTGTATTCTTCTTCTTCTTGCTGAGTCTAAAGAGAGTCCCAGGTTTGACCTTGTTTATACCCTTGAGGTGCTTGAAGATTTCTATCATGTCACCCCGCTCTCTTCTCTCCTCCAGCAAGTATATGTTTAGATTCTTCAACCTTTCCTCATAAAGGAGATCATGTTGACCCTGGATCATCTTTGCAGCTCTTCTCCATACTGCCTCCAGATGGCGCATGTTCTTTTTTAGGTAAGGACTCTTCTACGGCACACAGTACTCCAGGTGTGGGTGCACCATGGACATGGACAGTGAAAAGATTACCTCCTTCCTTCTGCTGATGAGTCCTCTAGCTATGCAACCCAGCATCCTGTTTGCCCTAGTTGCTGCTTCCCTGCATTGTGTAGAGGGCTTCAGGTTGCTAATTATAGCAGTCACCAGGTCTTTTTCCTCTTCCAGTACTGTTACCTTCACATCCCCTAGTCTGTATCCGGCCCTTGGGTTCTTGTACCCAGTGTGCATGTCCTTGCACTTTTTAGCATTAAACCCAAGTTACCAGATGCCAGACCACCTCCCTAACTTGGCCACATCCTCTCTTAGATCCCTGACTCCCTCATCTGTGTTCATCCTCTCTTAGAGCTTGGTTTTGTCTGCAAAGAGGCAGACTTTGCCCTTTATGTCATCTCCAATGCCTCTTAAGAACACATTGAAAAGCACCAGTCTGAGCACCAACCACCGCGGGACCCCAGTGGTGACCTCTTTTGCCCCTAAAAGTTCCCTATTGTCTCTGTTTTCCAATATGGCACAGAAGGCTGAGAGGAATAAAGGTTCTGCTTATTTTTTAATAACAATTTTGTCCACCTTACAGGGGTATCACAGTCTTTTGAAGACTGTCATATCCCATGGTTCCATGTTCTATGTGGAGCACAGGTTCCACTCTGACACTGACCAAGGTATCTAACTGGATGCACAGAGATGGATTTTAAAGCCTACATTGGGGACTTGTGGACTTGTGGCAAGATCATGCTCCATTCCTGACACCTGAGACAATATGGTAGAGATGATTAACCCGTCGTGCGCTTCTGCCATGAATTGTGGCAAAAGGGGAGCCCAGTAAAGATGCATGCAGCACTATTTCACCATAAAGCAATAGGGACTGCTGTAAATGAGGCAAAACAATTTGAAAATAGCATTGAAACATTTTGTTGCATGTATGAGGTCGCAGGCATTGCCCAAAATCGTGACTTCCGCCTGCTTCATCATCAATCTGGCCCATGTTTTCCGGGCCTGCTCCACCTCTGGAATGCCTCCAGCTCCTCCTGGCTCATCCACACATGGGTAATGTGGGTCTGGGGACTGCAGATTCGGCAGTGTGTGGAATCTATCATGGTTGATGATAATGATGATAAAATGTTTATTTTTATACAGGATACATTTTGTTAGGGTGAAACCCTATTTTCAACAACTTTCTGTACAATTAATATAAAATAAAATGATTCGTTAGGGCTCAGGTTTCAACACATGTATACATGGCTACACATTAGGATTAATAACACCAAGGTTATAATTACAATTCTCAAGCACAGCTCAGAAATTTTCTAATATCCATCTAAAATTTATGGAACAGTTTCATGGACTTTTTATCATTTGGCAAAGCATTCCAGGGCTAAGCCATACTCATTTGTAATGCTGCATCCCAAAACTATTATATGTCCAATATCATGGTAAATTTAAACTTTTGAATCTCAGATCATACCTATTATCTCCCCAAAGTTTCATAATTCACCATTGACATAATGGATAAGACTCTTTTGAGTTTATAAGTTTGTGACACCAAGACAAGCAAAGATACTGTCTTTTTTTTTCAGGCCTTAACCAGGGTATGAAAACTGCAAAGCAAAGGTTGCATAGTGGAACATGCAGGCAATGTGTAAAACATGCCCATTCCTGTGCTGCTGTGGCTTGCACTCAAAGTTTGTACTTACAAACATGATTCATTTTCTCTATATGTTAATAGAAATTATAGATCAAGGGAGCATTCCCGACCAATCGAAGCACTCCTGTCTCTGTCCGTGAGACACTCTTATTCTGTGAAGGGTGTCTCACACGTGGCTGCTTTGGAAATTGGCACATCTGGGTAAGGTTTTAACAAAATTAATATAGTATTGATGAAGCTTGATTGTAATACCACCACTGAGACCACTCTTATGCTTGTAAGAGTGGTCTCACTTACATCCTTAGGGTATCAGAGTCACTCACCTTTGCTTTGCAGTTTTCATACTGTAAGAATGCATGTGAGACCACTCTTACTACTGTAAGAGTGGTTTGGGGCAGCAGTATTAACATACATTATATGTCTGTATAAAGAAATGCATCTAGAAATCATTGCTAAGTTTGATTTCCCTTTAATACTGAGGGCAATTCTATATTTTGCACAGGCAGTTACTGAACAGTTGCTTGGTGAGGTAATGAAAATCTGAACATGACCATTGTTTGAGCTTAGCAAAAGAGGACATTCTGGTATACAAACCCTTTTACGTAGCGGCTATTCTGGTAAGCAAACATTTTCAAGCTTGAGGCATTATAGCAAGCCAGCACTTTCAAGTGGGGAACATACTTTTAAGCAAATACTACAGAAGAGACAACCTTTGCTTAACCTTTAAAATGGTTGAAGCCACACCAAGTTATTGCCAGGCTGTGGTACAATACCTTAGAGACAGGCACACATACATATTATAAAAAGGGTCTGAGAAATACAGCTTTCTGATTGGCTGTAAGAATTTTTTTAGCCTTATTTTAATAACTTTTTTATAGTAGCAATAAGACACTCCTAGGGGTTATGTTAATGGTCAGTTAATCACCCTCTTGGGGAATGTGGCACTTCGCTATGCCTTGTGCAACATTAAACCCCTGGAGGGTGATTCACAAACCACTAAGCTAACCCCTGGTCATGCCTTATTGCTTAAGTAGCATAGAGACTCAGGAACATGAAAGGATTAACCCACGACAGGATATGGGTTTACTGAGCATTAATCCATGCCTGGGGGGACGTTGGAGTCCCAAGGCAAAGCTGAGTGACTTCAACCACCCAGGCATGGATTAATGGTCAGTAAACACATACCCTGGAGTGGGTTAATCCTCTTATAACATGGGCAATGTTATGTTAGAGATTTACCTAAAGAAATAGTAAACTAAAGCCCTGTGAACATGAAACTGTGGGTATATCAAGGATTAATCAATGGTCAGGTGACCTGTTGGGACAACTCAGAAGACAGTATTTTAGGAACCCATGTTATAAAGTGCAGTATATCAGAGGTAGGCACTCATACATAGTCATTTGTTTTATAACTAACATTTTTGTTGTTTTCAATAAGAAAAGTTTCCAACAATACATCACCATTTATAAATAATCAATACAATATGCATATAATACATACACAAACATCCTGCAAGAACATTCCACATAAATAAAAAGAGGAACAGCCTAGATAAACAGTTAGCTCTAAAACAGTAAACTGCCATTAGGTCTGAACGTATAATTTCTATCTGAAATGGATACATAAATACAGTCTATAGTGATCTTACTTTAAAACATTTCCTTAATATAAAGGGTTTTAATATATCCCTTATGCTTAAGCTCTAAAAAAGAGGACCCAAATCATATTATGCAATCCAGACTGGTCCAAGATTGAATAGGAAATACTTTCATTATTTGCTAGAAAAAACATACTGTTACATCATTCTGCAAGAGAAGGTGGGTTTGTTTCTTTCCATCTAAGGAGGATCAACCTTTTAAATGACACAGCTGCTGCTAACGCTCAATTAATCTATGATTTATCCAGCCCTCTCATCTGAGAGGAGAGGTCTAGATATAGGTCAAAGGGGAAAACACAATTTTGGTATTGGTTACACGTTCACAAATCTCATGAACCGCCTTCCATAGACTAAGCAATTTAGGGCAACTCCAGAGCATGTGGAGCAGATTAGCATGAGGCTCCTTACATCTTCGACAATTTCCTCCTGCAAGATAATCCACTTTCTCCTACCTCAGTGGGGAATTATAATATTGATGCACTATTTTAAACTGGATAGTTCTACCTTGGACTTCCTTACAAGCATGAGAAGCATTTATCCAAGCAGATTGCTAGTCTTCTGATGAGATACTGCACCCTAGGTCTAGTTTCCATTTCGTTTTAGTTGTCTATAAAGGTATAGACCTACCCACATTATTGAGTAAAGTCTTACAGGTCCAGGAAACTCCTTTCCTCATCATTACTGTTTCGAAAATCAGTTGCCAATCAGAGTTTACAGGCGGAGGTTTGAAATTAGGGCCTAAAATAGATTCCACTAGGGCTTTTCTAAGCTGGAGGTAGGTAGCAAACTAAAAACTATGCAATCTAAACGTGAGTCAGAGTTCTTACTTCAAATGACATGAGGACATCCGTAGTAGGGTCAAGTAAATCCCCACATTAGTTGCGCCATATTTACCCCAACCTGGATCCTGTAAAGCCTTACTAGGTTCTGAAATCTTGGTATTGTTCCAATAGATTTCCAGATTATCTGGAAGGCTAGGGATTTTGAGAAGGGTCTGCATACTTTTAATATTCTAACTAGAATCCATAATGCAGGGGTTATTTCCATTAGCCATAGGGAGCCTCTTAAACAAAAAATCTGAAGGTTTATTGGGTCTAAACAGTTGCCGTTCAACTTCCAGCCATAGGCTAGTATTTTCCATGGTAGGTGTGGAAAGGTAGAGGATTGATTGTCTCAAAAATTGGTCAGTTCAAAAGGGAACTACTAAAGGCTCTCTCACCTGGCACCGTCTGTGGCTGCAAGCAGCAAAACCCCCTTTCTTCCCTTTCACACTCTGCAACTGGGTCCCACAAAGCCGGTTCGACAGAAAACCTGCCGAACAGCTTTACAGCAATGGCACTACATCAACCATGATCCCGTTCCACATTGTGCCATCGGGAACACAAGTGTGTTTTCTGCGGGAAGCTGTGCACCCACACATCCCCCAAACTTTATCATAATCGCCTCCATGGTGGAGTTGTTTTGAGGAGGGGGCGCAAGACCTGGAGAAGCTGTGCTGGGGTCCCACGCGACCATTACAGTGAATGATCATTTTGTAGGTTTTGTCGCTGCAAATGGCTGGTCATTGTAATATTTTCGATTAAATAATGTGCTACCCTGCAACTGCACCACTGATCGCCTCAGCCATATCACCTACTTGACAAAATACCGATGTGTGTTGCCTGGTCTCTTCCATTTTCCTTCTGTTGACTCCATGCATATGTTTAGCTTGATAATGCCTCTTGTTTCCTACTGTTTTCCCTCTGCAACTTCTTGCACATATTTATGTGACAATGCCTCTTATGGCTGCTATCTTATTGTTCCATATTATTTGTAATAATTGTGTATGAGTTTGTTTCTTTATTTTGTAATCAGATACTGAGGAGGAACCATTATAAATGAGCATGCTTGCTCAAATGTATACATCCGATTTCTCAAAATAAATAGATACATAAAAATAGAAAAGCAATCTGATGCACATTCCACCATGGAAGTCCAAACCCCCCTAACATCCAAGGGGTTCTTAGTTTGGTAAGTACTATTTTAGGTGGCTTATCTCCTCATGAAAATGTTTTAATGATCACTGTTATTTTTGCAAATTTTGATTTGGAAAATTCGAGGGGAATGTTTTGAAAGAGGTAAAATATTTTGGGGGCCACCATTATCTTGATGGAGTTAGTTCTACCCCACAATGACATGGAAAGATGTTCCACTTTCTAGATCTGGGCTTATATCCTTTAGCATGGGGTTCAGATTTAAATCAACTAAGGAGTTGATATTATGTGGAATCCTAAGTCCTAGATGTGTGATTCATTGTTGCTTCCAACATTCATCCCCAACATGTGCAGCCCCTTCATCATAAGCATGCATAGCTTGGGTCTTTTTCCAATTAAGCACCAATCCTGACATTTCAGAAAAAGTTCTGTAAAATTGACTGATATGTATTAATTGCCTGGGTCTGGTTATGGTGAACAAAAGATTATTGACAAAGGATTTACTAATGGTCTTGCCAATTTTCAAGCCTGTAATCTTGGGTGAAAGTTGGATGCACCTAATAAGGGGTTCTGGGGCTAAAACAAACAGGTACAGGGTAGAGGGCCTCTTTGCCTTGTTCCTCTTAATTTAAAAGGGGAGGAAATAAAGCCCATTTGTAATCACCTTCAAAGTGGGATTACTGCACAAGGTCTGGATCCAGTCAATAAATGGAATCCTAACCTTGTATTTCCTAAGAAGTTCAAACAAATAGTTTCATTTAGGAGTATCAAATGTCTTAAAGAACTTGATGGAGAGTACAGTCATTTTTTGTTTTACACCTGGGCAGTATGGATGACACTTTAGTCGTCCAATATTTTCCACTCCAGAGCTACCCGGGACAAAGCCTACCTGTTCCCTTCTAATTAACCTGGTGACAACATGTCTGATTCTAAGTGAGAGAATCTTTGCAAACATTTTATAATACCCATTCAGTAATGAAATAGGCCTATAAAACCAATGCATCGTCCCCCTTCCACAAATAGGGAGCAGGATGTAGATATTTTAAATTATCTGGACCATATTGATTCAGCTGATAACCTTATTATAACTGGTGACTTTAATCTCCCAGATATAGACTGGATAAACCAGACATCATCTAGTCTAAATGAAAGGAATTATTTGGAAAGCTTTAATCAACTGGGCTTGGATCAATTAGTTTTAGAAAATACGAGATCTAACAATAGTTTGGATCTCGTTCTTTCAAATATGGGATCTAGACTAAATGTCACTGAGGTTGGTCCTCCAATCTCAAATAGTGATCATAACACCATTTTTTTCCAATTAAATGAATTAGTTACTCAGCAGGGAAGTAATATAAAAATTCCCAATTTTAATAAAGCGGATTTTCATAAAATTAGACAGGCATTACTTTTGTGGGATTGGAAATTAGATTTTGCTGGGTTAATGTTGGATGAAATGTGGTACATCCTAGTGGATAAAATAAAAGACATTGCAGATGCAAATATACCATTCACAAGAAACAATTCTAAATTGGGTGCTTCCCCTAAATGGATAACTTGTAAAATTAAAAGGCAGATAAATGTAAAACATAAATTGTACAGATTAGCAAAACTTGATCTAAACCTAATGCCAAAGTACAAAAACAGGTTAAATATGTAAAGAATTAATAAGGGTCGCTAAACTCTAATTTTGAAATTAAATTAGCAACTAGAAGTAAAATAATTATAAAGCCTTTATGCATACATCAATAACAAAAAGGAATAGACAAACAGTAGACCCCTTAAGGATGATAGCCGCAACTTATTAAATGATAAGGAAATGGCTGAGGTTCAAAATCAATATTTTCTACTGTATTTAATCCCAAATGTACTGTAACAATTAACAGTAAATACAATACAAAAATGATAAACGGATTAACATTGACATAAAAGATGTGTGGGATAGGTTAAAGAAAATTAAGATCAACAAATCCCTAGACACAATATACATCCAAGACTGATTTGTGAAATTGCAGAGGTAATAGCTACCCATTAGCCTTTATTTTCAAGAATCATTGGATAGAGGTGAGGTTGTTAGTAAATGGAGGGAAGCTCAAGTAGTCCCTATTTTTAAAAAGGGTAAGAGGGATTCCCTGGTAACTACACAGACCAGCACGCCTAACATCTACACTTGGGAAAATTCTTGAAAGTATAATAAAAGACCATATTCAGGATCATGTATCTATAAATGATCTTGTTGATCGTAGCCAACATGGGTTTACAAAATCACGATCATGTCAAACCAACTTGTTGAGTTTTATGAAAAGTTAGTAATGTTTTGGATCAGGGTAGATCAGTTGATGTTATCCAGTTGATTTTTCCAAGGCTTTTGATAAATTACTTCATGATGAACTAATTAAATCCCTTCTTGAACTAAATATAAATAGGACTTTTGTAAATTGGATATCGGATTGGTTGAATTTTAGGAGGCAGAGAGTTGTGATTAATGGTCAGTTATCTGATTGGCTTCCTGTGACAAGTGGGGTCCCTCAGGGCTCAGTGTTGGGCCCTTGCCTGTTCAATTTATATATATCATCGTTACAATATAACAAGGGAAATGTATGGATAACCAAGTTTGCCGATGACTGTAGAATGGGAGCAGTATTAGATTCACCTTCAGACTATATTGGACTTCAGGAAGCACTCAAATATATTGAGAAGTGGACATTAGAACATAAACTTATGCTAAATGAGGATAAATGTATTGTATTACATATGGGTAAGAAACATTTGGAACTCAACTACACTGTCAACAATAAACAATTAAAATGTGTGACACAGGAGAGGGACTTGGGGGTTATTATACAAAATGATCTTTCATTTTCTGCTCATTGTGACCAGACTATTAAAAATGCAAATAGAGCTCTTAACTGTATACTGAGACATATAGTAAGTAGAAGCAGAGAGGTTGTGGTCCCACTGTATGGATCACTGGTTAGAGCTCACTTGGAGTATTGTTCCAAGGTTTGGGCCCCTTATACTGAGGGCAAGATTGCAAGAGTAGAGAGAGTGCAACGTCGGGCCACTCGATCAGTATTGGGATTTAAGAACATGACATATGAGGATAGGTTGGTTGGGTTGGATCTGTATTCTCTGGCTTATAAAAGATGGAGGGGCGATATGATCTTAGTTTACAGATCATTTCAAGACACTGTTCTTAGAGAAGATTTGGGGCTTCAATTAACTGTTAGAAATTATCATACTAGATCTCATTGTAGACAAATTAAACAGCAAAAGTGGAATTCTCAAAAAAGGAAACTGGTTCAGTCAGAGGGTTGTTTCAGGGTGGAACTCTCTTCCTCATGATATAGTTAATAGTTCAAATTTGGACATTTTTAAGGTAAGACTGGATGATTACAGTAGTAACAAGTTTTTAGTTAATTAAATTGATAAAATAGAATAAATTTTGCAAGCAGTCAAGGACGAAAGTCTATATGTGCTTTGTGACTACTACGATACTATGATACTATGATACTATAGCTCTCAGACAGTTGGGATTCCTTTTCTTTTTTCAAAATCAAAGTAACGTTGTCTCTGTTAAGGGATTTAGGTGGGGCCTTATTATTATTTGCTTTTTCATACACTTTATGAAGATATTTTGGGATGAGTGGTCCCAGTATTTTATAAAGTTCACTTGGAATGCCATCTGGGCCAGGCATTTTGTTATTTGAGAGATCCCTAATAACCTGAGCAATCTTTTCTATGCAAATATGTCTGTTCAGAATTTCAGTTTCAATGTGGTCTAAGACTGGTTTATTAGAGGACTCTAGGGAGTTCTACAAGAAAGTACCCCCACTGGGGACTCTACTGGAATATAGTTCCTTGTAAAAATCTGCAAAAAACCCTATTTGTATCCATGTTTGAACTCTAATTGTATTATTTTAATTTTTTACCCCCTACAATTAGATTTTGTGACAATCTCTTTTTGAGTCTGAAACCTAGTAATTTGCCTAATTTTTCTGCTGCATCACAGAAGTTTTGCTTAGTCCTAGCCAGTGCAAATTCTGCTTTTGCTGAATAAAGTTTATTTGTGGCTATTTTTAGTGCCAACATTTCATGAAGCCTAGCGGCTGTCCTCTTTTCCCCTTGCTTGTATTCTGATTCAATTTTCCTGAGAGTATTTTCTCTTCCATCTAGTTTTAAACTTCTGATTTTCCCCATAAGGCATGCCTTGAAGGCATCCCCCATAGTTGCATATGATGTTTGGCCATTATCATTAATTTCAAAGTATTCTGAAACTGTCTTAGCTATATAATTGTTTTAATCTTTTTCATTAAGCAAGATGTTAAACTTCCAGCATAGGCCCTTGTTAACCTCTTATCTACAGTATATTTAAACGGGTTTCATTGTAAATTTCCACTAAGTTTTGTACTAAAACTGTTTGGTTTCACTGCTACCTGCTGTTTAACCATTATGGACTGTACAATGTTCTAATCTTTCACATATGTTATTTTCTCTTTATGTATTATTTTCCACTGTTAGCTATACCTGTTATTATGTAATGTTTTGCACTGATGTAATGTATTTGTCTAACTATCTGTTGTACTCTCCCGGGCCATACCTGAAAATAGTAATTCTATGGCTAGTGAACTTACCCGGTTAATCAAAACTAAATAAAATAAATAAGTACAGAAACTAAACCATGGTGAGAAATTACACTATTTTTAATGTCTGCAGATATTACAACTGAGCTCAGACCATTGGATACTAGCAAAGCATCAACCCTACTGTAGGAGTCATGCATACATAGTAATATACTTGCACAGGAGCATTGGACAATACTGCTAAGGTAGGCAAACGTACATAGTAATATACAGGCACAGGAACATGGTGCAATACTACATGATACAATACCCGAGAGGCAGGCACACATACATAGTAATATACAGGCACAGAAATGTGGTACAATACTACATGATACAATATCTGAGAGGTAGGCACACGTACATAGTAATATACAGGCACAGGAACGTGGTACAATACTACATGGATACAATACCTGAGAGGCAGGCACACGATATAGTAAAGATATAGTACACAGAAACGTGGTACAATACTACATGATACAATATCTGAGAGGCAGGCACACGTACATAGTAATATACAGGCACAGAAACCTGGTACAATACTACATGATACAATATCTGAGAGGTAGGCACACGTACATAGTAATATACAGGCACAGGAACGTGGTACAATACTACATGATACAATACCTGAGAGGTAGGCACACGTACATAGTAATATACAGGCACAGGAACGTGGTACAATACTACATGATACAATACCTGAGAGGTAGGCACACATACATACATACTAATATACAGGCACAGGAACATGTTACAATACCGCAGAGGTTGGCATGTGTACATAGTACTCCCGCTATGCCCTTCGCAGCTCTGCTTTCCGGTTCCTTGCTCTCCCACCCAGGTCCTCCTCGGCTGGCCAAGTTGCTTTCTCCTACCACTTCCCCAAACTCTGGAACTCACTCCCATTACACATCTGGTCTGCCTCATCCTCCTTCTCTCTTGCACCCCTCTTGTCTGAACTCACCACTCCTTCTTGTACCTGCTACTGATAACCCTATTCGTCTGCTAGCACTGACTCTGTCTGGATGGCATGTATGTGCATTACCTGTTTATTACCTGTATTGCCACACTAATGTACTTTGGGTTTTTGTGTACATATGTGGAATTATCTGTATATTTCTTGTATATTTGCTTCCTAAATTTACTGTACACTGTATTTTATTCATACTGTAATCCCTCCTCCCCCTCCTCACAGGACACATATGGAAATGAGCTGTTTCAGCTCAGTATGCCTTTCCTGGTTTCACTCTTTAAATAAATAAATAACTAATATACAGGAACATACAATACCACAGAGGTTGGCATGTATACATAGTAATATACAAGCACAGGAACATAGTACAATACCTCAGAGGTAGGCACACATACATAGTAAGATACAGGCACAGTAACATGGTACAATTCCACCAAGGTTGGCATGTATACGTAGTAATATACAGGCACAGGAACATAGTACACTACTTCAGAGGTAGGCACACATACATAATAATATACAGCCACAGGAACATGGTACAATACCACAGAGTTTGGCATATATACATAGTAATATACAGGTACAGGAACGCAGTACAATGCCACCGAGGTTGGCATGTATACATAGTAATATACAGACACAGGAACATGACACAGTACCTCAGAGGTAGGCACACATACATAGTAATATACAGGCACAGAAACATAATAGACTATCTCAGGGGTAGGTAGGCAAACATAGTAATATACAGGCACAGGAACATGGTACAATACCACCAAGGTTGGCATGTATACATAGTAACATACAGGCACGGGAACATAGTACAATACACTAATTAACTTACTTTGTTTTTTTTTCTGTTTTAGATATTTCCTGAAGAAGACCTAAGGTCGAAACGTAGATTTTTAACTCTGTTTTCTATTTTCAGCGTGCATTTAATATAACCATTTTGTTTTGCTTTTAGACCACATGCTGACGCAGCGCCTTGTTTTTGTTTTTTACATATAGTAATATACAGGTACAGAAGCACTGAACAATACCTCTGAGGAAGGCACATGTATTAATATACAGGCACAGGAACAGGGTACAATACCTCAGAGGTAGGCACACATAAATACATAGTAATATACAGGTACAGGAGCATTGCACAATACCTTAGAGGTAGGCACATGTACATAGTAGTATACAAGTACAGGAACATGGTACAATTCCTCAGAGGCTGGCATGCATACATAGTAATATACAGGCACAGGAACATGACACAATACCTCAGATGCAGTGGCCTACTGCACAGTGACACCACAACAGTGAAACCTGAAAAAAGACCTTTACAGCGAAAGTCACTCTAATGGTCTGGGTTTCACTGATGCGGCATCTACCAGTGTTCTGCCCCTTCCCCGAAACAATGCTGACCTGGAGTTGATAATATATAATTGTGGGGGTCCCTTGCAAAAATCACTTCATTTCTGGATGGCACAATACCACGCGTCAGCATTGTTCCATTGCTGTAGGGGATGTCAGCAGATTTGCTGTTGATGAACAGTGGTGCTTCCCCTCAGATGTTGGCACAGATACATAGTAATATATAAACACAGGAAAATGGTACACCTCAGTGGTTGGCACACATGCAGAGTAAGGCACATGAACATGGTACAATACCTCTGAGATTGGCACACATAGTAATATACAGGCACAGGAACATGGTACAATACCTCAGAGATTGGCACACAGTAATATACAGGCACAGGAACATGGTACAATACCTCAGAGATTGGCACACATAGTAATATACAGGCACAGGAACATGGCACAATACCTCAGAGATTGGCACACAGTAATATACAGGCACAGGAACATGGTACAATACCTCATAGATTGGCACACATAGTAATATACAGGCACAGGAACATGGTACAATACCTCAGAGATTGGCACACATTAATATACAGGCACAGGAACATGGTACAATACCTCAGAGATTGGCACACATAGTAATATACAGGCACAGGAACATGGTACAATACCTCAGAAGTAGGCACATATACATAGTAATACAGTATACAGGCACAGGGATATGACACAGTACCTCAGAGACAGGCATGCATGCATGCAGTAGTAATATACAGGCTCACGAATGTGGCACAATACCTCAGGTTGGCACACATACTGTACATATGTAACCCCCCCCCTGCAAAATGGGGTTCCCAAAAGTCTTCCAGGAGCTTGCCTAGTGCTCCAGGTCTGGGCGGCATTCGGCGAAATGCCGTTTAAATGTGTTTGCTGGAGTGCTTTTAGAGCCTCTGCGTACTGTCTCTTTAAGAGCTGTCTGCTTGCAGACATAATTAGCTTGTATGGGGGGACTGTGTGTTTCAATGCCCGAATCCCACCCGGGCTGCTGTCTAACCGCTCCGTTTCTGCCATCGCTAAAAGTGGTGAGGGAGCCCTTCGAAAAGCTGTAACAGCGTATGAAAGAAAATGCAGTTATAATAGAAATGTGGTTTGTCTAACCTGCTTTTCTTGCAGCCAGGACGGTGCAGTGTAGCTCCTTTCATTTTGGTCCCAGACTGTTGAAATGGGCCAATTGGATCGTGAGGACACTAAAATGGAGCAGGCTGTGGGCCAATTAGAACTGGGACTCTGAAGTGGAGCCTGCTATTAGGGGGCTGTATGTAAGGAGCTTCGGGGAATTGTAGTTTTTAGAGTGTTGGCGCCTTTTTACATCAATAGAGGGAGCCTGCTGTGACTGACGAGGAGAATCAGCCAACCGGAACCATTTGGATCTAAACGAAAGCCCCAGAGCTGTTTGCTGGAAAGCCAGATCTGAGGTGACAGTGAAGGGAGAAGGAGCCCTGTTGTTCGAGTGGCATGTAGTCGCACGGGAAGCGTGTGTGTAGGCCCATAAGTCGTTCTGCGGCCATTGGTAATCGTAGTTTGGACTGAATCCGAGTTTTTGAGGAGGAAGAAACAATACTTTCGGACTATTTCCGAGTTTGTGAAAGTGGAAGACGACACTGAAGTGTGACCAGGCTCATCCTGCAAAGGACTGATGATTTTGCTGTATGCGATTGGTCTGGTAGGAACTCCTGTTAATTTTATGCCCCAGTGAAAGCAGAGACTTGTGATTGTGTTTGGGGAGTATTTTGCCTGGTAATGTGGGAATTTTGGTATATAAATGTGCTGAGTACTGAAAGAAAGAAAGAGGTCTTTTCGGACTGATTCCAAAGCTGTGAGCACGAAGCAAGTTGTTGCTGTGGGACCAGGCTTAACCCGTAGAAGACCAAAGATTGTGCTTAGAGCGATCGACCTGTCAGGACTTTGTGGTCTGGTATCGTACAAGCTTTTTACATATAAATGTGTGCTGTGCTATGTGCTGAATGGGGAGAGCAAGCTGTTATTTCCCCCTGCTGTAAACTGTGTGCTGAGCTGGGAGAACTGTTCCAGCAGAAGTAAGCAGACTGAATCCGTGTCATTGAATCCAGTAAGCCCAGCCACGAGGGTCTCACCTCACTGCCTTGCTGCCAGCAAAACCCATCAAGAGGGATCAGCCTGGAGACTCCAGCGGCAAATCCAGCTCTTCATCCTTCTGCCCTGATTCAGTTTGGGTACTGTGAGTAAAATCAGGGTAGCTCCCTGCAACTTTTAATAATCAAAAGTGTGCCATCTGATTTATTTGTGCTTTCCTTTTATTGAACTGAGCCCCTGCTCCGGATTACAATTCTGTTGTGCATGACTTTCTTTTCTTTAGGGCCCCAACCAGCTGCACCAGCCGGCCAACCCCGGGCAACGGACCTGGCTAGCCCACCCCCATCCTGGGTACCCAGAGAATGTGACATTTGGACCCTAAATTGCATGCACAGTACTGTGATTTGTGTGTTTACTGCCAATCAACCTGATTCCCCTTCCTTGTTCCTTCCCCTGAATAAATCAGATTTATGTTTGTTGAACTATATTCTACTTGTGGTGTCAGTACATACAGCAGAGAGAATTTCATAGTTGCTGTGCCATTGCCTAACCTTATTTTACAGGGGGTCCTCAGGGACGTGCTGCAGACCCAGTCCTGAGGATAAGTGGGTACTGTATGTGTAAAGAGTGTGCATTTGTGGGGTATTGGGAAGGTAATTCCTGTGTACTGTGTGGGCCACTGGTAGGAACAAAGTGGGGGTCACAGTGTCCCAGAGGGCTGTGCCCAAGCTAGTTTAACCACTACCAACCCTGAGCTCTGGGTGGAGGCACCCATTTTAGAACTCAGGCCCCTTAACCTGTTAGTAATTAAGCAGGCAGGGGTAGTAGCCCTTGGGATAGCGCCACCTAAGGGTTACACATAGTAATACACAGACACAGGAACAGGGTACAATACATAGAACATAGAAACATAGAAGTTGCTGGTAGATAAGGACCACATAGCCCACCTGGTCTGCCATATATTCCATACCTATAGTGCCACCAGAAACCCTACTTGGACTCTGGCTTACACCCCCTCTTGCTTCTACGATTCCCTTGTGTCTATCTCATGCATTTTTAAATCCTGTGACCATTTTAGGTCCCACCACTTCCACTGGGAGTCTAAGTGTTCACCACCCTCTCCGTGAAGAAGTACTTCCTCACGTTTCCTCTAAGCCTCCCCCCCCCCAGCTTCATACTGTGACTGATTGTCCTGGAGCATCTTTTTCTTTGGAAAATGCCCCCTTCCTGTACCTTGTTTATTCCTGTGAGGTATTTGAATGTCTCTATCATATCTCCCCGTTCCCGCCTGTCTTCTAGGGAGTATATTTTTAAATCCTTAAGCCTTTCTTCGTAGGGCTCCTGATGCAGGCCTTGTACCATTTTGGTTGCCTCCTTTGAACTCCACCCTATCTATGCCCTTTCAGAGATGGGGCACCAAAACTGTACACATTACTCGAGCTGGTGTCTCAACAGCGATCTATAAAGGGGGTATTATTACCTTCCTCTTTCTGCTGGTGATACCCCTCCCTATGCAGCTGAGCATTCTGCTAGCCTTTCCCACTGCCTTGTTACACTGTTTAGCTATCTTCAGGTCATCAGAAATGATAACTCTCAGGTCTCTTTCCTGCTTTGTGACTGCTAATACAGGTACTCCCCCCCCCCCCGAGTTGGTACGTTGCCCTGGGTTTTTATTGCCTAAATGTGTGATTTAAGCAATATACCGAGGGCTGAGGTGATAAGATGTACTCCATTTGTGGTGTTGTTCGTCCCGAGGCGGAGCCGAGGGACCAACAACACCACCCGTGTGTAAATCCTGGCATCACCCACAGCCTCGAGTGGGATATTGCTCTTACACAATTAGGATTTGTTTTAATTAAATATTTTCATTATAGGTTTTATTGATTGTTAGAACAACGTAGTTGATATACTGATGTAGTGCTGTGAAGAAAAAAAAATAGTTCCTGACAGTATTGTATGCTGTGGAAACTTTTGCCAGTTTTGAAGGAGTCGCAGAGGCTGGCTGCTCGAATGCTCGAGTTGAGGTGTCCAGTAAGTCCTGAGGAAAGTTTTGAGACGTTCTTAGTGGAAAGGTGTTCGGAATGTTTGAAAATATTTCATCCAGCTCCGTTTCGTCTATGATTTGAAAGGAGCATTCCATTTTGGTTTTTTGAAATTTACCATGGTCGGTAGCGATGGTATGGAAGATGGCAGCACACGGGTTTGATGTTGGGCATCAGACTGATTTTGAGAGGGTATAGGGCATGGAGGTGCAGCTGGCACTTTTTTCTGTTGGGTACTAGCTGAATTTACACATTCTAAATCTTGCTAGATAGCCAATCAGGAGCCAACTTTTTTGTGTGCTATTGTACAATTGGCACTTTTTATGTTTAATCTTAGCTGCCAAACTCATAACTATTCTTCTAACTTCTTTAGCTAGTCCCTCATTCTTTCAACCCCCCCCCCTCCCGGTGTGTCTATTCTTGCAGATTTTGTGTCATCCACAAATAGGCATACCTTCCCCTCAAGTCCCTCTGTAATGTCACTAATAAAGGCATTGAAGAGAACCGGGCCTAATACTGACCCCTGTGGCACCCTGTTAGTCATCTTGCCTTCTCCAGAGTGTATGCCATTTACCACCATTCTTTGGCTCCTACCACTAAGCCAACTCTTCACCCATTTTACTGTTTTAGGACCTACTCCTAGGCTACTCAGTTTGTTTACCAGCCCTATATGGGCACGGGGTCATAATATCTAAAACAAAAACAGCATGGCAATAAATGCTGCAAGCAAAACGCTGTGCTCCGACATAACGTCGGGCAGAACACTGACCCTACAACAACAGCACACACCCCATTGCAAACAATGGCACTTTTTGTTTTGGCAGGGGGCTCTGTACCTGCACCCTCGACATGGGGAAGGGGGTTGGCCCCCCACAGCCCCTGGACTAAAAATAATCAACTCCATGGGGGTGTGGACATCGGGGATGGGGAAAAACTATAGACAGGGAAAAACCTTTTTTTTTACAAAAAAAAAAGTAGAAGTAGCAACTCCAGGAGACCTGGGGGGAACCAAACCATGGTCCCAGGTCTCCAACCCTAACATGTGCTGGTGCCTTAGCCACTTCACCATGGAAGCGTCTCGGCCAGGAACCACACACACGGTAACTTGATCCATTCCCAGTTACAGTGGACATCCGTAGGGATGGCGGTTATTCACTACTGTTATGATACCCCTGTCGTGCTAAATGTTTTTGTGCTTTATACAGAGTGGTTCTTGCTGCGCTGTTTTTGCAGCGACATATTGACCTGGTATCCCTTCTATGTGGAATGGTGTCGAAGGCCTTGCTGAAATCCAGATAGGCCATGTCAACCACCTCTTCCTGGTTCACTTCCTTTGTTACCCAAAAAACTTGATCAGGTTTGTCTGGCAGGACCTACCCCCTGTGAATTCATATAACCTCGGATCCTGTAGAACACTGATAACAAGGTATTCTCCAATCCTTTCCTTCAGTATTAATTCCATTACTTTGCCTACTATCAAAGTCAGACTAACTGGTCTGTAATTTCCTGCCTCCTCCCTATTTCCACTTCTGTGGAGTGGGACTACATCTACCCTCCTCCAGTCCCCCGGTACCTCCCCTGTTTCTAGTGACAGGTTGAATAGGGCTTTCAGTGGTGCTGTCAGCTCCTCCCTGAGCTCACTCAGCAACCTGGGGTGCACTGTGTCTGGACCCATTGCTGTCTCTACATTTAACTTTGACAACTCCTTTAGGACTCTTTCCACTGTGAAAGGGCTAGTGTCCACCTACCGACCCTTTATGTGCTTGTCTTGTAACAAAGGCTGATCTCCTACCCCTCCTCTGTAAATACTGAGCAAAAGTATTTGTTTAGTATGTCCTCTTTTTGGTGGTCCTCTTCTACAGAAACCCCGTCCCCTTTCTGTCTTACTATCTATGCCTTGGGCTTCCTTTTTTTACTAATATATCTAAAAAAATATTTAATCCCCCTTTTTTAGTGATTTGCCTATGTTTACCTCTGTTTTCTCTTTTGCACTTCTAATTGCCTTCTCTGCCTCCCTTTGTTTCTCCTGATACCTCTTCCTATCCTTCTCCTTCTGTGTTATTTTGTATTATCTGAAGACTAGATTTTTTGCTGTTACTTATTCCGTTACCTCTCTACAGAACCATAACGGTCTCTTTTTTTTCTTTTGCCCTTGCCGACCTGCTTGACACAGAGCTTAGTAGCTTTTTAAATTCCCTCTCTTGTTGTAGCTCACTGTTCTAACCCTAGGTATTCTTCTATATTCCTAACTCTCTGCAGTTAGCCTCCTAAACAGAGCTGCCTGGAGATAATGGAACTTTATGCTAATGATAGAACTATCGTTGGCTCATGCCACATATTCAAACTGCTGCTCTTATCAGCTGCAACATTCCACCAACGTATAAGATTTCTTTCTCCACCTGACAAGTCAAGACACCCAGGAGACTTCCCTCTCAGACGTTCCTTGTGGTTCTTCATTGAATATAAGTAGTTTCTTATATTATTATTCTTACTGCTGCCTTTATTTTCTGTTTATTAGCTTAATGTTAGTTAGTTAGCGTTATTTAAGTGTTGTTTTAGTTTATTTTCTCAGTTCCTCACGGTTCTATATATCTGTTGAGGAACTGGGTCTTAAGCCGTGTTTACATGACGGCATTTACACCACAGCAACCTGAGTGCTTGGGTTGCTGCGGTGCAAATGCTGCCGTGTGGACACTTACTGAATCACGGTAAGCCACTCTCTGTGACGCTCGGCAGTCCCAGAAAGTTGGGGGACGCATTTGGGAGTGAGTGGTTTAAGAGGTTGAGTGGACAGGCTGCACTGCTCGCTCCTACTTGCGGGCGCTTCCATCAGCTGACTGCCCCAACTCCCAGCCTCTCTCCAGTGCGTGTTACACTGGTGCTAAAAAAAGTGAGTAAAAATCTTTATTGTGGTTCAGTTTTTCTTCATCGGTTGAACAATGGCAGAGGAACCTAAGAAAAAGACTGGATCCCCTAGGGTTTAAAAACTGCCTTAAGTGTGGGAACGTTTTTGCTAAGGCAGACAAACATGATTTTTGTGTAGTCTGCCTGGGGAATTATCATTTTTCAGCAGAATGTGATATCTGCAAATCATTCCCTCAGAAAACAGTAGAAAAGAGACTTGAAAGACTCCAGAGAAAATTGGAGAAGGGTATTGCGGGTTCTGACCAACCCACACCCTCTAAAACTGTGGGTGAAACCGCTATCTCTTCTTTGAGCACCCCTGACAAGGGTGAAATACAGTAACTACTGGAAAAAGGATGGGTGATCCAGCTGACTCTCTGGTTCCCTCCAAAAGAAAAGCAAGAAAACAAAGCATGTTGATCCCTCGGCTGATAAACCAAAAGGGGTTTCATCTGTGCCTCACAGCCTGCCATCATCAGAGGAGATTGCCCAGGCCATGAAAGTCATACAGGCTTTGTAGGGTTTTATACCTACTCCAATCCTCCCAGCACCAGTTCAAATCCCAGTTGGTCCCTCCTCTGACCCAAACCCATCTCAGGAGATGATGGAGGTTGAGGAATATGATTTACCTGAAATGGTTAAAGGTGAGCAGAGTTCTCATCAGAGCAGAAATTTGGCTCTCCTCCTAGACCACAGGATTTTCCCTTTCATTTTTCATTTGTAAGAAAAATAGTGGATGCCATTGATCTAGCTACCACAGAGGTCATAGAAGATGAGGAAGAGGCTGGATATATGGAGATGATGGGGCTAACACCCACAAAGAAAATCTTACTCCCTATAAACAAGTTCTTTAAAAAAGACATGTTTAAAATCCTGCAGACTCCAAATTTTGTTCCACCTTTGGACAAGAAAGTGGATTAAAAGTACTAGCTGGATAGCCGGCCCGGTGGCGCTGAGGGTTGAGGCACTGGATGCCACACCTCACACCATGCCGGCGAAGCGGGTTTGGGAATGTGCTTGGGCTGCCAGGGGTCGGCCAGGAAGGAGAAGGATGGAGTGCCCAACGGCTGCTCTCTTTCTCCGGGGCGTCCTCTGCATGCTCCCGCCGCAATACTGCCATCTGGGGGAGCTCGGGTGGTAGGTGCGATAGTCAGAGTGGCAGCAAAAAGGGCATTGGGTTGATGTTGGCAGGGGACAGAGCAGGAGGCATGTTTCAGCACATCTCCCAGCTCATTGGCCCCATTGTACGCCAATGTCTAGGAGAACAAGGGTTAAAAACACCTCGGTCTTTCCTAGGCGATGACACCTCCCTACACGTCTCAGGCTCGTAGCAGCAGACCCCGCTGTACAGGGTTCCACAACTCAAGTGTGCTGGTTCTGGGGAGGTAAAAAGTACAGAGTTTCCTCCTCAACCCGCCCGGGGGGTTATCCGGGTACCTAAGGCTAGTGGAACCACAGGTACTCTAGGGGCAGACCACGGTGATTGGGTGTGCAGTTAAGAGAGGATGTCTGAGAGAGTGGAGAGAAGAGGTAGATCGGGGTATAAATACAAAGTATAAAAAAAAATAAAGCACCAGCTGGACAGACAAGGGGCTGAATTCCTCTTTTCTTAACCTGACCATCAGGGGATAGTCCAGCAAGCAGCCTGTGAGAAGGCGATGGTACCTCTGACATTTCATCCGCCTGAGAAGGACTCTCGCAAGATAGATAGCATTGCAAAGCAAGGCTACTTAGCTGCTTTGCTGGGAGTAAGACAGGCTAACTATCAAGCTTACTCAGCACAGTATCAAATCTCACTGCAGCAGTCTGTGTTAGCCATGGCACAGAAGGCTTCTTCACCTCTCTCTCTCTCTCTCTCTCTCTCTCTGATGATTTGGCTGAAACAGCCAGGTTTGAGCTAGAAGCAGCCAAGCATCAATTTCAAATGGCAGCAGATGCCAACGACAATGCTGCCAGATGGATGGCCCTTACCATAGCCCTTAGAAGGCTTGTATGGCTCAGGGCTTCTAATTTAATACAGGATACCCAGGCCAATGCCATGAATTTCCCTGTACAGGATCATTCACTATTCGGTCAACAGACTGAATCTTGCATGAAGAAGGTGGATGAATATAAGGCCACCGATAAGAGTAATTCTTCAAAGGGGAGGCCTTCTTCCTCCTATTGGCCTTACGGAAGGGGAGGCAGAGGAAGGACAGCCTATAGAAGGCCCTTTTACCAGGAACAGGCTGTTCCCCAATATCAACAATACCCACAGCAGACTGGGTATTTCGGAGCAGAGGTAGAAGGGGCTCTAGGAGAGGTTCCCAAACTAGCCAGGCTCAGCCCCAAGCAAAGCATAACCCCTGACTTTATGAACAAGGCCACCTTCCCTCTACCAGTAGGGGACATACTGGCTCACTACTTCCAGGCTTGGCAGTCCATCACCACAGACAAGTGGGTCCTGGAGGTAGTGAGTCAGGATTTGTCCCTGAGTTTTAAGTCTCTTCCTCGCTTGAGAACAAGGGTGTTAAAAACAACTTGCCTCATAGAGAAAAAAACTCCTGGAGAAGGAGGTTCAAAGCCCCTTCCAGCTAAAAGCAGTGGAGGGTGTTTCAATGCATCAGAAAGGAAGAGGTTTCTACTTAAGATACTTCTTTACCAAAAGGAAAAATGGGGAGTGGCACCCTATTCTAGACCTCAGACTGTTGAACAGGCATTAATAAAACTAAAGTTCAAAATGATCACAATGGCAATGATCTTGCCAGTAATCCAGCAGGGAGATTGATGGGCATCTCTGGATCTAAAAGATGCCTACTTTCACATTCCAATAAGAAAATCTCACAGACAGTACCTCAGATTCAGACTTCCATCAGGGCATTACCAATTCTCAGCTCTACCTTTCGGCCTCACTTCAGCACTCAGGATGTTTAGAAAGTGCCTGGCAGTGGTAGTAGCATACCTAAGAAGGTTAGGTGTATCAGTCTTCCCTTATCTTGATTACTGGCTAGTAGTGGGAAGTTCACCACAGCAGGTACAGGACCATCTAAAGGCAACACTAAACCTGTTACAGTCTCTAGGATTCCTGGTAAATCAGCAACAATCTATTCTTACTCCAGTACACGTCCTGCATTTCACAGGAGCAGAACTCAACACAGTACAGGGAAGAGCTTTCTTCCCTCAGAACAGGGTGCAAAGTATTCTGCAGATAGCTGCTCATTCAAGCTGAACAAGCCATGACCAGAAAGACAGTTTCTCCGGCTTCTGGGACATATGGCTGCAGCTACAGGCACAGTCCTGGGAGCCAGGTTCCAAATGAGAGATGCGCAGTTTCATCTTAGAGCACACTGGTGCCAAAGAAAAGACAATCTGACAAAACCAGTTCCAGTAACTAAAACTTTGCTGCAGGCCCTGCAGTGGTGGAAGGAAGCAGACAACCTCAGGGAAGGGGTACCTTTCCAAAGGGAAACCCCATCAGTTATTCTTACAACTAATGCCTCTCTGTTACGGTGGTGCTCACCTAGGGGATCACACCACTCATGGAACATGATCTGTCACAGAGCCACTCCTGCATATAAATCTGCTGGAGTTAAGGTCAGTGTTTCTGGCCTTGAAATATCTGCCCATCTGGTACAAATAAAAGTAGTGCAAGTCAGGACAGACAACACCACAACAATGTACTATATAAACAAGCAAGGGGGAACAAGGTCAGATCCTCTATGCACAGAGGCAATAAAAGTCTGGAGTTTGGTTTACTCACTGAAAGCCTCCTTACAGGCCATTCATGTGCCAGGAAAGGACAACACCCTAGCAGATGCTTTGAGCAGAATCAATCAGGAGTATCATGAATGGCCCATCAACAGGCAAGTGCTGGACTCAGTGTTCAGGAGATGTGGCATACCAGAGGTGGATCTCTTTGCATCCCAAGAGAATCATCATCTGCTCCTCTTTTGTTGCAGGCCACCAGCCAAGGGAACAATCCCATTGGATGCTCTAGCTCTGAACTGGTCAGGGAGAAGTCTGTATGCTTTTCCTCCTTTCCCTCTTATTTTCAGAGTCCTGATCAAACTCAGGTCACAACCTGCATCAATGATTCTGATAGTGCCAGACTGGGCCAGGCAGCCATGGTACCCTTTACTACTCTCCATGTCTGTAGCCAAACCAATACACTTACCCAGGAAACACAACCTGTTGACCTCCCACCAGGGCAAGATCCTTTATCTGAATCTTAGGTCTCTCAGACTCAAGGCATGGCACTTGAGGACTTTGAATATGCAAACCTAAATCTCTCTCAAAGTGTTCTGGATATCCTGAAAGGGTACAGAAAGCCTTTGACTAAGAAAACTTATGCATCAAAATGGAAGAGGTTTTCTATTTGGTGTGGTTCCAAGGAGATTTCTCATACTCTAGTGGAGATCCCAGCTGTCCTGGATTACCTCACATGCCTCCACTCTCAGGGGTTGAAACATACAATCCTGAAAGTGCATCTAGCATCAATCACTGCCTACATTTCTGCTGGGAGATGTATCTCTCGTGCATCCAATCCCATTTTCAAGAAGCTTTTTAAAGGTCTGTGCCGCTTGCACCCACCCATTAGGGAACCAGTTCCAGTATGGGACCAGAACATATGCATTGCTCAGCTCATGAAACCTCCTTTTCAGCCTATGTCCTCTTCACATTTAAAATATGTTATCTGGAAAACTGTCTTTTTGGTTGCAGTTACTTCAGCTAGAAGAATAAGTGAACTCCAAGCTCTGTGTGTTGAGAAGGACTATCTTTCCTTCCATAACGACAAAGTGGTGCTGAGAATGAATAGAAAATTATTCCCTAAGGTGGTTTCTGATTGTCACTTAAACCAGTACATTACATTGCTAGTTTTCTTCACTGAACATACTAGTTCAGGTGAACGCAGACTCCATAGTCTGGATGTCAAAAGGGCATTAAGTTACTATATGACCCACACCAGGGATCATAGATATGACAAACAGCTATTCCTTGCCTATGGGGATGTAGGTAAGGACACCCCAGCTTCTAAGAAGTTGATCTCTCACTGGATAGTCCAATGCATTCAGTTTTGCTATTTGAAAGTTGGCAAGGAACTCCCTGCAGGGCTGAGGGATCATTCAACCAGGGGCACAGCTGCTACTATAGCAGCATCCAGAGATATTCCTTTAGTGGAAATCTGTAAAGCAGCTCCCTGGAGGACAGTACACACATTTACTAAACACTACAGCTTGGATACACAATCCAGATGTGATGCCAGATTTGGCACAGCAGTCCTACAGAGCTTCTTTCCTAAGTAGGTTCTCTGCCCTCCTCCAAAGGTACTGCTTTGAAATCTGCAGAAAGTTAGGAATATAGAAGAATACATGGGGTTAGAAGAAAAAAAATTCACCTTAGTAATCTTGTTTCTTCCAAGGTATTCTTCTATATTCATAACTCTCACACCCTGCCTCCCCTTCTAGAACTAGAGCCTCTGCACACCTGACAAGAGTTTTCTAATGGAAAGTCCCAAACACGGCATGCATAGTTTTTAGCCCTAGTGGGAAATATTTGATTCCCTTCTTTTTCCAGGTGATTCTGGTATTCAGGGAGGTTTAGGATTACAATAATATTCAGGGTGTTTCTTGCTGTCATAGACAGCTTAGTTGTGTTACATTTAGATAAGTATATTTAGATAAGTCTTAGTATAGGTTGCCTTGTAGGCTCCTGTAACTTAGGAACATATCAGAAATACAAACAGACCACTTTGTTCATTTTGTATTTCTGATATGTTCCTAAATTGCAGGATTGCACAACGCTTGAGAAAGGAATTTGTGTGGTTATAAGGAAAGCCTAAGGCCTGCTGACCATGTGAGCCCATAGCTTTATGGTTAGAGCACTGGAACGGTATTACCAGGGGTCTGGATTCAATTCCCATTGGTCCACACTTTTCCTTTCTCATTTCCATCCTTGATTTAAAATATGCCTGGCAGGGGCTTAGCTGTACCGAGAAGTGGTCTGTTTGTATTTCTGATATTTTCCTAAGTTGCAGGATTGCACAACACTTGAGAAAGGAATTTGTGTGGCTATAATGAAAGCCTAAGGCCTGCTGACCATGTGAGCCCATAGCTTTATGGTTAGAGCACTAGAATGGTATTAATTGGGGTCTGGGTTCAATTCCTGGTGGGCCACACTTTTCCTTTCTCATTTCCATCCTTGTTTTAAAATATGCTTGGCAGGGGCTTAGGTGCACTGAGAAGTGGTCTGTTTGTATTTTATGTAAACTAAGTGAAACACAACATGTGGAAAGTATAAATGAGCACTGACAAGCTTGCTGTAGACTGCACTATTCTGTGGGAATTTGTTCTATTCTGAATCAGCAACAGAATATCTGTATAACACTTTCTCTAGGCATAGTCATTTGCTTACTAGAGTATATGAGTAGACTGTTGTTTATTTATATTGTAATAACATATATACTTTAATACTTTCTTTTAGTGTTCAAAACACAGGAGAGCAAAGTAACACAGTTCCTTTCCTATAGTAATCAATACAACATGTTAGGACATCTATTTTACTTGCTTTTTACCATGTATGACAATACATTACTTCCATAAGTTGAAAGCACTGCATTATGGGTATGTAAATAGCCTTGCCAGTAGAGTGTTTCTGACTTCATAATACAAGGATTCAATTGGATTCTTTATAACTAGCAGTTGGCAAAATACAAGGTAAGTAAAAAAAATTAGTCGACACATTACTGCCAATGATCACATGTAACTATCTATAGAACTGCTGAAAATCTTTCCATTTCTACTCACAATATTGCAGTTAGCAGCAACATTTTCTGTGACACCACTATACTGCATCTGTGGGTAGGGATATGATTTTGGTGGGATAATCACATCACTTGCTTTGACAGAAGATGTGCAGATCACCTAAGTGTGGATTAAAAAGGGAATGCAAGCCATGGTCACCTGATGCTGTTGGATCAATTGGCTACTCTTCTTCATGCAACCCATGTTATAATGACTGTTAGAGTTGTCAGAAGGGTGGGTGAGCCCCGCTCTACCTTTGGAACTCCACTGCCAGCTCCACTCTGGGCAGGTGATGCCTCCATGTCACTTACCAAGTGAGTGGGTGCATACTGAAGTAAGGCCACTCCAAAGGGACCACCTGTTCCTTCCTGCATGCCACCCCTTCCCCCATGCAGCACAAGGAGGTGCCCTCCCTTTCTGAAGCAGGAGGCATCCAAGAAGGTAGCGGGAGTCCTGCTTCATTGGTTGGCACCAGACGTCTTGTGGGATACTGCAGTACTTAATGCTGTTAACACGCTGGCACCACTCTCCCTTTCTGTGCCAAGTACTTTAGGTAGGAATGTTCAGTAGAGGGATGAAGGAGAAGTGGGGGGGGGAGAGG
This sequence comes from Neoceratodus forsteri, assembly GCA_016271365.2. NCBI lineage: Eukaryota > Metazoa > Chordata > Ceratodontiformes > Ceratodontidae > Neoceratodus > Neoceratodus forsteri. The sequence goes on along the minus strand of JADMNL010000025.1, from coordinate 164,955,717 downwards.
AGAGGGAGAGGGACAGAAAGAGGGAGGAAGAGAGAGAGAGAGAGGAGGAGAGACAGACAGAGATAGGGAAAGAGAGATGGAGAGAGGGAGGGAGAGACAGAGAGAGGTAATATATATATATATAGAGAGAGAGAGAGACAGAGAGAGAGGGGCAGGAGAGCGAAGAGGAGAGGAGGAGGAGGGAGTGAGAGAGAAGTGAAGCACAATGAGATTATGTGAGGCACTCAAGGTCACACAGCGGTGGAAGGATTCAGACCCAAGCCTCTGTGTTCACACCACTGCTATGCATTGTCTCCCATGAAAAATTTTTGCTAAACTATGCACATCTGGCAAACATTATTATTTAGAAAGGAAGGGTTCAACAAATCTTAGGGGTGTAAGCAGTGGCTCCAGAGTAGTAGTGAGAAAGGACAGAAAGGAGCAGGTTAGATAGAAAAGGTCTGAAAAGTAAAGAGAGAGAGAGAATAGAAGGGAACAGCAGAAAGCTAAGTTATACCTGCCATATGAAGATTAATGGTACCCATGAGCAATCAGCACTTTTCATTCCAAGGTCCTAGAGTTGTCCATAGAGATATGTTATAACATATAAGGGGAACAACCTCTGAAAAACTAAGGAGAACACACAGTCAGAAAATTGAGTATTGTGTGATTTTTCTTTTTTTTTTGAAGTTCAGTTTTTTTTTTAATATAAATATTCTGCTAATCAGTGTCAAGGTTTCATTTGAAATCCTCGGGTGATAGGGAGTTTGGGGTGGCAGCCCCGATTCTGTGAGACATCCTTCACTAGGAAGTATGAGGTGCTCCTTCACTAGCCATTTAAAAAAAATCTTTAAAAACTCATCTTTTTACTTTAAATTTGGGGCCTGGCTTTGTGACATAATGAATTAATTCAGTATTTCTTACTCTTAATCATGTTATCAGTTAACTGTACTTATTGTGAGGTGCCCAGAGCCTCTGGGATTGGGCACCATATAAATGAAACTGCCTTGTCTTGCCTAATATATGAAGTATAGAGTGATTTTCCCTGATAGGGTCTCTGTCCACCTGAAAGAAAAAGATATAACAATATAATTAATAATTTGAGTGATTTCTAGACTAAGGAAATTAATAATGGACCATTTCTGTATCTAAGTGGTTACTTCCATTGCTTGCAAATAGTGCCTACTTTAATGTTCCTACCTGTACCTTGTCCACCATTTTTTTACTATATCTTTTACAGAAATTTATACCCTATGTGATGTATGTTCTCTATCGATTGTCTTTTTGTAAAGCATTGTGTTACTCTGATGTGGAGCCTTTGCAAAGGAGTCTGACTCAAACAATTGTAATTCCAATACTGTTCAAATAAATAAATGAAAATAAAACAATTGTATAACTGGTTACATCCTTGATACCATTTCCACGCTGTCTGTCATGGTCATTAGCTTGTTGAATGCTAAGGTGGCAATACTGGCAGGGAAGTATTGTGTGGGAAGCTGCCTTGCTTAACTTTAGCAAAAGAGCTGTGGTGAGATGATACCTTCAATGTTTGTTCTACAGAAAATAGATGACACTCTGCTTATATTAGAATGCCTTACTTTTCATACAATAGAAGGGAATTGGGACCATAAATGTTGACACACAAATGAGGGCATCGCATACAAGCACCTTACCAGGTGAGCTGATGCATCAGCAACTCATGACGAATCCTCATTTGGAAAGGTTTTACATCCATTAACTATGCTGAGGCTGAACCAACAAACATCCTTACAATGACCTAAATAAGCAGTGACACAACTTGTTTGGATTTAAAAGACAAAGAACCTCTATGCTCAAACACTGAGGCAATGGTTACCTCAAAGGGCATTTGGCTGGGAAGTCAAGTTTCAAGGAAATACAAAATCACACATGCCCACACAATGCAAAGCATCATGGGTTGCATATGCAAATCACCACAGAATATTATGCTGGTTCAACTTTATGCAGAATTGCATGGTGCCGAAAGGCCTCTCACACAGTTTGCATCTATTGGCACCCTTTGCAAACTGTGTGAGGCTTTCAACACCATGCAGTCTATGACCAGCATACTATTCTGTAGTGATTTTATATGCAAGCCATGATGCTTCGCATTGTGTGGGCATGTGTGATTTTGTATTTATTTGGATTTAGATATTTAGAGATAAATCTGTGGTTCTCTGCTTGGCTGATGAGATAGGTCAGTTGTGTAACAATGGATGGCTCCCATGGTACTGGAGAGCAAAATAACAAAAGCCAGCAGGCCCTTTCACATATTATATGGTAACAGGGCCTCTGAGGGATGTCTCTTATGGTATAAGGGACTCTGAACATGAGGCTTGGGTGAGAGAAGGTTCTGTTTGCCCAAACTTCATGAGAGGAGTCTCTTACACTGTAAGAGACATCTCTCAGAGGCCCTATGACCTTATTATAAATCACTCAAGTTTGGCTCAAGTGATTTATATTAAGTTTTATGGTTTATAATGAGAAAGAAAATTATGATAACCTTTTATAAATAAATAATAAGGAAGACATCTCTATATGTACACTGAGTCTGCTGTATTATGCTTATCTATAGGAATAAATGCTGCTACACTGCTGATACACAGAAAATACCAGTACCAGCCACATTCCTAATGATTTCAGACTACACTGACCTGAATTACAGAGGTAGTACCATCACAGACAGGGCTAAGGTGGATGTGCTTTACCACAGGGCCCTCCATTTCATAAGTAGCCTAATGCCTAGGACCCATCTTTGTATCCTCTAATTCTACTGTGGGTTGGCTCTCTCTGTCCTCAAGATGGCTAACAAATCTCTATCTCTGGACCTGCAAGGCACTACAGAATGACCTACAGCCTTACATCACTGCACTGTTCTATACAGAGCCACCAGTCCACATAATGCAGAGGAGATACAATGTAATTCTACCTGAAATACCGCGGTATTTCTCTCTTTCTGAAAAAGGTGCATTCAGCTGGCTCATCCCCTAGGTACTCTGTCAAGTGAACGCTACCAGAATAGTGCCGCACTATACGGCGCTAGTCTGGTAAGCGCTCACACAGACAGTGACTAGGGTTTTACAGCACTAGCTGTAAGCGCTCCCCTGGTCACTGTCCATGGTCCTTTACACAGAACAAGGGCTGCAGGGAACAGAAGGCTGGCTGAACTGCTCCTGTGGCGTGGAGGGCTGGGGCATGGAGCTGCTTGGCCCGTGGCAATGGAGACCTGGGCTCCGACATTTTTTTGGCATATTGGGACTTCATTTATTTTACATCGGGCTGTGGAAACAGTATTCCACAGCCCCATGAATTTTAACTTTCCCTGGGATCTGCTCCCCTTGGAGTGAGAATCCTGGAGATTGGGGGTGCAGGGGGTGTGGAAAAAATGGAAACTTCTGTTCCACATGCACCATGCTGATGCTAATCTTGTCAGCACTGTTTGGACCCAGTGCCTCATCCCTACACTCTGGAATAAGCAGCAGAACACCCTAAACCTTGGTTCTTTGACCAGCGTCAGAGCTTTTAAACCACTACTTGACACCAAATGCATCGATGTTTGTAACTGCTGATAAACCCTTTTAACCCTTTCCATGTATATATCTGCCGTGTTATCTATCCCCTGTCTCATTATACCAGTTACACTGTTTTTCATGTCTATTCTCTGTATGTACTGTTTTTATTCCTAGTATGTATTTTGACTCATTTGCCTTCGTTTTCACTTGTATTGTCATTCTTTATTGCATAAAGCTGAATGCAGTAACAGGTTTTGGAGTGCATATAGATCTTCTCCACAAACACTCAATGTTTTACACCACCAACAAGGTACTTTAGAAACATAAAAAAAAAAAAGACGGCAGAAGGAGACCAAGGGTCCATCTAGTCTGCCCACGTGTTCCTTGCACCTTACCAGATCCCAGGACCTAACCCCCCTTCTGCCTAATGCCTCCTACTGCTCCTGTTGCTTTTGATCGCACTTTAGCCTTGTCCCACCCCAGCTTGAATGATATCACGGACTTTGCTTCCACTACCTCAGCTGGTAGTTTATTCCATGGCTCCATGACTCTTTCTGTAAAATAATGTTTCCTAAGCTCCCTCTTAAAGCTTCCCCCTCCAACTTCCACTCGTGCCCTCTAGTGTTAGAGTTGGAGAATCTGTTGAATAGGTCCGAGGATGGCAACTTATTTATTCCTCTCAGGAACTTTCAATCATATCTCCCCTCTCCCTCCTTGTCTTCAGTGAGAACATATTTAATGCTTCCAGATACTCCTCGTACGAGTGCCCTTGAAGGCCCTGGATCATTTTGGTTGCTCTTCTCTGAACAGCCTCCAACCAGTTTATATCATTTTTCATATGCGAACTCCAAAACTGGACACCCTTGACAATGTTTTCTCTTATTCCTCCCCACCCACCTCAGTTTTAGTGCATGCACATGATATCTAAACCTACTGCCACGTTATTTAACTTCTTTCTCATCACTGGACAAGTACCAGACCTCTGGAGAAAAAACAACAGTAACTGCTATTCATAAGGGTGGTGGTAACCACGATATTAGCAATTTCAGCTCCATCTTCTGTCTCCCTATACTTGCAAAGCTGCTAGAAAAATTGGTATACCAGCAAACCATTTACTGTATAAACTCCCAGTATCTCCTCTCCCCTTACCAGCATGATTTCAGGAAACACCACTGTACCGCTACTGCCCTGGCTACCTTTACCAATTATCCTTGCCAGACCACAGACGCTGGCTTTGTGACTGGCACACTGTTCTTAGACACATTCAGCTCTTTTAATCTGGTTAACTATCATCTCCTACTCTACAAACTAGAAGGATCTTGCTCTGGTGTGCTCTTTCATCGCCTCTAGCTATCAGACATGGTGTCCCTCAGGGCTCAATCCTAGGCCCAATTCTCTTCAGTCTATTTTTATTTTATTTTTTTTAATCTTATTTATGATTTGGATTGACACCTTTGAGCCATTGAGCTCATTTACAAAGGTTCCAAGTTGGTCATGACATAGGACAAAACATTGTGAGCAGAAACATAAAACACACTAATTCCTTAAGGAAGCTGAATAGTTGCAGCGGTAGTAGTCAGTGTACAGAAACACTTCACTAGCTGAAGTACAAAATTCAGCTGGTTGCGTTACAAAGCTTTGTTATAAACAATTGTATTTTCTAAATGCAATAAGTAAGGAATAAGACACAACGACGTGTGGTTTATGGGCTGAAAAGAGCTTCAAATTTTTTACCCATTTTATAAAATGTTTTTTTAGGCCTTGTCAAGGTAGGAGGTTGAGGTATGTAAGTCCCAGGCATGGGAAACATCCCTGGGTGGTAGATGAACAAATAGGGGGGAAGGTAGGGTGCAGACAAGGGAGAGAGATGGCTATAAAGTCAAGTGGGCAGGAGCCATTTAGGTATGGGTGGTGAGGTGGGGCAGCTGCAGCTACATTTTTGGGAGAGTAGATGACAGAGTTATTTTTTAAAGTGGCCGAGCTGGTCAGTTTCGATTAGGGTAATAGGAAGGTCATTCATCCATATTTATCAATGCCTTGTCTACATCTGTAAACCCTCTAGTGTGTTACTGTATTTGGACATTGTAAGATTATGTTCAAGGTCCAACAATACTGGGGGCAGAGCGTAGCAGCCTAGTAGGAAAGATGCTTTCAGTGGCGCTCCCCTTGACTTGGACTGTTTAAATTTAATTAAGTGCTAAAATCGAAACCTTTTGGGTTGATTTTGATGTGACTACAAAGTATTTTGAGTCTGGAAACATTTTTAGTGAAGATGGGGAGACTGAAAGCCACAGCAAAATCAGACTCAGTGGCAGTAGGCCCTCGAAAAGTGGAGATACACAGAAGCGGCAGTTGCCTGCTAGTGGTGAAGTCCTGACAATACTTGACAGCTTGAATCAAGCCATCCAGAATTTAACATAGGCAAACCAACATATGGAACAAAAGTTAGACACTTATACTGAATGCCTAGTGACTGTGGAAACTAAGATAGATGGCCTGGCCAGCTCCGTGATGGACTTAACTTCAGTGGCTGGAAAAGCTTTGGTGGCTGCCACGACTTCAGTGAAGGAACAAGGTCTCCTTCACACAAGGCTGGAGCAGTTGGAGAACACCATCTGGGCCCCTAATGTATTTACAGTAACTCAATGAAGTTAGGCACTGCTTGATCGTCACTGACATCACAAGGTTCTAAAAATGGCTCTAATGTAGTATTTATATTGCTCAGACTCCAACAGCTATACCTCTGGACTGCTTCCAGCTACAGGAATGCCCAATACATCAATCAAAAGAACTTTTCATGGATTTTAAAACTATGTCTGCCACTGTACATGAATGTGTCCCTTTAAGATGGGGTGGAGACAGGCAGAGTCCACAGTATTAATGTACAATCCAGCACTCAAGCTATCAGAGTTTATGGGATTCCTATCCCTGGCTAGCTACTATAGTACCATGTCCACAACTCTGTTCTTTCAGGTGCTGTGGGTGCCAGGTCTCTAAAAAGCTCTCCAATCTCAAGCGAAGGGTGGCCGTGAGTCTCTCCATCTTTTCGATCTCCAAGACCGTTTCCCTCCAAAGTGGGAAAGTGGGTGGTAGCGGGGAAAGCCACTTTACTGTAATACATTTAAGGGCAGCCAGCCTTAGAGTATGAAAAAGTTTAGCCCTCTCACCTCTTACCTTCCGTTCCACCCCCCCACCCCCAGGACTTAAGTGTTGAATGTAAATGAGTATGGAATACCAAAAATAAATTGAATATGTGCATGTACTTGCTGCCAGAATGGTTGCAGAACCGGGAAGCTCCAAAGAATGTGCCAGTGTGATCCCACTGATCCACACTCCCTTCAACAGAGGTCAGAATGAGTGGAGCCAAAATGTTTCGTGTGGATTGGAGTGAGGAAAAACCGTACTAGAATCTTCCAGTTGAACTCCCGCCACATTGGGGATGCTGTAACAGCCCAGCCTTTTTTAAGCCTATGGGGCCCAACCTGCTTCTTCAATGGGGGAGCCTGAGGGGTGTTGGTAGACAATAGTGTGTAGAGCTGGGACACTGGCCTCATTTTGGCCCGCAGCCTTACCCATCAATAAAAAGTGTCTTTTAGCTCAGTCCTGGGTCACATAAGTTGGGGCAAATATGTCCCCTGTAATATGTAACGCCTAGTTTGCAAAAACCTGAAGTGGTCCTACTTTTGGAGTTCATATTTAATTTTGGAGTTGTTGAAATGTCATGTATGTTTCACCTTGAAGTAACTGAAAATCTAGTGAGCCCTTGTAATTCCCAGTCTCTATTTCTTGTATCCACCTGGGGGGGGGGGCATAAAATCTGCATGGTGTCTGATCAAGGTCAGAGGGTCAATCCCATTTGGGGTGCCTGTCCATCATCTCAGTTGGCCCAGGACAAAGAGGGTATGTATTATCCGTGGGTTGGCCACCTGACGGAGCAGCATGGAGGAAATTTTTCCAGCCAGCAGGAACCACAAAGGATACTGAGTGAGCTGTTCTGTCTCCACCAGGTACCAGCCCACTTCCTCCCTCTGCCATAACCAGGAGTAAAGCCATGGACCTTGAGCTACCAAATAATAGTTTTTAATGTCTGGAAGCCCCAACCCTTTTCGGTCTCGGGACAAAGTCAATAGGGAGTTAGAGATTCTAGGTCTTTTCCCTAACCACAGGAACTGTCATAGGGTGGTATGTAAATCTTTCCAATAGACGTGGAGGATTCAGATGGGAAGAGTCTGGAAAAGAAACAAAAATTGAGGGAGGATGTTCATTTTTATCGCTTAAACCTTGCCATTCAATGACAAAGGGAGAAGACACCAATGCGCCACATCCTGCTTAATGGCCTGTAATAGTTTAAAGTAGTAGTTGGGGAAACAACTTGGTTAAGTCTGCTGAAATTTGAACACCAAGGCATCGGAAGCCATTTCTGGGGCCCAAGCAAAAGGAATTGGTGTCTGAAACTGGGGGGGGGGGGGACAGCTGAGGATTAGGGCCTCTGATTTATTTAGGTTGATCTTATACCCAGCCAAAAGTTTAAATTGATATGACCTGTAACAGATGGGGGAGTGATGCCGGGGGGTCTCCCAGGAAGATTAGGGCATCATCAGCGTAGAGGGCAAGTTTTTGTTCCCCGCCTTCCGCTGATATACCCTTGATATGCAGGTGATGTCATATCTGTGTTGCCAAAGGCTCCAATGTTAAAGCAAAAAGCAGGGGTGAAAGAGGACATCCCTGCCGTGTCCCATGCCCCAGTGAAAATCTGTCTGACAAACAACTATTAACCCTAACCATGACCTTTGGCGCTGAATATAGTGCTGCAACAGCCCCCTACAAATCTCTCTCCTAGGTTAAATCTGGTGAGAACCTGTTGTAGAAAGTGCCAGTCTACACAGTTGAACACTTTCTCTGCGTCAATGCTGATAGCAAGTTGAAAACGTTTCTGGTGTTTTGGGGTGAAGATTATGTTGAGGAACCTACGGATGTTATCTAGTATAAGTCTACCTTTAATAAACCCTGTTTGGTTGTGGTGTACTAGGGACTGTATTACTTTCTGTAAACGAAGGGCCAAAATTCCTATAAAAAGCTTTAGATCTGTGCTTAACAGAGAGAGATAGGCCGGTAGGAACTACATTCCTGAGGGTCCTTGCCTGGCTTCGGCAACACAGTAATTTGAGCATATTTCCATGAAGGGGGTATGGATTTACCCTTTTGCAGGATAGAGTCCATGAGCTTATTTTTTTCAGGTCAAGTCAAGTTTATTTGATCGGTTATAGACCATTACAAAACATACATAAAATACATATCACACATATACAGTATAAGCAAATTCAGTTACTGTACAATCATAAGTTAAATACATCTTCAATTGTGTATAAAGTGTGAGGAGAGTCATAAAATTACACTAGTTCTTCTAGCTTTGTGTGCAAAAGACTGAAACGGAACCTTATTCATATTTCAGATATATGGCTGTCATAGCCTTGAAATAACACAATTATGCATTTTTGGTTAAAAATGTCCTATACAGACATCTGTGCAAGCTTGACTTCTCACAAAAAAAGAGAGCCATCCATGTGTGTCATTGGTGAATGATTTTTCAGACAGTCAAATTTAAAAGAAAAGGTGCTTAAAGGTGGGCTATTCTACATTATACCTTCTATAAGATCCAATTGTCCAAAGTTACACCACTGTCTATTTAGGAGTTTAAGTAGAACCCTCTTTGTTCAATTATTTTAAGAAGGGAGACCACAGGGACCAACACTTCTGAATCCTGAGAATTCAGAAGGCAAATCAGTAAATGTTGGGGCTTCTATTGCTGTTTTTCCAAAATTCTGCCTAACAGAGAACAGGGATATTTCTCATATAATGGGCATAATAGGACTAAGTGTAACAAGCTATCCTGTCCTAGTTTGCATCTGCAAAGAGTCCCTATGTCCTTTTTCCCTTTATACTGCCCCCTTTTTTATTGGTTAAGAATGACTCAAATCTGAATCTTGCCAGCTGAATTTTCTGTCTTGGATCTTCCGATATGGACAGATATGTTTCCAGTTTATGTGTTCTCTTGTTTTTAGCTAGCCAAAGGCAGGCCTTGGGGAGTCTACCTGCCTCTAGAGCCTTCTGTATAAAGATATATTTGATTCTATTGTTTACAATCTCTTTAATATAATCAACAGGGTATTGTAAGCTATCTGGAATAATATATAGAAGGCCATTTGGTTTGATTACATGCTCTAGGACTCTCAAAGAGGGGGAAATTGTGTTGTATTGTTCATAAAATTAACGGCTTCCTCAAGACATAGGCAAGGGTATCTGTCAGGAGGCATCATAAAAGCCTTAATCCAGTAATTAATTAATCTTTGGGTGCAGTAACATTCAATAGACAGTTGACCAAGATCGGCCCTCACCAGAGCCGAAGTAGTGCTATTTGGGATACCTAAAAGTTTCTTGTAAAATTTGTTTAGACTAGAGTCTAGTTTATTTCTACAATATAGTCCCCAAATTTCAGCACCATAAAGCAATTGACTTTTAATTTTGGCACAGACTACCATTAAGTTTTCTTTAATTGATTTGCCTCCATATTTAAAGGAAAAGGAGGACAGTACTGGGAGAAAACTGCCTGCCTTTAATTTTGCGTCTCTCAAATGTGCTCCCCAAGTTCCATTTTGATGGACTGTAAGCCCCAAGTAGCTAAATTCTTTGGCGACTTCTAACTTGTATTTGTTCATATAATATCTATATGTTTTCTTATTTCTCCCAAAAACAATGACTTTTGTTTTATCATGATTTACCTGTAGGTCTGCTTTCTGACACTCTTAAGTGAAATGTTTCCAAGCTCCTACTCATGCCCAAATGGCTAACAGAAAGTAATGCAACATCATCTGCATATGCTAAATAAGATATAGATTTTGCTCCAGTTTTGGGTAAATGAAAGTCAGGATTATACATTTGTCTAAGAACTGTAGTAAAGTAAAGATTAAACATCAGGGGAGCCAATGTGCAGCCTTGTTTCACACCTATATTAGTTTAGAACCAACTATTCAAGTCTTCTGAGTCAGTAAAATGGACACTGGTATAGTTATCTTGATGGACAATTTTAATAATTTCTAGTATTAAAGATTCTATCCTTAACTCCTGTAATCCTTCCCACATAAGGATCCTATTTACCTTGCCGAAGGCTGCTTCAAGATCGATAAAGGTATAATAAAGTTTTTGTTTTTTAACTACCTTATATTTGTGACTCAAGTGAGCCAATGTGTAACACTGGTCTGTTGTTGAATACTTGTTTGTAAATCCCGCTTGGGCTTCGTCTAGATTATTATTAGTCTCTACCCATTGCGTTAATCTATTATTTTGAATTTTGGTGACTACTTTCCCGATGGTATCCAAAAAGCTTATAGACCTATAACAGTCAGGGTTCCTTCTATCTCCCTTTTTAAAGATTGGGACTATTATATTTAACTTCCAACTTCTTGGTATGTCTGCTGTGCTCCAGATGTAGTTAAATAGTTTATGATGAAAAGGGATCCAATGTTGTTTGGTTCTTAATATTACATGGACCTGGGGCTTTTCTTCATCTAAATGAATTCAAAGCAATATCTACTTTTGAGAATGTAATTCCAGATTCTGGGACAAACATTCTTCTGGCTACCTAGGTCTCAGCCATTCTAGATAAATATTCATGATCCTCCCTATGAAATAGTTGTTTAAAGTGTTTAACCCAATCTTCTGCCTCAATAGATATTTGACTATGATTTTTTGTACCATGAGTTGCAATACTCCAAAAAAATGTTGTCATCTTCGGAAAGAACTGCTTTTTGCAAATCAGTCCATAGCTGTCTGATGCATCTCTGTTTGTTTTTAATTAAAATCTCTCTGTATTCCCTTCTTGCCATGTTCATTAATTTATTATTGTTTTTATCTGGTTTTTGTTTTAATCATCTACATTTTTGATTTAAATATTTTTGGCATATTTACATTCATTATTATACCACGGGAAAGTTTCTTTATCTCTAATCACAGAATTTTTAGAAACAATATATGCTATGGTACTTATAATAGAGTTAAATTCTAGAATCAACTGCTGACTTTAATGCTGATCCATCAGATCTAGAAGGTTTGATAGTATTCCCTTACTTTCCAAAAGTGCCTCTAAGTTATTACCGTCAATGGCTTTCCATTTGATGCCCCTCCTCTTAAGTTGTATGATACTAACCCTCCTTTCTTCATTAAAACTTAACTTTTTCGCAGTGATTTTTAATTCTTTTTATAAAACGTTATGTTTATTGATTTCTCTTAAACACAGAGTTTCATATTACATTAGTCAGATATCGACAGATTAATACAGGAAGAACTAGTAGCAAAAGGATATCTTAATCTAGATAAATAGGTTATGAATTTGGGGGTATTGCAACAATGCTAAACTAGCATTCCATGTTTAGAAGTCCCAAAAAGCTACACTTCCACATGACAGGTGGTCAGTCCAAATATTGTAGTCTGAAGAATTAGAAAAAAATCAACATCCAGTGCTGATTAGACCCCCTTAACTGAACATGGGAATCCCAAAATGTAAGTGTGCCCCCACACACTCTAACAACTTGAAATCAACATCTTAAGCCACTGCTGCATATCATGGAGACCCAAACACTCCCAGTTAGTTAAACCGATTATTTAATAATGGTAAAAAAAAAAAAACTTGAGCCAAACACTCCAAATAACTGCAAGGTATGAAACCCTCCCTTTAGTGTAAACGCAGCATGTATTAAGCTCTACAGTCCCATAAGGATATTCAATTCAATAATATTTTAAACTAAAAGTCTCCTTTCAGGGTTGTTGATATGGTGAAAAGTCTATGCTGCTACAGTGAACTCTGAACGTTCAATTCTGTACTTTACCCCCTTCACGTATCGTCGTCCTCCGATTCCTGATCTGATTCAGCTAAGCTACTGGGGCCTCAAACTCCCATTGGATCTGTTGCACATGTTTGCCTGCTTCTCCCGGATCAGTGAATTGGAATGTATGGCCCCCATAAAAGATTCGTAGGCGTGCGGGCATCATCAAGGAATGGGCCACTCCCAGACTTCTAAGAGTGGCACGGACCCCGTCAAATCATTTTCTGTGGGCCCTTGTAGCATAGGAGAGATCCGTAAAGCAATGCAAGGTATGCTCCTTGAAATTAAGATGGTCTGAATTTCTGGCCGCTTGAAGGATCCTTTCTTTCACAGCTGAACTCACCGTCACCAACAATGCAGTTCGGGCAATTCTTTTTGCGCTCCCGCAGAATGAGGGGATATTCGGTAGGCCTTGATAAAATGCATCTCCAAGTCCTGTTCCAAATGTAATGCAGTAGGGAGCCAAGCTTTCAGGAAGGAAAGGAGATCAGGGTTTTTGGTCCCCTCCGACAGTCCAACAATTCTAACATTTGGTGCCCTGGATGCATTTTCCAGCACTTCAAGACGGTAATAGAGCTGCCCATTTTCTTGTACTAATTTAGCTGCTGTCAACATGGCTTTTACTGCCTGGGATTCAGCCAGGGATGCAGTTTTAGTGGCAGCCTCAATTTTTAAATCTTGCTCCCCCAGTCGCTGTAAAACCGACTCCACCTTTCCATCTATGGCCTGCATGGCTGCCTGTAGAGCCTTCCAGGGCAGCTCACCGGAACTGAGAGCTGTCGAATTGGATGCGACCTGTTGCTGTACTGTGGCCTGATTTTTTGCACGTCCAGGCCCGCTTTTATTCATTCGGCCCATGGTCGAATTTGGTATCCAAAGCCACAGTCCAATATCAGGAATCCAGAGGTACCAATTATTTTATTCAAAATCTCCTTGGAGCTGTAGAAAATCTAAGTTTATATCAATTAGCTGTAGAGCAGGTGGGAGCCACATCTGTTCAGTAGAAGTGCTCAATAGCACCCCAGTGATTTTTAATTCTAACGCAAAGTGCTGGCTTTCAGATTTAGGTACCAGTTACAAGGAAAGGCATCTATTACTCAGATGTAAGTTAATCCATATATAATCAATGGTTGAAACTCCGTGTCCACCCAAGAAAGAATATTCTTCCTCTGGATCCAGGGGAATCCTACCATTCAAAAGAAGCAAATTCATTCTAGTTAATGTTTCGTGTAATTCTATGCCTTTTTTTATTAACAATTTTGTCTCTGGCATTTCATATAAATTTCAGCTTTGTTTGAGGGAAAGAAGAAAGGACATCTGAAATATCCTCTGAACAACCCTGTAACTGTCCCCGTCTGGCATTAAAATCACTCATTATGAATACGAGTCCATCTGGACAATCGCTTTGTATATTGTCAATCAAATCACCTAGTGCATTAAGATATTTTGGATCCCCATTGCCACTTCTTGCAGAATGTGAATAGACATTAATAATATACCATGTCTCTTTGTTTCTCTCAGTTATTTTGACTGCAAGAATGCTATTACTAGGGATATTTATTTCTTCAGTTGTAATGTCTTTATTCAGCTTAACAAATATAACTAAACTCCCAACCCCCCCATCCATAGTGTTTTAGTTTCTTTGCTTTTTTTGCTGTATGAACTGTAACCACTTAAACATAGGTTATTCAATGCCCAGGTTTCGGTATGGCAATAAAATGAAATTGTTTCAAGTAATTATTGGTTTCTGGATCACCTATTGTATCACCTAATCCTGAGGAATTCCATGACAAGGACTTTAAATGTATCCCCATCCTCAAGGGGCAGTCCTCCTGGATTCAAAATTTGAATGCTGTTTCTAACTTCAGTTCTAATGTTAGGTCCCGGTGGTCCCCCCTCCTGGAAACAATTTTGTCATTGCTTCAGTGTAGTAAGGATCTCATATCTATCGGAAGTTTCAGCTAGACTTTCCCAACTTTCAGAATTCATTTGTATTTTACCAAGGTTGTGAACCATCAATTCTTTTTCTTTCTCTATATAAAGATGAATTCCCAGTTCATCTAGAAAGCTTTGTTTACTCATTAATTCCCTCACCATACTTTCTTGCTTTACATAAAATAATAACTGTCCATCATATTCCTGTCTACTCACCTTACTTATATGGAGGCTGCTAATTTGCAGACCCAGGAATACATTTAGAAAATCAGTCAATTTACTCCTTATGTTGGATGTATTTTCTTTGGGAAATTGTTTTAACCCAAAGACAGAAATCATAATTTCGGTCGGTTTTGTCCCGTCTATGCCTTTATGTATATAGAACTCAGGAAAGAGTTCCTTTAGCTGGGTAATATCCCCAGCTATAATGCTCAAATTAGATAGATCTTTGGCCCTCTGGATTACAGCATTCAGATTATAGAATTAGTCTTTAACCAACAGAACCAATTCTGAGCCTACTATCAACCTAATAATACTAATGGTATCTTTCACTAGTCTGCAGCCATCCAGCAAGGAAGATAGTAAACCAGTTACAGAATCAGCCAGTTCTTCTTGTGTTTTATTTGGTAAACAAGTCACTTTATACAAGGGTAAGACAAAATCAGTACTCAATGTTTTTACCAAAAAGAGTTTGAAATGGTCACTCTGGCTGCTTGTAGTAGAGATTTCAAATAGTGACCCCCTACAGCTTTTCTCAGATAAATTCCTCTCTCCTATCAATTCCACTTTATGGTTACTCTTACCGTCTGATAGCATATGTTTTACAGCATGGCTATTTGACTCCTTGGGAACCAAGATTTCTTTCTGTTAGTTGCACTTTTCATTGTATTTTGATTTTAATAATGTTTTTTTTTTTTTAACTTGTTCCAAAGCCCTTTGGGTTTCTTTTCTTTTTTTGCGCCCTTTTTGTTTAACCCTCAGGGCTTGGAGCAAGTCCCAGAGTGACTTTGACCATTCTCCATATTAATTTCATTCATCCCTATATTAACTTCGTTAATCAACTTCTGTTTTTCCACATTTTTAGTGTGTGCTAGAGACACCCCCTCTCCGTGTCAAATAAGTCTGGTTTGATTTTTGGGTTACCACTTGTCTCAGCACGGTTAAAACTGGCAGAAATTAGACTGTCTTCTGATGATTCTATTACCATTTCTTGTAATTCACCTTTCTGCCATAGCAATGGATGTTTGGCAGCCATTTTTCTACATATACTGTTGTCTCTAATACGTTTGGCTTGTAGCATGATACATTCAGTCTGAATGCTAGAATCATTTCAATCTGATAAGGTGGTTTCTAATGGAATTCCTGCCTCATCCATCAGCAACTTCAGGGAAGGTTCCAAATTACCAGCCTCCCTTTCCATTGTTGGATCCTTAATTATTACAAAATCATGGTGCAATGGTGAGGGGTTTGAGTTTTCTTCCATTTCATAAACTCTAGGGCCTGGATATTCAGACTGCGCCAGGCTGTGGCGCAAGCCTGGGTGCAGCGCAACTTGGCTGTACAGAGGTGTCGACTGGGTGATATTCAACAGAGCTACGCCATGGCACAGCATCATTGAATATCGCACCCTGGCCACGTGCAATGCGCATGGCGCAGTGGCCAGAGGGGAGCAGGGAGATGTGCTAGCGCAAGTTCTGTTGTGCTATGCACAACAACCGTGATAGTCAAATGTGCAAATGTAAATGAGGCCATAATGTATGCAAGGCACAAATGGGGACATTTGCATGTCATTATTGCCCCATTTGCATGCAGGTGCACCAATCCCCGGTGACTTACGCCTGGTGCCCTGCCAGGCAGCAGCCTTCAGGGACTGACGCCCCCTGCACAGCGCAGCAATGCGCCCCTCTGCCCAATCGCAGGCATATGTAGATTAAATTAATCATCCAATATCCCTGGTGGTCTAGTGGACCGCTCTCAGCCTGATCACAGGCTTCAGTGTAAAAATACATGTCCAATATCCCTGGTGGTCCAGTGGACCACTCTCTGCCCGATCCCAGGCTTCAGTGTAAAAATGCATGTCCAATATCCCTGGTGGTCAGTGGACCACTCTCAATGACAGCGGGCTTCAGTGTAAAATCGTGTCAATATCCCTGGTGGTCCAGTGGACGCTCTCACCCTGATGCGAGCTTCAGTGTAAAAATACATGTCAATATTTCTGGTGGTCAGTGGACGCTACTTATGTCAGCGGGCATATGTAATAATAAGGAAATGGGTGCCCCCTCACCCAACCACTGAGCCCCCACTGCCGCTCCCCTCAGTCTGCGGCGGGTGGCAGTACCCACCGCCTGCCACCCTGCCGACCGCCGACTGACAGTGCATGGTAGGGCTGTATGCCCATTGGTCCACAGTGTGAGCCAATGGGCGTGCAGCCCGTACCATACTACACAGTCCAGATATGTGAATAGATCCATTCACATATCTGGACTTCGTAGTACAGTATGGGCAGCATGCCCATTGGCTCATGCTGTGGACCAATGGGTGTACAGCCCTACCGTACACTGTCAGTCAGTGGGAAGCGGGGCGGCAGACAGGTGGGGGGCTGCCGTCCGCCGCTGACCAAGGGGGGAGCGGGGCAGTGGGGCTCAGTGGGCAGGTGGGGAGGGGGGCACCGTGGAGCTCTCCTTATTATTACATATGCCCGCGATTGGGCTGCGAGCGGTCCACTGGACCACCAGAAATATTGGACATGTATTTTTACACTGAAGCCCGCGATCAGGCTGAGAGCGGTCCACTGGACCACCAGGGATATTGGACACGTATTTTTACACTGAAGCCCGCGGTCAGGCTGAGAGTGGTCCACTGGACCACCAAGGATATTGGACATGTATTTTAACACTGAAGCCCATGATCGGGCTGCAAGCAGTCCACTGGACCACCAGGGATATTGGACATGTATTTTTACACAGATGCTCACGATCAGGCATGGGGGGGCACCGCCATGAAGGTGCAGCTGGAGCTCAGGTGGCCACCCACAGGTGGCAGCTGCCGTGTTGCGCCTTGCAATACGGCAGCTCACCTGGGGGTGGCCAGCTGTTGCCTTTTTGGCTCACCTGTGCAGCGCAAGTAGGGGTTGTGCATGCATGGACTCAGTACATCCGGGCTGAATATTGGGATGTCCGGGTAACTCATGGGCACACCTCCAACCTGCACCGCATACATTACGACACGCGCATCAGGTTGTGGCAGGCACAATCCCAGTTTGAATATCGCTACAGGCACATCAGTGGGTTGCACATGGTGCAACAGTGTTGCACCATGCGCAACCCTTCTGAATATCCGGGCCTAGATTTATTAGGGAGAAATTCAATACAATTGATTCCAATTTTATTCTGTTTTCTAGACAAACCCCTTTTATGAATGAGATGTCTTGCTTGATCTCAAGTAGCTGCTTCACTAGAAACAAATTAGTATTAAACGAGTCTCTGAGGGCAGCCAACATGTCTCTAGATATACCCTCAATATCAGTTGTATCAGATATTTTCTCTGCTTTGGGGCTCATTGCCCAAGAGCAAGGACTGTTGAGGCTGATTGAAAGTTCCCCTGATTTATCCTTGAATATGACTTTATTAGTCTTTTCTTGAATATTTTCCCCCCTCCTTTACCCAGACTTGTTCCATATCATTTTCTGAGCTATAGTTTCTATGATTTCTGTTACTAATTGGTGTGTTTATGTCAACCCTCTATGGAGAGACAATATACATATATGGCTGATCTGGTTTACTTTCTTTATTCCCTTTTTCATTATTTTTGGTCTGTAGCGATTCCCTCATACTGCTTACCTCTGAGTCCAGGACAGATGAATTGTGGACAGTTTGAGAAAAATCTATTTTTTGGTCCATGGACTGGAATATATCTGAATCCTGTTTTTTTATAGATAATAAATTGGGCACAGTCCTATTTAATAAAGGCTTAACATTTTCCTTTAAGTGTATAGTGCTATAATAAGTCTGAGTAGTAGAACCTGTTCTTAACCTTCCTCCTGGAGTATTAAAAAACTTGTGAATGTCTTCACTATATCCACTAGGTATGGATACAAACTGGAATTGTGTTTTTATTTACTTGTATTTGCTTACTTATAAGTTTGTTAGTATTTCTCCAAGTGTTTTTCTTTTTCTTTCTTTCTGGTGTTACATCCCTCAGATGTTTTGTTTTGGTGTCTACCTAATACTCTTAGAGCAAGTGTTTTCAGTGATAAAGGGCCTTTGATTTTACTATGTCCCCTTCCATCTATTGATCTGCTGCCCTTAGGGCCCCTGTTCTTACTGCTTGTTATGGTAGGCATAACTGCTGTGTATCTACTGTATGACAAAAGAATGGTACACCACAGTTAGAAAATGAATTCAAATTCAAATTCAACAGCTTCAACGACTTCAGTAGTAAATATAACTGGCTTCTAAGAAAACAATAGATATGTTGCCTAAATGTGAAAATCCACAAACATTGATTTATAAGGACAGAACAAACAAAGTCAAGCAACAGATCACCTTTTTAAGTCCAGTTCTGTGGTGCATCAAACAGTCTCCCGGCCCAAGACCGATCACATCCTGCTCGACCTGTGTTTCTAATAGTTCTTTGAGTTCTTAATTTCTTATTGCTTCTTGATACTTTCAAGTCCAATTTCTTTTTTAAAGTAATGTCCACTTCCAACAATAAATGCGGAGATAACGGATAAGTCGAATCAGTCACTAAACTATATAAAAGACAAAGAGAGAGTGCACAGTATATGTTCAAACAGGAATAAATATCCTGTCCTGTCTTGTACTATTTAAGTGAAAAACAAAGCGTCTCTACAATAAAAAAATATTTCATTAAGTGCCAGGTCCTGGGCTTGAGGTACAAACCCCTCTAAATTATTCAATATTCTATGAATAAAATATAAAATATTTAGACAACAGGAAATTATACTTTAAATGCAGTAAAGAGAGGGATGCCCTGATATTCCTTACTTGTAATATTTATCCAGTATTCCTGAAATTCCAGGTCCCAGGAATAAGATAGCTGTGCAGATTAGATGCTGGAAATGCTGGACACTGTACTACTGCTGCTGTGGTGCTACCAAGCTCACTCTCAAAGAGATGACAGAGCCCAATTCAGCTTTAAATTGAGTTGTGAAAGATAGAAAAAAAGCTTCACACTCGCAGCTGCAAAGCCAGTGCGTAGTTTAACAAATTACAAAAAACAAGCTCAGACACTCATTTTCGGCACTAGCAAGCTTGCTTTTGTCAGCTGAATTAATAAAACTAAAATGAAGCTAAAGTACTGAGAAATATTCTCAAAATATCGAAGGTCACAAAAGCGACCAGGAAATAGATAATGCACCAACCAAATAAAGAACGACAGGATGAGAGAAAGCATGCATGCGCTATTTATACAGTGGATCATGTGAGCTCTCTGTGGCACAAATTTTAAAAACCAAATTGTAAACAAGTATAAAAGATGTACCATACGGCTAAAAATATAACAAGAACATATGGAAATGCTACAGGAACACTAAAGCACAAAAATACAGTCACGATGGTCCTCACAATCTGCCACTGTCAGCACGCTCAAGCACAGGCAGGACAGTCAACTGGACAGCCAAAACACAACACTTTTCACAGAAATGCAAGATACGGAGTTTTTAAAAAGTTAATATATCAGTTAGGCAATTAGACAATTAGGCAGTGGTCTAACATAAATCTCTGGGATCTGTACTTATTTCAGTCACAGTATTGGAGAGTGATAGAAAAAGAAATACTCCCCTCGTCTAGAGCTTTTTTTTTTCTTCACTTGCAGCTCTCAACTCACAACTCTGCAATTTCTCAGAACACAGAGTCGTCAGCACAAAATATCTGGGCAACCTCTGTCTTGTTTGGTTTTTTTTTGTTTTCTTTCTTTCCTTTACCTCCTTCACTTTCTCTTTCTCTCCCTCCATCCTTGTCTACTAGTACACACTTGAGCACTGTATCATTAAGTCTCAGTTAAGTACCAATCTTTAATGTTCATACTGCCATTTATGTAGGTGTCCTGTTGTAACCTATGACGTGGAATCTTTGTAAAAGAGCATTGGTTCAAAGGTATTGTAATCCTAGACTGAAATAAATAAATAAAAAAATAAATCAGGTAATTCCCTCAGGCAGTCACTGCAGCTGTAAGGTCTTGTCAGAGCTAAAAGGAGAAACTCTAGTCCTTTTCTCAATTTTCACTAGTCAGATCAGGGATCAAAAAACCTTTCTCTGGTTCAGGATAGAATTTTGTGTCTTCCACCATGCCAACCCTCTGCAGGGTGGCTTGCTTTCTGAAAATTCCGGGGCTCCTCCACCACTCAGACTCCACTTCGGGGTAGCTGCGGGGGGACAAACAAATGGCGACAGAAGGAACACCAGATGCCAATTCTGAAAAGGGCAGCAAGGAATAAAACAATAAATAAGGCAATGGTGGTATACCTGTTTTAAAAGAAAAGAGTGCTTCTCACTGCACCTGCTACTGTGACTCCTCCTCAACCACGTAGCGTACCGCCACCTTGGTATCCATCTTCACCAACCTCATGACCTTATGAAGAAATGGAAGTAGCTTCCCATGAAGCAGTTTATAAAATTTGGCAGGATAGCTATCTAGACCGGGGGCCTGGAATTTTTTAGATTGGTAATTTGCTGTTTAAGCTCCTGTTATGGGCACTTCTAGCATTTCCGCCTCTGCCTCCTTTAGGGAGGGTAGGGGGATACTTCCTAAGTATTTCTTGACTTTTTTTTTTTAATCTATTTCTTCCCAGGGCCCCTCGGTCGGCACCCATCGGACCATTTTTTTCATTTGCTCCCATTATGTGAGCAGGGTGTGCAATGGCACCAGTGGAGGGAGCATGCACGCATCTGCACACGCTCCTTCAGTGCCTGCCCCATCTTAGCCCCTCTGTGCAGTATTGGTGCACTGGCCCCCAGCCTCCGCTAGGGGCCAGTAATGTGCTGATCACTGGAGTCTCCCCTCCCCAGAGAGGGAGAGCAGTCCCTCGGATGCTTGATCCCTCTCCTCCCCTTCCCTGCCAACCCCCAGTGGCCCATGCCCATTCCCGAACATGGTTCGCTGGCACGGCATGAGATAAGGTGTCCAGCACCTCAGCCCTCAGCACCACCAGGCCGGCTTATTTCTGGACTTCTGAGTTATGGGAATTACTTCTCTTGGAGCTATATAGAGCCCTCTAAAAATCTGCGAATTGATGAGCCATCTCTTTTGGTTTGGATGTGAACTCATCTGTACTCCCCTTCCTTATTTTCAACACCACTCTACTAGCTGCTTCCCTGCATAGCTGGGCCGCTAGTAATTTACTAGCTCTTTTCCCTGACTCATAAAAATGCTGTTTGGTATATCTAAGCTTACTTCTTTTACAACTATAGTTAATTTCTTTCATGATAATCTTTATATGTATGTATGTAGGTATTTATATAATAGATACTGCATATTGTTTGTAATACCTA
The DNA here is from genome assembly GCA_016271365.2 of Neoceratodus forsteri. Lineage (NCBI taxonomy): Eukaryota > Metazoa > Chordata > Ceratodontiformes > Ceratodontidae > Neoceratodus > Neoceratodus forsteri. The sequence goes on along the minus strand of JADMNL010000025.1, from coordinate 164,933,883 downwards.
ACTTAGTTATGTTTGAAATAATCCACCACGGTTCTGTTGAACTGTCTGCCAGCATTTGTTAGCCAGAATTAATGTTCTCTGTAACTCTCAACCTGTTTCACAGATGTTCCTATGTTATTGGAAATGTATTTCCCCGGGTCACCCCTGAAAAAGGGATAATGTATCTCAGCTGGCCTAACCGGTCATCAAAATTCAAATAACTAAATAAATAAATAAGCACCCTTTCTATTTTAAGTTCCAGCAGTTTGGAAAGGGCTTGTTTGGCCTCATCTAACTGCTGTTTAATGGAGGCATCCAGCCTGGATTTATGCTGGTCCTCCAATGCAGCAATGCATCTCTGTCATTCCTGTTGTTGAATAATTCTGTCTTTTTTTAAGTTTTGACGCATACAAAATAATTTTACCCCTCAGATATGCTTTGAGGGTATCCCAGTGTATGAGAGCCAAGGGCTCTTCCTGGAGATTTTGTTCTAGAAAATACTTAATCTCTTATTTTACTATGCATTGAGCCGCCAGTGTGAGCTTTTGTTGAGAGGGTCAAAAACCAGTTTCATACCCATATCCACATGGTCTGAGATGGTAGTAATGTCCATCTTAGAGGTTTCCACCATATGTGCCCAGTCTGCTGGGAGCAAACAATAGTCTAGCTGGGAATAATGGTTATGTCTAGGGGAGTAGAAGCTGTAATCTCACACATTAGGGTTTAAATGCCTCCAGATATCCAGTGAACCATATTCTAACATAAGGCGTGATAATGTTGTGGATGCTGTTGATCTTTTTTCCCCTGCCCCGGACCCTGATTTGTCTAGGCGTGGGGAAAGAGTCATGTTGAAGTCACCCCCTATAAGTACCATATTATATGTAGTGGACACAGCCTCTGCAATTGTGTTTAGAAAAAGGAAGATCACAGGTGATCTTCATTTGGTTCATAAATGTTAAGTATAGTGATTTTATATGCACCTAACTCCCCAGTAATTTTGACAAAACGACCTTCCGGGTCTGTCTGAGCATCTGAAACCTTAAATGGTAGGGATTTCCTTAACAAAATGGCTACTCCCCATTTCTGTGGCCATTGAACAAAATGTGAGGCATAAACCTCCCCTACCCAGGATCTCCTCAACTTTTTATGCTCCTCTGCCATAAGATGAGTCTCCTGCAGTAGAGCTATGTCTGCCCCAAAACCTTTTCAACTCCTGCAACATTCTTGAGCATTTGATTGGGCTATTCGTGCCCCTGACATTATATGTAGCTACATTTAGTCCCGCCTTGGTAGCAACCCTGAGTACAGACTGCCCAGTTCAGCTCCTTCGGTCATGAGCCACACTGCACACATCATGAAAAGAAAAGAGGTAACATCAGAACCAGAAAATGTTGGAAAACATATGGAAATAGAACTTGCCAACATTTAGGAAACACCAGAACACCAAATTCAGGAGAAACAATTTTCAGTTATTAAGAATGTGTGAGGTACCTTAACCTCAAGGTACCTATACCCCTCCCTGAGGAGGTTAGATGGTGTATAGGGAGAGAGAAGATGGAGAGGTCACCAATTTAAAGCGACCTTAAGTCGTCCACTATTCAACAAGCTTGGTCAGAGGGGTTTGTCACTCCTTTCTGCTACTATCCACCTTGAGACACCCTGCCACGTTGGCGCAGGGATTTACACAGACAGATCAGAGGAGAGCATCGTGACCCCTGCACTCATTTATGAAATTAAGGCTGAAAGTTATTAAGATTGCTGTGCAGCTCATGATCTTGAGCTCCTCGAGTTGAGCCTGGAACAGACTGTGTCCCTGGGTGTGGGGGGGGGGGAATCCAGAGCCCACCTACCTCCAACACTCCCCCCAGACCAGGCCCACTAATAAAACGAATAGTGCTGTGATCAGAATGGGAGAACCAGAACATTATCATTTAGGCATTGTTGTAACTAAGCCATAAGCATGCATACAGATCAAGAGTCCCCGCGATTGACTTTACTGTTAAAATCTGCTCAAAGGGTCCATTCCATATAGCATATTACCCCAATGCAATCAATAGAAATTTGGGACCAAAGGTTTCTAATGGTAATTAAGCTATACACAGCTGAGTGATAGTTATTTGTGCCTAACACCGTTACAGTTCAACTTCAATCAGGGACAGTTTCCAATATGTTGAACTAGGGCCTTGCAATCTTAGGGGAGGGAGTTATGTAACACTCGCCATATATGCATTATATTTACTGTTCCAGTGAGAATGTAGCAACCTAATCACCCAAACTGGAGAAAGAAAAAACAGGAGCCCAGTGGCTGCTTACATATATACCAATTTGGCTGCCATGGAGTGCATCACCTCTCTCGATCGCCAGAGCCACAGGCCATATTGGAAGACTCAGAGGCAGCTGAATTTTCAGAAGGATGAGGAGTCATAGTTTCCCTAGAATGGCAATGGACCCTGTTCCACAGCTCTGATTGTCTCTTCTTTAGGGAGCGATTTCCAGCTCGGGTCTGCCACTCTAATTGCTGCAGCTCATGCTCTTGGAACTGTGCCACCACTTCCTCTAGTGAGATGCCATATGTGGTAAGAAAATCTTTTGCTTTATGCAATTCCAAAAAGTGTTTTGTCCCATCTGGGGTCACCACTCTCAATTTTGCCAGATATTCCAAGAACACCTTCAGCCCTTTTTCCTGTAGAAGCCTCTGAATCGCCAACACCCATCTGCGCCTCATGACGCATTGTGGGGGCAAAATCGTACTCTAGGTACAGTCTCTGGTCCAAGAAAACTTCTTTCTTAGCCCATGCTGTTTGCAGGATTTGTTCTTTGGTCCAGAAATCCCAGAAGACCATCACAATTGATCGCAGCCTGGCTTTAGGGTCCTTTGGTGGAGCAACCAACGATCTGTGGGCTCGATGATGTTGAGAGGCAAGTCCTTTGGTAGGTCCAGGATTTCTTGTAATAGGCCCTCCATGAAAACTACCATGTTACCTGACTCTCTTTTCTCAGGTAGGCTATGCAGGCGGATATTATTTCATCTGTGCTGGTTTTCTAATTCCTCGATCCTTTGCTGTAGCTCTAACTCCCAGCAGTGGAGAGCCACTAGTGCGGTATTGTGTATGTCCGTTATTTGGGTGTATTCAGTAACACACATTTCCAAGGCTCCAGCTCTCTTCTCCAGTACCCTGATGTCCCAACAGTTATCTGCCACCATAGATTCTAGCCTCTGCAGGGTGTTGCCTATTTTCTGAAGTTGGCTGCATAATTGTTTTGAGGTAATTGTATATGTTGGTTCTTCTTCAGTGACATTCTGGCCAGATGGATCATCTGCTGCAGAGGAGGCTCCCATCAGCGGCAGCTGCCACTCTATTAAGGATTGTTTGGTCGATTTCTGTACTGGGTTTGTAGCTGATTCCCGATATTTTTGTCGGGTAGACATCTCCCAAGGTGGTACTTCAGCATTTTTATGTACAGGATGCTGGTTAATAGGCTGGATGGATGCAGATTGAGATTGGGTGCAGAGGAGCTCTGGGCTTAGGCAGCCATGCAGGCGGTGATGTCACCAGAAGTCCAGGTCCAGAGTTTCAAACACATTTAATTTTCACTTGAAACATATTTTACCAGGTAGGCAAGTAGAGTCCTTACAGGCTTGTCTCCAGTTGCAATCTGGGCGTAGGGGGGATAGGGAGCATCAGGGATAATGCATAGCAAAGGATGTGTAATTAATCAGTGACCCAATATATACAGAGTTCAAAGTATACAACAAGAGAACAGCTTTGCATAAAAAGAGGAAGACATTAGGGGACTATTTACAGAGTCCCAGTGAGGATACAATACATTGCACACATTGGGCAAAACATAGAAACAGACTAAGATACTGTAATGCATAAAAATATCGGACTGGGCTGGTGTAAAGGCAGTATAACAAACACTTTGTATGGGCTAGGCCAGAAATTTGCTCTAGGGTAGGATTAAAATGTTTAAGAGACCCTGGGTGAAAAGACTGGAGGCCCTCCTTGGGACAGTTAGGGCATGGCAAAAGGGTCTTGAAATGTTCCATTATCAGAGTTCTAGTGGCGTGGAAGCTGGAGAAGGTAGTAAGTGTGGAAGGGAGGCTATTCTCAGTGTTAGCAAGCCTGAATGGCTTGTGGCTTGCCCATCACTAAGCCTGCACCAAGGAATATTGAATCTACTGCCCATCCTGTGAGCATAAGGAATAGACAGGATTGATGGAGGGAATGAACATATCATTGATGTAGCCCAGCAGTAAAAGCACATCTCTCCCTTACTACTGCTGACAATACACATTTTGAATGCATGGATAGTTTTAAATACCTTGGTGTACACCTTGATTGCTTCCTGTTAGACATAGAACACTTTAAGTGCACTACAAAAAAGGTTCACCAGAAGCTTGGAATACTATACTAAGTCAAGTCCTGGCTGTATCCTGACGCTAGACTCAGCATCGCACAACAGGTGTTCTTGCCTCTCATTGCCTATGGGTCTCTGGTCTGTGACTTGGTTCCAGCCTCTGAACTTCAAAAGAAATCTGTGTTATACAACCATCTCGCTAGGTTCATACTTAATACCTACACATTACCTACACATGCACCATCGCCAACTGTGCACCAAGCTCAAATGGCTCTCACTGGACAATTAAGATATTCTCAACATTAGGTCCCTGACCCACAAACCATTCATGACTGGGCCCCCTGGCCTGTCTTGCCTCCCAGTTTGCTCTCTCCACTAGAAATTAAACTCTACACTCCTCTGACACATCTCTTCTGAGCTTTGTAAGGACTACTGTGGGTAAAAAGGCTTTGCCTTCTTGGCCACAGAAATCTGGAACTCCCTGCCTCCTCGCATCCATACTGGCAAATCCCATACTACATTCAAAGCAAGCAATAAGAAATATCTACAAACACTGTCTGTAGTTGCCTTTGATGCACTGGTGTACCCTTCTTTGCACTGTAGTCATGCCTTCTTCACTGTACATTGCTTCTATTTCCGATACTTTCTCCATTATATGTTGTTTCTATGTCTGTTGCTTTCTCCATGGTACGTTGTTTCTATGTCCGATGTTTTATACATCATACATTGCTTCTGAGTCCACTGCTTTCTCCATTGTATGTTGCTTCTGTGTCCGATGCTTTATCCATTGTATGTTACTTCTATGTCTGATGCTTTCTCCATCGTGCGTTGCTTCTATGCCTGCTTCACTCTTGAGAAAGGGTCTCTTCCCCAGTGAGCTTTTCGGGTTATTAGAATAAAATAAATCCAATAAACAATAAATATAGAAATAAATACATTTGTAAATAATTATATTTGTAAACAAATAAATACATTTGCAAAAAAAAATAATAATTGTGTAGCTAGAAACACAGAAACAGAGAATTTTACAGGCACATAATGACCCCAGGTCCATGCAGTCTGTCCAGTCCCTTCCTTGGTCCAAATACCAGTCTAGCACTAGGGAGACCATAATACATTCAGTGAATCTATCCCAGCCATAGCTTCAACCATTTACTGATTGGACATTAACAAGCTTTTGTGGTAGGTGGTGTCATCTGTCCACTACCCTCTCAGTAAAACAGTACTTCCTATAGAAACATAGACTTTGATGGCAGATAAGGACCGCTGGGCCCACCCAGTCTGCTCATTTTCCTACCTATTGGAGAGGCTGCAGATCCTAGTTAACCAACAGGCTACTTCCTCCTAACCCCCACTAGACTTGCCTTATGTCTGTCCCATGCATTCTTAAATTCTCCCACTGTTTTTGACCCCACGACCTCCTTAGGAAGGCAGTTCCATACATCCACCACCCTATCCGTGAATAAAATACTTCCTCACGTTGCCCCAAGCCATCCCCCCTCTATCTTCAAGTTGTACCTTTTAACCTACCACCCATTAGCTTCATAATGAATGAATGAATGAATGAATGAATGAATGTTAACCCCAACGCGGAGTTCTGTGCCAGGTGGTATGGCCATTTTAATGTCACCTGCATCCATAAGAATCAGGGTTTTTGGTATCTTTCAATACAGATTAATGGTTTGCACTTGTAACCTAGCAGTTTGCACAGGCAAAACTGGAATGGTTAGCTTGAAAAACTGTGAAAAAGACTGTCATTTCCTTCCCCAAATTTAACAATAATTAGCCAATATGGATTGTTGCATGCCAAAGTGTCATGGACCTGCTTACAGTTGACTGACTTCTGCATATCTTCCCCAAAATGTTTCCAGAAATTGACCCCCACCTTTTGGACAACCTGCAACCAGGAAAAAGGGCTCACACTTTCAGTACAGGAAACAAGCTTGTGTACTGATAAGGGTTTTACACATATAGTACAGTAAGAAAAAAGAAATTTATGAGTAGAATCGGGAAGGAAATACATCTGCCGCAATTTCAAAGGTACTAAGCAATGTCATGCAGTGATATATATTGAAATAGGACAGGTTAGTCATTGTATGGGAGTAAGTCATGACTCAGTGCAAGAACAAAGGTTAAATGAGGACACAGTTATTAAGCCTTGCAGAACAGATGGGCTTGTCAGCTAGTACTAGAAAGCAGAAACGATCTGAGGAACAGGGTTGCTGGCTCAATTTTAAGTCCAGCTACCTACTACATAACAATGGGCACCATCGCTCTTCTACTAGGCCTGCTCACGTTTAACCTTCTGGCTCAGGCCACCCCCCATCCTGTGCCCCCACCCTCCACTCTGATCATTTCTCCCCTAAGCCACCCCCAAACTGCTTGGCCTCCTCCAAACTTGGACACCCCCAACTCCTCTGCATCCACCACCTACCAACACCCCAACTCCCTCTGCCCTCCTGAGCCCATCCTGGACCCATCTTTTCCTTGCCATACCTACCTTCTGTGCCTTACCCATCCCCCTGCACCCCTACTATCAGGACTTCACATCGGCACCACACTAAGGGTACTTGTCACCACCGTCCCCTAATTAGATTAATCACTCTGCTCTTACTGCTCTCTGGGAATATACATCCAAAGCCCGGACCTATGCCAACTAGCCCTCCCATACCCCACTCTGAAGCTGGTCTCTGCGTTGCATCACTGAACATATGCAGCCTTCTAAAGAAATCCACCGCACTCCTGTGCTGGGTGGTACAGCACTAACCCGATATTATTGTGGTAGTAGAGACCTGGCTCTCCAAATCAACCCCTGACTCTGTTATTTCTCTCCCTGGATACACCCTGTTCAGGGAAGACCGAGTTAGTAAACGCGGTGGTAGGTGTGCAATCTACATGCGGGACACCCTTGTATGCCGTGCGCTCCCTGCCCCCAAGCTTGACTATGGTATCCAAGCCTCACTCTAAATATTGCCCCTGACCCAGCCAGGGGCCCACTCTTCCTCACAGTTTCCTACATACCCCCGAGGAACCAGAACCCAGCGGTCCAGTCTCTCATCAACTACCTCACCTCCCTACCACACAAAGCCGAGCAACTCATCCTAGGTGACCTTAACATCAATTGGATTGGTACCACTGCCTCCCATACCACGGACTCCTTTGCTGCCCTGGACATGTCCGAGTTAGTCACCTAGCCCACTAGAATCAACTGGTCAAGTGGCTCCAGCACCCTCCTAGATGTAATACTATCGAACCGCCCTCATAAAATCCGGGATATCAACGTCCTCCCTGGCTCACTTAGTGATCACTCACCTGTCCTCTGTCTCTGATCATTCTCCATTCTGAAACCTATGTCCCAGGCCACCTTGCGCCGGCACCTGTGCCCCGGGGGTCTCAGAAAGCTAAAATTGCATCTAGCACAGCTGGACTTGTCCCCCATCCGTCAATCCCCTGATATTGACTCTGCCCTAGACCTCTTCACCAATGCCTTCAGCAAGGCCTGTGACATTTTCGCCCCCACACCAGAATCCATACTAAAAAACAAAATGCTGCATGGATCTCCCTATCCCTTATCCAAAAACTTAAGCATAGGGATAATCTCTGGCACATCGCTATCGAATCAGGCAAGTTAGCTGTTAGACAAGCCTACAATGCGCCGTGTAATCAGTACACCTGGGCCATTAGACGGGCCAAGGCAGAGCACTATCAGACCACCCTCGCATCCAACTTTTGTTCCGCATGGACTTTCTGGGACAGCATGAAAGAGCTTAATGGGAAGACCCGCTCCCCCCACCGTCCCAGCTCTCCATTGATGGCACCGTCACTACAGACCCACTCGCATAGCTGACTGCCTCAGTACTGTCTTCTCTGACCTAAGTTCTGTCCTCCCAAACAACTTTTTTGACCCAATTCCTGCCTCGGATTGCCCTCCTTTCTACCTGCACACTATATCCCCCCACGTAGCCAGGCCGTACCTGCTAAAAACCCTTGATCGCAACAACCCCAGCTGTGACCCCCTAGACTCCAGTATCCTCCGCCTGGTCTTGGATGTCATCCTAGTCCCCCTTACAGACATACTAAACTGGTCTCTATGCCTTGGTCAGTTTCCCAGAGCTTGGAAATTGGCCAAAATCACCCCATACGTAAGAGTGGAGATCAGTCCGCACCTAATAACTACCAGCTGATCTCTATCCTCCCCCTGCTCTCTAAAGCCCTAGAAAAAATAGTGTCTATTCAACTCTCTGAGTACCTGGCCAAATATGACAATGTGCCAGGAACAACATGGTTTCCGCCCAGGACACAGTAACACTACTGCTCTCCTGGAGTTCTCTCAATACCTGCACTCTGCTCTTAACTCCAGCAACCTTGCTGGCGCAGTGTTCATAGACCTCTCCAAGGCTTTTGACACTATTTGTCACCCCCTCCTGCTCGACTCCCTCCACTAACTTGGCTTTTCCACTGGTCCCTTTGCCTGGTTCTCCAGCTACCTCTCTGCTATATCCCAGCATGTGCAGATAAATGGCTCCCTGTCCAATACCTGGCCTGTTCATTCTGGGGTACCCCAGGGCTCCATTCTGGGCCCTGTACTTTTCAGCCCCTACCTCAACACTCTCCCAAGTTCCTGCACAGGAAAAATACTCCTCTATGCTGACGATGTGGATCTCTTTGCCTCCCACCCTGATCCCTCTTCTCTCCAGGTATCACTCCAGCACACCTACAACCAAGCTGAAAAGTGGTTTCTTGACCACCGACTTGTCATTAACCTAAAGAAGACTAAGTCAATGCTCTTCTCCCATCACCAAAACAAGGCCAAGAATGCCCCCTCTTCATTCTCCCCAGCACTCTGCACCCACTGGAGCAAGTGACCTCTTACAAATATCCAGGCATCACTTTTGACTCGGCTCTCACCTTCCACACCCACATCAATGCCCTATCCTCCGCCATAAATTCTCAGATAGGCCTACTATACCGTCATAGAGATTGCCTCCTTCAAGTTGCCCTCTGGCTGGCCATCACCTCTTCTGTCCTGTCGCTAGTGGACTATGACTTGCCCATTTATGCTGCGGCGGACAGTACTACCTTGACTAAAATCCAGCTCTCAATCAATAAGGCCTGCAGGCTCCTGACTGGAGCCCCTAGCTGCACTCACACTTGCCTGCTCTACTCCACCGCCAATCTGCTCACCTTTGAGGAGCGTCTGCGTTACCAGACCTGCCTACTTGCCAAAAAAAATCTCTTCTAGGACTCTTCCCCCCCGGGGGTCTCTGCTTCCCTACAATGTGTGTCCGCATCTGTTGCCACCCATAGCTCTGTCAAGGCCACCTTTCTGGTGCCCAGAACCAAGATCTCACTAGCCCAGAGGTCCTTCCATTACCAAGCCCCTGCTTGGTTCAACTCCCTCCCACCCTGCATCACAGACATTGCCAAAATTGGTCCCTTCAAAATCGCCCTCCGGGACCATCTCTTTGACGCTCATTACTGTAAATGCACCTAATTAATCCCACTGTGGGATCCTCCTGTCAGGCCTCCCTGACTTGGCAATGTCCTCAGGACAGCCTATCCTCTCCCCCTCCTTTCCACCCCACTTACCATCCCTACCTACACCCTCTCCAGGTATTATCTAGGTATGTCCAGGGCTGTACCCCCAATGTAACCCTTTGGTACCTTGTATATGACTGTAACCTATTATAAGTAACATTATTATGTAGCCTGTGTGTACTCTATGTTTAATGTTCTGCACCTGTACTGTTCTCACTGTTGTAACCACACTATGTAACTCTGTCTACCCCTCCCCCGCAATGAGGTGCCTTTGTAAACAAGTCCATCACTCAAAGGTTGTAAATCTGACTTTTCTAATAAATAAATAAAATAAATAAATCTGCTGACATGTGAATTTAGAACTTCTGGGCTGAGCTTTTACCAAAATATAGACTTGGCTATCTAAAGGGTACCGCACAGTCTAGTGCCGGCAGATCCTGGCGGGAATGGCCTCCAATAAACAAGAAACAAATGAATCAGAGATTCATGACAGCTGAGGCTTTATATATTTATTTATTTATTTAGGAAATTGAAATTACAACCCTTTGAGTCATAGACTCGTTTTCAAAGGCTCCACATCAGAATAAAACATAGACATTCATACAGTACATACATAGAATAAATGTGGGTGAGCAATCATACAGAGAATATGTACAATGAGCATGGGTTAATGCTTATACATTTGGTAGCTAAAATAGGGAAGAGCTATTGACATATTTACCTAATGAGTGGTTAAGACCTATACAATTGGTAGCTAAAGCAATGCATGATATGAGTTGGTAGTAAGCCGCCTAAGGGAGGCCTTGTCTTATACATAATACAATGCATTCATATTCCAGTGCAACTGTAACCCCTAGATGGCGCTATCCCAGGGGCTACTACCCCTGCCTGATTTGTCACTAACAGGTTGAGGGGCCTGGATCCAATGGCGGGTGCCTCCACCCAGAGGTCAGGGTTTACAATAGTTAAACTTACTTGGTCACAGCCCTCTGGGACACTGCAACCCCCCTTTCTTCCCACTAGTGGCACACACAATATATCAGAATTACCTTCACAGTATACACTTACCCCAGGGCTGGTTCAGGCACTGGGACCTCCTGTAAAATAAGATACAGTGCAACAATCACAGTACAATACTTTAACATGGACAAATACCTCAGGCAGTATAACTTTGCTGAAACAAGCAGCTCTGATTTATTTAGGGGAATATAACAAGGACAGGGGAAATCAGGTTAATTAGCTTATCACTTTACTCATCTACCTATGGCTCTGTGCACAGGCTATCCCTACCAGTTGCTGTCCCTGGGTACCCAAGCCCTACTGGCTAGTCCAAACGTGGCAGCTGGTGAGGGCCCTTTCCTACAGAGAAAAGAAAAATTAGTTTAAACAGTCAGCAGTACAGTGATTCCATTTGGATTCAATGTGCAATTCAACAGGGAGCGACCCTGAATTAGTACTCACGACCTCCAAACAAGATAGGGTCCTTCAATGTCAGCAGGGCTACTCTTGAGCTCCACGAGACTCCTCACACATTTATATGGCAAACTGCAACAGGCAAAAGTCCTTTAATGGCAGCAGGATTCACTTGAGCTAACCAAGCCTCCTCACACATTTATATGGTGAACAGTAACAGGCAAAAGTCCTTTAATGGCAGCAGGATTCACTTGAGGTACACAAGCCTTTTCACACATTTATAGGGTAAAACAGAAAGTACTATACCAGGCAGGCTGCTTCTCTATCCCGATCGCATAATGCACAATACGGGAGAACACACAGCAGATTCAGTTCCTGACAGACCGAGTGCAATTCAGCAATTTCTCCAGTCTTCTACAGGGTGAGCCTGGTTCCTACTCTTCAGATATCCTTTGATTCTCTTCACAGGACAGATTCAGTCCTAACAAGCAGTTACACAAGCTGCAGACGGAACTCTGGGCCTTACACACGTTCCCGACTAAAACTGCACACTGAAAAGCACGGGCTCCTTCCTTCTTCACTGCCAGAGCTCAACTGAACTCCAGCAGACAAAACCGGCACTTCCTTTGAGTTCCTCCCAGTTCTTGGCTGGATTGGCTGTCACTCACAATAGACTGCCCTTGTTGGTCCAAAAGGCGAAGTCTAAACTACATCTCCCAGAGTCACTGCCCATACAATCCTCTTGTGGCTGGCTCAGATTATGAGTCCAAGTTCTGATTCGTCCAAGGCACCATTTTAGAGCTAGCTTACCCCCACTGATTGGTACAGTTCAGCAGTTCAAAACCAGAATGGGAACTAGGCAGACACAGTTCTGACTGCAAAGAAAGCAGGTTAGACAAACTGTAATTTCATTATTACTCTAAATGATTTCTGGCAAACAGTTACATCTTTCAGATAGGTTCCTTTGCACTCCTAGTGACTGCAAAATGAGTGAATTAGCAGCAGCTCAGTGGTACTCAAACAGAGAAGCACACAGTCCCCCCATACAAACTAATTATGTCTGCAAGCAGACAGCTCTTAAAGAGACAGTACCAGAGGCTCTAAAACACTCACTGATAAATGGCTTAAATGCCAAACACCATTCAGGCTTGGAGCATTCAAGCAAGCTCCTGGAAGTCTTTTGGAACCCCCATTTGCAGGGGTTACACAACTATATGGTAACCAAAGGTGGTGAGGAGCCTGTAGGCTAGAAATAGTGAGGGCTCTCCACTGCCAGGCCAAGGGCGGGTGCGTGGCCTATCAACGTGGTGCAGGATCCACAGGTTACCACTTACACTGGCATTGACATGAGGAGAGGATATGGGCCCTTAAGGCAGCTTTAAAAGGTCCTAGATTGGTGATTGCTGTGATGGCCGATGGGAGGGCATTGTACCAAGATGGAGCTCTAAGGGAGAAGGATCACTGGGCCAGGGTGGTCCCGACCCTAGGCACCTTCCAGATAGTTTTTGGGGTGGCCCGTGTGGATGCTGAGATGGTGTCTGCCTGAAGAGAAGCCATGACACCTATTGGGGTTAAACCCTGGTGGATTTTTTTGGTGAAGGGACAGGTATGGTATAATAGTCGTTCCTCAAGGGAGAGGATATTGGTGAGTGCGTATAGGGTGTAGGTATGTGTATTTCTGTTGGAACCAGAGAGAAGCCAGCAGGCCTTACTGTTGACTACTTGTATTTGATGAAGCGCCGTATGGTTGGCGGCAGCATAGATTGTGAGGCCATAGTCCACCAGCGATAAGACTGAGGAGGTAATGGCTAGGTGAAGTGCTTCAGGTGGCAGGAAGTCTTTTTGTCTGTAAAAGAGACCAATGCAGGTGTTGGTGGCAGAGGTGAGGATTTTTATATGTATCTCTACCAGTTTCTAGATCTTAGTCATGGGGAAGGGGCTCTGATTTGGTGATTGGGAGGATAAAACTGGTGCTTACCTGTGTCCTTGTAGCTGGCGTGTATAGTGACTCAGTTCGCTGATTAGAAGTTGGAATATACTTTTTTACCTCCTACTCGCACTCCTATACTTTGCTAATGTCCACAGGAAAGGTGACTGTGCACTAGATTAGCATAGGGGAAATACAGCATAGGAGACATGGGACATGAGAAAAGAATATAGACATTTTAAAACAGGGGTATGGGTGAAATCCAGACTGTTGGACTGGACCCCAAATGGTACAAACTGCACCAGGCACAACTTGTTTTGGCTGGACCAGTCAGTTCTTTTTTTTTTTTTTTTTTATATGAGTAGTTTATCCTTCTTTACCCTGGGTCTGCCCGACGGCACCCCCATCCCCATCACTGACCTTCTCATGGACTTACCGGTTATCCACGACTTGCTCAGGACCACTAATATGGTAGGTGGCCAGCCACATCAGTTGTATGAGAGCCTGTGGGGGGGGCAACATGAAGCAGCCTGGCCCTTTTTCCTCCATTTTTTCTGCCCTGAACTGGAGCACAAGGACTCCCTCCCCCTGCCAGCCCGCCAAGCGATCCTGTCCATTCCCACCCCAACCCAGGTCGCTGGCATTGGGGGTGAAAGCGCAACTGCTCTTCCACTTGGCCTGTAAAGTCATCTGTTTTTTCCCAATTTTGTCCATCCATTCCGTCTGGTCCAGATTTCAACTAGGGTGAGGGAATGGGTGAAATCTGGACCGTAACTCAGAACGTAGCAAAATGGTAAAAGGTGCCCGATGGACTGGCAATTGGTAATTCATACTTTAACCTCGGTAGCTTCATGAGGAGATCCTTTCTCACTGCAGTGAGAGAGCACAGTTTACTCATAATGTATTTATTTGAAAATTTATAACTGGGAAAGGCACTGAGCAGGAGCTTGTTTCTAGGCACAACCCGGGAAGATCACAGATCCTGCAACTCCTTTATACTTTCTTGTATTTTTTTCTATAAAACCTGAATTGCTGGCAAGCTAGTACAGCGATACCACTGCCACTTGCGATCCACATGAGCCTGGACTCACACCCTGAACTCGACACATCTTGTGCCATCTTGTAAGGCAGGGTTTAGAAGTTTGCCTTAGATGCCTCCTACCTTGGGGAGGGAGGGAACAACTGCTCTGCAGTGGCCCAGGAGAAGGGATGTTGGTGGGAAGGAATGAAATGGCCCCTTTGAAACAGCCTGACATTGACGTTTACCTGCTTGCCTGGCAAGTGAGGTGGACACATTGCACACCCAGAACGGGGCTGGTGGGGGAGTAGTGTTGCAAAGGGGGCTCACTCACCTTTTCTATGGCCCTGATAGGCTGTTGGTTGGGTTGCTCCTCAGAATCATGCCCCAGAGGGTGGAAAAGGGGAGGGGCTAAGAGGAAAAAACACCCCAGTGGCCCCAAGCAGATAAAACCAACCCACCACCCATGCCACAATAGAAGCCTACCACCTCCTCCTGCTCCTTGATGGCTTATCTCAGACCTAGACTATCAAAAGTACTCCCCACCCTCCTCCGACTTAGGAATCCTGGGGAGGTCCCATCCATGGGGGGGGCATAAGCTGTGAGCAATGGTCAGAGGTTCCAAGGAGGGATGTCAAGCAGAGAAAAATGGGGGCATAGATAGAGAGTGTTAAAAGAAATGGAATTGCTTTCTTTCCCACGTAAAATAAATCTTTATTTTTCTATATAAACAATACAATCAGTATGGTGAATATTTTCCTGTAGACTACTTCGGGGACTCTTTTCCCCTGTAAAATACAGAAATCCCTATATAGCTGATGGGGAGGCGCTTGTCATAAGGTGAGCTACACACACATTACTCTTCACTTCCTAATGGCACAGCAACTAATTCTTGCAGAGGGATGTTGCTTATTTTGACTTGATTATGATTTATTTATTTATTCATTATCTAGGAAGGTACCTGATTATGATGGCATTAGCTACTGCACACAGTTCTGGAGTCCACGCCTCAAGAATGGATGGAATGGTATAGTGACAATAAAAAGGAGGACCACAATGGTAATACAGGGGCAACAGAGGAGGTCGTATTGTATGAAGAACGGTTGCCAGAGCTTTTTTGCTAGTCTTTGGTAACTGGGTAATGCCCACTAGACACAAGGCCTGTTTTCAGGGGTGACCCGGGAGCACTGAGGAGGTTAAGTGACTTGCTCGGAGTCACGCAGTATGCAAGTGAAGCTTTTGGGGATCAAACCCAGGTCTGTGGGATGTACCAAACTCATTCACAGCTTGTTACTCTAACCTCTAGGCTGTACTGCCAACCTTACCATGTACACACTGGAGGCCAGGAGGGAAATGAGATATCACTGAGACATCTGAGTTCTTGTCAGGAATCACCAGGGTGGATTGTAAGGACTTGTTCAAAAGGGACAAGGGTACAGTAACTACTGGACACAGGTAGAGACTGGTGGTTGGGGGCGGAGATTCAGGAGGGATGAATAAGATTGACTTTGCAAAAAAGGTGGTGGACAAGTAGAAGAGACTGCTCAGAGAGGGTTTCATGTGAAAAAAGCGAAAAGAAAACAGCCAACACGAAAACAGCAAGTCCAAAATCGTGCATCCGCTAACAGCGATCGCAAATACAGTAGCAGCGATACACATGGGGAAAACAGTGCCACAGTGAATTTCTGCTGGGGGTTCTGCCCCTCACACCCACCTTTGCAGGGGCTTTGCTCCCTACACCCCTAACATAAATAACCATCTAACTGGGGGAGCTGCTTCGGGGATGTGGAGGAGAAACTTCGGGGAGGGACATTCTCAGGGGAGACGCAACTTAGGGCTGAGGCAATGGCTGGGGGCATCAGATTAAATATTATCACCCCAGGCAGGATGCAACTTGGGAGGGAACAAAGTCGGGGGGGAATTTCTGCATTAAGCCCAGTGCAAGGTTAAAAATTAAAAAATACATGCACGTCGAGTATTGAACCCAGATCTACTGCACCTACAAACTACACACATGCAGTGATTCTAGCCTTTATGCTACACCGGCACCACAGATTGTACCTCACAGTGGCTGACTTACATTACTTAACAATAACTAACAATATCACTGCCTACCTCGTTAAACTATCCATGCACTGTAAAGACAATGTAGCTCATTTTTTTTTCCCAATATAGTCTTTATTGAAAGATTTTACCATTTACCAGTCACAATTTACATTATTGTAATTAATTACTTTAGACAAGGTTACAGTTCATATAATGGAGCAATATCATTCATCATACATGCAACTTCAGGTTCATTTGCAATCATGGCTTTATGTCCTGAGAAAGCCCTTACTCAGGGTACCTCCAATCCATACTTCTTGACCCAGTAGCTCTATTCTCAGAACCCTCCTCCCAGTCCCCACCTTGGTTCTTTTTCTTCTGGAGTACATCCTTCAGCCAATTCCCAAAGCCTAAATGAAGTGGAGCGTGTGTTCAGAGAACAAAGCATGGGTCCTTGGACATAATATATAGAATCCATCTATTCCATTTGATGGAACAGGCCTCTGCTCTATCATTTAGAGAATATGTGAGTTTCTCAGATCTGTATATGTGATTGACTATTTCTCTCCACTCCAGAACTAAAGGAATCACTGCAGTGAACCAGCATTTAGTAATAGCCTTTTTTGCTGCAAGCAGGCAAACTCCCAATAAATACTGGTGGTGGGGGTTTCGTAAGTCCTGTGGCAGTACATGTAGGACAAAGAACTCCCCCGTAAAGGGGGGCAGTAAACCAAATAGTCCCTCAAACTCCTCCCACAGACCCTGGAGAAAAGGTTGTAACCTTGGACAAAACCAGAGAATGTGGGAATGGTGGGGATTACCTTCTCCACACTGCCGCCAGCAGACACAGCGCCCAAGTTATTATAGTGGGCTGTTACTACTGGGGTCCGAAAGAATCATATCAATATTTGCCATGAAAACAAATGCCATGTATGGGAACAAGTAATTCTTACTGAGAGTTGGCACACTGTGCCCCACTGTTACATAGATACATATACATAGATGTTGCGGAGTTATTTGGGAACCTAGCTCCCCATTCCACTTCCCTCTTATAGCTTCTATGTTTCCACCTGACATTTCCATCAGGGATTTATATAGTACTGAGATGAGGTGGGATAAGCTCTTGGTTTTAATTGCTTGCTGGAGAGTTTGGATCAAGTGGGGACATTCCCCAGGGACACGGACGTCCCGAGGAAGAGCCTCGTAATAATGTCTTAGTTGTAGAACCGAAAAAGTCCGATTATGTAATTGAAATTCCCTACCAAGTGCTCTAAAATCCTTAAAAAGGGCCCATCCAGAAGCTGAGAAAACCCGTGAGGTGGGAATGTCTCCATGCTTGAAAGGTATGATCCTGTAGGGCTGGGAGGAAATTCTCTAGGAGGTCTATTGGGCAAATCAGCACTAGAAAAGGGAGAGCTTAAGGGATCTACGTGCTGAGTACAGACTTTAATTTGATGTATAATCCAGGGTTCTGGGTCAGCTGCCCCAGCGAGAGGTTTATGAATAATAAGCCTTTGGTAATCATATTGTGGGAGGATGCTCTCCTCAATTTCATCCAATCGGGAGTGGAACATTCCCACCAGTCAGTGCGTTATAAAGGACAGATGCGAAGCCCAGTAGTATTGTTTAAGATTTGGAAGTGCAAGGCCTCCCTGTGATCTAGGGAGAAAAGGAGTTTTCAATTTAATCCTGGGACATCTGCCTGCCCAAACAAATCTGGAAATAGCTTTGTTCCAGACATGAAATAGTTTATTGGGTAATTTGAGTGGGACATTCTGAAATAAATAGAGGGCCCTTGGGAGGATCACCATCCTCACTACATCTATTCTCTGGATCATGTTCAGAGGAAGAACATTCCATCTCTCAAGATCATGCTTCAGCTGTGCTGTAAAGGGTTGGGAGTTATTATTCAGAGCATCATCAGCTCTGTGGGAGAGAAAAGTGCTGAGATATTTCAATTTGGAGAGCGCCCACCGGAATGGGTATCGCCTCTTGAGCGCCCTGGGAGGTGTAAAATGAAAAGTAAGGGCATCAGTCTTACTAGTGTTAAGCCGATACCCTGAGTGCACCCCAAATTCCTCCAGGATTTGAAAAACTGAGGGAATGGATTGAATGGGGTTTGTAAGGTATAATAGGACATCATCCGCATAGAGGGCTATGCGGTGCTCTGATTCCTCTATTTGAACTCCCGAGATCCCGGGTGACAATCTAATTGCCTGGGCTAGGGGCTCAATGAAGATGGCAAACAAACCAGGGGATAAGGGGCAACCCTGACATGTTCCCTTGTATAGCGGAAAATAGTCAGAGTGATGACCTGAAACCTTCACGCATGCCTGAGGGAGGAATATATTGCCTAAGTATAGCCACAAAGGCGGGAACCCCATCATGGCGAGGGTGGAAAAAGAAAGGGCCAAGACCCTAACAAAAGCCTTCTCAGCATCAAGGCTGAGAAGGACTGCTGGCTACTGGTGAGTTTGCATAACATGCACTAGATTCAGGGCTCTTCGAGTATTGTCTGAGGTGGATCTGGACCTCACAAACCCTGTCTGATCCAGGTTTATCAGTGTCGGGAGAACTGCATCCATCGTGCAGGCCAAGATGGACATAAAATACTTGTAGTCCATGTTAAGTACTGAGATTGGCCTATAAGAGCCACATTGTAAGGGATCTTTGTCTGGTTTGGGTATGAGCAAAATTGTTGCATATGACCAACTGGGTGGTGGGGCCTATCCCAGAAGGATTTCATTAAAGGTATTCCGCAGTAGCTGGCAGATTGACTGCGCTGTACCCTTGTAAAATTCTGCCCCGAATCCGTTGGGGCCCAGTGCCTTCTGCGTTTTAGATTTAGAGATGGCCAGCATCAGTTCCTCGAAGCTGATCGGGTTCATCAAGCTGTTCTGCTGGTCCTGATTCAGCTTAGGAAGTTTTAGGGCTGACAGGAAGGCATTAGAGCGAGTTGGATCGGGCGGATGGTCTATGGTATAGAGGGACTTGTAATATTGGCAAAAGGCTTGGGTTATATTTTTAAGTCTGGTATGGTGCAGACCTGTGTTTGGGTCTTTTATTGCAGTGATAGTAGACATTTTGCGCTGCTGACGCAAACGGTATGCTAAAAGGCGTCGAGGCTCGAGGGCCTATCTCACCATATCTTTGCCGCAGATATGCCAAGGCTACCTCAGTTTGTTGGATACATAGGTTATCCAGGTCCTTTTTAGTCTGTTTAATCTGGGCCAGGACTGAGTGATCCCCTTGTTGGTGAGCCAACTGAAGGAATTGTAATGTCTGCTCCAGATGTGTTTGTCTTTCTTTACATTCCTTCGCCAAAGAGGATGTGTATTTAATCAAGTGGCCCCTCAGGACTGCCTTCAAGGTGTCCCACTGGATTGCGGGCAAAATTCCCCAGGGTGGCATTATCTTGGATAATTTCCTGGATTTTCTTTTGAGGAAATTTTTAAATTGATCACTCTTCATGTGAGTGGGGTTAAATCTCCATCTGGTGTTGCGCCTCTCTAAGCCCAGCTTCCAGGTGGTTATTAGTGGTGCATGATCTGTGTGTGCTATTGTGCCCAATGTGGAGCTGATTAGAGAGTCCTGACATTCCCTCTGTGTATAGCAGTGGTCTATCCTTGTGTAAGTCCCATGAACCGCTGAGTAGTAGGAGTACCCTCTGTCTCTGGGGTGTAGGGATCGCCACACATCGAGCCACCCAACCTCCCCGATGAATTGTTTGAAGAACCTGTGTGGGGTCGGCTGTCTTCCCCCTGAAACCCTGGTAGAGTCCAGAGATGTATTTGGGGTGATGTTGAAATCCCCTGCAAGAATCAGGGTCCCCTTGGTTAGATCAATTACTTTACCAAGCAGGTGCCGGATCGTTGGAATGTTTGAGGCCGGTGGGAGGTAAATATTAGCCAAGGTCACCTCTTGCTCCTGCAGGATCCCCTGGACTACCACCAAATGGCCCTCAGGATCGGCCCATTCTTTTACCATCCGAAAGGGGGTGTAGCCCGAGACTAATATGGCGACCCCTCTTTTCCTGCTACCCGCCCTCGCTGAGGAAAAGACCTGAGAGAAACCCCTCCCTTTTAGTTTCTTATGTTCCACGGGTGACTTGTGTTTCCTGCATGTACACAATGTCAGGTGTGGACTTCTTAACTAGTGATATAATTCTTGATCTTTTAATTGGGCTACTCAGTCCATTCACATTCAATGAATCTACTCTCAGGTGTTTATCTGCCATTTAAGAAGTAAAAACATGTCTAACAAGATTAACCTTCTGTCGCATGACTTCGGAATTGCAACCTTTGTCGAATAAAATAAACCAATGTGACTGTGACCTAAGTTAGGGTCCCTCTGTAGGGAGCCCCAAATTATTCTAAAGACAATGACTCTCAACCATTCTCGAGGCCTTTCAAGGCCTTTAACAAAAAACTTTAGGCTGGGAAATCTAGCCTGCCCAGTAACAAATACTGAACCTCTAAACTTGATGAGGGGAAAATCCCTGCTACCAGCCAGTAGCCCATAACAGAAACCTGTGGGCTGAAACAGCTGACTTTTCTGTAACTTTAGGAGTACATATCCCCATGTCTCGGAGGCTCATTGGGAACTCTTGGGCCAACAGGGCCATCAACATCAGTCTGAACCTCAAGACACTGTGGAACTTCCAACATACTGGTCATTTTCCATGACCAAGGAGGCTCAGGGCTCACCTTCTACGTCCCCTGTATAATACGGGGACCTCTGACACTATCAATGTCTGAGATGGGTTGGGGGGGGGAATCAGGAAACTGGCACAAGAGACAAAGGGGGGGAAGAGGGATAAAATAAAAACAAAAAGAAGGGGAAGGGGAAGGGGGAAATGAGCTGAAGGTTTTGGGATGTCTGCAGCTACCATCTTCACCCTTCATATTTGAACTGACTTGTTCTTCAAAGAATGGGAGGGTGAAAGCAGTCATGTGTGAAGTGAGGGATAAAAAACAGTCTGGAGTAGAAATCTTTTTGCTTGAGAGTATGTGGTTATCTGGCGCCTACATGAGGTGGAGGGGGGTCCAGTCCTGAACACAGAGTCCGCATGTTTCTTCCTTGGAAGGGAGAGAGAGAGGGCATGATTGACTCCTCCCCAGACCTCCCTGACACTTGGGGGGGTGGAGGGGGAGCGCCAAGGGGCATCCATCAGTTCATATACATTCTAGAATCCCTTTTACATCAAATACAATTAATAATGCACCCTCCAAGCACCATTCTCCCAATTAAACCTTTCACCTCCCCCCAGCAGCCACCCATCAAGAGTTAGATGATAGCAGAGTTAGTTGGGGAAGGGGGGAAGAAGGGCGTCCCAGTCAAGATAGGGAAAAAAAAGGAAAATCTTAAGATCCCATAGCGCCCAGGGCAATGCTCTCCATTAGCACACTAGCCCTTCCTGCACTGGGGATCTTGGAAAATTCTTAGTGTCCTCAACCCTGAAGAGGGGGGCGAGGACGCTGATATGAGGAGAGGGGGAGTAGGTGACATGGGTTAGTAGCAGTCTAGACAATAGGAGGAAACAGAGTTGTTAAAAGCATTTGAAACAAAGATTATTAATTTTTGACTGGGACTTATCTGAGTTAGCAGCATCATTCAGTCTCTCTGCAGGAGTCTCTGGCTGGTGTAGACCGTGTAGCTGGAGGAAATCACTTAGCGGTCGGAAACGTTTCCCTCACAAGATGGGCCAGGCTGCTCCCACCAAATGAGTTCTCACTGAATCGATGGGGAGAGGGCACCCCATTCTGGAAATACGGCTCAGCGCGGAGATCTGGAGTTAGAGTCCGTCGGGAGATGCTGAGTAGATCCGGGCCGCTGGTCCTGGGCACTAAGCATGTTTGTTGTCCTCTGGATGGTGTCTTGACCTTGCTTTCTCCTCGAGTCGCGCTGGCTACTGCTCCACAGCTGCTGAGCTAATTTGGCGGCAATTGAGGGTTTCTGGGGTCTCTGCTCTAAAGGCACCTCAATGTTGCGTCTTTTCAACTCACCAGTCGCCTCCGCTGCACTGCTAAAGGTTTGGGACCCTTCTGGAAAGAGGACCATTAGCTTTGCAGGGTAGGGGGTCCTGAAGTGGATTCCTGCAGATTTCAAGGCTTTCATTAGGGCGATACACTGCCTATGGCGGAGCATTACTTCAGGGGCATAGTCATTTTCAAAAAAGAGCCTGTTTGTGTGATAGGTAACTGTACCTTGTTTCCAGGCTGTGTGAAGTACAGACTCTTTTTCCTGAAATTTTAAAAATCGAACTAGAATCGTTCGAGGGCGACTCCCTCGGCGGGTCTTGGGCCTAGAGTTCGGTGGGCCCTCTCTAACTCCAGCGTGAGATTCTCTGGAACAGTAATGACTTCTCTCAGAAGCTCCCGAATAAATTGCAGCATGTCTGAACCCTCAGATCCTTCTGGGACACCGGAGATGCGAATGTTATTTCGCCTATTTCGCCTTTCGGCATCCTCTGCCCTTGCCTGCAGACCTTGGATACTCTCATGAAGGTGTAGAATTGCTTGTTCAGCACTGTCGACCCGCCGATCCACGCTAGTTGCTTGCTGCTCGAGCGATTTCTGCTGTTTCTCTAATTTAGATATATCCGTGCGTAGCGCCGTGGTCGTGGACCTCATCTCCTTCCTGAAGTCCCTTAATTCACTTAGCACAAGGGACATCTGTCTTTGTATCGTGGATAGGGATAACTGCTGTGCCCAGGAGCTACCTTGGCGTGAGGATGGACGAGGCCTGTGAGCCCTCACTGCCCGAATCGCCCTCCGATAATCCCCCAACATCTCGCTCTGTAGGCGGCTTTCTTGCAGGTTGGTCACCCTTCCTAGGCATTACTGTTATCCTCGGTGTGTAGATCAGTGAGATGCTCGGCATAAAAGGTTTTAAATGTGAGGATTCTGAAGGGCTAGATGGGGGCTCGTGAAATTAAGCAGCCATTAGACGTGTGACGTCACCGGAAGTCCAATGTAGCTCATTTTGCATTCACTATTACTTACTCGCTCTTTTTCCTTTGCTGTCTTGATGGGATACCCCTAGAGAGGTGATTGAAGCTATGATTGTCATGGGGTTTATACCTGGATGAGAAATATATGGAAATAGTGGGACCCACAGGCAGAAGAGGGAAAGGGGTACCTGGGAAAGGGGTAACGATCAGCCGCTGGGGTTACCAAATCTCTAAACCCAGTCAGCATTAGGTCAGGTATGGAGCTAGGCCGGGGTATGGCAGACTGCATGGACGTCTGGGTCTATGTTTCTATTACATCATCCTACCACAGATGTCTGATTTATCTGATGGAGACCTGCCTCACCATAGATAAAGGAGAAATTACCAAACTAGAGAGTTCCAGTGATGCATATATAACCATGAGTTACTGAAGTAGAGAGAGCCAGCTGCCTAGTTTAACAGAATGCTAACAAGGAAAGCTGTCTGCTTGGGCTCAAAGTGTTTTTTGCATGTGCTCAGAAAAGAGGAAACAATGATAAATGAGAAATACCGAGAAGAACTCAGGTCACAGTTTGTTCACTTCTAAGAATGTTTTTATAAAGAATTACGAAGGTGACTAAGTAGGTTGGTTTGCATCATGAAAGAAGGCAGAGCAGTTCTGTGGATAGTGCACTGAGCTGAGAAACAGGTCTCAGCCACTTTCATACTGTTTGACCTTGAGCAAGTCTGCTGACCTTCCTTTGCGTTTGCTCTCTCGACTGTAAAGCTGGGTAGAAGTGAGAACCCCACTGGAAAATTAGATGTGTATTAGCTGGGCTGTCTTGCCAAAGTAAACTACATATGAAGGGAGAAAATTAAAGCAAAAGTGCAAGTTACAGTGAGAATTTTGTATCTACAGTGTACCTTTTTTGTGATGGACCCTATGGTGCTGTGTGCTCAGACTTTTCACGTGCCACTGCCTCCACTTTTTCTTTTTTGCTGTAAAACTTTTTATCTTCAGTCATGGTGTCCGGCCCCCTTTTTCCCTGGCTGGGCAGCCCCATACCCATCTTTTCATGGACTTACCTCTGGGCTGAGGTTCCTCCATGGATTCCCACCCCCTTGTGTTAGGGCCAGGAGGGGGAGGGCTGTTCCCCCCGCCCCCTGATACTTTCATCCTGAGTTTGTCCCATCATGCCCTATCGGTGGTGTGAGCCCTGCAGTGATTGCCAGCATAATTTCCCTGTTTTTGATCCCAACCACCTTCCCTGATGTAGCTTGCAATTCCAAACCCAGTCTCAACATGCACAGTCCACCTTGCGAGGGAAAGTTCTGCAGTCTGTAGCAAGGTGCCGCTCATGTGTCAGTCTGCGGAGGTGCCACCCATGCATCAATTTACTACAAGGTGCCAGCCATGTGGCAGACTGCTGCATCCTCCTGCCTGAGATAGAAACACTGCCATGCGGCAGGACCACCCCCTGCTGCCCAGCCAGCTTCTGAGCTCGCTCCCAAACTGAAGTTGCCTGCATGGGAGTGCATCACTTTTGATAAATCAGGTGAAAGGGTACATGGGAGAATGTTCAAGATACCCTGCTGATCCCTAGGAGGCTCAGCTCTTGGTGGGATTGGTAAGAAAACCACTCAGTAATGCATCACACACGGTGATTATCATGACAATAATGAATGGTTTATTAGAGGACAAAATCAGGTCCTAGAGGAAAAAAAGTGGGGTGGAACACTCTGGCAATGAACTGGTCTGGTCTGGCTGGTCTTCGGATGTGCTGCTAGGCCCAGCCCAGTTTAATAGTAGCATTGACTGTGCTTTTGATGCTCAGCCAGTCTCAGCCAACTAAACAGTAGCCTGCCCCTAAAACACACATGCACAGTACAGGCTTGTCCAGCTGTACTGAGGGGCACTACCCTCTTCCCACTGGTACCAGTATAAACCCTTAAATCAATGGGAGATTCCTGGACTTTCACTGGTACCCAGCTGATGAAACAGAGTAAGCCCGGTGATGTTGCACTAAACTAAATTGAACAGCAATGCTTTGTTGCAACTTAAAGAGCAAACGATGCCTTCAGAAGAACTTCACCACAGTTCAGATTGTATTTCACATTAGTTCTGTATTTCTCCTTCTCATTATTTACTGCTGAGTCATTTGCATGAAAACAGGATCTTTGTTACCGAACAGTTCATCTATTCATGTTGCTTTCTCCCTACCTGAGGTCTTGTGACATCACAGTTACTCCATGGCAACAGATTGTGATGTCACAACAGAAGATTGTCAGTACTTGAAGTCGAGTAAGCCATAGATGCAGATGAACTCTAAGGGATAAAGATCATGTATTCATACAAATTTCTCAGTAATAAATAACAGGGAGGAAAGTCTCTAAAATATATACAGAATGCAAGTTGAACTGTACCTAATCACATGTTTTTCAGTTTCCTTTGAGGCATCAGCAGCTTTTTAAACTCCAAACCCATCTGATCTCAAACCCAAACAGGATACTGGTAAATCCCATCTAGATGGCCTAGTCCCTAAAATGATTTCCCAACTATGGTAGAAGAATACAGGTACAGCATAAGCCCTGATTTACTCATGGTTCTCCCAGACCAGGGATCTCCCTTGACACAGCTAGCAGCCAGTCCCTCTCTGACTGGATTTTTCTCTCTCTCTCTCTTGCTGTCAAAACCTCTGCTGTTGGCTGATGATCAGCTGTTTTCTCATGCATGATTGGCCACAAAAGGCACCCAAATTAATGAAGTCCCTCTGCATCCCTTGAGCTTTCCTGAGTCCATACCAGGCTTCTGAACCCGATTGGTCCTTGCCTAACTTCTAATCCTGGTGGCTATGGTGAAGGGGGGGGGGGGTAAAGGTAGCCAAGATGGCTGCCTCTTGTTCTTTGAGGCACTGTCCTAAATGTCTTCCCTGGGCATTCTGCTGGTGGTAACAAAGCCACACCTGCTCCAGGGCAGCGGACATGGAAACAGGTGTGTCTGCACAGGTTTGCTAACTTGATTAATTTTAGATTGCAGCTTGTTCTCCTGCCTTGTAAGATGCCCTTCCCCCTGTTTCGAATCTGCTTTATTTTTTATAGACACAAAATAATTAAAGGCGCTCGTCTTTTAACATGCATTTCCCCAGGTTTTTATCCATATTTCCACTGCTTTTGACTACCCACTGTTAAACATGATGTTTTGTGGCGTAAGGTGAAGTGGCATACAACAGATAGTGCTCCTGGCCTTTATGGGTCAGTGCTACAAACACTGATGAAAACTTGAGACAGTTATATTTTAACAAGCACTCCTTTGATATTTCAAAATCTAAAGCAAAACTTGAAAGCTGACTCAAACTGCAGTATGGTGTGTGTGTGGGGGGCATCTTGCAAGACAGGAGAAATAAAGAGCAAGCTAAAAAGGTTCATATAAGTGCAACATTTTCCATAATATGCAGTGCTCCTTAATTCATGCTTCACAGTAGATACAGTGCACCAGAAAAATGTAACGTCTGTTGCACAGGTACCTTTCATTATTGTTCTGGTTTACATTTTTCCTCATTTGCTTTAATATTGTGAGCTAAAAGTCGACAGCTGTGGACACAGCAGGAGTGAAGACACATACGCTGTCTGGGCAGCTTTCTGCTTTTACTGGCCACAGTGCAGAATCCATCATTACTGAGGCTCAGCTTCAGTACCCTTCTTTGAAGATTAAATCACATATTTATAAATTCCATTACAGATTTCTTACTCTCTCCGCTCCAGGGATTTCCACACTTTCTCCACCCCCCCCCCCACTGCTCTGCTGGGCAAGTTGCCATCTTTTCCCACCTCCCTTCCCTCTGGTACCTGCCCTCCCCCTCTGTCTCTTCCCTTCCCTCCCAGCCCTTCGATGCCAGCTAAGCACCTTTCTGCTTCCACCTGTCTCTGTCAACCCCTACTCTTGACTCTTCTTCTCATCTCTTCAGACTCCCCTCCTGCTTGCCCCCCCTAAATTTAGGCAAACTATGACTACGCCCCTGTCTGATTGTGCACTCCTCATAGCACTGTTGCCCTCCTCAACAGGCTCTTATGCAATTTATTGTGTTCTTGCATGCTTGTCCACATACCAGTGCCATGACCCATGCGACTGTTTACCTACCTGTTCACTACTATTGCTCTTGCACTTACTATGATGTCGATGTGACCACACTCTGATGTTCTGTGATTTTATTCTTTCTGCACTCCCCTTCCCCTCTCCCCGAGTCACACCTGGAAGAGCCTTGGCTCAGTGTACCTTTCCCGGTTACCAATTTTTGAAATGAAAAAAAAAGACTGAAGGGTGCTTTCCGAACAATCAGATATTGATCTAACTTGATCCATAATATATTAATTTTTAGAAAACTTTCCCTGAATGTGCCCATTTCAGGGTAATGGGTACGTGAGACACTCTTCACAGAATAAGAGTGTCTCACTCACAGAGGAAAGGAGTGCTCTGATTGGTTGGTAGCCCTCCCTCTATCTATAATAGTTATAACAGTGATTTCTAAAGCCCTTTGTCTGTTAGAACTGCTGCGCCGTGCAAGTCTCCCACCCAAGAGCCTGAGAAGGAATTTTATCACTATAAGAGATACTGGAACTGTTCAGGTAAGCAGACCAGCCATTTAACATACAAAATATTATACACTCCTCAAGTAAATTCTGCCCTGTGACTGCTTGCTTTTGGAGTGGTCAGGTAGTGGCCTGTGGTCCTTATGGCCTCAGTGTTACATTAAAAATATTAACCCTACCTCCAGAGTGCCTAAACTCTATTACTAATCTAAAATATTTTTAATTTTTTATAAATTCAATACTTTTATAATTAAATTTCTAACTGTTCAGGTCGGTCCGGTGGTGCTCAGGGTTGAGGTGCTGGACACCACACTTCATGCCACTCTGGCGACCTGGGTTCACGAATGAGCCTGGGTTGGCAGGGTCAGCGGGGGGGAAGCCGGGAGATGGATTGAGGAGCCACTAGGAAGCTCTCCTCTCTTGGGTGGGGACCCAGTCGTGACTGCTGCAAGGCTGCCCCTGGTGGAGGCCCGATGGTAGTGCAGATGGGAGCGGCTAGAGTAGGGAGGGTGCTGTGAGTCGCTGCATGCGCTTGCCTCCGCATGCACCTGGGCAACCACGGCAAGGGGCGGGGAGAAAATGTAAAAAATGGAGCTGGCAGGCTCCATGATGGCCCCCCACTGTCTAGATGTTGGTCTCCGGGAGGGGGAGTCAATGCCCTTGGCCTTTAGACCACCGGGGAGGCAACCTGTGGGGCCTGGCCGGAGGGTCGGGTGTGGGAAGTTGTGGACTGAGAGAAAGCCCTTTGAGGGAGGGGCCAGAGCCACCTGCCAGCCTTGCCAGGAGGAAAAAATGATATGGAAAAAACAAATTTATCTGTTCTATTGTCCATAAGGGTTCCCAGCTGAACAGCATGGGTACTCACTTTATTCTCCCACCTTTGTAGCATATGCCATACTCCCATTTTGTCAGTTTTCTAGGTTTTGTTCCATGTTGGTTACAGCTCCTTTTTAATCTGTAGTGTGGCACCTTTTTTTTAATACTTTCTTTATTAGAAGGATTTTCACAGCATACATCATATTCAACTTACACATGAACCAATGCTAAGTCCAACTCTCTGAGCATATGGGGGACATTCCTGTACAGTATAGTACACATAATGTAAAAGCCCATGTAAAGTTCTTTAAAAGCTGGCCTGCCGCACAGTGGTAGCACTACCGCTAGACGCTGGCAACCCAGGTTCCAGTAAAGTGAGCCCGGTCATTAGAGGGGCTGGAGGAGAAGAAGGACTGAGCACCTGACAAGCTGCCTCCCTCTCCGGGAGGGGTGGGCTGCAGTCCTTGCTGCTATACTGCCATCTGGGTGACCACAGGTGGAGGTGCAGTGAAGGACGAGAATGCTTGGGAGGGGCGGAAGCCAGCCAAGGACCTGAGCGAAGGCATGTCTCTACTCACTCCATCTCATTGGTCCTACCCGAGTGCCAACATCTACAGGGGTGGGGACCTGAAAACCAGGAAAAATTCCACGCCTGGCCCCAGGTGATGGGCTCCTGCAAAGGGCGATCATAGGATCAGGAGGTCTACCTCCAGGTGCATGTTCCCCTGAAGGATTCGGAGGGGAGTGGGAACTCCTCTGCCCCACCCAGGGGGGGTCCTCCGGGGATACCTGGAACTACTAGAGTGGGGCACTAATTGGGAGTTAGCTCCTGTGGTCCTGGCGGCACAGCCTGCATGGTGCATTGGGAGACCCCAAGAGAGGCGCTGAGCATGGTGACAAACGGAGGCATAAACAGAAAGTAAAAAAAAAAGCTATTTTTAAAAAAGATATTGTGCACTGGCCCTGTGGTGCTGAGAGATGGATTATCGCTCTGGCACGCTGGTGGTCTGGGTTCATGACCCGAGCCTGGATACCAGGAGTGGAGGCCGGCAGGAAGGAGTTGAAAGTATCCTTTGGACACCCCCTTCCAAGGAGGGAGGTTCATAGTGAGCTGCTGTCATAGCATCTCCTGGTGCTGATTCACAGAGGCATTCATGGCAGCGGGGTGACCATACACTGCTGAACTCCCCTCCCCAGGATGCTGCCATGGTGCACCCAGTGTGGGAGGGGGTGGGTGCCCAGAACAGTGGAAAATGGCAGCTCTGCAGTGCCTGATGATGGCTCCTTCATGCTGCTGACAATCAAGAACACTGCACCTGGCTCTGATGACTTCTGACGTAACTGCCACTTCCTCCCCTGACCCCAGGGCAGCCCCTGGCAGAGAGATAAGCTGACCACCAATAGGGAAATGCCAGCAGAGCTCAGGAGGAAGCCAAGGCAGTATGACAGCAGGGGTCAGCTCTGACAGGCAGGGGAGTACCAGCTCAGGGAGCCCAAGGAGTGGGGCTGCAGGGGCCCTGGAGGAGCACAAAATTGCTTCTAAGTCTGCTGTATATTTATTTATTTAGTTTTTGTTTACTGGGTAAGTGCACTAACCAGTAGAAGACTATTTTCAGGCATGACCCGGGAGAGTACAAGGCAATACATACAGAAGGTGTTTACAGGAAAATGACATTTGACAATACAGCTTGGAGAAATAAATAATAGACAGTAAAGAAAGTGCTTGGTATGAAGCATAAGTGGTTGAAATTAGTTATGTAGGCTCGATAACAGTAAATGAGCATTGGTCAGCACTGTATGCAACAATAGCAGAAAGAATATAACAATCAGCAATGTAACTACAAATTCAGGGTGCAGGTTATAACATGAGGGAGTACGGTTCTTACAGGTAGACATGAAATACAACATGCAGAAGAAACAGGCATCTAAACAAGTAAGCGTGTTTAGGAAGATGAGAGGAGTATGGGGAGAGGAGAGAGGGGTGTGATGTATGGGATAGGGGGTTTCAATCAAGCGGGAGATTATGGATCATCCAGTGGAGATAGGCGTGGGGCAGCGTTCATTGGCATGGTCAGGTAGGGTCAAAACAGGTACACTGTTCAGCAGTAGCTAGGTAGCGTCGTAGCCCACTTTTAAAGTGATAGTGGGGTGTAGATTGCCTTAGATCCAGTGGCAGCATATTCCACATCTGAGGGGCAGCATGCCCGAAGGCCCTGGTGCCTTGGTGGTGTGACACCTGGGTACCCTTAGTAGTGATTTGTCTATTGACCTCAATCCATGGTTTGAGGTGACGGGATGTAATAGCTCTGCCAGTGATTTGATACTACAATGCAGCCATTTTGTGGAGTGGTGTGATATCATGGAGAAACAACCTGTGTTTAACTACAAGTAGTCAAGCCCAGTGTGTTTATCCATGACATCAAAGGTTTTAGGAAACTGGTGGCAATGAGGATTTTGTGTCAGCGTACAACAGATTCAATCAACGGTATCTCTGGACTGCCTCTAGCTACAGATAAGCCCAATACCTCATTTAGAAGGACTTTCCATGAGTGTTCAGGTTATCTATATTTGCCACCATACATGAATGTTCCCCTTTAACTTGTTTAGCATTTAAATATATATATATATATATATATATATATTTATTTGCACTGTTCATGTTGTATGTTTGCTTTATTAATGGTGTGCTACATTTTCTTGTTATTGTTTTTACTTTTTGCACCACAAGTCATTGTTTAGTACTGATTTGTATTACTGCCTGCCCACCAATTATGTACTGTAGCCCCCCCCCCCACCGCCATGTGGGTCCCGCCCTGAAATGAGCCCTGCTTCAGTGTGTCTTTCTCAGCCAATACATTTTAAAATAAATAAAGCCTAATCCTTTTAAAATGTTGTCAGCCAATCAGAATGCCCCATTTCCAATTAGTGCATTAAATGAACATTAGAGCGCTCAGTACCCCGAGGTATCATTTTCAGTACAACATAAGAGGCACAGCATGACTGCATAGAAAGGTTCAGCATCAGACGTCTGCTCTAAAGAGGAGAGTCATGCTGCAGCATTTCAATATCTACCATCAAATTCATCGGAAGCAAACAAGCTCCACCACTGTCACAGTCATCATCTTCCAAGAATTACTGCCAGCCACAAGCAGCCAAGCCCTTACAGTCGCGCAGTACTCAGACATACAAGAGTAGCTCTGAAGTGTTTCTGAGGAACTGATTGCTGATTACCCTGGTCAAGCCATCCAACTGTGGTGTCAAGAAACAGTGTGATTAAACTTATGCAAAGGGGGAGTGCTTGTGTACTTCTGTACTGGTGGGGCTTCTGTAGAAATGCAGGTCCTATACAATACTGAAAAGGATTAGTGTACTGGAATTAAAATACTTTCTTTAGATTTATATTTTATTGAACACCTCCAGTGTCTTGTAGTCTTTTAAATATTCTGCTCATCCATGTAAATGCAATGTAATCTTCTATATCCTCCCCCTGTACCTGTCACTCTTCCTCTCAAACCTGTCATCCTCTCTCTTCCAGTTTCTCCAGCCCCCTCACCTGCTTATATCTCCCAAAGCTGAGCTAAAATACTCCTGTCCCCTAGTCTGCTCTCTACTCCTTGCCAGGGTTTTTTATGCACTGTAGCACAATTTGGTCAGTGTATCCTATTGAGTCCTAGCACAGTTCATACTTTTATACTGCTGTTTTCTCATGTGGGGCCTCTTACCTAACTCCCTCACTTGGATTGCCTATACTGAGCACACTTTGTATTTTTGCACTACAGATGCCTGCAATTAATTTCATCTGTACTCCTAGTCCACCACCCTCCCTTCCCGGGTTACACTTGGAAATGAGCCTTGGCTCAGTGTTACCTTTCTTCGGTATTAGATTTTCTATAAGTAAGTACGTAAATAAATGCATACATAAATATACTCTGTTTATCCATGTAAATGCCTTGTATTGTATTGTTCCTGTTGTTTACTGACCCTGACCCCTTGTAACCTCCTGGGTCGTGCTTGAAAATAGGCATTTAATTGCCTAGTGCACCTACCTTGTTAGCAAAAGCTAAATAAATAAACATTTTGGGGGAACAAAGTTTAGCTTTTATTGTGACTTCATCAAGCTACTTACATTCAAAAAAATAAACAGTACTTTACTGAAAAAGTTTTAACAGAACACATACTGTACATCACTAACAGACATTTCTTATGAAAAATTACGAGCCAGACAATATGTGGAATAGTTATTATATATACAGTACCTCCCCACCTATCAAGTTGCATTTTAACCTCTGGCAGTGTCTGCAGTTCTTTTTCCTGGCAGTAATGATTATATTTACACGGCACTTGATTTTTTGACAAGTAAAACATTGCTCCTGTTGTCAGTCATATCTTTGAGTGTGCAAAATCCTCTATCCTCCTTTGAGACAACACCCTGTAATACACAACACTGCTGAGTTCTCAGAAACAATTATGCTAAACTTGGAGCTTGGACTGGTAGCATTTACTCCACAGAAAACTAGGAACCCAGCATACTACAGGTCCAGCAGAACTCCGCTCCAGCCCACGTGTAATAATGTCTTTGCTACCTGTTCTTATTTTTATATGCCACTGCCAGCTCAGCAGGTGTTCAGAGTAGGATTAAAGGGGAACTACTGAACCTCAAAGACATTTTTTTCCTAGTAGAAGCTATTAATTAAATATTATGTCTCTCTCAACCACAGAGTTCTGTAGCAGAACATGGATGCATTGTGCCAACAATGGAAGAGCAGAGCAAGGGACATAAATGAGACCACTGAGTTCTAAAATTATGCTTTCTAGCTGTGTGTAAATCAGAAACACCATTAGGATAGCAAAACAGCCTGTGCAGACGGAACAGTAACAGAACTGGAACTAGTAGTTATAAATCAGATTCTACAAGGAAAAATGACGTTCAGATTCACTGCAGTTCTCATTTAAAAAGAACATTATAAATAGGGGGGACTCCAGGAATAAGGATGACTGGGACACAAACAGCGTACAGCAACCATGGGCACTTAGCTGGAAATTTGTTCTGGAGTATATTGCCGACTTTATTAAATGTCACTGCTTGGGAACTGCAGGTTTTCACCAAGGCATGCACCCCCATCTGGCCTGGGCTAAAAACTGCCATGATCATGCATCCCAGCATCCTCCAGGATTATTATACATTTTCAAAAGGTTACATAGATGCAATGACATTGATGGTAACTGACAGGAAGTAACTAAGGATTGCAGTTTCAGAGGTTTTCATGCAACACTTGTGTCCGTTTTGCTGTGTAGCTGCATCCCTGTAAATGGAAGAGAATTTTGCAGATGATTATCAAACATTCTGATGCATTTTAGACACTTTGCAGCAAAAAACATAGAAACATGGGCAATGATGGTAAAAAAGACCAGTGGTCCATCTAGCCAACCTGAGTTCCCTATTTAGCCCTGGGACCTACTGTCCCTCCAGCTCCAGGGTCCTAGTCCTCCACCATACGCATAAAAAAAAGAAAGTCCGGGCACATCAAGGAGTCAAGGTGCAGCAACACAAACACACAGGGCTGAGGGTAGCCCAATGTTTTCGCAGGTCTTCTGCAAAAGTGCAGAGGACTTGCTTCTAAACATTAGTCTGCCCTCAGCTGTGTGTGCCTGTGCTGCTGCACCTGGAATAAACCTGTTGCACCTGGACTCAGCAGAGAGCATTAGCTTCCTTCTTTGAGTGTGGTATGTGCCCGGACTTTCTTATTCACTTTATGTTGACCTTGCCTGAAAGAACTGCTGCCCATCAGTGCCATTCTTTTTGTGCCTGTCCTTAGATTAAAGTTGCAGTGTGTGTGTTATGGTGAAATGTTGACCTACACTCTTTTTTTTAAATTTAGATTACCCCTAATCTCCTGCCTCTTAAGGTTCCACTCTTTTTGCTATTTTGAGTCTACTTTAGTGCTTTTTCTTGAACTTTTGAAATAATAAAAGGAACTCTTATTAGAATATGCCTTTCCTGAGATTTTCATCAGTATTCTCAGCTGTTGAACACACTGTTTAACATCACTTGTCTTGTGACTAAATGAAATAGAATGCCACAGGCACTGTTCCTTTATGGGTCGATAAGCTTTCAAAGAACAATAAAATAATGAAAGGTGAACCCTTTATTTTAAATATAAATGAAATGTCAAGATGTATTTTACATTTTGTACTTCCTGTATAAAAAAAGCATGGTAAAGCAGACTCAGAATGGGGAGAAATTGTATCTTGCATGACAGGAGATAAGGAGATATCTAAAGAAAATAAAAGGGGGCACTGTTGTACTCAAGTAAGATGGCCACTCCAGATTTAAGCTCTGCATAACAAACTTAATTAGACACTTTAAAAGTAATTTTTCTGACTTGAGTAACAGCATCAAACGTCTCCATGAGGTTTCTAAAGCTCCATAGATCACCATGGTGAAACCGTAGAAAGACATAGCAACAGGAGCGAGCAAAAAGCAGGATTGTCTCAGCAGCTCTAACCATGCGATCAGCGCTGGGCTGGGTGGCGGTCACTGCTGTGCAACCAGTAGAGGAGACGCTTCAAACTTAGGGTATCAGAATTAACAGACTAATCTCTATCCACAGTAGCAGTTCTGGCTGATAAATTTGACATGCTCATCAGCTGGCCCAGTGGCACTGAGGGTTGAGGCGCTGGACACCACACCTTACACCACATCGGTGACCTGTGTTCGGGATTGAGCACAGGCCACCAGGGGTCGGCAGGGGAGGGAGAGGATCCAGCATCCAGAGGACAGCTCTCCTCTCCTGGGGAAGGAGGACTGGTGCTCATGCCGAATGACTGTCTCCAGGTGGAGGCCAGAAGGCAGTGCAGGTCTGAGAATGCCAGTGGAAGGGAGGGTGCTGCAGGACTTCCACAGACGAGCGAGCACCTCCACACACGCCATTGGGCTGTGTGTGCCCTGGCAGGGGAATGGGAGAAAACCGGTGGGGAGAAAAAAACTCCGTCTGCAGGATAACGGCCTGACCCTTCTCAGGCTCCACACCCGGACTGGACAGGAAGGTAAGACCCAGTGATTCTGCGGTGATGGGGCTTGGAGGATTGGTCAGAATGGGGCAGCCAGAGATGTAAGGAGACTAAAATATATATAGAAAATTATCTGACATGCTCACCAATAGCGCTACAAAATATCTACTGCAGGTACTTCGATATCCAGGCAAAGTAGTGATGGCTTAGATTTGAAACTACTAACTCTCACCATTGATGAGGTCCTTGCCCCTTAACGAGAATTCTCAACTTATCACTTATCACTGGACAGTTCCCAAAGTCTGAAAAGTTGCAGTTGTAACGCCAGTTTTCAAAAGTGGAGGCAAGACCACCCATACTAACTACAGGCCAATTTCAATTTTACCCACTATCTCCAAAGCCCTGAATAGGTAGTCTATGACCAACTAATCGACTACCTCGATAAGTACCAAATTCAGTGCAAAGAACAGCATGAATTTCAAAAGCTACACAGCATGATGACTGCCCTTGTTGAGTTCACTGGATTCATACTTGACTCACTGGATCGAGGGCACTTAGTGCAGGCTACCTTTATTGACCTCACTAAGGCCTTCGATACAGTTAATCATTAACTCCTACTAGCCCAACTGTGGGAGGCCACCGTATCCTCCACCTCCCTGAGCTGGTTCCACAGCTATCTCACTGACTGAGTCCAACAGGTTAAATTTGGCAAAACTCTCTCTGACAGATAGAATGTTAGTACAGGTGTCCCCCAAGGGTCCATATTAGGTCTGCTACTGTTCAACCTTTTTCTGAACAATCTCCCTAAAGTCTGCCATGATAAAATCCTGTTGTATGTGGATGATGCTGTCCTCTATTCTAGCCACCTCGACCTCATCTCCCTTGAGCAAAGTCTCCAGTGTAATTTCAAACTGGTCAAAGACTGGTTTACCAATGCACGGTTACTACTCAATTATAAGAAAACAAAACTGCTTTTCTCCTCCACTCACAGCAAGAATAAATCACCCCATCTAACTATCTGAAACAAACAAATGAAACTCTTGAGATGGTACACAATTTCAAATATCTCAGGGTTATACTGGATAATACCTTATTGTACACACTGCATGTTGACTATGTCTCTAAGACTGTGTGTACGAAAAAACTGGATAACTATATGAGGCGTAGACATTTGCCTCACGACACCCTTAAACTAGCTATTACCAGTTCAGTGCTTTCTGCAATAAATTATGGCCTCGTTGTTCACAGCTCAGCTCTGGAATCTACCCTGAAAAGAATTGCCATTGCCCTAAACAAGTCTTGCTAGCTAGTCCTGGGGTCCCGCTACTAACCCACATGTGTGACCTTACACACTTACAGGCTGGTTGAACCTTGACAATCACATCTCATACCAAATCTGTCTCCTGGCCAAGAAAGCCACACTTAGCCTTACCTCTCCAGGTGTCCACGCTATGCTTTATCAAACAGCCCCTCCAGGCTGACAGAGGATTCTCGATACTCAATACAAATTCCCCTTCCTTCGTATGACTCAAGGGCAATGTTCCTTTATCTACTGTGCGCCAAAGGAGCTTAACTCACTCCCAGCTGACCTCCTCACTGAACCCAAATTAGGGCCTTTCAAGCAAAAACTCTGTTCTCGCCTCTTGAGCCGCATGGTCTGCTCATGCTCCCAATATTAATAGCCCCTGGCCTAGGACACTGAATCTACCTCACCAGCACAATGACCCTTGCCTGTCTACTGACCGCCCTCTACCTCTCCTGCTCTACCCAACCTGCTCCTTAGCTCCCACCCTCTACCTCCCTCCCCTCAAAGGCTCCCCCACCACCAGTTTCGTGAAGTGGGTCCCCACTCCTCCATCTACATTATCTCCTGCTCTGCTCCCCTCTATTCTTCCTCACTGCTCTTCCTTCCCCTCATAGATCCACCCTACATCTACTGTCTCTGCCAATCTCCTACCCTCCACTTTCCCTCTCCCACTGCTCCCACCTAATTCTATGCTTCCGCACTACCCCTTCCCACCCCCCATAGATCCCTCCCTTCATCAGCTATATCTGCTAATCTCCCAACCTCCCCCACTCACTACACCCTCATTGCTGACAAAGGGAACCTCGGTTCTGCTGGTTCCCTGCCTGGACCTTTCCTTTTCAACTGACAAAGGGCAGCTTGGTTCCTCCAGCTCTCTGCCCTGAATCTTGCCACTTTCTTTCCTTACTCCTCTCTTTAACGAGCACTTTATTTTTGGCATTAGCCTTATTCACAACAGCTTTTGTGAGTATGACCTACCATTGCTCTATATGAAATCTATAGCTACCCATGTCTGTATCTCGATTGTCAGCCCTAATGCCTGTCTACCATACTGTATGATTTTAATGTATCTAGATATGATTTACCTATGTATTGCCTCCTTGACTGTATGTATCCTTTATGTATTTCATCCTTCATGACGTGGAACCTTTGCAAATGAGCTTCTAGCTCAAATGTTGTAATCCGAGATTGGAATAAATAAATAAATAGACATCTACAGGGCGGACGAATTGGGGAGGGGTCAGCAAATATAACGGCAAGTTGTCGCTATACCTATGTGGGGAGGCAAGCATGCACAGCAAGGGAGCCAACTCTGTGGCATGGTGGATGAGTTGGCAGCATTGGTTGGCAGGGTACTGGGTTCGGGTCTGGGCGCTGGTGCATTTTTGTTGCGCCCAGCCTGAACCTTTTTTTAAATGTTTTTCATCCCCCCAACATGCACCCCCCTGGAGTTGAGAATCCTTAAGTAGGTGGGTGTGGGGGCTCAGCCCCCCCACATAAAACATTAAAAAAGTAAGTCTCCGACACCATTTTGCTGTGCGCCGGGGTGTCAGAGTGCCGAAATAAATTTTTGGCACTCTGACTTCATGATAATGGCAATCGCCTTTAGGCTTTCACCGTTATCACATAAACCTGAACTGGTAATGGGGGCTGCAGCTAATATCAAAGAAAACACCCACCTGCATGCCCAGCTAAAGACTTTGCAAAACCAGGCCAGGTTGGCAAACCTCAGTATCATTGGAGTGCCAGAGGGGTGTGAGTGTGACCATTTATTCCTATTCCTGAAATAGTGGTTTGAGTTGCAGTTTGGGATGAGGTATGAGATAGGCTGCAGACATACAGAAAGCCTATCAAATTACTCCCAGAGGGAAGTCAGATAATCCTGATGCTTCATGGACAATTGTGGTGGTTACTGATGGAGTTGGTGCAAGAGATTTTATATTATTGCCTTCCTGATGCAAAAGAATGCTTCTCCAGGATGGGCAAGAGATCAGAATTTACCCAGATATCAGCTTTGACACTAGGCAAAAAAGAAAAGATTCGATGGCTGAAACTTGAGAGAGGCTGAAATAATGTATAGGATGGTGTTCCCAGTGCGACTGAGGATAGTGCATCGTGGGAAAGTTTTAATTTTCAACGATCTGGCAGATGCCTTGAAATGGATTCAGAAGTATGTAGCATGCTGAATAGAAAGAGAAGAGCAAGGGGCCATGGCTTCAGAAGATGACACTTGAAGCTTTGCTGGACTTTTCCTGAATATAGTATCGAGTTACCCTCTGTTTGCTTGGAATCACCAGGTAGCACCAGGCCCCTAGGCTGATTGAGTCACTCGGCTGAAATATAGAACACTTCCTATTATAACAAAGAAGGTTTCAGTTCATGTTAGCTTAGAGATAATTGGACTTTAGAAACAAAAAGTTATAAATTTCAAACACTGCACTCCCTCCATAGTTTGGGGGGTAATCAGTGTAGTAGTTTGGTAAGGCAATGTTGTTAGCTAATTTGTGTTTTTACATTCACTTTTTCTAAGATCTTGAATCTGTAACTTTTAAGTGCCTAAATAATTTATCCTATGTTGCTATGAACAGCTTTATCTACCTGCAGTGTTCACCCTATTGTGTGCAAATTTGAGCTAGCATGGCATTTTCTCTTTCTGCCTTCAGTATAAGGTCAAACAAAGAATACTTTTTTTCTGCTTGCAGCCATGCAACTCTTGGGACTCATTAACAAAGCTGCAATGACGAATTAAGTTTGACAAGTTTTAATAATGCAGTGTTTATTGTCCTCTTGATCAATGTATCTTTATAGCATATGACGCTGCTGACTGTTTAAGAGGAGTGGCACCCTCAATGTATAGGCACTATTATTAAATGCTCTATATCTGGTATCTTTTTACTGTATGTGATTTAGTAAAACAAAAGAGAATAAAAAAATGCCAACCAAAGGTTTCACTGTGGAGTCCAAGCTATTATGTTGATAAAATTGTAACAGAGATGTGAGGAGCTATTCGAAAACAGCGTAAAATGGAAGAGGAAGCTGTCTACAGGCCCTGTAATAAGGGGGACTGCATTTGTAATCTGCAACCTGAAGCTTATAATGGGTAAATGACTCTGCTGACCTACAGACGTCTTGGTATCTAAAGAGAGGTCATCGAGAAGAACACGTGATGACTCAATTGGAGTAGAATTGTTTTCATGGATCTCCAGTCTTTATCTGCATAAACATAAGTAAAGGTGACTATAGCCAAATAAAAGGGCTGATTATTCTTTTACCTCTACATTGAAGACTCTGGGAAGTGCGAGGTTTGCTGAGATAATGGAAGTGGAAATTAAAAATTCACCGGCAAAGCAGACCCCGCCACCAATCCTAGACATAGCTGGTTGTTCTAAATGAGCAAAACAGGCCCCGACAAAACAGGGCACTCCGACTGCTACTCCAAACACTTTAACTGAGGAGAAATTTTTACAGGAATTAAGTCTGATTAAAGAAGCTATACTTATCCTTTTAGAAGATACCAAAGCGATAAGAGAGAAATCAGAGGAACTGAGCAGAAGGGTTGGTGATACCAAAGTTAGAATCTCATCACTGGAAGATTGGCATGTTAGATCGGAACCCAAACTCCCTGCATTGAGACACAAATTGGAGAAACTGGAGCTAAAATTAGAAGACCTTGAAGGAAGAAGTCGAAGAAATAACATACGGTAGTTGTTTTTGGTCTGCCTGGGTTATCGGAGGGCTCAGACCCGATTCATTTTGCCCAAGTTCTGTGTGAAAACATAGCAGGCTCTTCACCTAATGGACAGAGTTACATTATCGAAAGAGCTCACCGGGCTTTAAGACCCATGCCAAGTAAAGGTGAACAGCCAAGACCCTTTATATTGAAATTTTTAAATTAGCTGGACAGACAACATGTTTTAAATAAAGTTAGATTGGCACAAAATTTAAATTGGGGTGGCAAAAAATTTATGTTACTCAAGATTTACCACAGGCTGTCAGAGTCTGGAGGAGAAATTCACTCCGACAGTTGCTAAACTTATTGCCACTGGAATAAAATTGAAAATAATGTGCCCTGCCAAACTTGTGAGCAAGGACAATAAATCTTACTCTTTTGATTCTCCAGAACAGTCCAAAATCAACTAATGGATTACTTGCAGAACTATTCAAATTTAGGTTGATTGGACTGTTTGGGATCTGTGATCGAAGCAGGTTTCTGTATGAATCCTTTTGCCCGGCTTTACTTCTGTCATTATGGTTGGATTTACATTTGACTTAAAAATAATATAATGGGGCTATTTGGATTACTGTAAAATTAGTCCCAGTTTTATTTAGTTTGAGAATTGTTTAATTTCTGTGCCTGTTGATCGCTATAATAGAAATAGCAGGCATTATAGTTTACTCTCATTTCAGTTTGTTTATTTATTAGTACAGATTGGGAGAGAATGTGGGAGAAATTTGGTCATTTATTTTTAGCTTCAGATATACTTTGACATGTGTTCCATATACAATTATTGTTTTGGGGGCATTTTTGTTGGCTAGAATGCGGCTCTCCTAGGTTGTTTCTCAGTCTAGACATGAGTCGAAGGATCACAGTCAGGTGAAATTTTTCAAAGCCTGCCCAAAAGGTGGTTTCGCAGAACAACCACAAAATCACCATCTGGGCCAGATCTGAACAATTTCACCTTCCTTGTTCATGAGGAAAGTTCAAAGCAAGGCCATGTTGAAAATCTGGGTTAAACATCTTTTAAAACAGCCTTATTATAAACAAAATTTGTTTTTCTACACAAAGAAAAAGTTCTTTTATGAGCAGATTTTCTTCTTTCGTATGGTCTCACAAAAGAAGAGATCTGACAAAAGAAGATCAGGAAGAAGAATCTCACCTTGCAAAAGATTCTTCTTTTGTGAGCTTCTGTTGATATGAAAGAAGATCACTAAACAAAAAAATCTCAAAAAAGAATCATCTTACCTCACGAAAGAAGAAATTCTTTTGTGAGCTTCTTTCGCTAGGAAAGATCACGAAACAAGAAATCACACAAAAAAGATCACACAAGATCACGAAACAAGAGATTTCTTCTTTTATGAGATTCAGTTCTTTTGTGAGCTGAGATTCTCTTTCATGAGACTCATGAAAGAGAATTTCGGCTCACAAAAGAAGAGTTGGGAGCCCTCACTAAGCCTCCCACCTAGGATTTAACAGATGTCCCCAAACCATAT
This sequence comes from Neoceratodus forsteri, assembly GCA_016271365.2. Lineage (NCBI taxonomy): Eukaryota > Metazoa > Chordata > Ceratodontiformes > Ceratodontidae > Neoceratodus > Neoceratodus forsteri. Next base: position 164,891,738 of record JADMNL010000025.1, on the reverse strand, counting down.
TTTAGGGTCTTTTTTCAAAAAACAAACACCAGAACCAAGTTAATCAGGTCTTGATCAGCTAGATTCATGTGTTTGTTTTTCTCTAGGGCATAATTTTTATGTGTTTTCAAATTTTTGGGGGGGACTAAAACAAGATGGCTACCATCCAAAAGAAGAATGTTTTTCTCACAAAAGAAGAATCTTGGTTTATGAAAGAAGATTCTTCTTTATGAGCAGGGAATTCTTCTATCGTAGCAGACATGTAAATAAAAGAATGCTCAGAACCAAAATGTCAAATCATTATAACTCAGGAGTGGTTTACATTTTTTTTCAACAAACCAAAAAAAGGCATCTTTCTTGGGCAAACCCCTTCTACCTTGAGAATGTCAAAACAAAATTCCAAACCATCTAGGCTGTAGGTGATGGCACAACCCCCCCTCCGGCTTTTCCACTTTTTGCACTATCCGGATCTCGGAATCTGGACAGCCAAACATCACAAAACTTACCAAATCAAAAGACCATGCCCTTCAGACTGCAGATGCAAAATTTCATGCAATTACATTGAATGGGACAACGCTATTAAGGAGCAAAAATAGGGTTTCAACATTAAACACCCTACTCAACCCTATTTTTATAAAATATTATAAGGGCACAGTAGCAACCCCGTAGTTAGGCTTGGAATAAGCTGTTTAATGTTACACCCCAATGTTTGACTTAATAACTTTGGCATTGTTTGAAAAAATAGCCAACAAATTTGACATGTGCCATCAGGTTGCCAGAGATTCAAGACATGAAATGTTTCGTGACAGTAACTTGTTCAATTTTCGAGATAAGGAGTGACAAAAACAGAAAAACACGCTTTGGTTTCCTATACTTAACATTGGGTATTTTTGGCTCTCATCTGCAGCCTAGATGGTGTGGAATTTTTTCATGAAATGTTTAGGGTTGAAGGAGCCCGTGCTAAGGGTATGTCTTTGGAAGGTTTCATGAAAAAACATTATATGGTTCCAGAATTATAATAATTTTAGTGTTAACATCCTGATGTGAATGGTTAAAATAAAATTACGACTGCTTATTTTCATGATTTACCTCTTGTGCTGACTAAATACTAATCATGTCAGCAACCATTTCATTTCTCATTTTAAACTCACAAACACTTAAATGCATAAAAATAATCTTTTTTTAAAAAACAAACACTCAAACCTATCTAAACAGGACCTGCTTAGCTAGATTCTGTTCAAACCTAGCTAAACAGGACCTATTTACCTAGATTCTGTTTTTTTTTTTTTTAATGAACTTGCCAGAAATACTTTTCTGTACATCCCAAAATCCAGGTCATCCAGCTTAGCAAGAGGAGCTGTTGACCTGCATTCTCTGTATAAGAATAGTGGGATTTTCTTGAGTTCCTGCAGCTGCAGCTGGAACTTGTGCTGAGGGCTGCACTGAGGGTAATGAGTTGCCAATCCTCTTTGGTTGAATTACTGTTAGAAAAAGACAAATGCCTCCACTTCTCTCTCTCTCTCTCTCTCTCTCTCTCTCTGTCTCCACCTACCTATTTATTTGTTAAGCAGTTCAGGGTGCCCACCCCTGGTACCACTTCTTTCTCCCCTCCAGGTCATCCACCCTCCCTTCTCAATGATTAATTTATGTTTTTTATAAGTGGACCGGGGTGCCCACCCTGGTACCACTTGTCTTGTCCCCCCCTCCCCACCAGGTCACCCACCCCAGTCTGATTTTCTAAGTGCCAGCACTGGGTTGCCCACCCCTGGTGCCACCAATCACCTGACATTGGGATGCTCAATCTCCAGTGTCAGAATGTCAGAGTCCCCTGCAAAGATGAAAACTGTCCCTTGTTGCTTTTTTTCCTGCAAAAAAGAAAACGGTCCTTCATCGATCTGACCCTTCCCCCAAACCTCCCACTCAGCACCTACTACTCCCACACACCCAACACACCCTCACTCACCTGAACATGTCCCATGGCAAAGATCCACTCTCTGATTGAAAACACATTTTGCTGCCAGAACCGGCGACTGCAATATGAGAAACTAAGGTACTGTAAGTGTGGTTCAGTGTATTTCAATGGGGTTTTGAACTTTGTGTATAACTTTGTCATTTTTGTATATTGTGACCCCAAATTTTCAACATGGCCTTTCTGGGACCTCACCTCATGACCAATGGTGGTGGAATTATGCAAATCAGGCATTTCCACCTAACCACACGGCGAGCATGGGGAGGAAACATGAGATGGATCACTAAAGACCTCCTTCAGCTAATGAAGGTTAGAGACAAGAAATGGGCTGCTCACAGAGCCTCTCCCTCTCCCCAGAATGAAAATCCATCACCTACGTATCCTCTGTAAGCAGAAAATTAAAAGATGGAAGACCAAATTCCTCCAAAATGTCCAATCCTGAAACCTTGGAAACCTTAAAACCTTCTGATTGGTGATTAACTCCTGATTGCCTTGGAGGGCAGACAGGCTGCCATCAAGTTTAACTTGGGGATGGGACCCACATCTACCCCATCTAAAGTGGCAACTGCCCTCAATAACAAATTCACGGACCTGACTGCCCATCTCAAACTCCCCTATTATGACCCGACCAGCACCTGCCTGACCTGGATGAGTACCACCCAACCACAACGTGCTTTTATTTAAAAGCCATCACCCTCAATAGACCCACAAACTCCTGATGAGTCTCCTTAACCATGGAAGCACTGGGAGTGAGGACCTCTCTCCCAATTTTACAGCTCATAGCCCATGCCATTGCCAAACCACTGACTGCTGTTTTTAACCACTCTCTTACCTCATGCACCATACCCACAACTTGGAAACAAGTCAAAGTTGTCCCCATCTACAAGTCTGGGGACCCCTATCAGTGGAAAACTATGGACCTCTATCCATTCTCTGCCACCTAAGCAAACTCTTTGAGAAAGCTGTACACCAACAGATCTCCAATTGTGTGGCAAAGTACAACTTCTTCTGTTCACAACAACATGGATTTAGGAAAGGCCACGGCACCATCACAGCCCTGGCCTGCCTCACTAATCATATCCTATGCAATATGGACAAAGGCAAGCTCTTTGGTACAGTTTTTGTAGACTTTTTAGTTAAAATTTTTATTAATTTCAAAAATTGTACTCAGTTTTTGTGGACTTTTTCAAGGCTTTCGACATGGTGGATCACAATATGCTCACTAACAAACTGAGCTGCCTTGGCCTCTCTGCCCTGGCCACCGCTTGGTTCCAAAACTATCTACCTAGAATGTCTGCACCAGAGATTCCCCCTCCCCCTCCTGGGAGGTTCTCACTGGAATCCACCAAGGCTCCTTCCTTGGACCCATCCTGTTCTCCTTATTTATAAAGTTGCTTCCTGAAGACAGCATCATCTGCAGTTCTCTCCTGTACACCAATGTCTTAGTCCTATTCCACAGTGACAAAACATCAGCCAACCTGTCTACTACTCTCACTTACAACTAGGGTGCCATCCATCAGTGGTTCCTCATAAACAGGCTTTTGTCAATGCCAAAAACACTAAAGCCATGCTTTTTGGATCCTAGCCCAGGCTTACCAGACCAGACAGTAATCTTCTTACAATCCTATCCACTGAGCCCCCCTCCCGGAGACAGTGACTACCTTCAAATACCTCAGAGTCACCTCGATCCTGCTCTAACTTTGGTGACTGCACTGAACTCTTAGTATGGTGCATAAACAGAGATTAGGAGTAGGGTACAGGCTTAAAGGGGCAGAAATGTGTGCTGGTTGGCAGCAGTTAGTTATGTTCCTATTAACAGGAATGAAATTCATACTTCCAAATGATCCGTGATTAATCAGGCCTGAATAACCACTGATGTAAAAATGTCTTCAATTGTTTTCTTTTATGGGCAGTATTCTGTACAGCTCTTTCATGGAACCAATAATTTGGAGTTTTCATTATGTCATGGTTTGTGTATAGAATGCTAAGCATGAGCTGTTAACCTATTAGAACCATGCTTAGCATTCTTTACACAATCTGTGACAAGGTTAAAACTCCAGCCCACTGGTTCCATGAAGAGAACAGTAACAGAATGCTGCCCATAAAAGCAAAACAATGCAAAATAAAGTTGTTCACTTCACTGTTTATCCATGTACAGTTAAATATGGATCATTTAGGAGATTGAATATTGTTTTTGAAAATAGGAACATTACAAGCAGCTGCCAATTAGAAATAATTTCCTGTCCTCTTTAAAGATTACCTGAATCCTGAGTCTAGGCTCGCCATCACCCAAGGCACCTCCCCCTACTAGACTACTGCTCCCCCATATACACTCAAACCACATCATCTGGGCTTAGCAGGTTAAATACAACCTACAGCATTTGTAGGTTTGTACTGATGGCACCCTACTCAACTCACCAATGCACCCTATACCAGATGACCAGGTGATTCCCCATCAGGCCCACTGCAACTACCGCCTAGGTTGCTTCATGGACAAATCTCTTGGGAAAAGATGCAGCCCCCTCACTCCCCTACTCAAGCTTAAACCTTGCCACTGGGGCTTCTGGAATTCATCTAGCCTGTGCCCTCAGGTCACACACGGATGGGACAAAAGACAGTCTCTTCATAGAGAGCTTATGTTAGGCCACATTTGGAATACGCATCTCAACTTGGGTGTCCTTATAAAAAACATAACTGTATACAGCTCAAAAGAGTACAACGGAAATTTACCAAACACATTCATGGGGCCCAATTCTAGAAAAGTTATGCCTGGCATAACAGCACTTGCGTCAAGCAGAATGGTGCATGTAGCAACTGACGCCAGCAGTTGTGACATGCGCAATTCTACAAGGTGGCCTGCAACATGTCGCAGGCCACTTACACCAAACAGCTGTTATGCCAGCAGTTGCACCATAAACTCCCTGCGACATCGTGCCAGGAGGTTTATGGCAGCAGTTGTGCCGCATTCCAGAAGGGCAGCAACAAAGTCCCCAATGTCAGTATTCTATAAGAACCCCTGGAGGAGAACAGGCAACATTATGGATGCCCCCCCGGGGGTCCTGTAGACCCACCTGCAGTCATGCCACAGTTGTCCTCCCTCCCATGCCCAGCATATGCCAGTGGGTGCCACGCAGGGCTACCCACACCAACTGCCCCAAAGTGTACATGTAGTGCTCCGCAGGGCTACCCACACCAACTGCCCCAAAGTGTACATGTAATGCCCTGCAGGGCTACCCACACCAACTGCCCCTGAAGTGTTCATTCAGAGCCTCGCAGGGCTGCCCACACCCCCAGCCCCCGAAACCCCTTGTGAATTTGCCCCACAGGGTGGCACTGTCATCCCCACCCATACCCGACCCTAGTTGCAGCTGCAAATGCAGCAAATACCCTGCCCTGGTAGTCTAGTGGCCCCCAACCATGCCAATACCCCAGCACCCCCCCACCTGTCCCCAGCCAGCAACTGGCACAGCCCACCTCTCACCTCCATGACCAGCCACCGACTGAGTTCCGTAGGAGCGCTACTGTAAAGACGCACTCAGAAACTAATTTCTGAGCATGTCTTTTCTGTACCTGCTCCTACTGAACTCAGGCAGCAGAGCATTTCATGTACACTTCAGGGGCAGTTGGTGTGGGCAGCCCTGCGGGGTGCCAATGTGGCTTGCTGGGCATGAGGGGGGGACTTGTGAGTTGCGGTGTGCCTATTATGGCTTGCGACATGCTCACCAGGTGCACCCTCTCTTCGGCGTACCTGGCCGCATGTCGTAAGTCACAGGACTTAGCTGCGGAGACCCTGCCCCTTCTAGAATAGGGTGCAGGGTCAAAGTCGCAGTTACAGTTGGCGCAAGTTGTGTTCGGTGGCGACTTGCACCAACCTTCTAGAATCGGGCCCATGGTCTTCGTAACAGCTCTTAAGACAGCCAGTTGAAAAACCTTCATCTTATGCCCTTAGAAACACATTGTTTAACAGGAGATCTATTATTGTTATATGACATTATCCAAGATCCTTATTTAATGTTGGAACTTGGTCTTAAGTTTAAGGATACAGCCCACTATACCAGAGGTCATTCTTACAATTAATCAGTCAACATTTCCAATGTAACAAAAGGAAATATTTTTTAACCCTTAGGGTAGTGAGCCCTTGGAACAGACTTCCAGAAGAGATAATTATAAGCAAAACCAAGACTGAATTTAAGAGGCGTTTGGATAATTTCATTCTAGCCAATGTTTCTTTAGCTTATTACACCTATTAATTCCTTGGAGCACCTATGGGCATCACCAGCCTTCTTGCTCCTTGTCATTCCTTAGTATGTTCCTTAGTATGTTCAGTCACAGCAGCTCTATGGGACAGCCTGCCTGCCCCCTACAGGCTCTGGGATCACACCCCATGTTCAAATCCCACTTAAAGTCCCTTGAGGAGACAGTCACATGCTTCTGCTTTCTGGGCTGACTAACTCTCCCCCACCCCGGAGCTGCTGGTTGGCCCCCTCTATACCACCATGTTTTATTCTTTATATATGTACCCACATACAGTATTGATACTGCTCTGGCTCAGCAAGACTCCAGAGACCCAAAACCCTAATGTTTTTTTCCCCTTTGCTGCTTGGGTGGTTGGGGAGGGGAGTTAGGGTTGGAAACCCTAATGCCACATTTCCTACTTTTTGCATTAAGTTACCAACTGGTGCATTAACACAGTTTTTGCAAAGATAAGGGGCTGTCCTGATGGATCAAAAGTACTAGAGCATTAACTCTGGCTCAGTCTTGCATCCACTTTTGTTTATAATGCTCGTGAATGACCTCCAGCAATATGCACTGAAATAAATGTGGACTAATCTGAATAGCAAAATGTTCTACAGTAGCCCGAACCCTGAAAGAGACCCTAACAAAAAATTATAAAATTGACAGAAACAATTCTGAAAGCTGACTTTTCTGAAGGCAATTCCAGCCATGATGTTATCTCAGTACAACGTCATGGTCTAAAATTAAAGTGAAGAAAAGCCTACATATGCAGCCTTTTTTAAATTCTGCTGGATCCATTTTATATGTTCTATAAGACACTGCAGGGTGTATGTTATTCTGAATAATATCACTTCTTGGGTGGTGTAAGGCTCTCAGCTATGGCTCATGTCTCACAGCACACCCAAGGCAAGATGTTATCCCAGCATAACACATGCCCTGTTGTATCTCATTGCTTAATTACAGGGATAATTACCTGCAGGCTGCTGCTAAATACAAAGAAAACTAAAGTAAGGATTTTTTTTTCTAATAAATATGGAATCCATGTGAACTTTCATATTCATACAACTGTTAGGGGGTCTCTGGAGAAAGCCCAAGCTCCAAGTATTAAATGTTTGGAGGTGGGGTATGACTTGACCTCATCTCACATTTGACCAACACTTACAACACATAGCAACAGCCATACACAAAAAGACTGGCATGTTGTAAGCTCAAACACTGCTCTTGACATGCAACCAGAAAACGGATCCTAATGCCATGTCATTTACCCACCCAGGAGAGACGAGGTGATCAACAGGGCGTATACCAAACAACACTGTACGAGCTGTCATCTAAAACCAAGCATGCAGGTTTGCACTGGATGTTGGTTGCACAACACAAGAACTGTGACCTACATACCTATAAGTCACTTGGCATCCAAGCACTCAGGGATAAAAGGGTGTTGCACTGGGCGATGTTGATATGTAAATGTACTCAGGGCACGCCCCTGACTTTCTGAATCATCTGCACAGCAAAATTAGCTTGTATATACAGGTTAAGGTCCATGTCCTCAAAACAAAGGAAAATGTGGGTAAAAGGCATATAGCATTGCTGCACCCAGGAAAGGGAATTCCTGCCATTCTGTATGATGAGTGTGGAGCAGCCTCGCCCAGTTCAAGCCAGCTACGTGTAAGTATTTAGATAAAACATTCAATGCCCTCATGGTATAAAAGATAAATTATAAAGACATCTTTAGTGAGTAGCTGCCAAATGGGAAGAAAGAAAAATCAACTCGCTCTCGAATATCCGGCATTGAAATGTATTGAGGTGCTCAAATAAATTTATTAAAAGCAGTTTACCAACTTTATTGTTAGTTTCTCTGTGAGGAAGCTTACTGCAGTGAAAACCTACTTAAGTCTGTTCATTTTTATCTGCCACCTGGTGGGGGGGGGGAGGGACTGTATTTTTGTACCTAGGGGCAGCCGTGTCAATCTCTTCCCTTCCTGGTACTTGCCTCCCCCCCATGCTGGCATACGCTCTGATGTATGCACAGGGAGGCACAGAACTGCGTGCCCCATTACTGTCAATGGGATGAGTTTGTAATGCAGACTTCTATGTGTTACTTAGTAATTGGCAGGTAATTAAGGACAGTGCTTGATTGGCAAGTCCATTGCTAATCAAGTGCTGTTCTTATCAAGTGCTGTCCTTAATTACCTGCTAATTTCTAATTACCACATAGAAATCTACAATCTCGTGACATTGGCAGTAGGGCATGTTGTCCTCACACCCTCACTGTGCATACATCAGAGTGTATGCCAGCGGAGGTGGGGCAAGCATCACTAAAGGAAGGGATTGGCTTGGTGGTGCCTTGGGGCAAAAAATACGATCCCTTCCGTCTGGACTAGAGGGCAATAAAAATGATTACACCTACCTAGGTAAGTATTTGCTGCAGGAAGCTTTCTCACAGAGGAAGCATTTACCACAGAAAACAACTGGTAAATCACTTTAAAGTGCATACAGGCAGTGTAATGAAGCAGCAGCCCTACCAAAATTAATTGTTTCATGCCTAAAGACACTTTGTCAAGAGTCCCATCCTCTGCCTCCCTCTTTTGTTTCTGGGGCCATGTAGCATCACTGTAGATCCCATGTAAGTTTCAGACTACTGATGTGCTTTAAATAAAAAACCCAACCTGGGCCCAGTCTTCCAGGAACGCAGCAGTGTATGCCCTCAGTTCTGTTATAACCCCAGATCCTAGCTGCTTCCCCAATGTCTTTTTTTTTTTTTTAGCTTTATGCCTACTCTCTCTGGCCCTTTAGGACTCTCTCTGGTGTGGTCTCTTGACTAGCCAACTCCCACTCTGCCTGAGGCCTCCCCAGACCTAGCCTCCATCCTGGGATCTCTCCTCACCCTACTACTGACCCCCCAACTCCCAGCTCTGAGCCCCCAAGGTGGGACTGCCTACTCCTCTGGCACGCTGTCTAGCATCTAGTAGGGCCGCCGGAGCGGGGATGAGATTCAGAGGCTGCCTAGGGTAGACCCGGCATTGAGCCTGGGGGTCGTCCACTGGACCCACCTTCATCTTCCAGGGTGCCAGGGCCTTTTTCTTGTTCGAGTTCCCAGAGGTGTGAATGTACAATGACACCCAGTGCGTGATGGGCCGCGGCTGCGCCCATCTGCAGGACATCCGCCACCACCTCCATACCCCATGTACATGCCCAGCTAGTTGCAATGCTTTCAGTCTCCACTGGGAGCCGGAACTGCAGGATGCACAACTCACTCTCCCCAGGAGAGGAGAGTAGTCCATTGGACGCTCAATCCTCTCCTCCCCAGCTAACCTCCAGTGACCCGAATCTGCTCTCGAACATAGGTCGCCGGCATGGCATGAGGTAAGGCTAGTGCCTCAACCCTCAGCGCCACCAAGCCAGCTCCCCAATGTCTTGTTAAATGGAGTAGAACAGCACAGTACTCACATTGTGTCTGGGCACTCATTTCAGGATGTGCAGCATCGGACATGATGCTATTTGGGGACAGGACTAATGAAGAAGAAGAATCAACATTTATATATCACTTCTCATGCGCATTGTTTCCTAAGCACTTTTAAAAGGAAACAGACTGGTAGTGAAGTAAGGGTTAACCCATGACAAGGCATGGGCTTACTGAAAATTAATGTCCATGCCGGGGGTGAGGCATGAGGCCAAAGGCTGAGTGACTTCAACTACCAAGCATGGATTAATTCTCAGTAAACCAAATGGACAACTTTATTTTAGAGGTTTACCTAAATAAATATATATAAAAAACACTGTCTACATGCATTTGTGATAAAAATAGTTCTTCTACCTAATGGTTTTGTCCTACTGAGGATGCTGTAGTTGTAGTTCTCCACTAGGTGGATAACTGCATGAACCAGTTTTATGGGAAAGAGAATGCTGGCCAGGACACTGGGGAAATTCCTCTACTCTTCATCAGATTCCCAGCATGTCAGCGACACCCGGTGGAGACTGGGTGTACACTGGCCGGGACCACACACTGACAGGGGAAGGTGAGAGTGGATGTCTGTGGGATGTGCATGTGAACGCACATGTCTCACTCTGACGTTACTGTATGTCTGTGCCTCTAGGGAGAAACCAGGAAGCAAAAATCCTTTGGGTCAACAGCATGGCGTTGCCCGTGGATCTCCACCTGAATGATGCCCCAGGCATAAGCCTCAGCTGGGACCTCAGGTGGATCTCAGATTCTTCCGTTGGGAAGCCTTGCTCAGAGAGCAAGCTGTGGGCCTCCCAGACTGGGCTACATGGGTGGGAGATGCCGGGTGGAAGGTAAGGTGCAGATAGAGGGGGTACAGCCCACCTCAACCCAAGAGCGTAAAGTTAAAAAAAAAGTAAAACAGGGCTCTGCTGACAGAAATATGTCACTTAATGACGCCAGTGGTTTACAGCATCAGCCCTTAGATGTCTTGCAGCAGCACACAGAGCCCGAGTTTCAGAAAAGGTTCCTGCACTGTCTAATGCAGCTGCTGGTAGGCCTCTACGCACTAGAGGTGTTCCCATCCACCCCACTTTGGAAATGGATAGAAGCAGGACCCCACTGGAAATGGGATGTTATATCTCAGCTGGGCCATCCTGGGTAAATAAATTTAAAAACCAGTTAATGACCTCCTTCAGTATGAGTGAAGTGAACCCCCCCCCACCTCCAGTACATCACCCCTTTTATAGTCCAGCCTTCTGTAATTAGTAGTTTGACACACAGAAGAAAATATCTTAGGAATCTGTAAAGAAAAAATAATGTGAAAAAATGCGATGTACTTCTCAGGATGACTTTGTCACGTGTTAGCCCAGCTTAACTTGAAAGTTATGGCTCTTTCTATAGGCTCATTCACATGGCAGGGCAGCCCTTGTTTCTTCCAGTTCGAAAACTCTGACCAACCCCCATTCAGACAGCAGCCTTGTGCACCGATGTTGAAGGTGCACATTTCTGTCCCGGCATTGTCACTGTGCAGGCTGGGTATAGCATGAGAGAGTGGTGCAGTGGTTGCCGGGTGGTCAGATGGCCAGTGACACCTAAATTACCACGTGATCCCAGGAAAACAAGGATTGTACTCGCACAACCATGTGACGGAAAACAAAACTAAACCAGCGTTCAGACGGGACATAATGCAGTGACCCTGGTGAGGTACACCTGCAGAACAGGATCAGATTTTGCCGTGTAAACAAGCCTAATATTTAATCCATTTTGTCCCTTGACAAAGTACACAAGCAGTGTGAAACACTGCAGTGTTTTTAAGGGTGACACCTGCATGCCATTGAACTTATGTAGCAATTGTGAGGATGTATATTGCTTCCACCTGGACAGCCACTTGAGCTGTGCAGATAGAGACTCGGTTTAACATCTCATCTGAAGGATGGCTCCTCCACAGTGCAGCACCCCCTAGTGTGGCACTACAGTGTCATACTATATATTAGCTCAAATTCCTGGTGGGGACAAGAACCCACGACCTCCCAATTTTCCAGCCTCAGAGGTAAAGGTGCAACAAACTGCACCACTGACACTTAAGACAGTAATGTTTTTTTAAGTCAAGGCCCAAAAGGCACTGGAAGAAAACTATCAAAAAACACTTTCCTCTAAACTGGAGGAAAAAAAGCCTTTTTATGCAGCCCATTCTTTGGTAACTTGATAGTCTGGGCCTCTGTGGCATTCTTTGGTTACAAAACATGTAGCCGGATTGTAAAAATATGATTTACGTTGCCCAAAAGATAATCAGATACAAACTGGTTCTGGGAGTGTACCTAATGATGATGATGATGATGATGAAGAAGAGATAGAGGGACATGACAGAAACATATAAGTTTCAAAGGGGGATAAATAGGATGGATAGAAATGACCTATCCACTATACCTTGGGAACATGATTGGAAATTGGGGGGTTAGGAAAAATCTCAGGAAGTACTTCTCTACAGAGAGAGTGGTGGAACAATGGAATAGACTGCATAGGGAGGTTGTGGAGGCTGAGACAATCAGAATGGTTCAAGGCTGGGGGAGGGGACATACAGAGTGATAATATGGACTGGGGGCAGCACAACGGGATGTGGGCCAGCCTGTTGTGGCTTCAGGCCTACAGAATTCATATAGTTGATAGCCATTACAAGGCAAACTTACAGAATTTGTCAGCAGATGAGGCTGCTTGGCACACCAGTCTACCCATTTTCACCTGCCTATACTGTCACTGCAGACCCCTACTTGATCTCTGGCTTTGTCCCCTACTTCCCACTAAGATTCCTTGTGCCTGACCCATGCATGCTTGAAACTCATCACTGTTTTTGCCACCATCATCTCCGCTGGAAGACTTCCTGGAATCCACTACTTTTAAGTGAAGAAGTACTTCCTCACTTCTCTCTTGAACTTACCCCTTCTAGCTTCACTGTATGTCCCTTTGTTCTCATGCATCTTTCCTCTGAAAAATACTCTCCTCCTGTACCTTATCTACCCCAGTGAGGTATTTACAGGTCTCTGTCGTATCCCCTCACTCTTCTCTCTTTCAGGGTGTACCTATTGAGGTCCTTCAGTCTTTCCTCGTAGGGCTTCTTATTCAGACCCTGCACCATTTTAGTTACCCTCCTCTGGACTGCCTCCACTCTATGTCCTTCCTGAGATGTGGTCTTCAGAACTGGACACACTACTGCAGGTGGGGTCTCACCGGTGATCTATACAGTGGCAACACCACCTCCTTCCTTCTGCTGGTGATACCCCTCCCTATGCACCCCAACATCCCACTGACCCTATCTACTGCCTTGTTGCACTGCCTCGTCACCCTGAGATCATCAGATATGATTAGTCCCATGTTTCTTTCCTGTCTGGTCACTGTCAGTACATCTTCTCCCATATTGTACTCCACTTCTGTGTTTCTGTGCCCTAAGTACATGATTTTGCACTTTTTCGCACTGAATCTCAGCTGTCCTTCCCTTGACTACTCCTCAAGTTTTCTCAGGTCTCTGCACATTCTTTCCACCCTCTCTGGATTGTCCACCCTATTTCAGATTTTAGTGTCATCTGCAAAGAGGCAGACCTTCCCTTCCTGCTCTTTTTCAATGTCACCTATAAAAACATTAAAGAGCACTAGTCCAGTACTGAGTCCCATGGCACCCTGTTGGCGACTATCCCTTCCCCTGGAATGAACTCTGTTTACCACCACCCTCTGTCATCTATCCCTTAACCCTTTTGTCACACAGTTTATCACCTTTGGACCCACTCATAAGCTACCCAGTTTCATAATGACCCTCCTATGTAGAACAGTGTCAAAAGCCTTACTGAAATCTAAGTAGGTCACTTCCACCGCCCACCCTGATCTATTAACCTGGTCACCCAGCCAAAGAAATCGATCAGATTTGCCTGACATGACCTCCCCACCGTGAATCTGTTTTGTCTCAGGTCTTGCAACCTGCTGGATTCAGGATACTGCACTATCTATTTAGACAGAAGTGACTCCATTAGCGTCCCCACCACCGATGACAGGCTGACTTGCCTATAGTTAGCCTATAAACTTGACGTTTTCGGCCATCACATTCTATGGACAGTACCTGTGTATTCATGAAGCTCAACCTGGGATGACTTGTGGTTATTAACCTAGATCTAGAAACATGATGATCAATATTTTGTTGTTGGTTTAGGGTATATTTCTTCAGAAAGAAAACAATATTTTGTTCTCTGTGGTGCCTGCTTTCAGGGTCTTTGATTCCAGTATTTCCTGTGTCAGGATTATTTGTAGCTCATGTTCTGAGTCTTGCAAAGATTAAAAGGTGGTGGCTATGGAAAACTTTAGACTACCACAAGTGTTTAAGGACCCCTAGGAGATGGCCGCAGCACTGTGTGGACTGCACGGCTGCATAGGCAAGGCAAGGCAGATTTTATTTTTTATTTTACAATCTTTGGCCAGGAAAGACGCAGTAAACTGAAGCTTGTTTCCAGGTGCATCCTGGGAGCACAGGGGTGTTAAGTGACTTGCTCATGGTCACAAAGTTTGCAAGTGGTGGCTGTGGGATTCAAACCCAGTTCTCCAGGTTTGCAGCTCATTGCTCTTAGCCACTACACTATACTGCCTCTCCCATACTGTCTGTTTATCAAGCACAGTTTCCCTGTGGCTCAGCACACTGTACAATCAATAAATAAAATGAATCATAAGCGTACAACTGTTTAAGATTACAAATTGTAAAACAGTATTAGCAAAATCTGCTTTCATACTATACTGGGTATGCATGCTAGAATAAATGAATATGCTTTAATAGAAGACCTTAAAGGCCTCTACTGAGCTAGCAGAATGAACGATCTTGGGTAGTGTATTCCAAAGGAGTGGAGCTGCCATATCAAACACCCTATCCCAGACTGCTTTAAATGACAGGAGGGGACCATGAGCAAGCCTGAAGTAAAGGGGCTAAGGTGGTGGTGGTAGTAGTAACCAGGAGATTTTTCAAGTTATGAGGACCCAGGGCATGTAGGGCCTTCAATGTCATCAAGCAAATCTTGAAGGTCATGCATCATCGCACTGGCAGCCAGTGCTGAGCACATAGGATGGCATCACATCAAGCCCTAGATAATCCTATGTATAAAACATTGCAGTAGTCTAGCCAGGAGGTGACAAAGGCATGGTGTATCTTCAACAGATCACCTGGTGTCAGATGCAGTTTAATCCAGGCAATGTTCAAGATGATAAAATTAGTTCAGACTACCGCTGTCACCTGCTGTCTTAGTGTCTGCTTGTAGTCCAAAGTAATCCCAGATTCTCCACCATGTCTGCAGCTCTGAGGTGGTTGTCTGGCCAAAGATGGTAAGGCTTCTAATCCCTGTCATCATTGGCCCACACCAAACTGGCTCGGCAATCAAAACCTCTGTCTTACCAGGGTTGAGACACAAGCAGCTGGAGGCCATCCAGATGTTGACCTCTCAGAGGCACTGCCCTAATACAGAGGTGACTTGTCCCCCATCAGGAGTGCAAGACAAGTAGAGTTAAGTATCACCTGCATAACAGTGAAACTGAACACCACGCCATCTAATGACTTCCCCTATGGCAACATATACATGGTAAACAACATCGAGAAGGCAAGGATCAAGCTTTGAGGAACACCACAGAACAACACAGCCCCTCCAGATGTGAAATTCCCTAGAACAAGCAACCTGCTGTGTACTTCCAGTAATTTAGGGCTCGAACTAACACAGAGCAGTGCCAAAGAGACACACAGTGTTCTTCAGGAAATACAAGAGTACCCCATGGCCTACCATGTCAAATGCTGAGGAGAGATGCAAGGGGACCAATATGGAACATAATTCTCAATCCCTCAGCATGAGAAGATTATGTGTCACCCTGATGAATGCAGTCACCATGTTATGACGGGGCCTAAACCCTGACTGGAGAGGCTTGTAGATGTCATACTGTTTCAGGTGAACCTCAAGCTGTGCCATCCCCACCTTCTCGACAATTTTCCTAGAAATGGGAAGGTTTGAGATGGGTCTGTAATTCGAGAGCTTGTCAGGGTCTAAAGATGTTAACCTAAGCTGTTGTCATGCCTTATTGGTTAAAGGAGAAGAACTGCACTGAATCTACAAGTAATGTTTCCCCCTTCTGTTTCTTCTCCCACCTGTGTGGCTGGCAGGTGGGCTTCAGCTCTCCCTTCGGGAGGGCTCACATCCACCCCGTGACCATGTTGCTCTCTCCCAACCTCCCTCGGTGAGTCACCCACAGATTTCCCCACGTGGAGGAGCTAGGGAGGGGAGGGCCATCCTCCCCCCTGGTGCACACAATCCAGTTGCCGAGGGTTGAACTGAGGGTTGCGATCATGGTCCACACTTCATATAACCTGCCGGCATTCCTGTTTTCCATTTTTTTCCCCTCCCCACTGCTGGGCCTGCGCCCGTCAGCTTTCATTTGAAAGTGGAGCATGCTTACCTCTGAGTCCCACAGCACCCTCCATCATTGGTGTCTTTCTGGCTGTTCTGTTTTCAGGCCTCCACCTGGGGGCAGTTATTTGGTGGGACTGCCTAGCCACCCTCCCCGGGAGAGGAGAGCTGTCCTCTGGATACTCGATCCTCTTCCTCCTTGGCTGACCCCACTGCAACCCGCATTTGACACTGAACATGGATCACCGGTGTGGCAGGAGGTAAGGCGCAATGCCTCAGTCCTCCACGCCACCAGAACGGCTTATGCTGTTTTCTGATACTGGTTCAATTCCTATAGCTATCCTATCTGGTGTGTCTGATTTACATGCAGTTGGTAAGAACCATTTTAGACCTGTATGATGTGATTTGTATCCCTGTTCTTCTCTTCCATTGTTGGCACAATGCATTAGCATTCTGCTACAGAACTCTGTCGCTGACACGGACATAAACTTCATCATACAGTTCTAAAATAGTACTTACCACCAAACTGCAAAAGCAGAAATGCCCACTGAGTTTACTAAAATGCCTGTATAGATGGAACAATAATATAATTGTAACCCCTACAAATGGGGGTTCCTAAAAAACTTCCGGAGCTCATTTAAATGCTTCATGCCTGGCTGGTGTTGACGTTCAGCTGTTTCAAATGGGTAGCCAGTGGCGCTTTTAAGGCCTCTGTATACTGTCCCTTTAAGGGCTGCCTGTTGCAGTCATAATTAGTTGAACTGGGGGGGGGCTGTGTGGTTGTATGCCCGAGTCCTACCCGGGCTGCTGAGTAAGCGCTCCATTCTGCCATCGCTACTGGTGCGGAGGGAGCCCTGTTAAAAGAGATAATTACTTGCCAGCAATCCTTTTGAATAGTGATGATAATGTAAGTTGTTCTAACCTGCTTCATTTGCAGCCAGGGACTGTTTTGATTATCCCCTCCATTTTGGTCCAGAGCTGCCGAATTGGACCAATCAGTACCTCGGGACTCCTTTGGGCGGCTGACCAATGGGGAACTGCTTGCCATTTAGAAAGGCATTATGGGCTATAGCGCTTTTTCACACCACTGAGAGCAGGAGTGAATGACTGGCAGGTGACGCCAGCCAATCGAATCGGGTAGCACCCGAATTGGAAGGAGTGCCCCGTGCTCCTGGGGGCAGATGCGTTGTGGCTGAGGAGAAGAAAAGGAGCTCTGTGCTTCTGCGCTGGTGGAGTGTTCACGTGGGAAGCGCGTGAAGGCCTGAGGCGGCTGTTTTTGCCCTTTTGAGTGATTCGGACTGAATCCACCAGCGTGCGGTCGGAGGAGGCTGGTGCCAGCCCAGCTACCTACCAGGCTCAACCTGAGAGGACTGGAGAATCTGCTGAATGGCGCTTCGGTCCACCCATTGATGTTGAAGCTACCCGTTTACTGCCGAGTTTACTGGTTGTGTGGGGCCTAGAAGCAGCTACCTGGTATGGTACTCCTCTGTTGTTTGCAATATAAATGTGTGAAGAGGCTGGTGAAATTCAGGCTCAGCCCTGCTGGTGGTGACGGAACGGTATTTGATGGAGCCGTGATACTGAATCAGGGTAGCTCCCTGCTAGCTTGCAGACAGTGGCCTCAGGTTGTTTTGTTATACTACTGACTGCCTAATTGAACTTTCTTCCCATTCTGACCTGCTCAGCATTGTAAAGGTTGCTCGTCAGGGCCCCAACCAGTTGCCACGCTGGACTAGCCATTAGGCTTGGGTACCCAAGGACAGCAAATATTAGGTTCAGGCCTGTGCACAGAGCCCAGGTAGATAGGTATAGTGATAAGCCAATCACCTTGATCCCCCTTCCATTGTTATTTGCCTCCATGAAAAATCAGATTGTTTGTTTTACAACTATACCCTGGCTACTGTGTGCCTTACTGGTGAACTGCTGCATAGTGACTGTGATATAACTGTACCTTACTTTACAGGGGGTCCCTGGAGTGAGCTGAGAGATACTAGCCGGGGGGTAAGTGTACTGGGGAAAAGTATTGATGGTACCCCGTGTGAGCCACTAGGGGAACAAAAGGGGGTTGCAGTAACCCAGAGGGCTGTGACTGAGGCAATCTCAACAGTATTAACCCCGACCTCTGGGTGGAGGCACCCGTCAATGGATCTGGGCCCCTCACCCTGTCTCAGTGAAGGCAGGCAGGGGTAGTAGCCCTAAGGGTACCGCCCCCTGGGGGTTACATAATGTTTTTTTTTTCAGGAGGGATTGAACCACTGCTTTTTTCAGGGCGTCAGGAAAAGCTCCCTCCCTCAAGGAACACCTGATATTCTCAGTGAAAACTGGATTAATCAGTCTGCCCACAGTGCAGAAGAGCTGAGCTGGCCTATTCCTTCCTGCAGTGATCATCCTTAACAAGAACTATGTATTTTCCAGGAAGATTGCCCCGATTACTCACCATAGTGAGTCCTCAGTGCCACTCTGTCCTCCCCTGAATGGGACTTTTGCCAAGAATGCTCCAACTTCTGCCCTTTAGTTTTCAACCGCCTCAGCTCAACACAATACCATGGCATAGGACTCTGTTCCCAGAACCTTAGCTAAACAGTTGCTCTCGAAGGGGGTGGAATAAATAAAGAGGTGGAAGAGGGCGGACTAGATGGACCTGAGAGTCTTTTTCTGCCATCAAGATTCTATGATCTCACTTCTTCCTGGTTCTCTGCCACAAAGCTTCTGAAGAAGGACCTGGTTGGTTTGAAAGCTAGAGCACTTTGTTCTTTTCTGTAACATCCATGTTGGTCCAATAAAAGGTATCAAATCATTTGTTTCTGGATTTGGTTCTCTGTGTCATTTCCAAATTTCTCAACAAATGATCGCTGCTCTGCATATCTCCTCATCCTTTAGAGATTATACTCTACTGCAAGAAAATTGCAAAAGCTAAACAGGAACACGTTCGATGAAAATTACAGGGATGAAGATGTGTGGCTTGAGGCTCTAAATCCACATTCTGTATGGGGCCCCAGAAAGAAGTTTTGCACAGAGCCCCTGAATTGCTAAAGTTAGCAGTTATGATTACCAAAGGGCAGTGCTGGAATTAAACTTTATGAACTTTGGGGAGCTAGTGGGCCCAGAAAAGGGTTATATCTTTAAACTGAGCTGCCCCCTGCCATTATAAGTCAATGGCAGTGATGCATGATTACTGTGGCTTACTTCAGAGCTAGGGGTGTCGAGCCCTGGCAAACACCCCTGTAATTCCACTACTGCCAAAGGGTAAAGCATATACAGCACAGTATAATAGAGTAGAGTATGTGCCAATCGACTTCTAATTGAATATGTATTATAAAGTGCCTTAGAAATGCTGCCATCTGATTTGCCATCAACATTCTGAGACCCTTACATTAACCTCTGTTACACTGTCATGTACAGCCTGATCAGCACAGTGCATTCATTTTTCCTCTCAGCATTCCACCATCTAGCACTGGAGTGATGCATTCTGTTTCTGAACCAGCATTCTCCAAACAGTTGCTGGATGAACTATTTTATTAAAAATCTCCCTCTCTATGAGGAAAACATTCAAAAGGTACACTTCTAGCACTTTTCTTTTGGAATATTTATGGCAGTCCCAGAGTTAATTAACAGTCAATCTCCCACAGGGGGCCTAATGGCACTTGGCTGTGCCTCATGCCTCATTACACCTTAGGGATTGATTAACAGATCATTAACCTAACCCCTGGTCAAGCCTTATTGTATAAAGGAGAACTACATTGAATCTATCTACAAATAATTTTCCCTGGTAGAAGCTATTTTTTGAATACTGGTTCAGATTCTGTTATTATTCTTGTAGCACCCTCAAAGGTTTCTACACAGCCCAGGGAAAAACTCTAGGAGGGAAAGGGTTAATCCCCCACCCACCCCATGCAGTCAGCCAGCTGGCTGACCACTTCCTGTCCCCCTCTCCCCCTCCCCCTCCCCCTCTTCGACTTTCCCAGGCTTGGGCCTTTGTCCTGGCCAGGCCAGGGCTCTGGCCAATGCCTAAAATGGCCATAAATCAGCCCAAGGTGCTGCCGCAAGCCCTAGGGACCCAACTGACTGGCCAAAGGCCAAGTCCAGCCCAGACTAGAAAAGTGTCTCCCCTGCTAGCCGGAGGGCAGTTCTGGACTGGGTGGCTTACAGAGTGTAGAGCACAGGGGTACGGACGCCTGAAGGCTTACCTGAAGCTTGGGTCTGTAGCTCCTTGGTGGCTGCTCCTCTGTAGCCAGGGGTCCAGGGGCCTTCAACAGCAGCCACAGCAGTCATCCTCCAGACTGGAGGGGTTCAGCAGTCCTCCCAACGTCCAGCGGCAGCCAGGTCCACAGAGTGAGCTCTCTTTCTTTGTCTGCTCTCAGGGCATGCAGTAGTTGTTGGGGGGGGGTATCTCCTGGATGTTGGGTAGTGCCCCTATCTTGGGCTGCCATTGCAGTTCATCTGTCACTTTGCCTGTAGCCTGCATTCCCATTTGGCGTTCATTTATTTGCGGCGGTTCCCCCATCCTCCATTGGTGGAAGGCCCCCATTTGGCATCTTCTGGCTTCCTGGCCCAGTCACATGGTTGCAAGGCATTTGCTTCCCACCCCAGAGCATCCCCCTGGACTGGCTGCTGGCTACTTGGCCATACCAGGCCACATCCCACCATCACAGAGACACCCCACCCCGACCGAGGCAGAGTCCGTGGGTTTGCTGGTGGTGGCGAGCAGCTCCGTCCCCATTGTTTTCCCCCCAGCGCATGTAGTGCCAGCGTGGCTGTGGTCTCCTGTCAAGCTGGAGTCTGCACTGCACCTGAGAGAGTGGGGAAGAGTTTTGAGCCATCGGACTGCTGAGTGCGGCTGTGAAGTGAGTCCAGGCAGAATTTAAGCTCAGGTTGGAAGGTTCTGCCTCACGCCTGCACAAAAGTAAAGGCAAGACGCAGGGTGGAGAGGGGCCTTGGCCATCACTGCTGATAATCTCCTCTACACTCCTCCACATTACAGGACCCGGCCAGGTGGTGAGTGGGCTGTATGCCCAAACAAAGATTATTTATTTCACTTCACACCAAGGGTACCTAGGAAGGGACAGGGGCACTAGAGGATAGGAGGAGAAGGAAGAGTAAGTGAGCAGAGCACCCACCAAGAGGAAACAAGGGGCAACGTGTGGCATGAGCCCCAGTGTCTAGGTTTGGTGCCAGAACTGCACCCCACAGAAGGAGAGGCAGCTGGAGTGACAGTGGGAGGGAGTGATCTTGAGCAGTTAAAAGGGGAGGGTCATCAGCCACAGCTGCCAGAGAGGGCAGAGGGGTAGCGTTTAGCCAAAAGGGGACTATTCATCAGGGGTGGAGTGAAGCCTGGGCCCACTGTGCAGCCAGTCACTCCCCCTTTCATACATATGTAAAAGGTGGGAGCCGGGCCTAGGTAGATTCCCCCCAACCCCACCGAGCCTGCTGAGGGAAAAGAAAGGGGTCTTTTAGGCCCTGGACACACTGGGGAACTTAAAATGGTTTAAGTGCCTTAAAATGGTTTCAATTCCTTAGCACTGTTTGCAGACAGACTACAAGCCCTTAAAATGTTTTAACAAAAGTGTTTTTAAACCCTGCTTGATACCTAGTCTTAAAACTATTTTTAAAAACGTTTTGGAGCTAGCATGGTTTTACTCACAGGTCTGTCCAGGAGTAAAAATGTTTTAAGCTGTAATGGTTTAACTAAAACAGTTCTAGCTGCAGTGTGTCCAGGCAAGCACAGTTCTGTGTGTTGGACTCAACACAAAACAGTTAAAAGGAGAACAGGTTTAACACTGGCAGTGTGGCCACACTAAACCGTTATCAAAAATGATTACTGAGTAGTGTGGCTGCACTGAAATGGTTTAGCTAAACTGGTTTTAAAACCGGTTTTCAAAAACAGTTCTGTAGTGTGTCCAGGGCCTTAGAGATTTAAAGGGCTGGCATCCCATTCCACAGGGAGGTCACCCTAAAGGGCCCAGACTCTTCACTGTGGTCCCAAATACCCCCCACCTGCCACTTCCATTCTCATGGACTGCTTGCCGGTAGCTGGTGTGCCTATGAATGGAAGGCACAGTCAGTCCTGTGCTGTGCTGCCTGCCACCTGGACCCTGGCTGTAGATAATCCCAGTTCCTGGTAAAAAGAAAGAAAACAGTTGTTATTGTGCAGTTGTTATTTACAGTGTTCTTCCGAGTTGCAGCTGGGACATTATTGACTCTAGCTGCTTTAAACTATTTGCAACAGGGTCTACCCGACACTGCAGCTGGACTTGAAGTTGCCTGCCTGCACCTCAACCAGTTGGTTCCTGAACTGTCCCAGAAGGGGCTCAAACTGCCTGCCCCATCACACCTGCATTGAGCCATACCAGTTCTCCCTTCTCCCCCAGTCTGAGCTGTTGCCGTGGGGGAGTGGACAGACTGCCCAACCGTGGTAATCCTACCACCTGAACAAAGTGCCCTACAAGCGACTGCAATTACCTGCACCCCTGAGTTTAGCGGTCCTCTGCCTGTCACCAGCCAAGTGTCTAGTGCCTCCCACCCAGCCTGCCAATGACCCCCGAGGATGACAAAGCCTGCCGTAGCCAGCATAGCAATAGTTAGTACCCCCAGTATAGTCAGCCTAGGGAGCCACCCGGCTACATAGTGAGGTTCCCTCTGCAATACGTGATTAGAAATTGCCCTATTTTTATTTTGCTTTTCTGAAGTGGCCATAGCTCCTTCTTGACTGGGTGGCAACTCATCCCATTGCACAGAAGGACATTGCCTCGACCATGCTCCATCCTTTCATCACCTTTATCCTCAGCTCCTGGACCAGCATTCATCCTTCATCTTCTGCATCCTCTTCATCTTCTTCATCTTGTGGTTCTCCATCTTCCTGCTGGCCAATGAGACCGTTGGTAACAAGGTACTGTACCCATTCTTTGAGCCTTTAGCCACCACCTGCACCGCACCACAAAGATTGCTCCTCCTATTGGACTGCCAGACTACAAACTGGTGTTTTCTTTCTAATTATCCTTGGTCAAGGTAGTGGGTATTAGTAAAGGAGTACTATTGACATCTGCAGATGTAGGGCATTAGGTGACCCTATTAGAGATATATACATATTGATGTTATATCTGTAACTGCTTTTCTATATTCACTGCCTCTAGACTTGTATAGTGGCCTTACGTCACTAATATTGAGTTGTGCAGGAGAATCACTGCAGTGCCTTGCCTTATATTGCAATCACCTAACCCCTTCCTTTTCCAGTGGAACAAGTGGCTTGAAATAAAGAGCTATCTGGTTGTACCTGGAACTGTTGTGCTCTCTCTTCTTGACCAGAAGAGATGAACCACCCACCTGAGTAAGGTCACCACATTCTAGCTATACAAGCTTGTCAGTTATCCCAGTGGATGCTTCTGATTTACATGCTGCTTGTATGAACCATTTTAAAACTTTATGATGTAGTTCATGTCCCTGTTCTGGTCCTCTATCATTGGCACAATGCATCTGTGCATCAATGCATCTACTACAGAACTCTGTCATTGTTAGGACACACTGCATTACATAGTTCTAAAATGATACTTACCACCAAATGGTAAAGTAGAAATGCCCACTGAGGTTCCTAAAAGGTCTGTATAGATGGAACAGTAACAGAAATTGAACCAGTACTTAAAAACAGCTTCTACTGGGGAAACTGACTTACAGGTTCAGCATGGTTTCCCTTTAAGTGGGTGCAAAGCAGCAGAGGAAAAATATCTCCATTGTTATGTATCAACAGGATATCAAAATAACTGTAGAGGGAGGGTATACCTCCAGATTGTGTAAGAGCAATTAAGGGTGGAGAACAGAAACATTCCTTTATGCAGAGGGTGGTCAGTAATGAATAACTTACCAGTGGATGTGGTAACCTGTGGCACAAAGAGCGTGTTCAAGGTAAACCAGGATGGGTACATGAGGGAGGTAACCCTAAGTGGTATTATTGCTGAGAAGATGAAGAAGGTTTTGATGGGCTTTATTTATTTATTTAGTTCTAGGATTACAAATACCTTTGAGCCAGAGGCTCTTTTACAAAGGTTCCACGTCAGTTTGAAAACAGTACAACAAATTGAGGCAGTACAAGATAATACAGAGATACAGCAATCTGAAGTTAGAGTACACAGGATAATGTTGGTGCATCAACGTATAGGGAAGAGGCAAACAATATTGGTGTACATTCAAGGGAGTCAAGGGAGAAAAATTGGTGGGATTGCTACATCATACATGGTTATGCAAGTAAAAACAGCAGATACACAAGTAGAGGGAGGTGAACACAGGATAGAGTCATTGGTAAACACAGGTCTTGGGCAAAAAAAAGTGGGGATGCTACAACATTTCAAGACAAGGGTAGGACACGGGGGGAATATCTGCTGCCAGGGGCATTGTCGAGGAGACATGGAGAAGTGCAGAAGTGGTGGTGGTAAGGGGGGGAGGTAGGGGGTGGGGGAATGAGGGGAGGAGGAAGTCAGGGACAGGGGAGGTAAAGTGCTAGGTTGGGCGGTTAGGCAGTATTGAGAGAGTAGCATGGGTTGCTGATTAGGTGTGGCAGTCACAGGTACTGGATGCAGAGAGCAAGTGGCAGAGCTTGGATTTGAAAGTGCCAAGCACAGTGATGGAGGAGATTTCATTGTTGATTATTAGTTCGGTTTTCTGAAGGCAAATGAGCGTTGAACCATACTGTAGATGTTCTGCGGTGTGGGGTCAGCAGGAGTTGAAAGATCAGATCCCCTTGTGCGGCGGGGGTTACTATATGGACTGAGGAGGGCTAGGATGCTCGGTGGGGCAAGACCCAAGGTTATTTTCTTGGCCATGATGCAGGTTTGGTATTTTATATGGTTTGATAGATACAGCCAACCAGTTAGGGCATAGAGGTCACAGGTCTGGGTTAGGCAGTGGGCGCCAGTTAGAAGATGACAGGCTTTGTTTAGAGCAGTTGAGATGCACCTGAGGGCTGTTGAGGTGGCAGAGCCATAAATAATAAGGCCATAATCAATAACAGAGACTACAGAGCTTTGGACAGCAATTCTTACAGCTTCAGGGGTAAGGTGCGCCCTATATCTATAGAGGCTATCAGATCTTCTTCCATCTTTACAGAAAAACATGCCTCCTTTCTGGTATGGTCTTTACTAGCCATTGCGCTGTTCCACCACCATTTGAATCCCCATCCCACTGATTTCAAGAGAGCATTCACCTCCTCTGGCAGCCTATTTCACCCTTCCACTACCCTCTCAGTGAAAATGTACTCCTAGTGGCTTTGTTAAATGTGCCTCCCACCAGCTTCATGGGGTTACCCTGGTACTTGTGTTCCCACTCAGTCTGAATCATTCTCCATCAGTGCTGATGTTGACAGTTCCTACCGTCTCATGTAACTATAATATTTTGCAATGTACTAGACCCAACATTTGATAATGACTCAGGTTAAATCCATATTAGGAAACAGTGACAGATCAAGTTTACTTTTAATTTCTGTACAAAATGTTTCTTTCTTTTTTTTTTTGTTTTAGTCCACAGGAGGTTTTCCAAGCTACAATAAAGAAAAAGGATTCCCCAAGAATTTCTTCAATCAGTTCATCTCAGGCAAATTGTAACTTTCAAAAGTTTGACTCACAGATGTCTGTTATTTAGATGTCTCACTAGGCAAGAGGCTGCAAGTTCTTTGAAGACATACAAGATCACAATTCGAGATGTGCTGAGCTAACCAGATTAAACTGAGATCATCATCAGAACGCCGTACAGTGTTTGACAGTTCACAGATACTGCAGATAACCACTGCCCTGCTTCAATACCCATGAGTTAAACACTTTTAAGGTCAAAGTTCAACAGAGGACTCTACTAGAATGACAATATAATGTATGCCAAACTCAATGGCATGCTGGCCAATAGGATTCTTATATGACACCTAGGGATAAATAATTGTGTTTAAAATGCCAGCAAGGTGAAGTTATTTTGCTAGTCTTATCAGAATTCATGAATGCATTTGGAGTGAATTCCTCATGCTGAAACTTTAGTTTTTACTTTCATTTACTTTATACTTTAATTTACTGTAGTTTAGGCAAGGGCAGGCTGGAGAGGGTGCAGTGAAGAGTGGCAAATAATGATTCAGGGCCAACAGGACAGATCTTATGAGGTGCACCTCAAGGCACTGAGCATGTACTCACTGGAGACCAGAAGGGAGCGGGAGAATATGACAGAGACTTTCAAGTTCCTGAAAGGAATTAACAAAGGGGACTGCTGGAAATTATTTACCATGTAACTGTCATAATGTTTAAATTGAAAGTTTTTGGCACTTCCTGGAAGTGAACATTTAATATATCAGACAGGAGGTTGGTTATCTTGGCCCAAATAGGGGCAGGCAGTATAGCCTAGAGGTTAGAGTAATGAGCTGTGAATGAACTTGGTATATCCAGCAGACTGGGGTTTGAGTCCCACAACCTCCACTTGCATACTGTGTGACTCTGAACAAGTCACTTAACCTCCCCAGTGCTCCTGGGTCACCCCTGAAAACAGGCACTAGTACCTAATGGGCCTCACCTGGTTATGAAAGACTAAAATATATAAAAATAGGATTTATTGTTGAATACAACCACAAAATATGGGAAATATAGCATTACCTTGAGAAACCCATCGTTGCTAGTAGAGGAGTAAAGTCCCAATGTGAATAACCTTGTATTGAGCTAATCTTCCTTGTATGTCTTAAACGAGAACTGCCATGAGTCTGTAAGCCTTTGTTTTCTGTAGAAGCTCTGCTTTCTAATACAGTTCACATTCTGTTTTTATTCCATTAGTGCTAACCTTTAGTAAATTCACTGGGTGGTTTTGTTTTACATTGTGTTAGGCAGCACCATTTAAGAACTGTATGATGTACTTATGTCCTTGTTACAGAACTTACATTGTTTTCACAATGCATTTATGTTTTACTCTGGAACTCTGTGGCCTAAAAGGGGCATAAACTATATTGTACAGTTCTAAAATGGCACTTACCAGCCATGTGTTAATCAGAAACACTTTCTGTGTTGCTAAAAGGCCAGTAAAGATGGAACAGTAACAGAAAAGGGATCCAATATATGAATAAAGCATCTACTGGGAAAAGCGACTTACAGATTAAGTGCAAGCATCTTTTTCTGGCCAAAATCGTAACATACGTAAAAAAATAATAAACTATTCACTAAAATACATTTTAATAGCCTCACAAATATAGTGGAACAGTCCAGACATTCAAACCCAGTGCCTGAGGATCTCTTACCCAGATTACTCAGCAGTTCGAGTTAGATTGGTAACATCAGTGGCCCGAGAGCAAAGCTTGAGTGCCTTCTGATGTCACCAATCTAAAAAGGTGTTGAGGACCTGTCAGATCTTGACAAAGTGTTTTCTTATTCTGTATAGTGCAATCTATGCATGTTTTACAACACTACATCATCTGTCTTTATGTTTTAAAATGTTATGCTCAGTGTCAAAATAATAACGTTAATGTTTGTCTATTAACAGTATATGAGTGAATAGCTGCAGTTTAAACTGCTAATTCTGAATTGGCACACAAAGCTTTCTTAAAAGATGGGTGAATGCCTCAGGGATGATCGTGGGGGATGACCTGGGTGGAGTGGAGGAATAGTGTGCAAAGTTAAAAAGGGCCATAGGGAAGGCAACAAACCTCTGTGTCAAGCAAGTGAGCAAAAATCAGAGGAAAGAGACTGCTATGGTTCTCAAAAGAGGTGGCAAGAAGGGTAAAGGCTAAAAGGTAGCATTCAGAAGCTATAAGGAGATGCAGAGGAGGAGGATAAGGAGGTGTATCAGGTGAAATAGAGGGAAGCAGGAAAGCAGTAAGGAGTGCAAACGTGCAAACTGAAGAAAGAGAATAGCCCAGATGGTGACAAAGGGGGATACGACATTGTTTAGTAATGTAAGTGAACAGAGGAAGACCAGGGCTGGGATTAGGTTAAAAAGGGAAGGAGGGACTGTGCAGAGGTGGGACCAGGAAAAGACAGACATCCTGAACAAATACTTTTCAGTGTTCAGTGTTCACAGAGGAAGGAGAAGGAGAGAGGGCCACAAAAAAGTAACAGAAGCTTTGGAAGGAGGGAGGCGGACACTAGTCCACTGTTAGAGGAAAGTGTACTAAAGGAACTCTCACGAATCTGAAAGTGGACAAAGCAATGGGGCCAGATGGGGTGCATCCAAGGATACTGAAGCTCAGGAAGGTGCTGGCTGTACCTATGACTGCACTGGCATTGGACAGGGGCTATGCAGTGGATGTCCTCTACCTGGATCTCAGCAAGGCCTTTGACTCAGTGCCACATGGTGGGCTGACCTGCAAGTTGAGAAGTCTGGGAGCAGGGAGGAAACTAAACAGATGGGTCAAGAACTGGCTATAGGGTAGATAGCAGAAGGTAGTAGTGGAGGGGGGGCATCTGAACCCAGGCAGTAGCAAGTGGTGTACCACAGGGCTTGGTGCTGGGACCGGTACTGTTTAACATTTTCATAGCTGACATTGCAGTAGGGATTAAGAGCAAGATCAATCTCTTCGCAGGCGACACAAAGATCTGTGCTGAGGTAGATGGGGGAGGCAAAAGTACTCAGGAGGACTTGCAAAACTGGAGGAATGGTCTCACTTGGCAGCTTGGTTTCAATGCCAGGAAGTGCAAAAGTGATGCATTTAGGAGGCAAGAACCCAGGACACAGTTAGTGGCTGGAGGTGTCCCATTAACAAAATCCAAGGAGGAGAAGGATCTGGGAGTGCTGGTAACCGGGGAGATGAACCACTCTGTTCAGTGCAGAAAGGCAGCAGTGAAGGCAGACAGGATGCTAGGGTGCATAGCAAGGGGATTACTTCTAGAATTGGGTGGGTCATCTTGCCCCAGTACAGGTCCCTGGTGAGACCACACCTAGAGTACTGCATGCAATTCTGGTACCCTACTTGAAAAGGGACATCAAACTAATGGAGGGGTACAGTGCAGGGCAATAAAAATGATCCGTTGGGGGACAGACCATTTGGGGAGGGACTGAGAGCTCAATATATATACCCCCTGGAGGAAAGAAGGAGAAAGGGGATATGACTGAGACCTTCAAGTACCTAAAGGGTTTGAACAGAGTAGGCAACAGGTGTATGTTCAATCTGAAGGGCAGAAGGGAAACCAGGGGACACTCAATGAAGTTGGAAGGAGGCAGGTTCAAGAGTGCATTGAGGAGGCACTATTTCACAGAAAGGGTGGTAGCAGGGTTGAACACTATGCCAGAGGAAGTCATATCACTGCAGAGTGTTGGGGGCTTCAAAAGGGGGTGGGACAGATTCAAGGGGAGGGTACACACCGGGAGGGGGTGGGAGATGGGTGAGGGCATATGAGGGAGGGGGGCAGCTGCAGTCTAATGGACTGAAGTGCTACACACTTGAGCAGACTTGATAGACTGAATGGCATGTATCTGCTGGCAATTTCTTATGTTCATATGTTGTATGACAATCCTATTTAACAGTTCATTGGAAACAGAGGTAGTTCTGGAGGACTGGAAGAGGGCAGATGTAGTCCCACTTTACAAAAGTAGTAGCAGAAAAGAGGCAGGCAATTACAGTCCAGTCAGCCTCACCTCAGTGGTGGGAAAGTTAATGGAGTCACTGCAGAAGGAAGATTATAGAATATTTTGAATCCAGTAGGTTACAAGACCCAAGGCAGCATGGATTCATGGGGTGGGGGAAGGTCATATCAAACGAATCTGATAGATTTCCTTGACTGGGTGACAAAGGAATTAGATCAGGGTGGACCAGTAGATGTAGCCTACCTAGATTTCAGTAAGGCTTTCGACACTGTTCCACATAGGAGGCTAGTAAGCAAGCTGGGTAGCTTAGGAGTGGGTCCAAAGGTGGTAAAATGGATATGAAATTAGTTAGGGGATAGACAACAGAGAGTGGTGGTAAGGAGTTCACTCAGAGGAAGGGAGGGTGACCAGCAGGGTGCTTCAGGGATCAGTACTGGGGACATTCTCTTTAATGTCTTCATAAGTGACATTGCAGAGGAGCTGGAAGGAAGGTCTGCCTCATTGCGGATGACACAAAATCTCTGCAAGGGTGGACATTCCTGTGTGTGTGTGTTTCTCAGAAGTACTACCTGCAAGAGGCAAGGGAGAGCATAGGAGTGCATGCACCAGGAACTTTAACTCATGGTTGAAGAACTGGTGCTGTGAGGAAGGGTTTGGATTCATTGGTGACTGGGGACTCACCTGGAGGGATGGAGGTTTGTTCAAGCCTGACGGCCTGCATCCATCCTGGAGGGGAATCCAAGCACTCAATGATAAGTTTAAAGGCTACATTGACAAGCATTTAAACTAGCAAAGGGGGGTGGCAGGCCAGCAAGGAGGGTACCTACTTGCTCACCGCCCAAAGCTAGCAGTGGAACCAGTGAACCAGAGGAGTGGCTATTTCTACAAAGCAGTGTGCAAAAGATGGAGATTAGCGCCCAAGAGGTGGATAGGCAGAAAAGGGGCAAAATTCAGCAGAAGGGCAGACACCAAGGAGAACCAGGATAAAGGACAACCAAGGAAGGGGCTGAGTAGAACAGCCAAACAGTCTAGGAGGTCAAATCATGGAAAGCCATGTGTGCAAATGCCAGGAGCCTTAGCAACAAGATGGAAGATCTGGAGGCTGTCATGGTGCAGTCAGACCTGGACATTGTGGCCATCACTGAAACCTGGTGTAATGATAACCACGACTGGGAGATGGCCATACCTGGCTACAACATAATCAGAAGAGACAGAGCAGGCAGGAAGGGGGAGGAGGAGGCACTGTATGTGAAAATGACATAAGGGCCACAGAGATCCAGGAGGAACAAAATGGGGAGAGATACTGTGGGTTAAGCTGGAAAGGAAAATGGGGACAGCCATCCAGCACAGGTGTGGTCTATAGACCACCAGCCCAGGAGGAAGAAACAGATAGGAGTTGATGCTAGCCATCCAAAGGATGGCAGACAAGGTGAGGTAGTACTTGTTGAGACTTCAATATTCCAGATGTGGACTGGAGCATCCCAGCAGCAGCATCAACTAGGAGCAGATTTATCCTGACTCTCTTCAGGGTGCCTTCCTCAAGCAACTTGGTCATGGAACCAACTCGGCAGAAGGCAATACTGGACCTTGTGCTCACAAACAGGGACAGTGTGATGGGGTAACAGTGGGGAGCACCTGGGAACAGTGACCACCAGTCATTGTGGTTTGAAATCACAGAAAGAGCAGAACCAAACCACACAAAAACACGTATCCTGGATTTTAGGGGGGCAGACTTTGGGAAAATGGGGAGATACTTGAAAGAGGCATTAAGGGGAATGGGGCAGAAATCAGGGGTTGAGGAACAGTGGGCAGTATTTAAAATGGGGATTACAAGAACAACAGAATTATGCATTAAGCAGGTTAGCAAGAGGAAAAGGAAGAGGAGACCATTATGGTTTTCCAAAGAGGTAGCAAGAAAGTGAAAGCCAAAAGATTGCATTCAGGCAATACAAAAGACACAGGCAGAAGGGATAGGGAGAAGTACCAGGAGAAGCAAAGGGAGGCAGGGAGGTCAGTAAGGGAAGCCAAAGCTCAGACAGAAGAACACATTGCAAAATCAGTGGGTAGAGGGACAAAACCTTTTACAGGTACATAAGTGATAAAAGAAAGGCAAAGGAGGATAGTGAGACTGAAGGGGAGGATGGGGCTGTGGAGGATGACAACAGTAAAGCTAACATATTGAACAGGTATTTCTGCTCAGTCTTTACTGAGGAAGAGGAGGGTAATGGGTCTGAAGGAGTACAAGGATGAGAATGATGCAGAAATGGACACAAGTCCCTTTACATGAGAAAGAGTCCTGAAGGAACTGGAAGTAATAAGAGTTGATAATAGCAATGGGGCTAGATGGGATGCACCCAGGTGTCCTTAAAGAACTAAGAGAGGTGGTGGCTGAACCTCTGGCTATCCTGTTTAGCGATCACTGGAAACAGGGAGGTACCCAAAGACTGAGGACAGCAGATGTAGTCCCTTATACAAAAGTGGGAACAAAGAGGAAGCAGGGAACTACAGACCAGTCAGCCTCACCTCGGTAGTGGGGAAGATCATGGAAGCACTACTGAAGGAGAGATTGATGGAACATCTGGTTGTTAATGGACTACAGGACCCAAGGCAGCATGGTTTCACCAGGGGGAGGTCATGTCAGACCAACCTCATTGAATTTTTTGACTGGGTGACTAGGGAGGTGGATCAGGGAGGCAGTGGACATGGCCTATCTGGACTTCAGCAAGGCCTTTGACACTGTGCCACATAGAAGACTATTACACAAACTGGGGAATATGGGTGTGGGCAGGACAGCAGTGTGGTGGGTGGGTGAACTGGCTGGGTGGCAGGATGCAGAGGGTGGTGGTAAATGGCTGTCACTCCACAGAGGAAGAGTGACCAGCAGTACCACAGGGATCAGTGCTGGGACTGGTTCTATTCAACATCTTCATCAGTGACATTACTGGGACCTAGAAGGCAGAATTTCACTGTTCGCTGATGACACAAAGCTCTGTAACAGAGTAGACATACCAGAGGGTGTAGACAGAAAGAGAAGGGACCTGCAGAAACTTGAAGAATGGTCAGGGGTTTGGCAGTTGAAATTCAATTCAAAGAAGTGCAAGATAATGCATATGGGGCATAGAAACCCTGGCACAATATATCAGTTGGGGGGTGAGGATATAGCATGCACCAAGCAGGAAAGGGATCTTGGGGTTATCATCTCTGATGACCTCAAGGTAGGGAAACAGTGTGACAAGGCAGCAGGTAAAGCAAATAGGATGCTGGGATGCATAGGCAGGGGCATCACCAGCAGGAAAAGGGAGGTCATAATTCCACTATACAAGACACTAGTGAGGCCCCACCTGGAGTACAGTGTACAGTTCTGGAGACCATACCTACATAAGGACATAGACAGGGTAGAGAAGGTTCAGAGGAGGCAACAAAGATGGTGCATGGATTGCATCACAAGTCCTATGAAGACAGGCGTGAAGGAACAGAACATGTACTCCCTGGAGGCGAGGAGGAGAGGGGGATATGATAGAGACATACAAGTATCTTACAGGGAGGAACAGGGTGCATGAATACACTATTTTAAGCAAAAGATGTTCCAGGACTAGAGGGCATGGGATGAAGTTGGAGGAGGGACGATTCTGAGGAAGCGTGAGGAAGAATTTCTTCACAGAACGGGTGGTGAATAAGTGGAACACCTGCCAGAGGAAGTGGTGGGGCTGAAACAATCACAGGATTTAGAATGCATGGGATAGACATAAAGGAATTCTGGAGGTCAGGGTAAGGGCAACAGACTTCTAGGAAAGATAAACTGAACTTACAAGCTCAAATGGGCAGACTGGGTGGGCCATAGGCCCTTATCTGCTGACACTGTCTATGTATCTATGTATCTATGTGTGTGTGTAAGGGATATGACAAGGCAGTTAGGAAGGCTAGTGGGATACTGGGGTCCATAGGGAAGGGTATCACCTGCAGAAAGAGGAAGGTGGCATTGCCTCTGTATAGCTTGCAAGTAAGACCCCACCTAGAGTACTGTGTCCAGTTCTGGAGACCACATTTCTGGAGGACATTGACAGAGTGGAGGTGGCCCACAGGAGGGTAATTAAAATGTTGATATGTCTGCATCAAAAAGCCTATGGAGAGAGACTTAAGGACCTAAATATGTACACCATGCAAGACAGGAGACAGAGGAGAGATATGACAGAGACCTTAAAAAATGTCACAGGAGTAAATAAGGTACAGGAAGGAAGTATTTTTCAGAAAAAAAGATGCTTAAGGACAAAAGGGCACAATAAGAAGCTAGAGGGGGGTAGATTCAGGAGAGATGTGAGGAAGTACTTCATCACAGAAAGAGTGGTGGCTTCCTGGAACAGTCTTCCAGCGGACATGGTGAGGGCAAAACAGTGGTGATTCAAGAATGCATGGGATAGGCATAAGGGAATCTTAGGGAAGGGGAAGAGGTGGGTGGGTGAATGGGCTGGAGATCAAGTAGGCTCTGCGGTGATACTACAGGCAGGGAAAAATGGGAAGACTATGTGGGCCAAGTGATCCTTATCTGCCAGCAAATTTTGTGTTTCTATGTTTCTTCAGCCGGGGAAAGCTCAGCTCATAGCTCTGTTATGCTCCATTGCAGAAGTATGATTTTGATTAGTAGGGCTGTGAAAACTTGTTCTTCATGTTCCAAAGTGTTAGACAATACTGGGTGGGCAACCAAGAGAGCCAGTGTGTTCTGCTGATAGAGGCTCTGATTCCCTCTAGGTCCCAGGAATCAGAGCCCGAGGTGGCAGAACACATTGTTCTCTAGGTTGCCCATACTGTGTTTTTACAGTATTTTTTATAGTGTATGGTGTCCAAAATATAGATTAAATGCTTCTGTTTTAGATAGAAATACAGTTATGCTGCTTCACTTTAGGTTGTGTTACTGACTGATTGCTAGGTTCACTGGTCATTGCTGAAACCAGACCAGCCTACATCGCTAGGGCGTCCTTCAATTTGCTATTACTCTAATTAGGTTGGGTCTTTCAGAAAAAAAAAACATGGTGTCCGTTTTCTTGCTAAGCGAGAGACATTAGAGTGGTAAAATAAAATATCTGGTTAATCCAGTCTACTTAATCTGCTTATCTGGTTGATCCTGTCTGTTTGGTGTTTGTATCCGAGGTACCATGTACACCGGGACAGAATATCTGGTTGATTCTGTGGTTTTTGGTATGTGCAGCGCATGCGCCTTCATGAAGCTTTTGAATCAGCAGAACACTGTTCTGCATGTACGAGCTGAACAGCGTTCTACAAACCTTTTTAACCTGTGCTGAACAGCTTTTCAGCACAGACAAAAATGAAAAGAACAACGTTCCACCATCCACTATAATGGGTTCTACCTGTCTTAACATTCCAAAATGTGAAGACACGTTTGGAAACCATGAAACAGATTATTCAGAGCAGTTGCGCTGGCGCAGCTTACGGACTTAATGCGCGAGTGATATTGAAACACCCGCGGCTGTGCAGCGCCAAGTCCCACTGCGCCATGGCACAAAAGTAAGGTATGCAGAGCAAATGCAAGGGGTGTTCCCATAAATAAGTGGCGCAATGGCATATTCAGCCTGAAACCATGGCGCAAGTCTGGAGTAAAACACAAGATGCGCTGGCTGGACTTTAGCCTATAAAAACCGTCTCAAACACATAGACTGCAGATGTGCAAGATGGACAGTGCACCATTTCTGATAGGTGAGGTCATGAGGGGCATGAGGAGGATGGAGGAAAATCAACATGGCCGATGAAAGGTCCCATTGGTGGCATGCCCAACACAGGTGGTACCGTGCCCGCATCACATTTGAGAACTACAGTGATGCTGAGATTGTGGGCCAGTACCGCCTGAACAGGGCCATTCTGAGGCAGCTCTGTGAGCTGTGCAGTGAGGAGATGCAGGCACCCACCAGACGTAGTCATGCCATGTCTGTGGAGACTAAGGTGACCGCTGTGATGTGCTTGCTTGCCACGGGCACCTTCCAAAAACCAACAGGTGACACCACGGTCATCACCCAGTCGGCCACGTCCCACCTCCTCATGCAGTTCCTCAACGCTCTGCTGCCACATGCTTCAGAGTACATAAGTTTCCCAAGCACACAGGCAGAGTGTACAGCAAAGATGCAGGACTTCCACAGGGTGGCATGCATGCCAGGCATGATTAGGGCCATAGACTGCACCCACATGGGCATTTGCACACCACCTGGCCCCAAGGGGCCAACATACATAAGTCATAAAGGTACGTATCCATCAACTGCCAAGTGGTGTGTGATGCCACGGGGTGCATAATCAATGTCTGCACCACACACCCCAGGAGTGCACATGATGCATTCATTTGGCACAGTTCTATACTGTGCCAGGAATTCAAATGTGGGGAGATTCCCACGGGTCACTTGGTGGGTGAGTAGGGCATGGGCCAGGGGTAGGAGCAGCATGGCCAAGGGGAGGGAGGGAGGGCAGACAGGTGGGCATGGTGGAGTGGGCAGTGGGTGACTGGAACAGGGTGGTCGCCACAACACAGCACATTGCTAACCATGCCCTCTCCCACACAGGTGACAGCACAAACCCGCTCAGGCCCTGGCTGCTCACTCCCTACCGGGGACCATCGTTCCACACATAGGAGAGGAGAGATATAACGAGGCACACACCAGCATGTGCAGTATCATCAAGCGTGTCTTTGGCATGCTTAAAATGCAATTCTGTTGCCTAGACAGGTCAGGTGGTGCCCTACAATACAGCCCATCGAAAGCCTGTGGCCTGTTCCTGGCCTACTGCATTCTGCACAACATGGCCATTGACCATGGGATAGCTGTCCAGGTAGATGAGGGCGACAGCAGCGGGGACAATGGTGACAATGGGCCAGGGGGTGGTGGGCAGCTACCACTGGGGAGGTAGGACACCTATCTAGCAGCGGAGGCAAGGAGGCATCGGGACATGATAGCACAGGAGCATTATGGAGAATGCAGGTAAGTCCACCAACACACACATGCATGGGTCACACAGACCACCACACCACACACAGGCCTGGACGTACACAGCGGGATGCATGCAGGCTGTGGGGCACACAGCAGGCATGGTGGAGGCAGTGGCACACAGACACACACACACACACACACACACACTGAGAAACATGGCATGGATCAGAAGCATGGCACCAGTGCACAGGCACAACCGGCACGATGCTCATCACACCCACACCACATGGTCCAGCAGCTTGGCCAGCACACAAGGGGGGCATGCGCCACAACACACAAGCTCGCCACCACATGCATGCGGCACCACCACCGCCAATGTGTGCATGGGGCAGCAGCAGCGGACAGCAGGTAAGAGCAGCACACACATCAGGTCAACCATGTGGTATCTCAGCCGCCATGGCCAGGTGGGTGTCCACGCCGGGCTGGTCAGCGGCCATAGGCTGCGCATAGGCCAAGGGGGATATGTCCGATGCACTCCTAGGGGTTGAAATCCGGGACCACGACCGTGTCCTCGCTGAGGTGGAGTGGTAGCTAAACAGGTTAGCACTGGGGGTGTCTGGGATGCCAACATCGGAGTCTGGCATCTGCTGTAAGGGTGTCACCAGACGCCGGGACCATGGGGTGGACAGAGCACTGTGGGGGGGTCCTCTGCGCACAGCCGAGCCCAGTGGCTGCCACTGACGCAAGCTCAGCTACAATGGCACCAGTCATGTGGTCCGTTGTCACGGTCGTGGTCTCCCACATCTGGCGGAGCTCATCAATAAGCCATGCAGTACCCCGTCCTGCTGCTCAGCCAAATGATGCACCTCTGCCCGTAGTGCATGCACTTCTGTGGCAAGCAGCGCCTGGCATGCAACGGATGTCCGCAGCAACTGGGTGTGCTCTGCCGGTTGTTCTGCATCCTGCACCTCCTGGGTAGGACTCCGGGCTGTTGGGGGTGACATGACATGCTGTCCAGTGTCCCACTCAGGTGGATGCTGCACAAGGGGCTGTACTGGGGGTACAGTGTCCTCAGGCGCACCGGCGGCAGACCCTGTGTTACACTGCTTGGTGGTATCTGCATCCTGCTGCTGCTGCCTGACTGTCTGATGGGCAGTGCCCTGCGCTTCCACATCTGCAACAGCACCACCACCTACATCAGACATAGCAGTAGCACCATGCACCACCATGCCAGTGGGGACAGGTGGCAGCTGCACAGCTGCAGGCACAGCACTGGACCCTGCTGTTGCCTGTGATACTCTCTGGGGTGTGTCAGGCACCACAGCCCGTACACTGTCCAAAATCAGTGTCAGATCACCAGCTGAGTCTCAGCGCACAGCACGGGCAGGCTGGCACCCCACAGGAACTCAGCCAGGGCATCGTCTGACCCCAGGTCAAGGACATCCACATGCCCTGCACTGCCGAGCCACAGCCTGTCCCTGTGATGGATGCCAGTGGAGGTGGACGGTCCATCATCCATGACCGTGGCTGCGGCTGCCCCCGCTCCATCCTCCCTATGGACGCGTGATGGTGTTGCAAGAAAGAAACAGAGTGTTAGTGGTGCTGTAGCACCCATGTGTTGCCATTGCCGCCGTCCAACTGGGTGCCATGACCAGAGGCGGCTGCCCACGCATGTGGCATGCAGCATGGCAGCATGCACACCTGCATGTCTAATTCCACACATGCCAGACATGCATGTGGAGTGCATATTCACCATGCAGTGGGGGGCTGCCTCCCATCTCGAAGCTGCCACTGGGCACACCCTCGACCACTGTGTGGCTGATGGTGGCTGCCACCAGCTCCTCTGTGGTCAACAGGGTGGGGGGTGGATGGGCCCCTGCCAGTTCTGCTGCATGAAGCCCATATGGCTGCCACCTTCTCCTTTATCCTCCATTTGTCAGTGCCTACCTTCGTGTGGCACTCTTGTGCACTGCGCTGGTGCCTGCCGTGCGTGTTCACATATGTGGCCATGGCCTCCCACCCTGCCGATTGTTCCTGAGGGGTGCTCATGGCACCTCTGAGCAGGTCCTCCTTGTCCAGATAGGCCTTGAACAGGGCAGTCTGCTCCTCCGTAGTGAAGTTGGGCCTGTGTTTGTGGGCAGGCCCACGCTTCTCATCACCACCATTACCAGACATGTCGCTACCTGTGAACAGTGACAGCACAGTGGGTCAGTGTCAGCATGGCTCAGAGCATTCCCCCCCTTGCAGTGTTGTTGTAGGCCTCTGGAGCCCTGCATTAGCATCCACTTACCTAAAAGGTTGCAATACCGGTCCGTGTCCTGTGTTGTTCAGTGGCACTTATAAGGTGCATTGCATGCAAATGAGCTTGTGCACAATGGTAATGATATGCTAATGCACCATTAAGTGCGTGCATTGGCTGATGAGGTATTTGCATACAGCCAGTTGAATATCGTGTAAATGTGCTGAGGGCACTTGAGTTGCACTGGAGCATCCTTTTATGCAATTCCAGCACATGCGGTGCGGCGTGCCTGCAGTGCACATGTGTGCACACCATAGCTTTATACCTATCTGGCGACTGGTGCACCATGCGATGGTATGTCATTGCACATGCAGTGCTGGTGAGCCATCCTGCTTGCGTGCACATCATGGCACTGCTCCTACTGTGCGGCTATGCCTGTGCGTGATCGCGGCGTGCAACAACTGGGGCACATCGCTGCCCTGACGGGTCATGCCCTGTGCCCTCAGCGCCGTGTATGGACCTCTGCACCTGCCAGTCCATGGTGTTGTGCATGTGTGAGATGCTGTGTTATATACCTGCACTGCATTACACGATCATGTATCCACATGCTGCGTGCTTGCTTCATACTGTTCATGATTGCACATTGTACACGTGCATCCCCACCTGCGTGGTTTGTTGGCCATTTTCCATGACATAGCCTGACTACTTTATGACATGGTGGGACAGGGACATTCTAGAAGGGCCAGCAATTGGTCTGATGTGGAGCTCATCAATCTGGTAGCAGCGGTACAGCCCTATGAGGGCCAGCTGTATGGGCTGGTACCCCTGCAAAAGCCACATGCCACATGTGGCAGCGGGTGGCCACCGATATGGAGCGGAGGACGGGGTGCCCAGGATGGTGGAGCAATGCCACCACCGCTATGGGGACCTGCAACAGAGGGACCCAGTCCGGCTGTGTTGGATGCAGGCCCGTGTTCAGTGTGGGGCAGTGCCACAGCCAGGTTGGTATGCACAAGTGGCATGCATGCACAGAGCTCATCTGTAGTGGGTGTTTAGCTGCGTGGCATGGTCTGCTGCAGGGGGCTGTCATAGTCCTGGTGGTCACTGCACGTCATGCTTGGCTGCTGCGCGTGTTGCAGTCATGTGGGTGAGGGGGCCACGGGATGGACGGGGACATGCCCTGCACCATGCAGACTGTGTGGTGGTGGTGGGGATGTCCGTGCATGCTTGTGTACTCATGTTCTCCTCTCATCTTTCCTTCCACAGGGTCACAGTACCGCAGGAGGGCCAGGAAGGCAGCATGTGGACGGC
Source organism: Neoceratodus forsteri (assembly GCA_016271365.2). Lineage (NCBI taxonomy): Eukaryota > Metazoa > Chordata > Ceratodontiformes > Ceratodontidae > Neoceratodus > Neoceratodus forsteri. The sequence goes on along the minus strand of JADMNL010000025.1, from coordinate 164,851,699 downwards.
TGGTGTGGCCCTCTGGGCATGGGTCCATTGCGGTCCCCTCAGTAGTGTGTGCCCCCGCTGTCCACTGCATGCTGTGGGTGGGCAGGGGTTCATTGGGGCATTTCACTGATTGCTTGTCCTGTCCTTCTTCTAGGTGCCCCAGGATGGTGGTGTGAAGGGTCCCAAGCCAATCCTCCTGGCCCTCGGAGGGTGCTTGCGAATCAGCAGAGGCTGTTGTTGGTGACCAAGCGGCACCAGCAAGAGATGGTCGCCATGCGAGAGGTCTTGGAATGGCTGGTGGCAGCAGACCAAGGACAGCGTTAGGCTCTTATATATATATATATATATAAAGGATGATATACAATGGTGAGCTGTCACGCCGTGATTTATCTACACAAGTGCTGTTTGACCTCAGGTACTTCACGAGTGGCGTAAGCCACGAGTGAGGTGTCTGAGGTCAACAGTACAAGTGTAGATAACCATTTATCTGACAGCTCACCATTGTATATTTCATTTATGCAATAGGATGCTTCTTATCAGTGTGGGAACATTTGGTTTTGACTGTTTATCTTCTTTTTTAAATGATAATTTCTGGGACTTTTGTTAACTTTCCGGTGTATGTCCTACTAGCGGGTGGTTGCTATTAAATGAAACACCACTCATTTTGTAGAGAACTTCTTGCTGAACAAATGTCATGGTGACAGTATCATGCGACCTTTTTTGTTTTAAAGTTATTCACATTTGTTTGATGAAAAAGTGAAACAAAAATGTAATTTTATGCTGTTTTTTGCTAATTATAAAAAAAACTAAAAGGTGTTTATTAATGAAACGCCACTCATTTTGTAGATATTTTCATGCTGAACATTTTTTGTGCTCATAGTACCATGCTATCATTTTTAGTTTTAAAGTGATTCACATTTGTTTGTCGAAAAAGTGAAAAGAAAATTGAATTTTATGCTGTTTTTTGCTAATTATGAAAAAACTAAAAGGTATCTATGAATGAAACATCACTCATTTTGTAGATATTTTTATGCTGAACATTTTTCGTGCTCACAGTACCATGTTATCATTTTTCATTTTAAAGTTATTTATATTTGTTTGTCTGAAAAGTGAAAAGAAAATAGGATTTTTTGCTGTTTTTTGCTAATTATAAAAAAAACTAAAAGGTATCTGTAAATGAAACACCACTCATTTTGTAGATATTTTTGTCCTGAACATTTTTCGTGCTCACAGTACTATGCTATCATTTTTCGTTTTAAAGTTATTCACATTTGTTTGTCAAAAAAGTGAACAAAAAAGCTTTGATTGACAGTTTGCATTTATTCCACATATGTGGGATAAATCTAGAGTGGTTAGATTTATTCCACATATGTGGAAATAAATGGATTTATTCAATGGCTTTTGGTCTCACACCTATTGCATAAATATATATATATATATATATATATATATATATATATATATATATCCCCTTTACCCTCATGTACCGTGTCTCACTGCAGTACACCTTTCCCATTGTATAGCCCCTGGTTCCTGTCCCCATCCTCCTCTTACCCTCCCTCCTGTCCCTACCCCTGTTGTTTATTCCTGTACATAGTCGTATTTTCTATTAAACATTTTCTTGCTACATCTCTGTGTCTGCTTTGCGGTGGTGGTGTAGCCATGCTGCAGGTATCTGTTCCACTGTGCTTTGCCGTGTCTCTGGTGTACCTCCACCATCCCTCTGGGCCATTGTTCCTGTGATCACTGGGCGGGTGGACCTTTACCCAGTCCTGTGCGTGGCCCTGCATCATGTGTCCCATGGAGGCATGTGCCTACCTCTGCACCTTGTGCACTTGTCTGCCTTGCCTATCAGTTGCTTGTGGTGCTGCGTCTCCACTGTGGGCAGCACTGCAGTGCCCCTCCCCACTCTGGCTGGTGCCTGTGTGGCCTGTACCCGCTCACCCATGGTCGCCTGCTGTATGTGTTTGCCTCATAACTTGGCACCTTGCCCATGGCGCCTGCGGCCCTGCCTGGTGGGTGTCTGTTGCATGGCCCTGCCATTTGCATGGAGGTGGTGGTGGGTTTTGGCAGGGTGCTTCTTCACTGGTTGGTGGACTGGGGTTGTCTGTGCACCGCCCTGGTGCTCTGTAAGTTCCCTCCAGTTCAGGGCTTCTGTGTACCCGGTGTGCCCTGCTGGAGGGGTCCTGTGCCCTGCCCCTGTGCTTCCTTTTGGCTATGTGTCTCTGCAGCCTGTTGCTCCTGTTCCGCCACTGGGTTTGTGCTCAGGTCTGCTCCGCGAATCCCTGGTTGTGCGGCGCATCTATGGATGGGCTGTGGCGCATCTTTGCCATGTTCAGCTGGCTTCGAAGGGAGCATTTCAGGGGTGCATCTTCTGAATATGGCTCCTGTTATACCATGGTGCATCTGACTTGTGCTGCACCAGACTTGGGCCCGCCTTTGGCACATTTCTGAATATCTGGCCCCACAGGTAAAACATGCTTAGATTATACTGTGTGTATTCTTAAAAAGAACAACCACTAATATTTGCTGACCATTTCCAAAAATGCAAATTTTTATGATATTTTATTTTGCTTGAAATTATATTTTGAAAACCATAACTCTGCAACTGTTAGGCTTAAACTTAAGTGTGTTTTTTTATGAAAGCTTGGAGTCCAGTCAACATAACTAGACCCTAATGATACAGGTCTCATGTGTTCATACATGTCAGTATATGCTGATCTAATATGTTGTTAAAAATAACAACATTTAAAAAACTGAAACATTTGTTTTTATATATTGCTATGTGGAAGATGCAACATACTGTACAAGACATTATTTTTGCTGGAATCAAATTTTAGCTCTATTCACTATTTTGAAAAGCCAGTGAAAATTATATGCTAGTGAAAATATATACTGCAATTTGACAAGTTAGCTTGACCTTGTACTTCAGGTTAATTAAACTGCTGTGAAAATGTCAGAGCGGACAAAACAGTGAAATTTAAGGGCAGTGAATTCATTTTCTTATACAGTATATCAATAAATCAACTTAGTTGACTCCAGCTTTCATTAAAAAGCTTATATCCCTAACAATTCCAAAGTTATTCTGTTTTAATGAAATTATGTTTTGAAAGGTCTAATGTCAGAACTGTTGGGCTAGAATTTAATTTTTAAATAAAAGCTTGGAGTCAGGCCACTAAGGGCCATTAAGAATTGATCCCAGTGCTATGTTTTTATGTGTCAATATTGTTTTATAAAAGTAAGGAATAAGACACAATGCAGTGTGGTTTATGGCCTGTTAAGAACATGCCCCAGGTGCGTAATGAGGCATGAGGCGCTTGCAATGAGTGCCTTTTGCACCTGGGAAGTGTTCTTATCAGGCCATAAACCTCACCTCAGAGTGTCTTATTCTGCTTATAACATGGGTCCCTCAGTGAAAAAGTTAAGTAAAAAAAATAAATAAAAGAGTAAAAATGTGATATCATAGAAGAAAAAATACAAAAAAGTAGTCTGTGCCATTGTATTCTAATTGGCATGTTTAAAATCCATTAGAGGGCTGTGGTGTCTGCCCCCCCCCCCACACACACACACAGACATGCACAATCCTTCTGAATATGCTTTTTCTTTGCTTTTTCCTCTTTCATATCTCTTACTTTGGCTGTGTTTTATGATGACCTAAGAAATGCCTACCAAGTTTTATTCCGAGGAGCAGGAGTAAATATGTCACATGTTAGCTGCAATAGTTATCACTTACACATAGAGAGAGAGAGAGAGAGAGACAAACTAGTTTACTTTTTTTAAATGGATGTTGTTTTATTTGTTTTTTAATGATTGTACAGATGAGCATCATCATCAGTGATTGGTTTGATGTGGAGCAAGCATGTCCCTCTGCAGGTGCTGTACTGAGCAGTTTCTGCTTCATGCATCTCCAGTGCAGCCTCACAATCACTGCAGATTCGTCGAGCCATTCAGTAGTTGACTGATTTTGTGTGTGTGTATGTGTTTTTTTTTAAATATGCCTAAAAACAAAACACTTCTGAAAAGTGAGAGTTATATGGCCCGGAAATGTCATGGCTAGGCTGACTGATGGCCAAGTGGGTGGGCTGAGCTCCCCAACACCACAGTTTGAGGAACACACATGGTAATGGCAAAGCTGGTCAGTTATTCTAGGAAATAACATTTTAAAATGTAAAGTGTTGGTTCTTGTATGGTGGTGATCTGTATGTATTGCGTGTGGTACAGAAATGGGGACCTTGGACACAGTGTGACTTCTGTTGTGGTGGCAGAGCTCTCCTGCTGCAGATTTTGTGGTTCATCCAATGCCAGTTGTGGAGCTGCAGCGAGAGAACCATGGCAGGCATTGATTTCGAATGTGCAGTGTTTTGGTTAGCATAAGTAGTGCCAGTTGCCAGAATATGTCCTGAGAAGGACACGGCAAATGGTATCTCTCAACCAATCAAAATGCAGGAAATTTCCTTCTCATTTTGTAAGCATCAATACTATGTGGAACCATTTTACGAGTATATTATCGATATATGTTCTTTAGTTGTGGCAGAGTCAAAGCAGACCTATTTATTTATTATTATTATTTTTATTGAATTTTGTTGGCCCAGTAGGCCCACGGAGACTGTAAGTCCCTTTTTCAGGGGCAATCAGGGGGATGGGGGGATACAGATTGTAACCAACTGAAATTGAACCAGATTAAGCTGTTTGGTATTTTAGTGAATGGGGAATTTGGCCAGGATACTTACTTTTCATTAATATTTTATTAATATTTATGGCACACAAATAAAGGCTGAAAGAGTGAGACTCTTGAGCACATACAACCCTACTTATCCACAGCTAGGACAGTACTGTTAGGGGTGACCTTAACTGTAGCCTGAGTACTTCAAAAGTCAACATTCCCTACCTAAAATATATATTGCGACTCACAAGCATTTAAAAATTCATTTCAGTTACATACTGTACCTAGTGAACTGTAATAGTTACATCAAAAATCCTAAATATTTCACTTATAAAAGGGCCCAGTATGGGGCGTGGCAAGCAGCTGAGCTGTGAACAGCATTTCCTCATAGCTCTCAAGCAGATGCAGATTAATCTCAAAAATAGTATTTTAATTTTCTGTGATCATCCTATAATCAGTACCAAAGAACAGAGTAGTTTCATCACTATCACCCGATATAAAATTTGGCTAAATTGACTCCTGAGTCAGGCACGATGGTCCATGGAAGTAAAGTGGGTGGAAGCAGAGAGGGAGCCCACCAGAAGGAGACTAAAGTGGGTGGTAACAAAGACTCCCAGCCCAGTGCAGGGGACCAAGAAGGCGCTCAACCGTCCAATGTGGCAGTACTCCATGCAATCCAGGGCTTATATCGAAAGCTGGAGGAATTTAGCACAGAAATGAAACAGGTCCATGCAAGGGTGGATGTATTGGTGGAGGAGATGAAAGGGGCAACTAAAAATGCAGATAGAGCCCTTGCAGTAGCATCAGGACTGACTAAAGAAAATGGCATGCTAAAGAAACGCCTGGAGAACCTAGAGAACGCAGTACGCTCTTCTCATATGCACATTCTGGGATTACCAGAGGAAGCAGGAGAATACCCTGTAATTTTTCTGAAAGACTGGCTAAAGGAACTTTTGAGGCTCGAGGTGGACTTTGAGCTTCTGAAGGCCTACCGGATCTTGACATGCGGCGGGAGGCCTCAGGCAGCAACTGGTGTTTTGGTTCCCTGCACAGTCATGCTGGAGTTTCATACCTCCATAGAAAGGAACATAATTTTGCAACAGGCAAAATCCTCAGTCCTCTTACATGGCAGGACAACTGGGTGCATTTATTTCCAGACATCAGCTACGGCACAAGGATGCGAAGGAAAGCTTTGATGGGATCCAGACATGTCTTCGAGCTCTTGAGTGCACCATGTTCTTTTGATACCTGCCAGCTTATGAGTGATGTATGGAGGCAAGGGGCATCAGTTTTCTGATGCAACTGAGGTGGCTAAACTTTTGGAAAAAATTGAATGGTAATTCACTGCCAGGGGAGACTCTTCCGATTCAGAAGGCGAGATGGAAGCACAAATAGACTGAGTACTTTTGGGTGTTATGTACTAATGGGAACTGGAGTATTGTATGGATAAAATAATGGGCCAGATTCTAGAACAGTTACGCCTGGCGTAATAGCACTTGCACCAAGTAGAATGGCATAGTAGCAACTTATGCCAGCAGTTGTGACTTGTACTATTCTACACGTGGCTGCGACATGTCGCAGGCCGCTTGTGCCAAACAGCTGTTACGCCAGCAGTTGCACCATAAACCCCCTGCGACATGGCGCTAGGGGATTTATGGCTGCACTTGTGCCCCATTCCAGAATGGCAGCAACAAAGTCCCCACCATCGGAATTCTACAAGAACCCCCAGAGGAGAACCAGCAACGTAAGTTACACTTGCATTTAGCTGGTGTAACTTACATCTGTCCTCCGAGGGTCCTGCAGATCTGGTCCATGTGCCTTCCCCCCATGCTCAGACCTCCACCATTGTTGCCCCACTGGGCATCGCACACCCCGCCCCATCTCCCATTACGTACATGCCCCCACATGCCCACACAAAAGTAACAGCCCCAGGGCTGTCCACCCCTGCCCTTGACTCCTGTGTAAGCTATACCCTGCAGGGCTGCCCACCCAGCTCCCTGATCCCCATTGTAAAATGCCCCACAGGGCGGCACTGTCATCCCCCACCATGCCCCGACCCCCAAGTTGCCAGCGCCAAGAATCGGCAAGAACAGTAAGCCCTGGTAGTCTAGTGGCCCCACCCAGCCGTGCCAGCTCACCCAGCACCTCCTCCCACCCATCCTCAGCTGGCGACTGACACAGCCCTCTCATCTCCACAGCCAGCTGCTGACTGAGTAGAGCGCTATTGGAAGACACACTCAGATACACTTTCTGAGGTGTCTTCCAGCGCCGCACTATCGCAGTCAGTGGCTGGGCCGTGGAGGTGAGAGGCGGGTTGTGCCAGTCGCCGACTGGGGATGGGTGGGGGGTGCTGGATGGGCTGGCACGGCTGGGTGGGGGGCCACTAGACTACCAGGGCTTATCAGGTTATTTGCTGCATTTGTGGCCGGCAACCCATGGGTCGGGGCACAGGTAGGAGGGTTGACTGTGCCACCCTGCGGGGCATTTCTATGGATGTTTCGGGAGCCAGTTGGTGTGGCCAGCCCTGTGGGGCACTTAGAGGATGTTATGGAGGTCAGTTGGTGTGGCCAGACTTGCGGGGCACTTAGAGGATGTTTCGGGGGCCAGTTGGTGTGGCCAGCCCTGTGGGGCACTTAGAGGATGTTTTGGGGGCCAGTTGGTGTGGCCAGCCCTGCGGAGCGCAGAGGATGTTTCAGGGGCTAGTTGGTGTGGCCAGCCCTGCAGTACTGACAGGTAGCCGGGTGGGGGTGTGGTCAGCCCTGCGGGGTAGTTGCTGGGCTTTGGGGGCAGGGGTGTGGGCAGCCCCTGCGTGGTGGCTGTCAGGCTTCCTGGTCGGGGGTGCACTGGCGATCTCTGGTTGTGGGTTGTGACATGCTGGCCAGGTAAGCCCTCTGTGTGGCATACCTAGTCACATGTCGCAGTTGCAGGACTTTGATACTGAGACCCTGCCCTTCTAGAATAGGTGCAGGGTCATTGGTCAGCTGGTGCGGTGGTGCAAAAGTTGCATTCGCGGCAATTTGCGCCACCCTTCTAGAATCGAGCCCAATGTGTGGAAACTTTTTTTTCTGTGTGTTAAAGAGGGAGATCTTGTGGTTCCTTAAGCTTCAGGACCCTATTCAGAGGGAGCTAAGGGCAGTCAAACTGTTGGAGACCTAATGTTAGTTGGTTGGAACATTTAAGATGGAGCATCACCGGACGGAGGACTGTCTTTTTCTCCTCTCCTCCCATCTCTCCTGGTACTCAGCTTCCCGCCTGTGGCATATGGAGAAAATGGACTCTACTGTCTGGTTTAAATAGTTAACTTATCATATAGTTACTGCTTTACAGTTAATTTAGTTGTAGGATGTTCACAGTTTTGAAATATCTTAGTAAATCAAAAGAATCTAAACACTGGTTTAATATTGCTTTCAGTTTGATTAAGAGGGGAAATGATAGGAATGATAGTTGTATTTCTGATGTCTATGTAAATGGGATGCTTCACCCTAAGATAGGGGGCACGCTAATATCCGAACATTTCGACCATTTTTATTGCAAAAGTTACATTATATCAGTTTCAATCCACACAATATACTCAAAGCAATCACATCTTTATATATGAGATACAGAGAAAAGGAAAATAAACAACACAAATAAAAATGTAGTTCATATTTACATCTTAAATTGTTAGTCCAAATAATTAACATTCTTCCATAAAGCAGATAATTTCCCCATATGCATTTTCATTCTGTTTCAACTGTTTTAACACATTTTCAGTCTTCTTCAATATCACAAAATTTGGTGTATTTACATGCTGTAGAGAAAACTTGCATCTGGCTTGCCACATATCATACTTAATACAGGAAAAAATCACATTTAAGGTACTAGGATGATACTTACTAAAACTCCCTGTATATTCTCCCAGAACTAAACATTCATATTGAATATGTCTCATGGGACCCCATTGCCATTTTGCTGCCAAATCAGTTCAAAATTGGACTACAAAGGAACATAAAATATAAAAATGCTCAAGGGTTTCTTCTTGTCCATTGCATTCTGGCCACAGGCATTGACGGTCTGTAATTGGCTTGTGTTTTCAATTTCTCTTCACCCCTAACTTGCCATGGCAACTTAACCACTGTATGTCCCACATGTATGCTGGGATTCTTTTATCTCTTAGTATATTTAAAGCAAGCTCTAATTTCATGGGGAGGCATCTAGGGAAATCTACCTATATAGTGTGATTTTTTTCCATAACCCTAGCACACAGAGGTTTCTTTTGTAGCAATAAAACCTTGTTTTTACTTAATTTCCACATCTTTAACTTCTTAATAGTTGAAAGTACAAATTCTGGAATAAGTACAGTACCCACTAACCTAGGGATAGCCTCCCTCCATTTTTCCAGGAAGGGCTGAAAAGGCCGTGAGTCCAGGGGTTCCATATAGCCTGTAGCTCACCTCTGTTACCCAGAGATGTATATATATAAAAAGAATGATAAAACACTAATGGGTTCAACATTGCTAACCTGCCATTTTTACACTAATATAGGTAAAATGCCTTTTATAGGGTTTAACCTGCTCCAAATCATTTGAAAAATATACTGTACTAAAGAGCCTTGTTTCTAGGGCAATCGGTATAGGAAATATATACAAAATTGGAATTCAAAATTTCTTAATAATACTCCTCTCTTTTTCCCAAATGCCCATGTTTTCCATAGTTAGACTTTATTTTCCCCATTTTAAGCTTTTCCTCCCAATTTCTAGTGACCAAATTACCCTCCCCAAAATATATATCCAAAATTTTCAGCTGTTAATCCGTAACCTGTATTTCCCCTATCTGTAGTGTGTTTTTACATCCTCCTATTTGTATAGCTTTACTTTTTGACAATTTACACCTGCTCCTTTATTTTGTGAAATCTTTGAAGATTTGTAAGGCTCTGGCTCCTGACTGATCATCCTTAACTAATATGCAGATATCATCCAGATAAGCAGCTATTTTCTATATTGGAATATTAATATCCAGTGAAATACCCTTAATATTTTCATCATTTAATATGGCTCTTATAACTGGGTCCAAACAAAAGGTGTATAATAGGGGACTGAGGACACCTTCCGTACCTTTTTATGGTAATAGACTTCCCAACAGGCCATTGATAGAAGGAATGGCCATTGCATTTTATACATAAGCTCAATCCATCTAGCCAAAGAACTTGGGACACCATATTCTTGTAATACGCTTAATAAAAATGCATGGACACATTATTAAATGCTTTTGTTTGATCCAGTGCTAAACAAAACCTTGAATTCTTTTGCCTACCATATTCACATATGTCTCTTAGAAGCCTTAAATTCTGCTGTATGTTTCTCTGGGGAATGGAACATGTCTGGATGGGATGAATCAGCTTTCTGCATTCACTTACAAAGAATGTATGATAACATTTTATAATCTGTATTTAGGAAACTAATCGGTCTCCAGTTATTTAGATCATGTTTATCTCCAGTTTTATATTATAATAGCCTTAGTAAAATCTTGTGACATACTTCCAACCATTAACATTTGATTATAAATTTCCACCAGGATGGCCCCTATCTCATCCTTAAAGGTCTTAAAAAATTCATTTGTGAGGCCATCCTCCCCGGGTGAAATGCCCAGCCTAAGTTTAGAAATTGCCTCTTGTACTTCTAGCAATGTTATAGGGTCTTCAATATTTTTAAATGTTTCTTTAGATAATTTGGGGGTTTGACATGGCACTAAAGCCTCCCAGGTGCTCTGTGGAATGAAATCCTCCCCTAAAGTCTTGGTGACTGTGTGCTGAAGTATTTCCAGCATTTCAACATCTGTTCATCTTAAAAACCTTTACTGTCATGCAGGCCTTCCATGATCTTATGTTATAATTTATATTTACAGGCTTCAAAAGGGTCTGAGAAAGGCTGATTCGTTGTCCCAAATTTATATAGCGTATAGTGAAATCGCTGTATCATATTGATACTTTCTCATTTTGTGTTTAATATTATCTATTTGAGCCTTAATTCTACTATCAGAAGTATTTTGTAAAGGCATACGTTTATACAGTTGATCTCTACATTCTAAATATAATATATATTCTTTGTTACTTTGTGCCCTTCCAGTTTCTATGAGGAGTTTTTATGTCCTTTTGGTGTCATACCACCATGAAACCAATCATCATACAGCTCTGCTACAGATTTCCTAAACTGAAATAATCATGCCAAATTATCTTTAATGTTCCAATAAAGAAGAGTTTAGTTTCCATCTTTTGAAACTGAAGGAAATATAGGGAAACATTTGCCATTTGAAGATCACATTGTAATATACAGTGATCCAAATATTCACTATGTTTCAAACAAAAATGATTAACTTTCATGCATTTAGAAATATAAAATAGTCAATTCTGGTGGTATAGGCACTTCTCCTTTATGTGGCACTTCCTTCCTTCTGTACCAACCTATAAGCATCCTGTAACCTGGCAGTTGTGATGACCTCTCTGAGAGCATGAGTGTCACAATAAACTTTCTTTTGAATGTCATCTTTTATTTTTACATCCAAACTACAGTTCATGTCCCCCCATAGTGCCAACCTATATGTGAATAAGAAAGGTTTAATCTTATTGAATAAATCAATTCTTAGGCTTTTACTCTGTGGTGCATATGTATTGATAAGTCTTAAAGAACACCATTTGCAATTACAATCAATCATCATGGCCCTTCCTGGTAACAAATCCTCCAGCCTTATTACTTGTCCTCTGGATGCTGAAAAAGTATTCCCAGACCATCTGCAGTATCCTCATGATATGATCAAAAAGAAGGGCCAAGGCCAGTTTCTTTTTGCCTGCCCTATATCATGTAATGAGTTAATCCTAGTTTCCTGTAAAAAAAGAATATCTAAGGAAAAGGTTTTAAAATATAACAAAGAGCTGCTCCTTTCCTACTATTTTAACACATTTGTTCCCATAGACGCCGTAGATATGCTGGAACCATCCATTGCTAGATCCAACCCAAAAGGGCCACTGGGAGCAAATGAGTTAATGCTACATCGTTAAAAGAAACTATTCTTAGGGAGGCCATTTCATGTGGGCAGGGTGCTTAGGTGTTTATCTTTCTTTCTTTTCCGTTCCTTCTTTTTTTTTGGTCTCTAGAACCCCAGTAGATAGATCTTCTTCACATTCCATTTCTGAAACTACACCAGAAAGGGAAGATACATCAGATTCCAGCCCTCCATCTAAATCTTGGAAGGCCTGAAACACATTTGGGTAGAAACTGGAGCAGAAGGACCCAGAAGTTTGGTAGAGGATCATGGTAAGGCAGCATGGTTTCACCAGGGGGAGGTCATGTCAGACCAACCTCATTGAATTTTTTGACTGGGTGACTAGGGAGGTGGATCAGGGGAGGGCAGTGGACATGGCCTATCTGGACTTCAGCAAGGCCTTTGACACTGTGCCACATAGAAGACTATTACACAAACTGGGGAATATGGGTGTGGGCAGGACAGTAGTGTGGTGGATAGGTAACTGGCTGGGTGGCAGGACCCAGAGGGTGGTGGTAAATGGCTGTCACTCCACAGAGGGAAGAGTGACCAGTGGGGTACCACAGGGATCAGTGCTGGGACCGGTCCTATTCAACATCTTCATCAGTGACATTGCGCAGGATCTAGAAGGCAGAATTTCACTGTTCGCTGATGACACAAAGCTCTGTAACAGAATGGACACACCAGAGGGTGTAGACAGAATGAGAAGGGACCTGCAGAAACTTGAAGAATGGTCAAGGGTTTGGCAGTTGAAATTCAATGCAAAGAAGTGCAAGATAATGCATATGGGGCACAAAAACCCTGGCACAATATATCAGTTGGGGGTGAGGATATAGCATGCACCAAGCAGGAAAGGGATCTTGGGGTTGTCATCTCTGATGATCTCAAGGTAGGGAAACAGTGTGACAAGGCATCAGGTAAAGCAAATAGGATTCTGGGATGTATAGGCAGGGGCATCACCAGCAGGAAAGGAGGTCATAATTCCGCTATTCAAGACACTAGTGAGGCCCCACCTGGAGTACAGTGTACAGTTCTGGAGACCATACCTACGAAAGGACATAGACAGGGTAGAGAAGGTTCAGAGGAGGGCAACAAAGATGGTGCATGGATTGCATCACAAGTCCTATGAAGACAGGTTGAAGGAACTGAACATGTACTCCCTGGAGGAGAGGAGGGAGAGAGGGGATATGATAGAGACATACAAGTATCTTACAGGGAGAAACAGGGTGCAGGAAAACACTATTTTTAAGCAAAAAAGATGTTCCAGGACTAGAGGGCATGGGATGAAGTTGGAGGAAGGACGATTCAGAGGAAACATGAGAAAGAATTTCTTCACAGAACGGGTGGTGGACAAGTGGAACACCCTGCCAGAGGAAGTGGTGGGGCTGAAACAATCACGGGATTTAAGAATGCATGGGATAGACATAAAGGAATTCTGCAGGTCAGGGTAGGGAAACAGACTTCAGGAAAACAAACTGAACTTACAAGCTCAAATGGCAGACTGGGTGGGCCATAGGCCCCATCTGCCGACACTGTCTATGTATCTATGTATCTATGATCTAGTAATCCTTTTACCTGAAGGGGAACCAGGTCTGAAACAGGGGAGGCATTTCCAATTCCTGCTACCTCTCCCGATGTACTAGGAATTTCTAAAATGGCAGAAACAGTTTCTTCCTGGGAACCTCTTTCTTTTTGTTCAGTGGTGAAGGTGGGGTGGGGGAGGCTGACCCTGCAGTTCCTCACGGTTATTTGGTCAGGCCTTGCAGGCCTACACCTCTCTTGAGCTTCATTAACTAGGTTTTCTTGATTTAGGCCTCCTTGCCTGTTTTGTCCTGCCCAAGGACATTGGTGGTATGTGTGGTCTTGTTCCTCACAATCATGATCATACTCCCCACAAAGTACGCATCTAACTCTGTCACAAGTATTACTTAGATGTCTACCACTCCCACATTTGAAGCAGGCTTTGGGCTGCCCTGGGTAAAATACCACTCCCCCATCTTTCTCTAGGAAAACACTGTTTGGAATATGTGCAACCTCATTTCCAATCATATTCAGTTTAACTTTAAACCTCCAGCCCCAGTCCATATCCTCTGCATCAATAATTGCCTCTGGAGGACCCAAAACCTGACATTTCTTCTCTAATCAAAAGCAGATATCACCCACATTTATCCCCTCTTTTCTGAACATAATATTTACAGTTTTATTCAAAGGTTTTGTGAGTGGTATAGCCCAAAAAGGAGTCCATAAAGGAGGGGTCTTAAGTGATTCATATTTTCTCCAAAAAGTATCCAGACTAGTAAAGGTTTTAAAGCCAATGTCAAAAGTGTCTTCACCTCTTATATTAATTCAAGCATAGCTTTTGGAGGCAAGAAATGCCATTGATTCTTTTAAGAGTTTCCTTGCCACATAGTGTCTGTCTGGGTGTTACTGAAGTGTCTGTCTGGGTGTTACTGTAGCCCCATGCACCTTAAATGAACTGTGTTCCATCTCGGGCCTGTTCCACTCTACTGTTCCTAAATAAATCAGAAAACCTTGGCCCAATTTGTCTCCTCTCTTGAATTGGTGAGGGGCTTACTTCCCAAGATCTCATTCATTGGTGTTGGTTCTGTCCCTTCAGAGCTTGTATCGTTAATATTATTTATCGGCGGGGCTGTGGAATTCTTTCCTTGTTTTGTGAATTGCTAATATTTCATTCAAGTTCTCCTGAATTTTGTCTAGACACATTTAAATTTGGCTGCTCACCTTGAGAGAATACAGTCCATTCAGGGTAGGGCACCCATTTCCCAGTTTCCAAACAAATCCAGATGGCTTGCTTTAAGGAGTCCTCCTTAGATCAGTCAGTCACATCAAAGGAACATCTCACTCTTGAAGCCGAAAAGACTTCCACATTCTATCCGCGGTTGATGCACCTACGTCAGCCTGACTCAGATGAGGCACTAACCTCATTTTTACAGTGCTCTGACTCATTCTTGATACCAGATCCTCCTCGCTTGTCATTTCTACAGCTATTGGAACAATTTTCTCCCGCTCAGCGCCTTGCGCCTGTTCCACCAAAGAAATCTTTATTTCCACAGTCTACAGCATTTGCTTCCTCTCATAAATGTGACTTACATGTTCCATTTTTCCCGCTGCTTGACCTACGCAAGGCGACTCACTCAAATTCTCCATGTTCACATAGGCAATGCCGGAAACACTGTCCCCTTATTACTTGTCCTCTGGATGCCGAAAAAGTATTCCCAGACCATCTGCAGTATCCTCACGATATGATCAAAATGAAGGGCCCCAAGAGGGTCTATCTACTGGGGTTCTAGAGACCAAAAAAAAGAAGGAGAGGAAAAGAAAGAAAGATAAACACCTAAGCACCCTGCCCACATGAAATGGCCTCCTTAAACACTGATCATTCATTTTTGGAGTCAAGGACAGGAGCTTCGACTGATTCAGACATCCATTTTCCTTGCTTGCCAGCCTGCAACTGACACACGGCCAGGATGCAGAACAGCAGTTCCCCCTACAGACCGAGTAAGGGAATTTCCCCAGTGTCCTGGCCAAATCTCCCCCATTCAATAAAAATACCACCAACAGCTTAATCTGGTTCAATTTCAGTTGGTTACTGTCACAGCGTGAGAGAATAAACTTCAGACGAGGCAAATTTACAGGTTTAAAATACACGGTGTGATATTTATTTTTCAAAAGTTAGTGTAACCCCTGGACCCCTGCCTTTTTACAAAACAACAGGTGGCATGCTGTTGAAGCTGACAGCAGTACCTGGTGGGGACTGGGTTCGGGGAGGACTAGGTTACTCAGCACAGGGGGCCTAGGTTTGGTTACTCTGCACAGGGGCACCCAAGTAAATCCGAACACAGGAAGCAATAACTGTAATGTCCAAAACCAGGAATGGGATTCTACAGTGTGGCTTTTATTCACATCCAAACTGAACAAACAAAGCATAGACGGACTCCCCACGGGCTACATTCCTGGTAATGCAGATTAGAGATAACAGAACACTTCTTCACATTTCAGCCCTCAGGCTCTGAACCCACCAGGCACACAGCCCAGACTTGCACGCAGCTTTGGGTACACACAGCCTGACTTGTACACTACTGGTTTTCCCCATGGCCCTGCTCCCCTCCGCCACTTGATCTGTGGTCCATTATGGGAATGAACCAGTTTTCCTGTTGGTGGCTCCCAAACCACCTTAGAGCCTTTGACCGTGAGGGAATTTTCCTTCCATCCACGCCTGGGTACTTCCCTCATCACTGGCCAAGTTCATGAGGCAAAGTAGAAATCTACAGAGCAAATCCATAGAGGTGGACCTGGTTACTAAAGATGGGGTCTCAGGCAGGCAACACTAAGGGCCTAGAGGCCTTTCGCTGACATATCAGCCTCTACTCTACCCACTTACTATGGATGCCTAGTGGCTCTGGTAGAACTGTCCATAGCATAGCCCTAATAGCTCAGCACTGCAGTCCCCACGGCCGCTCAGGACCACAGCCTGTCTATCCCCTCTAGCCTCTAGGGAAAATCTGTCTGCCTCTAACTTAACACCCCAAAACAAAACAACCTGGGGACTTCTCGACCTTGGGCACCCTGCAACCACACACCAAGAAACTATTACCACACCATTACATTACTTTACTGCCTCCCTACCCCCACAATCACATCTGTGGAAAGAAAGGGTTACTACAGTAACAACAACAATAACAACCACAGTACTTTACATTACTACACACTAAAGTACTAGTGAGGAACTCCGATGAGCCCCTCCTCCTCTTCTTGTCTTCTCTTCTATCTTCTTCAGGAACACCCGCAAAAAAAAGAAAGACAACACACACTCCTAATCTGCATACACAGTCTACCTAAAC
Organism: Neoceratodus forsteri; assembly: GCA_016271365.2. Lineage (NCBI taxonomy): Eukaryota > Metazoa > Chordata > Ceratodontiformes > Ceratodontidae > Neoceratodus > Neoceratodus forsteri. Next base: position 164,835,178 of record JADMNL010000025.1, on the reverse strand, counting down.
CCCTACCATCAAAACACTGAAGAATCCCAAAAAGATTTTTTTAGAAAAGGTAGAAAAACAGTATATACATTGGAAAACAGTAGAAAAACAATGACATTATTTACAATACACATTTGGGGGGGGTGGAGTGCCCTAAAAGTCCCAACTAGTGACCACAGTGCCCGAAGGCTAGTCCATTAAAGAGTATCTTCTGGGCCGGAGCCCGGTGAAGCACAGTTCTAGCAGGCCAAAGTCCCGAAGGGGAGAGTCTTTGAGGACAGTTCACACATTCTGGAGTCTGCTAGTGTAGGGTGTGTACTGCAATGTCATAAAGATAGAAAAGTTCAGACTTACCAGCCCCTTGTAGAACGAAAAATCTGTACCGACCTGCTCCTCAGCCGAAGACTCTCCCTGGCAGCATTTCTTCCGATACAGCTGGGCGGACATCTTCTGGGAACCACAGGAGGGCACATCTGGTAACTGCTGGGTTGATGTCATCTCTGGAGATGGAACCTTGGAACAGGAACAAAAAGGAAAACAGCTGGTCTGATGTCATCCGATTACCAGGCGATGAAGCAGGATACAGCTGGGCTGGTGTCCTCTCTGGATCGGAAGTCATCTGGTGGGCCAGTCAATGGATTCTGGAAAGGCCAGTACACTGTAGAACTGATGAATGTGGGACCTGAGTCCTGGATGTCCATACTGGCGGATCAATAAAGGCACTGCAAAGGCTGGTGTGGCAGTATGGACTACCACTGCTCGGCTTTCCATCTAGTAGGCATGGGCACATTTGCTGGGAGGTCCTTGCATTGAGGCCAATAGTACAGGGTCAGAAGCTTGAATTATTACCCTGTCTGGTAGCATAATTCACCAATGGAAGGTTTCTCCTCTCCATCCACAGTCGCACTCTGTCCATAAACAGTATCCTGCCCTCTTCCACTGGGTATATTTCTCATGAAACAGTCTGTTCTTGACGTGCTTGTTTGCACCAGGATGCACACATTTCATTGCTTGGCCCAGATCCAGGATTTCCTGCTGTTCTCAATCTCCTCCCAGACTTTCCGAGGAAAGGTAGGAAAGGTAATCCCATAGATCTCATTCACCTTCCTATAAACCAGTCTCCTCTTTACTAGCTTTGGTCAACCTGAGACCACTGGCCTGGCTTGGGGCTGCCAGTCCTGGTTCAGCCAGCCACGCATCCTCAACGAGATTATAAACGGATCCCTAATTCTTCTTGCATAGCCAGGGCAGTGGCATCACCACTCCTTCCATGCATTCCTCCAAGGCAAGAGCTTGAGGCTGTGTACCCGCTCCTTTCACAAGGCCACATAGGGTTCCCTCATCTTCTTCCTCACTGAGGATTTGAGCCCAGGAGTGAGCAGTTGTCCTCACTCCTGAGACTATCCACTCATCACTAGGTGCGGAGGTCAACACCCCATTCAAAGACCTCCCGCATCTCATCTTCTCCTATGAGACTTGGGCTAGCCCCCTCCAGGGGTCTACTGATGCTTTATCTGAACTTTCCTTTTGAGATCCAGCATCCGAAACATCAACATCTGGTTCTGTCTCTAAATTTGCACGCTCTAGCTTTGTGCCACACTCCCCAGGGCCTTCTTCAACAGGCTCCACCTCGTGCTGTGCTGCCAACTGTAGATTCCTGAACCTTTGTCCATGTGGAGCCAAACGAAATCTGGGGCACTTTATACAAGCCATATTTCTCTAGCCATCCAGAACAGTGAGGTGTCATGAAGACATCCCTTCCAGCATTTAAGCATATTTGACACACTTGCACTGGATATCCAGGAATCGCCACATGAGGAGGCAGTTGTCCTCCATAATAACACCTTTCAATGTCCCTTAATCTATTTACTGCTGCTGTTACTGCAGCCCGGGCATGATCTGGGTAGCGAGCTGGTCCTGAGGCCATAACTGCAAGGAAACAAACAAATGCTCACTGTTACAAAAAGTCCCACTTTACGGAACACTCTCTTTACTTTTAAAATGGCTCCTCTGCTGCTGTGTTTACTTTACTACCCCACCCTGTAATGGCAGCGGCACCCTCTGCATCAACATTCAGAAATTGGGTCAAGCCACCGCGCATCCGATTTACACACACACTACTGATAACTTTGCTCAAACTGCACAAACTTGCACTGTTCTTTTCTAACACATTTACATGATTTTCCACGGACTTTTCACTTGCTGGAAACATTTCTTTAACTCACAGTCCCTTAAAGCCTCAGGATTTAAGCACAGGATTGCCTGTAAACTAGTGCTGCACATTTGGCTACAACTCACAGTCTCTCTCTGGCTTTAAAACTTTAAACTGATGCTGAACTCATAACTATGCACACAGTCAATTGCACTTGCTGGTAAAACTTGACACAGTCGTTATTTGCAAAGCGACTACACTGCTGCACACATATTTAGCTGGCTTTTAGCAGAAAATCACTGTTTGAGCAATTATCACTGTTGGTACTTACTGTTATCAGTAGCAGTTAGCTGCAATGGAAAAACGGCCTGCAGCCAGTCTTGGAGGCCTCAGAAAGAGAATGGGTGGGCAGTCCTGCCAATCGTCTCCCCGATCATCACACTCGCAATTCAGACGATCGAGATGTGGGTTAAGCCTGATTTTGAACAGAAAAGTCCATTTTTAACAGTTTTACAGCACTTTTTAATCACCACGATGCTCCTCCATTAGCCAGTACACGCACTCCACTCACACTCCCTCTTGAATGCTGGGCAGTCACTGTAGAGCTGGCTGAGGGGCGGGACTGATTACAGCCTCACCAATCACACAACGCCATGCAAATGAGCCTCTTCTTCCTCATGAGTGCTCTTTCTTCATGGCGATCGTCAGTTACAGGCAAATTTAAACTCAGAAACCACTTTTTTTTTCAACTGACTCCACGGTGTGAGCCCATTTCAACCATTTAGCATGGTCATTCACGCTGCAAGTTTCTCAGTTCACTCAAAAGCATTGCCAACGTCCAGGGCACAATTTTCCTGTTGCTACCCCTAGTCTTCCACACTTTTCTTAATCACAACAGTTCTTTTAAAAAGCATTTCCAACGTCCAGGGCACAATTTTCCTGTTGCTGCCCCTAGTCTTCCACACTTTTCTTTATCACACCACAGTTCTTTTAAAAAGCATTTCCAACGTCCAGGGCACAATTTTCCTGTTGCTACCCCTAGTCTTCCACACTTTTCTTAATCACACCACAGTTCTTTTAAAAAGCTGGCAAAAATGCTGTAAACATTTGACACAGGACAAGGGCACACTCTTTTAGCTTTACTGCTCCTTGGTAAACAGTTGGCATTTTAACAGCAGCATAAGATCCACAGCACACAGTGACACACTAGTTAGTTTGCTTCAGCTTTTGGGCTACCCACTGCCAGATAGCCAAACGCTAGCCCTTTGCCCAAGCACCTTTCCTCCCAGAATAAAAATCTCAGCGTGCTTCCATTTTTGTAACCCCGGACCTCTACCTTTTGCAAAATGACAGGGTGGCATGCTGTTGAAGCTGACAGCAGTACCTGGTGGGGACTGGGTTCGGGAGGACTAGGTTACCCAGCACAGGGGCTAGGTTTGGCTACTCTGCACAAGGGCACCCAAGTAAATCTGAACACAGGAAGCAATAACTGTAATGTCCAAAACCAGGAATGGGATTCTACAGTGTGGCTTTTATTCACATTCAAACTGAACAAACAAAGCATAGACGGACCCCCACGGGGCTACATTCCTGGTAATGCAGATTAGAGATAACAGAACACTTCTTCACATTTCAGCCCTCAGGCTCTGAACCCACCAGGCACACAGCCCGGACTTGTACGCAGCTTTGGGTACACAGCCCGACTTGTACACTACTTGGGTTTTCCCCATAGCCCTGCTCCCCCACCGGCCACTTGATCTGCGGTCCATTATGGGAATGAACCAGTTTTCCTGTTGGTGGCTCCCCAAACCACCTTAGAGCCTTTGACTCATAGAGGGAATTTTCCTTCCATCCCACATCTATGGTACTTCCCTCATCACTGGCCAAGTGCATGAGGCAAAGTAGAAATCCACAGAGCAAATCCGTAGAGGTGGACCTGGTTACTAAAGAGGGGGGGTCTCCCACCTCCAGCTCCCACAATCCATACCCGGCTATTTCTCTGGACACTAAACAACTCTTTTCTGAAAGCTTGGCAATGTAGATTACTGGGTAGACGTATGTCACATCTCCTCTACATGTCTTGAACTACCCGTGTGCTGGACTTGAACATACTTTTACTTTTGGCTAAGCCTGTTACTCTAGACCTCCCACTACTTCAGTGGTCCAATCCCCACTTTAACACAGTTCAGGGTGAAACATGGGCCCTTTAGAAAAGAGCAGAACTTACCCTTTGGTTGCAGGTGCCCCACAGGCGAATCATAAAATCTTCTTGTACCCCACACATGTGGACAAAATAAGGCAGCTTCTTTCTCCAGCAGTAGCCAGGGTGTTGCCCCTGGAATAGCAGCCAAACCTTCCTGCTGCCCCATCCCCTCAGGAATGGGGCACAGAGACCCATATCAGTGGTCTCCACCACTTTAAAAAACAGCTTACTGTGTCTCTCTTTAGGCGGAAACACACACACCTTTCCCTAAATGTAGCCCTATTTCAGGGCTGAGGCTCCAAGAGCCTGAGCACAGAGCTGCTGTGCTCTTCTCACAGCAATCTCCAACTGCAGACTACTAACTGACTGTTCAAAACTCCCAACATTCTACTCTAACTCCCTTCTGCAGATTCCATTGTGGCTCATGCAGCTGCGACAGTTCTATGGTGATGTCATCCCTCAGTCTCAGCTGAGACTGAGAACAGAGTGAGACAGTGTGAAATCCATTTAACTGGAGTTTCACAAGCTGCCTTCCCTGCCTACCACTAGGTCTTAATGGGATTCTAGGAACCCCGGGTAACAGGGGGGTTACATTAGAAAAATAATGAATGAAAACAAAACAATTGCAAAGAAAATCACTACTTAACATCAGTAGTTTCTCACACAATACAGTCATGGATTCTAGTGCTCCTAAAAACCTTTCTGGTGCACTATAAAGCACATGGTAAATGGTCTGGCCTGCCAGCAGGTCCCTGACCTGCAAATAAATGGAGTCAGTTGCAATAATTCCCAAATGATAGCTAACGCATTAAATGACCTGTTCTCGGACCTATCTGATTATACCTCTATGCCTTCAATTTCTAAGGAAATGGGTCCTGCTCCTGGTGCTCCACCCAATCCTCTCCTCCCTCCCTTTTACTTTAAGTCTGTCTCCTTCAAAGAAACCTAGAAGCTTCTAGTAGGTCTCTCCCCTTACTCCAGTGCTGGGCACGACAACCTTGTGCCCAAACTGCTAAATCTTGGGGCCCCCTTCTTGGCCCACCTGATCTCCCACATTCTAAACTCCTCGCTCATGATGGGGTCTGTCCCTCCCATTTGGAAGGTGGCCCATGTGACCCCTGTCCTCAAGCATGGCAATCCCAAATTACTCAAGAACTATTGACCCATAGTGATTCTATCCGCAGTCAACAAACTGCTCGAGAAAGTAGTGGCCTCCCAGATTGCTCTCTTCCTCCAAACCTATGGCCTTCTCTCCCCTGAGCAGCATGGGTTCTGAAAAGGACATAGCACCTCCACTGCCCTAGCACAGGTCACCACCAACATTAGAACCATGACCGATCAAGGCAAACTCATGGGGGCTGTCTTCATAGACCTGTCCAAGGCCTTCGACTTGGTCAATCACACCCTCCAGGGCTTTGCTCTCCAGTCTTTTGGTCTCTCCCTCCCATCTTAACCTGTTTATCTATCTCTCAGGAAACAGTACATGAGGTACCAAATGCCATATCCGTCCCTATCACCAGTAGCCTGTTGGGTACCTCAGGGGTTGGTCCTTGGTTCCCTCCTGTTTTCCCTCTTCATAAACCAGTTTCCCTCAATCCCAACCTTTGGACAAGTTACTGTATATGCCGATGATATGGTGCTCCTTACCAGTTCACAAAGTATTGATGACATTAACTATGGACTCAACTTGGATTTCAGTCACATCCAATCCTGGCTCAAGGCAAGTAAGCTGGTCATCAACCTTCAGAAGACGCAGGCAATGTTATTCGGCTCCCTTCCCAAGGTGAGAGCGTGCCCGGCCATGCTCAGAGTCGATGGCACTGATGGCACCCCTTTGAAGGTGGTGGAATCGTTCAAGTACTTGGGGGTGACTCTTGACCCACAAATGGATCTCACCCTGCACATACTTAACTCCTGTAAGGCAACCAACTGCAAACTAGGACTTGCATACAGAGCAAAAAGTTGCCTCACCCCAGCCGCCAGACTTGCCCTGGCAAAAGGGGTCTTCCTCCCCTCACTTTGTTACAGGCTTACCTCCTTCACGAATGCCCCCAAAGCCTGGCTTTCCAAATGGGACACCTCATATAACACCATATGTCGGTTCACCCTATCAGCCCCTCATCTCACCCATCGGTGTCTACTCTACTCTACTCTAGACTGGGTTGGTTTTCACCAAGCAGCCATCGCTCATTCATTATGGGCAACTTACGGATAACATCATCCGATCATCTACTCCTCCAGCACTTGCTGACCTCCTCCAGCCTGTCCCTCAGGCTATCAGTTGAGGTCCACTGAATCCCAGGCACTGATGGTTCCAAAGACTCATTCCTTAGGGAGAGCTTAGCATTTGCAGCTCTTGCCCCAAAACCTGGAACCTCCTACCTCCTCACGTAAGAACTGCCCTCACCACAGTTGTTTCAGGTCCTCCTTTGGGATTACCTAAAACAAGCCTCAAGCTGCCTCTGTCCCCTGTAGTCCCTCCCTCCGTGAAGTGCCTGAAATTAAAAAAATAAAATTCCTGGCTGCAGGTGTGCACTTATTCCAAAAATAAATAACAAATAAGCAATATTCACAGATATTGTTGCTGCTGACATTGGCTCTAATTTTCCCTTGCTGCCCTCCCTGGGTTGTTCTGCCTCATACTGAACTGCACTAAAATTGTTCTCTGCTTGTTACCTGACTGTAGATGATTGCTTATACCAGTCTGTACCTTGCCTGACAGTTGGACCCAAGCCTTTGTACTTTGTTTCGGCTGGTCCTTCTTACTTGTATTCTGACTGTACCTTTGTGTAACTTGATGCTAGCCTCTGTACTGTTATTGCTTGTATCTCTGTAACTCTCCCGGGTTGCACCTGAAAATAGGCACATGACTGTCTAGTGTGCTTACCTGGTAAACAAAAGCTAAATAAATAAACGAGAAAACAGAAACTGAGCTCTGCTCAACTGGGTATCCCATCATTCATACTTTGATGATGAATAAAATATTGATTGATTAAGTGATTAAGCATTGAGCTGACTACTGCATAGAAATACTTAGTAAGGTTTCAAAACAGCACTACCTCTCCCACCCCCATTTACATGGTGATGGAATCATTTATTTAAAGTGCCATCCTGAGAAATCACCTAAATTGAATGATAGGTGTGAATGATTATAGCCTTTTACCACATCAGAGATAAGCAGTCTGCAAATGTCACATTAGTGTGCTGTGACTTAACATGCAGCAACCCAGGAGAAAAGAACCATAATAAAAAAGCACCAAAAACAAACATATGAATTTGTCAACTTTGTTACAAACCCTGAAACACACACAGGTGTTAAAGCAATGTTTATTGAATGGTGCTACCTGTTTTACTGGAGAAAACCATTTGCACGTAGGTTTTAAACTTTGGAGAAGCAGATCCTGTAAGCTTGCTGACAGGGAAGGTTAGACTTTGAGTTTAGAAGATGACATCACTAACACCTCTCCACTGAAACTGGCTTTTTTGAACAGGCAGAGAATTTAGGGTTGTAAAATGATTTGTAACTTTTAAGCACAAAAACTTAGGGATCTCAATTTTGGCATGAGGGTGATTGGGGCTATGTTGATCCATATTCTAAATTTAGTGATGCCGGTAATTTGGGACCATAGTCCCTCTTTAACATCAGGCCAAGTGCAGTTCTTCAGAATTCACAAGGAAGCCAGGACAAAGGATTGCTCAATGTCATTGAAAACAGGAAAATTCACAAGAGAATTACACGAAGAATGACTTCACAGGATGAGGGATGAGTGATGAATGCTTGGAACAGACTGCCAGAACATGTGGTATCAGCTGATTCTATAATAAAGATTTGACAAGAACTGAACAACAAGAGGACAGGAGAGATATTTCCACTGAGCTGGTAGGAGAGAGGAACTCAGTGAATCAATAATCTTTCTTCCTCCTGTATGTACTGTTATGTATGTATGTATGTATGCATGCATGCATGTATTATAGCTGTCTGTATGTATATGTATGTATATATGCATTCTTTGCAAAAAAAACATTATTAATGCAGCAGTTAGTATAACTTAATGCCGCAAAAGTAGGGAAATGTGGCATTAGGATTTCCGACCCTAACTCCCCAACCCACCCCTGAAGCAGCAAAAGGAAAAAATATGGTTTTGGGTCTCTGGAGTCTTGGCACATCAGTGGTGGGGTTTTACTCGGGGTTGTCAACCCTAATGCTCTTCCCGACCATAGCCTCAAGTCAGAAGCACATGGTAAAGGTCCCAGCCAGTGCCTCATAGTGATACACTCTTCAAAGGTAGAGAAGTAGGTCTCGCCACATGTTGTCAACACAGTTTGTTGTAGCCTTCCTCATGTAGGGCCCTGCAAATGGAGAACAGAGATTATGTGTGATGTTGTTTGCACAGGAAAAGGGGTGGGCATTAGGGTTGACAACCCCAAGGAAGACCCCACCACTGATTTGCCAAGACTCAGGAGACCCCAAATCCTAATGTTTTTTTCCTTTTGCTGTTGGGGGGAAGGATTTAGGGTTGGAAATCCTAACCCCACATTTCCCTACTTTTGTGGTGTTAAGTTACCCTAACTGCTGCATTAACAAAGTTGTTTGCAAATAATTTCCTTTCTTTTTGAAATAGTGGAATTGCATCTTCATTCATGCAGGTCCCTTTGGGACCTACATGAACAGATGCAGATGCCCTGTGCCAAGGGAAGACTCCATCTGCCAACAGAACTGCAGCGATGGATGTGTAGAATTCATGGGGCTGTCTGGTGGGCTGTGGAAGTGCCAGGTCATGTTATCCCTCCACTTCCATATGGTTGCAGATACAGAGGCATAGGGAAAAGAGTGCATCTGTCAGCCAATGCACAGAGCCCTCTGCCCACCCACAGGTGGAGAGGTACAGGACCCTATACCAAGAGGACAGTTGTCTTCACTATATGGTACCTGGGCCTGTGGGGACAACCCTGCACCTTTCATTCCCTGGCTGGTGGGGTGTCACATAACAGCTCCAACCCCCCCACCCTCATCCTATCCAGTTAGGTCACTGAGTTCACCCCCAAACTCAGCTCACCAAAATGGGATCACAAAGCATACCCACTGGGGTCAAGACTGACACTACACACAAAGTATGTTAACTATTATATATATTTTTTAAAATTTTGACCCCAAATTTTCAAGATACTTGTTTTATGATTCGTCTTATAAACATGAAATGTACCATTTATAGTATATTGGCCGAAATGTCATTTTGCACCAGAAGTGAATACAACTCAGCCAGGATTTTAAAAAAATTAGACATGTCATGTTTATGAGCTACTGTAGTGTGGAAAAATGGCTATGTTGAAAGTTTGGAGTCAAAATTATTGAAAATGACTGAAGTTATGAGTGAACGTTGAAATACTGCAACGTTCACTCATAACCTGGGCATTTTACTGTGTTTGTACACCAAAATTTCAGCATAGCCTTCTTATCACTCAGTCTAATGAACCTGGTAGGTGAAAATGTTCAAATCCCTGCCAAAACGTCATTGCGCACCACTGAAATGTCATTCCATGCCACAGGTGCAAAAACACATTTTGGCCAGGATTAGAAAAATGACAGCTGTCACATTCGTGAGGTGGTGTGAAAAATGGCTTTGTTGAAAATTTGAGGTAAAAATATTTAAAATTACCAAAGTTACAAGTGAGTGCAGTATAATTTCAATGTATGCACGTCACTTTGCCATTTTTATATATTTTGACATCAAATTTTCAACATAGCCTTCTTATGACCCCACCTGATGAACAAGGGCAGTGAAAGTTTTCAAGTCCTGCCCAAAAGGTGATTTCACCAAGTGACTGCAAAAATCACCTTTTGGGCCTGATTTGCATAATTTCATCACCAGTGGTCATGAGGTGGGGGTCCCAAAAAGGCCATGTTGAAAATGTTGGGTCACAATATGCAAAAATGAGAAAGTTATGCATCAAAGTTCAAAACCCCATTGAAATACATTGAACCACACTTACCTTAGTTTATGCTATAGCAGTTGCCGATTCCAGCAGCAAGACGTGTCTTTGATCGCAAAGTGGATCTTCACCATGGCACCTGTTCAGGTGATTGAGGGTGTTATGTGGATGAATGTGTGTGTGTGTGTGGGGGGGTGCCGAGTGGGAAGTTGGGGTGGGGAAGTCAGATCACTGAGAGACCATTTTCTTTTGGCAGGGTAAAAACAAAAACAAGAGACAGTTCTCTTCTTTTCAGGGGACACGACATTCTGACACTGAGGACTGGGCACCTCAGTGTCAGGCAACAGTTCAGCAGCACCGGAGGGCACTCCAGTGCCACCATCTGAAAATGGGAAGGGGCAAGTGACCTGGAAAGGCAGGGTCAAAAAAGTGGTACCGGTGGGCATCCTAGTTTATAAGCATTTTCAATGTTTATGACTTGAAATGAGAAAAGAAATGGCAGCCAGCGGGATCAATAGTTTTGTCAGCACATGAGGTAAATCATGAAAATAAGAAATTGTTTTTTAACAGTCCATGTCAGGACATTAACTCTAAAATTGTTATAAATCTGGAACCATAAAATATTTTTTCACGAAACCTTCCAAAGGCACACCCTTGGCATGGTCCCCTTCAACTCTGAAAATTTCATGAAAAGATTCCACAACACTGCCTTTGCTGTAGGTGACAGCAAAAAACACCCAATGTTAAATATAGGGAAACCAAATTGTGTTTTTTTCTGTTTTTTGGAGCTACGTATCTTGGAAACCAAACAAGATGCCATCACAAAACTTTTCATGTCTTGAGACTCTGGAAGCCTGACTGTGCATGCCAAATTTTTGGTTATTTAATTAAACAATGCAAAAGTTATTAAGATACAAAAATTGAGGTTTAACAATAGATAGCCTACTCAACCTTAACTACAGGAGTGCTGCGCCCTATAATATCTGTATGCATGTGCATATGTATGTGTATATGTATGTATGTATATATGTATGAACATATATATGTCTGTCTATCTGTATATGTCTGTGTGACTGTCAGAATATCTGTCTCTCTGTATGTATACGTAAGCATTCATATATATATATATGTATGTCTATATATGTCATACAGTATGTATACTAACATACTAAAATGCCAGCAGAATAGGCCTAACGGTCTTTCGTGTCTGCTTATTTGGTCAACCCCACCCTGGGATCTGACCATGCTGTCCCCTCGCCCTCTCTGGCTGCTTTTCCCTTCCCAGTTCCGGATATTCTCACTGCACAGGACTTTGCTTCCAGAATCCTTCCCCTGTACCTGTCCCACCCCCTCTTGAACCCCTCCACCATCTCTGCCTCCACCAGCCCCCTAGGCAGCGCATTCCATGGCTACACCACCCTCTCAGTGAAGTAGCACCTCCTCCTTTCTCCCCGAATCTCCCTCCTCCAGCTTCCACCCATGCCCTCTAGTTGCCCCCCTTCCTTCAGAGCACTCTGACTGCTCCTCCCCTATTTACCCCCTTCATGTACCTGAAGACCTCTATCATACCCCCCCGGTCCCTTCTCTCTTCCAATGTGTACATATTTAGCTCTTCTAGCCTCTCCCCATAGGCCCTGTCCCCCAAGCCCCAGATCATTTTGGTTGCCCTCCTCTGGACCCTCTTCAGGAGTTCGATGTCCCTCTTTAAGTGTGGCCTCCAAAACTGCATGCAGTACTCAAGGTGCGGCCTCACCAAGCAGTTATACAGAGGGAGTATCACTTCCCTCCTTCTGGAGGTGATCCCACTAGCAATGCATCCCAGCATCCTGTTGGCCTTGGCGCTGCCCTCCTAAAAGTCTCAGAGTTGTTCATCTTGACATCCATCACCACCCCAGGTCCCTCTCAGCCATTGAGACTTGTAGTATTCACCCCGCATGTATGCATGTATATATATATATGTATGTAATAGTCTTGTTTGGATAAAAAAATTTGTAATGTTTGCAGACACTGTTCTTAAAGAAACATAATCCTTGGTTTTTAATTTTCATTTTAATTACTTGAAATTTGGGCATGTGTGAAGTTTCTTTAATACTCTCAGGGCCATATTTTCAAAAGATTTGGGTGGTGCATCCCAGGATGTGCCGTCTAAACCTGGAAGAGTGCAGCTGTCAGGGGCCTGCCCATATTCAAAGGGCACAGATGCACGGTGCACCCCTGACAGCGCCAGTGCGCACAATATTGTGCTGTGCCTTTGCAAATGAGGGTTCCCCCATGCATATGTGGTGTAGCACAATATTGAAACATTTCAGAAGTGCAATTCAGCCCCCAGCAGCGGCGCAGAATTATGCTTCTGAAACCCTGCCCTAACTAGTGCGCAGACCTGACTGCCCACTGTTTAGGGCAGGGAATCCAGGCATTACAGCCCCACTGCCCCAATCACATTTACACCAAAACATCATCCCCGATCACTGTTTCAAGAGTAATATCAGCCCCAGTCGCTTTATTAATAAATAAACCCCGGCTGGTCCGGTGATGCTGAGGGTTGAGGCGCTGGACACCACACCTCGTTCCACGCCAGTGACCTGGGTTCGGGAATGGACTCCGCCTGTGGGTTGGCAGGGGAGGATCAGGATTGAGCATCCATAGACTGTTCTCATGATCCTGGGGAGGGTTGGGAAATCCACCGTGCTGTAGTGGCCCCTTGGGATGCCCAGGGGCACTACATGCCGATGGACATGTGGGCATGTGGGGGGAGCATGGCGGACGTCGGCACGCAGTGCCTGGACATCATTGCATATCCATGCTCTCAATGGGACTAACTAGATGGAAAATGGCTGGGTTCGACCGTGTAGCTTGATGGCCACACCCTGCCTTGCCGGGAGAACTCTCGTGGAGTCGCACGGGGGGGGTGGTCCAGTGCCGGTTCGGCTGTGCAGGGTACGGGGAGGCCCTTCAGTGGACTGATGATGGCCATACTGGATCCCCCATTATGTGAGTGAGCCTAGTGCTCTCCCGGTGGGCAGGGCCGGTGGCTGGATGCCCCCGCCGGTAGTCGACTCAGCCAGGCGGAGAAACAGGGTTGCGATAAAAATAAATAAATAAATAAACCCAATCCCACTTTATTAATTTATTTCTAGGAAGTACCTTTGAGCCAAAGGCTCTTTTACAGAGGTTCCACGTCGTAGTAATACATGGCATTACATCATTTATAATGGTTACAAGTACATAAGCAGATACAAGGTGGTTCCATGCCTAGAAAGACATGAGTACATCAGGTTACAGAGGTTACATAATTGCAGTAACAGGGATTACAAAAGTAAAAATATACAGACACATAATTTAAAGCAGGCTAGGCTGACAGGTTGTTAAGTGAACAACTTGAGATTCTACAGGATATAGAGTGAATCAGGTAGGGAGCAGAGGATGATATAGTCTGTAACATAATTAATACTATACGCAAGGAGGCGAGAACTTGATGGGCAGCAGTTCTTTTGTCATAAGTGCTAAAGAGTGTAGTCATAAAGGAGGGCTAGACTCACTGGGGGGAGGGAATGCTGAGGTGGGGACCCGGAGCCTACTATGGGAGTGTTAGCAAGAAGAGAGGAGAGGCAAGGGTGCAGGTTAGAATGAGGGTAGCAGGAAAGAGGAGGGAAGAGTGTGGGGGAGTGCAGGTCTCACAGTCACAGTTCCTGTTTGTGGCGAGGGCCATTTATGTCCTCTTTTGTGATGCCTAGGTCAAGCACATTAAACCAAAGTGGTGCCCGGTATTCGTAGGGCGTTGGCCTTGTGTGGTTCTACAGAAAGGGATGCAGAGCTGAGGTTGTTTGTACCCTAGTGCATCTGATGGAATTAGGTTGGCTAGGAGGCTTTGTAGGCCTGGGGTGGTAAGTCCTAACATAGACTTCTTGGCGAGCATGCGTACTTGATGCTAGAGGTGACTGTCAAGGTTGAGCCATTTTGTTTGAGTGTACAACTCGCAGGTGTGAGTGAGATGGGGTACGCCTAGGACTAAACAACACACTTTATTTAGTGTTGTTTTGATACATTTTAAAGCAGTTTGGGAGGCAGCCCCATATACTGCTAGACCATAGTTTATCACTGAGAGGACTGAGTTATTTACAGCAGTTTTGAGTACCTCAGAAGTCAGGCCTTTTCGGTGTCTGTACAGTAATTCTAGTTTTAAATTTGATGACTTTATATCTGCTCTATATGTTGGTTAAACGAGAGGGTGCAGTCCAGTGTCAATCCTAGGTATTTAAATGTTTGAACCTCCTCCAGGGAAGTATTCTGATTGTTCTGAATGCAAAGTTGGTGAATGTGGTGTTTGTTATGTGATGATGCGAATAACATAGTCTTAGTATTTTTTATAATTGAGGAGCAGCTTTGATAGAAGGAACCAGTGCTCAGCTGCAGTGAAATTAGCCTGCATTTGCTTTTCCAGTTTGTAGGTGTCAGAATTACATGAATATAGGACCGCATCATCTGCATACAGTAGTAGCTGGTCATTTACCGAAAGAGGGAGGTTGTTTAAGAACAGGCTGAACAGTAGAGGGCCAAGGATAGAGCCTTGAGGAACGCCTGTGTTAACACTAAGGATGTCGGAGAAGGTGTCCAGGATTTTCACTTTTTGGACGCTCCCAGAGAAGTATCTTGTGAACCATGCTACTGTTGCAGGGGAGAGGCCGGTATTGGAGAGCTGATCCAGGAGCAGATTATGAATGACGGTGTTGAAGGCCTTGGTGAGATCAATATATGTTGTCCCCACCAAGAGCCCTCTGTCTAAAGCATTATGGATAAAGCTGGTAAACTCCACTAGAGCGGTTGTGGTACTGTGTTGTTTTCGAAATCCATGTTGTTGCTGACATTGTAAATGATACTTGTCTAGATATTCCATCAGTTGGTCACTCACGATTCACTCCAGGGCCTTGGAGAGTGGAGGAAGGATAGATATTGGGCAGTAATTTGTAGAATTGGCCCTGTTGCCACTTTTGTAAATGGGTAACCACCTCCACCTTCCAGATTTGTGGGAATTTGCCTGATACCAAGGAGAGATTGAAGATTTTGGTGAGGGGTTGAGAGTTATGTCCAGGGTGAGCCTAACTAGAATTAGGTCAAGTTGATCAGAGCTAGTTCTGGGATTACTTAGTGCTTTTAGGATGTACTTTTTTGCTTCCATAAAGGTGATCGCTCTGAAGTAGAAAGGTGGATGGGAGTTTGATTGGGTCCCTGGTTTTGTTTGGTGCAAGTATCTGCTTGGTGTTGAAGGAAGCTAGGGACAACACTCCACTGAGGTCAGTAAAAGCTTTGTTGAAGACATTTGCTATGTGACTGTGATCCTGCGTAGGTTAGCCCTCAATGTTCAGGAAGGTGGGGGGAGTTTTATTAGGTTTACTGGTTAGGGACCTGATGTTCTCCCAGAACCATCTACTGTCACCCCATGAGTTTGTCAGCTCATTTTTAAAGTGAGTGTTTTTGGCCTTGGAATAGCCCAGGTGCATTTATTCTGTGCAGCTCTATAGTTCTGATAGTCTGTCTGGGTACCAGAGTTTCTTGCTTTGTACTACAAGTCATCTCTATTTTTCATGAGGGCTAGTAGCTGTGTTGCGATCCAGGGGCTGTCATAGTCACGGAGCTTTCTTTTGGTGTAGGGGGCGTAGACATTGCACACTTCATTGAATTTGCTTATAAAGCATTCTAGGGCAGTGTTGACATCTGTTTTGTGGTCAACAGAGCTCCAATCTTGGAGGCTGAGGTGTGCTCTTAAAGCTCCCAACTTGCCTTTCTTCAGAAGTTTAGCAGTAATAGTCCTGGATGGTGCCTTTGGGGCCTTATTTGACCATTTACAGATTACCGGGGAGTGGTCACT
Organism: Neoceratodus forsteri; assembly: GCA_016271365.2. Classification (NCBI taxonomy): domain Eukaryota; kingdom Metazoa; phylum Chordata; order Ceratodontiformes; family Ceratodontidae; genus Neoceratodus; species Neoceratodus forsteri. The sequence goes on along the minus strand of JADMNL010000025.1, from coordinate 164,819,047 downwards.
GAGGGAGTCGGGGAGAACCATGATGGAGGATATTCTTTCTGGCCGATTGTGACCACCCAGTCGATTACTGACCCTGTGCCTGTTCTGCTGTTATACCAAGTGGGGAGTCTACTAACTGCACAAGGTTGAGAGTGTTAACTGGTAGTCTAGCGTCCCACCCGCCCCACCCGTGAAGTAGTTACCACCACCTACACCCCCATCCTGACTAGAGTCAGCATCACACAGCCCTTCTCACCCTGCCATGGACAGCTGCTGACTGAACTGTACCAGATTGTGTACAGTATAGAAACATAGAAACATAGACTTTGATGGCAGATAAGGACCGCTTGGCCCACCTAGTCTGCTCATTTCCTTACCTAGAGGATAAGCTGCAGATCCTATTTAACCAACAGCCTTTTCTTCTACCCCCACAAAAATTGCCTTATGTCTGTCCCATGCATTCTTGAATTCTCCCACAGTTTTAGACCCCACAACCTCCTCAGGAAGGCTGTTCCATGCATCCACCACCGTCTCTGAGAAAAAAATACTTCCTCACATTGCCCCTGAACCGTCTCCCCTCTATCTTCAAATTGTGTCCCCTTATTCTTTCACATCTCTTTTTCTGAAAGATGCTACCCTTTTGGACTTTGTTGATTCCACTGAGGTACTTAAACGTTTTTATCAGTCCCCCCCTCTTCCTCCTTTCCACAAGGATATACATATTAAGCTCCTTTAGCCTCTCCTCGTATGGCTTCTCTTGCAGACTCTGCACCATTTTAGTTGCCCTCCTCTGAACTGCCTCCATCCTGTCTATGTCCTTGTGGAGATGGGGTCTCCAGAACTGGACGCAGTACTCCCAGATGGGGTCTAACCAACTGTCTGTACAGGGGGATAACAACTTCCTGTTTTCTGCTGGTGATGCCTCTCCCTATACATCCCAGTATCCCCCCAGCCCTCCCTACTGCCTTCTCACATTTCTTGCCAACTTTAAGGTCATCTGATGTGATTACCCCCAGGTCCCTTTCCATTTTTGTTGTTGTTACTACCTCCCCCCCATTGTGTAATCTTCCCCTGGGTTTTTGTTTCCCAGGTGCATTACTTTGCACTTCTTTGCATTGAATCCAAGCTGCCATACTTCTGACCATTCCTCCAACCTTGCCAAGTCCCTTCTCATCCTTTCCATGCCTCCTTGTGTATCAAGCCTGTTGCAGATCTTTGTGTCATCTGCAAAGAGGCATACTTTTCCTTCCAGTCCCTCTGCAGTGTCACTTATAAAGACATTAAAAAGGACTGGACCCAGTACTGAACCCTGCGGTACCCCCACTAGTAACCCCTCTTTCTTCAGAGTGGACTCCATTTACAATTACCTTCTGTGTCCTGTTGTTCAGCTAATGTTTTACCCAGGCTACCACCCTGGGACCCACTCCAAGGCTGGTTAATTTGACTACTAATCTTTTGTGTGGGACTGTGTCAAATGCCTTGCTAAAGTCTAGGTAGGCCATGTCCACAGCCCCTCCCTGGTCTACTACTTTGGTCACCCAGTAAATAAATCAATTAGATTCGTCTGACATGACCTTCCCCGCTGTGAACCCATGCTGCCTTGGGTCCTGTATATAGCATGCACTTATTGGTTGGTCTCACCCAGTGAGCACATACTATATATTGTACGTGATCTGGTACAGTTCAGTCAGCAGCTGTCCATGGCAGGGTGAGGAGGGCTATGCCAGTCACTGGCTCTAGCCGGGATGGGGGTGGGGTTGTGAGTAACTTCCTATGGGGGTGGGGGGACACTAGACTACCAGTTAACAGGGGATCGGGTTGATCTATTAATAAAGTGATCAGAGCTGATATTACTCTTGAAACAGTGATCAGGGCTGATATCTTGGTGTAAATATGATCAGGCTGGGGGCCTGCCTGGCACACTCCTGGACGCACCGGCATGCACATGAGCCATCATGGGCATGCAAATGGCCCCTGCCATGCATGCCAATGAGCTCATCTGCATGTTTGGGCTGAGTATTGCCCATGTGGGCCACAGCAACCCAGTATGTGCCACACATTACCCAATGGGCGGTCCTCAGCCCTGCACCCTGGTTGCACCGCGTGAACATGGCGCACTCTGCTGTGCACATCGCATCCAGGGTCCGGATATTAAACAAATTATGTGGACTGTTCAGATCACACAATCTGTTTGAATATGGTGCCAGAGCCAGACGGCCCATTTTATTTGTGTGGCGCACCATTTTGGACGTGCATCCATCCGGCTCTGAATATGGGGCCTCAGTGTATTGTTTCATGTGTTTGTTTTGAAATAGTCTTATTTTTCCTCATTTAGGTTCCCTTGTTAGGGCTGCCTTTTCCTCACCCAATATTCACTTTTAAGTCTGCCTGGTGTAGCCAGAAGCAGTGTTGTTGTTGTTATTACTTAGGGGTGGGTGGGCAAGAGTTCTGGTGAATCATTATATCTGTTTACCTCTGTGGGAAAAACACAGCAGGATGCTGACCACAGCATAGCTGTAATGCCATGGCATAGATCTTGTAGGGGTCAATACCATGGGATGTCAGCTGCTCTCTCCCCTCTCCTCTTGTTTCCAGTAGTCCTTCCAGGCTGCCACACTGTCTGACCATAACTAATTATAGCCTTCTCCAGTTCTGGACTGCCGCACCTTACTTGGCTTCCCTCCTTCACCCTGACCCACAACACCAGGACAGACTCTCTAGTGTCTAGTAGTATCCTACTCCCTCACCCACTCATTTGGCAAATTTCTTGGTATCTAGTGGTAACCCCTTCCCTCACCCAACCTTGTCTCAAAGTCCCTGATGTCTTGTGGCACCCCCTCCTCTGACAGAGACCAGCATGGTCCTCCACTTACCTCGCACATCCTGCTATATTGTTATACCTGAGTATATCAATATAGCTGATTACATGAGTTTTAGTTTGATGTCTCGCAAACTGCCTCTCACCAAACGTATGTGACACATCTACCTAAAAAATCACACAAACCGCTGTATCAGTGTATTCCAGTATAGTGATGAACCTGGATGCTTAATTTTTGTTCAGATGATGACCAACTGAGGAGGTGAGTAGAGGTCTGTGCTGGATGCCACCTGGAGGAGTTGGGTGGGGGGATGCTACTAGGCACCAAGGACTTTGTAACATTGCTGAGGGAGGGAGGGGTGTGCTATTAAACACCAGGGACATTAGTACAGGGCTTGTTGATGGAGGGGTGCCACCAGACACCAGGGAGTATGCAACAACAGCACCTCTTGGCATCTCTTCTGTGGTCCCCTCAGGTGAGAGGGATACAGCTACTTCACCCTCAGTGGATCTTCTCCATTGGTCCTCAGGAGAGGGTCATGCAAATATTGCCCCTATTCAGTTACTCTTCTATTAACCCTCAGGAGATAGACACACAGCAGCACTGCCCCTCCCAGTGACTCTTCTCCTGGGGACACACAGCCCCTCAGTGGCTCTCTCCATTCCCCTCAAAACAGAGGGACATACCAACATACCAGCATTGCCCCCACTCAATGGCTCTTCTCCATTTCCTTCAGGAGAGGGAGACAGCAACACTGCTCCCACTCAGTGGCTCTTCTCCCGGGGAACACAACAATAGTACCCTCAGTGGCTCTTTTCAACTCCCCTCGAAGAGGGGCACTGCAACATGCCTTCAGGAATGTTTGCCACCACCTGACCCCAACCAGTGAAACAACCTCCCTCTCACTGATGCCTTTACCGTGCCGGCAACCTGCATAGCCCCTTGCTCACCTCCTTGGTTGGTTGCTGTCTGATCGTTAGTGAGCAGTTATGCAGTGTCTGAATATTGCTCAGGGCTGGCCATGTGCAATTTTCACCACAGCGCTAGTAACTGCACGGTGCTTACAGTCAGCTTTAAATAGGGGGTCCGTGGACTATTAAACAGATATGCTAAAATTTCTAGTTATATAAAAACAATGTTTATTTTGCTTTTGCTAGATTGCCTGGAAAATAGTTTTGTTTATTTTATTGAAAACGTTGGACATTACTTTTGAGCACAAGTGCTCATTTACAAGAGTTCCACATCAAAAACATAGTTACAAAAAACATTACAAGTACTATAAGCAGTTCCAGAGGAAATGCAGTCAAGTCAGGCTCAGAACACTTAAGACAATTACACAGTTCTGAAAAAAATCCATACATATTGTTGTATAAAAAGTCAGATTATATACAGACAGAAACCGAATAAAACTGTTTAAGGGTCACAATTGTATTTTTGCAGTTACAGTTTTGACCTGGTGTCATTATTGTCATAATATGTTGAATACGTCGACTTAAAATGAACTTTCACTTTTCCTACTGAAGCCCTTTAATAAGAATATTCCCATGACATGAACATTTTGTTTGCCATTTTGTGGGTTTTTCTAACAGGGCTCCACAATATCTACTAATCTCTTGATTTGGCAGCTTCCGTTTATTTATTTGAATTTTTGGCTGGGAAAGGCATGCAGAGGCATGCCTCATTCCCCTGTGTGATTTAGGAGAAGGGAGGATTTGGAGGGGTTACAGCACAAGGGAGAAGCACATTGTTTCATTTTTTTATTTCAGCAGATTAACAGTAATGCCATTTTTTACAGTGACCAGTATATAAAAATACAATGAAACATTACTTAAAACATACACAATTGGAATCCAGCAACAACATATTATACAATCCAGAATTAAATGAGGACAATTGTACACCACCAAGACAGACTGAGGTAGATTGTTATAACAAACAATCGCTTTGTATTTGATGGATCTCTGGCCAAAAGTAGAATTAAAACGTGGAATGGAAAAAAAAACATTTGTTTTGAGACCTGGTGAAGAACACGTTAGTACATCTAGGAAATTTCCCACTCATTGAGTTTGGCATAAGGCCTAAAACAATTTTGTGCAAAAAGATTAAAGTCTTAAATTCAACACGTTCTTTGAATGGAAGACATCTCATTGAACTATATAACACACAATGGTATGCTAATCCCCTTAACCCGGTAGCAAGTCTTCATATGGAATTGTAAAGTATATTGAATCTATTAAACAGATTTTCAGTCAAAAAAAGGTACAAAAAGCTACCAAAATCAAACTTTGAAAACAAAAAACTATTTGCAAATAACCTTCATGACTCAGGAACCAAAAACTGATTCATTCTGTATAGCATACCCAATCTATTGTGCATTACCGTGGTTAACTGGGCAACATGATCATCCAGTATGAGATGTTTATCCACGGTAAGCCCCCGTTAACAGAAGCTATCCACACAATCAATTGGGACTCCTAGTTTGGGAGCCCATTTAAATCAGAAATCTGAATACTATGTAACAATGATTTACTAGGATGGTAAAAAACAACAGATTTTTTTAAAATAATTTAAAAGTAACTTATGAGACAAAAACAGCTATGAATATGATTGAAATCACTTTCAAGTTTTTTTTTTTACAAACAATGAAAATCTTTATCAGAACTAAACAAAACAGTATCGTCAGCATACAAAATTAACTTAGATGAGCTACAAACCAAAGGCGTGGAATTCAAAACCAAAGAAAATAACAATGGGCTAATACGGATCCCTGGCGGACTCCATCGTATTTCCTTCAGAGTCAGATTGAGCACGTTCGATAACAGTACAGTGGGATCTCCTGAAGATAGTTCTGAACCAAGAAATTGAATCAGCTGAAAACCCTGTTCCAACATGTTATAAAGGAGAAGCTCATGGTTGACCAGTTGAAGGCTTTGGTGAGATTCACAAAGACTGATGCCACATGGAGCCCCTTTTCCAGAGCCCCATGGACATAGTCCGAGAACCCCACCAAGGCCAATTCAGTATTATGAGTGATCTGAAACCGTACTGAGTCCTAGACAAAAGATCATCCTTACAAAGATGTTTATTCACCTGATAAAATGCAGTTCTTTCAAGGGGTTTATGGGGGAGGGAAACTGATGATAGTTTGATAAAATATTCATAGGTCCGGATTTATGAATTGGTTTAATGATAGCTGTTTTTCAACATTTGGGGAATACCCCATGACACAGGGAATAATTAAATAAATGGGTAAATCAAATTGAAATAGAAGAACAGGTCATTTTAATTAACCAAAAATCTATTTGATCCAGTCCAATAGATGGTTTAGGATTACTTTTTAGACTATAACCCAAAACCACAGTAGGTGTGAGAAATGTTAAAAAATAGCAGGGGACATGATTGCTATTAATGAATTGCAAGGGAATTGACTCTTGGGCTACAAGATTTTTTCTGATTTTTTCTAAGTACCTGCAAATTACCAATATACCAAAACATTTACATAGTGTAATGTAGACATGGCACATAAACCAACAGTATTAACCTTGTTACCCATACTGCCTGCTGCTGAGCAGAGGCCATCAAACTGACTGAATTGTCAGTCCCTTTGGTTGCCCTTCCTCCATCCACAGGTATCACCCTCTTTCTCCCTCTCTTCCAAGTCCCTGTATCTGCCTCCCCCCACTTGAACTCATTTACAGTCCCCGCCATGACCATCTCTTTTGGCAACCTATTCCATTGGTCCAACACTCTCTTGGTAACAAAGAACTTTCTTACATCCTTTTTCAACCTTCCCCTGCCCATACCACTCTCCACCCATGCCTTCTCATCACTGCACTCCCACTCCCTGCTGTGACCAGTTTTCACCCATGCCTTCTCATCACTGCACCCCTGTTCTCTGCCCCAACAAGTCTCCACCCATGCCGTCTCATCAATTCACTCCCATTCACTGCTCCAACCAGTCTTCACCATGCCTTCTCATCACTGCACTCCTGTTTCCTGCCCTGACCAGTCCCCAACCATGTCTTCTCATCACTGGACTCCCATTCCCTGCCCAACCAGTCTCTACCCATGCTGACTCATCAATGCATCCCCATTCTCTGCCTCGACAAATCTTCACCCATGCCTTCTCATCCCTGTACTCCCATTCCCTGCTCCAACTAGTCTCTACCCATGCGTTCTCATCCCCACATTCATGTTCACTGACCTGATCAGTCTCCATCCATGCCTTCTCTTCACCCCACTCCCATTCCCTACCCTGACCTGTCTCCACCCATACCCTGTCATCACTGCACTCCTGTTTCCTGCCTTGACTAGTCTCCACCCATACCTTCTCATCACCATACTCCCATTCCCTGCCTGACCAGTTTCCATCCATACTGTCTCATCACTGCACTGCTGATCCCTGCCCCAACCAGTCTCCAGCCATGCCTTTTCATCACTGCACTAATGTTCCCTGCCTGACCAGTCTCCACCCATGCCTTCCCATCACTGAACTCCATTCCTGCCCCTACCAGTCTCCACCATACCTTCTCATCACTGCACTGCTGTTCCCGCTCCAACCAGTCTCTACCCATGCCCTCTCATCACTGCACTCCTGTTCCCTGCACCAACCAGTCTCCACTCATGCCTTCTCATCACTGTACTCCCATTACCTGCTCCAACCAGTCTCTACCCATGCCCTTTATCACCACAGTCCCATTCCTGCCCTGAACAGTCTTCACTCATGCCTTCTCATCATCACACTTCCGTTCCCTGCCTGACCAGTCTCCACCAATGCCTTCTCATCACTGCACTCCCATTCCCTCTCCAACCTGTCTCCATCCATGCCTTGACATCACAGCACTGCTATATCCTGTCCTGACCAGTCTTAACCCATACCTTCTCATCACCACACTCCCATTCCCTGCCCCAACAAGTCTCCACCCATATCTTATCAACATCGCACTCCCATTCCCTGCCATGACCAGTCTCCACCCATGCCTTCTTATTACTGGTCTCCCGTTCCTTGCTCCAATCAGTCTCCACACATGCCTTCTCCTCACTGGACTCCCATTACCTGCCCTAACCAACCTCCACCCAAGAATTCTCATCACTGGATTCCCGCTCCATGCTCCAACCAGTCTCCACCCATGCCTTCTCATTACTGGACTCCCGTTCCCTGCTCCAACCAGTTTCTACCCATGCCTGACATCACAGCATTGTTGTTCCCTGTCCCGACCAGTCTCCACCCATACCTTCTCATCGCTGAACTCCCGTTCCCTGCCCCGACTAGTCTTTACCCATACCTTCTCATCACCGCACTCCCTTTCCCTGCCCTGACAAGTCTCCACCCATATCTTCTCAACTTCGCACTCCCATTCCCTGCCCTGACCAGTCTCCACCCATGCCTTCTCATTTCTAGACTTCTGTTCCCTGCTCCAACCAGTCTCCACCCATGCCTTTTCATTACTGCACTCCCATTCCCTGCCCTGACCAGTCTCCACCCATGCCTTCTCATCACTGGATTCCTGTTCCCACCCCAAGCAGTCTCCACCGTGCCTTCTCATCACTGGACTCCTGTTCCTGCTCCATCCAGTCTCCATACATGCCTTCTCATCACTGGACTCCCATTCCCTGCTCCAACCAGTCTCCACCCATGCCTTCACATTACTGCACTCTGGTTCCCTGCTCTTACCAGTCTCCACCCATGCCTTCTCCTCACTGGACTTCCATTCCCTGCCCTAATCAGCCTCCACCTATGTATTCTCATCACTGGATTCCCATTCCCTGCTCCAACCAGTCTCCACCCATGCCTTCTCATTATTGCATTCCTGTTCCTGCTCCAGCCAGTCTCCACCCATGCCTCTCATCACCGCACCCATTCCTTGCTCCAACCAGACTTCACCTATGCCTTCTCATCACTGCACTCCCATTCCCTGCCTAACCAGTCTCCACCCATGCCTTCTCATCACTGGACTCCCATTCCCTGCTCCAACCAGTCTCCACCTATATTTTCTCATTACTGAACTCCCATTTCCTGCCTCGACCAGTCTCCACCCATGCCTTCTCATCACTGAACTCCCATTCCATGCCCCAACCAGTCTCCACCCATGCTTTCTCTGCCCCAATCAGTCTCCACCCATGCCTTCTTATCACTGGACTCCTGTTCCCTGCTCTGACCAGTCTCCACCCATGCCATCTCATCACCACACTCCTGTTCCCTGTCCAACCAGTCTCCACCATGCCCTATCATCACCACATATCCATTATCTGCTCTGATCAGTCTCCACCCATGCCTTCTCTGCCCAAACCAGTTTCCACCCATGCCTTCTCATCACCACACTCCTGTTCCCTGGCTGACCAGTCTCCACCCATGTCCTGTCATCACTGCACTCCTGTTAACTAGTGAACAGCTCCTTACATTCAGTTTTGTTTATTTCCCCGCAACAATTGGGGGATTGCAGTCATATTCCCCTTCTCTGTCCTTGCCTGCAATGAGAATGTGTTGAGGTTTGCCAACATTTCCACGTACATCCTGCTCTGCTTCGCTTATTTTAAAAAAGGGTAAAAAAAAAACTTGTGCTAGATAACAAAAATGATACCACAAGTATAAACAAAATATTCTATTGAAAAATATATATTTCTACATCTATGCTGCATGTGGCTGTTGTGATGTCACTAGCACTGTGAAAGCTGCTCTCTGATTGGTTCAGTAGTCCATTGTGATGTACCCAACCTTCAAGATAGTTATTTTGACGTACCCAACTTGCAAGACCACATGTCGTGTTGTATGCGTTGTCGCAAATCAGAGTTCCTAAACCTTTAGGAGTGCCACAGGCAATGAAAAAAGTTCAGTCTGCTGATTCTTCGGATGCTCATAGAATATCTCTTACTGTTGGGGGGAAGGGTGCTCAAAAAAGCTTCTATTGCAAAGCTGTAGTTCAAATAAGGTTTTATTCAGAATTCAAACATGTGCTACTCAAAGTTTCGCCCAGTTATACTGGGCTTCTTCAGGAGTACACCTTTCCACATTGACTGGCTACAATATAATTTGCTAGATCATTGATTTTCTCCACCAGTTGATTTCTGGCTGAAATATTAAAGCATTTCACATATTTCCTTTTATCCAATAAAAAGACTTTTTAACCCCCTTATGCGATACTGTGTCTCATATTGTATGGCTGCTTTATACGGAAGATGAGATGCAGTATCGCATAAGAGGGGTTAAAAAGTCTATTTACTGAATGAAAGGAAATATGTGAAATGCTTTAACATTTCAGTCAGAAATCAACTGGTGGAGAACATTAATGATTTAACAAATTATATTACAGCCAGTCAATGTGGAAAGGTGTACTCCTGAAGATACCCAGTATAATTGGGGGAAAAGTTGAGTAGCACACCATTTGAATTCTGAATAAAACCTTATTTAAACTACAGCTTTAGCATCAAAGCATTTTTGAGCACACACCCCCACAGTGAGAGACATTGTAAATTTGGTGACAAGATAATACATTTATCTTGCACAATTTATTTTAAAGCATTGTAAATAATATACATTGTGGTATTTATTTTGGCCAGGAAAGGGACTCTGAGCCAAAGTTCATTCCAAGGTGCAAGGAAGCACAGGGTGGATAACTGACTTGCTCATGGTTACACAGTATGCAAGTGGTGGTTGAGGGATTCAAACCCAGGCCTGCTGGTGTTCTATGTTTGCAGCTCGGAGCTCTAACTTCAAGGCCATACTTCCTCCCTATACAATGCAGGTGAGAGTCAAACCTTAAAGTGACCTATGGAAAGTTAGCTTAGCAAATGGATGTAGTAACTTGAGGAGTTGTAATCAATCTCCTACCATTCAAACTGCCAAAGTGTTGTTTTCATGAAACAAACTTTTGTTTCTGTGTTCCATTTCATTTGCATAGCCCTGCCCCTGTTTTTTCTCAGTGCTGCAATCCCCAACCTTTACATCATGCAAGGAAACAAAGTTATATTAAAAGGACACTGTCAGTTTTTAGCTGACTCTTCACATTGTTTGCAAGTAGCTGTATCTAGATAGATAAGATGTAGAAAAATTTAGTAATTAGATTAGCTGAAAGCAGCTCATAACCATGTAGTTCTTGACCCATAATTACACTCCTAAACTACTTTCAGCCATTTAAGCCCTCATGACATAAACCTAGAACAGTATCATCACACTCACGTATTCTGACAGGAGCTGTCACTTCAGACCTGTCACTTCACCAGCAGACAGTAAAAGTGAAACAACATCTTCATAGAATGGCAAATGAGCTTTTTGGCATATCTGCATCATAAACACATTTTTTCCAGAGGCTTTTTCTACAGACTGTACTGCTGTAAACACTACTGAAATAGGAGCCTGCACTTTGATTAGGGAGGTAGAAAAATCAACTATTTACTGTACCCACAATGCCTTACTATGTAAATTTGTATACAGGCTATTATATTTCTGTAGTCACTTCAGAAATAGGAGACTGTATCTCTTGATAAAGAAATCTTGTCAGCTAGATATTGTATGCACAATGCCTGTTTGAAAATAAACATATGAGATCTTATATTGTTGTAGCCACTACAAGTGAAGACTATATCCTCATGGTAGGAAAATGGAAAATAACTTCATATTGTATCCATAATGCCTTGTTATGCACATCTTCATATTAGGTGCTATACTGCAGTCACCACTACCAAAATAGGAGACTGCACCACTGAGTAAGGAACATTTATGTCAACTTAATAATCTACCCAGAATTCTGTGTCATTGTATGTAAATCTATATATTAGCTGTTATATTGCTGCAACCATTACCAGAATGTTCCTCTTCAAAAGATGGCGCAGCCAATGAAAGTGACTGATGGCTCCCTTGCATGACATCATTCTGGGGGTGTGGCTGCAAGCTAGCATTCAGAAAACTGGAGGGCAGTGAGAAACAAAGTGCTATAAAATATCATAGAAAATAACTATGAAAGATATTTTTACAAAACAAATTGCAGCTTCAACATCTGAAGCATGGCTGGCAGTGGCATACTATGTGAAAAAGGCATTTGGGGAACTTCCATAAATCACTTTAAAGATAAATGATTGTGAGCCAGGGATCTTGCTCTCCTACAGAGGTTTGTTATGTACACAGAAGGAGAGAGCGGATATACCAGGCACCACCAGGAGGTGGGAGGACAAACTACAGGGTTAATATCCAGGGTACAGTTGTGATATATGTTAATATGTCCCTCAGAGCCACTCATTGCCGTATAAGAGTGGTTTCACATGTGTTCAGCTGGAGTGAGAACAGCAAAGCGAAGCTGAGCTGTTCTAGCTCAAGCTGAAGGCAACTGAAACCACTCTTATAGAGGAACAAGTGGCAATAGGGGACATAGTAATATATTATTGATTAAGCGTGATCAATAATACATTAAAAAAACCTGTTCCTGGAGTGTGCCCGTTTCCAGGGCATCTGCGCGTGAAACGCTCTTCACAGAATAGGCGTCTCATGCACAGAGGAAAGGAGCGCTCCTATTGTGCGGGAGCGCTTCCTTGATTTTTGATAAGGATTGTTCACACTTTTGGGCCCCACTCCTCATTGACCTCCACTGGGGGGTTGGTGGTGGGGATAGTGGCTGACGGGCATGGGAGGCAGCCAGGGATACCACCCCCCAGAACTGTGAACTGGATGGATGACACCACAGATGAGAAAGCAATGTGAAAAAATGTTTTAATGTACAATGGGAGGTAGCACCAAGTTTGCTAAGGTTGTAGGGTTTCTCAGTCATTAGTGTCAGTTGCTCAGCAGGTTACACACTCACCTCTGAGGCTAGAAGATCAGAAGGCTGTGTGTTCCATCCCACACCAGGCACTTGGGTTAAATCCATACTGACACTGTAGTGCAGCATGGGGGCTTCAATCCTGAGGTGCTGTCTTTCGGATGAGACATCAAACTGAGGTCCCTTCTACCTATTCTGGTGGTTATTCAGGTGGACGTTAAAGATTCTCATGGCACTTCTCGAAAAGAGTAGGGGAATTTTCAGGTGTCCTGGCAAAATTTCCTTATTCACTAAAAATACTGGTTCAATTTCAGTTGGTTACCATCTGTATCCTGATCCCTCCTGGGTCGCCCCTGAAAAAGGGACTTCTAGTCTCAGTGGGCCTACCTGGTCAACAAAATTCAGTTAATAAATGAATAATGTACCTCCCTATTGTGGGACAATTGAGAGGTATACTCATCAAGATAGCTTCACTTTGGTCTGTATAGTGACGAACAGGGTTATACAAGGATAGTGCTGTGCTGCGGGTTTCCTGTGTTTGTTCTGAGAATTGCTCCTGGTGATAAACTAGTGATTGCAGCAATTTCATGTTATAGGCAATGGATTGTAACAATTTGTAATGTTACATTTATTTTTGCTTCTGTGCTGACTTCAGGCAGACGGTGGTTAGGCTTGATTTATTTTGCTTTTTCTAAAAATACCATATGCTGTCTGTGGATTATACATCAGTCAGTGTATTCCAGTCCTCCCACCATGGGCAATGTGGGCAAACGTTGGGTATTACCTAAGAATTCTGGTGTCTTCTCTGTGGGGGGGGGGATTTCAAGCTACCTCATCCTCTGACACCTGGGAAGTTTTCGGGGGGGGTTTATATGTGGTTTACCTGTGGGATTCAGAGGAAAGCTTTACCCCACGGGGGGGCATTTGAGTAGTTTGGTGTCAGAACTTTTTTAATCCCCCAGTATTCCCTGAGGTGCGGGTTGGGAGTTACTTTCACTGCTGCTGCATTAATAAAGTGTTTTACAGCATGTCACTGCTAGGTTGTTGACTAAAGTCCCTAGTCTAATGAAAATTGACTAATGCATCCAGGTCATGCTAACAGTAAGACCATCAACACCCTTTGTAGAGTGTGTACATATAATCTCCCCCTCCCTTAAAAACACCCCATTTCCTCTCTATACATCTGCCTGCCACTATTTATTCATATAAGTTTTGGTTACCAGGTGGGTGCCCTAAACAATACAATGCCTGATTTCAGGCACAGCCCAGGAGAATACAGTCAGAATCATGATTAACAGAAAAAGTACCATAATAATTATACAAATATAGAATACAGATCAACAGTTCTGCTAAACATATCGTAGAGAGATACAGAGGCAGGTAACACAGGCAATATGGAATGGCCACATCATCAAATAACTACAAAATACAGAATGCGGAGCTATGGTTCATAGGGTCATCGGACTCCTGAGGGAGTTTAGGATTGGTTGAGACTGAGCAGTATGTGGTGCTTGGGCAGTGAACTTTGGCTTATGTTCTCTCTCTCTGGTATGGGGACTACCACCCTGTCAGGGTGTCAGAAGGATGTGGAACCCTGAAGGGTTCCAGCCCCTTGAAGTGTTGCAGGGATGGGGTCCCAGGATCAAAGTTACATTAGGGAAGAAGGCCTGACCCCAAGGAGAGAGGCACCGCAGGAGGTGGAAGGGAGGAAGTTGATAACAAAAATTCTGAGCATCCAGAGAATGCTTGGACATGCATGGTTCTAACAGCATGAAGGGAGGTGTGGCATGTGTCATCCACTGCCTATCCAAACTGCAGGCTAAGCCTTTGAATTCATAGGATCATCAGGCTTTTGAGTGGGTTCAGGATTGATTGAGACTAAGTAGTGTGTGGTGCGTGTGCAGCTGTGAACTTTGGCTTGCTCTTTGTCTGTCCCTGCTACGGGGACTACCACCCTGTTGGGGTGTTAAAATGACACAGAACCCTGAAGGGTTATAACCCCCACTGAGATGTCACAGGGATGGGGTCCCAGAACCAAAGGCACCTTAGGGAAGGAGACCCAAAAGCACAACTGAAGACAGACAAGCACTTTCTTCCCAAGGACAGAAACATAGCCAGACTGATACCCCAACCTGATAGACCACCAATCAACTCCAACTACTGTGGAAGCTACTTAATTTTTTATGACCTTTGTCAAGGAAGAGAGGGAAAAAACCCTATCAAGGAGAAAACCTCTGGGGTTCCAAGGCATTGGTCACTTTCCTTCCAGGCTAGGGTGAGAATTAGTGACAGCTCAGTTACAGCAATTAGGAAATCCCAATTCAGGGGAAGTATTTAAAAGGAAGGGCACTCACTCTATCCCTCTAATGGGAATGCCATGAGGGTGCTGTGAGACGATCTCTGCAGCTAAAGGAGGTTTGCCATGAAGGAGGTCCCCACAAGGTGGGAAAGAGGAGAGCAAAGACCACTGAAAGGCACTCACTTGGCCTCTAACCAAGGGGAGGCCTAGAGAGGAAGCCAAACTGTTAAGGGTCAAGGCATTGGAGTAGAGCACTTTAGGGGCAGAGATTTGAGTAGTTGTATGATCTTCACCTTTAAGTGGCAGAGAAAAGGAAGTAAGCGGAGACCAGATGAACCTTAGACAGCCATAACGAGGAATAGCTTTTGAAAGTGCTGCTGACATGGTCTGCACAGCTAAAAGAGCCTCCAAGGACTTAGAGACCCCACCCTCTGGTAAGTGGAGTTTTAATTACAACATCAAAAGGTGCTACCGAGTCAATCTCCATGGCTAAACTTTCCCCTGGAGGAGTAGGACATCTCACCCGAAGGGTAGAAAGAGAAGGACCCCACCCAAGTTGAGGGATCCACCCTCAAGATGCAGACTTCTTTGGAGCAGAGTGAGAATATCAGCTTATAGGGTAGAGAAGTCCTGATTCTGAGTCCTAAAAGCCATGCTGTGGTTATGGCTGGCATGCGTCTTGAGTGCAGGATGGTGTGGGACGCAATGTGAAGCCTGACAGCCACTGAATGCAAGGTACACAGGTAGAAATGAATAAAGGTAAGGCTGAATGACTGACTGGAGGCATAGAATGTCACATGAAACATGGACTGAGACTAGTGATTCATGCTTGAGATTGAACAGGAGGCCAGTGGTGGAGTCCGACAGCCATGGAGTACACACAAGTAGGAATGAATAGGCAAGGCTGACAACTGATTGAGGAACTATCAGAATGAAAAACAAATGGTGTAAGCACGCCAACCAATTCAAGGGAAAGCTGTGAGCCAGGTAGGATGACTGAGCACTGATCTGGATGCACAAAAATTTGAATTTGGTAACAGGAATGCAAAGGCAGCAAGCTCACATGGTAACTGAAATGCAAAACAAGTATGGCAAATGGCTGTAGACTGTTCTAGAGGATCCTACAGATCGAATGACTGAACAATTTAGTTGGGTGCTCGAGCACTAGAGATCCAGCAGCAGAAAAAGGCTGTGAAGCTGTTTTGAATGGAGGGCTGTAGGAACCTGGGTTGGCAGCCTGAAATGAGCCACTGAAGGCTAGCTTTGAACTTGCTGCCTCACAAGTTATTTAGGTAATTATAGTTACTTAAATTCCCAAGGAAATGTGAACAAATCTAGCTACAGCTAAGCTGCACTACCTGGTGGTTCTGGATGCATCTTGGGACAGGGAGAACAGGGAGGGTAAAGCCAGTTTGGGACAGGTGTTAGGCCGAAGGAGGACAGAGTGGCCATGGAGCAGCTGCTGGGCAAGCCAGAGTCCAAATCCACAACCAGGATGGACAAACAACAGTGGCAGAAGGCTGCAAGCATGGAAGGTGGGATGCCTGGAGGCAGCTGCATGGTGATCCAGGTAGGAAATAGGGAGGAGGGTAGGTAGACAAGCCAGCATGTGGCAGAAAAAAACAAGAAAAACTCCAAGTGTGTGGGGGATGCGGATACCTGCACATGCATGGTTTTAACAGCATGGAGGGGAGAGACATGTCACCTGCTGCTCCTCCTCTGAACTGAAGGTTAAACATTTTAATTACCAAAAGCATTTGGTAAGAGATACAAAGGCAAGGTAAACATTACTATGCTCATCGCTGTTGAGAGCGTATCATGATGGCTTGACAAATAGGGCTGTGTGCCTTTGTTTTGATCATCTGCTGCCATTTGTGACATGCTTACCAGAAACTGACAGGAAACTCTCTGGGGTAACGGTAAAGGAAGACAGGACAAGTATGTAAATAAAGCAGAGAGGATAGTGAGAAAATGCCACTAGGCAAAACAAAACAGTGGTGAATAAGGACAAAGACCCCCTCAAACATGTTGCATTTAAAATGTAACTTATCCATAGCATATTATGGAGATAAAAAAAAACTTTCTCCATTGCAGCTGCAGATGGTTTACATCTCCTTTTTCCTCTGTTTGTTTGAATATACATATTTCCTTTCTCTTTTTTATCAATTTCAATGCACCGTTTGGGCAGAGGTATTAATACCTGATAATAGTTCACTGGTAAAGCCACACCTGGAGTACTGTGCCCAGTTCTGGAGTACTCACCTAAGGAAAGACAAAGACAGGCTGGAGATGGTGCAGTGTAGGTAACTAAAATAATTCATGGTCAGCAGGGCAGACCCTACGAGGGCTGACTTTGGGCACACTGAACTTTTGCTCCCTGGAGATCAGCAGAGAGAGGGACAATGTGATAGAGACCTTCAGGTTCCTGAAAGTAATGAACAGGGTAAACTGGGAAGAACTATTCAAAAAGAGTAGCAGATTTGGAACAAGGGGGACATGAGGGGAAGCTGCTTGGGGGGATTCAGGAGGGGCTTTTAGGAAATGTTATTCTACAGAGAGAATGGTTTAGTCATGGAACAGTCTGGCAACTGAGGTGGTGGGCGCCAAAACCGATAATGGTTTCAACCATGGCTGGGACGGATCTAGGGACTTAATAGTTACTCCAGAGCAGTGGTGGGCAACCCGCGGCCCAAGGGCCACATGCAGGCCCCCGCAGAGGTCACCCTGTGGCCCCCCTCATCCATCCAAAAATATACCAGGAGGCTCTCTATGCAAAGCTAGACAAGGGAGACAGGTTGAAGACTGTGACAGACATGTTATATATAGCCAATTTTTTATTTAAATGTATAAATTTGGATTGTGACTATGGTAAATGGGGGTCTTGTGGCCTTTGGGGGTGTTTGAGAGCTGCACCTTTGGCCCTCTGATTATCTTAGGTTGCCCACCCCTGCTCTAGGGGGTAAGGCAAGGAATATGGGGAGGGGTTAATTGGATAAAAATCCATATAGACATCAGGTCTTGCCAAGTTCGATAGGATATTATGAGGTGACTGGAGGGACTGATGGTCTTTTCTGCTGCTATGGTCTCTGTCTCTGTGTGGCAGAATAATAAAGTATACTGTACGACAGTCACGTGCATCATTTGCATTCTAACAACTGCAAAAGAACACGTGCAGAAATAATAAACAAACCGCAGATTCAGGCAAGTAATCTGACCCAGGAGGAGCGAGGATGGGAGGCCACCAGGAGGAAGCATCTGGCACGGACCAGGTTAACCACATTGTTTTGTGCTCTCCTGGTGCTGAGTTCAGGTGTGTACACAATAATATAATGCATACTAATGAACTACGGATTTTTAAAGAGATTTGGGGTTTCAAGGAAAAACATTCGAGATGTTAGCAGCAAAACTTAAGTTTCAAGTAATTTTCCCACAAATTAGAATTTTAGGATCCTCCATTTTTACTGCATTAAAACAGAATATTTTGACCCTAGATTTAAAAGCAGGCTTTCTAGAAGGCCTGACACAGGAACAGCGTCTAATTTTCAACACAGCCTGCATCTTGCAAAATGCGCCACAACTTCAGAATGCTAGCTTCAAAGGTTTTGGTGGCCTTGAGGCAGTTTACTCACTTCATGGCAACAGGATGGTGCATGGGTTATCGTTTTGGCGCATTTGTCATTTATTGTGATGCATGCACCATTTTGAGGGTGCACTTTCCGTTGATTCGGACAAACATTTGTCCACCTTTTAGGTGGTCTAAACATGCATTTATATGCACCTGACTTGTAGTGCTTCCTTCTGTTCTGCTCGCCCTCTGCTCCACCTACACTGCTAATGACCACATTTACATGGAGAGAGCTGTGCACTGGTGCAGGGTGGCAGTAGGCAGGTTGGCACTTGACTTTAAAATGACACTGAAATAACTCTTCAGAGAGGGACAAGAGGAATTGTGATACCACCTGTGTCCACTCCCTCTAGTTTCTGTCCCCTGGTGTCCTCCCCTTTCTTTGCTCTCTCTGGTTATCAGGACGGATAGGAGGGGAAGTGTGCAGTGGGGAGAGGGGGTGTTGGAGCAGCTTCATGAGGGAGAGGCAGCAGGATTGGCAAGGGGTACTGCAGGGTTGCACTGGTGCAGGTGAAGCAGCGTTTACATGCTGCAAAAAAGCCTGCACCAGCATGCATTCCCACCAAAACAGGGAACGCTCTGCACTGCAGACGGAGTGGCTTGCAATGCTCTGGCAGCTATTTATACTGCTGGTTGCACCAGTGCAACACATCTGCACTGCTGGCGATGGTGCAGATCCAGTTGTGTAAACACACCTTAAAATGTGCTGGAATCGAGATCTGAGGCTTGTGTAGGGCTCTGGAAATACTACCCTTTAAAGGTGCTTTTACACAGGAGTTACCTGTACCCACTGGTTCTGTGTCATGCTCTGTTTTGCTCGGTCCACTGCGCTTTTACACACGTGATCTGTATTGGAATGAGCCAGTACAGATAGACTGCAACGTTACCATAGTGTGGCGTCTACAGGCGATCTGCTCCGCAACAGCCAAGTGAGCACAGGATTTCCTTTTCATCTGGGACTGAAATGAGTGGAAGGGCACTAGTACGTGGCTGGGTGAAATGAAGGAACCCAGTCATGCAGGGAATGTGGAATCAGTGAACGCTCACTTCCGTTGCAGAGCAGATTGCCTGTAGACGCCACACAATTAACATTGCAGTTGATCTGTACTACTCATTCAATGACCACAGAACCCTTTTAACTGTTCCTATTGTCTTTTTCTGCCATCACAACCTGTTTCCACAAAAAGTATTCTATTATCACAAGCTGAGTTTTATGACTTTAGGGCAGGAATAAGCAGTGGGAAAATATGAAGTCTAAGAAACACAGAACCCATCTTCACGTGAAAGTCTTAAGTAATAAGAGAATGGAATGGAATGTCATGAAATGCAACTTTCATTTTAAAACATTTTATGAGATTTGAGTCCTGCTAATGCTAGCTGTCAATGTTTTGCAGAAAATTAGGAAATTAAAGAAAAACACCGCACACACTGCAGGCCTCCACTGCAGTATGGTAAAGCCTGATTAGCAGTGTTTTTTTTTTAATTTGTTTGCAATATCTTAAACTACTGATCATGAATTTGTAGAGAGAGTGGCTCAGTCCAGGGATGGCGGTGCCTCATACACATTAGCAATAAGTACAACAAAGGACCAGCCTCAACCTACTCAATATCATACAGAACACTTCTGCAGTTTTCCCAAAAAGTAGTCCTTTATATTATTTAAAGCGCTGGAATCAGTGCCTTTAAATAAAATAAAGAACTACTTTGGAAGAACATAAGCGTTCTGTATTTTACAGGGGGTGACTGCTGGTCCTTTCTTCTTCCTATTAGTCATGACTGTATTAAAGGACAATGGCAATCTTTTTGCATCATGTAATTTCTAAGTAAAACCCACATTTTATGATTGCTTATGCTCTCTAAAATTCATTGATGTTGCCAGTTGTTGTACCTGTTTCTTTTCCTACTAGAACTGATATGCTTGCTAATGGTGCAATCATACCCAACCTTGTTTTGTTTCAAATCCTTGATCTACTCTTATTGCATACTTCCAGAACATTTAGAAAACTCCCAAACAGTGCAGTAAGTCATGACCCAGTAGTCTTCTCTCTCACACTACATCATATAAGTGGCTAGACTGTGTTGTGGGTGTTGCCAAGTACAGGAAGGATGCAGTGGGAGTTGATCAAGGGAATGCAGACAAACATGTTTTTTTTTGTGGCAACACCAGCATGGCGGCCAGTCTGGTTTTCACACAATAAAAGAAAAAAATGAATCAGAATCAAACTACCATTTACATAAACCTTGTCTACAGAATATGACCAATCATAAAATGTGTTTTCTAAACTCAGGACATTTTGTGGTCTAAGGGGGTTGTCAGTGTCCCTTTAAACCAGTGCCTGACAATTTGGGCAGTTGTATTGTTGTTTATTTATTGCCAGCACTTTAGCACTTCTTATTAATTTTTGCTATGCTCCTGTAGAAGGCTGGGGATATATCCCATGTCTGCCATTAGTGCCTCTTTCAGGTTCAGCCCCATATTGTGCTGGCATCTGGGATCTACCAGGGTATCTGGGAGGCTGTGACTTGCCTCCCCCCATGGTGGGGCTCCCCCAGCCCAAGGGGGGGAGGACTTAGATGCTAAACTGGACCCCCAGCATCCCCTAGAGTGGGCTGAGGCAGCGTTTGCAAGGGCCCTGGTGTCATTCTGCTACTGCCACAGGGGTGTTCTGCTTTTGGTTGCCCCTGGAGACATGGACATGAAATGACATTAGTATAGGCATGCGTGCTCCCACACGCACCCTGCAGACATCTGCTGTCACCTCTGATCCTTTGACGTGGTTCAGTGCTGGTGTTGTACTCCCAGCCTCCACTGGGAGTCACACTTATGTGAGGCTCCACCACCCACTCCTCCAGAGGGAGCAGTCCATCAGACACTCATCCTATGCCCCCAGCCTGATGCTCCAGGATCCATCCCAAAGTCCGGTGGTCAGCACTGCAGGTGGTAGTACTACCTCTGCACTGCTGGACCGACACTTCAGCACTTTTGGTAGCACAATTTTCTAGCTCACATGGATGTCTCCCAATTTTTTTGTTGCTATGCCCCTTTAAACTGTTTGTGTAAATTGGGATTAAAGGAGATGGTAGCTCTTGTCCCTTGACAAATCGCTTAGAATCTAGCACAAAATGTTGGGGTTTGTTTGCTCACCAGGTACTTTTGTTTACAACTGTTTGCTGCAAGTAAAATGTTTTAAGCAGGGGACTCGATTTTCAAACAGGGATGCTGGGCTTGTGACCAAGCCCTGCCTCACTGCAAAGTTTGCCACACCTGTGTCCAAGGGTTTGACGTTAACTTGCACCCAGTTTTAGAACCCTGGGCCTTGAGTTGCAGTGGTGCCCTCAATTCCTGACACTGTCAAAGCTGCGGCGCAAGCCCCATAAACCGGCTACCCCATGGACACAGAGTTAGACCAGAGGGGAGCTGGTCTAACTTTGCTGCATCGCTGCAAGGGACTTGCAGCAGGGGATTGTAGCAAGTTTCTTTGAAAATTGCACTCGTGGCACAGTTTGACACAAGTCACCACCTGTGTCAAACTCCTTGCCGCAGGTCCCTTGCGGCACTCTAATTCATTTTGAAAATCACTCTCAGGGCCTCTAGCTTGAGTTTGATTACTTTGGTGTCTCCAGGATGCGTGGCTTTTTTTGTTTGCACTTTGTTGTTGTCAGTGGAAATTCCCCCTCAGCAAAATGCTATTGTATTATTGTGCTAATGTCGTCATACTGTTGTGCCGTCGTTTTGATGAGATCATGCTTTTGCACCATTATTCTGATGTCATCATGCTATTGTACCATTGTTCTGACATCGCATCACTGGTACAACAGCATTCTGAAAAAAGAATCTTGAGGCACACTTTGAAATTGTGGCTTGATTTTTTTCGACTGTCAGAAATGTTCGTTATTTATAAAAAGAGTTTATTTTAAAAATTGAAAACAGTCTTTTTGTTGCTTTTTTATTTTAAAAACAAATCAGACAACTGAGTAAAACTTGGGAGGGAGGTTGTGGGGTGGTGCTTGTGTAAATTAGGGTTGGGAACCATCGCTATAAACAATGCATAATGAGCCTTAGTTCCCATCTTGGGATTCTAATGCCATCCTTGAACCACTTGAGTTTCGCTCTCATGGTCCTGATGGTACATGAATCCCCTGATGAGAACACAGGTTTGATTATGCATGGTTTCTATCTGTTACAGTATTCTATGTATTACTCAAGCATTACTCTCATGGTTCTGATGGTATCAGAATCCTCTGATGAAAACACAGGCTTATTATGCATGGTTTCCTATCTATTATCCTGTACATTACTTGAGCTTTGTTCATGTGGTTCAGATGGCATCCAACTCCCTTGATAGGAAAACAGGCTTGTTATGCATGGTTTCCTATCCTATTATTCTATACTTTACTTGAGCTTTGCTCTCGTTGTTCTGATGGCATCAGAACCCCTTGATGGGAACACAGGCTTGTTATGCATGGTTTCCGATCTATTATTTTATATACAGTATTACCATAGCTCCGCTCTTGTGTTCTGATGGTATCAGAATCCCTTGATGAAAACACAGGCTTGTTATGCATGGTTTCCTATCTATTATGCTATACTTTACTAGAGTTTGCTCTTGTGGTTCTGATGATATCAGAGTCCCTTGATGGGAACATAGGCTTGTTATGCACGGTGTTCTATTATCCTATACATTACTCAAACTTTTTTTTTGTTGGGGGGGGGGTTGCCCTGACTACAGACCCACTCTTTTTACACTGCCATGAACTCTTCTGAACAAGCCTGCTTACTTTCCTAAGCTTTCTGGCTCCAAACTAATACAAAACACACCACCTATAATTCTTTGATCTAAAGCAATGAAGATTTTGTCTGCAAATTCTGACAACAGTGCATGCAGTGGAATGTAATGGCATGAAGCCAAGCTATCTATCACTTAAGTATTTTTTTCTGCTATAAATAGTCCTGGCTCTGATTTTGAACTGAATGTTCTATATATGATAAGCATAGCAAGGTCAATGCCAGGGTCCTGTAGTTGTTAGGATGCATTAGTATTCCCAGTATTTATTATAAAATGGCACATTTTTGAGAATTTTTCAATTAATTGGGAAAAAACCAACAGTTTTTAGAGGCAGGTTATTGGCTATGATTTTACTGAGCAGTAATATTGTTGCAGCTTTTAGTTATAAAGATGCAGATTATGTGAGCTGTAAAATAAGAACTGTTAGACCCTGCTTCCATTTCAGTAAGGAAGCAGCTAAGCTCCCCTACTGAACCACGTCATTCTTGGCAAGCAAAAAAAGGTGAAATGTGTTTATTTTAACCTTGGTTATTTTCTGTGGATCCAAAGAAAATATGGTGCTGGACCACCCAACTGACTCCAGGCTAATCGCAGTAGACCTCTGAAAGGGATGTTTATCATAGCTGGTCAATAGCTGTCAGGTGGCCTGTGCCATATTTTCTTTGGATCCTAGAAAATAACTCCTGTAACAATTTACTGTTTTACTTGATTGTTTTTTATTTTGCTTAGAATAGGATGATTCAGTAAAGAAGTCTATTTTATTTATGTATTTATTTAATTCATTCAAAGAGGAAACCTGCTACAAGGCTTTTGAAGTGAAGCTCATTTTTAAAGTCATCCTTAAGCCTAGTCACTCCATTACTGTGTCACAAGCAGGCCTGCCATTTTTTTTTTACAGCTACAGCTAACACGAACCGTTACTTTCTACTTCGAATCTAGTTGCTCAAGCACAGTGGGTTTCTTGTGAATTAATGCCAGCAGTTTCCTGAGGGTGAACGGCCGGGATACCGCATGTCTGCAAATCTGCTAAATGATCCTATAAGGTTGCAAAAGGTGACTCTGAAGGTAGATTGCTTCAGATGTTGCCAAATTGTTCTGCTAGGCACATACCAAGCCTTACTGGGCTGCATCTCCTGTAACTTGTAAATACCGTGTGTCTGCCTGTGGTCACACAGTTGATAACAGCACAGGAGAGGTGCACTGCATTATCTCTGATGTGGTTAAGCTTGCACGATGACAATGACACAGGAGCAGCACCTGTGTGGATATCAGCAGCTGCAGAGTATAGTCTCACTTATCAGATGTCACCAGTAGAGTTGCTGTTCTCAGAGGCAGTCGTCATTTCCCACTTGGGGGTCATATCAACAAGTTCTTTTGTGGTTGGGATACATCTTGACACGAGCACAGGGATGGTTTCTTACTGGCTGCACAAAGGAGCTTCAACTGTACATAGATTCTGAGAAGGCATTTCTTTCTTTCTGTTTCTTTTTTTTGTCCCTGTATGGGTCAGTGGGACATATCATTAATGGAGGAACTGCATTAACTGTTGTGTAACACTTTCACTAGCTAGACTCCTCAAGGCAGAGCCAACCTTAGGTACCCTCAGTCCTAGCAACTGCTGTGGACCCCTACTCATACGGTCCTCCCGACAGACTCTGTACAGGTCATCAATTTATCAAATTTCATATTTAATTTGTTTCACTTGCCATGTCCTTTTAAAACAACAGACAAGGGGCATCGCTGGGACAGAGGGAAATTTCCAAAAAGGCATCGTAATGACTCCTGAGGATACTCACTAAGGTAAACTCAGGGTACCCAATATTTAACTCTGCTGGGAGCACTCTTCAACATAGGGATGGCACTGCCTCAAAGGGGCCAGGATATTGGGGTGTGCAATGGATAAATAGTATTTCCTGAATACCAGGAATAGTAGGACTCCTAAATATGTAGGAGCCTTCCCAAAATAAAGGACTATTCACATTAGGAACTACTATTTGGAAAACAGCTGAAAAAAAAGAACAAACAATACCCCACCTTCACAGCACCCTTCCAATGCAAATTTAAATTCATTCCCCCTTTCCCCACCCTTGTGTCACCAACCCCCCTTTCTCCCTCCAAACCAACAGGACACAGGACTAGGAAAACAGAGGAAAAACAACCGTTATTCTATGTCCCTATTCCAGCCCCCAAAACCAGTAAGTAATGCCTCCACATCCCCTCCCTATAGACAGCCCCCTTATTCTACCCTTCTTCCTCTCAGCACCCATATTTTAGGAAATTTTGGTCCTGGGGCAGCAACCAGCACAACCCACCAACCTCCACTGCTGGCTTTTTATTTGAAAAAGCACTTGCTTCACTTATAAAACAAAACAGTTATGCCCCCAATTGTCCCACTTTAGCAGCACCCCAATCTCACCCTCCTCCCCAGCACCCACTTTTGGTCCTACAGTAGGTGATCAGCACAAACTGCCAACCTCCATGGCTAGCGGTGTTCAGTGAATAAAAGCACTTGCATGCTTGCTTTATATAGTACAATCACGGGACAAAACCATGCTAAATTCTCAAGTCATGAGAAAAAGACTCTCAAGCCACAGGAAACTAACTAACCGAGTTAAAAACACCATGAAATGTGGGATTTCACAAACGTTTTCTGCATCTTACGAACTTTTGTGCAAGTGAAATTTTGGAAATTTAGTACAGCTCTACTAAGCTGCTGGATGCTTAGCTAAACATTCTCCATTGATGCACACATATTGTTCTCCTGCAGACCAAAACTACTCACCAGCACCCTCACATATCTCTCAAATGCTATACATTAAATATTGTGCTACACATGTTATACGAAATTTCTTTTTGCTCCATAAAGATATATTAACGCATTATGCTAATCTTCCTGATGACACTAGAGCTACAGTATATTTGGACAAATACACTATTGATGAATGACACTTACATTGTGGAAACATTCCTTCACATTAAACATTTAGCACCATATTCGTACAATTTTTGAATGGCTCGCAAATTGTGGTGTGAAACTTAGATGGCAGTTTAGGAGCCAACGCACAAATGGGAAACTGCATTTTGTGTATCACAAAGTAGTTTGCGCCCCAGTGCAAAGGCACAGTTGGAGAGCATGCTAATGAAAGGCAGAGTCATGTCTACATGGTACAGTGGCATACTGGAAGCTTAGTGAATGCACTAGCTGGCTGTTTACACAGCGCTAGTTAATGCTTGGTAAATTCATGTGTTAGTAGCGCATAAACAGTGCGGACCAGGGCAAAGTGGGTTCCTATACAAGACAGCCATGATGTAGTGGAGAACCATGGGGCTAGATGATGAGGTGCAGTGGATTGCCATGGAATAGTTTAGACAGAGGACGGGTACAGTGATTTGAAACCCTTGGTCAGTGCATATTAATATGATTGTATCCTGCTGTAGTGGACCTTGAATGGGCTTATTAGAACTGTCTTGCTGGACTCCTAATCAGACCAACACATGTATTTCATGGTGCCCAGAGATGCATGCATCCTCACCTATCACCTTGGTTACAGTGATCTGGATTGCCCTGTTGTATCACAGCTGACAGCCTCCATTCACTGGGAGAAGCAAGGTGCCTTGATAATGACATGTCAATGGCAGTTAATGAGATGGTTATCAGGTGTTAGTGCCATGCATGAAGAGTAGGGCTGTGTGCATTTTACCTTTCCAATATAGAGGGAGTGTGCTCAAGCATAATGATCTTTGGACCTCACAAACATATGGCATGTGCCTCAGTGTCCCCAGCTTTTACCAGTTAGAAGCACTGTATAAACTGTGCATGCACTGGAGTTTGAGCCTTGTATAGCACTGCTCTCAGCAGGTATATTTGAAGTGCAAGTGCTCAAACATATAACACATTGAATATGTACATTTATGAACTGAGGATCATAAATAGAGGAATCTGATTGGCCAAGAGCTCTTTGAAGCCATGATGATATCGGGCTACATCATCACGGCTACAAAAAGTTCCGCACCACCAGCTTCCTTGCTCTCTACTGTCTAAGAACTATTTTTTCAAAATGTACTCCTATACCACCCAAAACTCATTCATAAAATGTTTTAAAACCTGTTTTTTTATTGTTTTTATTCATAAAACTTCAAACTCAGTTCATAATAGCAATAAGTCACTCCAGAGTGTGGTATATCATGGGATATCATCACTTCTTGGGTGGTTGGATGCACTCGGCCTGTGGCCTTGTGCCCAACCACTAGAGGCGTGACGATATCCCATGATATACCACACCCTGTTGTGCTTTATTGCTTAAATATACTCTCATCACACTTTCCGCCTACTTTTTGTGTAGGGAATAGACTTTGTGGGTGCTTTGCTGGATCCCCCAAAACCCAAGATAGTCTCTTACTACTCCGTAACTCACTTCCTGCCAGTTGCATGGTCACCATATTGTACGATTTGTGTTCACGCTATTGTACATCATTGTAAAACACGATTACTTGACTTGTACAGCACTTTTTTATACCCGAGTAATGCAATGCCTCCTGCACCTCATTGGCTTGGCCTGGCTTCCCACCTGCTACCATGCCATTGTTTGTAATTTTGTAGATTTTCTATTGCCATTAATTAGTTTACCTCTGTTTGTGCTTACTTGTTTTGTGTAAGTTTAAGTTGTTTAACATGTTGTGATTATACTTTTTTTTATTCTTTAGTAATTGAGTAAGGCACACTAGGCACAAATGACTGTTTTCAGGGGCAATCTGGGAGTACTGGGGTGGTTGAATGACTTGCTCAGAGTCACACAGTATGCAAGTGGAGGTTGTGGGAATCAAACCCAGGCCTGCTGGCTATACCAAGCTCATTCACAGCTTATTATTCTAACCACTAGGCTGTACTGCCAGAGCTTGATTCACCTAAATTTTTCCCCATCCCCTCTCCCTTAGAGGCACCTGGAAATTAACTGGAATTAGCTCAGCATGCTGTCATAGCCACAAATGAATGAAGGCAGGAACGAATGAATGAATAAATAACTAAATAACTAAATAAAATAAATAACATACACATTTATTTTTTACAACATAGGTCAGGGTCAAACCTTGCAGATAAATTATTTGTTTTACCCACTAAAGCATTCTAAATAAAATAAAGTATTTATTTTAATGCCAGGTGGGTCATCAGCATTTACTTCCACTTTAGATTGGACACAAAGGAGTTCTTAACCAATAGGAGAGCAGCTTTTGTAATGCCTGATCATGTCACAAAGGCCTGTGCTGCACTCAAAACACAAAATCAAATAGAAACAATTAAATCTTCATTAGCAGAAATAAGCAAGAAGTGATGCAGTTTTAAAATATAATGTATAAATTGGACCCACAATGGACTGACTGAGAATACAACATTTGTCATCACTTGTGGCGAGCCAGGACTTTCATAACTCACCAGTGGCTCTGTCACTTGAGAGTTATGGTCCTGCCCAGCACTCATAAGGACAAATGCTATATTCTGAATCAGGAAAAGGAAAGAAATTGTTTAACCAGGAAAGGCACACTAAACTGGAGCTTGTTTCCAGGTGCAACCTGGGAGCACAAGGAAGTTAAGTGATACGTTCAGGGTCACACAGTATGCAAGTGGGGTCTGATGGGATTCAAACCTAGCTCTCCAGGTTTGCAGCTCTGTGCTCTTATCCACTATGCTATACTGCCTCCAGGCCATTATGTGTCCCATAGTTATAAACAAGCTCATGTACATATGCAGACTGTTGGGAGAGAGCATGGTCTAGTGCATTAGTTCTCAGACTCTAGTGGTTAGTGCACAGGCTGAGAACCAGGTGGTCCAGGTTCAAATCAGTGTCAGTGGCTCAGAAGGCTGCTCTATCACCTCTGGGACTGGAAGATTGTATGGCTATGGTTTCTAGCCCCACAGCAGCCTCTGTGTGTAATGCCCACAACTGCCACTGTAGTGCGGGGGGGGGGGGATGCACAAATCTGGTCACTGTCCAGGTGGTAGCAAAAAAATCCCATGGCACATATCGAAGAAGAATGAGGGTGTTTTTATTGGGGAAAAGAAAATGCATGATATAAAATTTCAAAGACCACAAAATAAATACCTCACATCAATGCATGAAAATAGAAAAATAAATACAAAATATGTAGAAATTAAACAGAAAATAAAATGAAAATGCACAATGTCTCTTTAAGATATATATATTTTTTTAGTCTTTGGTAACCTGAGGCCCACTAGGCACAAGTGCCTGTTTTCAGGGGCAACCTGGGAGCACTGGGCGGTTAAGTGATTTGCTCAGAGTCACACGGAATGCAAGTGGAGGTTGTGAGAATCAAACCAAGGTCTGGTCTGTTGGATGTACAAAGCTTGTTCATAGCTCATTATTCTAACCTCAAGGCTGTACTGCCAGCCCATGATAGGGTCAACGCCTAGGCAAATAAGCCTTGAGAATACACAATGCCTCTTTAAGATATGGTCAGCACCCAGGCAAATAAACCTATAAGGTATATAATATCAGGTTATCCCAGACTGAAAAGGAATGACCTTGGACTATTAGACCATAATCTGTAAAGCTGTAAATCCAAAAAAATCCTTATCCTTCCTATAGAATTTTACTAAAGGCCATAAAACTGTATTAAATAATTATGTATATTTAACAATCTTTGCTGCAATGTATAGGCAGGCGGCCTGCCATAAATAAAATTAAAAGATTAAAAAGCACTCTAAAGTGTCCACATGTATGCTGTCCCACCCTGGAGGTTAAGGTCAAAACCAGACAATCACAAGGATTAAAAAGCAACACGTGGCTGTGTCCCTCTGAGCTAATCCTCTCAAAAACCTTGTGCATAGGGGTAATCCTGAAATAAGTGGCCTTGTGTCTCTACAATTTGATGACACTCTGGGTAAGGACAATACTGCTCATCATTACATTTACATCTGTGAGAGCATCTCAACCTAACCTATCATGGATGCAGAATCAATGAACATCCCAGAAGAACGGGGACCTTCCTGGTGTCATGGTCAACATTCTCCCTGTCAATAAAACAGGTCCATGCAACCTCCACCCCCCGAAACACCTGGAAACAAGAAACTATCATAGTTTAGAGTGCCCTTCCTGTAACAAATTACAAATAAATAAATAAATTATACCCAAGCTCCTTACTCATGATATGACCCTGAGCACATCCCTTTACCTCTTAGTTCTTCAGTCCCTACTGACTATAAACTGACTGAAAGCAGGACCTCACTGAAGATGAGATATTGCATTTCAGATGGGCTATCCTGGGTAAATAAAAAAAAAGTTGGACCACCTGATGACTCAGTGCTTCTGTGCTGGTGATCTGGGTTTGGGAATAGACCTGGGTAGCCAGGATTGGTACCACTGGGGCTGCAGAGTGCTGTCAAATGGCATGCATGCCAACCCAGTGAGGGAGATATCTTGGTTTTGGCATAGCTGTGACCCTTTGTGAAGAGCCAGGCAGCCTGCTCCCTTGCAAGGGGTGGCGTCAGCTCACAGCACGCTGCTATTTCTGACGGCCTCAAACGTAGCAAGGTATTACACCTGAGGCCATCATAGGCAAAAACTCAACATCAGTGGAGGTGGGAGGGAATTGGAGGACAGGGAGAAAAACACAAAAATAATGCACCTCAAGCCATGTACACGATGATTGCTGGTCCACAGGCCCTGCTCTGTACAGATCCCCACCGGCTTGATGGTGGAGGGAGGGAGCAAGTGACGGGGCTAAGGTCTGACAGGGGCCTGGAGTAAGGTGGAGGTGCCAGCTGGTAGGGCAAAAAAGTTATATTGAAAAAATAAATAAATAAAATGAAGAATTGGACATGTAAGGCCAGCCCATCAGTACAGTGGTAGTGCTACCACTTGTGATACTGGCAACCTGGATTGGAAAGTGAGTCCATGTCACTGGGCACCGGCCAGTGTGGGGAGAAGGACTGAGTACCCCACAGGATGCTCTCCTCCTCAACGGAGTGAGGGCAACCTGATCTGGTGCTAGACTGCCACCTGGGTGATCACAGGTACCACTACACCCTTGAGCAGCTCGGTGGGCGGGGTAGACGCTGGCACATGACGCACACCATTCCCATGCACATGCTTGTGTCACACCCAGGCCAGCATCTCTGGGTACGGACAAAGAAATGGAGGAAGAAAAGTAGCAGGACTAAGGCAGTATGATGGACCTACCCTTGCAGGCCCTGCACTGGTGACGTGGCAGCTTTTTCAGAAAACAGATCCTTGAAGTGGCAGTTGGGCACTGCCATACCTCCCACGGTGGTGGGGACGAGCCATGGAGGAGCAGGAGAAAGAGGTAAGTCCACAAGAAGTTGGGAGATAGGGTGGGGGATCAGTCTGGAAGAAGGCACAGGCCTACTAGGAGGCAAAAAAAAGATTCAGCAGATATGTTTATAAAGAGGTAAGTGCATGCTAAAGCACTGATAAAAAAGCACAATATGTGCAGAGCCAGTCGCAGACACTGATAACCAGGTTGATCGCCTGTAAATAGAAAGAGCTTTCTTTGAAAGAACCCCATTTAAAAAAGGAATCTGAGGATGGTGTGGTTTCTCGGAGGTTGAAACAGTCACCTGCTGATGATAACGTGACTTCTTTGTAACTGAGAGCGCGGCAGCCTGGAAACCCGACCATAGTAACCACACCTGCTCCAGGCATAGAGTAAGGCAGTCCCACTTCTTGTTTCTCAGCATTTTAGAGTAAATGCTGTAGTGACAGCTTTGAAAAAAATTTAACAAAGAAACCATATGTGCTTACACCAAGATTCAAAACAGTCCTCCCTCTCCACTTTTTGTGAAGAGTTGTATGGCTTACTAAAAATAAAATCTCTTTTTTTCATGTTGTCATTTACCTTACAAATGCAGAAGAGGTGGTTTACCTGTTCTTGGTATGGCAGGCCAAGCCTGGGCTTTGAGGTTAGGTCATAGCCTCAAATAGTGTGTGTGTTCCGAGAACTTGAAGTTATGCAGGCTAATATTTCAATAAATAGAAACATAGAAACATAGACGATGATAGCAGAAAAAGACCAACAATCCATCCCGTCTGCCTGGGTTCCCTATTTAGCCCTGGGACCTACTATCCCTCCAGGGTCTTAGCCCTCCCCATCCTTCCCCTCCCAGCTTCTGCCACCCCGAGCAACCACTATACCCTTCATTTTATCGTGATCGTGCTTGAACCCACCAACAGTTTTAGACCCCACAACTTTGGCAGCCCACTGTTCCACAGCTCTACCACACTTTCTGTAAAATAATGCTTCCTCATGCCCCTTCTGAGCCTCCCTTTTGTCAGTTTCCACTCTTGTTCATGAGACTGTGGTTTAGTATTCAAGCCAAATATTTCCTGCAGTTCACTTTATTAATTCCTTTTAGGAACTTGAAGGTCTCAGCATATGAGCTGGCTGTATACCCTAGAGGTTAAAATAATGAGCTGTGAATGAGTATGGTACATCCATCAGACAAACTTGGGTTTGATTCCTACAACCTCCACATGCATACTCTGTAGCTCTGAGCAAGTCACTTAACCTCCCCAGTGCTCCCAGGTCACCCCTCAAAACAGGCACCTGTGCTTAGTGGGCCTTATTTGGTTACCAAAGAATAAAAAAATGTCTCCCCAACCGTACGCCCCTCAACACTAGTTTTGAAATATTTGCATGAGTAATTTAGAAAAAAAAATAATAATACGTATGGCCTAATTTTACCACACACCCCCAACAAGAAATATTCTGCGCTGTAAAAGTAGGGCTAAGGCATAGTCCCACATATATGGGAGTAGAGGCTGCCTCTCAATACGAGAAATATGCTTTGCAACTACAGTTTACCCAGTATAGTCCAGCTAAGGTGAAACATCTCATTTCCAGTGGGGTCCTGTTTCTTTAGAGTTACACAGCCGGATGGACTGGAGCACCAAAGGTTAGGTGATTTGCTACAGGTCACAAAGGAGTATTTCATTCAAGCAGGGTTTGAACATTTGGTTTTCTGGTTCTCAAGCTTGTCTTCTTACCACTGGACCATACTGCTGGGCTATTTTTGCTTTCATCCATTGCAGCACGGTTTCAGGTCTCCTCTGCTTTGTTCACTGAGCTGGTACTTGCTATACGTACTTGCTATTCTTTGCTTTTCTTTTTTAATTTAAAGTTTATTGAAACACAGTACAAATGTCACACATTGCGACTGATGGTGCATTTAAGCAATTTTTAAAAGACACAGCATCTGGAAAATTTCCACTGAATCAAAAAGTGGAGCTTCTCTCTGCTCCATCCAACAGTACTGTACCTAGTTTTAATACTGTGGAATAGCTACGGGCCTTACCTAGCCAGTCTGGAGCTTTTAGTCAGTAAATGACTTGACTTGGCTTGAGAATTTTTCCAACTGACCTAGCTAGCTAACAACATCTGAATAAATGCTTGTTATACATTCCTGCCTGTTGTAATTTGTTTGTATTGCGCAGTATGATTGTCCTGTGCCCAGATTACGATTGTACAACTACTGTTTAATCCTCCCCCTTGCCGCTGTAACTAGGTCTGCATGACTGCTGTGTTATATGAGGCACAGCTACCATATATTTATTTGTTTAAAATGTTTGTTATTGTAACCTGGAAAGGCACACTGAGCTGGGATTCATTTCCAGGTACGGTCCAGGGAACAGGGAGACAAACAAACAGAGGCAGACATTACAAATCAATAAATGATATTTGAGATACAAAAATACAATTTGTAGGAAAATAACAGCAAATTAAATAAAATGGTGTACATAGATAACAGTAATGAATAATAGAAGCAGGAAAACACAAGCAAGTTGCTACAAACCAGACGGTCAGTTTTGATAATGTGCAATAACTGGGGAAAAACAAGAGTAACAAGAAACAGAAGGGCAGGTGGGCAAGCAGAAGGGCAGGTAGGCAAGCAGGAGCAGTGGGGGCCTGGGGATGGCAGAAAAGGGGGGCCAGGGGGAGGATAAGACAAGAGGATTAGGAGCAGCGGCAAGTAGTTACTGATGAGGGCTTAAGCAGATGCTTGAGGGCAGGGAGTGAAGGACTGAGTCGAACAGGGGAAGGGGAGACGAAAGGAGAAAGCCAGCTGGCCTGCATCTATACATACATATATGTGTGTATGTATGTATATATATATATACATACACACATATACATGGCAAAAACTCTGTTTAATGCATTAGTTAGGGTTGTTCCACAGCGACAAAAGTGAAGAAATTCATTGTTAGGGTTGAAAGCCCCCCATTGCAGCTCCCCAGCCTGCCCCCTCAACTGGCATCGGGGTGTGCATTGAGGTCATTGGCCCTAACTCTCACCTCATCACATGTGTAAACAAGCTGAGGTATAGGAGAATGGGGTGAGAGTTAGGACCGATGACCCCAATGCATACCCCGATGCAGGTTGAGGGGGTGGGCTGGGGATGCAAGGGGGGCTTCCAACCCTATCACCAAATTTCTTCACTTTTGTCACTGTGGAAGAACCCTAACTGATGCAATAAATAGAGCTTTTTACCATGTATTTCCTTTCTTTTTGAGAATGAGGACTATAAATAGTGAATGGAATGTGGTGGTGGGAGCGCAGGCCCTTCTGGTCCCACGCTCCCACCACGTGATTTTAATGTGACATATAGCGGTAACTGCTACACAAATGCAAGTGCTTATGTTTACGCGAGATGGTGATGCAAACGTAAATGGTAAAGCAAGCGTTAATGCATTAGTTAGGGTTGTTCCACAGCGACAAAGTGAGAAATTCGGTGTTAGGGTTGAAAGCCCCTTTGTACCCCCAGCCTGCCCCAACTGGCATCAGGTGTGCCACGTAATATATATATATATATATATATATATATATATATAATTATAGTAGAGAGAGCCATTTCTATGTTAAACCCCAAAACTTTGCACCTTAATAACTTTGCAACTGTTTGATGGATTTGCCTGAAATTTGGAATTTGTGATCAAGAATCATAGGCCTTGGGATCTGCCAAGTTTTCGTACTGGTCGGATATACGACTGCGGAGTTATTAAGTGTAATCTGTGCGCGCGTTTACGGCTTTCTGGAATTCTGTGGTCGCGCCTACAGGTCGTACGGTTTTGTGACTGGCCCAAAATCTTCAGGGAACATGCAGCCAGGGTCCCCAATGTGCCTTTAAGATTTAGTGAAAAATATTAAGCGGTTCAAAGTTATTCAAAAACAGTTTCCCATTATAAGTCAATGGAAAAGTTAACAAAAGTTCAACACTTTGTAAATGCATTTTACTTTATAAATGGGCCTGTTACTACCGCCAAATCGGCCATTTTGTTTTCAGTTGGTGATCAGAAAAATGGTTGGCATTTAAATTTGGGACCCTCTAGCAACCTAATTTTTTGTATTCACCTAGTGGGCCCTGAGGATGCTTGCCATGTCTTTATTTTGTGGTAAAACACCCCAAATATGTTTTCAAATTTCTGGAAAAAGTACTCAAGAATTACTCAGGCTCACGAAAGGTCGCAATTTTATGTAAAAGCCGTGAATTGGCGACAGTAATTTTCTAGTCTGTGGGAAAATGACAGCAATTCTTTGGCACTGCACTGCAAAATAACCGTTGGGAGTTTTGGGCTGAAATTTGAAGGAACATAGCCGACATCTCACAGATGTGCCTTTCAGTGTTGTATTGAAAAAATATTACGCAGTGGCAAAGTTATGGCACTCAAAGTTGACAGTTTTCCCTTAGGATAACATTACAGTGACATTACAGGAATCCTTTGGCACCCTGCTGCAAAATAATGGTTTGGTCTTTTTCGGAAATTTGGAGGAAGACAGCCAACAGTACACAGATGTGCCTTTCAGTAGTTTGGTGAAAAAATATCACATGGCGGCAAAGTTACGCACTCCAAAATTGACGGTTTTTCCCATAGGATAACATTACGGCGCCGACACTTAACAGAAATCATTTGGAGCCCTGCAAAATAACGGTTTGGTCTTTTTCCTGAAATTTGGAGGAAGACAGCCAACAGCCCTGAGATGTGCCTTTCAGTAGTTTGGTGAAAAAACATTATAGGGAGGCAAGATTATGGTGCTCAGAACTTCTTTTTTTTCCCATGGGATTAGTCTGGCGGTTGCAGCGCCTTTCAGGGCCCGTATCTCGGAAACGGTGTGAGATACAGACTTTTTGTCGGAAAATTTCTTAGCCCCATAACAGGGCTAAGATTCAAATTAGCCAGGACAGTTGTAAATAATATGACTTTTAAATTTTTTTTCTACGTTATACGGTTCCTGAGATATAATGTATTTAGTATTCCAAGATCTCATTTTCTGCGCCGATACTCATTATTTTGCATACATTATTTGTACTCACTGTCTTTCTCAATGCAGGTTTTGGGGAAAACCAGCCTGTGCACTTACATTACTGTTACTGTTGCCCTTTCCGCTGGAATCCGTCCGCTTCACCTACCATTGGCGTCTGCGCCACCATGTGCGTTATCCTTGCGTTTTCATTTGCGCTATGCGTTTCTGTTATTTTTGCCATTTCTATCTACAGTACTGTTTATCTTACTGTTTCACTTTACATCACCATGCCCATTGACATTTCTGTTTGCAGGCACCATGTTACTATGTGACAACACATCACATTCCGTCTACGCCACCATGTAGTTACCCTTTCTGTTCTCATTTGTGCTTGTGTTACCATGTGCGCCACTGTTAGCATTTCTGTTTGTGTTGCTGTCCCGTTAGTATGCCACAACACATCATGTAGTGAGAACACGGGGCCCAAAGGGCCAGCCTCCCTCAACGTGATTATGCAGCTGGCATTACATTCACTATTTCTATCATTCTCAAAAAGAAGGGAAATTAGAGGCAAAGAACTCCATTTAATGCATTAGTTAGGGTTGTTCACAGTGACAAAAGTGGAAATCGCTGTTAGGTTGAAAACCCCCTTGGACCTGCCCACCCCCAACCGGCATTGGGAAGTGTGGGATCATGGGTCCTAACTCTCACCCCATTCTCCCATACTTCTGCTTTACACATGTCATGGGGTGAGAGTTAGGCTGACAATCCCAATGCGCACTTCAATGCCGGTTGGGGTAGGGGGGGGTCCAAGGAGGTTTTCAACCCTAACAGCGAATTTCACTTTTTGTCGCTGTGAACAACCCTAACTAATGCATTAAACGGAGTTTTTGCCTCTAATATATATATATATATATATATATTATATATATAGATATATATATACACAGAAACACAGAAGCTGATGGCAGATAAGGACCAAGGC
Organism: Neoceratodus forsteri; assembly: GCA_016271365.2. Lineage (NCBI taxonomy): Eukaryota > Metazoa > Chordata > Ceratodontiformes > Ceratodontidae > Neoceratodus > Neoceratodus forsteri. Next base: position 164,781,532 of record JADMNL010000025.1, on the reverse strand, counting down.
CCATCCAGTCTGCCCATTTCTTTTTCTACCTTATGAATGTGCCATCAGCCTTTGCTCTGTCAATGGCCTATCTATTCATACTCAGCTGTATTGCTTCCTTATCCCTATCCCATGCCTGTTTGAAACCCTGCACTATATTCATATCCACCACTGCCTGAGGTAGGCCGTTCCATGCATCCACCACCCTTTCTGTGAAAAAGAACTTCCTCACATTACCCCTTAATCAGCCTCCCTCTGATCTCATGCAGTGTCCTCTGGTCCTGCTATTTTTCTTATATTGAAACGCTTAGACTCTTTCACCTTGTTAACGCCCTTAAGGTGTTGGAATGTTTCGATCATATCACCTCTCTTCCTCCTTTGCTCTAGGGTATATATATTGAGCTCCGTTAATCTGTCCTCATATGTTTTCTGATGCAGTCCCTGCACCATTCTGGTTGCCCTTCTCTGGACTGCCTCAATTTGGTTAATGTCCTTGTGAAGGTGTGTCCTCCAGTACTGCACGCAGTACTCCAGATGGGGCCTAACCAGTGTCTTGTAAAGACAGATTATTACCTCCCTCTTCCAACTTGTGATACCCCTTCTAATAGATGCCAACATCCCCCTAGCCTCACCTTCTGCTTTAGTGGTCTGCTTGGATGGTTTCAGGTCATCGGTGATGATGATGCCCAAGTCTCTTTCTTCCCGTGTGACTGCCAGCAACTCCCCACCCAACCCATCGGTGGCTTCACGGTTTCTCTTCCTTATGTGCTGATCTTGCACTTCTTTGCGTTAAATCCCAGTTGCCACTTTTCTGACCATTTTGCTAGTTTATCCAGGTCTCTTCTCATTCTGCCCACCCCATCTGGATCATCTACTCTGTTGCAGATCTTTGTGTTGTCTGCAAACAGACAAACCTTACCCTCCAGTCCATCTGCAATGTCACTAATGAAGATATTGAAGAGTACTGGCCCCAGGACTGATCCCTGAGGTACCCCCCACTTGTGACTTGCATCTCTTCTGACTGTGTACCGTTTACCACCACTCTCTGTTTTCTGCCCGTCAACCAGTTTGCCACCCAGCTGTCCAACTTCTGATCCACCCCGAGGCTACCCAGCTTATTAATCAATCTTCTATGTGGAACAGTATCGAAAGCTTTGCTGAAGTCAAGGTAGGTGACATCAAATGCTACCCCTTGGTCCACCACTCTGGTTACCCTGTCAAAGAAACCTATGAGATTAGTTTGACAGGACCTTCCTTTAGTAAATCCATGCTGTCTTGGATCCTGTGCTTCTATGGATTCCAGGTGTTGCACTATCCCTTCCTTAAGGACTTCCTCCATAATCTTGCCCACTACTGAGGTAAGACTGATTGGTCTGTAGTTCCCTGTCTCCTCCCTGCTACCACTCTTGTGGAGCGGGATAACATGAGCCCTTCTCCAGTCTTCCGGGACCTCTCCTGTGCTCAGAGACTCACTAAACAGTTCTGATAATGGCTCTGCTAGTTCTACCCTTAGCTCCTTTAGTACCCTGGGATGTATGCCATCAGGTCCCATTGCCTTGTCCACCCTGAGCTTATTGAGCTCTTGTAGGACCCTTTCTTTTGTGAAGGGACTAGTGCACACCTCCCTCCCCCCTGTGTCCATGGTGGTGAGCTGTGGGCTCTGCCTTACCTTCTCTTCAGTAAATACTGAGCAGAAGTATCTATTTAGGATAGATGCTTTTACATGGCCCTCCTCCTCACATGCCCCTTATCCCCTTTGATCTTAGCAATACCCCCTCTGGACTTTCTCCTTTCACTCCCAGGGTGGGGCTGACCAAACAGAGCGACCACGAAGTCCGTTAGGCCTATTCTGCTGCCATTTTAGTATTTTAGTAATGTATCTGTAGAAAGTCTTGTCACCTTCTTTTACTGTTTGTGCTAGTGTTTCATCGGTTTGGGCCTTTGTCTGCCTTACTGCCTTCCCTGCTTCTCTTAGGGAAGTTTGGTATGCCTCCCTATCTTCATCCTGCTGCGTTCCCTCATATTTCCTGAAGGCCAACCTTTTGGCTCTGACCTTTTCTGCTACTGTTTTTGAGAACCAAAGTGGTTTCCTTCTTCTTTTGCACTTCCTTTTCTCTCTAACACTATGGGATGTTGCTTCAAGTATTGCATCCTTAATGCTTGCCCACTTTGCCTGTACCCCCTCACCTGTATTTCTTTTTGCCAGGGCTAGCTTAACTCTGTTGGCCATCTTATCAAAGTCAGCTCTTCTGAAGTCCCATATTTTTTTGCCTTGGAATGGGATGATTCAGTTCTAGTGGCCAAATTGAATCATACCATGTGATGGTCACTGGCCCCCAGGTGACCTTCTACCTGGAGATCTGAAATCCTTTTCCTGTTCATCAGTACTAGATCTAGGATAGCCCTGTCTCTTGTGGGCTTTTGTACCAGTTGTTTGAGGCCCTTCCCCTGCAGGGAATCCACCATGTGTCGAGTTCTATATATATATATATATATATGTATATATATACCAGCTTTACCACAGGAAGAGTATGATGAGCTGAAATAGCTTGTTTCCAGAGGCATCCTGGGGAAGGTGAACATGAGAGAATAAACGACCATTTACAATAGTCCTATGGGAATAATGCAGTGATACTGTTTAATAGATAGGAATAGCTGGCCAGTACCAGGCAAATCAGGAGATGGTATATGTGCTACACAGAACACATACAGAGTCAGAGCAGTTTGTTGTTTTGTACCAAAATCTCGCTATCTAGGCAGTGAGTGCATTTTATTACATTTCCCTTATCTGTACAACTAAAATTGCACTTTAATAAAAAAGTTTTGTTTTTGTAAGACACCCGGAAAGCTGGTGCTGACTTTTATTTCTGCGTGCACTTCTTGATTCTTCCTGGGCACAGCTTAAACACTTGTGGAGGTGCATATATGCATATATGCATATATACATATATATATATATTATATATATATATATTAGAGCAAAAACTCCATTTAATGCATTAGTTAGGGTTGTTCCACAGCGACAAAAGTGAGGAAATTTGCTGTTGGGGTTGAAAACCCCTTGGACCCCGCCCACCCCCAACCGGCATTGGGGTGTGCATTGGATAAGTCAGCCTAACTCTCACCCCATGACATGTGTAAAGCAGCAGAAGTATGGGAGAATGGGTGAGAGTTGGGACCATGATCCCAATCGCGCTAATGCCGATTCAAAGTCAAAGGGGTCAAGGGTTCAACCTAACAGGCCTCTCACTGCTCGCTGTCGGCTAACTAATAATACGTCGTTATGCCTCTAATTTCCTTTTTGAGAATGATAATGGAAATAGTGGAATGTAATGCCTGCTGCATAATACGTTGGCGGGAGGCGCGGCCCTTTGGGCCCTCCACTCTATCTGTGTTGTGGCATACTAACAGGGACAGCAACGCAAACAGAAATGCTAACAGTGGCGCACATGGTAACACAAGCATGAATGAGAACAGAAAGGTAACACACATGGTGGCGTGAGCGGGAATGGTCTGCCACGTGATGTGTTGTCACATAGTAACATGGTGCCTGCAAACAGAAATGTCAATGGGCATGGTGATGTAAAGTGAAACAGTAAGATAAACAGTACTGTAGACAGAAATGGCAAAAATAACAGAAGCATAGCGCAAATGAAGCGCAAAGGATACGCGCGCACATGGTGGCGCAGGCGTCAATGGTAAGTGAAACGGGTACGGATCCGCAAGCGGAAAGGGCAACAGTAACAGTAATGTAAGTGCACAGGCTGGTTTTCCCCAAAACCTGCATTGAGAAAGACAGTGAGTACAAATAATGTATGCAAAATAATGGGTATCGGCGCAGAAAATGAGATCTTGGAATACTAAATACATTATATCTCAGGAACCGTACAACGTAGAAAAAAAATTTAAAAGTCATATTATTTACAACTGTCCTGGCTAATTTGAATCTTAGCCCCATTATGGGGCTAAGAAATTTTCCGACGAAAAGTCCGTATCTCGCACCGTTTCCGAGATACAGGCCCTGAAAGGCACGGAGAACGCCGTAATGTTATTCTATGGGAAAAAAAGAAAAGTTCGGAGCGCCATAACTTTGCTTCCCTGTAATGTTTTTTCACCAAACTACTGAAAGGCACATCTGTGGGCTGTTGGCTGTCTTCCCTCCAAATTTCAGGAAAAAAGACCAAACCGTTATTTTGCAGCAGGGCTCCAAATGATTTCTGTTAAGTGTCGGGCGCCGTAATGTTATCCTATGGGAAAAACCGTCAATTTTGGAGTGCGTAACTTTGCCGCCATGTGATATTTTTTCACCAAACTACTGAAAGGCACATCTGTGTACTGTTGGCTGTCTTCCTCCAAATTTCAGGAAAAAGACCAAACCATTATTTTGCAGCAGGTGCCAAAGGATTCCTGTAATGCTTGGCGCCGTAATGTTATCCTATGGGAAAACTGTCAACTTTGGAGTGCCATAACTTTGCCGCCGTGTAATATTTTTTCAATACAACACTGAAAGGCACATCTGTGAGATGTCGGCTGCGTTCCCTCCAAATTTCAGCCCAAAACTCCCAACGGTTATTTTGCAGTGCAGTGCCAAATAATTGCTGTCATTTTCCCACAGACTAGAAAATTACTGTCGCAATTTGCGAAAGCTTTCGCAAAAATTTGCGACACTTTCATGAGCACGAAAGTAATTTGCGAAAGTACTTTTTCCAGAAATTTGAAAAACATATTTCTGGGGTGTTTTACCACAAAATAAAGACATGGCAAGCATCCTCAGGGCCCGACTAGGTGAATACAAAAAAAAATTAGGTTGCTAGAGGGTCCCAAATTTAAATGCCAACCATTTTTCTGATCACCAACTGAAAACAAAATGGCCGATTTGCAAGTAACAAGCCATTGCGTAAAGTGTTGAACTTTTGTTAACTTTTCCCATTGACTTATAATGGAAACTGTTTTTGAATAACTTTTGAACCGCTTAATATTTTTCATGAAATCTTCAAAAGGCACATCAGGGACCCCAGCTGCACGTTCCCTGAAGATTTTGGGCCAGTCACGCAAACCATACGACCTGTAGGCGCGACCACAGAATTCCAGAAAAGCGTAAACACGTGCACAGATCACACTTAATAACTCCGCAGCCGTATATCCGACCAGTATGAAACTTGGCAGATCCCAAGGCCTATGGTTCTTGAACATAAATTCCAAATTTCAGGCAAATCCATCAAACAGTTGCAAAGTTATTAAGGTGAAAAGTTTTGGGGTTTAACATAGAAATGGCTCCTCAACCCTAACTATGGTAGCACTACTGTGCTACCATAATATAAATTTTGTGGCATTTTCTGTGCATTTAACCAAGAAACTCCAGGCAAACACTGCTGTGCATCTGTGAAACCAAGGTGGATACTGCAAACAAGAAAAAAGTGGAGTACACGGGGGAAATAAAATGTGTACATCAGAAGCCTCTGTGGCACCCTCCCCAGTTGTATACACTGTGGTATTTGTTGCCCTGCCCCCTTGTATATCTCATTGCATACTGCTGAATGGGCACAACAAGAGCAATAATGCAAAGCAGAAAGAGAAAATCTTAACTTTATTGGGGGAAAGGTGAGGGGATGCATAACATTTCTACAAATCGGACCATCCTCCTCAGGCACATTGGGGCCTTTTAGAATCTTCCTGCCAGAGTGTGTCATGCCCACACAAACCCTCGGCACTGTCAGCACAGTCTGGCACTTTCTAACTCAGTGTCTTGGGAGCTTGGTCTGGGCCCAGTTCCAGAAGGCAGACACAAGGCTGTGTCAAGTCCTCGTCTGATGCAAAGGGGTCGCAGATGTGCCTAAGTCCCTCAGATGCAGAGCGGTCTGATTCTCAAAGGGTGGCACAATTGTTACACTTTCCCCACTTTATGGCAGCTTCTAGCCAAAGGTTTGGCACAAGTCCCATAAAAGGGGGTCCCCCACGGACACAAATGTGGACCAGGGAGAAGCTGGTCTAGCTCATTCCAAACTTGCAGTAGGGCTTTTCCGGCAAGCGGCTTTCGGAATTGAGCTTGCTACAATGTTTGACACAAGTCACAAGTTGCGTCAACTGCCCTGCTACAAGTCCTCTGCAGCGGCAGCAAACCATTTCAGAATCAGACCCAGGGCATCCATATAGAATGCTGTGGGGCCAGCAACTTCTGCAGGGTATAGGAGTCTTGCCAGGATAGAGAACAGGACCCTAAGGAAGGTGTATTACAAGGATAGAGAACAGGACCTAAGGAAGGATATTACAAGGATAGAGAACAGGACCCTCAGGAAGTGCATTACAAGGCTAGAGAACAGGACCCTAAGGAAGGTGTATTACAAGGATAGAGAACAGGACCCTAAGGAAGGGTGTATTACAAGGATAGAGAACAGGACCCTGAGGAAGGTGTATTACAAGGCTAGAGAACAGGACCCTCAGGAAAGTGTATTACAAGGCTAGAGAACAGGACCCTAAGGAAGGTGTATTACAAGGCTAGAGAACAGGACCCTAAGGAAGCTGTATTACAAGGATAGAGAACAGGATCCTAAGGAAGTTGTATTACAAGGATAGAGAACAGGACCCTAAGGAAGGAGTATTACAAGGATAGAGAACAGGACCCTCAGGAAAGTGTATTGCAAGGCTAGAGAACAGGACCCTAAGGAAGGTGTATTACAAGGATAGAGAACAGGACCCTAAGGAAGGTGTATTACAAGGATAGAGAACAGGACCCTAACGAAGGTGTATTACAAGGCTAGAGAACAGGACCCTAAGGAAGGTGTATTACAAGGATAGAGAACAGGACCCTAGGGAAGGTGTATTACAAGGATAGAGAACAGGACTCTAAGGAAGGAGTATTAAAAGGATAGAGAACAGGACCCTCAGGAAAGTGTATTATAAGGCAAGAGAACAGACCCTAAGACAGGTATAATTACAAGGATAGAGAACAGGTAACTAAGGAAGGTTTATTACAAGGACAGAGAACAGGACCCTAAGGATGGTGTATTGCAAGGATAGAGAACAGGTGACTAAGGAAGGTGCATTGCAAGGACAGAGAGCAGGTGACTAAGGATGGTGCAGTGCAAGGACAGAGAACAGGACCCTAAGGAAGGTATATTACAAGGACATAGAAAGGACCCTAAGGAGGTGTATTACAAGGACAGAGAACAGGACCTAAGGAAGGTGTATTACAAGGACAGAGAACAGGACCCTAAGGATGGTGTATTGCAAGGATAGAGAACAGGTGACTAAGGAAGGTGCATTGCAAGGACAGAAGGCAGGTGACTAAGAATGGTGTATTGCAAGGACAGAGAGCAGGAGACTAAGGAAAGTGTATTACAAGGATAGAGAACAGGACCCTAAGGAAGGTGTATTACAAGGATAAAGAACAGGACCCTAAGGAAGGTGTATTGCAAGGATAGAGAACAGGGCCCTAAGGAAGGTGTATTGCACGGATAGAGAACAGGTGACTAAGGAAGGTGTATTACAAGGATAGAGAACAGGACCCCAAGGAAGTTGTATTGCAAGGATAGAGAATAGGACCAAGGAAGGTGTATTACAAGGATAGAGAACAGGACCCTAAGGAAGGTGTATTGCAAGAATAAAGAAAAGATGACTAAGGAAGGTGTACTGCAAGGATAGAGAACAGGTGACTAAGGAAAGTGTATTGTAAGGATAGAGAACAGGTGACTAAGGAAAGTGTATTGCAAGGACAGAGAGCAGGTGACTAAGGATGGTGTATTGCAAGGATAAAGAACAGGTGACTAAGGAAGGTGTATTACAAGGATAAAGAAAAGGACCCTAAGGAAGGCAACTTGCAAAAATAGAGAACAGGTGACTAAGGAAGGTGTATTACAAGCATAGAGAACAGGACCCTAAGACAGGTATAATTACAAGGATAGAGAACAGGTAACTAAGGAAGGTTTATTACAAGGACAGAGAACAGGACCCTAAGGATGGTGTATTGCAAGGATAGAGAACAGGTGACTAAGGAAGGTGCATTGCAAGGACAGAGAGCAGGTGACTAAGGATGGTGCAGTGCAAGGACAGAGAACAGGACCCTAAGGAAGGTATATTACAAGGACATAGAACAGGACCCTAAGGAAGGTGTATTACAAGGACAGAGAACAGGACCCTAAGGAAGGTGTATGACAAGGATAGAGAACAGGGCCCTAAGAAAGGTGTATTGCAAGGACAGAGAACAGGTGACTCAGGAAGGTGTATTGCAAGGAGAGACAGCAGGTGACTAAGAATGGTGTATTGCAAGGACAGAGAGCAGGAGACTAAGGAAAGTGTATTACAGGGATAGAGAACAGGACCCTAAGGAAGGTGTATTACAAGGATAGAGAACAGGACCCTAAGGAAGGTGTATTGCAAGGATAGAGAACAGGGCCCTAAGGAAGGTGTATTGCACGGATAGAGAACAGGTGACTAAGGAAGGTGTATTACAAGGATAGAGAACAGGTGACTAAGGATGGTGGAGTGCAAGGACAGAGAACAGGACCCTAAGGAAGGTATATTACAAGGACATAGAATAGGACCCTAAGGAAGGTGTATTACAAGGACAGAGAACAGGACCCTAAGGAAGGTGTATGACAAGTATAGAGAACAGGGCCCTAAGAAAGGTGTATTGCAAGGATAGAGAACAGGGCCCTAAGGAAGGTGTATTGCAAGGATAGAGAACAGGTGACTAAGGAAGGTGTATTACAAGGATAGAGAACAGGACCCTAAGGAAGGTGTATTACAAGGATAAAGAACAGGACCCTAAGGAAGGTGTATTGCAAGGATAGAGAACAGGGCCCTAAGGAAGGTGTATTGCACGGATAGAGAACAGGTGACTAAGGAAGGTGTATTACAAGGATAGAGAACAGGACCCCAAGGAAGTTGTATTGCAAGGATAGAGAATAGGACTCAAGGAAGGTGTATTACAAGGATAGAGAACAGGACCCTAAGGAAGGTGTATTGCAAGAATAAAGAAAAAGATGACTAAGGAAGGTGTACTGCAAGGATAGAGAACAGGTGACTAAGGAAAGTGTATTGCAAGGATAGCGAACAGGTGACTAAGGAAAGTGTATTGCAAGGACAGAGAGCAGGTGACTAAGGATGGTGTATTGCAAGGATAAAGAACAGGTGACCAAGGAAGGTGTATTACAAGGATAAAGAACAGGACCCTAAGGAAGGCAACTTGCAAAAATAGAGAACAGGTGACTAAGGAAGGTGTATTACAAGCATAGAGAACAGGACCCTAAGACAGGAATAATTACAAGGATAGAGAACAGGTAACTAAGGAAGGTTTATTACAAGGACAGAGAACAGGACTCTAAGGATGGTGTATTGCAAGGATAGAGAACAGGTGACTAAGGAAGGTGCATTGCAAGGACAGAGAGCAGGTGACTAAGGATGGTGCAGTGCAAGGACAGAGAACAGGACCCTAAGGAAGGTATATTACAAGGACATAGAACAGGACCCTAAGGAAGGTGTATTACAAGGACAGAGAACAGGACCCTAAGGAAGGTGTATGACAAGGATGATAGAAAAGGGCCCTAAGAAAGGTGTATTGCAAGGACAGAGAACAGGTGACTCAGGAAGGTGTATTGCAAGGACAGACAGCAGGTGACTAAGAATGGTGTATTGCAAGGACAGAGAGCAGGAGACTAAGGAAAGTGTATTACAGGGATAGAGAACAGGACCCTAAGGAAGGTGTATTACAAGGATAGAGAACAGGACCCTAAGGAAGGTGTATTGCAAGGATAGAGAACAGGGCCCTAAGGAAGGTGTATTGCACGGATAGAGAACAGGTGACTAAGGAAGGTGTATTACAAGGATAGAGAACAGGACCCCAAGGAAGTTGTATTGCAAGGATAGAGAATAGGACCCTAAGGAAGGTGTATTACAAGGATAGAGAACAGGACCCTAAGGAAGGTGTATTGCAAGAATAGAGAACAGGTGACTAAGGAAGGTGTATTACAAGAATAGAGAACAGGACCCTAAGACAGGTATAATTACAAGGATAGAGAACAGGTAACTAAGGAAGGTTTATTACAAGGACAGAGAACAGGACCCTAAGGAAGGTATATTACAAGGACATAGAAAAGGACCCTAAGGAAGGTGTATTACAAGGACAGAGAACAGGACCCTAAGGAAGGTGAATGACAAGAATAGAGAACAGGGCTCAAAGAAAGGTGTACTGCAAGGATAGAGAACAGGTGACTCAGGAAGGTGCATTGCAAGGACAGACAGCAGGTGACTACGAATGGTGTTTTGCAAGGACAGAGAGCAGGAGACTAAGGAAAGTGTATTACAAGGATAGAGAACAGGACCCTAAGGAAGGTGTATTAAAAGGATAGAGAACAGGACCCTAAGGAAGGTGTATTGCACGGATAGAGAACAGGGCCCTAAGGAAGGTGTATTGCACGGATAGAGAACAGGTGACTAAGGAAGGTGTATTGCAAGAATAAAGAAAAAGATGACTAAGGAAGTTGTACTGCAAGGATAGAGAACAGGTGACTAAGGAAAGTGTATTGCAAGGATAGAGAACAGGTGACTAAGGAAGATGTATTACAAGGATAGAGAATAGGACCCCAAGGAAGTTGTATTGCAAGGATAGAGAAAAGGACCCTAAGGAAGGTGTATTACAAGGATAGAGAACAGGACCCTAAGGAAGGTGTATTGCAAGAATAGAGAACAGGTGACTAAGGAAGGTGTATTACAAGAATAGAGAACAGGACCCTAAGGATGGTGTATTGCAAGGATAGAGAACAGGTATCTAGGGAAGGTGTATTACAGGAATAAAGAATAGGATCCTAAGGAATGTTTATTACAAGGATAGAGAACAGAACCCTAAGGAAGGTGTATTACAAGGATAAAGAACAGGACCCTAAGGAAGGTGTATTGCAAGGATAGAGAACAGGGCCCTAAGGAAGGTGTATTGCACGGATAGAGAACAGGTGACTAAGGAAGATGTATTACAAGGATGGGGAAGAGGACCCCAAGGAAGTTGTATTGCAAGGATAGAGAATAGGACCCCAAGGAAGGTGTATTACAAGGATAGAGAACAGGACCCTAAGGAAGGTGTATTGCAAGAATAAAGAAAAAGATGACTAAGGAAGGTGTACTGCAAGGATAGAGAACAGGTGACTAAGGAAAGTGTATTGCAAGGATAGAGAACAGGTGACTAAGGAAAGTGTATTGCAAGGACAGAGAGCAGGTGACTAAGGATGGTGTATTGCAAGGATAAAGAACAGGTGACTATGGAAGGTGTATTACAAGGATAAAGAACAGGACCCTAAGGAAGCAACCTGCAAAAATAGAGAACAGGTGACTAAGGAAGGTGTATTACAAGCATGGAGAACAGGACCCTAAGACAGGTATAATTACAAGGATAGAGAACAGGTAACTAAGGAAGGTTTATTACAAGGACAGAGAACAGGACCCTAAGGATGCTGTATTGCAAGGATAGAGATCAGGTGACTAAGGAAGGTGCATTGCAAGGACAGAGAGCAGGTGACTAAGGATGGTGCAGTGCAGGACAGAGAACAGGACCTAAGGAAGGTATATTACAGGACATAGAACAGGACCCTAAGGAAGGTGTATTACAAGGACAGAGAACAGGACCCTAAGGAAGGTGTATGACAAGGATAGAGAACAGGGCCCTAAGAAGGTGTTTGCAGGACAGAGAACAGGTGACTCAGGAAGGTGTATTGCAAGAAGAGACAGCAGGTGACTAAGAATGGTGTATTGCAAGGACAGAGAGCAGGAGACTAAGGAAAGTGTATTACAGGGATGAGAGAACAGGACCCTAAGGAAGGTGTATTACAAGGATAGAGAACAGGACCCTAAGGAAGGTGTATTGCAAGGATAGAGAACAGGGCCCTAAGGAAGGTGTATTGCACGGATAGAGAACAGGTGACTAAGGAAGGTGTATTACAAGGATAGAGAACAGGTGAATAAGGCTGGTGCAGTGCAAGGACAGAGAACAGGACCCTAAGGAAGGTATATTACAAGGACATAGACTAGGACCATAAGGAAGGTGTATTACAAGGACAGAGAACAGGACCCTAAGGAAGGTGTATGACAAGGATAGAGAACAGGGCCCTAAGAAAGGTGTATTGCAAGGATAGAGAACAGGTGACTCAGGAAGGTGTGATTGCAAGGACAGACAGCAGGTGACTAAGAATGGTGTGTGCAAGGACAGAGAGCAGGAGACTAAGGAAAGTGTATTACAGGGATAGAGAACAGGTCCCTAAGGAAGGTGTATTACAAGGATAGAGAACAGGACCCTAAGGAAGGTGTATTGCAAGGATAGAGAACAGGGCCCTAAGGAAGGTGTATTGCACGGATAGAGAACAGGTGACTAAGGAAGGTGTATTACAAGGATAGAGAACAGGACCCCAAGGAAGTTGTATTGCAAGGATAGAGAATAGGACCCTAAGGAAGGTGTATTACAAGGATAGAGAACAGGACCCTAAGGAAGGTGTATTGCAAGAATAGAGAACAGGTGACTAAGGAAGGTGTATTACAAGAATAGAGAACAGGACCCTAAGACAGGTATAATTACAAGGATAGAGAACAGGTAACTAAGGAAGGTTTATTACAAGGACAGAGAACAGGACCCTAAGGAAGGTATATTACAAGGACATAGAACAGGACCCTAAGGAAGGTGTATTACAAGGATAGAGAACAGGACCCCAAGGAAGTTGTATTGCAAGGATAGAGAATAGGACCCCAAGGAAGGTGTATTACAAGGATAGAGAACAGGACCCCAAGGAAGTTGTATTGCAAGGATAGAGAATAGGACCCCAAGGAAGGTGTATTACAAGGATAGAGAACAGGACCCTAAGGAAGGTGTATTGCAAGAATAAAGAAAAAGATGACTAAGTAAGGTGTACTGCAAGGATAGAGAACAGGTGACTAAGGAAAGTGTATTGCAAGGATAGAGAACAGGTGACTAAGGAAAGTGTATTGTAAGGACAGAGAGCAGGTGACTAAGGATGGTGAATTGCAAGGATAAAGAACAGGTGACTAAGGAAGGTGTATTACAAGGATAAAGAACAGGACCCTAAGGAAGGCAACTTGCAAAAATAGAGAACAGGTGACTAAGGATGGTGCAGTGCAAGGACAGAGAACAGGACCCTAAGGAAGGTATATTACAAGGACATAGAACAGGACCCTAAGGAAGGTGTATTACAAGGACAGAGAACAGGACCCTAAGGAAGGTGTATGACAAGGATAGAGAACAGGGCCCTAAGAAAGGTGTATTGCAAGGACAGAGAACAGGTGACTCAGGAAGGTGTATTGCAAGGAGAGACAGCAGGTGACTAAGAATGGTGTATTGCAAGGACAGAGAGCAGGAGACTAAGGAAAGTGTATTACAAGGATAGAGAACAGGACCCTAAGGAATGTGTATTACAAGGATAAAGAACAGGACCCTAAGGAAGGTGTATTGCAAGGATAGAGAACAGGGCCCTAAGGAAGGTGTATTGCACGGATAGAGAACAGGTGACTAAGGAAGGTGTATTACAAGGATAGAGAACAGGACCCCAAGGAAGTTGTATTGCAAGGATAGAGAATAGGACCCCAAGGAAGGTGTATTACAAGGATAGAGAACAGGACCCTAAGGAAGGTGTATTGCAAGAATAAAGAAAAAGATGACTAAGGAAGGTGTACTGCAAGGATAGAGAACAGGTGACTAAGGAAAGTGTATTGCAAGGATAGAGAACAGGTGACTAAGGAAAGTGTATTGCAAGGACAGAGCAGGTGACTAAGGATGGTGTATTGCAAGGATAAAAAACAGGTGACTAAGGAAGGTGTTTTACAAGGATAAAGAACAGGACCCTAAGGAAGACAACTTGCAAAAATAGAGAACAGGTGACTAAGGAAGGTGTATTACAAGCATAGAGAACAGGACCCTAAGACAGGTATAATTACAAGGATAGAGAACAGGTAACTAAGGAAGGTTTATTACAAGGACAGAGAACAGGACCCTAAGGTTGGTGTATTGCAAGGATAGAGAACAGGTGACTAAGGAAGGTGCATTTCAAGGACAGAGAGCAGGTGACTAAGGATGGTGCAGTGCAAGGACAGAGAACAGGACCCTAAGGAAGGTATATTACAAGGACATAGAACAGGACCCTAGGAAGGTGTATTACAAGGACAGAGAACAGGACCTAAAGGAAGGTGTATGACAAGGATAGAGACAGGGCCCTAAGAAAGGTGTATTGCAAGGACAGAGAACAGGTGAAGAAGGAAGGTGTATTGCAGGACAGACAACAGGTGACTAAGAATGGTGTATTGCAAGGAGAGAGCAGGAGACAAGGAAAGTGTATTACAGGATAGAGAACAGGACCCCTAAGGAAGGTGTATTACAAGGATAGAGAACAGGACCCTAAGGAAGGTGTATTGCAAGGATAGAGAACAGGTGACTAAGGAAGGTGTATTACAAGGATAGAGAACAGGACCCCAAGGAAGTTGTATTGCAAGGATAGAGAATAGGACCCTAAGGAAGGTGTATTACAAGGATAGAGAACAGGACCCTAAGGAAGGTGTATTGCAAGAATAGAGAACAGGTGACTAAGGAAGGTGTATTACAAGAATAGAGAACAGGACCCTAAGACACGTATAATTACAAGGATAGAGAACAGGTAACTAAGGAAGGTTTATTACAAGGACAGAGAACAGGACCCTAAGGAAGGTATATTACAAGGACATAAAACAGGACCCTAAGGAAGGTGTATTACAAGGATCGAGAACAGGACCCTAAGGAAGGTGTATGACAAGGATAGAGAACAGGTCTAAGAAAGGTGTACTGCAAGGATAGAGAACAGGTGACTCAGGAAGGTGTATTGCAAGGACAGACAGCAGGTGACTAAGAATGGTGTTTTGCAAGGACAGAGAGCAGGAGACAAAGGAAAGTGTATTACAAGGATAGAGAACAGGACCCTAAGGAAGGTGTATTACAAGGATAGAGAACAGGACCCTAAGGAAGGTGTATTGCAAGGATAGAGAACAGGGCCCTAAGGAAGGTGTATTGCACGGATAGAGAACAGGTGACTAAGGAAGGTGTATTACAAGGATACAGAACAAGACCCCAAGGAAGTTGTATTGCAAGGATAGAGAATAGGACCCTAAGGAAGGTGTATTACAAGGATAGAGAACAGGACCCTAAGGAAGGTGTATTGCAAGAATAGAGAACAGGTGACTAAGGAAGGTGTATTACAAGAATAGAGAACAGGACCTAAGACAGGTATAATTACAAGGATAGAGAACAGGTTACTAAGGAAGGTTTATTACAAGGACAGAGAACAGGACCCTAAGGATGGTGTATTGCAAGGATAGAGAACAGGTAACTAGGAAGGAGTATTACAGGAATAAAGAATAGGATCCTAAGGAATGTTTATTACAAGGATAGAGAATAGGACCCTAAGGAAGGTGTATTACAAGGATAGAGAACAGGACCCTAAGGAAGGTGTATTGCAAGAAAAAAGAAAAAGATGACTAAGGAAGGTGTACTGCAAGGATAGAGAACAGGTGACTAAGGAAAGTGTATTATAAGGTTAGAGAACAGGTGACTAAGGAAGGTGTATTGCAAGGACAGAGAGCAGGTGACTAAGGATGGTGTATTGCAAGGATAAAGAACAGGTGACTAAGGAAGGTGTATTACAAGGATAAAGAACAGGACCCTAAGGAAGGCAACTTGCAAAAATAGAGAACAGGTGACTAAGGAAGGTGTATTACAAGAATAGAGAACAGGACCCTAAGACAGGTATAATTACAAGGATAGAGAACAGGTAACTAAGGAAGGTTTATTACAAGGACAGAGAACAGGACCCTAAGGATGGTGTATTGCAAGGATAGAGAACAGGTGACTAAGGAAGGTGCATTGCAAGGACAGAGAGCAGGTGACTAAGGATGGTGCAGTGCAAGGACAGAGAACAGGACCCTAAGGAAGGTATATTACAAGGACATAGAACAGGACCCTAAGGAAGGTGTATTACAAGGATAGAGAACAGGACCCTAAGGATGGTGTATGCAGGATAGAGACAGGGCCCTAGAAAGGTGTATTGCAAGGATAGAGAACAGGTGACTCAGGAAGGTGTATTGCAAGGACAGACAGCAGGTGACTAAGAATGGTGTATTGCAAGGACAGAGAGCAGGAGACTAAGGAAAGTGTATTACAAGGATAGAGAACAGGACCCTAGGAAGGTGTATTACAAAGATAAGAACAGGACCCTAAGGAAGGTGTATTGCAAGGATAGAGAACAGGGCCCTAAGGAAGGTGTCTTGCACGGATGAGAACAGGTGACTAAGGAAGGTGTATTACAATGATAGAGAACAGGTGACTAAGGATGGTGCAGTGCAAGGACAGAGAACAGGACCTAAGGAAGGTATATTACAAGGACATAGAGTAGGACCCTAAGAAGGTGTATTACAAGGACAGAGAACAGGATCCTAAGGAAGGTGTATGACAAGGATGAGAACAGGCCCTAAGAAAGGTGTGTTGCAAGGATAGAGAACAGGTGATCAGGAAGGTGTATTGCAAGGACAGACAGCAGGTGACTAAGAATGGTGTATTGCAAGGACAGAGAGCAGGAGACTAAGGAAAGTGTATTACAAGGATAGAGAACAGGACCCTAAGGAAGGTGTATTACAAGGATAAAGAACAGGACCCTAAGGAAGGTGTATTGCAAGGATAGAGAACAGGGCCCTAAGGAAGGTGCATTGCACGGATAGAGAACAGGTGACTAAAGGAAGGTGTATTACAAGGATACAGAACAAGTCCCCAAGGAAGTTGTATTGCAAGGATAGAGAATAGGACCCTAAGGAAGGTGTATTACAAGGATAGAGAACAGGACCCTAAGGAAGGTGTATTGCAAGAATAGAGAACAGGTGACTAAGGAAGGTGTATTACAAGAATAGAGAACAGGACCCTAAGACAGGTATAATTACAAGGATAGAGAACAGGTAACTAAGGAAGGTTTATTACAAGGTCAGAGAACAGGACCCTAAGGATGGTGTATTGCAAGGATAGAGAACAGGTAACTAGGGAAGGAGTATTACAGGAATAAAGAATAGGATCCTAAGGAATGTTTATTACAAGGATAGAGAATAGGACCCTAAGGAAGGTGTATTACAAGGATAGAGAACAGGACCCTAAGGAAGGTGTATTGCAAGAAAGAAGAAAAAGATGACTAAGGAAGGTGTACTGCAAGGATAGAGAACAGGTGACTAAGGAAAGTGTATTATAAGGATAGAGAACAGGTGACTAAGGAAGGTGTATTGCAAGGACCGAGAGCAGGTGACTAAGGATGGTGTATTGCAAGGATAAAGAACAGGTGACTAAGGAAGGTGTATTACAAGGATAAAGAACAGGACCCTAAGGAAGGCAACTTGCAAAAATAGAGAACAGGTGACTAAGGAAGGTGTATTACAAGAATAGAGAACAGGACCCTAAGACAGGTATAATTACAAGGATAGAGAACAGGTAACTAAGGAAGGTTTATTACAAGGACAGAGAACAGGACCCTAAGGATGGTGTATTGCAAGGATAGAGAACAGGTGACTAAGGAAGGTGCATTGCAAGGATAGAGAACAGGGCCCTAAGGAAGGTGTATTGCACGGACAGAGAACAGGTGACTAAGGAAGGTGTGTTACAAGGATAGAGAACAGGTGACTAAGGATGGTGGAGTGCAAGGACAGAGAACAGGACCCTAAGGAAGGTATATTACAAGGACATAGAATAGGACCCTAAGCAAGGTGTATTACAAGGACAGAGAACAGGACCCTAAGGATGGTGTATGACAAGGATAGAGAACAGGGCCCTAAGAAAGGTGTATTGCAAGGATAGAGAACAGGTGACTCAGGAAGGTGTATTGCAAGGACAGACAGCAGGTGACTAAGAATGGTGTATTGCAAGGACAGAGAGCAGGAGACTAAGGAAAGTGTATTACAAGGATAGAGAACAGGACCCTAAGGAAGGTGTATTACAAAGATAACGAACAGGACCCTAAGGAAGGTGTATTGCAAGGATAGAGAACAGGGCCCTAAGGAAGGTGTCTTGCACGGATAGAGAACAGGTGACTAAGGAAGGTGTATTACAATGATAGAGAACAGGTGACTAAGGATGGTGCAGTGCAAGGACAGAGAACAGGACCCTAAGGAAGGTATATTACAAGGACATAGAGTAGGACCCTAAGGAAGGTGTATTACAAGGACAGAGAACAGGATCCTAAGGAAGGTGTATGACAAGGATAGAGAACAGGGCCCTAAGAAAGGTGTATTGCAAGGATAGAGAACAGGTGACTCAGGGACGGTGTATTGCAGGACAGACAGCAGGTGACTAAAATGGTGTATTACAAGGACAGAGGCAGGAGACTAAGGAAAGTGTATTACAAGGATAGAGAACAGGACCCTAAGGAAGGTGTATTACAAGGATAAGAACAGGACCCTAAGGAGAGGTGTGTTGCAAGGATAGAGAACAGGGCCCTAAGGAAGGTGCATTGCACGGATAGAGAACAGGTGACTAAGGAAGGTGTATACAGGATAGAGAACAGGACCCCGAGGAAGTTGTATTGCAAGGATAGAGAATAGGACCCAAGGAAGGTGTATTACAAGGATAGAGAACAGGACCCTAAGGAAGGTGTATTGCAAGAATAAAAAAAAGATGACTAGGAAGGTGTACTGCAAGGATAGAGAACAGGTGACTAAGGAAATGAATTGCAAGGATAGAGAACAGGTGACTAAGGAAAGTGTATTGCAAGGACAGAGAGCAGGTGACTAAGGATGGTGTATTGCAAGGATAAAGAACAGGTGACTAAGGAAGGTGTTTTACAAGGATAAAGAACAGGACCCTAAGGAAGACAACTTGCAAAAATAGAGAACAGGTGACTAAGGAAGGTGTATTACAAGCATAGAGAACAGGACCCAAGGAGTTGTATTGCAAGGATAGAGAATAGGACCTAAGGAAGGTGTATTACAAGGATGAGAACAGGACCCTAAGGAAGGTGTGTGCAAGAATAGAGAACAGGTGACTAAGGAAAGTGTATTACAAGAATAGAGACAGGACCTAAGACAGGTATAATAACAAGGATGAGAACAGGTAACTAAGGAAGGTTTATTACAAGGACAGAGAACAGGACCCTAAGGAAGGTTTATTACAAGGACAGAGAACAGGACCTAAGGAAGGTATATTACAAGGATATAAAACAGGACCCTAAGGAAGGTGTATTACAAGGATCGAGAACAGGACCCTAAGGAAGGTGTATGACAAGGATAGAGAACAGGGCTCTAAGAAAGGTGTACTTCAAGGATAGAGAACAGGTGACTCAGGAAGGTGTATTGCAAGGACAGACAGCAGGTGACTAAGAATGGTGTTTTGCAAGGACAGAGAGCAGGAGACAAAGGAAAGTGTATTACAAGCATAGAGAACAGGACCCTAAGACAGGTATAATTACAAGGATAGAGAACAGGTAACTAAGGAAGGTTTATTACAAGGACAGGAACAGGACCCTAAGGTTGGTGTATTGCAAGGATAGAGAACAGGTGACTAAGGAAGGTGCATTTCAGGACAGAGGCAGGTGATAAGGATGGTGCAGTGCAAGGACAGAGAACAGGACCCTAAGGAAGGTATATTACAAGGACATAGAACAGGACACTAAGGAAGGTGTATTACAAGGACAGAGAACAGGTGACTCAGGAAGGTGTATTGCAAGGACAGATAGCAGGTGACTAAGAATGGTGTATTGCAAGGACAGAGAGCAGGAGACTAAGGAAAGTGTATTACAGGGATACAGAACAGGACCCTAAGGAAGGTGTATTACAAGGATAGAGGAACAGGACCTAAGGAAGGGTGTATTGCAGGATAGAGAACAGGGGCCCTAAGGAAGGTGTATTGCACGGATAGAGAACAGGTGACTAAGGAAGGTGTATTACAAGGATGAGAACAGGCTAAAGGAGTTGTATTGCAAGGATAGAGAATAGGACCTAAGAAGGTGTATTACAAGGATAGAGAACAGGACCCTAAGGAAGGGTGTATTGCAAGAATAGAGAACAGGTGACTAAGGAAGGTGTATTACAAGAATAGAGAACAGGACCTAAGACAGGTATAATTACAAGGATAGAGAACAGGTAACTAAGGAAGGTTTATTACAAGGACAGAGAACAGGACCCTAAGGAAGGTTTATTACAAGGACAGAGAACAGGACCTAAGGAAGGTATATTACAAGGATATAAAACAGGACCCTAAGGAAGGTGTATTACAGGATCGAGAACAGGACCCTAAGGAAGGTGTATGATAAGGACAGAGAACAGGGCTCTAAGAAAGGTGTACTGCAAGGATGAGAACAGGTGACTCAGGAAGGTGTACTGAGGACAGACAGCAGGTGACTAAGAATGGTGTTTTGCAAGGACAGAGAGCAGGAGACAAAGGAAAGTGTATTACAAGGATGAGAACAGGACCCTAAGGAAGGTGTATTACAGGATAGAGAACAGGACCCTAAGGAAGGTGTATTGCAAGGATGAGAACAGGGCCCTAGGAGGGTGTTGCACGGATAGAGAACAGGTGACTAAGGAAGGTGTATTACAAGGATACAGAACAGGTCCTCAAGGAAGTTGTATTGCAAGGATAGAGAATAGGACCCTAAGGAAGGTGTATTACAGGATAGAGAACAGGACCCTAAGGAAGGTGTATTGCAAGAATAGAGAACAGGTGACTAAGGAAGGTGTATTACAAGAATAGAGAACAGGACCCTAAGACAGGTATAATTACAAGGATAGAGAACAGGTAACTAAGGAAGGTTTATTACAAGGACAGAGAACAGGACCCTAAGGATGGTGTATTGCAAGGATAGAGAACAGGTAACTAGGGAAGGTGTATTACAGGAATAAAGAATAGGATCCTAAGGAATGTTTATTACAAGGATAGAGAATAGGACCCTAAGGAAGGTGTATTACAAGGATAGAGAACAGGACCCTAAGGAAGGTGTATTGCAAGAAAGAAGAAAAAGATGACTAAGGAAGGTGTACTGCAAGGATAGAGAACAGGTGACTAAGGAAAGTGTATTATAAGGTTAGAGAACAGGTGACTAAGGAAGGTGTATTGCAAGGACAGAGAGCAGGTGACTAAGGATGGTGTATTGCAAGGATAAAGAACAGGTGACTAAGGAAGGTGTATTACAAGGATAAAGAACAGGACCCTAAGGAAGGCAACTTGCAAAAATAGAGAACAGGTGACTAAGGAAGGTGTATTACAAGAATAGAGAACAGGACCCTAAGACAGGTATAATTACAAGGATAGAGAACAGGTAACTAAGGAAGGTTTATTACAAGGACAGAGAACAGGACCCTAAGGATGGTG
Source organism: Neoceratodus forsteri (assembly GCA_016271365.2). Taxonomy (NCBI): domain Eukaryota; kingdom Metazoa; phylum Chordata; order Ceratodontiformes; family Ceratodontidae; genus Neoceratodus; species Neoceratodus forsteri. Next base: position 164,760,204 of record JADMNL010000025.1, on the reverse strand, counting down.
TATTGCAAGGATAGAGAACAGGTGACTAAGGAAGGTGCATTGCAAGGATAGAGAACAGGGCCCTAAGAAAGGTGTATTGCATGGACAGAGGAACAGGTGACTAAGGAAGGTGTGTTACAAGGATAGAGAACAGGTGACTAAGGATGGTGGAGTGCAAGGACAGAGAACAGGACCCTAAGGAAGGTATATTACAAGGACATAGAATAGGACCCTAAGGAAGGTGTATTACAAGGACAGAGAACAGGACCCTAAGGATGGTGTATGACAAGGATAGAGAACAGGGCCCTAAGAAAGGTGTATTGCAAGGATAGAGAACAGGTGACTCAGGAAGGTGTATTGCAAGGACAGACAGCAGGTGACTAAGAATGGTGTATTGCAAGGACAGAGAGCAGGAGACTAAGGAAAGTGTATTACAAGGATAGAGAACAGGACCCTAAGGAAGGTGTATTACAAGGATAAAGAACAGGACCCTAAGGAAGGTGTATTGCAAGGATAGAGAACAGGGCCCTAAGGAAGGTGCATTGCACGGATAGAGAACAGGTGACTAAGGAAGGTGTATTACAAGGATAGAGAACAGGACCCCGAGGAAGTTGTATTGCAAGGATAGAGAATAGGACCCCCAAGGAAGGTGTATTACAAGGATAGAGAACAGGACCCTAAGGAAGGTGTATTGCAAGAATAAAGAAAAAGATGACTAAGGAAGGTGTACTGCAAGGATAGAGAACAGGTGACTAAGGAAAATGGTGCAAGGATAGGAACAGGTGACTAAGGAAAGTGTATTGCAAGGACAGAGGCAGGTGACTAGGATGGTGTTGCAAGGATAAAGAACAGGTGACTAGGAAGGTGTTTACAAGGATAAAGAACAGGACCTAAGGAAGACAACTTGCAAAATAGAGAACAGGTGACTAAGGAAGGTGTATTACAAGCATAGAGAACAGGACCTAAGGAAGTTGTAGACTAAGGATGGTGCAGTGCAAGGACAGAGAACAGGACCCTAAGGAAGGTATATTACAAGGACATAGAACAGGACCCTAAGGAAGGTGTATTACAGGGACAGAGAACCGGACCCTAAGGAAGGTGTATGACAAGGATAGAGAACAGAGCCCTAAGGAGGTGTATTGCACTGATAGAGAACAGGTGACTAAGGAAGGTGTATTACAAGGATAGAGAACAGGACCCTAAGGAAGGTGTATTACAAGGATAGAGAACAGGACCCTAAGGAAGGTGTATTGCAAGGATAGAGAACAGGGCCCTAAGGAGGTGTATTGCACTGATAGAGAACAGGTGACTAAGGAAGGTGTATTACAAGGATAGAGAACAGGTGACTAAGGATGGTGGAGTGCAAGGACAGAGAACAGGACCCTAAGGAAGGTATATTACAAGGACATAGAATAGGACCCTAAGGAAGGTGTATTACAAGGACAGAGAACAGGACCTTAAGGAAGGTGTATGTCAAGTATAGAGAACAGGGCCCTAAGAAAGGTGTATTGCAAGGATAGAGAACAGGTGACTCAGGAAGGTGTATTGCAAGGACAGACAGCAGGTGACTAAGAATGGTGTATTGCAAGGACAGAGAGCAGGAGACTAAGGAAAGTGTATTACAAGGATAGAGAACAGGACCCTAAGGAAGGTGTATTACAAGGATAAAGAACAGGACCCTAAGGAAGGTGTATTGCAAGGATAGAGAACAGGGCCCTAAGGAAGGTGTATTGCACGGATAGAGAACAGGTGACTAAGGAAGGTGCATTACAAGGATAGAGAACAGGACCCCAAGGAAGTTGTATTGCAAGGATAGAGAATAGGACCCCAAGGAAGGTGTATTACAAGGATAGAGAACAGGACCCTAAGGAAGGTGTATTGCAAGAATAAAGAAAAAGATGACTAAGGAAGGTGTACTGCAAGGATAGAGAACAGGTGACTAAGGAAAGTGTATTGCATGGACAGAGAGCAGGTGACTAAGGATGGTGTATTGCAAGGATAAAGAACAGGTGACCAAGTAAGGTGTATTACAAGGATAAAGAACAGGACCCTAAGGAAGGCAACTTGCAAAAATAGAGAACAGGTGACTAAGGAAGGTGTATTACAAGCATAGAGAACAGGACCCTAAGACAGGTATAATTACAAGGATAGAGAACAGGTAACTAAGGAAGGTTTATTACAAGGACAGAGAACAGGACCCTAAGGATGGTGTATTGCAAGGATAGAGATCAGGTGACTAAGGAAGGTGCATTGCAAGGACAGAGAGCAGGTGACTAAGGATGGTGCAGTGCAAGGACAGAGAACAGGACCCTAAGGAAGGTATATTACAAGGACATAGAACAGGACCCTAAGGAAGGTGTATTACAGGGACAGAGAACCGGACCCTAAGGAAGGTGTATGACAAGGATAGAGAACAGAGCCCTAAGAAAGGTGTGTATTGCAAGGACAGAGAACAGGTGACTCAGGAAGGTGTATTGTACGAGAGACAGCAGGTGACTAAGAATGGTGTATTGCAAGGACAGAGAGCAGGAGATAAGGAAGGTGTATTACAAGGATAGAGAACAGGACCCTAAGGAAGGTGTATTGCAAGGATAGAGAACAGGACCCTAAGGAAGGTGTATTGCAAGAATAGAGAACAGGTGACTAAGGAAGGTGTATTACAAGTATGGAGAACAGGGCCCTAAGAAAGGTGTATTGCAAGGATAGAGAACAGGTGACTCAGGAAGGTGTATTGCAAGGACAGACAGCAGGTGACTAAGAATGGTGTATTGCAAGGACAGAGAGCAGGAGACTAAGGAAAGTGTATTACAAGGATAGAGAACAGGACCCTAAGGAAGGTGTATTACAAGGATAAAGAACAGGACCCTAAGGAAGGTGTATTGCAAGGATAGAGAACAGGGCCCTAAGGAAGGTGTATTGCACGGATAGAGAACAGGTGACTAAGGAAGGTGTATTACAAGGATAGAGAACAGGACCCCAAGGAAGTTGTATTGCAAGGATAGAGAATAGGACCCCAAGGAAGGTGTATTACAAGGATAGAGAACAGGACCCTAAGGAAGGTGTATTGCAAGAATAAAGAAAAAGATTGCTAAGGAAGGTGTACTGCAAGGATAGAGAACAGGTGACTAAGGAAAGTGTATTGCAAGGACAGAGAGCAGGTGACTAAGGATGGTGTATTGCAAGGATAGAGAACAGGTGACTAAGGAAGGTGTATTACAAGGATAAAGAACAGGACCCTAAGGAAGGCAACTTGCAAAAATAGAGAACAGGTGACTAAGGAAGGTGTATTACAAGAATAGAGAACAGGACCCTAAGACAGGTATAATTACAAGGATAGAGAACAGGTAACTAAGGAAGGTTTATTACAAGGACAGAGAACAGGACCCTAAGGATGGTGTATTGCAAGGATAGAGAACAGGTGACTAAGGAAGGTGCATTGCAAGGACAGAGAGCAGGTGACTAAGGATGGTGCAGTGCAAGGACAGAGAACAGGACCCTAAGGAAGGTATATTACAAGGACATAGAACAGGACCCTAAGGAAGGTGTATTACAAGGACAGAGAACAGGACCCTAAGGAAGGTGTATGACAAGGATAGAGAACAGGGCCCTAAGAAAGGTGTATTGCAAGGACAGAGAACAGGTGACTCAGGAAGGTGTATTGCAAGAACAGACAGCAGGTGACTAAGAATGGTGTATTGCAAGGACAGAGAGCAGGAGACTAAGGAAAGTGTATTACAGGATAGAGAACAGGACCCTAAGGAAGGTGTATTACAAGGATAGAGAACAGGACCCTAAGGAAGGTGTATTGCAAGGATAGAGAACAGGGCCCTAAGGAAGGTGTATTGCACGGATAGAGAACAGGTGACTAAGGAAGGTGTATTACAAGGATAGAGAACAGGACCCCAAGGAAGTTGTATTGCAAGGATAGAGAATAGGACCCTAAGGAAGGTGTATTACAAGGATAGAGAACAGGACCCTAAGGAAGGTGTATTGCAAGAATAGAGAACAGGTGACTAAGGAAGGTGTATTACAAGAATAGAGAACAGGACCCTAAGACAGGTATAATTACAAGGATAGAGAACAGGTAACTAAGGAAGGTTTATTACAAGGACAGAGAACAGGACCCTAAGGAAGGTATATTACAAGGACATAGAACAGGACCCTAAGGAAGGTGTATTACAAGGATAGAGAACAGGACCCTAAGGAAGGTGTATGACAAGGATAGAGAACAGGGCTCTAAGAAAGGTGTACAGCAAAGATAGAGAACAGGTGACTCAGGAAGGTGTATCGCAAGGACAGACAGCAGGTGACTAAGAATGGTGTTTTGCAAGGACAGAGAGCAGGAGACTAAGGAAAGTGTATTACAAGGATAGAGAACAGGACCCTAAGGAAGGTGTATTACAAGGATAGAGAACAGGACCCTAAGGAAGGTGTATTGCAAGGATAGAGAACAGGGCCCTAAGGAAGGTGTATTGCACGGATAGAGAACAGGTGACTAAGGAAGGTGTATTACAAGGATACAGAACAAGACCCCAAGGAAGTTGTATTGCAAGGATAGAGAATAGGACCCTAAGGAAGGTGTATTACAAGGATAGAGAACCGGACCCTAAGGAAGGTGTATGACAAGGATAGAGAACAGAGCCCTAAGAAAGGTGTATTGCAAGGACAGAGAACAGGTGACTCAGGAAGGTGTATTGCAAGGCGAGACAGCAGGTGACTAAGAATGGTGTATTGCAAGGACAGAGAGCAGGAGAGTAAGGAAGGTGTATTACAAGGATAGAGAACAGGACCCTAAGGAAGGTGTATTGCAAGGATAGAGAACAGGGCCCTAAAGAAGGTGTATTGCACGGATAGAGAACAGGTGACTAAGGAAGGTGTATTGCAAGGATAGAGAACAGGTGACTAAGGATGGTGCAGTGCAAGGACAGAGAACAGGACCCTAAGGAAGGTGTATTACAAGGAAAGAGAGCAGGACCTTAAGGAAGTTGTATGACAAGGATAGAGAACAGGGCCCTAAGAAAGGTGTATTGCAAGGATAGAGAACAGGTGACTCAGGAAGGTGTATTGCAAGGACAGACAGCAGGTGACTAAGAATGGTGTATTGCAAGGACAGAGAGCAGGAGACTAAGGAAAGTGTATTACAAAGAAAGAGAACAGGACCCTAAGGAAGGTGTATTACAAGGATAAAGAACAGGACCCTAAGGAAGGTGTATTGCAAGGATAGAGAACAGGGCCCTAAGGAAGGTGTATTGCACGGATAGAGAACAGGTGACTAAGGAAGGTGTATTACAAGGATAGAGAACAGGACCCCAAGGAAGTTGTATTGCAAGGATAGAGAATAGGACCCCAAGGAAGGTGTATTACAAGGATAGAGAATAGGACCCTAAGGAAGGTGTATTGCAAGGATAGAGAACAGGGCCCTAAGGAAGGTGTATTGCACGGATAGAGAACAGGTGACTAAGGAAGGTGTATTGCAAGGACAGAGAACAGGTGACTAAGGAAAGTGTATTGCAACTACAGAGAGGAGGTGACTAAGGTTGGTGTATTGCAAGGATAAAGAACAGGTGACTAAGGAAGGTGTATTACAAGGATAAAGAACAGGACCCTAAGGAAGGCAACTTGCAAAAATAGAGAACAGGTTTCTAAGGAAGGTGTATTACAAGAATAGAGAACAGGACCCTAAGACAGGTATAATTACAAGGATAGAGAACAGGTAACTAAGGAAGGTTTATTACAAGGACAGAGAACAGGACCCTAAGGATGGTGTATTGCAAGGATAGAGAACAGGTGACTTAGGAAGGTGCATTGCAAGGACAGAGAGCAGGTGACTAAGGATGGTGCAGTGCAAGGACAGAGAACAGGACCCTAAGGAAGGTATATTACAAGGACATAGAACAGGACCCTAAGAAAGGTGTATGACAAGGATAGAGAACAGGGCCCTAAGAAAGGTGTATTGCAAGGATAGAGAACAGGTGACTCAGGAAGGTGTATTGCAAGGACAGACAGCAGGTGACTAAGAATGGTGTATTGCAAGGACAGAGAGCAGGAGATTAAGGAAAGTGTATTACAAGGACATAGAACAGGACCCTAAGGAAGGTGTATTACAAGGACAGAGAACAGGACCCTAAGGAAGGTGTATGACAAGGATAGAGAACAGGGCCCTAAGAAAGGTGTATTGCAAGGATAGAGAACAGGTGACTCAGGAGGGTATGTGCAAGGACAGACAGCGGTGACTAAGAATGGTGTATTGCAAGGACAGGAGCAGGAGACTAAGGAAAGTGTATTACAGGGATAGAGAACAGGACCCTAAGGAAGGTGTATTACAAGGATAGAGAACAGGACCCTAAGGAAGGTGTATTGCAAGGATAGAGAACAGGGCCCTAAGGAAGGTGTATTGCACGGATAGAGAACAGGTGACTAAGGAAGGTGTATTACAAGGATAGAGAACAGGACCCCAAGGAAGTTGTATTGCAAGGATAGAGAATAGGACCCTAAGGAAGGTGTATTACAAGGATAGAGAACAGGACCCTAAGGAAGGTGTATTGCAAGAATAGAGAACAGGTGACTAAGGAAGGTGTATTACAAGAATAGAGAACAGGACCCTAAGACAGGTATAATTACAAGGATAGAGAACAGGTAACTAAGGAAGGTTTATTACAAGGACAGAGAACAGGACCCTAAGGATGGTGTATTGCAAGGATAGAGAACAGGTAACTAGGGAAGGTGTATTACAGGAATAAAGAATAGGATCCTAAGGAATATTTATTACAAGGATAGAGAATAGGACCCTAAGGAAGGTGTATTACAAGGATATAGAACAGGACCCTAAGGAAGGTGTATTGCAAGAATAAAGAAAAAGATGACTAAGGAAGGTGTACTGCAAGGATAGAGAGCAGGTGACTAAGGAAAGTGTATTGCAAGGATAGAGAACAGGTGACTAAGGAAAGTGTATTGCAAGGACAGAGAGCAGGTGACTAAGGATGGTGTATTGCAAGGATAAAGAACAGGTGACTGAGGAAGGTGTATTACAAGGATAAAGAACAGGACCCTAAGGAAGGCAACTTGCAAAAATAGAGAACAGGTGACTAAGGAAGGTGTATTACAAGCATAGAGAACAGGACCCTAAGACAGGTATAATTACAAGGATAGAGAACAGGTAACTAAGGAAGGTTTATTACAAGGACAGAGAACAGGACCCTAAGGATGGTGTATTGCAAGGATAGAGAACAGGCGACTAAGGAAGGTGCATTGCAAGGACAGAGAGCAGGTGACTAAGGATGGTGCAGTGCAAGGACAGAGAGCAGGACCCTAAGGAAGGTATATTACAAGGACATAGAACAGGACCCTAAGGAAGGTGTATTACAAGGACAGAGAACAGGATCCTAAGGAAGGTGTATGACAAGGATAGAGAGCAGGGCCCTAAGATAGGTGTATTGCAAGGACAGAGAACAGGTGACTCAGGAAGGTGTATTGCAAGGACAGACAGCAGGTGACTAAGAATGGTGTATTGCAAGGACAGAGAGCAGGAGACTAAGGAAAGTGTATTACAGGGATAGAGAACAGGACCCTAAGGAAGGTGTATTACAAGGATAGAGAACAGGACCCTAAGGAAGGTGTATTGCAAGGATAGAGAACAGGGCCCTAAGGAAGGTGTATTGCACGGATAGAGAACAGGTGACTAAGGAAGGTGTATTACAAGGATAGAGAACAGGACCCCAAGGAAGTTGTATTGCAAGGATAGAGAATAGGACCAAGGAAGGTGTATTACAGGGATAGAGTACAGGACCCTAAGGAAGGTGTATTGCAAGAATAGAGAACAGGTGACTAAGGAAGGTGTATTACAAGAATAGAGAACAGGACCCTAAGACAGGTATAATTACAAGGATAGAGAACAGGTAACTAAGGAAGGTTTATTACAAGGACAGAGAACAGGACCCTAAGGATGGTGTATTGCAAGGATAGAGAACAGGTAACTAGGGAAGGTGTATTACAGGAATAAAGAATAGGATCCTAAGGAATGTTTATTACAAGAGCAGCGAACAAGCCATAGGAAAGTTATGTCCTGCCGGAGAAAAACGGGGGAAAAATGGGTGGTACTCCGGTAACAAAACAGTCAGCCAGCAACAAAAAAAAAGTGCACTTACCCTCTTTGCCATTTGCACAGATTGTAAAATATTTGTATAAGAATCACTGTGGAACCGTAGACTCTTTGATGTCCTTTATTAAGTCTAAAGTAACCAAACTACAGCAGTAAAGCAGCTTGTGAGCTAAAAACATGCTCCTACAGCAACATTTAGCATACTACCATATGCTTGCAAAAGGTGCCATTCCTCCCCTGCCTATATGCCCTTAAATAGCACCTCATTAAAGGCACAGGTAGAAAACTGAATAATTATCAGTGAGGACAGATCCACAAGCCTGAATACAATGCATAAACACCAATATCGTCAGCCTGTCAGTGCAGTGGCAGGGCTACCTCTCACGACGCTGGTGACCCACGTTTGGGAACGAGGCTGGGTCATCGGGACCCAGCTGGGAGGAGAAGGACAGAGCATCCCAGAGGAAACTCTCATCCTCCTGAGGGGGCACTGAGTCTCACTATTGCTACCTGTAGACATGAGGGTGGCAGAGCACTCAGGACACAGGAGTGGGGGCAAGGGATGCTATGCTGTGTAGTGGGAGAGTGTGCTGACACATACTCATGTTGGGGATCTAGTCCCAAATGCCAGCATCGCTATGGGAACAGGGGAACATGAAACCGAAAAGGGGGAAAACAAATAAAGGGTAAACCCCCCCTCCATCCATAGCTCCATGAAAGCCAGTATACCCTGCTGGAAGGCAGTACATCCACTGTGCTGGATTGGGGGGGGTGCAAAAGGTATAAAAATATCTAATGTGCAAATGGAAGGTATGCTGCTAGGATAGAAAAAAGAGCCATAACGAAGGTGTATTACCAAGATAGGGTACAGGGCCCTAAGGAAGGTATATTGTAAGGACAGAGAACAGGACCTTAAAGGGACACTGTCAGCACCCCCCATAGGCCTCAAACCATCCCAAGTTTAAGAAACACATTTTATCATTGCTCATGCTCTGTAGAGATTGCTGATGTAACAGATTGATTCTGGTTCCTTTTTTTTGTTTTGAAAACCAAAAAACAGACTACCCACCATACTGGTCGTTGATCAACTCCCACTGAATCTTTTCTGGACTCCCTCCATACAATCTAGACACTGAAGATATAGTGAGAGGAGACACAACTATTGCATCATGAGTGGCTGCACTGTTTGGGGGGGTGTTCCTAATGTTCAAGAAGTGAGCAGTCTTTCAGAAGAGACGTTAAACTGAGGTCCCATCTGCTTGAACTGGTGGTAGTTCAGGTGGATGTTAAAGATCCCATGGCACTTATCAAAAAGATTAGGGGAATTTCCCCGGTGTCCTGGCCAAATTTCCCTCATTCACTAAAAATACCACCAACAGCTTAATCTGGTTCAAGGTCAGTTGGCATTCATCTGTATCCCTCTCCCCCGGGTCATGCCTGAAAATAGGCAGGATTTGTCTAGTGCACTTACCCGGTCAACAAAAACTAAATAAATAAATAAAGAATAGACTCCGTGGGCCAAGACATCCTTTCTCTGCTGGCAAATTCTGTGTTTCTATGTAGATCAAAGATTTGAAACAAAACCAAGCTTGGGTATAATTATACCATTAGCATGCATTTCAGTTATACTAAGAAATGAAGCAGATAGAACAGCAATTAACATCAGTGAATTTAAGAGAAGGTATGCTATCACAAAATGTGGGTTTTCAACTAGAAATAATATGACGTAAAAAGGATTGACGGTGTCCCTTAAGAAAGGTATATGGTAAGGATAGAGTCTGCTTCCCCTTCCCACTTGTCCTCCCCCTTTAATCAGCATATAAAGTTTCATTAAGCTCATTGTTTCCTTGCTGCTTTTAGTAGTGGAGACATTGAACTAAATCCTTGCTCCACCACTTCCACTTCCCAAAGGACTGAGCATTGTCCATTTAAACATTCGTAGCCTCCTCCAAAAAAATTGATGACTGCAACCTATCATGCTCAACCTACAGCCAGATGTACTTGTCATCTCTGAATCTTGGCTCTTCACTAAGGGCCTGGATTCTCCTGTGGCTATCCCTTGTGACAGGGTAACTACAGCCCTATCCCAGTTGTTATGTAGAAAGAGTTTAAATGCAAGGATCTGTTCTATTCTATCATTTTCTGTCTCTTCTCTGCCTGGTTGCACAACCAAATTTTCTCGTGAGACCTTGGACTTGATCACCCTGATGGTCTTGCAATTCTCTGCTTCTCACTATCTCTCTACCCTCACTTGCTGTTTCTGTCTTCTCTTCCTCCTTGTATATCTGCAGGTATAAAAATATATGTGAATCTTTTTGTAGAAATGTAATTGATACTGGGATCCATTTATTTAAATATGTATATAGTTGTACTGTTGGAATGATTGTAAAGCTAAAACTGTATATAGTTATACTGTTGAAATAATTGCAAAGCTATTTGGAGCTCAAGAGGTTAACCTGAGATGCAATTTTTAAGCCTTTTGCAGAAGATGTAAACAAGAGGTCAGTTCTGGGTCACAATGTCCTTTTTGCTGCACCTGCTGAAACTGACAAGAACATTGGAAACTTGCACAAACACTGTGTGAGAAGCATGCTATTTTCTTAACAAGCTCCTGCACAGACATATAAAAAGGAGCTGCTATGTTCTGCAAAAGAGAGACACAGAGACTGAGAGAGAGAGACTAAGATTGGAAATTGAGAAGAAACCCAGATGGACTTTCTCTGTTTATACTGCCTTTGTAAATAGTTATACTGAAAAATTATTTTTTATTTTAATGTTATTAATAATAAATCACTTGTTGCAAATTTTACAACTGCTTCTGGTTTTCCTATGCTTCCTGACCTGTGCCTCGATGACAGATGGTGTCAGCCTAAGTGGGATTTATGCCATCCATACTCTCAGTCAGGAGTTTTGTGTGTCGGTACTAGACCTATTACCTGGGAAGCATAGAACAAAGGTATGGATTCTGCAGCAGCAAGTCCAGGAGTGATTACCAGAAGAATGGCAGCCAAACTAGAAACAGAAACAAAAGTCCAAACTGAGACTGTTCAGCCAGCACAAGAGATGAGAAAAGAACAGGCAGTGACAGAACCTGAAAGCCTGACTGCCTTTTTCAAATGGTGGGCTATACAATAAAAAGAGACAGAGAAGCAGAAGACTGAGTTTGGAAATTGAGAAGAAACCCAGATGGACTTTCTCGGGTTATACTGCCTTTGTAAATAGTTATACTGAACACCTTTATTTTTTTTATTTTACTGTTATGAATAATAAAACTCTTGTGAATTTTACAACTGCTCCTGGTTTTCCTATGCTTATGTGACAGGGCTGAGTATGGCCCTGACCCAGTTGTGATGCAGAAAGAGTTTAAATGCTAGTATCTGTTCTATTCTCTCTTTTTCTGTCTCTTCTCTGCCTGGTTGCACAACCAGATTTTCTCGTGAGACCTAGGACTTGATCACCCTAATGGTCTTGCAATTCTCTGCTGCTCACTAGCTCTCTGACCTCACTTGTTGTTTCTGTCTTCTCTTCCCCTTGCATACCTGCTGGTATAAAATTACATGTGAATCTTTTGTGGAAATGTAATTGATATTGGGATCCATTTGTTTAAATCTGTATATAGTTATACTGTTTTAATGATTGTAAAGCTAAAACTGTATATAGTTATACTGTTGAAATGATTGTAAACTATTTGGAACTCAAGGGGTTAACCTGAGATGTAATTTTTAAGCCTTTTGCAGAAGATGTAAGCAAGAGGTTAGTTCTGGGGCCCAATGTTCTTTTTGCTGCACCTGCTGAAACTGACAAGAACATTGAAAACTTACAAGAATACTGTGTGAGAAGCATGCTATTTTCTTAACGAGCTCCTGCACAGACTTATGAAAAGGCGCTGCAATGTTTTGCAAAACAGAGACACAGAGACTAAGAGAAACACAGAGACTGAGAGAGAGACAGGGATTGGAAACTGAGAAGAAACCCAGATGGACGTTCTCTGTTTATACTGCCTATGTAAATAGTTATACTGAACAATTTTTTATTTTTATTTTTCTGTTATTAATAACAAATCACTTGTTGTGAATTTTTTACAACTGCTCCTGGTTTTCCTATGCCTTCTGACCTGTGCCTTGATGACATCCCTCCTTACACTTTTGTCAGGGAGGATCGAACGGACGGGGGAGGGACAGTGGTGCTGCAGTCTACATCTCCACTAGCTTCCAGTTTGTGCCTGTGCTTGCTGTCTCTTCCTTCTCCTCCTATGAACTGCTCCTCACCAAACTCTCCCTTCCCTTCTCTGTTACCATCGTTATTGCTAGAGTTAACTGTTGCCTTGGTATGTCCTGTACTTTGGTTACTGAACTCCTTTCCTCTATCTGTTCCTAGTCCTCCAAAACTGAGTTGCTCATCCTTGGTGACTGTAATGCAAACTATCTTTCCCCCTTTGCAAACAAATTCTCCCAAAATATAAAATCCCTCAAATTGTCTCAATTAATTTCTAACCCTACACATCTGAATTTTAAATGCTTAAATCACTCTCTCTTGGACTGGGTCCTCTCATTCCATCTTCACCTTATAGTGAATGCAGGTTTCCTTCCTGATGCACTCAGTGACCATCATGCAGTTCACTGGTTGTGCAAAATTCATCACCCTAAAGCCCCCCCTCCCCAATTCATCTATCTCAGGTCCTTCAGGTCTCTGGGCATCTGACTGGTCCCCCATCCCTGCAGCCAATATTATTAATTGTGCCCGCCAATCCTTCCAGATCAAATTTATAGCTATATGGGTTCATCTTGCACTCCTGAGAAAAAACAAAGTATGGGGCTCCCATCTTCCCTGGATAACAGTTGAGTTGCTAGCTTGCCTCCATACCAGAGACCTTGCCTGGTGATCCTACAAGATCATTGGCTCCCTGGCTGCTTTGACCAACTATTGGTGCCTTCACAACATCTGTACCCCCTCACCTGAACAAATACAGATGAGGGGGTACAGGCAAAGTGGGCAAGCATTAAGGATGCAATATTTGAAGTAACATCCCATCAGGGCCGGCTTTAGAGTTTTGGGGGGCCCCAGCAAGACAAGCCATGGGGCCCTTCCTCAATCCAAACATACTTCATATTTCACTTTGTCCAAAATGCACATTTTATTTTCAATACAATCAGTAATATTTGTGTTTTTAGGGACTGGTAGCAATGTTAGTTTTTGGGGCCCCACTGTCCATTCAATCAATGTCTGTTCATTAGCCTCTGAGTGGACAGGGAATACCTTAGTGAATCATTTCATGACATTATAACACCACAAGAAAAGGCTCCACAGAGCCTAGTGATGTCTTTTGGTGCTGTTTTACATTCAATATGAATAATAATTAAAAATAAATTAAAGTGGTACTCTGGATCTGGCTGGGGCCCCTCATTTGCAGGGGGCCCCTAGCAACTGCAGGGTTCGCTGGTGCCTAAAACCGGCTATGCATCCCATTGTATTAGAGAGAAAAGGAAGTGCAAAAGAAGAAGAAGGAAACCACTTTGGTTCTCAAAAACAGTAGCAGAAAAAGTCAGAGCCAAAAGGCTGGCCTTCAGGAAATATAAGGGAATGCAGCAAGATGAAGACAGAGAAGCATACCAAACTTCCCTAAGGGAAGCAGGGAAGGCAGTCAGGCAGGCAAAGGCCCAAACCGAGGAAACACTAGCATGAAAAGTACAAGAAGGTGACAAGACTTTCTATACACACATTAGTGAAAGGAGAAAGTCCAGAGGGGGCATTGCTAAGATCAAAGGGGATAAGGGGGCATGTGAAGAGGAGGACCATGTAAAAGCATCTATCCTAAATAGATACTACTGAAAAGAAGGTAGGGCAGGGCTCACAGCTCAGCACCATGGACACAGGGGGGAGGGAGGTGTGCACTAGTCCCTTCACAAAAGAAAGGGTCCTACAAGATCTTGATAAGCTCAGGGTGGACAAGGCAATGGGACCTGATGGCATACATCCCAGAGTACTAAAGGAGCTAAGGGTGGAACTAGCAGAGCCATTATTAGAACTGTTTAGTGAGTCTCTGAGTACTGAAGAGGTCCCAGAAGACTGGAGAAGTGCTCATGCGATCCCACTCCACAAGAGTCATAGCAGGGAGGAGGCAGGGAACTACAGACCAGTCAGTCTCACCTCAGTAGTGGGCAAGATTATGGAGGCACTAATTAAGGAGAGGATAGTGCAACACCTGGAATCCATAGGAGCACAGGATCCAAGACAGCGTGGGTTTACAACAGGAAGGTCCTGTCAAACTAATCTCATAGATTTCTTTACCTGAGTAACCAGAGTGGTGGACCAAGGGGGAGCAGTTGATGTCGCCTACCTTGACTTCAGCAAAGTTTTCGATACTGTTCCACATAGAAGATTGATTAATAAGCTGGGTAGGCTTGGGGTGGGTCAGAAGGTGGTCAACTGGGTGGCAGACTGATTGACGGGCAGAAAACAGAGAGTGGTGGTAAATGGTATACAGTCAGAAGAGCTGCAAGTCACAAGTAGGGTATCTCAGGGATCAGTCCTGGGGCCAGTTCTCTCCAGTATCTTCATCAGTGACATTGCAAATGGACTGGAGGGTAAGGTTTGTCTGTTTGCAGATGACAGCAAGATCTGCAACAGAGTAGATGATCCAGATGGGGTGGGCAGAATGAGAAGAGATCTGGATAAACTAGCAAAATGGTCGGAAGAGTGGCAACTGGGGTTTAACGCAATGAAGTGCAAGATCATGCACATAGGGAAGAGAAATTCTGAAGCCACCTATAGGCTGGGAGGGGAGTTGCTGGCAGTCACAAGGGAGGAAAGAGACTTGGGCATCATCATCACAGATGAACTGAAATCATCCAAGTAGACCACTAACACAATAGATAAGGCTAGGGGGTGTTGGGGTGTATTAGTAGGGGTATCACAAGTCATAAGAGAGAGGTAATAATTCCTCTTTACAAGACACTGGTTAGGCCCCATCTGGAGTACTGCATGCAGTACTGGAGGCCACACCTTCACAAGGACATTAACCACATCGAGGCAGTCCAGAGAAGGGCAACCCAAAGGTGGAGGGACTGCATCAGAAAACATATGAGGACAGATTAATGGAGCTCAATATGTATACCCTAGTGCAAAGGAGGGGGAGAGGTGATATGATCGACCCATTCAAACACCTTAAGGGCATTAACAAGGTGAAAGAGTCTAACATGTTTCAATATAAGAAAAATAGCAGGACAAGAGAACACAGCACGAGATTAGAGGGAGGTTGATTAAGGGGTAATGTGAGGAAGTTCTTTTTCACAGAAAGGGTGGTGGATGCATGGAACAGCCTACCTCAGGATGTGGTGGATATGAAAACAGTGCAGGGCTTCAAACAGGCATGGGATAGGCATATGGGAGCAATACAGATGAGTATGAATAGATAGGCCATTGACAGAGCAAAGGCCTATGGCACATTCATAAGGTAGAAAAAGAAATGGGCAGACTGGATGAGCCTTGCGGTCCTTATCTGTCATCAACTTCTATGTTTCTATGTAAAAGCCATCAGGCTTGCAAAGTCTGAGTATTTTGCATCCGCACTCCAGAACATTAATCACCCCTCCAAGTTCTGGAAGGTTATCCATTCCCTTTTCTCCCCTCTGACCCAGTCTCCATCCCTTGTTCTCAAGATTTGGGACTTTCTTATCTCTAACCCTTCTTCTGTTGCCTCTTCTTTTAACTCATACTCACCACCTGTACTCTCTCTCTCTCTCTCTCTCTCTAGTCTCTTCTGCGTCTTCCACTTCTTCTCCCCTCTCTTCCCCCCATATACTTTCTCCTTCTTTTCTGTACAGCCTCTCCCTCTGCTTCCCTTAAGGCCCTGCTTGCCTTTAACCCTCATAATGGAGGTTGACTTGATGGTCTTGATCTTAAGCTTCTGCTTTTCTCAGTTCCTATTACCCAACTCCTTAATCCTATTTCCCAACTCTTTAATCCTATTACCCAACTCTTTAATCCTATTTCCCAACTCCTTAATCTCTCTTTTTCCTCTGCCACTGTCCCTGATACTTGGATGCAGGCTACTGTCATCCCTCTTCCTAAAGGTTGGGTTCCTTATTCTTCTGGTAACTACTATCCTATCTCTCTCTTCCTACTTTGGCTAAGTTACAGGAACACTTTATTCTCTCACAGCTCTCTTTCTTCTTTGAGTCCTTCTCCTTCTTCACCCCTTTCTAGTCTGCTTTCAGGAAATCCCACTCCACTTCCACCTCCCTCCTCTAGCTTACTGACTATATCGTTTCAGGTATGGACCAGGGTTTGATCACCTCTACCATTTTGTCGATTTGGCTAAAGCTTTTGGCACTGTGGCATGTCCCCAACATCTGGACAAGTCTAGTTCAACGGGCCTTCTCTGCCTCCTCAGTCAGTTGGTTCTGCTTCTACCTTGGGGACAGGTCTCAAGCTACCCAGATCAGAAGCTCCCTATCCCCAGCCGCACTCTCCATCAGTTCAGGTGTCCCTCAAGTGTCTATCCTGGGCCCCAGTCTCTTTTCCATTTTCTTGAACGACCTCCACCTTGCCTGTTCCTCTGCATCCATTCATATGTATGCTGATGATACAGTGCTCTTTGCATCTGACTCCTCTTCCAATGACCTTACTACACAGGTACAGCTGGATTTTGACAATATTCAGCGCCAGTTTCAGTGAAACCAACTGTCCCTCAAAGCACAAAAAAAAAAAAAACAGTTTCCATGACATTTGGCACTTGACAGAGGCTTACCAGACTCATCTCCCTCCTATTATTCCACACCCTTGGTGGTGCTGCAATTGAGGGTGTGTCCTCCTTTAAGTTCCTCAGGGTCTGTTTGTACTGTCATCTTTATTTCTTTGTGCATATTTATTGTCATACACCATATGCTCCACACCACGCTTGGTACGCTATACAGGAACAAAGTGAACCTGCTTCTTGTCTGCCCCGAGAGTGTCTTCTCCCTATTTTTGACTATGGTGACATAGTTTACAGTGGTGCTCCCAAATCCTCCCTTGCTAGACTGGACCCCCTCTCCTGGACTCCTTGTGCTGTTTTGCTTTAGACTGGCCCCTTAGTACCCATCACTACTCACTCTACTCTGCCCTCT
The DNA here is from genome assembly GCA_016271365.2 of Neoceratodus forsteri. NCBI lineage: Eukaryota > Metazoa > Chordata > Ceratodontiformes > Ceratodontidae > Neoceratodus > Neoceratodus forsteri. The sequence continues at coordinate 164,743,020 of JADMNL010000025.1, read as the reverse complement.
TCTTCCTCTCTCTTGATGTCAGGTGCCTTTCCAACTGTGCCTCCTTTATATCCAGTTTCTGATTTGATTCTCTTCCCTCCTACTTAACCTCACTCACATCCTCTCTGCAGCAATGTTTACCATTCCCTTTTCTATTCCATCCAGGGAATCTACTGTTGGTACTGCCTTTTCATTTCCCTTTCCTGAACTCTGGTCTTTCCTCCCCCTGCCTATCCACTCTGCCTCTTATCTCCCTTAAGTCTCTTCTTCGTGACCTTTCTACTCCCACCTGCAACTGTCCGTTACCCCTTCCCTTCCTGTTTGGATCTCCTTGCCCTCTGCTCATATTACCCTGGCCATATTTCTCTCTCCCTTCCCCTGCTAAGCTGGAGTAATTTCCCCCTTGCCTTTCCAAACCCAATTTTTATCTACCGCATGTACCTTGCTATACTGTATTGCCTTGTAACATTTGTGCTCCTTTAGATGTATTACTTCTATATATGACTATTATTTTTGCAAAGCTGTAATTACTATTTATTTTTTCTCCTCTTGTACTATTTCCATACCCCTTCCCCAGGACACATCTTGAAATGAGCTGTTATCAGCTCAGTATGTCTCTCCTGGTAAAACTATTAAAATAAATAAACAAACAAAAAAAAAGAGGCCTATGGTAGGTGTATTGCAGGGATGGAGAACAGGACCCTAAAAATGTGTACTGAAAGAATACAGAACAGAACCCTAAGGAAGGTGTATTGGATAGATAGAAAACAGGACCTTAAGGAAGGAGTAGCAGGCTTCTAGTTGCCTTGATGGTGCAGCTCATAGCACAAACAGAACAGTATTCCGGGTGACCTAGGTTCAAATCCCTGCTGAGGCACTTATTTCTTTCTCAATTCTGTTTGTTTGTGTTCAACATATGTGCATACCACACCCTTGTGAATGAAAATGTAATAATCTGTGTAGCACTGGATTGTGCATTAGAGAAAAAGTAAGGTGCTTCCTGGAGTCCCAGGTTTCCAATTGCCTTGTTGGCATAGCTGGTAGCGCAAACGGAAAGGTATTCCTGATGGCCTGAAACCTGGGCATGCAACCAAGAGGATTGTATTCTGAAAGGTTACCAATGCTGGTCCATAGCAGCTAGAAAAAATAGTAAATATGGTAGGGCAGCTGGAAGTGTATGTTCATTCATAAAAACGGGTTTAGAATTAAGTGACAGATAACTAATAAGCGATAGTAAGCATTATATTTTGGCTATTGAATTATTAAATAAAAATAAGACTATATGCATTCTTATAAATGTGTATTTTCTACCACATTCCTCCAGCTCTCCCAGAGATTCTGCAAGTGCAAGTTCAGTTCCCTGGAGTAATTATCTTAATTGGTGGGGAGTTTAATGCCCGTACTGAAGCAAGTATAGAAGATAAAAGCACAAAGTGGAATCTAGATGATATTATGAAGATTCCAATTAGGAATTCAACAGATAAAATAATAAACAAGGCAAATTTATTTATTTATTTGCTTTTGTTAACCGGGTAAGCACACTAGACAGCCAAGTGCCTATTTTCAGGTGCGACCCAGAATGTTTATTAAATATCTTGAACACAATGAATCTGTGAATTTCAAATGGGAGATGCAGTGGAGACTGGAGTGGAAAACTCACTCATGATTTTAAAAGAGGAGAAAGTGTTCTGGACCATATGGTGGTGGACATATTTCCTTCCAGAAAATATAACAATTAAAATTTTTGATATTTGGGACAGAGGCCATAGACTCTTAAAATTAGAAATTACTGGGTTAGGAAACATGCTGGAAGAAATTATTATTCAATGGACAGCTGCTGATAATAACATGGCAATATACAATGCCAAAAACATTAAATGAACACCCTAAATATTCAAACTATATTAAAAATGCTATATATAGAGGAGATAGAAAAACTGAAACAAAAATGTATACTTGATTTTGAGTCAAACTTTGATAATTGAGAAATGGCAATTATAGTCCAGAAACAATACGTCAATTTGGAATACATAATATTAGAAGAAATTAATAAACTACAGAATAAAAGAAGAGTTAATAAACATTGTAGGGCACGTTGGTTTGATAATGAATGTGATAAAAAAAGAAAATTAATTCAGCAATTAGGTAAAAGAATAACAAAAAATAATTATATAAATGACAGGAGAGCACTAATATACCTAAAAAAGAATACAGAGAACTGCTGAAAAAGAAAAAAATCCACATACAATGCCTGTTTAGGGTCCTCACTACAAATATCAATAGAAAACAAGATAGTTCATCCTTCTGGAGCCTACTTGCATATTGCACCAACATAACTAGATTTAATTTGGAGGCAGTTACTCCTCCTCCTAATGTTTGGAAGGATTATTTCAAAGGTATGTGTGGTAATACAGCCTCACAAGATTTACAATGCTTAGAAGAAATTACAACAACTGGTAAAGTGGAAGCATTTACAGGCAACTGGTTAGATATCATGAAAGCAGAAATAGTACAAGCAATTAGGGACCAAAAAAGAAAGTCCCAGGCTCTGATGGTATTAGTGCAGAAATATAACATGCAGACCCAGAAGGTGGGCAGATTTTTTAGTACCTCTGTATAATAATATAATAAAAACTCAAAAGCTACCGGAACATTGGAGAATTGGGGTAATAGTACCCTTACATAAAAAAGTTTCTTTATTAGAACCTGAGAATTATTGACCAATAACGCTCCTTAACATTAGTGCTAAAATCTTTTCAAGATGAATTCTGAGCAGAGTGCAGTTTTGGATGAATGACAACATTATTCTTTCAAAAAAAAACAGGCAGGCTTCTGCAAATGGAGGTCTACAATAGAACAAATATTTGTCTTAAAATATATTGTAGACAAATATGTAGCACAGTGAAAGAGAAAAGTGTATGTTGCATTTATTGACATTACAGGGGCTTTTGATTCAGTAAATCGAAACGTATTATGGAGAATATTGGAAGACAAAAGGGATGGAGGTTAACTTGATTTCAATAATCAAGTTACTATATGATAACACCAAAGTGATAATAAAATATGGAAAAGACAGGGCAGTCACAGATCCAATAGCAGCGTCAAAAGGCATCAAACTAGGGTGCATTTTAGTACCAACACTATTTCATTCATATATAGATGTACTTGTGGAAGAATTAGATAAAGTAGAAACATTCCCCCAAAGGTTAACTCTGTACCTATTAAAATACTTTTATGTGCGGATGATGCTATTTTATTAGCTCAAACCCTGCTGGGCCTTAAGAGGGCATTGGTGTCAACAATGAATTCACTTAAAAATTTGATTTAACTCTTAATACTGCCAAAACCAAGATAATGGTTTTCAGTGACTCGAAGAGAGTTTTAACCCCATGGTTTGTGAATGGCACCAGCATTAAAGAGGTGGTGTAGTTTCAATATCTAGGGTGACATTTAATAGAAATTTAGGTAGGAAATCACATCTTGCAAAAATGAAAAATAATTAATCGAAAACTCTACTTGGAATAAATTCGCAAATATGTTTGCAAGTAAAACTTTCTCTGCACAACATCGCTGCTATGAAGCTAAAGTGAATTCCTAACTTTTTTATGTGTTAGAGGTTTGGGGTCCATTTGATAATATTCATGAGATCAAAGTGGTCCAAAATCAGTTTCTAAAAAACTTGCTGGGGGTACCACAATACTCCCCTAATGTGGGTGGTTGTGCTGAGATAGGAACTTTATCTATTGCAACTAAGATACAAAAAAATGCACTGTTTTCTGGAAGAAACTTAGGACGTCTCCATTTAACAGTATATTATATCAATGTTGGTTGGATGCCAAGCAAAATATAGCATTGAATATTAACCCTAATAAATGCTGGTTTGGAAAACTTAGTGATCAGTTAAACAGAATTGGTTTACCATACAACTTTAGTTATAAGGAGGAATTAGATATAGAATGATTTATGGCAATAGCAATACAGCACCTGATAGATATTTCAACGCAACAAGACATTGCTGAGATTAAAGATATTTGGGAATATTCCACCTATAAATTAATAAAAACAGAATTTTGGAGCTAAGAAATATTTGATGCAATATGAGAATGTAAAACATAGAAAAACTTTGGCCGAACTAAGAATGGGGTTCATCTCTAACAAGCGGACTCTGGGCCTCGGAGTAGAACTAGGACTCCCATGCATGTGTTCTGACTTTTACAAATTGAGTACTTGTCACCTACTCCTCAAATGCGAACAGTTAAGTGAAGAAAGAACAAAATACTAGCTCCAGTCTTTAAGAATACTGAAAAAATGGGAAGAAATTCTGCTCTACAATATATTTTAAATACTGATACAAAAGTGGGTGGTTCTGCATTAGCAACCATTGCGTATAAGACTGCAAAAAAGTTGAATTGGTATATATAATAATAATTATGGTATACGAGCTACAGTGAACAATTAAAATATCTCTTAAGGTATTTTAAAATGGAAAATGAGATTTTTAAATGGCAATTGTATGTAAAATGAATGAATATATACATAAGTACTGTATTTTAATTGCTTTTGTTTTAGTGCGTAACAAATTGTATTTTATACACGCTTGTACCAATAACCTAAATTAAACTGAACTAAACCATTTGGGGGACCCATTTTATGGGGCTTGCCAAATATTTGGCACAAGCTGCCATAAATCATGGAAAGTGTCAGACTGCACCTGATGTACTAAAATTAGGTACAGTGGGTTAAAGAAGTTTGGCACAGCTGCACCAAAGAACAGGGCTGATGCAGAGTATGACACAATTCCTGCATCAGCCTTTGAAAATGGAGCCCAGGGACACAATCCCTGGTCGTTCTCCAGGTTGGCACTGTGCCCACAGGTTCAATTGTGATGCTGGAGAGGAGTTAGGACCTTGGGTTCTTTTAATAAAGGTTGTAGCCCCCTCTCACAACAAGTGGCATACAACCCCCTCCTATTCCTCCTTTTCACTCACCATTGTGTGAGGTTATAACTTGGGTTATCAATCAATCACTCAAACAACTTTAATTTGTAAAATAGCACTAATCGCAAAAGATCAGAACGCTTGTACAATAGCCATAAAATGACATTAAAATATCAAAAAGTATTAAAATACATATCAACTACATCTAAATGGTTAGTCAGTACTCAGCAAAGGCAAGATTAAACAGGTGTATCTTTAATGCGATTTAAAACTCTCCACAGTCAAGCATGCTCATATCCAACGAAGCAGAGAGTTCCACAGGGTCAGGGCCACAAACGCAAAAGCCTAAGCCCCCAAGGTCTTTAAACGGACCCTGGGAACCTCTAGCAATCCCTCATTGGTGGAGCAGAGTGAGCGGAAGGGGCAGTAGGGGCGAAGAAGATCTTGCAGATATCACGGTCCCTGTCCGTGTAGGGCCTTATAGGTCAGAAAACCGACCTTGAAGGTGATCTGCCACTGAACTGGCAGCCAGTGCAAGCCACAGAGCACAGGCATAATATGACAAGATCGAGGTAAGCCAGTCAACAACCTGGCAGCCACATTCTGCACCATCTGCAAGTGGCAGATATCCACGCCCGGCAGCACTAGGTACAGGGAGTTGCAGTAATCTAGGCCAGAGGTCATGAAGGCTTGGACCAACGTTGGAAGATTATCAGGTGGAACAAGGTGTTTAATCCGTGTGACATTCCTCAGATGGTAAAATGAGGACTTGACAGATGACACCTGAGAGCTCAGCGTCAACCTCTTGTCAGAGATAACACGCAGATTTCGCACCAGCTCGGAGGTCACCAGCTGGCTGCCACTGAGCCAAAGCCCGGGCAACTGCTCAGCCGCCGTCCCCTCTACTCGATGACCTGGGTCCACAACCAACACCTTGGTCTTATCAGGGTTCAGCCTCAACTAGCTGGCACTCATCCAGTCCTGGATCTCGGCGAGACAGTTGTTAAAAGTCAAGAAAACTCCCTCCTGATCGGGCACGAAAGACATGTATAGCTGAGATCCATCTGCATAGCAATGAAAACTCAGCACATACCATCTTACAATGTCTCCCAATGGCAGCATGTACACCATAAACAACATGGGTGATAGAATGGAACCCTGTGGCACCCCACAAGAGAAGGAGACAGAGTCCGAGGAATAAATTCCCAATACTACTCTCTGTGACCTGCCAGTGAGAAAAGAGTAGAACCATCTGAGGACTGTAGCAGACAATCCACAGATCAGCCGCAGGCACTCCAATAACACACCATGGTCCACCTTGTCAAATGCTGCAGAGAGATCAAGGAGAACCAGGAAGGAACGGCTCTTCTGATCTCTCACTATCAGGAGGTCATTGAGTACCCGAACAAGGGCCATCTCAGTACTATGCCTCTTCTAAAAACCTGACTGGAGAGGATCGTAGACATCATGGATGGAAAGATGATCATCCAGTGGCAGCGCAACCACTTTCTCAATAACCTTACCCACAAAAGGCAGGTTAGAGATGGGTCTGTAGTTCGCAAGACAGTCCGGGTCAAGAGAAGGTTTCTTGAGGAGGGGTGTCACCACTGCCTCCTTCAGGGTGTACGGGAACACACCTGTCTCTAATGAACACCAGGCAATCTCAGCTAGGACTGGACCGATAACATCAACACACCCCACAAGGAGATGAGTTGGGCCCGGGTCCAGACTACAGCAGGTTGGCTGCATACTCTGGACAATCCTCATGATACTCATGATCGCCAAATGGTTGAAGTCAGACCAGACAAACTGAGGGTCAGCAACGTCCCACCCGCTGCTGCCACACCCATTGGAGTGAGCTGCACAGATCTCAGACCTGATGTCAGCAACTTTATCTGCAAAGAATCGAATAAAGTCGTCACACTTATCTTGTGACAATGCTGTCCGAAACCGCAGACAGGCTAGATTGCACAGTCTGTCAACAGTTCGGAAGAGCTGAGCTGGTTGATTCTGTGCAGCAGCTATCTCCCTGGACAGGAACTCTGTCTTCTTACGGGAGATGGCCGATTGATAGTCCATATAATGGGCCATCAATCTAAGTCTGTCGGCATCAAGGCCCGATTTCCGCCAGTGCCACTCCATTCTTCACCTCACTCATCTCAGCTCCCTCAAGTGCCCATCAAACCAGGGGGACCAAGGGCGAAGGGTGAGGGGGCAAACACGGACCGGAGCTATGGCATCCAGAGCCATGGTCACAGCCTTGTTATAAGCCAACAAGAGATTGTCTGGATCCCCACTTGCACTCGGAAAACCTGATGGGTCCAGCACCACTGCCAGGCCATCTGGTGTCAAACTCCTCAAAGGGCGATACCGGACCATCTCCATAGGGGCAGACCTATAGGCGGGAGCCTGGAATTTGAACCTTATAGTGTGATGGTCAGACCAACCGACTGGCTCCACCACTAAATCGGAGGTCTCCATACCCAGTAGGAAAACCAAGTCCAATGAGTAACCATGATTGTGGGTCACAGAGGTAATAACCTGTGTGAAGCCCAACGAGTTCATAAGTTAGAGGAAGTCCTGAACAAATTGTGAGAGTTCATTGTCGACCTAGGCATTGAAATCCCCCAGAACCACCCATCTGGGAGACTCCAACACCACATCGACGATGAAGTCCATGACTTCCTGCAGAAATTGCTTCTTGCCCCCAGGTGGATGGTAGACGAGAAGAATCCTGCAACCCACGCCAGCACCCACAGTACATTCGAAGGACATGGTCTCCCCCACTGGCACATCTAAAATGCCCAATTCCATTTGAAAACAATGGCTACACCCCCACCCCTACGATCCATTCTTGGGCGATATATCACAGAGAACCCGGCTGGAACTGCTGATTCCAAAACAGGGCCAGCATTGGCATCCAGCCAGGTCTCAGTGATGCAAGCCAGGTCAGATGAACCAACAAAACATCAGCAATTAATGCTGTCTTGTTTTTAATCAGCCTGGCATTGCATAACACCGCCCGAGTAGGATGGGACACCAAGGCTGGCTGCGTTATCTGCCCACTCAGTGTGGAACCCTTGGGTATGGGGATCAGACAGGGAGGACCCCTCTCTGAAACCCATTTTGTCCCAGGTTGTCTTCTATTTCCCATGACCCCAATACGCCCACTCCACTCCATTCTCCCTCCAGGTCCAGGACCCCTACCTCTGCGCCTCCGCCCCACAATCCCCAAAGCACGGCATCACCCATATACCTCTGCGGGCAATGAGGGGGGGCAGTTAAAGGGACAGAGGCCCCGGAGCTCAGAGGGAGAGTAGCGCCCGACCGGGAGAGATCTCTGCCAACACATAGCTGCAAAAATTCAAAGCAACAGTCATACAACAAACTTTCCTAAATAAATACACAAAATAGAAACAGCCAAACATAAAAATACCCACAACCCACCCAAAACAAAACCAATCCTTTAAATAATACTAAGTCCACGTTCAATAAAATCAGCAGTCTGTGAACACAAGAAGAGATGAAGCATGCCGAAGCTTCAAATGTTGGAGCATAACAAAGATGGGGCTCTCACCCCCACCACCAGTCAATGAAATATGTCCAAGAGCTGCTATACTCCCACTACAGCAGCAAACTATAGCTTATCCAGGCAAATGAAGGAACTTCAGAGGCTCTCTCACAGCCTCACTAATTCAACTGTTTTAAGGGATCTTCCATTTCCATAGAACCACTGTGCCTCCGGAGTAGAACCTGTTCTACTCTACTCAGCTTTATAAGTTTCCCCCTATGCAATAGCTTTGAGTTCCTGTATGTTTCAAACATCTGTGACACTGTGGCACCTGTCAGTTTGTGATGCAGGATGCATTCAATGCTGTAGGAACTTTATTTAGACTTGTGTTTGCTGTAGGGAGTCCATGGGCCTCCTGGTCCTGAGGGCAGCCACTCCATGTCAGGTCAGTTTCCCAGCTGGAGCCCAGAGGACAGCCCCTTGCTGCTGTGTGCCTCACATCACAGCTTCTCCTTACTCACCAGAAGGGTACACTGGGCACAGCAAAGCAGTGCATATTCTGCCTGCCCACTGCAGTGGTTGGCAATCATCCCAGACACTCTGCTAGAGGCAGTAGCTCTGGTACCCATCCCAGTGTTGGATCTCCTGTCAAATAATGTAGGTATATTGTCTGTATTTTTTTTATTTGATATTTTATTGAAAGCTTTCAAAAGAAAAATGCACCATTTCTTAATCCATATGAATAATCATACTGTAAATAACAGGCAATATATAGGTAAACTCATTTAACACAAATAACAGATTCTACGATATTGCATATCAAAATGGTGCAAAAAACAGTACATCAACAAACAAAATCATGTAGTTGTTACATGAATATTATTTTTTTTATTTTATTTATTTCAAATTCTGATTAACACCTTTGAGCCAGAGGGCTCTTTTACAAAGGTTCCAAGTTGATTAAGTACAAAGTACAAGACGGTACAAACGTGATAAAAAAAACATACAGAGTTGCAAGGTTAACAGGTATTACATAACAAATGTAGACTGACAGACTTGCAATGCCTAGTTAACAGTCAATCTCTTAGGATACACAACTGGTCATCGACAAAAATTTTGTCGAACGACCAGACAGAGAAACCGTCAGGTTGATCGCATTTTGCAGTTGGCTACCTGTTTTGGACAGAAAAGAGTTTTTCTTCTGGGGGCTGTGCCCCCCCCACTTCCCCCCACTTAGGATTCTCAGCTCTGAGTCAGATCTGATTTGGGGGGGGGGTGCAGGACCCCTGACAGACAGTGCTAAGTTCCAGCGGATTCCCTTCAGCAACATGGCACTGTAGTCACTGTAGGGGACCTCACTGTCTAAAAGTCGCTGAACGTGCAGTATACCAATCTTTTAAAAGAGTACACATTGGTCATGAGCAAAGAGGAATACTTAGGTTGTAAGAACTTCTTAAGTGCCAAACATTGGATATGTAGCAGCCTGAGTAGGCATTGTCAGGATAAAGGAGAGAGATGGGGGATAGAGTATGTGGAGGAGGAGGGAAGTAGGGGAGGTCAACATGAGAATAGATCACAGAGAACGCTCGATCAGAAGGGGCAGTCACAAAGATGTGTCTGTGTTTAAGTGCCATGCAAAAAGATAGGTAGCAGCCTGAGTAGGCATTGTCAGGAAAGGGGAGAGAGATGGGGACGTAGGAGCATGGAGAGGGGAAGGGAAGTAGGGGTGGTCAAAATGAGGAATAGATCACAGGGAATGGTCATTCAGGAAGGGCAGTCACAATGATTTGCCTGTGCTAGGAGGAGACGGAGGTCTCTTTTGAAAGGGGCACTCTAATCACAATCTATCAGGTGGACTGAGAGGTCATTAAACCATTGAGGCCCCCGAATAGATAGAGCTCACTGGGCAAAGGTGGTACGCCTAAATGGGATGTGGAGTACACCCTTAAAGGATCTTCTAGTCGTTTTGGAGGATTGGGAGTGCTGGAAAATGCTAGCTGTTGAGACAGAGGTCAGTCCAAGTTGGGTCTTATTACCTATTAGGTAGGCCTGATACTTGACCCTTAGAAGCAGGGGGAGCCACCCTGTCTCAGAGTACAGAGTACAGATGTGTGTAATGTGACCTGCCCCTTAATGTACATAGGCCATATTCTGAAAAGTTAATTTGATGGAAATTTACAATATTTGGTCTTAACATATGGGTCCCATATAACAAGAAATGTATTGAGCCTGTCCTCGTTAGCACTTGCTTATCTTTCATAATGAGCCCTAACTGCTTCATCTTGTAACCATTCCGCCATGTAGATGAAGCTGCCTGTTTCCAATGTCTAAGAACAATACTCTTTGCTGTGATACATGCTGAATGTAATCATATTTTGGGAGCCAGTAAGGTTATAAAGGTCTGGTGTTATATCTAGAATTATGAATTTGGAAGACGTTGCAATTTTTTATTTGTTGACCACCTCACAAGCATTCCAAATTTTGTTCCAAAAGGTTTCAGTTTGTCACAGGATCAAATTATATGAGATATTGTTTTTTTATGAGAAAACATCTCCGACAAATGTAATTATTTGAGATTCCCAGTCTGACGAGTTTACAAGGTGTATAATACCATCTCTCACCCAATCGTTTTGGGGAAAGCACATCTCCAGTTTTAATCAGCCGTCTTGTCTCTCTCACCAGGTTTCTCATAAGTAGCAGCTCAACTGGCAGCATTACACAGGCACAGGACTTCAAATTCCCTGAAGGTGACACCCTCTGTTTTATGGGACCCTTACTGCACTGCAAGGCTGCCAGGGACTCCCCTTGAGGGGAATCCTCTCAAGGTCCCCGCACCCTTCTGCTGTGCCCCCTCACATACTCTCCAGAATTAACAGTGACCTACTTTAAATACTACCAGAGTCCTTTCCTGGGATCTCAATTACTGTCTTTGGCCTGCTCCTTGAGGCTACCAAGTAACATAGCATCAAGGTGATGTGGCCTCAGAGTCTGGATCCAGTGACAGCTCTGAGATTTGATGTCCTTGCACTTCAGGGCAGAGTCCGACCTTGAAGGCACCCTGGCACCTGCCTCTCTGTCACTAAGCTCTGTCCATTAAGTCACAGTCAAGTCTGGCAGCAGGACTCCACCACCCTGAAGGTATCAGTTACTTTGATTGTTTGCCAGAAACAGCATACTGCAATTTGAAATATGCAGTGCTTCCTCACTATGGGTCAGTATGGCTCAGCAACACATTGATCTCTGGGCAAGAAGGTCATGGGTTCTAGTCCTGCATCGAGACTTGGGTACATACCCTAATTGCTGGCACTACAGTGCAGTGTAAAGAGGGGGATGTAGCATTAACCTGAGGTCCCTTCTTTACACCTCTTGTGCTCTGCAACACCAATTGTTTAACATCACTATTCTGGTGAATTTGCACTAGCATGCAACGGATACGGCTGCCTGAGCTTATGGGACAATGGGTGTTCTAAAATAGCAGAGAATACTGATGAAAACCTGGAGCTAGCCATATTTTAAGGAACACTATTTTCATATCTAAAAACATGCTAAAGCATGCACAAAATTGGAAAATTGTATCTAATAAGATGGGAGAAAAGGGAGAATCTAACACAGAAAAAAGGTACAGTGGGAGCCATCATAAAAAGGATACGCCTGCAATTCAATGGGTGAGCAACCAGCCGTGCCTACTTCCTGAGCTATATAAGCAGTTCCTTTCAGCCTCCCTCTAAAGCACTTTCTCTTTGCCAGCTGGCGACTCTGTCGGTCTGTCTGCTCCCTTGAGGCCTGCTGGGGCTTTGCACCCCCCCGTGTTGCCGTGCTTCGGCTCTGCTTGGTTTGTGCTGCACTTCTGTTTTGTGTTCTCCTGCTTTTGGTTTGCATTGTTTGCCTCCGGCTGCTAATTCTTCCTTGTGTGCTTCTTTCCTTCCTGCTCTTGTACTTGTGTTAGCTTTGTTTGTTTCTTTTGGACTTTTTAGTTTCCTAGCGCCCTGCGTCTCCATTGTTTATTTGTGCTGCCGGTTACTTATTGTTGTTTTCTTACCTTATACAGCCCTGTGCCTGTGCTGTGACTCCATTTACTCACCAGATTTTGCAAGCAATCAGTTCACTGCATTGTTCTTTGTATGCTCAGTTTAGCCTGCTGCTTTTCTGCCTACCAATCCACCCTCAGTTTTCCTGCAGTTGTTGTTTGTTTCAGCTCCCATTCCACCTTCTCTGCTGCTGCTTCTGTTAATTTATTGCAGCTGGCCTAGGCTCCTGCTATCAGTTAACTGCCTCTCACTGTTGCAGCTTGCTGTCAGTTCTCAGTGCTAGCTCCACTCTGATACTGTCTGCAGCCTTGCATTCCACTATGGTTCTTTCCTGCTTAATTATCTCAGCGTTTCATTTCTTTACTTCGCAATTTCTTCCATCCACCCTCAGTTTTTATCCAGCCCTTTTGGGGATTTAGATCTGCTCAACATGTCTATTTGCAGTCAGTGGGAATCAAACCTGAGTCTACTGCAATTCTATATTACTTTCTCCATGCGATTCAAACCTGCTTAAATGCAATTGTACCAAGCAATTATTATTGTTGTTTCGGTGCATTATTGCCCATGCCTACAACTTCCTATGCTTTTTCAGTTCAGCTACTGTTGAAGCTATAACTAATTACTGCTGAAAGCTCTTCACTATTTGTACAATGATTCATTATACTCTGGAGGTCAGGTCAACTACAGCTGTTGCTGTAAACTAGTTTACTATTCGCTTGTGGGTCATGCACTTTACCATGGCTTCTTTGTTTTTCCTACGGTGGAGGACGGGGGTTTATAGTGGAGAGTCATGGCCCCATGTGGTACAGTTATCTCATGTTCATACTGTATACTGCCTTCGCCGCTAAAATCCTCCAGGTACTTATGTCACTTTTAAGTGGCACTCATTGATGGACTGGTTGGCTAGCCTCGCACTGACTAAAGGACCAGGTTTTCCTGAGCTGTTTGTGCAATTCCTACTGCTATCATGCTTCTGCATACAATTTGTTTACCGTGCTGTACATTGCCTGTTACTCACTGCAGTTACCATGTGTGGCCTGTACCATTACTAAAGATGTTTACCATGTTGCATATTACCTGTTACTCCCCGCATTAACATGTATGGCCTGCTCCATTGCTAAAGGTGTTTACCATGCTGCATATTACCTGGTAACTCCCCGCATTACCATGTATGGCCTGTACCATTACTAAAGGTATTTACCATACTGCATATTACCTGTTACTCCCCGCATTACCATGTATGGCCTGTACCATTACTAAAGGTGTTTAACATGCTGCATATGACCTGTTACTACAAATTGTCCTTAAAGAAACAGGGGGTGTAAGCTTGTCACAGCTAAAAAAAATCACTTCCAAAGTAAAATTCACTTCTTATTCTTTTTATTCATTGCCTACCCCTACGTTTCGCTCCTCAGAGCTTGTTCACGGGCATTTTTCATTTCATCAAATGGTTTCCATCTGTTTAAAACAGAAATTATACATTTTAATATCACCACTTAGATTCCACATACATCATGTATATTTATAATCATTTTGGAATATTGTGTTAAAATATTACCAAATGGTTTCAATTGTTTGTTAATCTTTCAAAAAGTACATCACATCAGGCTATTTTAAATCAGCTCCTATAAAAAATATAACAACAAACAACTATTATTTGCACAAAGCCACACGTTCTACATCCTGAGCAAAAAATAACATTTTACATCAGTATAAAACTTGTTTCCCCATCGCTGCCCACATACCTCTTGTTATTAGAGCTTTACCCTTTTTAAAACATCTTCCTCTTTCACCGATTAGGCTTGATATTAAAGCATTTGCTGTCACACATTCAGTTAATTCACTGTTGAATCTCCTTTAAAAGATTCAAACTCTGTTACTAGCATGTACTTTTATATTTTCAGAATTAAAACAAATCCCTTCGTTTATTTGGTTCATCTTGTTGCTTACCTCAACAAGCCATGCACTTTACTTATCTTACTGTTTAATTGCTATCTTATGCCTTCACGATTAGTTCTGCTTTCCAGTTCCCTCCATTTTAATATTTTTTCCAGTGTTTGAGTTAAATCTAAATAATTCAAAATATTATTTATTAGACTTAGGATTTATTTCTGTTAGCTTTTTAGACACTCTGTTTTCAATCGAAATTACCTCAAGTCACTGTCTTTATTCACACTCTGTGATTCCTTTTATTTAAACTTGAAAAGATTTACTTAGCGGACTGCTTGCTCTGGTACTGGCCTTCTCCTCCCTACCTTTGCTCTTAAGAGGTGCGGCTTACCTCTTGAGCCTGTTCGTTTTTGCCACCAAAGTGACGTATCACTTCGTGTACCTCTCGGAACTCTCCAAGAATGTTGCTAAGCAACAGTACATTCTCCCCCGTGAATGGAGATAATCGGTATCCATGAACAGGCTCTTCTATCTCCTGCTCAATGACCAGATACGAGGGGCTAACAGTGCTATGTTATTTTGCAAAATTAGTTAAAGCAAAATGGCGCAACAACAAATCTATTGCTATAATGGAAAGTTTCTATAATGTTGTAAACTATGATTATATTAGACACCATCATAAGATTTTGTAAATACTTTCTCACTAGTTATCAAATACTTTTGTTATTTAAAAATTTTACTATTGCTATTGTTTTCTAAGTGAATAGAGGGGGAACTATGGGATTTATCATTACTATTACTTTAACTATATACTTCAAAACAAACCACCTATTTTACCAGCAAATTGGTGCACTCCAATGTTGATATCTACTTTTCCGTTTTATTTTTATTTTCTAAAAGCATGCTTGCCAGTTACTTTCTATATTCTTTCCTATACTAGAATCTAATGTCTGTAATAAAAAGATCCATTTCATTTCCATTTTATTTAATAATTCTTTATATTCTCCACCTCTAATAGGAGGTCTAACCACTTCCAACCTCCAAAATCTTAACGCTGCTCCTGTATGTGCTTCTTTATTAAAATATATTGCTTCTGGTGAGTTTTCATTTTTATTTCTAATATCTCCCTTATGTTCTAATATCCTTTTCTTTAAAGCTCTTTTTGTTTGTCCCACATACAATTTGTCATACGGACGCTGTATTACATAGATCACGCCTTCAGTATTACAGTCTATGTGATCCCTAATCTTGAATTCCTTGTTGAAAAATGGATGTTTAAAAATATCCTTCTTTGTTGTATTATTACAAACTGTGTATCTGCCACATCTTACCATTCCTGGTTGTAATGGACGCAGTAGCATTTTAGTATTTTCCTTTTCTGGTATCAAAAACTGAGAATTTACCAGTCTATCTTTTAAATGTGCAACCTTTTTCGCTACTACTATGGGTATCTGTTGTAGCACTATATTTTGCTTATTATCCTGTGCTACCATGTGCCAATGTTTATTAATAATTTTACGAATATCATTTATTTTTTCAGTGTATTTTATAGCTAATACTATTTTTCCAAACTCCCTTTCAGTTTGTTTTTGCTGTAACAGCTCATCTCTTGTTTTAGTTTCTATTTTACAACTTGCTTTTTTTAAAACACTTCTCTTATACCCTCTCTTTTCAAATCTTTTTATCATATATTGTTGATTCTGTTGATAATCCTCCATTTTTTAGCAGTTTCTCTTAACTCTTACCAGTTGTGAATATGGTATGCTGTTTTTCAATTTAGGTTCATGATAGCTAGTGCTGTGTAAAAATTGTGTTTTCTGGAATGTGTAGTATGGTACGGGCTGCACGCCCATTGGCTCACGCTGTGGACCAATGGGCATACAGCCCTACCTACGGTGTCAGTCGGCGGGGGCAGCAAGGCAGCAGACGGGTGGGGTGCTGCTGCCTGCCGCTGACTGGGGGGAGTGGGGTGGGGCTCAGTGGGCAGATGGGGAGGGATACCGCTGGACCACCAGGGATATTGGACGTCATTTGTTTTTATTACAAATGCCCGTGATTGGGCAGCGAGCGGTCTACTGGACCACCAGGGATATTTGAACTTATTTTATTAATACTCAAGCCTGCAATCGAGCTGCGAGCAGTCCACTGGACCACCAGGGATATAGGATTCACTTTTATTTTACAAATGTCTGCAATTGGGCTGTGGGGCACATTGCCACGCTGTGCAGGGGGCATTGGTCCCCGACGGCTGCTGCCTGGCAGGGTGCCAGGCGCAAGTCGCCAGGGATCGGCCCACCTGCATGCAAATGGGGCCATAATGACATGCAAATGGCCCCATTTGCACCTTGCATACATTATGGCACCATTTGCATGTGCACTTTTGAATATCGTGGTTGCTGCGCGTAGCGCAATGGAACTTGCGCTAGCATATCCCCCTGCTCCACTCTGGCCACTTGCGCTGGCATAGTGCCACTGCACCATGCACACTGTGGGTGGCCAGGGTGCAGTATTCAATGATGCTGTGCCATGGTGCAGCTCCGTTGAATATTGCCAAGTCAACACCCCTGCGCAGCCAAGTTGCGCTGCACCCAGGCTTGCGCCACAGCCTGGCGCAGTTTGAATATCTGGGCCCTTATGTTTACGAAACCTGTAAATGTTGAAAATACCATGGCACTAGGTATTTTTGATAAAGGTAAAAAGTACTAGTTAACTGTATTATAAAAGATTAAGTTAGTTGTGCTATTTAAAATGTATGTAAATTGCTGTAAACTGAACAAGTCTAAAATGTAATGGTGATTCGCATACATCCCATGATGCTTTGCATTATAGAAGTATGTATGATGTATTTCTTTGAAACTTGATTTGTTGCCGATGCCCTTTGGGGTAACCCATGTATCAGTGTTTCTGCACTGAGGTTCTTTGTTTTTAGCTTGCTTTGTTTTTTCCTTTTTGAGCCCCCACTACCCAAGCAAACACGGCCCACATAGGGATGAAGGGTTTTCACTGAAAAGTGGTTAGATCAGAGATCAGTGTTGGTAGGTGCTGGCTAAGTGCAGAGAAAGAGCATTCATAGTCTGTTGCTGCAAACTGATGTACTGAAGAAGGAATATGCTATTGCTGAAGCTTATTTCCTGCACTCTGAATAAACATCAATAAACAGGGATTGAGTGTTGAACCTGAAGTTTGGTGTCTGGTCCATCTGTTATCCCACAACCCCTCCACAGACTGCCCACCTCAACATTCATGATTCTGTTCCCATTTGTCAGCACTAAGTCCAGTACAGCCCCTTCCCTAGTGGACTCAACCACCATCTGCCTTAGGTTTGCCCCATACATGGAAGACTTGAGGTCCCTGCTCCTTGATGTACTTGCAGTCTGGGTATTCCAATCTGCAGCTGGCATATTAAAGTCACCCATTAGTAGTACGTCCCCTTTGGCTGCTATATTATGGATGGCTTCCACTAATACTAGATCTATAGCCTCCCCCAGTGTGGGAGGCCTGTAAAGTACTACAGCATGGATGGTTGTTTTGTTCCCTGACTCCAGAGTGACCCACAATGCCTCTGCTTCTTCCCTGGATCTCTGAGACTCCGTAGCTTTAATCCCTTTCTTTACATACATAGCAACCCCTCCTCCCCTCTTCCCTTCCCTATCCTTTCTGAAAAGTGTATACACTGGTATGGCTGCATCCCAGTCATGGTTCCCTGTGTACCATGTCTTGGTAATAGCCACAATATCCAGGTTTGTGTCTGCCATCAGTGCCGTTGGATCTGGGATTTTGTTTCCCAGACTGCAGGCATTCGTGCACTTGACCTTCCACTCTGTGTACCCCCTTAATGTTCCTTGTTTATTGGTCTTTGCCCTGTGCCACATTAATGATGTACCTCCTGTTCTTCCCCCGTTGTAACCATGGTAGTTTTACGGTTAGATATCATGCTAGTTATTGGGTCCTCACTGCTTTCAGTTATGTCCTGTGGGGGGGGGGCTATGATGATCCCCTTGATTGTCTATGCCTGCCCCTTGGCAAGTTTAAATGGTCACTAAGGATGCACTTAAACTTCTCAGAGAGGATACCTTTGCTTCCCCGGATAGGTGCAGTACTCTGAAAAATATAGTCCTTCATCCCTCCAGGTGAGGTTCCAGTCCCCAATGAAGCCATACCCCACCTCTCCACACAATTTCTTCAGCCATTTGTTGAATTCAATGATGCAGATGACCCTCCCTTCCCCCTTGCCATGGACAGGTAGCACCTCCGAGAAGATGACAGAATGTGCTACTTGCCTAAGACTCCTCCCCAGCTCCCCAAACTCTTCCTGTACTCTTCCTACATCTACTCGCTCTCTAGCCAGGTCATCAGTCCCCAATTGAATAATGATGTCCAGCTCCCCCATCCTTGCTACTGCCCTTGCAATCCTAAGGATTTGCTTGCCCTCCTTCCAAACTGTGCCTCTGGGTAGGCACATTACCTCCCTCTCACCATTGCTACCTGACTCCAGCTCAATTTCCCGGACTATGGAGTCCCCAACCAGAATTTGCTTCCTCCTCCTCCTGTGTGTTCTCCTTGCATCTGACCTTGGGGTTCCATCCTGGATGACCCCTTCAACCCCCATGGTGTTCACTTCCAGAGATGCTGCACAATCTCTATGCTCTGCCAGGATGGCATACGAGTTGTGAAGTGACACCAGCTGGGGATGTGCTTCCATGCTGCCTCTCACACCCTCCCCGAGCCCACCATAGTCCACCCTTCCCTCCTTCTTGGCAACCTCTGAAGGAGTGGTGGTGGACATGGTGGTCTCTGTATGGGGGGAAGGTCACCTGTATCCTCCTCCCTCAACACATAGAGGTGCCTGACAACAGAGCAGCACCGCAGTGTCCAGAAGTTCTTTCTGGACACTGCTGCCCCACATCCACTGCAAAGCACCACACCCATCATCTTCCTTCTACTATCCTTGCCCTAACTGCCCCTTATTGCCCTGTACCCTCTGTTGCTCTTTTCTTCTATACCATGTCCAGTGCCCAGCTATATATATCTGTACTGTCAACACTCTTTAGTGGTATAATGTATCAAGGAATGTAGATTTTTGTCAAGCTGTGGTGTGTGCCTATGTTGTGCACTGAAATAAAATGGCTAACAGTGTGTGTATGCAGTTAGCTGGTACCGTATGATGTCACAGGTTAACAGTATAAAGAAAGTGATGCGCTAGGGGTGGTTGGGGTGTGGGGGGGGGAATGGGCCCCTCCTGACCACCAGAGACAATCAGCCACACCAGCAAACCCCCACAGAAACACTCAGCTGCACCTACAAAATCACCCAAACAGGTAACTTTCCAAATGAATCCAGAAAGCAACCTGGTACCAACTGAAAGCAACAATAATCTGCAAAAGAAACAAATGACAACAGCAATAAAATAAGCAAAAATCAACAGTCACTTCCCTGAAATGAACTGCTTCCTTCCTCTTCTAGCCCCTTATGAGAATCCAACAGGTAAGCAGCTACACTACTCTGACACACAAGATGTACCTGCGCAGAACTGGTTTGGGACTCAGACATCGATAAAATGTGGGCCTTTGGTGTAAATAAGGACATTTGTCGAGGGAGACTGCCTTTGGACCACAAATCAGCAACCATCTTTATCACCTCTGACTCAAGCTGGCATGGTGTCAGAGTCAGAAGGTGGCCAGATGACCAATCAGGGTTGGATTGCCTGAATAGAGAGCCTCAAGGGCTTATGGACTCATAAGGGACCTAATTGATTTGGGTGACTTTGCAGCAGTCAGGCCTGTTTGATGTTGAGCGACAGCTCAAGCCACCAATTGAGACCAACCATTCCCCAATGAACAGCAGGGGCTGTTCCAGACTTAATTTCATTTGCGTGGGACCCTGAAGCAGACTGGTGGCTGTGTGTTGTTGAGAGAGAGACATCTTGCTGCTTTGTACTGCAGAG
This sequence comes from Neoceratodus forsteri, assembly GCA_016271365.2. Classification (NCBI taxonomy): domain Eukaryota; kingdom Metazoa; phylum Chordata; order Ceratodontiformes; family Ceratodontidae; genus Neoceratodus; species Neoceratodus forsteri. The sequence goes on along the minus strand of JADMNL010000025.1, from coordinate 164,722,731 downwards.
ACAGACTGCACATCTGCCAGAGATGGAGAATCGGAACAAGAAGCAGAACTCCTGCTACCATAGACAAAAAAAAGAGGTGGTCACATGGTAGGTGCCACATTAAATTGTAGCTGATGGTTGCAGCAAATCTTGTGCTTCAAGGACAATCTCCTGATCAGGGAACTGTGAGTAAATTTAGGGCTTGCCCTCTGCCTGCTTTTTTTTTTTTTTTTAACTCTATTTATCGCCGCTACTCCTGGAACTCTCTCAGGCATTCTCTTTCTCGCTCCAGCACATACCACCCACCTGAAGCCACCTCCCTGGGAAATTGGGGACAGACACCCCTGTCTATGCTCCCCAGCAGAACCCCACAACTGTTGGGACTGGGCAGACCAGGGGATCAGGAGAGTCAGCGAGGAAAGCCTGGCATTGGGTGTGTTGCAGCAGGGCACTGAAGGTGCCGTCACCTATCCAGGGTTGGGGGGTTTCTCCTTAGGTTGTCCCTGGAGTGTGGACATGCAATGATGTCCGCGCACATCAACCCTGCTGACATCTGCTGCCACTCCACCCCCTCATATGGCATCGCTGCTGCAGTGCTCCCGATCTCCATCGGAGGTCACTGGCGAGCAATGCAAGGCCCACAACCCACCCCAGGAGAGGAGAGCTGTCCTCCAGATGCGCAATTCTTTTTCTCCCCCACTGGCCCCTGGCATCCTGAGTCCATTCCCGAACCTGGGTCATTGGTGTGGCGCGAGGTGTGGTGTCCAGCACCTCAACCCTCAGTGCCACTGGGCTGGCCTATGCCCGCTTCTTGTATCATAGGTTTGAAATGCATTAATGGACTTTAAGATTTTGACTCCATTCAAAAAATATTTTATACATTTTCTGCAGTTGTTTCACTTTTTAAAATTACTGAGGACAATTGCACAAAAACGAGAGCCCTGTCCCTTGATATTATTTGCACTGGTTGTTGCCTACACCTAATGTTGTTATCCTTGGTTTGTAACATCTCATAGTTACAGGATTCATAGGAGATGTTCAAGGAAGGAAGGAAGGAAGGAATGGTTTCTGTTTCTATTGTTAATATTTCTATCGTTACAGTCTGCATCCAGTTTCCTCTTTAAAAGTTTCCATGTCCTTACTCAGTACCACTTCAACTGGAAGCTCATTCCAGAGTGCCGCCACTCTCTGTGTTATCCAGTGCCCCCTTTTTTGGTTTTGTAAATCTCTCCCCTTAGCTGGAGAACATGAGTTCTGGTATTGTACAGTACTGTTTTCTTTTGTAGCCCTCAACAAACCCATAGATCCAAATCATGAAATGCACTGTATATCAAAGATCTCTCAACCTTCTGTACAGTAAATTTATCTAGACTTTCCAGCCTTTCCTCATATGGCAACTCCCTAATACTTAATATCAATTTTGTTGCTCTCCTCTGAATCCACACCAGCTGTTTTATTCCCCCCCTCCCGGATTGTGGTGACTAGAACTAGCAGCTGTACTCCAAGTGGAGGGGTTTAAGCGTGCCTAGGACAGGCACAAGGGAAGATTGCCTGGGACAGGCACAAGGGAAGCTTGAGAGGGGATGGAGTGATGAAAAGCCATTGATCACATAGGGTCAGTGGCCACATTCAATGTATAGGGCAGACTGAATGGGCCTAGCGGTTCTTACCTGCCAAAAATGTCTATGTTAAGAGAGGCTTGACAAGTGCACCATATGGAGACATCAACACTCTGATGTCTCTGCTGGTTATATTTTTGCCTATGCAACCCAGTATCTTAAAGCATTTCTGTGTCGTCGCTCTACTAGATTTATTGAACTTAAGATCAGCAGTCAGTATTATTCCTAAAGTCCTTTCCATCTTAGTTTCTTTAATTTCTTTCCCTAATAGTGACTATTTAGTCATTTTGTTTCTATTAGCCTTGTGCATCACTGCACATTTATCAACACAGAACTCTAATTGATGTTATTTTGCCAAGATCTTTAATTCCAGTTTGAAATTACTTATTCCTTCATCTGGGTCCACCATTGATCCTAATTTTGTGTTGTCAGCAAATCTTGCTAGCCAGACTCAATTGTCACACTTTATTAATGTCACATAGATGTTAGATAATGTGGGGCCCAATACAGAGCCTTGCGGAACCTCACTTGTCACTTTACCCCATTTTGACTTACATCCCCTTATCATAACTCAGTGTCAGTGGCTCAGCAGGTAGCACACTTGCCTCTGAGGCTGAGAAATCAAAAGGCTGTGGGTTTTATCCCCACATCAGGCACTTGGGTTAAATCCCAATATTGACACTGTGGTACAGCATGGGGGGGAGGGGTGCTGCACTCCTGAGGTGCTGTCTTTTGGATGAGACGTTAAACTGAGGTCCCATCTGCCTGTTCAGGTGGATGTTAAAGATCCCATAGCACTTCTCAAAAAAAGAGAAGGAGAATTTCCCTAGTGCAATGGCCAAATTTCTCCCCCGTTCACTAAAAAAAATACCACCAACAGTTTAATCTGGTTCAAGGGTCAGTTGGCATCGTTCTGTCTCCCCCTCCCCCCCTGGGTTGTTCCTGAAAATAGGCAGAATTTGTCTGGTGGTCAACAAAAACTAAATAAACAACTCATTGTCTCCTGTCCTATAGCCACGATCTAATTCAGTTTACCAGCCTCTGATTTAGCCCCATCTCTTTCAATTTGGACATAGGGCTTGATTTTCAAAGGTCGACACTGGGCTTGCATCAAGCCCTGCATCAACCATGTTCTTTGGCGCAGCTGCATCAAACTCCTTTGTCACAACTGCATCCGATTTTAGTACATCGGGTGTAGTTGCGACACTTTACAGCAGCTTGCACCAAATATGTGGTGCAAGCCCCATCAAAAGATTACCCCAAATGGAGCAATTTAGACCAGGGAAAACCTGGTTTAACTTGCAGCACTGGATTGAAAATCTTGTTGGTCGGCCGGAAGAATGCCACAAGCCCCATATGCCAAATGATCGGCATACCAGGGACTTGCGGCATTCTCAGGGCTCTGAAACTTAAGCCCATAAACTCCAGGGGCCAGAGTTACAAAACTTTGCCCTGGTGCAAATCCAGTTTGTGTGGCGCAAATCAGGTTATGTTCAAAAATGATATTCACAAAAGCCCTGTTTGCGGGTGCAAACCAGGTTTATGCCAGGGCAAAGTGTGTAGGGGACTGCAATGCAAATTCGGGGAAGGGGACCTGCATATTGGTGCAGTCTGATACACAAAACATTTACTCCATGCAAGGGCTATTTGGGGGGTTCCCTTGCATGGATAAAAAATACCTCTGACTGAGATCTTGCTTTAATCCCTTACAACCCTAGTGGTTGGTGGAGGTACTGTGTCCCCCCCCCCGCCGATTGCCACGTGATATTAAACATATCAGTTGTACCTGGTGGCTAGTAGTCCTTCCCCCATTCCTCCATCCAGTCACTCACCCGATATCCAGAAAATATTTCCCTGGTGGCTAATGGTCTCTCCCCACCTGATCACCGATTAACCACCCAATGTATGACAAATATTTCCCTGGTGTCTAGTGGTCCCTCCTCCTACTTGATCACCCGCCTGACATTGACATCATAGTCCCTGGTGTCCAGTGTAACCCCCCCATACCGATCCCCTATATAGGAAATATAAACATTTCCCTGGTGATCTAGCAGACCGCCCTCCCTATCCCTGATCCCCTGTACAGTGCAGCAAAACCATGCCCTGGTGGTCTAGTGCCCCCCCCAGCAGGTAGTGCCCCACCGCCCCGCTCCCCCGATCCCAAAAAACATCCTATCTCCACCGTGGCTGGCCGCAGACTGAGTTATCAATGAGCACGTACTGTATATAGTATGTACTCATTGAATGACAGCTCACTCTGAGCTGTCAATCAATGTCAATGAGCGCATATGGTATACAGTATGTGCTCATTGATAGCTCAGTCAGTGGCCAGCCATGGTGGAGAGGGGAGGGCTGTGCTGGTCACTGGCTCAGTTTTAGGATGGGGGAGCAGAGTGATGGGGCACTACCTGCCAGGGTGGAGGAATGGGGGGTCCACGAGACCACCAGGACACAGTTTCAATACATTATACAGGGGATTGGGGTAGGGAGGGGGGTCCACTAGACCACCAGGGAAATGTTTATATTTGCTAAACAGGGGCTGCGGATGGGGGGATTACACTGGACATCAGGGACTAGGATGTTAATGTTGGGCAGGTGATTGGTGGGGGGACACTAGCAACCAGGACATGGATGTTACTGTGTCAAGCGAGGGATCGGGTGGGGAGAGGGACTGCTAGCCATGAGGGGAATATTTTTTTTCCATAAAGATTGTTACTGGTATTTATGGTATGATACAAGTACAGGAAAAATCAAGTGTATCCACAGGAATATTTTTCATACATCGGGTGAGTGATTGGGTGGGGGAGGGACTGCTGGCCACCAGGGAAACTTCTTTATTTATACTGGCCAGCGGTCATGGGGGGCAATTGGCATCAGGGACTCTTCTTTTGGGGCCGGTGATCAGCAGGAAGGGGGGACCACTAGCTACCAGGGAATGTATAAATAACTGTGTGTCTTTGTTTAGAATGGGGATTGGGTGGGGGGAGTCCACCAGCCACCGGGGACAGTAAACTATATTACTGTCAGACTGGTGATCAGTTGGGGGGGCGCTAAACTCCATTGCAGCCCATGTAAATTAGCCCATAATGGGCATGCAAATATCCACATAGCACCTTGCATGCCCAATGAGCTCATTTGCATGGCTGCTTTTGTGAATACCAAATAGCGCACTGGCACTATTCATTGCGGGGCCATTTCAGGGAATGAAGGTCAGGGCAGCGCTAGTGGGGTTAGAGGTAGAGGTAATAGGGTTACAGCTGACTTGACCTAACCCTATTCACAGTTGGATAGTGCGGTACGCTATCCATCTGTAAATAGCATTTTTTAACACCTGGGCAATCGCAAAGCACAATGCAAATTTTGCTTTGCCTTTGCAATTTTTTGTGAATCTGTCCCCAGATGTTGTACCCTATTAAAGGCCTTGCTGTAGTCCAGGAAAGTAATATCCACTGGGATCCATTTGTCCAATGCTTTCCTTAAGTTTTCAAAGAAGCTTATCAAATTTGATTGACATGATCTTCCATTTGTAAAGCCACATTATGTTTGATCCTTCATGTTATTTCCCTGGACATACTTTTTTCTAGTTTAGCTTTGAAAATGGCTTCGAGAACTTTACCTATTTCAGAGACCAAACATCCTGGCCTGTAATTCTGATGGCTGGCTTTTTTTTTTTTTAACCAGGAGAGACACACTAAGCTGAAAGCTTGTTTACAGGTGCGATCTGGGAGCACAAGGAAGTTAAGTGACTTGCTTAGGGTCACACAGTATGCAAGTGGGATCTGTGGGATTAATTTTTTTTATACTTCTTTACTGAGGTATTTCACAAATACATTTGCCAACACTGACAATAGGTAAACTTTAAAACCACTGTCATATTAAAAAAACATTATTTCTATAAGCAATAAAATAAAGAAAGAAAAAGAACAGAATATATTTCATAATGTAGTTACAGAGTTAACATCCTTGGGACACCAAAGGTTAGGAGAGCTATCCATATCAGTTCATCACCTGTATTATGTGTTTATTATTAATGAAGGTATTATGAGTCAATCTTTTATTAGGTACAAATCTGTATATAGCTAGTAGGGTGTATCTGGGAACTAAGAACCAAACATTCCCCCCATTTCTGGTTATAAGGGCCTTGTATGTGCCAGGAAGGGGGTAGCAAAACACCACTATGAAAATGCTTTAATTCCTTAAATGTTAGCTGCCTCTCAGTGGATTTCCCACCTCGTTCATCTGTTTACATACAGTTCTTTTTTTATTCTGGATAGAAAAGTAATTCTTTCCATATTTTGTGTTTCCTGAATTACTTTCACCTATTCTTGTGTTTGAGAGGGGGTATCCTGGAGTCATCTCTTGGTGGGGTCTGTGGGATTCAAACGCAGGTCTACAAGTTTGCAGCTCAGAGCCTTAAACCACTGCACTACACTGCCTCCTATATTGGCTCTTTCTCCCTTTTTGTGCAGTGCTATCACATTTGTGTCCCTCCATCTTTCAACTACCTCCTCTCTATCCGGAGATTGTTGGAATATATTTGTAATGGGGCCTGCTGTTTCCTCAGCCACTTCCTTTACCATTCTTGGGTGGATTTCTTCCAGGCATAATGCCTTGTTTGGATGTATGTCCTTCAACCTGCTGTTAAAATCATCTTCACTAATTCAGGTTTTCGGTGTAACCAGGTCGCTGTGTAACTTTGAGTTACTACTCCTGCCTTGCATGCTCAAACAAGGTTGAGGGGCCTGGGCTCTGTTTTTACCTGAAAGGGGGGTTCGTTCCCAACAGAGATTAATTAGCACAGTGCCTCCACCCAGAGATATATTTAAGTGGTCCAGATGACTGACTGGTACAACCCCCTGGGATGTTGTATCTACCCACCTCCCCTCACAGTCACCCTACAACTGGAACACAAACAATCAGTGCAATATTTCAGTATGCATGCAATTATTGACTGCCACTAATAATATGCTCATGCAAAATATGCTCATGAGACAGGTTAACAGTAACACCAAACAATTTATTAAACTGGGTAAGGGGGGAAAGGGATGCAAAGATAACTAAATGGCTTCAGGATACTTGATTTAATGGGTGAAAGCATAAATAACAATAACATTAATTGTAAAACAGTGCACACCCTCCAACACAAATATTAAAGCCCAACTCCCAACTTGTAATAGTTTCCTGACTGGGTGCCCCCCAAAATGTACTTTCTGTGTACCCAAGGCATTGAGTTGGTGCAGCCCAATGAGGTGCAGCTGGCTGGCTCACATTGGTGCACTTTTAAATAAAACAGAAACTTTGCTGGCAAACTATTTTGCTTTGGCTTCTCAGAAGGAACTAGAAGGGAAAGGATCAGATTTGTTACAGTACAGTAGCTTCTTGTTGTTTTTACATTGTATCTTGTGGATTTTACTTGGTAGAAGGTTATTTCTTTTCTTTCTTACTACTTCTAAGGGTCTAGCAGGGTATTGTTTTGGGGCTGTTGGAATTTTGAAAACTGTTTTGGTGGCTATAAGTGGGCTTATTTGTTTGATGTTTCACTGTGTAGCAGGCTGCATTTGTAGAGGCCTATTTCTTCTGATTTAAAACCCATTTGGTGTGATTTAACTGGGGCTGTTTCTTTGAATCAGAGACCTATATCTTCTAATTTCAAGCCTATTTTGATGTGTTGTTGGTGAAGCTGTTTGAATTGGAAGCCTGTTTCTTTTGGTAGCAAACCTATTTTGTGGGCTTTGAGTAGAATTGTGATTCATTTTTGCTGGCTTCACTAGCTGCAAAGGTTAGTGCATAGTGGGGGAAGGGTGCTAATGGTCTGGCCAGGTCTCACTCAGCTAGGGAGGCAGAGCTGAATCAGGTGTGGTGTCAGTTGCTTTGGCTTCTCAGAAGGAACTAGAAGGGAAAGGATCAGATTTGTTACAGTCCAGTAGCTTCTTGTTGTTTTTACATTGTATCTTGTGGATTTTACTTGGTAGAAGGTTATTTCTTTTCTTTCTTACTACTTCTAAGGGGCTAGCAGGGTATTGTTTTGGGGCTGTTGGAATTTTGAAAACTGTTTTGGTGGCTTTAAGTGGACTCATTTGTTTGATGTTTCACTGTGTAGCAGGCTGCATTTGTAGAGGCCTATTTCTTCTGATTTAAAACCTATTTGGTGTAATTTAACTGGGGCTGTTTCTTTGAATTAGAGACCTATATCTTCTAATTTCAAGCCTATTTTGATGTGTTGTTGATGAAGCTGTTTGAATTGGAAACCTGTTTCTTTTGGTAGCAAACCTATTTTGGGGGCTTTGAGTAGAATTGTGATTCATTTTTGCTGGCTTCACTAGCTGCAAAGGTTAGTGCATAGTGGGGGAAGGGTGCTAATGGTCTGACCAGGGGCTTCAGTTACCTGATTGTTTCTGGAAGACTTGGGTTGGTCCCACCCCAACCCCTCACCCCACCCGCCCCTGGGCCATGATTTCCTTTATACCAGGGGTTCTGGCATCACTTCCTCAAACTGGCAAAGGATATGCACCTGTCATAGCAGATGCAGACATCCAGGAAAGGAACAGCAGCGAGTGAAGAGGTGACTGCTATCTCAGTGGAAGGGAAGTAACTGCAAATCTAGGAGCTTTCATTGTTACTTCTTTCGTTGCTATTGCATTGTGGAAAGGAGGAGTAGGAGTTTGAGGAAGGTTGTGCAATAGCTACTTAAAATCTCTTTTTGAGTTTGGATAGGAAGATTAGGAATATAAAAAGCAGTTGCTCAATCTATCTAAACGTGTACAACAAAGGGGGTAAGGGAAATTAAGAAAATAATGTTTTGCACTGATAGAGGGGGGAGAGGGGAGACTTGGGGGAGTGTTTGGTATCCTGCATCTGGAAGGTTGGGGGGTCATTGGTGGGCAACAACAGCAATGGGTAGGGTGGTAGGCTGCAACAACTGCATGCACCAATCTTTCTAAAAATTGCCTGGAGTGTGGGAGGATGTTTACTGTGCAACTACATAGAGAAACTCAGAAAGAAGATTGAGGGTCTGCAGGAGGAACTAAGACAGGCAAGGCAGACTGGGGGTGGGTTTAGCCCAATACTGGAGGGAGGAAGAATGGGAGATGAGGGACAGCGATTTAAGCCACAGTGGCAAGGAGAGGGTCAGAAGAAGGGAAGCAGAGGCAAGGGGGCCCAGGCCAGGAAGAACGATTGCCGGGGAAACCTGGTCAGAAGACTAAAGACAAATGGAAGGAGGAGATAGGGACTTGTGAGGGGAGGCGAAGAAGTGGCAAAAGTCATGGAGCAGAAAGGAGAGAACAGGTTACAATGAAAAGGGAGGGAGCGGGCATTTGTGAAGGGTCTTCAGAAAATAGTCTTGTACTGCTAGAGAGGAAGAAGGTGGAGGAAGGAAATGATGAAATTAGAGGAATAATTGATAAATGCCTGGACCAAACTGGAGGCGAGAAGTTCTGCTGGGAGGAGGTACAGCAGGGGAAAAAGGAAATAATGTGTAGGAGAAGGAAGAAGAGGAGCCGGAAATGAGAGAGGGAGATGAATGGAAGCAAGCAGGGAGTAAGAGTGGTGGAATCTTAGTGCTGGGGGACTTAATACTAAGAGGAGTCAGGTGGGATAGCAAGGGGGAGAGGCATAGTCACATTTGGGTGGAGGTCATGCCAGGAAAGACAGCGGAAAGGGTGGGGCAATCTGTTCTAAAATATGCTAGAAGGGGTAGGGACAAGCCTCATTTAGTTATACATCTTGGGACGAACTACCTGGCTGACAAGACAGTAGATATAGTCCAGAGGAGGTTTGAGGAACTAGGACAATTATGTGAAGGGGCAGGAAGATCAGTAACTTTTTCAGAGATACTTCCAGTGCTCAAGCTAAGTAAACAAGAAAGCTGAGAATAGAGGAATTTAATGGATGGCTAAGAACCTGGTGTTGTGCTAAAGGGTATGGGCCATTGAGGGTGGAGTGGGAGGGACCTGGGAGGACAGTAGTCTCTATGCCAAGGACAGACTACACTTGAGTGAGGAGGGAAAGAAAGTGTTGAAACAGAGGATGGAGGAGTACATAGAGGAAGTAGGGAATTTAAACTAGGAGCAGGGGGTGGCAATTGGGCAAGAGACATGCAGAGACCACAGGTTGGGAAACCATATGAGCTTACCCCCATAACAGTGACAAAGGACAAATGGCAAGTACTATTGGTGATGCTAGTAAAGGAGGGCAGGATGGGAGGGGAAAAGGGTGGAAGGTGGTTACCCTTAATGCTAGGAGCCTTGGGAGGAAAACTGCAGAGTTACAGGTGCTCATGGCAGAGGGAGAGGGAGAGGTGGACATTGCAGCCATCACAGAAACATGGGCCACCAAATACAATGACTGGGACCTGTCTGTACCAGGGTACAGTTTATTTCTTAGGGACAGGGTGATTGGGAAAGGAGGGGGTGTGGCACTATATGTGAAGGAAGGACTGAAGTGTGTAAGGGAGGAAGGGGAGAAGGGTAGTACGGAGTCAATTTGGATGCAAATCCAGGATTCCAAGAATAGGATTCTTAGAATGGGAGTCATGTACAGGCCGCCATCTCAGATGGAGGAGTTAGACAGGGAACTAGCGGGACAGATCAGGAGGACCTGCGAGAAGGGTAGTGTGGTGATTGTGGGGGACTTCAACATGCCAGGAGTGGACTGGAGTACCCCAACAACCAGGAACAGAAGGGAGCAGGTACTGCTGGATGCCTTCCAGGACAGCTTCCTGCTGCAAATGGTCAGTGAACCAACCAGGTTAGGGAATACCCTTGACCTTGTGCTGGCAAATGGGGACTTTGTGAGAGAACTTACAGTGGAGGAACTGCTGTCAGGGAGTGACCACCACTCAGTATAGCTCACATTGGATATGGGCAAGGAAGGAGTGGAATCTGGCACAAGAGTGCTGGACTTCAGGAGGGCCGACTTTGGGAGGATGGGGGAAGTGGTAAAAGGGTACCTGGCCAGAATTCAATCTAGTATGGACACTAACCAGAGGTGGGAGCTCATAAAGCTGGGGATAGTGGAGGCAACCAAAACCTGCTGCAAGAAGGCTCGGGCTAAGAAACTGAGCTGGTTGAGCAAGAAGGTCATGGAAAAGGTAAGGAGGAAAAGAAATGCCTTTAGGAAGTACAAGAAAACAGGGAGAGGGGAGGACAGGGAGGAGTACTTGATGGAATTGAAGGAGGTGACAAGGGCAGTAAGGGGAGCCAAGGCATCTATGGAACTCAGGCTGGCACAAGGCATTAAGAAGGGGGAGAAGGACTTCTTTAGGTACAACAGGGAGAAAAGGAGCTGTAAGGACCACATATTAAGGATTAGGAAGGAGGGGGGTTGAGTGGAAGCAGGGTGCGATAAGGCAGAAGCACTAAATGTGTACTTCTGCTCAGTATTTACTAAACAGAAGAGGGGTGACACGAAGGGGAGAAATGGCAGAAAGTGGGGGAGGGGTGACAGATGGGAAATCATGGAGGGCAGAGTTCGGGAGGGTTTGAAGGCACTGAGGGTGGATAAGGCGCCAGACCCAGATGACATCCACCCCAGGGTACTGAAGGAGCTGGCAGAGGTCCTTGCAGGACCTTTGGCAGACCTATTTAATGCCTCTCTACATTCGGGGTGTGTACCTCAGGACTGGAGAATGGCTCATGTGGTGTCCCTCCGCAAGAGTGGCCCCAAGGATGAACCGGGAAACTACAGACCAGTGAGCCTCACATCCATCGTGTGTAAGCTGATGGAGACTATCCTGAAGGAAAGGCTTGTGGCCCTCCTAGAGGCCAAAGGACTACAGGACAGCAGACAGCATGGCTTCATATGGGGCAGATCCTGCCAAACCAACCTGGTGGAGTTCTATGACTGGGTAACTAGGCAACTGGACAGGGGCCATGCAGTGGATGTCCTGTATCTGGACTTCAGTAAGGCATTCAACTCGGTGCCGCATGGAAGGCTGGGAAGTAAGTTAGTAGGCACAGGGGCAGGTGCAAAGCTGGTGAGATGGGTAGGGAACTGGCTTCAGGGAAGGCAACAGAGGGTGGTGGTGGGTGGGGAGCTCTCACACCCAAGGGTAGTGACGAGCGGTGTTCCACAGGGCTCGGTGTTGGGAGCAGTGTTGTTTGGGATATTCATTGCAGACATATCACTGGACATCAAGAGCAAGATCAGTCTGTTTGCTGATGATACCAAGATAGGAGCAGTAGTGGATGTCCTAGGGGGATGGCAGGGGTTGCAGGATGATCTGGCAAAGCTTGAAACCTGGTCAGACACCTGGCAACTGGGGGTTTAATGCCAAAAAGTGCAAGGTGCTGCATTTTGGGATGAAGAACCCAAGGAGGAGTTACCAGCTGGGGGGAGTACAGCTAGCCCAGAGGAGGAGGAGAAGGATCTGGGGGTGCTCATGACAGGATCAATGAACAACTCGGCACAATGTAGGAGGGCAGCTGCAAAGGCCAACAAAATGCTGGGTTGTATTGCAAGGGGTATATCCTCGAGGAGGGAGGAGGTGATTCTGCCACCGTATAGGTCATTAGTTAGACCGCACCTGAAATACTGCGTGCAGTACTGGTGCCCGTATCTGAAGAGGGACATTAAGTTACTGGAGGGGGTGCAGCGCAGGGTGACAAAGATGAACAAAGGGGCTGGGGGACTCATCATACGAGAGGAGGCTGAGGGAGCTGAACATGTACTCACTGGAGGAGAGGAGGGACGGGGGGACATGATTGAAACCTTTAAGTACATGGAAGGAATAAACAAGACAGGTACAGAGGGGCTGTTCAAAGTAAGGGAGGGGAGGGACACCAGGGGCCATGATATGAGACTGGAGGGAGGGAGGTAGGAAGGTTCAGGAGGGAGATGAGGAGACTCTTTTTTACAGAGAGGGTGGTGGCTGGGTGGAATGCGTTACCTGCAGAAGTGGTATCCAGTAGAACAGTGGACTGCTTCAAAAGGGAATGGGACAGGACAAGGGGGGGGTCAATGAAGGGGAAGTGTGGAAGGGAGGGACAGCTGCAGAATAAGGGGTGCTAGCTGCACATTCGAGCAGACTTGATAGACCTCTAGGCCTTTATCTGCTGACAAATTTCGTAAGTTCGTATTTACAAATCTCCAGAGGCAGGGCAAACTCTGAATTACTCTCGGTTCTGGAATACGAGTCTCTGAGTACTTTTAGGGCTATAATTTTTTTCTGTCTGCAGCCCTGGAGCTCTAAACTTGGATGTTGATTGGGTTAGTCTCTCTGCTATCTTGTAGATCTCGCTCTCTCTCTCTCTCTCTCTTTCTCACTCACTCTGCTTTTCTGCAGCAGTCTACTTCTCTGACACTCTGGATGGAACAGCCTAGGGACCAGGGTCACACACCTCACCCACCTGTCCAGGCATCTAGCCCTCAGGGTGAGGTGATAGACAGTACCTTGCTGTGACACTGTCCAGCTGATTTCCCCCAAACTCTCCACTGGCAGGAATCTCCTGGCTCTCAGGGATGCAAACCTCTGATTTTCAGCAACACTGCAGGCTGGCAACTGTGCCACAAAGTCCAACGAGAACATAGTCTCTAGTCTCTGCAGTTTAACAGACTTGGATTCCCCTCCTTCGACAGATCTGGATTACTTCCCAGGGCTGTGGCTGGTTTCAGTCTCTCAGAATCTCCCAGATTCAGGTTTTGAATCATGAGACTGGATCTTCACACTTTAATGCTGATTTCCCAGATAGTGGGAAACCCTTAGAGGCCTCCTGAATGACGGCTGAGGAAACCTCAGGAAATCCTCTAAATTTTTGTAGACAAAAGTCTGAGCCTCCTTACCCTTTGGAAGCTCCCAGCAGACTGCCCTGAACTGAATTTGCCACCAGGTCTCAGGAGATCAAATGCAGAGCCCCATTTGTCAACCAGGCTGTCAATCCAACATATTAGTATTTAGAATGTTCATTCGACACCTGATTGTCTGGGGGGGGGGGGATGCACCAATACACAGTTCTCTCCTTCTCCCAGAAGCCCCCTTTTTGTAGTCCTGTGGGCTGCTTGAATTCCCACTGGCTGCATGGCAGGTCAGAAATAACAAAAATGGCTGCAAATGAATCTGGCAGTCCAGGTTTGCAGGAAAACTGTAAAATATTAACATTAACTGCCCCCATATTCCAGCAGCTGCCACTACACCCTACTGTCCAGTGGCAGAGTGGGTTAAGACACAGGCTCCCCCTGGCCATTACTAGCATCATAGCGCTGTCCCCCTAGGCAGCAGGCAGAGCATGATTTACAATGCAGCCTTAGTTGTTCTTAAAGTTATAGTACTTAAAAGCACTTTCACAAAGTTTTACTCCTTTTTTCCCCCAGCGTGTCTTCAAGCACCCAATTATGCTTCTGGAGTCCCTGGGGCTGGAACACACATAGAGGAGCTGAACACTGTGCCACCAGAGCGGCTTCAACACTAAGTGCTGTAGCACTAGCAGGATCTGCGAATGGACAGCTGCATCTTGTATGGTTGAGTAGGCGTGGAGGGGTTGTGGGATAACAGATGGACCAAACGCAGAACTTCACATTCAACACACAATCTCTGTGTGATGCTTATTCAAAATGCAGAAGATAACCTTCAATAATGGCATTCCCCTTCTTCAATACATCACTTTGCAGCAACAGACTATGAATATCCTTCCTTTGCACTTAATCAGCACCTACTGATCTACTGATCTAACTTTTCAGTTGATATTCTGCTGCCCCTATGTGGGTCTTGTTTGCTTGGGTGGTGGGGGCTCAAATAAAAAAAAAAAAAAAAACAAGCTAAAGAGAAAGAACCTCAGTGTAGAAGCACTGAAGCAATGGTAACCCCAAAGGGCATTAGCAATAAGCCAAGTTTCAGAGAAACGCAACATCACACATACTCCCATAATGCAAAGCATCATGGGATGTATATGCAAATTACTGTGAAATTTCAGACTAGCTCAGTTTACAGCAGGGATGCATGGTGCCAAATGGCTTCTCAAACAATCTGTAATTTACATGCATTTTAAATAACACAACTAACTTAATTTTTTATAATACAGTCCCTACTAACTTTTTACCTTTATCAAAACACCTAGTGCAATGGTATTTTCAACATTTGCAGGTTTCATACACATAAGATACATACATCAAGGTATTTTATGACATGGTGCTATTGCATACTAAATCCAACAACAAGAAACACAGCCTGTTGTTTTACATCAGCTCAGAGGTCACAACAATAACCTCCGTGTATGAGGACCTGAGAGTGAAAAGGAAAATTAAAGAGGACACTATAGCGTAGTCAAGAAAGGAGAGGGGGTGCCCATAGGTGGCCAACCTTATGGACTAGAAATTGTAAAGAATAGATAAGGCTAAGAAATAGAAGAACTGTTGCAACAGATTTAAGAAAAGATCAGTCTTCAAGAGTGGCAGGATCTCCTGTCACACTAGGTATAACGACTGTGCTTTACCAGAGCGGTGTGACTCTCTGACTTGTAGTGCTCTCTGTGCTGCACCGCCGAGTGGGTGGTTTTGACATTTACACCATGCTCCACTGGTTCCCCACAGAAAAGCAGGCACACAGGGGCTGGGAGGTGCAACAAAGGGGGGCACCATGGATAAACAAGGTAAGCCAAGCAATTGCATCTACACTTGTATTAATAGTCTCCTTTATACAGAAGACACTGCAGAAGAACCTATTAAACACCACAACCATCTCACTTTCTGATGTCACCTGATCACCATCGTCCTCTAGGGCTCCCTCCTGAGTGTCTGTTTTTTTCATTTATATACGTGTAGAAGGATCTGTAGTTGTCTTTTACCACGGTCATTAATTTTAACTCGTTAAGTAGTCTCTTTGGTTTTTTCTTTTTTCTTTTTACTTTCTTTTGGTAATATTCTACATGAGTTCCATAACTGCTCAGTATTGACCATTTTAACTGCTCTGTACTCCTTTTTCTTCTTTCTCATTAGTTTCTTAATTTTCTTATTGAGCCAGTTTGGAATTTTCCCCTGCTTATTGCATTTTGCTCTTAATGGTACGTCCTGTTTACCAATTTCCTTAACTTATTTTCCATGACGTCCCATTTCTCATCCAAACTTTTCCCTGCAAAATGTACTTTCTAGTCCCGGTTTCTCAGTTCATGCTTCACTGCAACAAATTGGCTTTACTGTCACATTTAATGTTAATGCTTCCCGCTATCCTGTGTTTGTAGTTTATGATTCTAAAAGTACCAGATTATGGTCGCTTCCAGTGTGTGGTTGTCTGACCTCACAGTCTGCCAGTTGGTGTTCTAGGTTGCTTAATATCAAATCAATGATCCTGTTTCCTCTTGTTTCCTTGTTTACTTGCTTCACACAATTCAGGCACATTATTTTATTTATAAATTCATTTTGAAATGAAATTGTCCCCCTCCATTTCTATACAATTTATTCCTGGTGAAAAGTCTCCCATTATCACCATTTTACAGTAGCTTCCATCTTTAATCTGTCCAGTGAGTTTAACAATTCTAAGTTCAAATCCATTGTCTGAGATGGTGTTCAGTATACTACTCCCATCAGAGGTGGCAGAAGCAAAGAAACACAGAATCTGACGGCAGATAAAGACTGCTTGGCCCACCTAGTCTGCCCATTTTCCTACCTAACAGATAAGCTGCAGATCCTAGTTAACTAACAGCTTACTTGCTCCTACCCCCCACTAGGACTGCCTTATGTCTGTCCCATGCATTCTTGAATTCCCCCATTGTTCTTGACTCCACAACCTCCTCAGGGAGGCTGTTCCATGCATCCACAACCCTCTCCATGAAAAAATACTTCCTCACATTACCTCTGAGCAGTCCCCCCTCGATCTTCAAATTGTGCCCCCTTGTTCTTGCACATTTCTTTTTCTGGAAGATGCTACCCTCTTGGATTTTGTTGATTCCCTTGAGGTACTTGAAAGTTTCTATCATGTCCCTTCTCTCCCTTCTGTCCTCAAGGGTATACATATTAAGCTCCTTTAGTCTTTCTTCGTATGTCTTCTGGTGCAGACACTGCACCATTTTGGTTGCCCTCCTCTGGATAGCCTCCACTCTGTCTATGTCTTTGCGGAGATGGGGTCTCCAGAACTGCACACAGTACTCCAGGTGGGGTCTCACCAACTGTCTGTACAAAGAAGGATCTAAAAAGTGGTAGGGCCAAGAATGTAAGAGGTAAATCCCCCCCTCCATTGAGTGGGTTCACTCATGACATTGCTTTTTTCTTAATCAAATTTGTAATATGTGGAGTAACTTGCCGCCCTCATCAACTGACAGCATCTTTGTTTGCCTTGTGCCTTGATGCCCCACTCCCCCAGGCCTGGCCCTTCATTTTCATTTCTAAAATTTGACTGCTGTGCTTAACTCAGTCACGAGGGCAGGAGTTCCCAGCCCTCCCCACTTCAAGAGAGACCCCCCCCCCACGGACCACACTGAAGGGAATCGGAGCCAGCACAGAGGGTCGCGAGGGCAGGAGTCCCCAGCCCTCCCCTTCAAGAGACCCCCACACGGACCACGCTGAAGGGAATCGGAGCCAGCACAGAGGGTCACGAGGGCAGGAGTCCCCAGCCCTCCCCACTTCAAGAGAGACCCCCCCGTGGACCACGCTGAAGGGAATCAGAGCTAGCACAGAGGGTTGTGAGGGCAGGAGTCCCCAGCCCTCCCCACTTCAAGAGAGAGACCCCCGTGGACCACGCTGAAGGGAATCGGAGCCAGCACAGAGGGTCGTGAGGGCAGGAGTCCCCAGCCCTCCCCACTTCAAGAGAGACCCCCACGGACCACGCTGAAGGGAATCGGAGCCAGCACAGAGGGTCATGAGGGCAGGAGTCCCCAGCCCTCCCCACTTCAAGAGAGACCCTCCGTGGACCACACTGAAGGGAATCAGAGCCAGCACAGAGGGTCGCGAGGGCAGGAGTCCCCAGCCCTCCCCACTTCAAGAGAGACCCCCCCCCGCAGACCACGCTGAAGGGAATCGGAGCCAGGTAGCCACCGGAGTGTTTGCAGCAGCTCTCTGAAAGGAGCTCTACTACGCCACATAATTTTAAACTTGGCTCCTTTTTGTGTGCAGTCAGTTGTAGGTATAACCGGTGGGGCATAGTGGTTTTTAGACAGCACCTTCACCTTGGCTAAATTGTTATAAAAAAAGGGGAATTTATTGCTAATTTCTACAAACTTGTGCAAGTTCTGGGGTTTTGTCTTGAAAGTTCGCTGCTGCCTCAGGGGTATTGATGTAAAGTGTGCAGCGTAACCTGTTTCAACTGTAAAAAGTGAGCCCCAGACTGTTGTAATTACCGCGCCATAGCCTAAGTTTCTAAAAGCTTTAGTCTTTTTATTCAATTGGCTGCTTTGGTGTAACTCCTCCTTCATTACCACATACCCTACTTATAAAGTCTTTTCTTACCCTCCACAGCATAGAGGGTCACGAGGGCAGGAGTCCCCAGCCCTCCCCACTTCAAGAGAGACCCCCCCCCATGGACCACGCTGAAGGGAATCGGAGCCAGATAGCCCCCAGAGTGTTTGCAGCAGCTCTCTGAAAGGAGCTCTAGCCCGCCTGCACTACGTGCAGGCTCCCCCGCCCCACCACCACCCTTGGTCGGCTCCTCCTTATATAGAGCAGACCTCGTGAGCTCCCCACCACCACCCTTGGTCGGCTCCTCCTTATATAGAGCAGACCTCGTGAGCTCCTAAACTAATCAGCCCACTTTCCCTTTAGTCCCTTATATTTTTTCACCACTAGTGGCCACAGCAGAGCAATCTGTCAAAAAATCCTCCATTGCTTGAGTGGAAAATAAAAAACAAAATGCAGTTCCTCACTGCAACCATCACTTTGCTTTGCATAGCTACAGCTTCCCTCCCACCCTCATCCAATCCTAGGCTACCAGACCCTTTACCACTCCACTCCTTAACTACCAAGCCTACCTGCCACTCCTCCTCCTCAGCACCAGCAAATCACAACTGGCATCATGGGCACAAATGGACCCTGGGGGCCTCTATCCCCCCCCCTTTCCATGCTGCGATACCTGTCCTATATCTCCCACTCTTTTCAGTCCCAAAGGTAAGCTTAACAACCTCTAATCATCCCACCTGCAGGGGTGCACCAGTAAAGCTCATGTGCCTTCTAAGGCACACCCTGGTTTTTCTTCTCCTCTTAGCCGGGGACGTCGAACGGAACCCAGGACCCCAGGCTCCCACTGCTGCCCAATCACCCGCACCACCTACACCCCTACCCAAAGGTTTCAGAATTGTCCACTTCAATATATGCAGCATCCTAAATAAAATGGCTGCCCTACAAACAACTGTCCTGGCCCTTCGCCCGGATATTATAATCATCACTGAATCTTGGCTGAAGCCCCATCACCGGGACGAAGAATTCTCAATACCCGGCTTCTTTCTAATCCGCCAAGACAGACAGGGGAGAAAGAAGGGTGGTGGCACTGCCATGTATGTCTCCACAAATCTCCAGTTCTCTGTAATCACTCCGCCATTGCCCATACTATCTATAGATTCCCTTCTGATCAAAATCCCCCTGCCCCACTCCATCCCAGTATACATAGCTGGGTCTTACTGTCCGCCGGACACACCACCAGCTAGCATCCTTGAACACTTGGGCAACCTGAGGGCCCTTACAGAAGGCGGTGAACTCCACATCCTTGGTGATTTCAATCAGAACTGGCTAGGCTGCGCTGCCTATAAAACGCGTTGTCAAATAAGCGCACTAAACTTGCACCAGCAAATAGGGGAACCCACCCGCCTAAATCACAAATCAAATGAACACACACTACTGGACTGGGCACTCACTACCCACCCTCATAGGATACTTAAAGCTGGCCTTCTACCGGACTCCCTCAGCGACCACCATATGATTTTCTTAGTGTGCAAAATCTTCCGACCTCGGGCCCCCCCCCCACCCCGCATGCTGTACAGCAGTTTATAAATTACTAGATCAGACTGCTCTCCTAAACGACCTTGCCACCATAGACTGGTCCTTCATCCCTAGAGCCACCTCCATGGATGAAGCCCTGAACTATTTCTCTACGAATTTCCTCACCATCTGGAACATACATGCTCCACTAAGGAGATCCAGAGTCAGAAGTTTCCACTTACCCTGGGTAACAACAAACCTTATGGAAAAACTCCATGCCAGAGACCGTGCCTGGAAATCCTTCAAGACCACAGGTGCTCATGCAGCCCAGCAACAATACCGGTCTCTACGTAATGCCTGTACAAGACTCATAAGGCAGGCCAAATCAAACTACTTCAAAATGGCTCTCAACAATAACCACACTCACCCTTCGCAATTTTGGAAGTCCATAAGATCCCTTCTCACCCCGCTGTCCCAACCTCCAACCCCCACTCTCAACCTCGAAGGTAAAATCATCACAGCTCCTAGTCTGGTTGCCACTGAGTTTAATTCTAACTTCTCCTCCACTACTTCCTCCCTCCCTCCTGTCCTTCCAACCCCACCCCCTACCCTTCGTGCTCCCCAATGTACCCCCCGTGCCCTCAAATGCACCCCTCGGCCTCCTTCTCGCTCTGCCCAGTCGCTCCGGGCCAGGTGCTAAAAATCCTACTCTCACTAAACCCTTCCAAAGGTAAATGTCCATCGGGCCTGGATTCCAAAATCCTCCTACTCTCAGCACCAGCCATAGCCCACCCTCTAACCATGCTCTATAATCTGTCCTTTAAATTAGAGGCAGTCCCCACAGCATGGAAACAAGCCACAGTCATCCCTCTTCCCAAGGAAGGGGACCTCTCCTCCCCTTCAAACTATCGGCCTATATCTCTGCTCCCCATCCTAGCCAAAATTCAAGAGTGCCTTGTTCTATCCCAGCTACACCACTATCTGGATACTATCTCCTTTTTCACCCCCTACCAAGCCGGGTTCAGAAAAAAATCACTCCACCACCACCTCCCTCCTTCGCCTCACAAACTCCATCCTTACAGGCATGGCCAAAGGGGAAATAACAGCAGCCATATTTATAGACCTGGCAAAAGAGTTCGACACGGTCTCGCATTCCCTGTTGCTGTCTAAACTTGCCCAAACTGGTCTGACTATGGTAGCAAAAAACTGGTTCCACTCATACCTATCAGGGAGGTCACAATCAGTCCGCATTGGAACGGCTCGATCCACCCCTCTCCCTGTCACCAGTGGTGTACCCCAAGGGTCTGTACTCGGCCCGCTGCTATTCTCAATATTCCTCAACGATCTGCCTGCTGTCTGCACACAAACTGCCATTCATATGTATGCGGATGATACGGTGCTATTCGCCTCTGGTCCAACTGCAACTGCCGTGACAGCTTGTCTACAAAAGGATTTTGACTCCATCCAAGCTGGTTCCTCGGGAACCAACTATTCTTAAACTCAGAAAAACCTGTCTCCCTCACCTTCGGCTCCCGGGCCAAACTAACCCGGCTTACCGAACCACCCACATTCTATACCTTGGACAGATCACCACTTGCGACCTGCACCACATATCGCTATCTCGGCGTCTGGCTAGATCAGCACCTTGACTTCTCAGCACACATAGATGCTCTGCACAAAAAAAACTGCATCCCATGCTAGGAGCTCTCTATCATAACAAGTATTGCATCCCTCTACCAACCAGACTAGCTATTGTCCAAAAAATGATCCTCCCAACTATTGACTACGGAGACATCGTCTACGGTGCCACCCCCCCATACGTCCTTAGTCAGGCTTGACCCCCCTATACAACTCCTTCTGCCGGTTCGCCTTGGACCGTTCTCCCAATACCCACCACTGTGTCCTATACCAGTTCCTTGACCTCCCATCACTCCAAAACCGGTGCTTGCTGCATGGTACTAGAATCGCTGCCAAATTCTGGTTGCATACGCTCCCTTCCTACCTATCTGCATCCCTAACCACCCTCTCCCCACCTACTTATGATCTCAGGAACATTGACTCCCAGGCTCCTGCACATTCCACACAGATCCACCCGATCAGGTCAGGTAGCTTTCAGTTTCAGATTGCCCAAGTTATGGAACTCACTGGCAGCTGACATTAGACACACCACCAGTATTCCCCAACGAAATGCCCTTCTCAAATCACATTTCGCTACCAAATGCTCTTGCTTTCCCCATCTCTGAATCTCATTGGACAACACCTAGCCAATCTACTCAGCTACCTGCACAACTCCTACCCATTCTATCAACTATTTGCTCCAGTCTGGGCCCCGTTTTCTTTTCGATAATGTCACATAGTGCTATTTAAATGCTTATTTGCTGAACCTACTACTGTTGTAAGTTATACGTACGCCTTACCCACTTTGTATATACAATTTTCTTACTTATATTGTTGCATTTCTACTTACTACTGTACCACTGTCTGTCATAACCTTTTCACATATGTATGAACTGTTCTCGTCTTATTACTTCACCCATGTAACCCCCTACCCCCTGGGCACATCTGGAATCGAGCGGTACTCCGCTCAGTATGCCTTCCTGGTAAATCTCTTTAAATAAATAAATAAATAAAACCATGAACACTACTCAGGCCTTCACGTTCTAAAACTCTGCAAGCCACAAAGGGAGTGATTGGGGGAAGTCACACTGTTTACAACACATGCTGCATTTTAAAGGAACAGTCCTCTCTAGTTACACATTGAAATGATTGCAAAAACAGATAGGGCCGGGTGCTACCACTTATGAAAGTGGTAGGATCATGGCCATAGTGGCCTCCCTGTTCTGCCATCTATGACTCACATTAGTAACTTTTGCCTTCCTTAGATGTCATTTTAGCCCACACTTGTTTAATTTCTGTGACTTCATCCTCAGCACACACCACTGTGTCAATATTGTCCCTTACATACAGGACTACACCTCCAACTTTCCTTCCCTTTCTGATTTGTTAAAAAGATGAGACTTTTTTATATGATTGCCCCAAGTATCCCCCTTCTGCCAACACATCTCTGCAACACCACAGATGTTTATCTTTCTTTAATTAAAAAATGCTTGAGTTCATCTTTTTCATTGCCTAAATTTCTGGCATTCAGTAACAAAAATGTCCCAGTCTTGCTGTGACTTCTGCATCCTGCTGTTTTCTTTTTCTGTTTGTTTGTTGTCAGTTTTTGTATCACCACCCCCATTCCCCTGTTTACTTAGGTTAAATACTTCCTTAAGCTGTAGTTTATCTTTTCTGCTAACACCCTTGTTCTGCCCCTGTTAAGATTCTGGCCATCTGAACCATACAGTTTTGGATCTCTTTCAAAATGTTCACAATTTTTTTGGAAGTTAAACTCCTCCCTTACATTCTGTCTTCTCAGCCAACCATTCAGCTGTTCAATTGCTGTGACTTTTTTTTCTGCCAACCCTTGGGATAGGTAACATTTCTGAAATATTCATTGAGCAACCTTTGGCTAAATTTTGGTCTTGCCCTGCACCTGCTTCTTCTATAGTTTGGAAAAGCATTGGACTAGACCATCTGGCTGGGATTTACAAGGACCCCTTGTGGGTTGTACAAGCATTTGAAGAGCCACTGATGCCACTGTTAAAACTTTGAAAAATGTAAGATTTAACCTTCAAAAAATATTTCAAACATTTTCTTACATTTTTTCTCGTTTTGTTAAATAACTCTGGACATATGCTTGAAATCTGGGTCCCAACCCAAATTTAACAAGCACCTCCCCCAGGTAATCCGATTCCAGGCAGTCAAAGACCTTTTCAGCATCGAGTGCGATGACCACTACCATGTCTCTCCTCTCATTATTTTTACAATACGTCATTACATTAAGCAATCTTCTTACATTATCATGTAAGTGCCTTCCTGGCATGAAACCTGTCTGATCTGGGTGCACCAGTTGTGTCACTACCCCTTGTAGCCGATTAGCTACCATCCTGGCAAAAATCTTAACGTCCAGGTTCAAAAGTGAAATGGGGCGATAGCTGTCACACAGGGAGGGGTTTTTGTCCTGCTTGGGGATAACAGTCACTAAGGCCTGGGCCCAAGTATCAGGAGCCTCCAGAGGGTTATGGGCCACATAACAAATTTGTAACAAGAGGGGGATCAACTTGTCTTTGAACTTCTGGTAGTATTCCACAATAAAGCCATCCAGGCCCGGGGCCTTATTGTGTTTAAGGGTCTTAATAACCTCTATTATCTTAGATTGGGAGAAGGGCTGATCGAGCTCCCTCACCAGTTCCTCTGAGAGCCTAGGCAGCCTAAGCCCATCCAAGAATTTTTTAATCTTCTCCAGTCAGTCCGTCCCAGATCCTGACCTGTATAAATCTTCATAAAACTTTTTAAAACAATCTGCAATTTGAATGTAGTCTGTGACTGTCCGCCTGGGGAGTCTAGGGTCTTTCACCCCCGAAATAAACCTATTCACCTCCTGTTTTCTTAATCTGAAAGCTAAGAGTCTGCCTACCCTATTGCCCCCTACATAATACATTTGTGCTGTGAACCTCAGAGCATTCTCAGTTTTTACTGAAAGAATTTGTTGCAATTGGTCTCTCACTATCTTAAGATCCTTTAACAGACTACTTGGGCCCCCGTTCTTGTATAGATTTTCCAACTCTTTGATTTTTTGTTCTAGTTTATCCTGTTGCTGTTGCCTAGCCGTCTTTTGCTGAGATGCATATGAAATCACCCCACCCCTCACTACCGCCTCAAGTCCATCCCATAAAAACTTTATCCTAGAGACTGATCCCGTGTTTTCTCGAAAGTAATTGCCAATCACCTCCCTTATTTTAGATATAAATTCCTTGTCCTTAAGGAACCCGGCGTTTATGCGTCACAGGGATTGCTTATGTCGGGGTCCCAAGGCAAGGGTTAGACTAATCTTTGCGTGATATGGCAAGCATATAGGGTATATCTGTTGGTCCACTATAGACCCAACCCAAGCCTTATGTACATAAAACCTGTTGAGACGGCAGTATGAGTCTTGTGGACAGGAATAAAAAGTGTAGTCTTTACTAGATGGGTACTTGTCCCTCCAAGCATCCACCCATCCAGCTTCCATGCACAAATGAGCCAAAGTCTTACTCCTTACATTACTAATTCCTTTCCCCTGCCTCCCAGACCGATCCATCCTTGGATCCAACATGCAGTTCCAATCCCCCCCATCACCACTTGACCCTCCGGTAATGAGGCTATAATTCCAAAAACAGATCTAAAGAAATCAGAGTTGGAAGGGATGGAGTCATAGACATTTACCATATGTAAAGCCCTACTTGCAATTCTGCCTGAAAGGGTCACCACTTGTCCCTCCCCATCTGTAGAGGAGCCTATTCTGGTAAAACCCAATTCCTTCTGAATTAAAATGGCCACTCCTGCTTTTTTCAGGTTTGGATGGGATGATGCAATCACCTCGTCCACCCATAAATGACGTAGTTTACTATGCTCCACCTCCGAAAGGTGAGTCACTTGCACAAGGGTGATATTGCATTTTGCCCTGTCTAGGTCCTTTAGAATCTTGTGCTGCTTAGCCGAAGAGCCCAGTCCTTTTACATTAAAGGATTCCAGTTTCAGAGTTCCCATAAGGTAGCCGAAAAAGTGATGTTTTGCATTTGATTACCCTTCCCTTTCTTGTGCAGGATCTTCCTCTTCTTCCAGCACCTCCCCCGGTTACTACCATGCACTGAGGAGGCACACAGGACCCACAGCAAACATTCCACATTACCACGCTGCATTACCCCTTCCCCTTCCCTAGAACCAACAAGCCCCCCTTCCCACTTGTACTACTAACTACCCACAAATTTTAAATAGAAAAAAAAACACAATACTCACTACAAAGTGAACTATGTACACATAGGCCACTACAGGCCCACCGTAGAAGGAAACTCCTTCTGCCCAGGAGCATAGTCTGACTACTCGGACCCCCACCTCTTTTATCCCATGGGAGTAATTAGATAGGCGGTCTCCTGGGGTGAACCCTCAGAAGGAAGGTAGAAATTCCCTAATGGGGGACAGCACTGTACTACTACAGGCAGATCTCTGATGGGTGACCTATCCCCAGAGTTGGCTTCCGGTGAAGAGGATAAATCCAGCCCCGAGGCAAGTGATGAGTTAATCCACCTTGGAATCCATTTAAATCTGTTAGAAACAAAATTCGGTATTTACCTAGTATTACCAAATCAGCAGAAGAACCCTGGCCCCTATTAGGCCTCCAACCTTAATAATTGGTATTAATTTGCACCCACTTCAATAACGTGAGAGAATCAGTTAGGCCCCACAATCACTGTGACATGGTCGAGAGAGACAGAGATAGGAATGAGCCCAAACCTCCCCGCAGGGGGAGATTTCCCAACCGGAAGCACGGACTCACCCCTCCACCCCCCGAGTATCTCAGGCTGCAACTCAAGAAAGGACTAAAGTTACCCAATTTTTTAAATTTTTGTACAGTTCCAGCCCTTTAATTTAAGGACAGAGCTTTACCGCAACGTCCGGTTCTGAGCATTTCAGACCAAGTTCAACTTTTCATCTACAATTGAGGGGTACCAACCACAAGGACAGTCACAAAATCAATTTGTCTCCCCCTTTCATTACCTCAGATGGACTGGGTCATCTGTATCCCTTTTCCAAGAAGAATCAGCTCTTTAAATAGAGAGTCATCAGGTCCTGGCCCTCCAGCAGTGGCGTTTCTTGTCGAGCTTTTCCCCACTGTTTTCCAGTGTAGCTGCAGCAAAGTTTGTTCTGAAAGCTCCATTTGGAGGTTTGGGAGACGAATGCCTGCCTCCTGCAAAGGTTTGCTGGCTTGTAAAAGGGAGTCATAAAGCTTGCTGCTGGATGACCAATGGACAAGAAGTTTCACTGGATGTCACAGCTGGGCTTTTATTTGTTTGTCTTTAAGTTGTTTAATTACCCCCAACACACGTTTTCTCTTCTGCATCATGGCTGGTGGGAAATCACGGTCCACGTAAACCCTTCTCCTGTCAAGATTTAGATCTCGCTTTGACCAGGCCTTCCTGAGGATCATGTCTTTCACTGGGTATCGAAGGAATTTAACTAGGATCAAGCATGGGGGAGTCTCTTTCTTCAGTTTTGGGCCCAGCTCCCGATGCACTCGCTCAAGCTCAAGGGGATCAGTGTTGGGAATATCCAGCTCCTGGTGGAGCCATGTCTTAGCAAAGTCCATGATATTATCTTGCTCTGCTCCTTCAGGAAATCCGAAAATTCGAATAGTTTTTCTCTGTCCTCTGGACTCTGCGTCTTCTGCCCTCACAGTAAGCTCCCTTTCTCTCCTGGCCAAATATAGCACCACCTTACTGAGTCGCATGGAGTCGTTTCTCAGCCCATCAAGGCCCGTTTCCAGATCATTGGTCCTCCGCTCAAGACACTTCATCTCCTGCTTAATATCTTTCACATTAGAATCTATGCGATGCAGCATTCTTACAATATGTGCTGTCACACGGCCGCCGATTCCGAGGCCCTAGACGGGGTTGCGCTGGGGCTGCGATCATGATCAGATCTACATCGGTTGAGTGGCTTGGCCTTACTTCTGCCTCGCGATTTTGCTAGCTGACTCATTCTTCTTTTCAAAACTTCTTGAGCCAGGTTCTGTTTCACTGTGAAAAGACACCAGATTAATTAACAAATTCCCACCACTACCATGGAACTCCAATTTAGGCTTCCATGCAGTTCGGTGACGTCACCCAAGTTGCATGCTTTATGGGGGCTCTCATTGCACTGAACCAGCTCATGGGTGGGGTGGACTTGTGAGGAGGAAGGTGGTAACATCCCAGGGAGTTGTACCATACTTACACCAGACCCCTCCCATTATAATTTTTCTCTGGGTGGAGGCACTGTGCTTTTTCGTTCTAACCTTGGATATGGAATCACCATTCGGTAGTTTAAAGGACCAGGCCTCTCACCCTTGTTTGAGCCCACAAAGCAGGGGAAGCCACTGTAACACCAATGACAATCTGGTGGCATAATAAGCAGAGAGTGCTAGACGAGAGCATGAGTGACCCCAGCTTACACATGCATCGCTGCTCTAAAATGACTGAAATAAGAATCTAATAAACCCAGACACTGTGACTTGTGTACTGTGAGATAGGGCCTTGATATGATTTACTTGCACTGCTCCACTTCTGGTCACCCACCATATTTTGGAATGGAACAAATATTCACCCCCCCCCCACACACACCTTTCCAGAGGCTCAGGTTTGGCAGAGACTTCAGTTCTCTTGTTAAATGTGCCAGTGGTTGTGGGGGTATGTCAAGGAGGCAATGCACTCGCTCTTTGGGGAGGAGGAGAGGGAGGGTTGAGTGTGATGCTCACCAGCATCCGCCGTAGACATGGGGTCTCACACGAGGTCAGCTGGCACAACACACTCTATGAATGCTGGGTGGGGTACAGGGCGACTAAGGGGCAAAATGGAAGAAGTCTGGATGGAAAAAGGAATTATCCCTTGCAAGGGTAAAGATGCTTGAGGAGTTGAAGGATTGAAGTGTTCCATTTGAATGCATATGATATATTCCAGCCCTCCCTCCCTCCCTCTCCAATGAACCAGCCCATAGCCAACATGCCAACACTCCAGTGGTTCAGTGAGCCAGAGATTCCACCTTGTTCCTAAGACCAAGTCACACACATGGCAGAGTGGCTTACTGCCACGCAGCAGCTAGGTCAGCCACTTTTGTAGATTTTTTGCCAAATATGTGACCCGTTGAATGGAGGTAGAAAAATAAGAATTAGCATTTATATAGCACTTATTACAACCTGTATCCCAAAGCACTTTACAAGCAATGAGAGACTGGTAAGGAAGAGAATGCAAACACGTAGTGGCAGTCATCTTGCATTATCAATACCCAGCCTTGGACAACTGCATTAACTGGTTTTATGGGAGGGGAGTGTTGGCCAGGACCCTGGGGAAAATCCCCATCTCTTGCAAAAAGTAACTTGGGTTCTTTCACGTCCACCTGTACAACCACCAGGAGGACAGCACTAGAGATGGGATGAGGGGGCCTTAGTTTAACATCTCATCTGAAGGATGATACACAACAGTTGTATAGCATCCCTGAGTACTGCACTCAGGTGCCAGCAGTTATGGTATGAGCCTAATTCCCACGTGGGACTAGAACCCCTGACCTTCCAGCTCAGAGCTGGATGTGTTACCATTTGAGCCATGCTGACACAGTGCTGGGAAACGGGGCAAAAATAGTCTCCCCAAAGCTCCAGTTTTGTACTTCCTTTTAAAATTGCTGTTTTAGACTGTAGAAATGAGTGTAGATATGCTTCTTATATCAACACAGAGCCACAATAACATACTTAGTGTTGGTTCTTGTTGCAGTTTTGAAATAGATTTTACACATACGGCTTTAGTAGGTCTTGCATAGGTTCTGGTTAGAACACCAAACAGAAGACCAGCTTCCAGGCAGCATAAAAATGAGACTGACGATGAGAAGAAGAAGAAAGACTGACCAAGAAGTCTGATTGAATTTAAACCTTATTCTGCAAGTGTGAGCTTCGGGGAAGTAGCAGAGCTTGTTTTCCAGGAAGAGAGAATAATGCTGAAACTTCTTTCTTGTGGCTTTCTTATCATATGTATTTGAGACTGTGACGTGAGCGGATTCAGTGCTAAGTAACATGGTGTGCGCACTCTACAGCTTGAAGGTTGGGCTGCACGCATTTCTCTGCACAGCTCACTCAGTGGTACTGATGTGAATGCAAGTATTGAAAATCCATGTTTGTGTCACACAATACCAATGAATACAAGTAGCAGAATTCAGCTTCTGGGCAGCCTGCACACCATATCATATCATTTACATTGTCTGTATAGTCTCTGTAACCTCCTGAATTATACCTGAAAATAGGAATGCATTTGTTTAGAGTACTCACCTGGTTAGCAAAAGCTAACTAACTAACTAACTAGCTTACTAACTAACTAAATAGCATGCCATTTGAAATGAATTCCATTAAATATAAAGTATTATTCTGCATTATCACAAAGCTAGTATGAAAATAAGATGCTTGATGTCTGTGTATTTCTCCAGCCAGTGCAGTACATCATGGTTACCATGTGCAAGTCCTTGTGCTGAGCTTGGTGACAAGCTCTGCCATGAGGGAGGGTCAAGAGTGATCAGAGCTGGGACCAGTGCTGTTCAATTCATTCATTAGGGACACCAGTGAAAGCTTCATGGGTAAAATCTGCCCTTTTGTGGATGACACTATGTGTGTTGTGAATTTCTAATTCTCCCATGTATTACGGTGAATTTGGCCACTGTGTACTATGCATAGCATTTGCATAGTACACTGTATGCAATTCACTGCAGTTGTGCTAAATTTTACTATGCAATTTGACAAAATTTGCACTCTTTGGTGAATTTTTGTCACAAATTGCACAGCAAAATTTTCTGCAACTGCATAGTGCATGTGTAATGTGGTAATAGGTGTAGTAAAATTCATGCAATCATACAAATTCTACTATGCGAATAGTGGCACCACACTCTACACTGTGCAAATTGCGGAGTATTTTTAAGTTTGCTCAGAGTTGGATGACACCAAGCTCTGCAGCAGGGTTGGTAGTAGGGAGGAGTTCAGAGACTTGAGGGAAGACATAGAGAGATTGGAGAGATAGTCCAGAATCTGGCAGTTGGGCTTCAGTGCCATGAAGTGCTAGATCACGCACATCAGGAGGACACATCCAAGGGCTGAGTACAGGGTGGGGGAGTGGACGTCATGGTGTCAGACAACGAAAAGGACTTAAGGGTAGCAGTCACAAGCCATGTCAGGTTATCTGCACAGTGTAGTAAAGCATCAGGGAAAGCAAACAGAATACTGAGATGCGTAAATAGGGGAACAGTAGCAGGAGAAAGAAGGTTGTACTGCCCCATGCAGATCCCTGGTGTGACCGCATTTTAAACACCGTATCCAGTTCTGGAATCTGCATCTGAGGTGGGATGCAAACAAGCTGCAAGCTGTGCAGAGTAGAGCCTCTAAGACAATCCAGGGTCAGAATAGGAACATGTACACGTACATGCAGAGATTAGAGGACTTGAACGTGTACTCACGTGAACACGTACATGTACACACAGAGATTAGAGGGCCTGAACGTGTATTCACTAGATACCAAGAAAGAGAGGGGGAACATGATAGAAGCATTCAAGTACATGAAGAGCATAAATAAGATGGATGCTAGTGAATTGTTTAGGCCCAGTGAAATTACTTATACTGGGGGAAAGGCAGCAAGTTGTTGTTGGTGGTGGGGGATTGGTTTATAATGGACACCAGGAAGTAATAGTTCATGGAAAGGGTGGTGGTATGTTGGAACAAGTTGCAGGAGAAAGTGGTTAAGGCTAAAAACAAAGTGGGGCTTCAAGAGAGCGTGGTACAACTATAAGGGGAAGATAAAGTGGGCAGGATGGGGGGCACTTGGAACTATAAAGGACAAGCACCTCCACATCAAGCAGACTCAAAAGACCATAAGGCCTCTTTCACATGGTATGTTTCTGTGATGGTATGCAAACTCTTCCCAAACAACATGTGCTTGTTCCAGCTTAGAGTAACCGCAACAAATTACAGACATGCGTTTGGTCCTTTTGGGACTCTTAGTGTGGGTGCAGTCGCTTTCTCAGCTAAGTACCAGGCCAGCCCCAAAGGGAAACAATGCAATCAGAAGTAGCAAACAGGAAAAGCTATTTACAAGAAAAGAAATGTTTGGAATCCATTCAGGATGCAGGGAGAGGAAAAAATGTCTGAACTGCTTGGTTTTCATGAATCTCTCTCCCAATCACACAGATAATAAGGCATATTGTTATTATTTAATGGATTATAGGCACATAAGAAACCAGTTGGCAGGAACATTTTACAGGCTGTATCATCATGAGATATTATCACAGCATAGAATGGTGCTTAGCCAATGAGATTGCATAATTCTCCAGTCTATTTGATAATTAAAGGAAAGCTATCATAATCCTAGGTCCCCCCCACCCCAAAGCCTTACCACCTGATTAGGGGTTTTGCAATGAAAACACCTTTTGTCAGGTGTTTTAACTTACTGTATTTTATTTTTAAAAAGTCCGGGATTCCACAAAATGGCACACACTGCACGTTTCCATTTCAAGGCAAAGTGCTGCGCCGCACTGCTCAGCTTCAGTGCACATGTATTGAAGCAGAGCAGTGCAGCACCACACTTTGCCTTGAAATATCAAAACTGAGTGGTGCAGTAGCCGGGTAAAGTCTGCAATTAGGGCCAAAAGGGAGGCCTATAGGAATTATAAAAGAACTCAGGAAGACAACACATGGGAAACTTATGTTCAGAACAACAAAGAAGCAAAGAGTATGGTGAAATCAGCTAAGGCTGCAACGGAGCTTCAGCTGGCAGCATAACTTAAAGAAAGGAACAAACAATTTCTTTGATATATACAAGAAAAAAGAAAGAAAAGGGGTGGAATAGTTAGGCTGAAAGATGGTGACAGAATAGTGGAGAAGGATAGTCAGAAAGCCACTGTTCTAAATAACTTTTTGCCCAGTGTTCATCAAGGAACACAGAGGCCCCGTACCAGACAGTGGTATCAAGGCTGCTGATAAAGGTGTCCCACTAATAGAAACACCACCAATCACCAGCAGTAGGGTTAGGGAGGCCCTAGATCAAGTCAGAGAGGACAAGTCACAAGGGCCTGATGAAATACACTCAAGGGTGCTAAAGGAACTAGCAAGTGAATTAGCAGATCTCTTAGCACATTTATTCAGCAGATCACATCAGACAGGGGGTACTGTCAGGGAACTGGAAAAAAGCAGATGTGGTGCCTCTCCACAAGGGAGGGAGTTGAAAGGAAGCAGGCAACTACCAACCAGTTAGTCTTACATTGGTAGTGGGGAAACTGATGAAAACCTTACTAAAACAAGACTTGGTAGAGTACCTAGATAAGAATAGTCTGCAGGATGACAGGCAGCATTGATTTGTGGTGGGAAGGTCTTGCCAAATGAACCTAATCACATGTTTTGACTGGGGCACTAGAGAACTAGACAGAGGCCACCCAGTGGACCTCTTATACATTGATTTCAGTAAGATCTTTGATTGGGTGCCAGACAACTACCTGCTGAAAATGTTGGAGGACCTGGGTGTAGTCAAGAGCATAGTCAGTTGGGTAGGTAACTGGCTTAGGGACAGAAAACAGAGCATAGAGGTCAACAGGGTATGGTCTGATGAAGGTGCAGTCACTAGTGGTGTGCCCCAAGGCTCAGTGTTGGGGCCAGTCCTGTTTAATGCCTTTATCAATGACATCAGCATAGGTATCCTGGGCAAAACTGCCCTATTCGCGGACAGTACCAAGCTAGGAGGAAGGGTAGACATTGAGGAGGTGGCTAGGAGCCTACAAAAAGACCTACAGAGGCTTGAAAGATGATCTAACGTTTGGCAGCTGAGGTTCAACAGAAAGAATACAAGGTGATGCATTTGAGTAAACGGAACCCAAGGACAGAGTATCACCTCAGTGGAGTCCAACTCAGCACCACACAGGAAGAAAAGGACCTGGGTGTCATCATAACCAACATCCTTAAACAGACCAGCCAATGCAGCACAGCTTATAGCAAGGCCAACAAAATGCTGGGGTGCATAGGGAGGGGATTCGACAGCAGGAAGAAGGAGGTAATACTGCCACTCTACAGGTCCCTGGTAAGGCCCATCTGGAGTATTATGCCCAGTTTTGGAGTCCACTTCTGAAAAAGGATAAAATCAAGTTAGAGGTTGTCCAGAGAAGAGCAACCAAAATGATTCAGGGCCTTCAAGAGCATTCGCACGAGGAGCATCTGGAAGCATTAAATATGTTTTCACTGGAGACAAAGATGGAGAGGGGGACATGATTGAAACATATAAGTTCCTGAGAGGAATAAATAAGGTACCATCCTCTGACTTATTCAACCAAGTCTCTGACTCTAATACTCGAGGGCACGAGTGGAAGTTGGGGGGGGGAGAGGCTTCAAGAGGGAGCTTAGGAAACACCATTTTACAGAAAGAGTTGTGGAACCATGAAATAGACTACCAGCTGAGGTAGTGGAAGCAAAGTCTGTGACATCATTCAAACTGGGGAGGGACAGGACTAATGCAAGATCAAAAGCAACAGGAGAAGTAGGAGGCATTAGGCAGAAGGGGGGTTAGGTCCTGGGATCTGAGTAGGTTTGAGGAACACATGGGCAGACTAGATGGACCCTCGGTCTCCTTCTGCCGTCTTTTTTTTTTTTTTACATTTCTATGTCTCTAACTTTTTTCTTGCTATGTGCTGGGATTTACATCAGGTCTCAGCCAGTCAAATTTCTTTATTAAGGCTGTTGTATAATGGATTATAATAGCTGGTGAACCCCTATAATGTCTGGAAAAGCATTCCTGATAAAACACCATAGTGACCCACAGAATTCCGTAATAACTCGATAGCAGGTTATTATGGCATTTTCATCCTTGCGCTTTCACTTAATTGTATTTGTGCCTGTACAGCAGCTACTCAGAAACACATTCACTCACACAAATACAGCTTAGTTTTTCTCTCTGTTGAAACCTTGCACCAGTTCATTCAATGAGGATGTTTCACACACCCTTGGTGCGTAATAATCTCATAAATCCCTTGAGCTTTGCTCTTGGGGTTTATGGATTATCGCACACCTCAAGTGTGTGAAAAATCCTCATAACACACACCTGCACAGGCATTATTCTTTATATAATGCCCAATGCTGAAGGCAATTTCTTTACTGCAAGTGGTGAATATGTAAGTTTCCATATTCTTGCCTTCAGAGTTTAATTACAGTCTCTGAAAATGAAAACTTAGTAAAATGAGTACAAATATATAGGTACTATAATATGCTATACCTCTTAGAAAAATATGCTAGATACTTTACGTGTGTGCTCACCTCTCCTCCCATTTAATTACAATTGCAGGTACAGTGTAACATGGCCAGGAGTGAGGATATGGGGAATGGACACACATGAGGAGAATATTACATAGGGGACACAAGCTTAACTGCACTTATCTGTATTAACTATTCTTCATCTGTTCTTTTCACTATCAAGGTGCATCTGAGACACTTTGAACTGCATGAATAGTTGCAACTGCAGGTTTATGGTCTAGTGCAGAGACAATGCAAGGACATTTTGTACTAATTGGTAGGCGTTTGTACCTTTCTAATGTTCAAAAATGTAATACCCCAAAATTATACACATTTAATTGTACCTCAAGTTTCAAGTTTATTTTGGGATGAGTCCTTGAGCTGAGGCACATTTACAATGACGCCCCTACACACATATACACCAATGTTACATGATATAAAATATTTAAATATAATACAAGAGCCCTTTTAAAATAAGTAGCTACACATAATACATAATATACAACTTATGCTAAGTAAGTTTAGGCTGTAGTCTATTGAAGCATTTAAATTATAATTAATTGTAACGTCAATCAAACACTACAATATAATGTACTAGGTAGTGGAGACTCGCCACACAAATCTGCATGGTGGGGTTATGTTAGACCTTAACTACATTTATCACATATTTGGAATAAAGTTGACAAGAACCATGCTTTTATTTATCCAGAGGTGCCCCCCCCATTGTTAAAAAAATCTCTGAGAGGGAATTCCATACTTGCAGCACCCAGCAACTAAATAAGTTCCTAGCTCTTGCTGTAGCTGTGAATGGAGAAAACCAGTTTCATGAAACAGGCATTTCTCAGTGAAGTGTGTTTTTCCATAATCATCAACCTCTCAGTTCAATAGTCTGGGACATTATTCTGCATACACTTTAGGGAAAATTGCATTTTATAATGTCTTTGTCTATCAGTGAGGGGTAACCAGCCTAGTGTTTTGTATAGAACATTGCTGTGTATCATGAACTATCAAGAACAAAACATACCAATCTTTTGTGTAACATGTCTAATACATGAATCTTATCCTTCATGCAGAATTCATATACAAGGTCAGTACAGTCAAACATTGGGAGTGTCTGAGTTTGAGCTAATTGTAGTCTTACCTCCAAGTCCAAACAGCCCTTCCTTCACTATAAGGCCCCAAAACATTGGCCTATTTTTCCTGTAAGTTTTGCAACATGTAGGTTGCCAGATCCCTGAGTATCTATCCCGCAACCTAGCTATTTATACCCCTCTACTTGCTCAGTCCTAGTTGCATCTTTAGAGAGTATAACCAGTTCACTGCTATCTAATTTATTTATTTT
Organism: Neoceratodus forsteri; assembly: GCA_016271365.2. Taxonomy (NCBI): domain Eukaryota; kingdom Metazoa; phylum Chordata; order Ceratodontiformes; family Ceratodontidae; genus Neoceratodus; species Neoceratodus forsteri. The sequence continues at coordinate 164,687,048 of JADMNL010000025.1, read as the reverse complement.
TTGAGTTCTCCAAGCTGTGTTACATTGGTTTCCTTCTCATTTATTTTTAAGATCTGGTTATAAAAAGACTGGAGACCATCAAAAGCTGACTGAAACTGTGTTTGCAATGCCTTGTCTGAGGTATCGGAGGTGTTGACCACTGTATCATCTACATACAGATGGTAGCCTGCACATCTGATGCTTTCTCGTAGGCCCCTTAGATACAATGTAAATAATAACAGTAAATAACAGTTATAAGGATACCCTAGCTGCTGCTAACTTCTCACAAATGATCAAATCACCTACTAGAGTATACTACAAAACAGGGATCTCGGATCTGTACCCTTCTGGACTGGGTGCTAGCTAATCGTCCAGAGCATATCTCTGAAACTACAGTCCTCCCAGACTCCTTAAGTGATCATTCTCCTATCTTGTGTATCTGGACTAACAAATACACCAAACTCACCCCCAAAACTATTAGCAGGAGAATGCTGACCTCCGGTCATGTTGAGTCACTTAAAACACTCCTTCGTGAACATGACTGGTCACCAATTGATATAGCCCCCAATGTAGACACAGCTCTTGAATACTTTATCACCTGTTTCAACTCAGCCTGTGATGTTCATGCTCTGTTCAAGAAGTGTAAGATCAAGGGTGTCAATAACCCATGGATGACACTAGGCCTCCTTACACAAATGAAATCTTGAGACCAGCTCTGGTATCGTGCTAATGCTACTGGCACCCAGACTGACATCCAGGCCTACAAAACAGTGAGGAATGCATGCACCAGAGCAATCTGTCATGAAAAGGCTAACTATTACCGGAACGCCTTAGCCAGCACCTGGAATGACGGGAGTAAATTCTGGCATAACCTTGCTGAAGTGACTGGAAAGGATCCCAAAACAACACCCACAATGTTGAACATAGATGGTACCATCACTCTTGACCATGTAATCATTGCCAACGTATTTAACACCACTTTTGCTGACCTTAGTCATGTGCTACCCCCTAACTTTTTTGATGCCACCACAGTCAACTCAGCTCCTGTTAGTTCAGGTTTGCCACCAGGGCACCCTCCTTTCCATTTCAAAGCAATCCTGGAAAGCCTAGCTAAAAACAAATTCTTAAAGTGCTTGGAAAGTCTAGGGTCAGTGGCGATTCACTGGTTATGAAACTTCTCGCCCTCACCATTGACGAAGTCCTGCTCCCACTAACCAAAATCCTCAACCATTCCCTCATGCTCTCCCAGTTCCCCCAAAAGTGGAAACTGGCAGTGGTGACTCCAATTCATAAAAGCGGTGACAAGTCTCTCAAAAAACTACAGGCCTATATCCATCCCCCCCCATCCAAAGCATTGGAATGGATAGTGGCTGATCAGCTCATGGAGTGCCTTGTAAAATACAGCCTGTAATGTTCCCAGCAACATGGCTTCCGCAAAGGGCACAGCACTACCACAGCACTCTTCAAATTTGTCACACATATCCATCATGCACTTGATCAGGGCCAGTTGGTCGGCGCCTCTTTTATTGACCTGACTTAGGCATTTGACACTGTCAATCACGCCATTCTCCTCGAACAATTATCCCTCCTTGGTCTTTCAAGTGAAACTACCTTCTGGTTTCAGAGCTACCTCAGTAACCGGACCCAACAGGTCAGGATTAGTGAATTCCTCTCTTCATCCCTACCAATCCACACTGGAGTACCCCAAGGTTCTATTCTGGGTCCCTTGTTATTCAGCATATTCCTGAACAATCTCCCTGCCTCTTGCCATGACAGAATGTTACTGTATGCAGATAATGCAGTAATCTTTACTTGCCACACTGACCCCACCTCCCTTCAGTCTCAACTACAGAAAAGTTTCACAGAAGTGGAAGACTGGTTTTGCTCACATAAACTCATTTTTAACCACAAAAAATGAAAACAATGTTGTTCCATGGAACCCACAACAAGTACAAGGACCGTGAGCTCATAATTAACAACCATGAAGGCGTCACCCTTGAGCAGGTGGATATGTTTAAATATCTGGGCCTGACCCTTGACTGCTCCCTTTCATATACCAAACACATTGACAATGTTGCTAAAACTGTGAACGCCCGCATAGGGCTACTATACAAGCATAAACATTGCCTAACGGCTGAAGCCTTGAACCTTGCTATCCAGAGCTCTGTTATCTCAACTATTGACTACGGGCTCATTATCTATGGATCCGCTACTGATACTGCACTCTGGCGCATAGCTGTAGCCCTTAATAAGGCATGTAGACTCCTTATTTCAGCTGCCCGCCTGTCTCACACATGTGACATTTTCGAGCAGGCTAACTGGCTCCTGCTATCCGGCAGGCTAAACTACCAGACCTGCACCTTAGCTAAGAAGACATCACTGGGCCTTATGCCTCCAGGAGTCCAATCAATATTGACCCTGCAGCATGTCCGCTGCCTAACTAGAAGATAGGACAGTGTAACCTTTACAATACCTTGTTGATGGACCTCTCAAGTTCAGCATTCTTACCTTGTCAGAGCCTCCACCTGGTTCAACTTGCTACCTACAGAAATCTCCAACATTGCCACGATTGGTGCTTTTAAGTGTAAACTACGTCAACACCTCATGGCTAGCACCTTCTGTGATTGCTTCTTATAATCCCCTCCAGGCATACTACCCTCAAGCATCCCCCCTCACTGCCTCTGCTCCTCCTCCTCCTCTCCTACCCCCTATTACTGGGTATAGGATGAATCTGTCTCCTTTTCCTTTTCATCACCCCCATTCATCCTCCCTTGCTATTTCCCATCTACCACATACCCAACACAATGCCCTCCCTATTTCTCCCCTCCTCGCTCTCTCTCCTATACCACCCCCTCACCACCACTCTTCTTTCTCTTTTCCCACTAACCCACTCATAACAAAGCTTCACTGAGCCACCTGTGACTTGTACTGTATAATTAACTCGCAACACAATTCCTTGACAATGCCTTTGACTGCTATTATTGTAACCTTACATGCCTTTTTTTTTGTAAGTTCCACTGTAATGATCATATTATGTTTTGTACCTTATTGTCCTTATTGCCTTGACGTGAAACCTTTGTAAAAGAGCTCTTGGCTCAAGGCGTCATCTGAAATACAAATAAATAAAAATAAAATAAAATATTGGGCCTAGTACTCCAGATTGCCTCTCATTCATAGAAACATAGAATTTGTCAGCAGATAAGGACCCCCCAGGCCCATTCAGTCTGCCCGTAGGTCCTACACTTATTTGTGGCTGCTGACCCTGCCTGGTCAGCGGCTTTTCACAGCTCCTTCCCACCTCTAAGGTTCCCTTATGCCTGTCCCAGGCATCTTTAAATCCCTCCATTGTCCTCACTCCCACCACCTCTTGTGCCAGACTATTCCATGAGTCCAAAACCCTCTCTGTGAAGAAAAACTTCCTCACATTTCCCCTTATCCTGCCACCCTCCAATTTCATATCATGCCCCCTCGTTTTTGTACTTTATCTGTATTGGAAGATGCCTCCCTCCTGCACCTTGTTTATGCCCTTAAGGTACTTGACTGTTTCTATCATGTCTCCCTGATCCCTCCTTTCCTCCAGCGAGTACATATTGAGGTCCTTCAATCTTTCATATGTTTTCTGGTACAAGCCCTGCACCATCAGTGTCGCCCTTCTCTGGACCACCTCCACCCTGTCGATGTCCTTCTGAAGGTGTGGCCTCCAGAATTACACACAGTACTCTAGGTAAGGCCTCACTAGTGTTTTATACAGTTGTTACATTCGCTCCTCTAACTTAGATTGGAAACCCCATGGTACACCGCTGACAGCATCTACAGTATTATCTAATCACGGTTCCAGTGAGCCACAATCAGTACTAACCTATTAGGGCATAGGTACCTATGATATAAGAGTGAGGTATTCAGGACAATATAATGATTATTGCCATGCTTATATGTAATGCACCAATATTCTTTGTATAACACTACATGAGCTATCTTCTGAGAAGTCATACTATAATACACAGATTGTACTACCATCATGCAGATTTATGTAACACCACATGTATTTGTCTTATCTTTCTGTAGTTTGTGAGAATCCTTTGTATTCACACTTTTTAGCTGACTTTACAAAAACTGTATATCTTTCACACTGTGGAGCCACCTAACTTTTGTTCAATAGGGCCTATTTTGTATATGTAAGGCAAAGACAAAGGCAAAGTAACTATGGTGATCATCTTACTATATAAGCTACTGCACAATGTGTTTTCTCTGAGACCATCTTCATATCCTGGGGTATGGGGGAACTTTGGCTCCCAGTGTCTACTTTGGTAAGGCTCTGATTAGGGCATATGTCTGCTTTTGTGTAATAAACAAGTTTATTACCACTTATGCCAGTTGTTGTTTCTTCTGTTGGTTTATTACCACCAAGAACCTGGAAGGTGATTCACCTTTACATTTTTGGCGACTGTGTGCAGGTGGTCTAAACTAACAGGGATTCACTCCTTAACTGGCATCCTAATGGGTAGTAAGCAGGTGCACACCCCCATACTGCCTTGCCCGTTGTCTTACTCTGTAGCACCCTGCAAAGTCTGGCTGCACACTGGGCAAGAATGATGCCATCTCACCTTGCTCCACAGCAGTTTATTTATTCATTTATTTTTTTTAGTTATGTCTTTCTGCCTTTGTCTCTGGAGGGAACCCCCAGCCCCATCCCCCAGCATCCACCTTCCAGCACTGGCTCAGCCCCAGGGCTTACCCCCCCAGTGGGGCCGGTGGGGTTCCCCAACCCCCACCAGAGACCAGATTCAGAGGGCCAGCACCCTGACTGGCCAGGAGCAGAGCCCTGCTGGGCACCTTCCACCATTCTGCTTTGGTAACTTGGTTTCCAGGATTTTCTCCCCAGGAGTCGAGGCGTGCAATGACGCCTGTGGAGAGGAGTGTGCACACGTCCACATGCACGCCCTCCAAGCATCTGCCCTGAATCCTCCCCCTTCTACAGCACAGTGCTCTGTCCCTCAGCCTCCACTAGGGAGCAGACAGGCACCGACTTCTGAGAAGCTCCCTCCCCGGAGAAGAAGAGCAGTCCATTGGACGCTCAATCCTTCTCTGCCCCTGCTGACCCCCGGCAGCCCATGCTCATTCCCGAACATGGGTCGCTGGCATTGCATGAGGTAAGGCATCCAGCGCCTCAGCCCTCAGCACCACTGGGCCATTCCACAGCAGTTTAGAGTTGTAGGATTGCCGAGTACAGACACCCGACTGTCTTTTGGTTTAACCACTGTGGATCGATACACAGGCTGGTCACCATTGGCAGGTTAATTTAAGTTCTCTAACATGTCCAACATTTGCACAGACCTGAGACTCGATGTCTGTAACTTTCTCGCTTCCCATGGAGGCTGGAGTGACTTCACGCTGGAAGCAAAATCCTACAATAACCCCATGCTGGGGATTTCAACACAGTACTCAGAGATGAGGCAAACAGCCAAGAAGCAAATGCTGAAAAGGCTGTTGGCCATGGCTCTTTATGCTGCTCTTGAAGCCTCTGAATTGAGGTTTTATTCCCTTGAACTGAAAAACGCTGCTCTACAAAAGGAGTTGGGCTTGAAGGCTACTGAAATGGTTAGGAAAGAACAGAGACTGAACAAAGAACCTCAGTCTTTGTGCAGTAAGAACAAGACACTTTTGCACTATGCTGTACAGAATAATGAATGAGAGTTATGTATGTTGAGAGAGGATTGTGACAGGCTGAAACAGGATAAGAGGCTGATATTTCAAATTAATGATTCATTGAGTGAAACAAAGGAGATGTTATGAGATGAGAATGATGAGTTATGAGAGGATCTGAAATGGGTAAGTGGTGAGTTGGATAGGGAGCTTAGAGACAATTGCAAACTCAGCGCCACACATAGAGTGTTTCAGAAAGAGGTTACAAGAGGTGTTGGGCAGAACAATGCAAAAGTTAGTCACGCAGTGTACAGTAAAGATGGCGAAACTGCGTAATCAGTGAGAGGTGTTGGCTGGTCACATCAAAGCAATGGGCAGAGTTCACTACATCACCATCAGCACTGTGTCATCAGACGATGATGACTCAGATGACGAAATCATCCAAAATGGCGGTGTCCAGCCGCATCCTCAAAATGGCGCTTCCCATGCATGCCACCCACAAGATAGCATTTCCCTATGTTATGATAGCATGACCCTATGTCACGAGAAAGATGGTGACTTTCATGTGCAATGCCAAGATGGCGACCCCATGACACTGGGGGAGGGTGAAAGTATCCACCTCTGATTGCCGTCCTGAGAAAGGAAGACAAAGTGGAGATCGATCAAATGATCGATGCCACCCTTGCCAGAACCGTGATGACAGAGGAACAAATACAAATTTTTCAAGGAAACAGGGAACAAATGTTGAAAGAAGCTGCTACTCGTGAGTCAATGTTCTGCACTGTGGCCGACGTCACAGCGGAGGCCACTATTCACGGTGCACGCTACAATCCCTTCCCCGATCTGCGTCCAACAGTTCCCAATAATCACCTCCAGGCATCCCACTCTGTTCAGCAGATCGCTGACAGTATAGGCTGTATGGGTACTATGACAACCTCAGCTGTCATTTGGAAAAGGTCTGTTCTAAGTGTGAAATGCTTAGTCTTCCAGTGGACTACCAAGTGCAGGTCCTTTGACAGACTGTTGCCCAGGCCTTTGGGCAAAACTCCCAGAGGCAATCCACCAAACTGCAGATGTGACTTTTGATGATGTCACCGCAGAACTCATTGTTGCTCACTCCCCAGGCGTGGTCGGCATCATGTTGGCCTACCCCATCAAACAGTACTCCAAGGAAAGCCTGGCATCATACCATCAGCAGTTATGGTTGGCCTACCATACTCGTAAGTCTCTCTCACAAGAGGGAGCAGGGGGGGGCACTGCTGAGCAGCTGAGAGGAAGCAGCAAATTCCTGAAGTTTCCAGAGAAGAATTTAAAAAAACTACTAAAACTCAAACCTATTCTTTTCTTAAATACCAGAAACTGCTCTAGAGTGCTTGGATTATCTCTAATTGACAAGATGGGCAAAACTAAAGGGGCTGGGGCTCCAGCTGGCAACTTTTTTGCTCCTAAAAAGCAGAAAAAGGAGGGGAGGCCTGATCAGCATGGAGAAGCAGGGGACTCGACTGATAAGATACCGGAGGAGGCCTCACTAGCTTCCATACTTTCCACACTCCATCAGCTTGTGAAAACAGTGCAGGACTTAGATAAAAGGTTCGATACTCTCACTCTGAGAGTCTCTACTCTGGAAAACAAAATGGAGCACTGTGAAGCTATTGTTGAATGCTCTGAATCTTCCATCCTTAAATCGACAGATGCCACTACTAAATTAATAAAAGAAAACTCACTCCTTCGTCAAAGGCTGGAGACAGTAGAGAACCAGGCAAGAGAGCGTAATTTACGAGTCATCGGACTGTCAGAGAATGCTGAAGGGGAGGACAGCCTGATCTTTGCCAGAATGTTTTTGCCGGCCATACTGGGGCTTGTCGAAGCTGAACCTACTCTGTCCCTGGAAAAGGCTTACAGAATTACCATGTATATGGGCCAGCATCAAAAGGCCTTTTACAAAAAATTTATATAATGTATAATAGAATGGCCAGATTAATAATGAGAAAGGATTATAAAGTTCATCACTGTGATCTATTAGAGGAACTAGGTTGGCTCTCGCAGGAAGCTAAAAGGTGGATTGCATGGGCAACGCAGATTTATAGAGTGCTAAATCAGAAACAGCCAGAGTATCTAAGTGATAAATTGGAAGTGAAAACGCATGTTCATAATTTGCGAAATATAAATTTAAGAAATTTTGTTTTTCCCAAACTCAAAAATACATATAGTAATCTGCGTTTCCCAGTTATTGTAGATAGAATATGGAACATGTTAAAATCAGTAATAAATAAACAATTTGAAGATGTGAAATCATTCTCAATAAGTCTAAAGTTAGAATTAAGAACTAGGTGTGAATGTTATGGCTAGAAATGAGAAAACTTAAAATATATCTAGAATAGTGAAGTGCAATATATGTATCCTCGTTAATAGATGATTATGTGTGTTGTGATATGATTTTTGTACTAATTTATTTGTATTGTCAAATGAATGGATTGTCTAGTCTACTTTGTTGTCTTATGTTATAACTATACCTGCATTCAATTGCTTAATTTTATACAACAGGAGCAGCTTGCAAATAGGACTATGTCCTAATGATGTAAAATTGTCAACAACTTTCCTGTATAAAAATAAAGGTTTTTACTACTTACTACTACCCTAGAAGAGCTGCAGCAGATTCATCGACTCCAAGAACCTTCCTAATAGTGTGCACAGGAACTGGGGACAGAGATCGGGCTCCTGCAATTGCCCGGCGCCGTAGGGTCCTGAAATATGTCGAAGATGAAGTCATGCTGATTCCGGACCTCTCATTCAGCACCCGCTAACGTTGCAAGGCCTTCAATGGGCTGAGGAGCCAGCTGCGTCACCTTAAAGTGCAGCACCGGCTACTTCTCCCGGCTAAACTTCGGTTAATGTGGAATGGGCAGCAGTATTTATTCAATGAACCACAGGACGCTGGCAAGATGTCCCAGAAAACTGAATTGGAGCTGGAGAGGGTAGAAGAAGAAGGAACCTCATCTGACGGTGACTGATCATCTGGGGTATCCGGGTAAAGTAGACTCATGCTGTGGGGACTGGGCCTGTGGTAGTTAATGGCCCATTTTTAGAACTGAGAGCATCATGTATAGACTGTTTATTTTGGACTGTAATCCGGATCCCACTTTGTGATAAATGTAACTGTTAAGCCAATTTTGATTCATTTTACTATTTAACATGACGCCACTGGTCTTTACTCCTCTGGGAAAAATATATGTGGGGCCATTATTACAGCAGGTTAAGTTCAGTTCCACTTGTGTTTGTAATACGTTATAAGAAAATGAGGGAGTTGTTATATCTAGTTCTTCTATTGCTGTTCTTTCATGTTGGGGGTAAAAGGAGCCACTTGAGGGTTTAAACACATATTTTACTTAACTCCTGTTCAATGCTGCTGGTGCTTTATAATGATTCCAGATCTGTCTAGTAAATGGGAAATTAATATTTAATTTCTATGGGAGTTTTGGGTATAATATTGGAATGTATATATAAGTAGACTGAATTGGGGGAATCAGTAAGACTTTATAGTCGCTTTGGTAATAGGGAAAACCTATTTGCTCAATCTGTTAAGATTCCCTGTTGGTCTTCCTAGCTGCATGCGATGGGTGAAATTATTCAGTATATGTTTTAATTTTGGAATTCCCCCCCAAGTTGTACCACAAAAGGGGGTGTTGTACACAAGATCTTTATAAGAATATATTGTCTGTACTGTAAACTTTTATGCTATCCTCCTATGTACAATTTTGCTTTGTAAGTTTTACTTGCAAAATCAATCGATCAATAAATAAATAAATAAATAAATACAAAAAAGGGAGCAGATAGAGACCAGATCAAGTACAAATCCTTGTTCATTCAGAACATGTTTCCGGCAGTACGTGACAAGGTGGAACCTGCGTTTTTCCGCAGAACTGACAAGTTCATAGACATCCTCTTGAGAACGGAACAAGTTTACCAGTTCTACCTCCAAGACCTTAATTCTGGCTCAAAAGCCAAGGTGGCTGCAGTACAACCTGTCAGCGAGCTCACAACCCACTACACAGTGGAAGGCAAGGCCCAGGATGGTAAGGCCGCACCCCCCAATGACAAACAACCTTATCAGAGGAGGGGGGGATCGCAACAAGAACAGGAACAGACAAAAGAACTGGAACAATCCTAACCAAAATGGCAATCAGGACAATTGGAATTACCAATCAGGCCCTTCCTACAATCAGGTAGTGGAGGAAAATAAAAACCTCTGAAAGATTATTAGGAAAGTCCAGTTAGTGGCTGAGTCCATCCCAAAACAAGCCGTATCAGTACTTGCACCTGCAGCCTTGCCTCCATCAGGCCAAGGGGACAACGGAACCTCTTCTGTCTAGGCCGCAACAGACCCGAACTCCAGTCCCCTGTCTGTTGCTGCTACTACTACCCAAGAGAACCTGTATCCTATTCAGGACCTGGAAGAGGCCCAGCAGGACCACAAAGACCTACAGTTTCAGGAAGCACCTGACGATGCCATTAACAATGATAGTTCAGATTGACTATTACAGGCCCCAGTCCATATTGCAAACAATATCACCATTGATACAAATCGATGGCCTTGTACCAAGGCCATGGTCAGGAGCCACCAGCTCTTTGTACTTCTAGATGGCACGGGGGTCAAAATATCGCACGGCAGAATGCTGTGCATCTTATCATTACACGCGATTCAGTTTATTTTATTTTCTGAGCCACACACCCCCATTATGGGGCTGCACCCCGGACCCCTCAATTAGAGTCTAACTCTGTGGAGGGGTCCAACATGGAGTGCGCACAGGTCCAGGTTTCGCCATAATGCCGTACGCTATTAAGTGTACGACATTATGACCTGGTACACTTCTAGATAGAAGCACAACCATGTCTGTACTACATGAGGAGGACCCATCCTTTTCTTCCTGGTCCACCAGATGGAGGATCAATATTCAAGGTGTAGATGGCACTACACTACTCACCTATCATTCCATTGTACTTCCTGTGGTGTTGGGGACCCTTACCACAGATTTCACTTTTGACCTCTTGGTATTACTTCATCATCCCAGCATCCTAGAAATTGACTTCCTAGCACTACACAGCTGTGCAGTAGACCTAGTCAATTGGCTTTTAATCCAAATCAAAGGAAAATACCCTGCTGTCATGATTCCTGAGTCTCATCTGCCATCTCAGCCAACAACAAGGAATATGAAGTCATAGCTCTGTTTCAAACCCGTGAGTTTTTCAAGGAACTAGTACCCATTTTGCAGAAGCACCCAGACATTTTTAGCAAAACACAAACATAACTGTGGGAGAATGCAAACCAGCATTTAAGTCCCAGACCCTGAGCCTATCAGGCAAAGACAGCATCTTTTTCCTGCAGAAGCCTTACCATCACTCAGAGAAGCCATTCAGTCACTCCTTCAGTAAGGTGTTATCAGGCCGTGTGTCTCAAAACACAGCTTTCCAATCTGGCCTGGGAAGAAACCCAATAACTCTTGAAGACTCACTATTGATTATAGGAAACTTATTCAAGTCACTCCTAGCTGCTCCCCTACAGTAGCATCAGCACCAGATGTGCTCAAATTGCTAACCCCAGACCATACCTGGTTTAGCATCCTTGACATCTCCAATGGGTTTTGGTCACTTTCTCTTGACCAAGAAAGTCAATATAAGTTTGCTTTCATCTTTGAGGGTCATCAGTACACAGGGACCTGCCTCCCACAGGGCTTTCACAACAGCCCCTCCCTTTTCCATCTACACATGATAGATGCCTTGCAGGGTTTCTCTACCCCTCAGTGCCTTCTGCAATATGTGGATGACTTACTTTTAGCCACCACCACTAAGGAGGAGCACTTTGACCTCCTTGATGAACTAGTAACTCTCTTGCAGAGAGAAGGCCTCAAATGCAACCATGTAAAGGCACAACTTTGCAACAAAGAGGTTATCTTCCTTGGTCTGTGCATTACCGAACAAGGCAGAAGCCTGGCCTGGAACAAGATCCAAGGCCTACAAGATTTTGCACTACCAACAAGTGTGGCCACACTCAGATGTTTCCTGGGAATTATCGACTATTCCAGGGATTTCATCTGTGACTTTGCACAAAAGGCCACCCCTCTGTACGAGCTTCTCACAAAGGATATCCCATAGACTTGGGGTCCTGTTCGCACCAATGCAGTGACCCTGCTGAAACAGTCTTTGGCCTCTGCTCCAGCTTTGGTCAATCCAAATCCAGCATTACCTTTCCATCTGGAAACTGCTACCTCTGACATTGCCATGTCAGCAGTGCTGGCCCAAAAGGTTAACGGGACTCTTAGGCCCATTGCCTATGCTTCCCAGATGTTCTCACCAGTAGAACCAAAGTACAACCTTTGTGAAAGAAGCCTTCTGGCTACCTAGTTGGCTGAGAAGCATTTTCTGTACATTATAGGATACTCATCCATTGTGTTACACACAAATCACATCCCCACCAATTTTTTGTTATCAGACAGAGTGAAGGATGGTTCTGTGTCAAATACCAGACAAACACACTGATCTCTTCTGTTACAGGATCATGATATCCGGGTCCACACTGCCAAAATGCCTTCAGTTCTGGCCCATGGTCTCCTGTATGCAGGGACCCTACATGATTGCGGACTCTAGCCTCCTGATTTGCCTGATCCAGGCCCCTTTCTTCCCACCACCCCACGACTCCTGGCTGACACTTCCCTGTGTCACATTTTTACTGATGGCTCTGCTTCATATTACCAAGGAGAACAAGTGGCTGGATTAGGAGTGCTGATCCAATATCCCAACGGTAGCACTGTACATGCCTCCAAACGCTGCACTGTTACATCCTCCCACTATGCTGAATTGGCAGCTGTGGCCTGTGCCCTCAAACTTGTACACCAATGTACAGCTGATACCATCATTTTCACAGACTGTAACTGGGTCTGTTGTTCTTTGACAGAAATTTTACTCTTCTGGCAGAAAAACTCCTTCACCTCTTCTGATGGCACCTCAGTCAAATACAAAGATCTCTTTGTGTATATTGATACACTCGCTCAGCAGTTTAAAAACAAACTGTACCTTCACAAGGTAAAGGCTCACTCAAAGTCTGACCCATACCATGTCTTCAATGATCGAGCCGACACCCTTGCCAAGGAGGGTAGTCGGGGGTGGGGAGACTTGGGACATGGTTTACCCAGTTGCTCTTGCAGCAATACACATGGCAGCCACAAAGAAAAAGGTTGAAACCTTTGTGCCATTGGATTTATCCACAGCACAAAAAACTGATCCACAGCTAAAGGAAGTGTTCGGATTCCTAGACAAAGGGACTGAACAAGAATTGCTGACCAACAACCCCTACAAGTGGCATACAGACAAACTTCATCTATCACATGACAACAAACTGTTATGGTACCAGCTTGATGACCTAAACTAGAGGTTGTGGGTGGTTTCTACATCGCTGCAATCTGAGTTTATTCATCAGGTTCATGACACCCTGACTGGTGGACATCAGGGGTGAACAACACAGTCAAAAGACTGAAAACTGTAGGTTGGTGGCCCGGTATCACCAAGGATGTCAAGCACTACATTAACAACTGTCTGATCTGTGCACAAAATAATCCATCCCCAACTGAAAGAAATGCAAAATTATTTCCCCAGGGACAATCTGGCCCTTGGCATGCAATTCAAATTGATTTAATTGGACCATTGACTAACACCAACAAAAAAACAAATATGCCCTTGTGGTACTGACCAATTCTCAAAATGGGTTGCATCTTTTTCTATCCACCAAAGCACAGCTAAGGCAACTGCGAAAACCTTGGTAGGACAATTGTTTTCCAGGTGGGGCCTACCCCTCAAGATAGACTCTGATCAAGGAACCAGCTTAACAGTGAGTTGATGCAAGAAACACTCGAACTTCTTGGGGTACACCGGATGTTTCACATTCCCTACCACCCACAATCTTCAGGTCAGGTAGAAAGAGCCAACAGAGGGATAAAACGTATGTATCCAAATTCATAGAGGATAATCTCAAGGACTGGGATTCCCTTTTGCTTTTACTTCTTATAGCAAATAGGGTTCTCCTGCAGCCACTACCCAGTGTTCACCCTTTGAGGTTATGACTGGAAGAACCATGAGATTACCTGAGTACCTGCTGATTGATCTGAACACACCCACTGCAGACAGCGTGTTCATGGACACATATGTCATTAAACTCAGGGATGACATTGTCAAGACCCTCTTGTATGCAGCACACCACATGGGTAAAGTCCAACAACAATCTAAGCTTTACTTTGACAAACATGCACAAGAAGTGGACTGGTAAGTTGGAGATCAGGTAAAGGTACTCAAATTTGCACACACTACACTTTCCTTCACCAATAAATGGGAAGGACCCTACTTCATCATTAACAAACTCAGTCCAACCATCTACCAACTTAGACTCATTCAGATGAAGAAACCCACCGATAATTGGCTACATGCTAATCAGCTCAAATTGTATAAAGGGGAATAATTACTTTTCCTAACCCCATTGGAAGGAATAGTACTTACTGACCTTTTCTTTCTTCCTTTCAGGTACCTGCAAGATGGCTATCTTGCTTCTCTTCCTCCTTGCAGTAATACTTCCCATTGTCCATTCCAAGGATATGAGCACAATATCCAACATCAACCGTCTAAGGTGACTCCTTCCACTTCTCTAACCTGCAGAAGAACAATACCTAACCCCATGCAACAAACCCACCACTATCCCAGAAGGAGTCAGCATAGCTGTTCCCCAGCAGATTAATCACTGTTCAAAAAGGCACAGATGCCTACCTGAATACCATGGTTGTGGCACCAGACAAATCATCACTCCAAATTGAATGGCAGACTGACAGTAATGGACAACACATGCCAGTTGCCTGCCTTTTCAAAGGCACTTTCCAAGGCTGGCCTAATAACAGAATTGCCCCAAATGGCACAGTGTCTAGTCGACAGGCTAATTACAGACATACGGGTTTATACAACCTTACTGCTTTGATTAATCCCACCTTTTGTGATAACTGTCCAGAAGACTCTGCTAGAGACTTTTGCACATAACACTACATGCTACAGCTGCCATGTTTTTATCAGTAGTTCCCCCTGCTGAAGCAGAGCTCACTGACTGCCCCATACAGGAATCAGGACCAGTTAGTGGACTGGCTGCCACATCCCTTCCAGGCACACTTGTTAACAATGTGCAGTTCATGCACATCTCTGTTATCTTTAACCTTACACATTGGAACATGGCTGAATTTGGCATGTACTCAAAAACAAACACGTCTAAGTTTCATAGTACCATATTACTAGACATTCGTGCAGCATACCAGACATGTACGCAGTAGCTGGGCCACATACTACTGAACAATTAGGTGCATTTTGACCAAGATCAGACCCTGACACTAAGAATAAGAAGTGCAGTAGGTGTGCCACTGCTGACATCACAGGCACCACTGGCACCGTATCTGGACTCTTCGGAACCGGGATATCCATCTGGTACAGGGCAAATATTCCTGCCATTAAAAGCCAAACCATAAAATTCCAGACTGGCATGAGGAATGATGTTCTACCCCCTTTATTGCATGGTGTAGATGGGTTTAGTCAGGAAGAGAGAGATATACCATGTATAACATGCACGATATTGCCAAAAGTTTCAATGACACTTGAAATAAAATCAATGAACTTGTGTTCCAGAATACAGTAACAAGGAGGCAGACAAGCAATATATTACCAGGGAACTTTTATGTTCTGCCTATGGCTTTTATGTAATAACTACTATGAACAATCTCTTCCGGGATTTGGAATCAGGACGCATTCCAGATATTATCCATGACAGGAGATTAGCCAAATGGTATTGTCCTCACTGTAGATCTGTTTCATGTATTACATTATGCATGTCTAGGTCTGTTTCCATACCATTATCAACTGCTAGAAACCTAGGCTATGTCACATGTCATCCCAACCAGGGCCCATGTTATTCCACTCATCAATGTACTAATCATGACACCATGTTTGTCACCTTCACTGTTTCACTGCCACATTTTGATCCACAAACTGCCATTTTCAATAAGTTAGCTTCCATCCACTCCATAGGACATCTCAATGATGACATCTTCAGGGAGAGAATCAACCTCCCACCTCTACTGGTCTTTCATCCCACCCTGGAAACTTGGGTGCACCTCATACTGACTGTTGTACCAAAAAAGGTTACCACTATCTGTCTCGCTGTGATGTATTCAACATCATCAAGCTTGTCTGCAGTTACTCACCAGAAAGCATTGGTTGGTCCTTTACTTTGAACTCTGACCTTTCTTTGAATGGAGCTTTTAACCCTAGGGCAACAACATCTACCTCTTCACCAGTTGGCAACACTGGGCATCTCTACAAGGACTACACAGAGGAAGTTCATCGCTTCACTACCAGGCTAACAAATCAGTCTTTCACCTGTCCTATTTAACTGCATAAATGGTGGATCCCAACAGTGAAAGTGTCATATAATTCTGATGGACAATATTGTGTTGTTACTAATCATAACTCTTTTGCCTTCGGTTCAAAAACATGTGACATCTTACAACCTCATTTTTGTTTTATTCCTCATCAATACCATTATTGATCATACTGTTATTAATCCTGTCCCCATCCCAGAACCAGATATCACTGATACCAAGCCTGAATATTTGCTTGCACTTTCTCAGTATTTACCCATCTTTAACGTCCACATTGACCCCCTTAAACTTGGCTCTTAAGACACTTTTAGATAGAATGGACACCCATCTCATCTACATCAACAATAACATCTCCAAAGCTGGAGATGCTCTCAGTATTCTTATCCACGATGGTGATTTAAGCACTGTACTCTCCAATGCCTGGCCAGAATTAACTTTCAAAGGTTTTGTGATTATACAAATATTTTTGATATTTTTCATGATACTAACCCTATGCTGTCTGAGGCATACTCTAAAACAACACTGTGAACAACTACAATTCCTTTACAAGGCTCATGCCTCAGGTCTTTAAATGATGCTATACCCACAACTTACCCATTAGTGTTGCCTTTTCAGTACAGCAACAAGGGGAGGAATGTTACACTCGTTTCCTGGGTCCATGTCACTGCAGCGACAGGAAATTCACTGACCATCACTACAGTAACAGCACAACGCCACCAACTGGCATTGTGCCGTCATGGTGCAAAAGTGTGTTTTTACCTGTTTGCAGATGACACCAAGATCTGGTTCTCCGAGGCAGAGTTGGTTCGAGGAAGGGGTGAACTCCCCAGAGACAGCAGCTTCGGGAAACCAGCAGACCATCACAGCAAACTGTTGATTTTATTGCTGTGATGGTCTTCACTGTGTTCCCATCACTGTGGGAATAGTATATCTCAGTTCCCTAACCTATATTGGAAGCCCCATGGTACACCACTGACAGCATCTACAGTATTATCCAATCGCAGCTCCAGTGAGCCATAATCAGTACTAACCTATTAGGGCACAGGTACCTACCCATTTAAAATCGCCCTTTTAAACACCCGCTCCTGTAATTGTCACTAACCAGTGCTCGCATGCCCGCCAGTGCACTCAGTTCTCGACAATGTCCTCCGGACTGCCTCCACACACACACACACACACACACTCCTCCTCCCCACTGGCTCCTCTATCCCTTCCCCTGCTAGACATCTGTATATCTGGGGTGTCCTATACTGATTCATATGAAACTATGTATATAGATTGTACACAAATATATGTAACTCTGTCTGTCTGCATTCTGTAACCTTGTATTCACTGTTTTGCCCTCTCTGTGACAAGGTACCTTTGTAAATGAGTCTCTGGCTCAAAGGTTGTAAATCCAATTGTATAATTAAATAAAACCATATAAGAGTGAGGTATTCGGGACAATATAATGATTATTGTCATGATTATATGTAATGCACCAATAGTCTTTGTATAACACTATGTGAGCTATCTTTTGAGAAGTCGTACTATATTACACAGATTGCACTGCCGTCATACAGATTTATATAACACCACATGTATTTGTCTCATCTCTCTGTAATTTGTGAGACTCCTTTGTATTCACACTTTTTAGCTGGCTTTACAAAAATTGTATATCTTTCACACTGTGGAGCCACCTAACTTTTGACCATTAGGGTCTATTTTGTATATCTAATACACACACGAAGGCAAAGTAACTATGGTGATTATTTTACTATATAAGCTACTGCACAATTTATTTTCTCTGAAACCGTCTTCATATCCTGGAGTATAGGGGAATTTTGGCTCCCAGTGTCTACGTTGGTAAGGCTCTGATTAGGGCATATGTCTACTTTTGTGTAATAAACAAGTTTATTACCACTTATGCCATTTGTTTGTTGTCTCTTCTGTTGGTTTATTACCACCAAGAACCTGAGAGGTGATTTCCCTTTACACAATGGCATCATTGCCTCCCACCTTCTTCTAGTGACACCTCTGCCTATGCACCTCAACATGCCACTGGCCCTCCCTGCAGCCTTAGTATGCTGCTTAGACACCTTTAGGTCATCTGAAATGATAACTCCCAGGTCCCTTTCTTCCTTGGTGATTATCAGTGACTCCCCCATCCTGTAACTCTTCCCAGGGTTCCCTCATCCTAGGTGCATTATTTTGCACTTCTTGGAATTGAACCTCAGTTGCCACACCTCAGACCATTTATCAAGCTTTTCCAGGTCCCTCCTCATTGTTTACACCACTTCTGGAGTAGCCACCCTCTTGCAGATCTTGGTGTCATCTGCAAATAGGTAAAGCTTTCCCTCCAACCCTTCTGCAATGTCACTAATGAAGACATTAAACAGGAGTGGCCCAAGGACCGATCCCTGAGGTACCCCACTGGTCACCCCCCTCTCCCCAGATTGGATCCCATTTACCACCACCCTCTGCCACCTGTCCATTAGCCAGTTCCTAACCCAGTTTATCACCTTATGCCCCATGCCCAGACTACCCATCTTGTTAACCAGCCTTTAAGGTGGGACGGTGCCAAAGGCTTTGCTGAAATTGAGGTAGGTGATGCCCCACCCCCCCGGTTTACTTCCTTTGTCACCCAGACCAAAAAATCTATCACCAGTGCCTTCTGTGTTCTATCAGTAAGTTAACTACTAAACCAAGTCAGGGCCCTACCTCAATATAAATTGATGTGAAAAACTGAATTTTCTATTATTTTCTTAATGACAACAGTCTTTAAAGTTCATTGCCTGGAACAAGTCATGTGGGGCCACTTATTCAAAGGTTAATGCCTTCACTTACCTTAGTTTGTACTAGCACTGTGGGTGAGGCCATATTCAGAAGCCCTCAGAGTGCTTCCCAAACCTGGCAGCACCAAGGCGCTAACTACACCACTATGCTTATGCAAATGAGGGCCCCCTCATCATACCAGTGCAGCGGTAAATTCAAAGGATTTGCATCAGTGGTAAACATCCCCAAAGTATTGCTATTTACTACTGCTGAAAACCACGTCTTAACCAAGTGTTAATTATTCTGTATGCAAAGTGGATTTCGGGTTGCCAAGTTTTTATGTTATACTTATTGGGTCAACCATTAACACCACTGGGGAGACAACAGTAGTCTTCAATCTCAGTCATAGAATTCTTACACCACAGGAAGAACTACTTTTGAAGAAAGGTTTTTCTTTCTCACCTACTAATAGATTAGATCCCTTTTGACTTAATATAGATTTACAAAACTTTTATACTAAATTACGTTTAACGGACTGGTTCTCTCAAAGACCACTAGAACCTATAACCAAAAAACAAGTACTAAAGCAGAAATTAGGTGTAAAATCAACTTTTAACCCACCTAGAGGCACTGACACAGTTGAAACTTATGAAAAAGTCATAGATAAACAAATAAATGATTTATGTAAAAATGAGTTCTTACAACCATGTAGGAATAATTTAAGTAAAAAAGAACAAGAACTATTATTGAACTTAGAACAACATGAGAACATCATCATAAAACCAGCTGATAAGGGAGGAAGAATAGTAGTGTGGGATAAGAATGACTATTGTATGGAATGTAAAAGACAATTAGAAGATATAGAACGATATAAAAAAATTGACAGAGATCCTACAACTGAGATAGTACAAGATACTAAATTTGGGAAGGCCACTTTGAGAAAGCTAGCTTGTTTATATACTTTAAAGGCTTTAGCTTTTACCTCGTCAATCAAAGAATTGGAATCTTTGTGAATTTTTGTATAGTTTCAATACTGAGCACCTCACAAGGATGCATTTTTCACTGCCATGGGTGTGAGAATATGAGTTGTTTTCTGAGCCAAAAATAATAAGATTTGAAAGAATGAACAACACAGTATGGGCCTGATGAAGTGGAGTTACCACAAAACTGTTGCCCTATTTTTGTGAGAAGAAAAATAATAAAAAAAGCAAGACATTTTAAAAAAAAGTGGTGTTCATCAGTTTCTTTGTTTTGTTTAACCAAGTGTTAAGCTCACCCCCAAAGACAGGGTGGCTGTACTGCAGCCACCTGCCCCTGTGCCAAGCTGCCACCAACCCCCTGATCACCTGGTTCTCATGATTATGCATTTCCTAGTGGTCTAGAGTGATTGGGGGTGGGGGGACCACTAGACCACCAGACAATTTGGAATAATTTAAAACTGAGTGATTGAAGGAAGGATGGGAACCACTAGCTGAACAGAGAATACACATTAATTTTGGGGGTAGGTGGGAGCCAGGAAACACTTCACCACCAGGGAAAACAGAATAATTTCAAGCAGGCGATTGGAGGGGTATGGAGGCCACTAGACAATCAGGGAATACGGAATACTATAATTTCAAGTGGGCATTTGAGGGGTGGGGGAACAACTAGACTATGAGGGAATACAGCATCAGGTAAACTGGGTGTTTGGGGGTGGGAGGAACCACTATCCCACCAGGGATTGCTTTTTACTGTAAAAGGAGCACTAAGGGGCTGACGCACCACATGCAAATGAGCCCATGATGGGCACACAGCGATAGCCCCTTAGTGCCATGCATGACCAGTGAGCTCATTTGTATGCTCGGGTTGAATATGGCCCACAGGAGACCTGGCACTGTCCCATTTCAAGCAGCGCTACCTCCTGTGGATCATGTGCAGCCCTGGTCCATGTCAGCTTGGGACAGATCCACTAGGCCACAAGACAAAATGGCCCGATATTCAGTCAGAGAGCACCTCCCCGTTGGTGAGTGCTAGCCATCTAGATATCACTCAGAGTCAGTCAAGCACAATTGCAAGTGCAGAGCAAATTGCTGTGCTGCGATTGTGCCCAGCTCTGAATATGGGGCTCTTGGAGTTTTCATTATGTCATGGTTTGTGCACGGAATACTAAGTGCAAGCTGTTGACCTATCAGAGCAGTGCTCAAAGTTCTGTACATTAACTGTGACATAGTTAAAACTCAACATTCCTGGTTCCATAAAAAGAACTATACAGAAGGTTGCCTCTAACAACAAAACAATACAAAATACTTTTTTATTCATCAGCTTTTATTCAGATACAGGTAAATATGGCTCATTTGGGGGTATGAATATATTCTCTAATATTAGAAACATAATACAAAGCTATACATTAGAAATAATTCCCTAGCCTCTTAAATCAGTTGGAGAGCAGCTTGAGCAATGGTTAATTACATCATAATGTCCTTGCACAGGACTAGACCCAGCCAGTCAACTCAAACAGAGATGGGGCATTTCCAGAAACAGAGCTAATTGAAGAGATTAAATTAAATATGTAAATGTGATATAAATGGAATATGTAACAACCTGGCAGAAAATATAGAAATCATTACCATTCTTGAGGGGGTGCAACTTTCATAACTCACTAGCAACCTTGCCTTGAGTTATGGTCCACCTCCACCCCCATAATTTGCAGGAACTGAGTGCTACAGTCTTTTAAAAAACAATTGCAAAACTGCTGGATATTATCAGGATTTGCATAGTCTGGTTCAGTGACGTAGCTACAAGGGTGCAGGGTGTGCAGTCGCACCCGGGCCCATGAGGTTTGAGGGTCCCAAATCATAATGTTGATGTCTATTCAAAACCAGGGGGCCCTATCACATACCCTTGCACCCAGGCCCTCTGGGAATCTGCTATGCTACTGGTCTGGTTCTTCAATCATTGTTTACATGAAGTAACTGAGTGCTCCTCTGTCTGCTCCATAGAAGTTGTTTTGTTGAACAAGGCTGCCAACATCATGTCTTTCCGAGGCTATGGACTCATTTTCCAAACATGCTTAGTGCTTGCTTGGAAACTGGAGGCTGTGTGGTGCCTGTGTTTTACAGATGATGACGGTCCCACATTATATGGAATTGTCTAATGTACATCATAAATGCAGACAAAGCTAGACTGTTGTCACTCCTGTTGCTGTGCTGCGCATTCTGATTTGCTGGATGTAATTGTGGGTCATTTTGAATGTAGGTAAACAGCTGGTTTCTCCACAGTATAGCAGTGCTCAGTCAAAAAAACATCAGGAAAACCAAAAAAGACTGGCCCTGGTTACAATGATATTAACGTTGCTGTGTGAGAAAGTAGCAGCAAAGTGCGCTACATGAAGTGCATAGTCAGAACAAGGCACATACACTCTAGTATCAGCAGCAGCAAAGTCAGGATGTTAAACTACAGAACTCCTGAACGGTTTTACTCCGTGGCTTTGTCGGGGGGGGGGAGGGGTCTGGGGTTCCATAGTTTAAAGTCCCAACTTTGCTGCTGCTACTACTAGCATAGTAGCATGAGTGTGACTTGTTCTGACTATGTACTTTATAAAATGTGCTTTGCAGCTATTTTTTTGCACAATAAAGCTAATATAACTGTCTTTTTGGTTTTTTCACTTTTGAATGTAGCAGATGAAAAGTACTGTCCACTAGCTGATAGTAGACAGAAATAACCCAGGGAAAGTTCCATAATAAGTTGAAGAAGAGTGCATTTTAAGACATATATATAGGGGATACACACTGGCCTTACTCAAAATATGCAATTTATCTTCATGAGTGGCAGAGCCATGAGTGAGTTAATACAGTCCTGCTCCATCACAAATGGAAATAAGTTGTATGTTTCACATAAGGCCATTGTGTATTTGATTTGTGCAACATCTTTTTATAAGTTATGTCATTTAAAATCAGCTATTTGTGTTGCTCTTTGTATTCAGCTGCTAGCTTCAGAGCAGGACAAGGCTATTGTGATGTCATCAGAATTGTGAAAGTTGCTCTCTGATTGGTCCCTAGGTTAAGGATAGTCATTGTCATGGCTGCTGATGTTCACACACATATGTGTCTATTGTTGTTGTTTTGTTTTTACAGTTGTTATGAAAGCTTTTAAAAACAACAGAAACTAATATTTTAAAGAAGTTCAGCAACACCCAGTCATGCTAACACACACACACACACAGCAGAAGGGTAAGGAGGGATCTGATTGCATTAATCAGGCAAGGTTCCTTGATTTGCTGCTGCTGCTGCAGCTGCTGCTGCTGCTATAACTGTAATCAGGCAGCCCTGAACGTTTACTTACTTGGCACAAAATGAAAAACTGTGTGCCAGTTGAGGCCATCCAAGAAACATAGATGTTGATGGCAGATAAAGACCGCAAGGCCCATCCAGTCTGACCATTTCTTTTTCTACCTTACGAATGTGCCATCGGCCTTTGCTCTGTCAATGGCCTATCTATTCATACTCATCTGTATTGCTCCCATATGCCTATCCCATGCCTGTTTGAAGCCCTGCACTGTATTCATATCTACCACTTCCTGGGGCAGGCTGTTCCATGCATCCACCACCCTTTCTGTGAAAAATATCTTCCTCACATTACACCTTAATCGGCCTCCCTCTAATCGCATGCTGTGTCCTCTTGTCCTACTATTTTTCTTATATTGAAACATGTTAGACTCTTTCACCTTGTTAATGCCCTTAAGGTGCTTGAATGTTTTGATCATATCACCTCTCTAGTTCCTTTGCTCTAGGGTATACATATTGAGCTTCCTTAATCTGTCCTCATATGTTTTCTGATGCAGTCCCTGCACCATTTTGGTTGCCCTTCTCTGGACTGCCTCAATTTGCTTAATGTCCTTGGGAAGGTGTGGCCTCCAGTACTGCACGCAGTACTCCAGATGGGGCCTAACCAATGTCTTGTAATGAGGGATTATTACCTCCCTCCTATGACTTGTGATACCCCTACTAATACACCCCAACATCCCCCTAGCCTTACCTACTGATTTAGTGGTCTGCTTGGATGATTTCAGTTCATCTGTGATGATGATGATGCCCAAGTCTCTTTCTTCACTTGTGACTGCCAGCAACTCCCCTCCCAGCCTATAGGTGGCTTCAGGGTTTCTCTTTCCTATGTGCATGATCTTGCACTTCTTTGCATTAAACCCCAGTTGCCACTCTTCTGACCATTTTGCCAGTTTATCCAGATCTTTTCTTATTCTGCCCACCCCATCTGGATCATCTACTCTGTTGCAGATCTTGGTGTCATCTGCAAACAGACAAACCTTACCCTCCAGTCCATCTGCAATGTCACTGATGATGATATTGAAGAGGACTGGCCCCAGAGCTGATCCCAGAGGTACCCCACTTGTGACTTGCATCTCTTCTGACTGTATACCGTTTACCACCACTCTCTGTTTTCTGACCTCCAACCAATTTGCCACCCAGTTGACCAACTTATGACCCACCCTGAGCTTACCCAGCTTATTAGTCAATCTTCTATGTGGAGCAGTATCGAAAGCTTTTCTGAAGTCAAGGTAGGCAACATCAACTGCTCCCCCTTGGTCCACCACTCTGGTTACCCAGTCAAAGAAATCTGTGAGATTAGTTTGACAGGACCTTCCTGTTGTAATCCCATGCTGTCTTGGATCCTGTGCTCCTATGGATTCCAGGTGTTGCACTATCCTTTCCTTAAGGAGTGCCTCCATAGTCTTGCCCACTACTGAGGTAAGACTGACTGGTCTGTAGTTCCCTGCCTCCTCCTCCCTGCTACCACTCTTGTGGAGCGTGATCACCCATCTTCTGGGACCTCTCCTGTGCTCAGAGACTCACTAAACAGTTCTGATAATGGCTCTGCTAGTTCTACCCTTAGCTCCTTTAGTACCCTGGGATGTATGCCATCAGGTCCTATTGCCTAGTCCACCCTGAGCTTAGCGAACTCTTGTAGGACCCTTTCTTTTGTGAAGGGACTACTGCACACATCCATCTCCCCGTGTCCATGGTGCTGAGCTGTGGGCCCTGCCCTACCTTCTCTTCAGAAAATACTGGGAAGTATCTATTTAGGATAAATGCTTTTACATGGTCCTCCTTCTCACACGCCCCCTTAGCCCCTCTGATCTTAACAATATCCCGTCTGGACTTTCTCCTTTCACTAATGCATCTATAGAAAGTCTTGTCACCTTCTTGTACTGTTCATGCTAGTGTTTCCTCGGTTTGGGCCTTTGCCTGCCTTACTGCCTTCCCTGATTAGTTTAGGGAAGTTTGGTATGCCTCCCTATCTTCATCCTGCTGCTGGGCGGGCATGTTAAGTTGCATTTTTTTATAAAATGGTGCAGCTGTTATTCAATGCTTAAATGAAATTTGGACCATTGACATGTCACTCATTTTGGAAACATTTATATGTTGGCAAAAGCATTTAGATTACCTTCCCAAACCATATCCATGGTTAACGCTTGAAGAATTATTCCAGACCCGAAATGTCTTCCTACCTGTAGCCTCTGCTTTGTTTTTAGGACAACGTATATGAAGCCTTTTGATAAAGAAGATATAATGGTTTTCAATTGTTGGGTTTGACAGTTACTTGCTCCTGCAGCTCTTTAGGTCGTTATGTTAGGGAAGACATCCAGGCAGTTGGAAACTTATGTTGTTTACTTAGTTAAAATCGGATAACATACCCCTTGTCATTTTTGGGGAGACATCCAGGTAGCTGTTGACCAGTGTTGCTTAAGTTCAAAATGGGTAACTTGCCCCTTGCCATTTGTGGGAGACATCCAGGTAGTTGGAAACCAGTGTTGCTTAATAATACCAAAATAGATAATTTACCCCTTGCCATTTTGAAAAGAGCTCAAGGAAATTAGTTTTTAAACATGTGAAATAAGTTGAGTGCAAGTAAATAATCTCATGCCTTGCTTAATTCTCTCTGGTATGGTAGGTACAATATTGACTAATAATTGAAAGGTGCATGCCTGTAGTTGTATGTGGGAAGAGCTCCTCCCCCATAAACTACCGTCCCATTGCCATACTCTCTGTACTAAGCAAAATCCTTGAAAAACTAGTCTCCACCCAATCTATAGAGTACCTTCAAAAATACAACCTCCTGTCAAGCGCCCAACACGGATTTCGCAAAGGTCATTGTACCACTACTGCCCTACTAAAACTAACGAGTGACATCTATTCTTCCATGGACTTAGGTCTACTGACAGGTGCAGTTTTCATTGACCTAACTAAAGCTGTCGACCTGGTCAACCACACGCTTCTTCTTACGAAATTAGTCTTTTGGTTTCTCATCAGACATTGTCACATGGTTCAATAGCTATCTGACTGATAGACAACAAGCGGTGGTCTTCAACTCAGCCATCTCGGATCTTGCTCCAATCCACATTGGAGTACCTCAAGGCTCCATACTTGGCCCTCTGCTTTTCACAATGTTCATTAATGACATCCCTCTCTCTGCTCCTAACTGCTCATCTTTGCTCTACGCTGATGACTTGGTTATCTACCACAGTGCAAAAACTTCTGATATCCTAAATCATACCCTTGCCATGGACTATGCGAATATTCAAACCTGGCTCACTAATAGCAAACTTGTCCTCAACACTAGTAAATCCTACTCAATGTTATTTGCTCACCGGCAAGGCTCAAATCTAATCCTCCCCTTATTATCTCATGCATCGACAGCTCCCCACTGCCCTCTGCCAAATCTTTCAAATATCTTGGTGTTACCCTTGATGATTCTCTTAACCTCGACCAACACATCTCCACCATCTGTAAGTCGGTTAACGCCAAGTTAGGAAGCGCCTATCGCACTAGCTATACCTTCACTCCCCCAGCCAGGCTAGCAGTGGCTCAAGGATTCCTTCTGCCAGCCCTGGCATATGGCTCTGCAATCTATCTATCCGTAGCTAAATCCTCCATCCACAAATAGGACACCACTTACAATAATATCTGCCGCTATGCCTCTGCATCACTGCGTTTCAAGCACCACTGCCAACTCTATCAGGACCTAAAATGGCTTAGCCCCTCTGCCTATCGTCTCCAGACCTTTGGGTCACTAATAGACGGTGTTACTAGAACTGGCCTCCCCTATCCCTCTCCTCGGCACTGGAGCTACAACCTCTCACCTATGAGCTACGATCAAATGATAAAGCCCCCCTGCTTATACCAAGATGCAGAACTAACATGGGCACACGCGCTTTCTCTTATACAGCTCCTAAATACTGGAACTCTATACCTTCCTCTATCCCTCAAGCATCCACTCATGCTACCTTTAAAAAACTACACCGTGAACACCTACACACTCTAGACCCCTGCACATGCTTTAACCCACCTTGAACCTACACCCCCCTTCTTTACCTTCAGTTTATTTCACCTACCTGCTTACCTCTTCCCCTTCCCCTTCCTTTCCCACTTCCTCACCTATCCACTCTCTTACCCCTCCCTCTCCTCTCTCCCCACCTTCTTTTCCCTCTCTCCCCTGGCCAATTAACCTTATAGTTTGGCACTTATTGAATCTGTACTGCTCTACCTATCTCCTTTTAATGCATCTCCTGTGTTACCACACTCCAAACTATTATTTGTTCTCACAGTACTCTTACTTGCATTATTCTTTTATCAAAATGTGTGTATCAAACATTAAAGCATTGTTGTTTCTCACTCTGACTGTACTGCTGTCATGTGCTGTGTCACATGTATACTATTCTTTTGTCAAAGTACCTGTATCAAATATCCAAACACAGTTGTTTCTTCACTCTGATTGCATAGTTTCCATGTGCTGTGACACATGTGTATTGTTTTGTCTATAAATTGTCTTCTCCCGGGTCGTGCCTGAAAATAGGCATTGTTTTGCCTAGTGCACTCACCCGGTTACCAAAAGCAAAATAAATAAATAAATAAATACCCTACTTAAAACAACAGGCTAACCACAGTTCTGCTTAGAGCGAGTCACACTCACCCTCCTTCCTCCCCTGACACCTCCTCCTTCTCCAGCACTCTTATCCCACCAGGGGGTCTCTTACTACTGGACTAAGCATTCTTTTTTACGGAGGGACACAGAGTAAGGCCAAACCAATATCAAGTCATAACATTACTCATCAGCTCAAGCATCTAAGCACCTTGCATAGACTATCCAGCTCACTTGTACTATAATCGCTGACTGCATAACTATGTTCAAAGTACCTAAGCACTGATTTATTCAAACTGCTAATACCTGACAAGCATTGTCCTACTTACTGATCTGGCCTCTGTATCCAAGCACAACCTACATTATTCAGCTACAGTACGTAACATAAGTACTGAGCTCTGATCCACATACAGCTGATGCTGTTTGGCTGACGCATATTCAGCTTAGAATTTGCAGCCAGTCTATTTGTCTAGAATTAAGATAAATGTTTTCCTACAGCTGTAATGCATAAAGCTGAACATGCTTTTAAGAAATTGAACATATCCTGCATTTTATTCATTCCTGGCAGCCAGCTTTGTTTGAGCTCTACCGAATGATATTTTAATCTCAGGCAAGTACATGAATGCATTTGTGAAGGACTTTTACGAGCTAAAAAGCAGTGCATTTCTGAATGGTTCTATACTAAATGTTCATTTGTTTTACTGTACTGCAGGGGTTAAAAATAGAATCGGTCAGGTGCTATAAAAATATTTCTAGTGGTCACCAAAATGTATTTTAAAGGAGATGTACAGTCAAAAGTTACAGGGAATGTTTTGCAGTTTGTTTTGATTTGTCTGTGTGGTCCACATCTGTCCTTTCCTTTTGAGATTTTTTTCTAAATTTTCCTACGCATTGCAGACCATTGATTCAATGACTGCCGCTTACTGTTGTATCTGCATCAGCATTGTGCGGTTAATTGTTCTGGCCTCAAATAAATTACTTTCTAATCCAGTCTTTGTTTTCTAGGTGTGTGTCTAGTCTAGGCAGCAGGAGTGAATGTTTTAATTGGGAAGCTTTTATTTTAGTCAAACCACACACAGACATACAAAAGCACACAAATCATCCGTCCTTGGCCTGCTTCTCTTCTCCATCTTCTTCAACAACCTTCCCTCTGCCTGTTCATCTGTCTCCATCCACACGTACTTGGATGATATGATCCTGTTTGCTTCTGGGTCCTCTTCAGCTGAGCTAGCAGCCAGCTTCTAACTTGATTTTGACACTGTCCAGCATCGGTTCAGGCCAAATCAACTATCCCTAAACATGAAAAAAAGCATTTGTTATTGCCGAATGTTGGCTTGCTGGCATTGGCATTGGTAGTGCAGGAGTTAGACAGATGCATCATAGGAATGGCAGTGAAGTATTGAACTGATGCCAACCCACCCCCACCCTGCAGAGAGTGATAAGCATTAGTGTGTCCCTTTGGGTGTTTGGTAGTGCAGTGCGGGAAAACATGTCGGGCAGGATGTGAGAAATGACAGCTGCAAAGTTCATAAGGAGGTGGAAAAAAATGCCAGTGTAGAAAATGTGGCATGTAAATATACCAAATTTGCGAAGCTACTAGGGTGCGTGGGAAATATGCAATGCACGCCTGCAACACTGCCATTTTATGGGCGTTTGGCACCAATTTTTCAACATAGGCATTTTAGCACCTCTGCTCATGTGCAGTGTTACTGTTATTTCCTCAAAGTGTCCCAAGAAGTGATTTCGCACAGCGACCACGCTATTCTGCGCCGGAAGTGCGAAAACACATTTTGGGCATGATATGTCAAATGATGGCTATACTGTTCATCAAGAGGTGTGGAAAAATGGCAATGGTGAAAACCCAGACTGAAAATATCACAATGACACTGACGGCGATATGCGGTAATCTGCCAACGCATGCTCGTAACACAGTTATTTTATGGAATGTCATCACCAAATTTTCAACATAGGCATTTTAGGTCCTCTGCTCATGAACTGTGTCACTGTCATTTTCATAATCTGGCCCAAACACTGATTTCCCACAGCGACTATGCTATTGTGTGCCGGAAGTGCGGAAACACATTTCGGGCAGGATGTGGAAAATGACAGCTATACTGTTCACAAGGAGGTGTACAAAAATGACAATGCTGAAAATCCAGCAGTAAAATATTGTGAATGTGTGAAGTTACGAGCCTGCGTAGCAACTGCGCAATGCACGCTCGTAAAACAGGCATTTGTTGGATTTTTTTCCACCAAATTTGGAACTTAGGCTTTTTAAGAAGGCACCTCATGAACACCACCACTGTCATTTCGTTAATGGGCCCTGAAAGGTGATTTCACGCAGTGACTGCGAAATCATCTTTCAAGGCCGATAAATGCCATGACAGTGACAGAACTAATGAGGAGGGGCCCCAAAAACCCCATGTTGAAAATTTGGTGCAAAAAGTCCAAGAAATGCCTGAGATATGCAACAAAGTTGAAAAAACCCTATTCACTCCATTATACAGTTTACCGGCATTTCCTCAGTTCGCGGTCGGCTTTGAAGAGTGCAGACGTGTTCCCGGTCCACTGAAGATCGTCGCACTGGACTCCGGAGGTAAGTATGGGGTGGGGGGTGAGGGGAGGCAGGTGCGAGTGGGTGGTGGGTGCGCGGGGTGGGGGAGGCGGACTTAGATTATGAGGGCCCGCTTTTTCTAGGTACAGAAAACGCCACGGGACAGTTTTGGCACACTGGAGTGGGCTCCCAGCATGCCACCTAAGTGGGTTTGGGGTTAGTAGCCAACAGGGGATTGGGCACCCCCGCCGGCAAACAAAGGCACGGGACTATTTTGGCATGCTGGGGAGGGCTCCCAGCATGACACCTAAGTGAGTTTGGGGTCACTGGCAGCCAGGGGATTGGAGCACCCTCATTGGCACCTGTCTGAGGGTTATGCAGCTGGGATTGGGCACCCTCGCTGGCAAACAAAGTCGGGGAAGCGAGCTGGGGGATTGGGTACCCCTCGGGCATTCGCACAATAGTTGGGGGGTGATGCCGATGGGGGAGTGGGTTCCCCATTGGCATGTCACACAAGGAGGGGGGCGCGAGCTTCACCCGCCATTCGTCGGATTCGGCACCATGTTTATTGAAATGTTTCACTGGGAAAGGCACATCTGGGAGGCATGTCTTTATGCCGCTGCATGACGAGCCTGTCTCTGATTGCAGCGGCACTTTGTTTACAAGTTATGTCCACTTTACATAATGTTGGTGTCAGCACTAGCATGCTGGCTTATTGGGGAATGAGGGACGCACCTACTGATGCGTGCCCTGCATTCGCCCAACAGCAGCCGTGCCTCCAAATCTCCACTCTCCCAATATGTTGACCTGAGCTCAAGCGCGGCAAGCCAACATAAAAATGGTTTGTATGTCCTTTGGCACTAGTCAGCGGCTTTCAAGGATTCCATTCCTCCCATCCTTCCACACCCTAGATGGGGTCGCAGTTGATGACATGCCCTCATTCAAGTACCTGGGGGTCTGGCTTGACCAACATCTTGACTTTTCGCAGCATGTACATGCCATTCATAAAACAATACACCCCAAGCTTGGCACCTTACATAGGAACAAAATCTGCATCCCACCCACTACCTGCCCGCTGAGACATCATAGCTAAAATGATCCTCCCCATCATTGATTATGGTGATATTGTTTATGGTGCTGCCCCAAAGTCCAGCCTGGCCAGACTGGACCCTCTCTCTCACTCCTTCTGCCATTTTGCCTTGGACTGCCCACCCCACACTCACCACTGCTCGTTGTACTCTGCCCTCTCCCTCCCCTCCCTGAAAGATCATCACCTAATCCTCTGTACTTCTTTCATTTCCTAAATTCTGGTTGGCTTCTCCCCCACGTCACCCACCTCAGCTCCGTACTATCCCCTTTGACCCACCTCCTCCTACTACTACCCCATAACTCAGGCTACTATTCTCTTGTGCTTCCCTTTCGTAAATCCCTTGCTGGTCAGGCTGCCTTCTCTTTCTGCTTTTCTAAACTTTGGAATTCTCTCCCACTAACCATCCTCTCTGCATCTTCTAAACTCTCTTTCTTCTCTTTATTCCATGTCCACACCTCTCCCTCCTGTAAATTTTATTTATGTATTTATTTAGTTTTTGTTGACTGGGTAAGTGCACTAGACAAATCCTGCCTATTTTCAGGCACGACCCGGGGAAGGGGAATACAGATGAACGCCAACTGACCTTGAACCAGATGAAGCTGTTGGTGGTATTTTTAGTGAATGAGGGAAATTTGGCCAGGACACAGGGGAAATTCCCCTACTCTGCTGGCACTCTGTGGCCAGCAGAGGGCTAGCAGCATGTCTTGCTGGGTCAGTTGAGGTCTGCTGCGGGAGAGGATGGACGGTGGAGCGGAGGAAGGCCAGGATACTGCTCGGATGGTGGAACAGAGTGAGAAGGAAGTACAGGTGCAGCCTGTACTGGTCCTGATGGGAATTACTACTGTGGATACTGAGGTTACCGATTTGGAGGATGTGATAGTTGACCATGAGATAACGCTACACACTACTGAGAATAAGAGTCCTCACCTGCTTCAGAGGGCTACCGAGAAACTGGCAGCTTTGTGGCAGGAACAGGCACGGGTCTGGGAGGAGATTTTGATGTTGGAGTCTGTAACGGCTGCTGTTTATCCCGTTCACGAGGTGGGCGGTGTGGAGACGCCGAAGAGGAAAATTTCCATAGCAGAAGAGAATGGAACACTGTTTGGCTCAGGAATCAGTGGGGAACAAGGTGAACCGTCAGTTTTTGTGGATGGAGTTGATGTGCCTGCAGCAGTTCCTGGTTTGGGGACAGAACGTTGCATGATGCGTTTTGGAACCGACAGAGAGTCTGGGAACGCCGGTGTAGTTGCTACAGTCACTGAGAGCAACAAGGATGTACTGTATGAAGACAGTGTGACTGGACTGAGTTCTGCAGCGTTATCAAGAGATACCGAATTTGTTTTTCGGGGGTCGGACCCACGGCATGCATTTTTCAAACGGACCCAAATCGACAGGAGGGGGTGTCAGAGTTTACCTTCACCAAACGACCGGTGTCTGGTAAGGAGAAAACAGGGAAAGAAGGGAAGGAGAAATGGGCGTCGGTAGTGTTTGCCAAACGTAATCTTGATATCCCTATTTCTACTAAGGGGCTTGAGACTGAACTGGGTAAGCAGGCTGAGCAACTCCCAGCACTACCTAACTTTCTAAAGACTTCAGAACTTGAGAATTGGTCTCCTGAAAAAGCCCTGCAGGAAGCTGGTTGGACACTTAATAAAGGGTCATGACATCCCACTCAGGACTGGGATCCTAAGTTAAATTTCTCTCAAAATGTACCTGGGTGGAAACCTATTTTACCTGTGGTTAGTGATATGTCTGAAGGTAATGTGGGGAGTGAGGTGCAGGGAAAGGCAATTGGTCAAAAAGAACAGGGGATTCCTGGGTGTCGTTCTGGGCTTACTCCTGTGATGGGGTTAGAGCCACCAGGGGTTAGCAATGAACCACTTCACACTACTAAATGACCTCTTATGTCTGATTTATTTACCTCACTGAAAAAGGAGGCGGCCTCTCGTAGGAATGCGGTTCGCATAAGATATAAAGGGGGAATGGAAGTTAGACCTGACAGAGTGTATGTGGGGAAACGTTTATTGAAAGATTCCTTACACTTCTCTCCCCGGGAGGTGTTTGCTTTCATTAATATCTCAGGAGAGGATAATTTTGACGTTAGTTTTCGTTCTGCATCTGCACTGGATTTGTTTGGGGAAAGGTATAGTCAGGTTAAGTTTTCACCCATTTGGACACCTTTTTTTGTTATCCCCTTGACAAAACCTTTAATTAGGTTTGTAACGGTTATGTTTCAGAATGAGGGTGTCCATGTGGATGACATTTCATACTGGCTAGCCCACAAATGTGACGTTTTGGGTTCTCCAGAGGCCATCTTGGATTCAGAGCAGTTTTGGACCGGTGGATGGAAATTTAAGGTCAAACTACGACAAATGGATCAGGGGATTGAACACATCCCTAGTTCCTTCCTTTTGGGGAGAGATAGAGGGGTATGCTTCTATGCAGGTCAGCCTAGAGTTTGCTATAGATGTGGGGTGCGGACACATTTGTCAAGCTCATGCGATAAACCCCGGTGTGGTAATTGTGGGGAGGTTGGCCATGGGGCATTTCAGTGTTCGAATCTCACGAAGTGTGACTTATGTGACGGGATTGGCCATGTTTTTTCTGACTGTGAATGGGCAGCAAGAAATAAAGCTTTAACGGGTAGTCCTGAATTACTGATTCAAGCAGCTCAGGTTAAAATTGTCCATCTAGAAGTATCTGAGGGTGTCACCATGGAGGGGCACGGGGTCTTAGACACTAATGGTTCTGACAGCGTAAAACAAAATGTGGTTTCTGAGGACTCTCTTTGGGAAGTTCCAGAGGAAGGTTTGGAGGGTCCAACTACCCCGATAAGTACAGGGGGAGCAACAGTTGTTAAACCTGTGATTTTGATCCCAGTACAGTGTTCTTCCAGGAATACTAAAGCTAGTTCTGGAACGAGTCCGTTGGAGATGGAATCCAATAACCCCTTTGCAGTATTAGCTACCTCTTGGGGGGAATCAGAAATGGACGGCCTAGAGTTAGATTCCCAGTCTGTTCAGGATAGCCCGCCTTCCCCATTATGAACACAGGAGGGGTGTAAAGGAAAGAAGAAAAAAAGGAGGAAAAAAGATGGATGATTGGGTTTGGGCCTGGCTAAATGGTAATCAAATTGGGCTCAGTAAATGTTCATAGTCTGTTGAACTTTAAGAGACGTAGTATAATTTATGATTATATTCATTTTCAGGCCTTTGACATTTGCCTATTACAGGAAACGTGGATGTACTCAATTGATCAAGCAAGATTTTTCCAAAGAGAATGGTGTTGGGGCCCATCCTACTGGTCGTTTGGTCAGCAAACGGCTGATGGGATTGGATTTTTATTCAATTCCTTTAGATTTTTCTTGATTAAATTGATGGACATAATTCCAGGTAGATTAATGATTTTGGATGGGGTTTGGGATACTATACCATGTAGATTTATAAATGTTTATTGTTCCCAAATTAAGCGGAAAGGGTAGAGCTCTTCCGATTAATCAAACCTTTTTTGTGCACTACACATTCCATTTTTTTATGTGGGGATTTTAATTGTGAAATTAAACACAAACTTAGTAAAAAGGTTACTGGAGGGAGCAAAAAGATTTATTGTGATTCCAATGCGTTGGAGGAGTTAATTAACTCATCTGGCCTAGTTAATGCAAATGATCGACAGCAAGGAGGGATACTATTTACTTATAAGAAAAATCTATATACTTCTACTATAGATTATATATTCTTATCAGATAATTTGTCGTTAAAGTTTTCATCGTTTCCGGTTTCATTTTCCGACCATTTACTGCTACAATGTATTATAGGACCAGACCACCTACCTTCTACAAAAGGACCCAGGTGGAAATTGAATGCATTATTATTGAACTGTCCTGATGTAGTGGCTAAATTTAAAGTTTTACTACACGTGAGATTGTCTGTGGCTTTTCTATACGAAAATTTGGAGGACTGGTGGGTAGATTCAAAACAAGATTTTAGTACATTTTTCAAAAATATAGGACGTACTAAAGGGAATGAGAAGTTTCTCAGATATTTATCATTACGACAATGTTTATATAACTTGATTTCATCAGCAAATACTTCTACAAGAAATGCTTCACTTCATATAGATCAAACTAAACTACAACTTAAGGAGTGGCAATATGATAGGGCAAGTACCCTGCAGGCTTTGTTTTTGTACGGGGAGAAAAAGAGCCCGGCTAGGGATCCTTATGAAGACTTTAAGACTTATAAAAAGAAAACTACGATTGTTGCATTGAAAAGGGCGGATGGGACAATTGTTACGGATCCAGATGATTTACAAACCTTAATCAAACAGTTTGTCATCTCTCATGATCCTAAGTTTC
Organism: Neoceratodus forsteri; assembly: GCA_016271365.2. Taxonomy (NCBI): domain Eukaryota; kingdom Metazoa; phylum Chordata; order Ceratodontiformes; family Ceratodontidae; genus Neoceratodus; species Neoceratodus forsteri. Next base: position 164,651,307 of record JADMNL010000025.1, on the reverse strand, counting down.
CTCCACGTATTCTTGAGATACGGGATTTTTTAACGCACGTTACGTTGCTGGATTTATGTGTGAAGGGTGGGCCCTTGATTGCACCTATCTCAAAACTGGAAATTGTTGAATCTATAAAAAAAATGAAATCTGGCACTTCACCGGGGATGGATGGCCTAACGGTGGAATTATATAAAAAGTTTCCAGACGAATTTGCAGAAGGTTTAGAATTGATTTTTAATTTCCTTTTAGACGCAGAAGACTTCCCTCAATGGTTCACTGATGGGATACTGATTTTTTTGTTGAAAAATGGTGATAGTCTTTTATTAGAGAATTGGAGACCTATTACCTTATTAAATTCTGATTACAAATTGTTGGTAGGAATTTTAAATAACAGGTTAAAAGAAATGGCAAGGCTTGTTATCTCACCCAACCAATATTGTGCAATACGAGGGAAAACTATATTTCAAGCGCATAGGATTATTCGGGATTGGATAGAATATATTAATATACAAAAATTATCAGGTTGCATTGTATCGGTTGACCAACAAAAAGCATTCGATAGAGTATATCATCCCTTTTTGTTTTCAGTGTTGCAACATTATGGGGTACCGGAAAGATTTATTAATTGGATTAAAGCAATGTATGAGAGTACTATGACCTTTCCTGTCATTCGATTTAAGATAGGAGATGGATTTCATATTCCAGCGGGGATACGACACGGATGCCCACTTAGTCCATTATTATATGTATATACGATTGATGTGTTGATTCAGTATTTAACACAAATACCATTCTGGGAAGGGATTATGGCCCCTCCCTTATTGCAGGAAGTTAGGGTTCAGGTGTATGTGGACGATTTATGTTTATTCTTTACTTATGATCGTGAAGTGCCAGTATTTCTGGATTGCATGGAGAAGTTCGCAAGGATTTCTAATGCACAATTAAATACTGCTAAAAGCCAGGGTTTGTTTATTGGGGTTAATTTCCCAGAGTCTTTAGTTGTTCAGGGTTTGAAAATTTCTTCGGACCCTATTAAGATTTTAGGTCTATGGTATGGATCCCAAAATTCATCTGGTCTTAATTGGGAAAAAGGTTTAAAAGTAGTGGAAAATAAAATTAACATATGGAAACGTTGGAGGTTGACTAAAATCAAGAGAGTTGCAGTATTGAAAAATTTATTGTACCTGTTTTATTGTTTATCGCACATATTTTTCCACTTCCCATGACTCTGGAGACCAGATTGTATAGTCTGTTTTTTTCAGATGGTGTGGGGAAATAGACTTAATCCCATTAAACGACATTACACTTATTTAGCAAAAACCCGAGGTGGTTTGGGGATGATTGACCCTGTCATTTTTTTTCTACCTTGTTTATAGCATTTAATTTTAAAGAAGGATGGACGGTGGCATCTACGAGTGACAGCCTGCTGTTGCAAAATGTGTTATTCAGATATTTTTCGGTTTGGGTAACTGATCCTCCAAAACCCATTCCCACTTTATTTGTTCCTAGTTTATTTCTACCTATTCTTAAAAGACTCTTTCGGTGGAAATTATCGGCGCTCACGATACGAGAAGGTACAGAGAGATGCCTATATACTAAAGTCATGTTGGGAGCTCTATCCTACCGAACCAGCTTTGAAAAACTGTCCGACAGGAGATATAAAATTGGTCTTGCAATGGCTAAACAATCTCAGATTACCGATCTACATGTGGGAAGTTATATGGCTAACCAGTTATGGTAGATTGGGGGTAAGGGGCAATGCTAAATATAAAGCTAAAACAGAAAGGAATTGTCCTTATCTGTGTTGTATTGATAAAGAAGAAACAATGGAACACTTCTTCTTCGATTGTAATTTTGCCATTTCTCTTTGGAAATTCTTGGCGAAGACATGGAATATGCTGTGGTTAGATAACCTTGATTATGATGTATTGGTTTTGGGGAAATTTGCTCAGTTACAAACAAACTATTGTGTTGATACTTTGCAGCTATTATGTTGTGCATTGATCTATTATTTATGGCAGGCCTGCTGTCAATGGGTCCTATATCAGAAACAAATGCCATATGAGACTGTGAATCAGTTAATTCAAGGGGCTATGGAAAGGGTATATCTTACTGATATAGGGTTTGCATCCACCAAACAGGTTAGGATTTGGTGGCAAGGACTGACTTATTTTATTAAATATAAATAGATTAGGGTGGATATGTGACTTTCTTTATGGTTAAGGAGGGATTTCCATTTTTTTATTTCAAGGGCTATAGGTTGCATTAGTGTTACATATTGTTGACTTCAAATTTAGACTTTTCTGCTGTCAGGCAACCAAATTCCTAAAAAAAAAAAAAACCTTATTTAGTTTCAGTTTATTACTTTTGTGTGCTTTGACCACTGTTTTAGGTTTTGCATGCTTGGATTTCATTTCGATTTATATGCATAATTTGTGTGCCTTGATCTCAGTTTTGCATTTCTTTTGATTTTTTCCCTTCACGGTTATTATATTGTTTGGTGTGATTTAACACTGTTTGTAATTATTTGTTTTTGATGTTGTTATAATAAAAAATTCCCCTACTCTTTTCGATAAGTGCCATGGGATCTTTAACATCCACCTGAACTACCACCAATCCAGGCAGATGGGACCTCGGTTTAACGTCTCATCCAAAAGACGGCAACTCAGAAGTGCAGCACCCCTCTCATGCTACACTACAGTGTCAGTATTGGGATATTAACCCAAGTGCCAGATGTGGGAACTGAACCCACAGCCCTCTGATCTCCCGGCCTCAGAGGTGAGTGTGCTACCTACTGAGTCACTGACACTCAATTAAATGCCCATAGTCAAAGCCCAGTTTGCCTCCTTCTCATTCTCCTACTGCTTGCACTTCGCTATTGTCAGTTGCTGCAAGTCACATTGATAATGCCCAAATATAAACATGTATGTACAGTATGTATGTATGTATGTATGTTCAAATTTTCCAAATGATGTGTCATCCTAACGATGTATCTGAACTGTTACTGTACTTGCTTGTACATGTCTGTCTCCTTATGTTCCCCTTCCCCCAGGACTCACCTGGAATCGAGCAGTACTCTGCTCAGTGTGCCTTTCTGGTTAAACTTTTAAATAAATAAATAAATAAAAATAAGTAAATCTTACCCTTCTCATTTTCCTCTCCCTCTCTATGTCTCCTCCCTCTCCTTCCTCTCCTACACCCTTCTACACTTGTTCTCTACTTCCCTTATCCCTCCACCTCTGTGCTCCTTCCCTCTGCACTCTGTCCCCAACTGCCTACCAATAAAATGATCTCTCCCTGTTCCAGGTCATGCTTCCTGCCCTGACCTTGTGATATTGTTATCTGTCTGCTATACACTCCTAATGAACAATGGTTGCACTGTTTATTCTACATCTCTGTGTGATGTTTTATTGTATTGAATAATCCGTTGTTCTATTTCTGTACTTATCCCTATTTCCTTCCCCCTCAGGATGCATCTGGAAATGAGCTAATTTTAGCTCAGTATGTCTTTTCTTGTGAAACTTTTGAAATTTATTTATTTATTTATTTGGTTTTTGTTAACCGGGTAAGGTGCACTACCCATAGCAATGACTATTTTCAGGCACGGCCGGGGAGGTTACAGAAACAAAACATTAGAGGCAGTGACAGTACAATGAATAAGATACAAAAATCTGACAATTTTTGAGGAGCAAAGACACAGTACAAGCATGAGAATACACTAAATATAATACAATTACAGAGCAGGCATTATAGGAAGGTAAGATAAATAGTTAAGTTCAAAACAACAACAGTCCAGTGCTAATTGGAGTAGGTATAATACTGAGGTGATTGTACACTTTCTAATAGTCTATACCGGGTAGATATGGAAGTGCTGGGAGTAGAATAGGAGTAGGGGTACCAGTTTAAGGAGGATAGTATGGAGTAGGGAGATAGGGGAGGAAATTAGGAAGAGTGAGCCAAGAATGAAATAGAAGGTAGGACAATCTCGGAGAAAAGTGCAGAGCATGTTTATTAGGGCTAGTTTTGGAGCTAGGTAATAGAGTGGGGAGTCATGAAAGTGGTAGGAACTAGGGAGGTTCAAAACAGGAGCATGTATAGGAATCAGCGAGATGATCACGTAGCAGTTTTTTGAAGGAGGCATGGGATGATGCTAAGCGTATGGTTAGTGGGGGGGAGTTCCAGTATTGAGGGGCGTGACAGGAAAAAGCACTAGCACCTTTGGTGGAGTTATGTCTAGGAATGTGAACAGGGGCATTATCTGCCGAGCGTAGACCATAGTTGGGTGTCTGGTTTCGGAACAGGCCTGCCAGGGGCCTGGGTATTTGTGTTCTGATGATATTATCAATGACGGAGCCATAGGCATATGATCTGGATGCAGGAGGAGAGAGACAGCCCAGTTCAGAGTAAAGAAGGCAGTGGTGTTTCATCCGATGAGAGGAAGATGCATAGCGACAGATATTGTTGTAGGTAACACCCCCCAACAAAGACGTTTTACCTGCCGAGGTATAAGTTGCAGCCCCATAAGTGAGTGATGGCAGGAGTATGCCACATGCTATGGCTAGCTTGGCAGATTGGGTGAGCACATCGCTAGTACGATAGGCAATACCAAGTTTTCTATTTACCAATTTGCAGGTCTGTTGAATACGAAGATCAAAATTTAGAGACGGATCAAGGGTGATACCTAGATATTTGAAAGAGTGAACCACCCCAACAGGTGAGCCATCAGCAGTAGCGACATTGAAGTAGGGCTGAGCATGCTTAAGTTTATTACTGGAGCTAAATAGCATGGCTTTGGTTTTAGCAGCATTTAAGACAAGTTTATTGCTGAATAGCCACTGTTGAATTATTTGAAAGTCCTGGGAGAGTCACTGGTTGATGTCAACAATGTTTTTAGCACTAGCGTACAGGACAATATCATCAGCATATAGCAAGGAGGCAGTCTGATGGAGGTTTGAAGTGATATTGTTGATAAATATACAGAAAAGCAGGGGGCAAAGGATAGATCCTTGTGGAATGCCAATGTTTACAGTAGCTAAGTCCGATACAGTGGAGTTATATTTAACTAACTGAGACCTATCTGATAGGTAGCTCTGGAACCATGCAATGAATAAATAAATAAATAAATTGTGACATATCTAATCTCCAGATAAATGCTTATCTGGAGGTAAAACAGTGAGATAAACAAATGTATCAGGGAAAATGTTGTAGAAATATATTTATAACATGGGTTGGCCAAAACATGGAACCCAATTGGTCTAGGAGCAGTACAGAGCCACAGATTAAATACTCTATTTAATCCACAGTTCCACGGAACGACTCTGGGAATCTGCCGCTGGGTCTCGTGCCTGCAGGGAAAACCAAAGCTGAGCGGCAGCCATGTAAAGGAGTGAGAGAGTGAGTGAGAGTAAAGGAATTGTTTTCTGCCCTCTGTGTCTCTGACTTTCTCTGTGTCTCTGTGTGGCAGACATCTTTGCTGTCTCTGGTGGAGTTGCTGTCATGTGTCAGTCGGACTGCAAATGACAGTTGCAGTGTCAGGTCTGCATGCTTGGAAGAAAAAGAGACAGAGCAAGAGAGAGGGACACAGAGAGCAAAGTGCTGCAACAGAGTAATGGGAAGTTTTAAATCAGAGTTTGTGCTCTGTTGTCTCTGTCTCTGTGTCTGTCTTTGGCTGTGAGTATTGCCTATCTGTCATAGTGTTTCTGTCATTTCTTCTGTCTAATGCCGGCTGCACGGAGAGAGTGAGAGTGGCTGCACTGCATGGAGAGAGTGGGAGACACAGAGAGAGACACCATGAGCAGAGCTGGCTGTCCTACACCCAGATCTGGGGACAGAGTGAGAGGGAGACAGCGGGAACGGGACACGTAATTCACAGTTGCTGCAATTGCCTGTCTCCCCCCACTACATTGAGGCATACAGTCACTGAAAACCACTTTCCGCTGTGTCTGGTGTAGTTTTCTGTGTGACAATGAGTGAGAGAGAGAGACACGGGACAAGGAGGTACTTGGGGAGAGACTGGGAATGCTCACCGGGACATGTAATTCAAACTTGGTGCAATGTCCTCTCTCTATGTCTATTTCTGTGTATATCTGTACTGCACCATGCTATGATGCAAGATGAGTGTTCCCTCTCTTTGGTGCACTTTGTTCTATGACAGCGACTGAGCGGGACAGTGGCAGTCACAGTATATTATGCACAACAAATGTCAGAAATCATGTCAGTACTGTATTTTTGACATTTGTATGTGCATAAAAACCCTCACATATGGATTATTTGTTGGACAGTATTTTTCCAGGTGGCAGGATAGTCACCTTTTTTGGAATTTTAACAGGGGGAAAACCCTCTTATGTTGTTTTCTCCTTGTTTTGAACATAACTCTCATTATAAGTGCAATAACCCACTCCAGGGTATGGTGTTATTGGGGATTAATCAACACCCTGGGTGCTGTGAGGACACTTGACCTGCAGCCTCGTGCCTCACAGCACACCCAGAGTATTGATTAATCCTTAATAACCCCATACTGGTCGGGTTATTGCTTATATATATATATATATATATATATATATATATATATATATATATATAGATAGATATATCTTTTTTGAGATTGGCAAGTCATAGAGTGCAAGAAGAACATGGTATCCCTGTGTGGGAAGACTGATACATGGAAAATAAGTATCATCCTAAGGATTACATACATCTTGGAAGCTCCTAGTTTAACCTATAGGTTTCAAAGCTTGTGGTTATTACAGTGCTGTCTTTTATTTTCTGGGACATCTTGAAGGCAAGAATTTCAATTAAAGCAGCAGTATTTGTTAGTCAGCAAAGACATTTTCATCATACAGTATTTTTTTATTTTTTGTAGAAAAATTGTGTCTCTGACATCCTTTGATTCCTTATCAGTATCTTTTTAATTTCCTCGGAGCTTTAAAAAAAACAGCTTTTATAGCTATTGTTGTAATTAATGACTCAAGTCATTAAAGATGGCCGCCGCTCAGAATATTTACCATTTGTCTGTAAATACTGGATTAAGACTGCTGGTGTATTAAAATGATGCAAGCACATGTTTCTGATGGCAAATAGCATTGTATTACCCCAATAGGGAAAGGGAAATTGTTTAACCAGAAGAAGCACACTAAGCCAAAACTTGTTTCCAGGTGCGACCTGGGAGCACAAGGAGGTTAAGTGACTTACTCAGGGTCACACAGTATGCAAGTGAGGCTGTGGGATTCAAATCCAGGTCTCCTGGTTTGCAGCTCAATAGTAGGTATTGCAAAAAAGCAATTTTACAAACCTTAAAAAATCATATATCACAGTGCAGGAATAAAAGAAAATGAAAAATTGGTATACTGATGTTTTAATGGCTAAGAATGATGAAAAGATCCACCAGTGAACAAAAAGCTTCTTTAAATCAGTTCATTCATTTATTTGCAAAGCTGTGGCCACCACATCAGATATGCAACATTTTGTTGACTTCCCTGCCAGCTTTTTCAAGGGAGTGCGGGCCTACATTCAGAAACTGATTTATAAAGTACATTTATTTAATCATTTGTTAACCGGGTTGGTGCACTGATCCGACGACCTTTTTCAGGCATGACACGGGCTCGGTACTGGCAAATATAAAGGTAGAGAACAAAGTTCAGTACAACATTCAGTACAAACATTCAGTACAACATTCAGTACAAACATTCAGTACAACATTCCGTACAACATTCAGTACAAACATTCAGTACAAACATTCCGTACAACATTCAGTACAAACATTCAGTGCAACATTCCGTACAACATTCAGTACAAACATTCAGTACAACATTCTGTACAACATTCAGTACAAACATTCAGTACAAATATTCCGTACAACATTCCGTACAAACATTCAGTACAAACATCAAAAATCAAAACAGGGATCATAGCAGGCATAACAACAAGTAGGCTGATCATACAGTGGTGAGGGGGAAAATACAATAGATAGTGCCAAGTGCATCTAATCCAGTGAACATTGGAATGAACTTAACATACACAGTACAGGGCAAATGTAGCGACACAGGCAGCAAAAAACAATGACTGATGGCAAACCTCAGGTGTAAAACACAGTCCATGAGGGAATTAGTTTCAGTAAGGTAATCATCTGCTAGCCAGAGGAGGAAGGCAGTTTGGGGAGGTCCATAATTGGGGGTAGTGGTGGTGGTGGTGGTGGGCTCTAATGGGAGGAGGAGGTGTGGGGGGCTGCATAACAGGAACAACTGAGGTAGCTGCCAGAGGACAGACACAGGCTGAGGAAGACAGAAAATGAACTCTTATCAGTGCATTTAGGTTTAGAGGGGAGTCAGGAGAACATGGGGTGGGGGGAAGTTGTTCCAAAGTGAGGGGGCCAGCTGCGGAAAAAGCTCTTTGACCCATATTGGTGGTAGTGTGAGGGTGTTCAAGTTGGAGGTTGGATGACTGATGTAGATTGCGTCTGAAGGTTCTGGGCTGGATCAGAATAGATAGTGATGAGAAGGAGGGATTATGTAAGGCATCCCCGACTGGGGAGCCAGTTAAGGGACTGGTAGAGTGAACAGTGGTGGGTAGTGAGTGTGGCATGGAGGGCAAAGTGGCAAATTCGACTATAGGTGGTGTTCAACTGGTTTAGGTTGGCAGCTGAGATATGGGAGTAGACTGGGCACCCATAGTCTAGGAGAGGGAGTAGGTTGCCACGGGCCGCAGCTAGGCGGGCTTTGGGAGTGAGGTGATCGGTGAGGTAATAGCAAAGCCCAATCTTTTGGTTTATGCACTTAATTAGTGAGGCTATGTGTTCAGTGTAAGTAAGGGATGGGTCAAGGATAACCCTAAGATATTTGAAGGCAGGAACAGTGTTGAGTGGAAAATCATTTGGGGAAAGGACAGAGAGAGAGAGAGAGAGAGAGAGAGAGAGAGAGAGAGAGAGAGCAGCCAGAGTGGGCAAGGGCAGAGAGTTTCAGTTTGGAGCCAAATAGCATGACCTTCATTTTGTTAGCATTTTAGTAGTTTCTTGTCGGAGAACCAATGATGGGCCTTGCAGTAATCAGTGATGAAGAAGCTGGATAAAGAGGAAGGGGATGTGTCACTCAGGAATAGTATTAGATCATCTGCATAGTGATACGGATAGCAAATAGCACTATGAGTCACCCACTACCATTAAATTTCATAAACGGTTTTGTTACAACTTTATAGTGATTCTTCAAAAGTTTAATTCATTTTAACTCACCAAATATTGGTGTTAAAGTGCTTTCATGCTGAACTATGTTCAGTACCTCATGCAGCATTCAAAACCAATGGATGCCAAGTGGAGACGCCACCAGTGTGCTAATCTGATAGCGTTCTCCCCGCGCGTGCTTATCAGCACTGTCACCCAGCATGTGCTGCTCTGACATCAGATGCATGGCTCCAGCATCTGACATCATCATGTGGTGCCAACTGCACTCAACCCGAGTACTCTGCCAAAGTGGGCAGCGTTTGGATATTGCTGCAATATCTCAACCAGAGCAGAGTCCAAATAGTCATTTCATTTGCTTAAGACACTAATAAAAATGGAGTGTTTTTTCTTGGCAAAAAGCCTATCAAACTGTTAAGTGTAGCATACCATTTGGAAATGCTCAGTGGTCACAACTTGACTCAGGGGTGGCAGGAAGTCAGACTGAATACGCACAAGATCACTCAGGTAAATATACAGCAGAACCAAGCCAATGTAGCAAAAAAAAAAAAAACACAAAGGTGCCTTCTAAAACCCTATTTTATACATAAAATTACTATACTAGAACTATATGCCTTTAAGACTCTGCTGAACTACTCCCTTAAAGAAACTTGTTCTTGCTTCTCCTAACTTGCCTTTTCCTGTACCTTGCTCCACATAAGCTTTTACAGTTCCTGCATCCCCTGCTGACTTGCCATGGGCTCACTACCCACCATAGTAAATGCCCACCCTCCACTCTCATTTTCTTTGGACCTTCCATTTTAACCCCCCATCCCTCACCTGCTGTCCCCTCCCACCTGTCGTAGTAGGCCTCCCACTCCCTCCGCCCCACCTACCTCCTCACTTGCTATCTCCCTCTGCCAGTTCTTACCATGCCTCTATCCCTTTCTATAATTTCACTCTCATTGACATAATTTAATCCATTAGGCAACTATATATATAGTACTCTGGCTCCTTACTATGCGATCACAGGGTTTACCCATGCCACAGTGACAGTCGGCATGGAGACATCCCCGACAGCAACAGCCGCAGTGCTGACTGTTGGCATTGCAGTGTCGGGGATGCCTCCGTGCATCCATCGGGAGGCTGTGCCCCCCGAACCCCCCCCATGGGTGTTCACCCCACACACACAGTCTCTAGGATTCTAACTCTGAGTTGAAGTTGGACCGGGGCAAACACCTGCAAGGCAGTCCCAATCGCCAAACAGACCACCACAGCGACAGGCGGATTTTGCCTGATTCCTGTCACTGTGGTGGTCTTCGCGATCTGGGAGTCACTGCAGCAACGGTATACCCGATCACAGACCTCTACCCTCAGTTTAGCACTGTGATTGTGTTTGTCCTCTGCTTGCTGCCCATAGCTATCTGTAACCTGTGTGCTCTCGGTATGAAATTCTAATGTATAGTCTACATAGTCTATGTATATCATATTGCACATTCCTCTGCATAATTGGATATATTTGCTCTATTCCTCTGCTTGCTTGCTCATTGCTACTGTACCTGTGTGCTCTCGGTATGCAATTTATTATATTGTTTATTTCATGTTTATTATTGTATGTCCTCCACTTTCCACCCCGCCCCTAGGACGCATCTGGAATCGAGCGTTACAGCACTCACTATGCCTTCCTGGTAAAACTTTTAAATAAATAAATAAATTATTGTGTTATATTACCTACTAGCACTTATACAGTAGATTGTTTGTATAATATGTGGTAGATGAATCACAGTGTTATTAATATTTGCATTGCTATGTCATTTCCTATAGTATGTGATTGATGATTCACAGTGTTCTTGATATTTGTATTGCTATGTAACTTCCCTGCACCCTCTATATTTTTTGGCTAACTGTTGAGACTGCCTGTCCACCTTTATTGTATTGTTGTTATCCTGTGTATTCCAGGACCACCTTGTAAATGGGTCCTCTCAATGGTGTTTTGCTCCTAGTAAAATAAAGATTGATTTGATTGATATGCACATTTTGTGATTAAAATCATGTTAAGCTTGCAGTATAGCCTAGAGGTTAGAATAACAGGCTATGAATGCGCTTGTTACATCCAGCAGGCCTGGGTTTGATTCTCACAACCTCCACTTGCATACTGTGTGACTCTGAGCAAGTCACTTAACCTACCCAGCACTCCTGGGTCACACCTGAAAATAGGCATTGTGTCTAGTGGGTCTTACCTGATTACCAACAGAAAAATCTGAAAAGAAAATAGAAAGAAGTATTCGATTGTAATACATGAAACAAATCTAATCTGAATGCTAGAAATATAAGTTCTGATTGCCAGATAAATAAAGATCATAATGGCATGTCATGTAGAATGATGGAGAAGGAAGAAGGGGAGGAAACGAAGTAGAAAGAGGAAGGGGGCAGGGAGCAGAGGATGTCATGGGGAGGGTTATGGGGGGGGTGAAGAAGAAAACTGGGCAGGAATAGCCCCACAGCCATGGGTTCAAACTCAATAAATGCAGGTCAGTACCACATGAGTATTATTTATTTATTTATAATTTTTGCCTCTGACTTGACCCACCCAGTCAGACCCAACCCCATCCCCCGATGTCCCTGTCGCCTACCTGTGGGACTTTCAACCCCACATGCTTATCCCCTTATGGCAAGGTCCAGCCAAGCCAGAACCAATCCTCCACCCCCTCCAGAGCTACGGGGGGTGGAGATTCGCAGGGTGTCCTCACAACAGGCAGTGGCCAGGGTCAGGCCCAGAGTGCCCCAGGGTATCCTGATGCTAGGAGCTATTTCCCCTGTATGCCCTACCCACAGGACGTCAGCACACAAGGGAGCTCACGTGGATGCATGAGGATGTGCTCATTCCACAAGCTCTGGCAGACATCTTCCCTCCTGCAGCCCCTGCCTAACTGCACTGCCATCTGTGGTCAGCCAGGCGGCAGTCTTCCAGCAGCGGTGTCAACCCTCCCTTTCCAGAGGAGGAGAAGAGTATCCTCTTGGACTCTCAGTCCTCCTTCCCCTGGCTGGCCCTCTGATGGCCCAGGCTCGTTCCCGAATCTGACTCATTAGCGTCGTGAGTGGTAGCTCTACTGTTGCTCTGGCAGCTACGGAGAGTGTCTTCTACAGCCTTTTACACAGCATTTAGCCATTTCAAAGCAGATATTCAGAGGATTTGCCATATTCTTAAATTGACTGATAGAGGGGGGAGAGAGAGCGTTCAGTGAACCACCACTAATAGTTGCCAAGAGAAGTGACACATTAAGGGACCAGTTGGTACATTCAGACTTTGTATCAAAATCAGAGACAGTGTCTGGTTTCTGTTTTGGGTCCCCACCTGCAGTAACACACCTTAGCTGACAGAGATCTACAATACATACAGAGATGAAAAGATAAAAATCAGGCAACGCATCACGTCCTAGTATACATCTGGTTTACTTGATACAATGTCGATGTGATAGTTTTTGCTTTGGAAAAACAAACAGAGAGCTCAAGTTCAAAATCTGTCAACATAAATCAGTGATTCACAAAAAATAAAACAAGGCCTCAAGCCTGGCCAGACAATTTGAACATGCAAATCACCACATGTCATCATTAAGATTTTTTGGCATAGACAGTGGACCTACAGACAGAGGTGTAGACTGGGAAAGGAAAGTAACTGACTAGAGAAGATACATGTGGATTGAAAGGTTAACACTGTGAATGACCAGATCAATCTTAAAGAAGAAACTGATTGGGACCTCATCCTTTGATCTGCTGATGTCCTGACTCACTGTTTTATATTAATTGAATTTAGGGTTACCCCCTACATGGCACTACTGACCTGTGTTTAATGAATTAGAATCCCCAGCACAGAAACCCTGACTATGGAGACAGGAACAGGGGGCAACAGGTGCAGAATCCCTAACTGTGAGGGTGGGGAGAGAGGGCAGCAGGGTGCTGCAACCAGTCTTTTGGATGAGACGTTAAACCCTGGTCCCATCTACCTGTCCTGGTGGTAGTTCAGGTGGATATTAAAGATCCCATGGCACTTTTCGAAAAGAGTAGGGGAATTTCCCTGGTGCCCTGGCCAAATTTCCTCCCATTCACTAAAATATACCACCAACAGCTTAATCTGGTTCAAAGTCAGTTGGCATTCATCTGTATCCCCTTCCCTGTGTCGTGCCTAAAAATAGGCAGAATTTGTCTAGTGCACTTACCCAGTCAACAAAAACTAAATAAAAAAAATAAAAATAAAACCCCCAATTGTTTGGACAGGGGGTGGCAGGGTACAGTAGTCCTGATTCTTTAGGCAGGGGATGGAGGTAGTAGGGTGCACAATCTTTGACTGTGTGGGAGAAGACAGTGGGCAGCAGGATGCAGCAGCCTCGAATGTGAAGCAGAAGGCAGGGGGCTTATGGGGCAGGGGACTGGTGGTAGTAGATTGCAGCTGCCTCAACTGTGAGGCAGAGACACAGTACATCGGGATGCCACATAGTGTTTCTAATTATACCTGTACATGATGTATTTTCACACAGAAACCACCAAAGAACTGACATTTGTGAGTTCAGACAGGTGCCTGTCACACTCTGCTGCAGTATTTGAAGAACATTCAGTCTGTTGTTACCTATAGGTTTAAGGCTCTCAAAGCCTCTAACCCCCTAGCCTACTAAAATAATATCCTTGGTGCCACTGCAGACTTCAAACCTTGCACCCTTACTACCAGACTTATTGCAGCTCTGCCACTCAGCCACCATATCTGGCTCTTGAAACCTCTGGCCACCTTCCCTGATCTGCAGCAATGGGTAAGGAAGTCCACCTCAGTCCAGGAAAGCCATGCGTGCCGCCATTGGCCCAGCACACTCAGAGCTCTACCCAATTGGTCCTTGCCCTCTCTGCCTGGTCATGATTGGCTGCAGCGACCACTGACTCCGTGGCCAAGCTCAGGGCTGCTCTGCCCATAGACTAGCATTGCACTCTGCCACAGCTTTTGTCACAGCACCAACCTCACTATTTCCTGGTCTCCTACAGACCGAGGGACTGGACTATTATTTTCTGCCCCAAGCTTAGCTGCCTGGTGGTTGCTAAAAAACTATTTGTTTATTTGCTGTTAGTGTACACTGTTTACTGCCAAATCCGACAACTGTTTTATCTGTATTTTACTTCTGTTGTGCACTGCCGAATCTGAGGACTGTGTTTTTGCTGAGTTATACTTCCTGCCTTAATTCTACTGCCCTCCTGTAACTCTCTCTGTCCCCTGATCATGGGGCCTGAACTGCCCCCCCCCCACTCACTCACCTACCTGCCTATATTCTCATTTTTTCTCTTGCTTCCTCTGCCCTCACGTTGTAGTACATCCTCCTCAGCCTTCCTCGCTGCTCCTTTCTGTCTTTCCCTCGCCACAAACTATGCCTTCTTTTCCTACTATCCTCTGCCTCTCTCTCCTCCTTTTTGCCCTCACCCCATTGCTCCAGCTCCCTCCATCCTGCTTTCCATCCCCCCCGCATAGCTATAAGCATAATCTCTGCTATAGCCATACTTGCACCACGCTACTTGTCAACCCTCACCCCTAGGGCTCACCTCACCACACTGTGCCCTCACCTTCATACCAGGGTGCAGTGTGCCCCGTTACCACCACAGCTCACTACGCTCCTGTTTTGCATGCACAAAACTTCTGAAAACAAACCCTCTTCAATCAAGTACCACAAGTTCTCCCGCAGGGAACTGCGCCAGGCCACCCTGAAACTACTTCTCCTACTCCTGCTATTATCTGGAAACATTCACCCCAACCCTGACCCTCGGGCTGCCATGAACTCCACCCAAACCAAGCACCTTGGCACTCTCTCCATTATCTGCCTGAACATCTGTAGCTTATTGTCTAAATTTGATCAACTACAAGCCTTTGCAAATGCCCACCAGCCTGATATCCTGGCAGTAGTAGAAACCTGGCTCATCCCCTTGGTTCCTGATCATGCAATCTCCATCCCTGGCTACACTATCTTTAGGCTTGACCAAAAATCAAAACGAGGAGGGGGCTGCACCCTTTACCTAAAAGACAACCTGATGGGGCACACTGCCCACACTGACCTACCAACACCAAATGCCCAGCTATTGCATATCAAAATCCTGCTTGGAGCTCAGCACAAAGTCCTTTCCGTCATCGTCATTTATATCCCCCTGAAGGAACAGGGACCAGGCCTCCATGCAGTACTGGAGTACATCAAATCACTCCCACCCGACTCCGAAGTCATCACACTGGGTGATTTCAACACAAACTGGTTGGGTCCTGATGCTGGCAACACCAGGGACATGGTCACATCAGCAAACCTCACACAGATATTGGACTCCACAACTAGAATGAACTATAAAACCAGCACCAGCACTTTACTGGACTGGATCCTGACTACTCATCCCTCCCATATCACTAGCTTCGCCGTACTACCTGACTCTCTCAGCGACCATTCCCCCGTCAGCTGCACCTGGTCAAACAAATTCTGGAAATCTCCACCAAAGGTCATCCTGAGCAGAGTCCTACCCCGTGAAAAGCTAACCCACCTAAAATCACACCTACTAGATCAAGACTGGTCCCCCATCAACCTGGCGCCCGATGCAAATACAGCCCTTGATCAATTCATACACATTTTCAATGAGGCTTGTAACATCTTTGCCCCACCAAAAAAGCGAAAAATTAAACCCCTCTGCAATCCTTGGCTCACGGGTTCCCTCTTAAAGAAGCTGAAACACAGGGACCACCTTTGGGAACTAGCCAGAGAAACAGGAAAACAGGGGGACATCCAAAACTTCAAAAGAGCTAGAAATGATTGCACCAAATACATATGCCAACAGAAATCTGAATACTACAAGACTGCACTCGCTGACACCTGGGGAAATGCAAGAACATTCTGGAATAACATTAAAGATGTTACCGGGAAGGAGTCCAAATCACCCCCTACTGCAATCACAATAAACGGGAATACTATCCTGGACCTAAAAGTCATAGCCAACACCTTTAATGATGCCTTCACCGACCTCAGCAGCATCCTCCCTCCTGACTTTTTCAATGACAGCAACCCCCTCTTCCCACCCACCAGTCATCACCAAAAAATTGTCCCCTTTCTACTTCAGAGCAGTAAGCAAAAATACCATCAGGAAATACATTTCCAAAGCCATCAAAAACACTAGAGCAAGTGCTGACACACTGGACCTCAAACTTCTGTCCCTCACTCTAGACGAGGTTCTGGGGCCTCTCACCAGGATCTTTAATCTCTCCCTCTCTCTCAGCCAATTCCCTGACAAATGGAAGGCAGCGACTGTTACACCTATCCATAAAAGTGGTGACTGGACCTCCCATGTGAACTACCGACCTATCTCTATCCTGCCACCCCTCTCTAAGGCCCTGGAACGGATAGTAGCAGACCAGCTCACTGATCATCTGGACAAGTACAACATCCTTTGCTGGCAGCAACATGGATTTAGAAAAGGGCACAGCACTGCCACAGCACTTCTTGAGTTTACAGGAGCCATGCCCAACTCCCTTGATCAGGGTCGCCTAACCGGAGCTACATTCATCGACCTGTCAAAGGCTTTTGACACTGTCCACCACCGCCTCCTGCTGCATCAGTTACTGAACATTGGCCTCTCCGCAGAATCAGTGAAATGGTTCAATAGCTATCTTGACAACAGGTCCCAATGTGTAAATATATCAGGAGTGGTCTCCGACACTAAACTGGTTCACTCTGGTGTCCCCCAAGGCTCCATCCTGGGCCCATTGCTGTTCAGCCTGTTCCTCAACTCCTTCCCCGACTCCACCTCTCAGCAAGTCATACTCTATGCAGATGATGCAGTGATTCTTGCCTCTCATCATGACCCATGCCACCTGCAACAAACCCTTCAACACGGCTTCACCTCAATTGAAAGCTGGTTCAAAGAACATAAGTTAATCCTTAACCAGAAAAAAACGAAGACCATGATTTTCACCAGCCACCAAAACAAGCACAAACACCACCAACTCTCCTTAAACACCTGCCTCAGGGACTCCCTGGAACAGGTTGACTCCTTCAGATACCTAGGAATCACCCTAGACCCACACCTGTCTTTTGGAACCCATATAGCCAATGTCGCTAAAACCGTGAATACTAGACTGGGCTTACTCTACCGGCTTCGTCGGCTCCTGACTAAAGAGGCCCTCTTTGCAGCAGTTCAAAGCTCCATCATCTCCCAGATTGACTATGGTCTTGTCATCTATGGCACTGCCACTGCCACTGCACTCAGAAGGATTACTACCACCTAAATAGGCCTGTCGGAGCTCATCACTGGGGCGAGGCGAAGCTCACACACACCTGTGACCTCTACTCACAAGCTAACTGGCTTCAACAATAATAGAATTCAGTACCAAACCTGCATGGTAGCTAAGAAAATACAGTTGGGAACTGCCCCTCCGGGGTCTGTTCACTCCTTCAACCGAAGACCAGCTCCAGAATTACCAGGATCAAAGCCACAACTTTTCCCATATCCCTGCTGCCGCTTTGGCCATTGGCCAGCGTTCATTTGCTAGAGCACCCACTTGGTTGGTCTTGCTAATGATACTATCAAAACCACTGGGCTAGGGGCCTTCAAATACAGGCTCCGTAACACCCTGGTCGCTTCCAGCATCTGCGACTGTCATTGATAATGTCTATGCAATACCACTCCGCTACCGCTCTTTCCTATATCTAGCTCATTACATAATGCACTTGCCATAGTCTGGCCTCTGCCCCACACACTCTACAGCACCTGAAAATGCCACCTTCCTGGCAGCTCCACCCCACCCCCCTTATCCTTACCTACCCCACCTCTCCTCTCTTTTCATTCTCTTACCTCCCCCGTGCCCCTCCCATTCTTTCTACCACCCCTCCCACTGTCCTCTTCCTTTCCACTCTACCCTCTCCCTGTCTGTTTGAATTTAATTTGATATCCTTTACCCTTATTGTGTTACAATTTTGTCTATTGTCATGTGTTACCTATGTCTTGACGTGGAACCTTTGTAAAAGAGCCCTGGGCTCAAAGGTAATTGTAATCCTAGAATTGAAATAAATAAATAAAAAATAAAACATGTACTGTTTGCCAATCTGACAT
The DNA here is from genome assembly GCA_016271365.2 of Neoceratodus forsteri. Classification (NCBI taxonomy): domain Eukaryota; kingdom Metazoa; phylum Chordata; order Ceratodontiformes; family Ceratodontidae; genus Neoceratodus; species Neoceratodus forsteri. The sequence continues at coordinate 164,633,066 of JADMNL010000025.1, read as the reverse complement.
GAAAAAAATGTTCTTATATGCATTATGAAGGCTACATCAAAGACAAACTGTTTCTGTGAAGGAACACAATTTAGATTTATTTTATGTTCATTAAATAGCCCTGTGTTATATAGTTAGGAAAAAAAATCAGAGTTTTGATTAGAAAGACATGAGAGCTGTGATACAAACAAGCTGATTTCTCACAGAGGAAGATTTCCACTTCTTCAGTTCAGCATTGAAACTGAAATTATCAGCTTTTTAAAGGAAGAGAATGATACATTTTAAGTTGATCTATCTAAACACAAACCAGAGACTGGATTTGTAAGAAACTTGGAGAGCTCAGCAAACCATTAACTCTACAAACTGCTGCTCTGATTGTTAATCTGAAACAGCAAGCTACTCCAAAATGATGTCATCACACTCTAAGTTTGACTGAGAGGGCAGAAATAACTCCACTGCTTTCAGCCACAGTAGTGCAAGTTAACAAATGCTGATTTAAAGAAAACCACAAAACCAAACAGCATGAAATTTTTAGGAAACACTAATCATGACACAAGGACTTGAATTTCAGCTTTTAAAACTTTTATAAAAAATATGTAAAAACCGTTGCACATGATCTTTAACGCCTGGTGGATGACGAACTCTAGCAATTTGGACAGCACTTCCTCCAGCTGATGACATCGCTGGGCCTTACACAGATTGTTAACTCTGCCACCCATCGACATGGTCACTCTCTTGATCTGGTCTTCCTCCTGGGGATTGAGGCCTCCAGTTTGGAGGTGGAACCTGTCGGTTGGTCTGATCACTACACCGTGAGGTGCAGCTTTCGCGACCCCCTTCTGTAGGCCTGCCCCTGTGGAGATGGTCAGTTACTGCCCTTTACAGGAGGTGAGCACCGAAGGCCTGATGGCAGTGATTGACCTCTTGGAGTTTCCTGTGGCCAGCACGAGGTTTTGGCCTATAATAAGGCAGTTTCTGTGGCTCTGGACTTGATTGCTCCTGTCTGTGTTCGTCCTCTCCCCCTCCTCTCTTGGGCCCCTTGGTTTGATGGGTCCTTGAGGGAGTTGTGGCAACTAGGACATAGATTAGAGTGATGTTGGTGGAAATCCGTCTTTGAGGTCGACCACCTGAGATTGGTAGAGCATTATCAGGCCTACCAATCAGCGATCTCCCGTAAGAAGGCAGAATTCCTGTCTGGGAAGACTGCTGATGCTTGGAATCGACCAGCTCAGCTGTTCTGAACTGTGGATAGGTTCTGCAACCCAACTTGTCTGCAGCTCTGAAGACCTTTTTCACAAGTGGAGTGCAATGAGCTTGCTTGATTCTTTGCGAATAAGGTGGCCGACATCAGGTCAGAGATCCTCTTGACTCGCTTTGTGGGGGATGCTGGTGATTGATGCTTGGTCACCCCATCTTTTGCCTCCTGGAGTTCCTTTGACCTGCCAGAGTTCACGGCTGTCATGCAGATTGTCCAGCGTATGTGCCCTATGTGCTGTAGTCTGGATCCGGGTTCAACCTCCCTGATTATGGGATGTTGTGATATTATCAGCCCAGTCCTGGTACAGATAGTCCAGTGCTCCCTTGATTTGGGTGAGTTTCCAAGCTCCATGAAGGCAGTGGTGGTAACACCCCTCATGAAGAAAGCTTCTTTGGACCCAGACTCTCTGGCCAACTACAGACCAAACTCAAACCTCCCCTTTATAGGGAAGGTTATGGAAAAAGTAGTGGTGGTACAACTGGAGATACACTTGACCATCCATAACATCTATGCACCTCTCCAGTCCAGTTTTTGAAAGAGGCATAGTACTGATACTGCGCTGGTTCGGGTGCTCAATGATCTCCTGATGGCAAGAGATCGGAGAAGCCGTTCCATTCTGGTGCTCCTAGATCTCTCTCTCTTCAGCCTTTGACACTGTTGACCATGGGGTATTACTTTGGTGTTTGAGGTCCATCTGTGGCCTAACATGTAAGGTCCTCAGGTGGTTTACATCTTTCCTTACTTGGAGAACTCAGAGAGTGATGTCTGGGATTTTTTCCTTGGACCATTCTCTCATGTGGGGTCCCTCAGGGCTCAGTGCTGTCCCCCATGTTGTTTGCAGTGTACATGCTGCCCCTTGGAGACATTGTAAGATGGTATGGGCTGAGGTTTCACTGCTATGCTGATGATACCCTGCTCTCCCCGTCTTTCGCACCTGACCAGGATAGTGCTCTCTTGGTATTTAACAACTTCCTTGCTGAAATCCAGGACTGGATGAATTTGAACTGGCTAAAGTTGAACTCGGGAAAGACCAAGGTGATGGTTGTGGACCCAGGTCATCAGATAGAGGGGTTGAGGACTGGTCAGCCCTCTGAAATTTATCTAGGAGGTTCCCAGATCTTTACCTCTGAACGGGTGCAGGACCTGGGGTGGTGCTTGATGACAGGCTAACTTTATGATCTCAGGTGTCAGCAGTCATCAAGTCTTCCTTTTATCATCTTAGAAACATTGCCAGGATCAAGCACCTTGTTCTGTCTGGGGATCTACCTACACTGGTCCATTTCTTTGTGACCTCGCACCTTAATTACTGCAACTCCCTGTACTTAGGGCTTCCTGGGGTTGATATCCACTGCCTGCTGCTAGTGCAGAATACGGCAGCATGACTGTTGATGGGGACTTCTCGAAGTTCTCATATCACCCCTGTGCTGCGCAGTCTGCACTGGCTGCTGATTTGGTGGTGGATCACCTTTAAAGTTGGTTTACTGACTTATAAAGCCCTACATGGACTTGGCCCTGACTACTTGAAAGAGCTTCTTCTTGTTCCCTATCACCCCCGAGCAACAGCTCCGTTTGGCCAACGAGGGGTTGCTGGAGATTCCGAGGGTGTCTTTGAAGTCTTCTGGGGCCAGTGCATTTATGTACGTGGCCCCTACCCTCTGGAATTCTCTACCCCATTGGATGTGGGAGTGCACGACTGTGGGAGGTTTTAAACAGGCCTTAGAAACTTTTTTTATGGTGCCAGACCTTTAATGGTACTGAATGAGTGATCCTCGTCAGACTATTGTTACTGTTCTATATGGTATTTACTGATTTTACTATTGCTGTCTTAACCTTTTGTAAAGCGCCTTGGTATTTGAAAGGCTCTTATGCGAAATAAAGCTTATTATTATTATAGTGTTATTTTGCTACCTGTATCACTAAATACACTTTATAAATCTGTTTCTGAATGCAGGACCACACTATCTTGAAAAAGTTGGCAGGCAAGCCAGCGAAACTTTGAGTCTATGATGTGCTGGCCAAATCAATGAATAACTTGATTTAAAGAAGATTTTTTGTTCACTGTTGGGTCTGTTCATCATTCTTAGCCATTCAATAATTTGTCCTTTTGAACTGATCTTGGTGGACTCCTTAAAACTTCTGCCTGAGTTGATCTGCAAAGGCAAGCCCCTCCCACTGCCTTGTATATTGATGTTTTTTTTCCCAGAAATCCATTACTGTATTACTAAACAAATGATATAATGGCTCACAAATGCTGCTGCTTTTGCAACCACTGCAGACTGAAGTCCGAAGGTTGTTTGACCAGCTTCACGGTAGTTAAACAGAACTGGACTCACTGAATAGTTTTCCATTTTTTCTGCTTTTTAGTACCATTAAGAAAAGTGTTGTAATAATGATTCTTAAGATGCTGCCCATTCTGGTGACGGAGATAAAGAGAGATGTTTGGTAGCACTGAATTGCTCTCTTATTAGCAGTCTGTCATGAACGGTCAATGACTTAACAGACATAGAGTCTGAGCTACCCTCTCACCCGGCTGGAGGGGGTTCCTCCATGGTAGGGAGGAGTCACACTGGTGGGCTGTTAGAGGTGGGCATGCCAGAGCAGGCTCGAGCCTGGTTCTTGTTTAGTGCCTGGCTTGGCTTGGCTCGACCCATATAAGCAATTGAGAGGTAAGGTCAAGCCAAGCCAATTATGGTCAAAGTAAGTATTTTTGTCAGTCTAAGCAGTTAGTGTAATGTCTGAAAAGTTTAACTCTTGTGGAGAGAACAGTCTGCAGTGGCCAGTGGGCAGGGCTCAGCTTGTGTTTTGAATTGTGAAGTCAAGCCAGACTCATGGCTTGGCTCTGTCTTGGTTCTAGGTTAATTATTCCTGGCTTGCCTATCTCTACAGGCTATATGGGGACACCTGTACTGCTGTTGTCTTTGTTGTAACACAGAAACGTAGAAGTTGATGGCAGATAAGGGCCACAGGCCCACCCTGTAACTGACATTAATGTTATAGCACCCCTTTTTATTCTCTTGTGATTATATTTCATTTTGAACGCTACCCTTGCTTTTTAAATCTCACCTTAATGGAGAACTACAGTTGAAATTTGCAAAAAAAATTGTTGTGCAGTGTTTTGATTTGTGTGTGTAATCCTAGTGTGCCATTTCCTTTGTTTGTTGTTTGGATTTTTTTCTGAAAATGCCTACTTGTTTTTATGGCCCACAAAGATCTCCATGACTGCTTCTTTCATTGACTTTCCTTTTCCCACATTGCTTCCTGTACCATGTGGCAGTAATGCATTCAAGACCATTGATTCAGTGGGTGTTAGCTTACTGTTCAGTTTACAGTAGTAGAACTGTACTGGGACAAGCCTGTCCTTATCCACTGAGCACTAATAAAGGCAACATTAACAGCTTTGCAAACACCTGAAGGAAAATAAGAGTGGTCTATTCTTTAAGGACTCAGTTAAAGTCTTCATTAATTATAGCATTGATGACATGGGGTGATTTTGTGTGATTTTTTTTTTTATGGACGTGTGTGGTTTGATCAAAGCAAAAGCTTTACAAACAAAACATTTATTCCTGCTGGCTAGACCTAGACACACACCTAGAAAACAAGAAGATTGGATTAGAAAGAGTTATTGAAGTGAGAACAACAAATACTGAAGATCACAGTGCTGTCACAGACAAGGAAAAAGGTCTGCACTCACTGAATCAGTGGTCTCCAACACATCACTGTCACATGGAACAAGAAGCATTGTGGGAAAAGGAAAGTCAATAAAAGAAACAGTCATGGAGATCTTCAGGGGCCATAAAATAAGTAGGAAAGTTTAGAAAAAAATATAGACAGCAAACAAAAGGCAAGGCAAGGCAAATTTTATTTGTAGAGCGCCCAATTGCAGAGGCTCTGAGAACTTCACATTAAAACAAATATAACAAAGTAAATGAAACAGGTAGGAAAGCATATCATAGCAAATACATAAATATCATAAAATTCAATCAATAGCACATTAATACAGCAGTGGTCAGACCTCCTCGCTCGGGAAGGCCAGGCCAAAAAGGTGAGTCTTGAAACTCCTTTTGAAAACCTTGATCCATGGGGCCTCCCTAAGAGATGGAGGTAGAGCGTTCCACAGGACAAGGCTGGTGACACTAAAGAAACAACACACTTGGACTACACACACACAAATCAAAACACTCAGCACAACATTTTTCTTTTTTGGAAATTTTGACTGTAGCTCTCCTTTAAGGTCTGCTGTATATTTACTCTTCTGCCTTCCATTCCCAATCTCTGTCTCTCCCTGTCTCTGTCTCTCTTCCTCTCTTGCTGTCTAATTTAAATGTATTACTATCTACAGTGCTCCCTCCTTTATCCACCCCCTTATCCGCCACCCTAGATTACTGCCAGTGTGAGCTCCTGTCCCATTTTCCAGAAATGCTATCTCCCCCTTTAAATGTCTCCCTCTTTTTATACACCAAAATTTAGGGATGTATAAAGGCTGGCAGATAAAATGAGGGAGCACTGCATTTCATTAACAATTGGACTGCCATAAAACCCCATGATGCTGGAATTACCTTTATGCTACTATTGCACATACAATAATTATATTTGAAAACATTGCTCACCTTCTAAGACTATATTACTTCTAAGGTATGTGCTACACGGCCACACTAATTGTATGTATGAGAGCAATTAGGAACCAATGATCACAGTACTGTCCAATTTATATTAGAAAGATCCTTAGCCACTGTGCATGGAATAACTAGGTGGAAAAATGTGAAGAGGATAAATTTCAGTGATATGAGGAAAGAACTACTGTGTTTTTTTTTGGGAGAGAGAATTAGCTAACCTAGGTTTTGAAACCAAATGAAACTCTATGGTCCACAAGACTGAGAATCGTATGTGTCAAAATTGTTGCAGTATAATAAGATGGGGAGGAAAAAAAACTGTGGTGGATTTCAAAATACAATGAAAAGACATTTAAACAGTAAAAATGTACAGGGAAAGCTTATATACAACTGAAACCAGACGAGCCAGAGCGTTCTAAAGATTGTTATCTAGAATTTTTCTTTAAAAGAGTTGTACGGCAGCAATCATGAAAGAGAAAGGGGATCTAGAAAAAAGGTGTTGGCTAGTTTAGCTTCCAACCCCCAAAAAAGTTTGCCAAGGACTTCATGTGCAGTTGGCCCCAGAAAAGAGGAGGAAAACATCACATTACAATAAATGAAAAAGGTATGGCAGCGCCTCTTAAAGGAAAATAGCTGATAAGGCTATTATTTAACCATGTGCTACAAAAACACCTGATATGGGGTTCTGTGGATAAATGAATATTTTTTAGTATGTTTTTTGGCCTCTATACATACAGTGCCATAACTTAAATTCAACGAGACACCTGTGGCCATCTTGAGCACATAGCCAGCTTCCTTGGCACTCTGTAAGCAAGTGAGTGCTGGCGACTAATGAATGAGGTTAGCAACACTTGTTGGCATACTGAGTGCAGAGGATGCTAGCTGCTTTGCGCGAGAAGGCCATGGGAGTCTCTTTGAATAGGAAGTTACAGCGCTGTATATATAGAGGCTGAAAAACATAGTAAAAGGTAAACAAAAATGTCATTTATTCACAGAACTCCTAACTAAGTGCTTTTACATCACAGGGTGAATTGATGGCCTTGTTTGCCCGTTTCCTTCAACAAGTTTTTCTGTTCAGTACAGCATGTAGTGAGAAACAGGATGAGTTACTGTACATATTATAACCTCAAATGATACAATGCCAAGTTAGCTGACCAAGGAGCTTGTCATGGATTTATTATTAATGTTGCATCGGAAGAGATCCCAGAGCCTGATTCATTGCACCTATGTGTTCTTTGGAAGTCTAGTCAGGAGTTTGCAGCCAACATCAGGAATATAATAACATGTTCAGTCAGAGAAGGTATAGTATCCCATGCTTGAAAGGTTTTCCTGGTCATTCCTGTTTTTAAAAATGGGTTGTAAAAGTGAAACGAGAAACTACAGGCCAGTTAACCTAACATCCATTATAGGCAAAACACCTGAATCTATCATTAGACTAGAAATTGAATATGTCACAAAACAAAGGATGGGATACAACACAACGCAGATCCAAAAATGTAGATGATGTCTTACTAATCTAATCAGCTTCTATGATTTTTTTAGTAGAACCCTTGATAATAATATACCCATTGATGTGGTTTACTTAGAATTTAGTAAAGCATTTGACACAGTGCCACATTGTGAGTTTATTGCTGTACTAGTATCTATGGGATTTAGCTTGACCATAGCTTGACCATAATAAAAGGGATTAATAACTGTCCGACTGACAGGAGACAGTGGGTCATTATAAAAGGTTATTTCTCAACATGGGATGAGGTAACTAATGGAGTACTACAGGGGGTTTGTGCTGGGACTCTCGTTAATTAGCATCTTAGTGGGCGGTATGCATCATAATACCCATGGATGGATCTCACAATTCATGGATAAAACCAGGCTTGCTAGTATGGTGATTACAGCTAAGAACCAAAGGGCTCTCAAAGATGACCTGGACTACCTCTATATATGTAAATCAAAATCAAGAGGAAATTCAACTCAGACAAGTGTGCAGTGTTGTAGTTTGATAAAAAAAACAACTACATGGGCTGAAGACACACTGGATGGCATACCTTTAAAGAGCAGCTTCGTATTTCTGCCCCCCCAACATATAATAGACCTTACCCAGCCCCAAGTTGACTGCAATAGAAATGTTCATTTATTTCTTCCAGCATTAAAAAAGGCAAGAGATCATATTTTGCTCCTTGCAGCCAAAAGCCAAAATGCTAACATTGCCTTACTGTGAGACACGTCCCCGCGCTAGTACATTTTGTGATGTCAGTAAATGGAGAGCATGGTGGTGCACTCCATAGAGTAGAATAAGGACATAGTTTAACAACTTTTTATTATAATTTAGTGTTTCGATTATAACAAATCAGGCCACCGCTTGACTAACAGGGTCCTTGTTAGTCGAGTGGTGGCCTTGATTTGTTATAATTGGACTTTAAATTATAATAAACAGCACTTAAAAAAATCCCTGTTTTACTCTATGTAGTGCACCCCCGCATTCTCCATTTATTGACATCATAAAACATGCTAGCACAGGGATGTGTCTCACAGTAAGGAAGTGTTAGTACTTTGGCTTTTGGCTACATGGAGCAAAATACAATCTGTTGCTTTTTTTAATACTGGAAGAAATAAATAAAAATTTCTACTGCAGTCCACTCAGGGCCAATAAGGTTTATTATATGTTTTGGTGGGGGCAGCAGTTTAGAACTACAAAGCTACTCTTTAAGAACAACAACTCTTGAAAAAGACCTAGGGCTTTTAATTGACATCACCTAAGAAAATAAAGCTCAGGGTGAGATTACGGCCAAAATGGGTCAGCAAATTTTTGGAAGTATACAGAGAAGTTCCATGATCAGAAGCAGGAAAGTGCTGACACCTTTGTTTAGGTCAATGGTGAGACAGCATATGGAGTATTGCATTCAGTACTGGTTCCCATACCACAAAAAGGAGATAACCAGAATTGAGGGGGTCCAGAGGAGAATGGCCAAAATGTTGAGGGGTAAGAACAAGTTTAGTTATGACTGACGTAAGAAGGACTAAACCAGTTCACCCTTAAAAGAAGGTATCTTCAAGGGGATATGATTGCTGTATTTAAGGCAATCCAAAATGATTCATTAAGAGATAGTGAACATCTAAAATTGAGGAAAATGGCTCCTCTACTAGAAGTCGTGACTACCAATTTATCAGCTCCCTCTTTAACACTAGCAAGAACAGAAACGTTATTCTCAAAGAGTTGTTGCCATTTGGAACTCTTTACCATAAAATATATTGTAAAACTTGAAATTTTCATTGTCAAATAATTTTTATTAGTTTTGCTGACGCTCTAATTTGCACTTAAATTTGTGCTACTTAACAGTTCTATTATAGTGAATGTGGTGCAAATGTCTTAGCACAAACTCTAATTTATGCAATTATAGTTGCATTTGTGTTGAGCTAAAATTACTTTGCATGAAAATAACTAGGTCTGCAGTAGTTCACTGCAATTTAGTCGATTCATTTAAAAAAAACAACTAGATAAATGCATGAATACATTGGTTACTGATGGTTATGGTCACTTAGAAACCATGAACAGACTTGATTAACCTTTTTGGTTTCTTTTGGACTGTAATTTCCAATATTTTTTCTTCCTATGTTGTTAGAATGTTTGCATTTTATAATTTTGCATTGATGGGATGTGCAATGCCCTGACTCAGAATACACCATTTATTTTCATGAGTAAAAGGGGAAGGACAATATCTCATGAGTGGCAGAGGGACAAATGAGTTATGAAGCTTCTACCCACCCATAAATAGTATATTCTGAGTCAAGCCATTGTGTGTCAAGTTTATACCATACATTTTTAAACATAAACTTTTCAAATTAGTTCTCTTTTGGAGCTGTAATTGCTTATTTTGATCTTACTGCTCTGGGCTGGAATGCTGCACAGCTCCACTGTGAGGTCATTGAGCACTGTTTCAGCTGCTCTCCCATTGGTTACATACAGCATTTTGACATATCTAAGCTATGTTATCTTGATCGTAGATATGTCATCAACAAAATAACATCATATTGCACTACAAGAAAAAATAATATATTGTAGCTCACTGGTAACTACAGAAACATATTAATATATCTCAAAAAACAAAAGGACATGATTGTGCCTGCCACGCATCAAATTAGGGCAAAACATACTGAACAATGGGCTATACTGAATGACATATTCCTAGTGAAAACCAGAAAGGCACCATTCCCAGCCCAACCAAAACTCTATCTGCAGGCCAAAAATCTGACAGAATCTTGACCTGTCATCAAAATTAAAGTGATTTTCAGGTTTCTGCATATCAGCAGGACTCACACTTCATAGGATTCTCCGCAAATTTTAATTTCTGGACATTTCATTCTTTATTACCAAAGACATTTTCATGATAAAAGGCTCTTTGCCACCCCCATCCTCCCACTGCTTTTCCTGCTTTGAAGTCCTCAGCTTGTGTCAGCAGAATCAGAACCATTTCTTTGGCAACAGGGTATCATGTCAGGAGCAGAGGATTCTGACTTCACAGCAGGTATATGTCACATGAACAGAGAAAAGTCTAAAGGACAAGTTCCCGATTTAATAAAAAGATCTTCAGTAATAAAGAATAAAAGGTCCTGACTTACAAATATTGTGTAACTGAGCTCTGCTTATGTAAACTGAAATTTTGTTTTTAACTGGAAACCAGATCATCTCTTTAAGAAATTACAATTTACTAGCAGTTCATTTATGTGTCACTGTTTTAGTTCAAACTTCCTCCCAAGAGAGCAGTCCAGCTCTTTTTTTTCCTTTTATGAACATTATTTACCCCTGAGAATTCTTTGTCAGAGGAGGAAATGAGTTTCTTTCTTTTGAACTCACTTTGCCCAAATTACACAAGATATACTGTAGCGTTCCAACTTAGAACAGCAGTCAGCGCCTCCGAAACCATGATAGGCCATTTCAGTCCCTTGTGCAAGCAAACTCTGCTCCAGGTGGCAATTATCTCAAGCTAAATAAAGTATTTGTATCTCTTTTATTTATTTATTGAAAACTTTGGAGATTATCTGTGAGCACAAGTGCTCATTTACAGATGTTACACGTCAAATACATAGTCACAAAAAACATTACAAGTACAGTAAACAGTTCCACAAAAATGCAGTTGAGTCAGGCTCAAAGCACTTAAGACAGGACAGTTACATACAGTTTTGAAAAAATCCATACAGATCATTGTATAAAAAGTCACAAGTTATGTACAGTGAGAACCCAAATAAAACAGTTTATGCAATAGTATTATAATGTTATTGGGGGTAGCAGTGGCATTTCAATACTACAGAAAACTTTAAGGCACTCATACATGTGAAGGGGGTAGTATTACATGTACTACCTCCCTTAACATGTATGAGTGCCTTTAGAACTTTCAGTAGTTTTGAAAAGCCACCGCTCCCCCCAGTAGTATTATAATGCTGTCTGTAACCCTGAAGTCCCTTACCCACTTCACAGTATCAAGACACTATTTTATAGGCTTTGGCAGGCACTCGGTGGCTTCGGCTGTACATGGAAGTGAGATTGCAGTTTCTGTAGGTGTAATAACTTCTTATTCCCTAAACTAAAATACTTCTAAATATGGCTCGTTTAGGTCCTGTGGCAGACACCTGCCAGACGTGAGTTGCCTGCCCCAAAAGATGTCAGCTGTTTTTTTAAGTTTTCTTTTTAAATGAAAGCTTGGAGACTGCTCAATATATATATATTGATCATAATGATACAGTTCTACAGTACACATGTTGATGTTATGTTGTTAGAAATGACAAGGCTTTAAAAATTTAGGGAACCATTTTATGTTCTTTGTTCATATCGATATGTAACATTTTATGTTTTTCTACATCTATATAATTATATGTTCACGTAGTACTATCTTATCGCAATATTTACTTAGCTGACTCCAAATTTTCATTTAAAAAAATTATGTGCATGACACTAATGGTTCCAAAGTTATCACATTTAAAAGAAATTACCTTTTGAAAGTTCTAACTTTGGAACTGTTGGGGATAGAAATGTAATTTTTTTAATGAAAGCTTGGAGTCCAGCTATTAAGATATGGTGTCATTATTATATCATTATCCTGAAACAGCAGTGATTATATTATCAGTATAGAAAAGGGCGGTTTTCTCTAGCAATACCGATATATTATGGGAGCATGGTTGTGCCCCTATAGTTGGGGTTGAGTAGCCTGTTTAATGATAAACCTCAAATTTTGCACTCTAATAAGTTTGCAACCGATCAATGGATTTGCACAAAATTTGGTATGCGCTGTCCTGGGGGCAGATCTCTTGATGTGTAAGTTCGTGGTAGCCAATAGTACCATAACTGCTTAAATGGCAACCCATGACAACTGCAAGGGAATCACAGTGCTGACATCTTTGCACAGCCATTGGTTCCCCCCATCCCCAAGTGGTGCCCTCCCCAGGAGTTGGAATCTAAAAGAAGGGGTGTGGGGGGTGTGGGGGAGACCAAAGCTGGCCATGTTGCTTGGTTGGTGCCCTTGTATGGGTTGCCATTCTGCAGTCACGGTTTTGACATGGAACTGGTTTCATTCTGGAAGAATATGTGGATTCTGAGATCCGGATAGTGAAAAAAAGTAAAAAGTCACCATTTTTTTCAGTCTTTTCCTCAATGCCTTGTGCCCAGACAGTGTGGAATTTTGTTTTGATTTTTTATGGTAGAAAGAACTTGGGTAACAAAACTGCTACTGTTAGTTTGGTGCAAAAATATTTTAAACTGTTGCAAAGTTAAGTTTTTAAGTTCCACAAATGTCCTATGGGAAGTTTCTTTTTCAGGAAGTTTATTTTTCAGGATAGATGTACAAAGTTCAGAAAAGGACTTGATCTCGCGAAAAAGGATTGTCTCTCAAGAGCATTTTCTTTTTTGTGAGAACAAAATCCTTTTTGTAAGAGAAAATTCCTTTTTCGCGAGCTGCCATCTTGTTTTATTTATTTATTTATTTTCAAAAGCCACAAAACTGATATCCTGGAGTGACACCACCACACCTATTTGGCTGATTGGGACCCCATTAGGTGTAATCTGCACTTCAAAATTACAAATATGCCCTTTAAATGTGTTTTTTTAAATATAATGAATTATTTTTTGTGACCGTGTGATACAAAAAAAAATCCTTTTTCATATCACGAGTCACAAAAAAGGATCCTTTTTCATCACTCGAGAATCATTTATTATCCCTTCCATTGCCCTCCCCAGAACACTACAGTTTTTCCCTAGTGTCTAGTGTACTCTCCCCACCCTCCAGTACCCCTGCCTCTACATTTCCTTGGTGTCTAGTGGCACTCCCACTCGATCCCCATAGGTTTTTTTGTTTTTCTTTTTTGGTGTTACTGGTACCCCTCACCCTCCCATTTCTTTCCTGGTGTCTAGCGGTACCCCCACCCTCTGACCCATGTATATATATTTGTTAAATTCTTTGTTGGTGTTAGTGGTATCCCCCACCCTCCTGTATCTTTCCTTGGTGTCTAGTGGCACCGCCACCCTCCGATCTCCATAACTTATTATTTTTGGATCATTGGTAGTTAGTGGCTATCCCCTTGTATATTTAAAATGACCAGAAAAAAAGAAAACAGTCCCATGATGTCTTTTTAATTTGAAAAAAAAAAAGATCCCTCGTCGTCTCGCAGTCCCCTTCCCTATCCCAACTCTTCCACTGACCACCCACCACCTCACATCCCCCTTACCCCATACTTACCACCAGAGGTCATAGGCTGCCATCTTCTGTGGACTGAGACATGTCTGTAATCTTCAAAGCTGAACCATAAACTGAAGAATAAAAGTAATTGCCGTATACTGTATTTGAATGGCGTTTTGAACTTATGTTCATAACTTTGCCATTTTTTTGGAATTTTTTCATAGTATATGATTAACAGTTTCATCAGTCAAGTGAGGGGAGTTAAACTTCCATCTGAATGTACTGACCTTCTTGATGGCAGGAATAGAGATGGCACTCACAAGACTGTGGTCAGAAATTATAATGCTTTCTATGTCCAAACTCACAAGACCTTCTACAAGATCTTTGTATATGCACATGAGGTTTATTGTGCTGTAAGTTTGATGCCTCTGTGAGTACGAGAATAGTCTCTACCACTTGGAAGAGATACTCTCTGTGCATCTATTAGGGTGTGATCAGATAAAAGCTTTGAAAGTGAGGCTCTGGTTTTGGTCAAATCTAGGTTAGGGTTCAGTGCATTCTTATCTAAAGCTGGATTTAGAACTTCATTGAAACCATCCCCTAACACTAGTCTGTAATCTTGTATAAGTTCATATGTGTGCTAGGAGGGCTTCTCATGGATATAAGAGTGTCACCTTGTGTGTTCTTAAGGCAAGAGAACTGCGAACCAAAAGTGAGCAGTTCTGATGCCCTGAGGACAAAAGAGGTGACACTCTTGTGTCCATAAGAGGCCCTCCTAGCACCCCTATAAACTTACTATAGATTGTAGCACAATTAAAAAAAACACTTTTTTGCGGTCCATTTATGTGGAAGTTTTCGAGAAGCCCCTTACTGTGAGCACATGAGGTACTCTTACGGCAATAAGATTACCTCACACATAACTGAAGGAAGTGCTGTGATTGGTCAGGGAGCATCACATGATGCTCCCATGATTCTATAATAGAGAACTGAGCTGCAGGTTTAGGTTGTCAAAAAATAATGCCTGTGGGGCATACTCATTATAGAATGCCACTCATTATAGAATGCCACTCATTATAGAACATTTATAGAATGTTTCCAAGTAGAGTCTAAAACCTCCCATCCGTGTCAATTATGTGTTGTTGCTCAATAAATTGTATACCTTTTTTGATCAGTATCAAAACTCCCCCTTTTTTAGAAGAAAAACAACTACTTCTGCAAGGGACACCCATTCTCTGCATAGTTTATCAGCTTCTAAGTTCGTCAGGTGAGTCTCTTGCAAGAATGCAATGTCTACCTGCTTTTTCTTCAAATAATTAAAAAATATTTTTTTCCTGTTATAGGTGATCCCAAACCATTCACATTCCAAGATGCAATTTTAATGGATGTCATTTTAAGACTGCTGTGCTAGCATACGAAGAGACAACTGGCAAACTCCTAGCAAACATCGCTTATGTTGAGTAAAGTTTCAGCTGTTAACCAGTCTGCAACTTCACTAGTGCTTAAACTACACAGTGTTATAAAAATAATAAACAGAACTTTTTAGAGCAATATTCTTAGCTGAGTATCATGCAAATGTGTACTGAATAACTATACATATAGTTTCTATAATCCAATATATTACTTCTGTAAACACATCTAATTGAATATTTAATACTGGTAAGCTACCAGAACAAAAAAGACACTAATAAACTGACTAAAAAGTTACAAATTCTACTGCATGTCTTATTTTCCCCACCTTTTTTAATTTTGAAAGTTAAAAGCAAAAATAAAAGAAAAAGTGTGATGGGGTTGGATGGGATGGAATTGGATAAGGGATAGGTTAAGAGGGTGTCTGTCTCAAGACAGTAAGATCTGAATCACTGGAGCAAAACTCCAAGGTAATGGTGGGTGCTCAGAAATTAGTAAGTGAGGTTATAATTGAGACTGTCAGAAGCACTGTAAATGCCCTGGACAAAACCAACATTCCATCTACAATATATGAAAAATTTATTTAGGGTGAACCAAACATTAAAGAGGGGGAATGTGCTGTGATGACAGGGGGCCCTTACTGCATTAACCTCTGGCCACAGGTGGGACCATTCCACACAGTAGTAGGTATCATTGAGGATTCTCTTTTCCTTCCCCTTTGACAACACTTTCCAAGTTGGGTACTACCCAAGTAGAGCACCTTACCTTCCCAACTGGAGCAGATAAGAGCTGCCAAGGGTAGGGAATGCTGTATCGGACTGACCTGAAGACCTGCAGTAATGTGGGACACTGGCTCTGTAAGCAAGGACACTGACACGTGGATTGTTGAAGAAAAAGGTTAATTTTTACTGAAAAAGGTGAAATAAAGATCTAAAATAGCCATGAATGTCACAACACACCTTAGGAAATAAATGACAACAAATACACATAAAATAGCAGTATGTTTATACCTTTACTTCTTTACCAGCATGGCACACTCACCCCACTAGCCTTATTTCTCTTTCCCAGCAGGACAACACCACCCCACTAACTATCTTTTTCTCTTTTTCCCTGGAGACTGCAGGCACTCACCACCCACCAGCCCTCCAGCATATTCACTTTACCCCTGGAGACTGCAGGCACTCATCACCCAGCAGCCCTCCAGCTGCCAAACAAGCTAGTCCCAGGATAAGCGCCCTCACTCAGGCCTTAATCCATGAGCTTGTTCACACGGAAACTATAAGGAAGTGCAGTGATTACTAGGCCTTATCCTACCTCAGTCAGCCCACTGACCTCTTATGCCAGATAGCCACCCTGGTATCTATCACACAGTTACTATACATATCACTATACTTTAAAACAATTAGAAATCACCAGGCATACATACACATAAATTACTGTAAAAAATGCATTCAGGAACGACAGTGACATAAAACATATTCAATACTGGTACGGGTACTGGATAGCTATGACATTATCCCCCCCCCCCAGTCCTTGCACTGTTCAGTCCTCAAGATGACAAAAGTCTCTTTAAATTCCGAAGGATTGAGGTAAAGTCTCTATAAAACCGGTGTCACTTGACTTTTAAAATAGCCCCCAAACTGTATCAATAAGGCTTTTTACAATACCACACTCCTTTGGATCTTCTGAAGAAATTCTGTTGGTGAAGTTGCTGAAGAATTGTTGATGGTTTGTTGGAGGGCTCTCTTGAATCAGCAGTTTCTTGGTGAAATCAGGAGAAGCGATGAATTCTTCAGGCTGCAGCTCTTTTTCTTCTGTGAGGAAAACTTGGTACAACAGGATCATCAGGCACTTGATGCAACAGACTTTCTATTCTCACTCTGTTCTCACTCACTGCCCTGTCTGACCCTACACTGGGATTCAGGTGATCCCCTAATCCTACACGTAATTAAATTAAATTAAAGGCTGTCACTATCAGGCTCTATCACTGCATCAAGCCTCTTCAGACATGACACCCACTTGGCTTGGGCACCTTCCTTCTCAGTCGCCCTCTCTGGTTGTATTCTCTGCACACTGGCTGTGTAGCTACTTTTATGCCTAAAACTTATTTGAATATGTCAATTTGTGGTCACTGAGTGGACACTGACCTGTCCAGGGGCTCAGCACCAATCAAAATCCTTTCTGCAGAAGCATAAGCCACAATGGAATACTGGTTTGAAATTCAACTGCCCCTCTCAACATTCCAAAGACTTCCCTTTTTTATAACTCTGTGTCCCATTTTTAAACACATTCCTTTGTCATAAAAAATAAACACTTTCTTTAAGTTTAAGCATATTTTCACTGTAATGGCTGGAAAGCTGTCATCTTAAGCTCTATGCCAAATTCTTTCTGTACAAAATGACCCTTTGGAAAGCTAAGTCGCTAAGACTAACACTCTTTTTTTTATTTAATAATTATTTGTAGGCATTTTTCTCTTCACTTTCTATTAAAAACAGCAGTTTTCCCTTTAATTGCACTGAACACAACAGTTTTGTCATGCAGAAATTAAATATTAATTGTTCCCATGCTTAGCTCCACCTGCCGTGTAACTGCCTGCATGGATTTATTTAATAAGGACCCTCTCTGTCGCTCTCTCTCTCTCTCTTAAGGTTAGCAACTCTCTTATTTCATATTTCTGTCACCTAAAAATATTTTTCTGCGCTGTAGGATACTTTAGTCTACCTACAGTATCTGTCAAGTTTAGAACAATTCTAATAAAAAAACAGCTTGGCAGTACAATTGAGAAAAGTAGATATGTGCGGCAAGTGTTCTGTGACTGAATGCAACTTTCCCCAACAGAACCTTGCTTCAAACTGTGCCGTTTTCGTTTGTGTTTATGTATAAAATATCTGTGTACTTCTGTTAGTTACCCAGGACTCCCCTAGACCCTTCTACAGCTTTATTTTAATAAAAATATGTATTTTTAATGTATTCTCAGTTGTGTGACGCTGTGGGTTCCCCAGTATTAGATCACAGCCATTTGTCACAAAATGGCTCCTATGTGACCTTTACAAAATGCTTGCCTTCTTGAGAGCATGGGACTTTCACAGAGTCCCTGTCAGATTTTGCTCCTCTTTATCATTTTTTATTTCAATGTGAGCCAGTCCCTAAAACATTTTCCATCGCTTGTCACCTGCTCAACTAAATTTAAAGGAAAATATCTAGTTGTTCCTGCCCGCGAGAGGAGTGCCTTAGTGCATGTCCTTCTTACACCTTCGCATAGCAAGATTCACTCTGCAGGCCAAAGCCTGACTACTGACCGGCGTCAGAGTAAGGAGTGGCCACCCGCAAGCAGACCTGGGGATTCCAGTGGTGTGCTCTGCTGTGGGACCAACTCTCAGTCAATCACACTCCCCCTCCTTTTACTTTTTGGCATACTGGACGCCTGCAGCTGCCACTCTGCATTCTTAATATTTACATTTATAGATCAGCTCTCTTTAGTACAGGAACAATCCTTTTTTTAAATATAAAAATACTAAAAATATAAGAGGTAACCCAGGCAGACCAAATTATACCACTGGACTACCAGGGCATGTACTGTAGCCAGGGCAAGTGGATTACTAGCTCACTGGTCAGCAATGACAAAAACTACCATTTTTAATAATAAATACTACAATTTATGTACAAAAGCTGTCAGGCATTAAAAAATGAGCAAAACTGCATGTGGATAAGACAAGCCAGGGCCAGAAGTTCTTTCCATAACCCCCTGTGCTACATCCTACTATAACCATTAATAATATGCTCATGCTGATTCTAAGAGTTAATCTATTTTAAAACTACTTATTATTTATTTAGTACTATTTTAGGTTCTGAATCTGCTTTTATATCATTGCAGGGGCCATCCCATACCTAGCTGGCAGCTCCTGCCTACCCTGGGACTCGAACCTAAGTCCTTGGCAACTTATTTTTTAAATATGCTAAAACTAACTATCTATCCCTATTTTACTAGGTGGAACAGTCTTACGAGGCTGTTACAGTGCTACAGAGAGTTGAATAGAACAGGGTGAAGGGTGGTCTCCCTGAATGCGAGGAGCCTGGGTTAAAAATGGCTACGCTCAAGGCACTATTAGCTGAAGGGCTGGTGGATGTTGCAGTCATCACAGAAACCTAGGCACCCAGCACCAAGACTGGGATCTGATGATTCCAGAGTACAGAATTTATAAAAAGGACAGAGGGGTGGGAAGGGGGTGTGTGGTTGCAGTTTATGTAAGGATGGGATTATATGCACTAGAGATGAGGGGGAGGAAGGGAGGTCAGAGGCGCTGTGGATCCAGTTCCTTGATTCTAGAGGTAGAAAGCTGAGGCTGGGGGTGGTGTATAGACCACCAGATCAGACTGAGGAATTGGATAGGGAGTTGGCTGAACAAATTCGGAGGGTATGTAAGAAGGGGACTGTGGTGATCATAGAGGACTTCAATCTGCCTGGGGTGGATTGGAGTACCCTAGCCACTTCTAGTGCCAGGGAGTAGGTATTGCTGGATGCGTTTCAAGATAGTCATCTGGAGCAATTGGTTAGTGTGCCAACTCAGCTAGGTAATACACTCAACCTGGTACTTTTAAATGGAGATGTTGTGAGGTAACTTAGAGTGGAGGACCCACTAGCTGGAAGTGACCAACAATCAGTGTGGTTTATGCTCAGCTTGAGCAGGGAGTCTGTAGGATCAGTGACAGGGGTGGTGGACTTCAGGCAGGTGGACTTTGAGAAGATATGGGGAATCCTGATAGGGCACCTAGAGGGGATAAAATGAGACAGATGCACAACATAAGTGCGATATTATCAAATTTGATCTGAATGAAGCAGCTGAGGCTTGCACCAGAACTCTGAGCAGGAAAAGCAGAACTAAGAAGCCAAGTTGGCTGAACAGGAAAGTATTGGAGGGGATGAGGGTAAAGAAAGAGGCATTTCGGGGATTCAAGAAGACCAATAGGGAGGAGGACAGAGAGGAGTATGTGAGGAGGACCAGGGAGGCAACCAAGCAAGTAAGATAGGCTAAGGCCTCCAGAGAGTTTAGGTTAGCTCAGGGCATCAAGTGAGGGGAGAAGGACTTTTTTAGATATGTGAGAGAAAAAAGGAGCTGCAAGGACCAAATGATGTGGATCAGAAAGGGCGAGGGGTGGGTGGAAAACAAAGTGGAACAGGCGGAAGTATTGAATGAATACTTTTGCTCTGTGTTCACCCAGGAGGAGGTCAGTCCACTACCTCAGTGTACTGGGAGGGTGGGGAAGGGGGAAGGGGTGACAGATAGGGAGATATTGGAGAGCAGAATACTAGAGGGTCTGAGAGCACTGAGGGTGGACAAGGCACCGGGGCCCGATGGCATTCACTCCAGGGTGCCGAGAAAGATGGCAGAGATGTTGGCCAGTCCACTGGCAGACCTGTTCACCACATCCTGGACACAGGATGTATGCCACAGGACTGAGGTGGGCTCATGTGGTTCCTATTCACAAAAGTGGTCCAAGGGATGAGCCAGGAAACTACAGACCTGTTAGTCTTACTTCCTTAGTGGGTAAGCTTATGGAATCAATCCTGAAAGAGAGATTAGTGACCTTTCTTGAGGTAAATGGACTCCAGGATGGGCAACAGCATGGATTAGTCTCAGGGAAATCTTGTCAGACCAACCTAATAGAGTACTATGACTGGGTGACAAGAGAGCTGGATAGAGGCCATATAGTGGATGTCCTGTATTTGGACTTCAGCAAGGCCTTTGATTTAGTGCCTCATGGGTGGCTGGGGGGAAATTGAAATCCATGGGAGTGGGGATGAAGCTGGCTAATTGGATCATGAACTGGCTGATGGGGAGGCAGCAACAAGTGGTGGTGAAGGGGTGAACTCTCAACTCCTAAGCCTGCGACAAGTGGAGTTCCGCAGGGCTCTGTGCTGGTCTGGCATTATTTGGCCTGTTCATATCGGATATTGTGCATGGAGTTAGAAGTAGGATTAGTTTGATTGCAGATGATACAAAGATGGGAGCGGTAGTGGATGAGGTTGAAGGGTGGAAGGAGCTACTGAGGGACCTATCTAAATTGGAGGAGCGGTCGAAAAAATGGCAACTGGGCTTTAATGCGAAGAAGTGTAAAGTTATGCACATCAGGGTGAAGCACCCAAAGAGGGAATACTGGTTGGGTGGGGTGAGACTGGGGGTCACTGAGGAGGAAAAGGATCTGGGGTGTTGATAACAGAGAGCATGAACAACTCTGCCCAGTGTAGGAAGGCTGCATCTAAGGCTAACAAGATGTTCAGGTGTATTACAAGGGGAATCTCAGCAAGACATAAGGATGTGATCCTGCCCCTCTACAGATCTTTAGTCAGGCTGCACTTGGAGTACTGCATGTAGTACTGGTGGCCATATCTGAAGAAGGATATCAGGCTGCTTGAAGGGGTACAGCACAGGGCAACAAAAATGATACTGGGATAGTGGGTTAACCCTACGAAGACAGATTGAGGTACCTGAGTTTGTACACCCTGGAGGAGAGGAGAGATCTAGGGGATATGATTGAAACGTTCAAGTATCTGAAAGGGTTCAACAAAACTGGCATAGATGGATTATTTAGACTGAGGGAAGGAAGGGACACAAGAGGACATGGGCTAAAGTTGGAGGGGGGGAGATTTAGGAAAGAGATGAGGAGACATTATTTCACAGAAAGGGTGGTGTCGAAATGGAATACCCTACCGGAGGAGGTAGCATCATGTAAGATGGTGGGCTCTTTCAAAAGGGCATGGGACAGAGCAAGGGGGGGGGAGGTATATGTGTAAATAGTATTGTTAATTTGTTGGATGGGAGAGATGGGGAGGAGTTGGGGCAGCTGTGATCTAGGGACGCTAGCTGCGCACTCAAGAAGACTTGATAGACCATAAGGCCTGTTTCTGCTGGCAGTTATGTATGTATGTATGTATGTATGTATGTATGTATGTATTCTGGGCAACCCAAAGAGATTTATTGCTATGGGAATAAAGTGACCAATACATTCACATAACATAAAATAGAAACAAAGTGGTCAATAGTGTCACACCCTCTGACAGGTGCTAGATGTCCAAAACAATGTGTGGCTAAGGCTAATAAGGTTCTGTGACAGACTCATGGGCTGACAGCTTCTGTGGTTTGAGGAGGCCACTTCTCATCAAGACTCCCCCCAGAGACAATTTATACACTCCAGTCAGGGATATACCCTGAATTCGATCTCTCTTATGAAAGCAATTATATAGGTTAAGGCAAAAGGTTTGCGTGTTTAATCTTGAGATCCGTATGTTCCATGGTCAACTAAGAAGATTTGTGGTGCAGTAGGATGGGCACTAAATGTTATAGAATTGCTAAATAGAGTAATGCACTCAGCTAGGGCCTTTGGATATTAATCACAATATAATACCCCAGGGCAAGCAAAAATCAAAATAGAATTATGCTCACTCAGCTTAAAAGGTAGAAACAGGGGTGACCCAGTGGCATGGAGGGCTGAGGAACTGCAAAGCACCTTACCCCTGCCATGCTGGTGGCCTGGGTTCGGGAACAAACTCAAGTCATTGGAGGTTGGCCAGTGAAGGAGAAGATTGAGCATTCAAGGGCCTACTCTCCTGTCTCATTGAAGGGGTGGATTGTCATCCTGGCCTTGGCTTCCCCCAGGTGGAGGCCTGGGGATAGAGTGGATCAGGGAGGCAAAAGATGGAAGGGACCTGCAGGATTACGTAGAATGGGCACATCTCCATGTGTGAGTCCTGCACTCTGCAGGAGGGATGGGACAAGACAGGACACAACCAGGAGGAAAATGGACATCGGTGGGGGGCTTCATGAAGCCCAGTTCAGCCGTCTCTGTGCCCACACCACCGTCCAGAGAAGTGACCTGGTCCACCTCAAATATGATGTACTGGTGGGGAAGACAGCCCTCCCCCTTTGGCCCTGCCACAAGAGGGGAACTTGTAGGGAGAAACCATGACCAGGCACATGCCAGGGGAGGTGGAGAGCCAGGCCAGGGGGGCTGGGGATCAGGCTGAGGTAGCCGCCCCCCAGATGAAGGAGCATAAGTTCTTAACAAAAAAAAAAAAAGGTGGCACCATACAGTCCCATATAGGTGACTCTCAAAACGTGAAGTAAGATGTTGAGTAGGTACTTGATTAGCACCCAATTTTATAGGCTAGTTTGTAATACTATATCAGAGCAACCAGCATGAAAAGAAAAAAAATGGCTGGTTGGTATGGGTAGGCAATCTACATGAATAGCAGAAGGGAATGGTGGCCTATGAGGAGTCATTAACCCTTGCCTGGTTGCTCACTAATTTACTCAGGACTAGACAAATAAGAGCGTTAAATTCACACCATGTCATCAAAGACCTATTAAATAATGGATTAATAATTAAATAATAAAGGTAGAAACAAAGTGTTAAACAGCATCTGAGGTATTAAAGACCACATGACAGTAAATAATAAGTCAATGAGGTCAATGAAGGGAAGCTGAAGTTCGCAACTGGGCGTTTGTTGGGTAACACTGGAAAGAGCTAATATAATATCTTTAATATCCTTATAGTGCATAGTGGAGTGTTCTGTATAGAATTCCATCCCTTTCAAAATGCTGTTCTACCACAGTTCCAAGCTTATGGAATGTGATTCTACAGTACTGTGGTAGAACAGCATTCTAGAACCTCTTGAGACTGCATGAGTCAGTTTCATTTTGAAAGAAAAGAACTCACAAAACACATATTTCACACAGTACTATACACTATAAAAAATACAGGATGAGCAACTCTATGCACAACCATTGTATTTTGGCACCTCAGGGTTCTGATTCCCATGGACCTCTCGAGCTTCGCTCTCGAGGTCAGGGGCAATCAGAACCTCTCTGTGGCAGAACACACTGGTTCTGCATAGTTGCCCGTCCAGTATTTTATATATCCTTATCGGCAGTATACTTAATAGATTTGGTGTGGCCAAAAGAGTTTTGCACATAGCCTAGGATACAGGTTAGTCATACGATATGTGACTATTTTATGGCAGGCAAATGGGCCATTTGTCAAGACCTAGTCCTAGATCATCAATGAACACCCATGCCTTCTCAGGGTTATCACAATGAAAAGGTTTCCTCCCATTTTGCCGAATAACCAGTACTGTAAGGCATTTACAAAAATACACCGCACTGAATTCCTAAAGCACTTTCTTTACCTTGCTGAAGGCTTTCCTTTTTTCTATCAATTCAGGGAAAAGTCCTGAAAAATACCCCCCTTGACCCCCTGCTAAACTAGTCAACCCATATAGATGCCATCACTTTGAAGCTCTGCCCGAAGCTTGGTCTTCTTTACAGAAACCATGACTCCCTCCCACTACCTGTTAGACGCACACTGCTAATGAAAACGATCACTCCCATCTTTGATTATGCAGACGTTGTGTACAACACCACCACTTCCACCTCGCTATCCAGGCTAGACTCCTTATTCCATGCTTTTTGCTATATTGCAACAAATTCCCATTTCAGAACATACCACTGCATGCTCCTTTCCTCCCTCAGCTTAGCACCCCACTCCTATCGCCGTTTTTGCCACTCCTTTTCTTTTATTTCCAAAGTTTGGTTTGATCTACTGCCTCCCTATCTGGCCAAGAAACTAACCCCTGTAGCCTTTTCTCCTTAGTTGCTGTGCTCTAGGGACTCCCACTCCTTCTCCCTCCCCAAACCATCCTCATTAGCTGGCAAATCTGTCTTCTCCTACCATCTCCCCTACCTATGGAACCAGCTTCCCTAGAAGCTCAGAAAGAAACTCGCTCTTGCCCAACTCCATTAAATATCAGCTTCGTCAACTCCCCATCCCCACCTGTAACTGCAACTAATCCGCTTTTTGCCAAATGAGCACAGTTTAAACTTCAAAACTTCTGTACTATGTATTATTGTATTCTTGCAACTGAATGTAAATAAGTCCTTTGTATAAAATTATGTGATTGTATGTAATATTCTCATGTATCTATTCTATGTATGTATACTGTTGTAACTGCCCCCTCCCCCCTCACCCTCGGGTCATACTTGGAAATGAGCCTCGGCTCAGTGTGCTTTTCCCAGTTATCAAATGTTTAAATAAAAAATAAATAAAAAATACAGACCCTTTCCCCCCTCCATGTTAATTGCCTCCTATTCCTTGTTAGATTCATCACCTCCTCCTTAATTGAATAGCGGAGAAAGTTAACGACTATGAGTCTGGCTCTTTCTGTGGTTGAGGGACGAGGGACCTGTGTGCCTGCTCTATTTCCAGTGGCCATATTTCCCGTGGCCACAACCACTGACTGTTCAGCAGCTCCAGTAAAAAATGTTGCAGAAAGTTGACCATACAGCATCATTGACCCTGACTCCTTCTGGAAGTCCCATAATGTGGATGTTATACCACCTTCCCCTGTTTTCTATGTCATCAGTTTTCTCTAAGAAATTGTATTTGTTTGTTTTGAAACACCCACTTCTCCAACATGTAAACTGTGTCTTCTAAAAGTGTTAATTTGTTCTCCTCTTTGTCCACCCTGTTGAGTACTTCAATGAACTCAGTTTGCACTCTGTCTAGAATATTTTAAATGCCCTTGGTATCCAACTTAATTTCAGCAAACATAATTTTAATTTGTGCTATGTCCAACTTACTATTTGAAGCTGCAGATGCAGATGCAGGAGCTGCAGACCCACAAGCAGATTTATTTTCACTCTCAGTGAGCTTGTAGGCAGTTGGAGTCATCCTGAGCACACGCTGAACTTCCAATGAAGAAAAAATAAAAAAATCAGAAAAGTTAAACTTGGCTGAAGTGATAATTCATTATAGGAGAATGGTCTCTAACAAAAAATGTCATTAGTTCACTAAATTATGACTTCTGAGCTTTGTTACGAATGAATCAGGACAAGCTTAAACAGCAGGTTTCCATTTAAGCTGCCATTGTTGTCGGCGCCAGCACATGCTCTCTAGTTGGGAGGTCTCTCAGGTAACAGATTCAGTCCATATAGAGTTTTATAGGTCAGCTTTCCAACCTTGAAGGTGATGTGCAGCTTCACCAGCAGCCAGTGCCAGTCACACAGGACCCGAGGTCACACGACAAGACCTTGGGAGGCCCATCAGCAACCTGGCTGCTACATTCTGCACTAGCTACAGGCATCACAAAACACTGCCCCCAACCCCAAAGTATATGGCATTACAGACATTGAGCCTGGAAGTCACAAATGCGTGCACCAGAGATGGCAGGTCTTTAGGCGTTGTTAAGGCTTTAATCCAGGTGATGTTCATGAGATGGTAAAGACCACTCCAGGCTACTACCAATACCTGAGCCTCAAGTGTCAGCCTCTTATCCAGAAAGACTGCCAAACATTTCACCTTAGCAGAGACTTCTAAATCTGTGGGACCAAGCACAAGGCCAGTCGCCACCCTAGTTACCCCTGCACCCCCCAACTAGGCTCAGTCATTAGTACTTTCATCTTATAAGGAGCCACATAGAGACAAATATGCTGCATCATAGCAGTTCTGAACTTTGGTGTTTGTAAGGTTATAGAATCTGACCGAGACCGTGCCACTAGCACAGCCACATGACATTATTTATTTAAAAAAAATGTTTTCTCAGTGACTTCTGGTGGACTAATATTAAAAGAAATGTGTTCTACTTTACAGATAATACCTGAAGAAAACTTATGGATGAAATATTGATTCTAGCTCTTTTTTTATTATTTTTATTTTTATTTTCAGCAGCCATTTAATCCAGCCTTCTTGTGTCAATATCATGCACGTTAATCACATTCCTTCCATGCACAACCAGGACTTGGAAAGTCACTTCAAATAGTTATACAAATGGGCAGGAACAAACACCTTTAGTGTTCTTTAATTTCAAATTGAAATTCAGATCCCAGCTCAATCTACAAACCCTGTTTGACACAAACTTCCAGCAAGCTTGACACTTCCTTAAAGGGGTACAGTCACCACAAAGGGTGCCACACTCAAGTGTGGGGCTAGTCCCAATATGCACTTTGTGTGTAAAAACATTTTGGTTTACTCACTGTGTACTGTAGTATAGTAGAATGTGTCAGACTAATTTTGTTTACTTCTAGGCTGACATCTTTTGTTACTACAAATACCAGACTCCCCTGTAGCTGACATCAGAGCAGTAGGCAGCAGTGGAAGATTCAATAGCCTGCAGTACATGGTAGAGCGTGTGACAGGGTTGAATAAGACCCTGTCCCATTTGTTATGCAGGAAGAGTTTAAAGCAAGGATCTGTTCTATCTTTTCCTTTTCTGTCTCTTGTATGTCTGATCATACAGTCAGATTTTCTTGTAAAGCCTAGGAACTGATCCCTCTGACAACCTCATGAGTCCCCCCGCTGTCTCCCTGCCTTCACTTGCTGTTTCTATCTTTTCCCCCCCTTGCT
Organism: Neoceratodus forsteri; assembly: GCA_016271365.2. Taxonomy (NCBI): domain Eukaryota; kingdom Metazoa; phylum Chordata; order Ceratodontiformes; family Ceratodontidae; genus Neoceratodus; species Neoceratodus forsteri. The sequence continues at coordinate 164,605,752 of JADMNL010000025.1, read as the reverse complement.
TATCTGTGGTTATATGCGAATCTTTGTGTGGATCTTTAATTGAAACTCGGTTTTCTGGTTTGAAAATGTATATAGTTATATTGTTGAATTGATTGTAAAAAGCTATTTAGAACTTGGGGGGGTTAACTTTGAGATGCAGTTTGACCTCCGTAACCTCATTTGGAAAGTTGTCAACAGGAGATAATGTCTGGGACACAATGATCAATTTTGTTGCACCTGCGAACATTTTGTTGCACCTGCGAGGAAAAAAAACTAGCAACGTTCGGATACATTTTATGAGAAACAGGATGTCTTGTAACGAGCTCAGGATGCAGAAATTAATTGCCAGGTAAAGACTTCTTATAAAAAGAAAACAATCTTGTGTTGGAGAGAGAGACAGTGAGATTGAGATTTAGAGCTACACTCAGATGAAGGAGTTTGTTTTGTTTGAACTGCTTTCCAGAAAAATTATCCTGTACAAGTTAATTCCGTACTAGTAACTCTACCAGCTGAGCTATGGTTCACATAGCCTAGCATGTGTCCCAGACATTCCTTCAAAGTCACATTCCTCTCCTCTGGTGATGCATAACATTGCAACCTAAGAATTACATCATAGCAAACAGTCAATCGCTCCTTCTCAGTGCAGTTTTTAAAGATGCCACTGCAAGGCAAATTTAGATTATGAATTACAATGAGAAATGGTTACCTTTTCCCTTTGTTATTGTAATTCATACTCTAAATTTGCCTTGCAGTAGCCTCTTTAAAAACCTGCACTGAGAAGGAGTGATTGGCTGTTGTACAATTTCATTGAAAGGCTATGCCAGTGGTTCAATGACCAAGTAACCAGCCACTCCCCCTTCCTGAGCTCTATAAGCAGTTCCTCCCAGCTTCCCTCTGAACCACTTTTTCTTTGCTGCTGGAGGCTTTGTCGGACTCTACTTTCCCCAGCCAGGGTTTTGCCCACCTTTTAGCATTTGTCTCCCTTCCCTATTGGTTTTGGATTTTCTGCTTGGCTCTTGCTGCCTTTCTACTGGTTTTTGTTTCACCTGCCTTCTAGCTTTCTGCATCTCTCTGTATCTGTGTCTGCTCTCCTTTCTCCTGTGCTTATGTTTTTTTCAGTTTGCCGTGTGTGTGTGTGTGTGTGTGTGTGTGTGTGTGTGTGTGTGTGTGTGTGTGTGGTAGAGGGTGCTTCTAGTTTACTTGTATCCCTTTGCTTGCATTATGCTATGCAGGCATTGTGCATTCAAGTTCCCCTTTACTTTTATTATACTTTGGTAACCTCTCAGGTTACGTGCTTTGGTTATCTACGTGCTTTAGGTGCCATCCACACTGCACTGCTCAGACCCCGTAGCGGATAGAAACCATTACAACCGGGGAGCGGTGCAGTGCATCCACACTGCCGCGGTGTCCGTTACGGGACCGGCACTGCCGGTCCACACTTTGGGAGCCGGGGGACCGTTACTGTGGCACCCGATCCCACAATGCAGCTCGCACTACTCTAGGGGACCAGTGCCACACGTCCACACTACGCCCGGTAACGTTACCGAGGCATAACCGGTTTCATAACCGTTGTTGAAACCACCTCATATGTGGTTTCAACAACGGTTATGAAAACGCCTTCTGTAACATTACAGGTGTAAACGCGAACCGTTGTAACGGTTTGGGCACTCTGTAATGTTACAGAGGGGTAGTGTGGACAGGGCCTTATTTACACTTGTTTCACTGTGTGTAGCAGTTTCTCTGTGTCCGCCTATCCTTAATTGTTTACACCTGGCTGCATTCAATGCCTGGCTACACACTGCAGTTCCGACTCCCAGATTTTACTTCCTTCCTTGCTTTTTTAGCATTTTGTATTGTGACTCTACTGCCAGTTTTCTTGTTGCTCTATAGCCATTTTCTCCTGTTTTCTCAACAGTTTCAATTGTGTACTCCCTTAATTTTACACCTAGCTTCCCTCAGCCTACCTTCTGCACTGAAATCCTGAATTGTACAATTTACTTCTTATAGCAAGCATATATGTCAATTCATGATTTTTTTAACTTGCTCATTATCAGTTTTGCTCAGCAGGAGCAAACATATGTACATGCCATTACTTTTAACTTTGCTTCCTTGCAGTTTAATTGATTTTTGCCAGTGTTTAAACTTTTAATGTGTAACCTTCTGTATTTGATGCACTGTCTCTAGAGCTTGGCAGTCTTTCTCAGCCGTTGTCCTGGTGGTCTGTTTGTGCCATCACTGTTACTCCTATGGCAGAGGACTGTGGTGTTGTAGTGGGGCATTGGTTTCTGGTTGGGAATGGGAGCTTGAAGGAGCAAGCAGAGACGTAATTCCATCAATTTTATCTTGCCCATTATCGGTTTATCATTCTGCTGTATTCTCTATGAGCAACATTTCAAGTGTTTACATGTACACCCTCCAAATCTAACTCTTTGCATATCCGCACTGACCTGGGAAGACTAGGTGGACCAAGCAGTCCTTATCTGCCGTCAAAGTCTATGTTTCTATGTTTCTATGATCTCCTTAGTTCTGGCATGGTATTTATGTGTTTGTATAAATACTTATGCTGCATTTCTCAAATATTGAAACAGTGCATAATAATTATTATATGTAATTAAAATTCTTTCATAAGCAATATGTTCTGTTTCACACTTTTTTGGGGGGGGCTTGCAGTTTCATTGCTGCTTCCAGTTCATATCTCCCATATTAATATCACGTGTGCATGAAGATAACAGAACATGAAAATGCACTGGACTATCTGAATTATTACATTGTCTGATATAGTCTCCCAAGCCCCGTGTAGTGTCTTGTCCTAGGTTTCTGCTGGTTTAGCTGGTGGCCTGTGAATCCACCAACATTGGTTCTGCATTCCATATTGTTTGTCCAGTGAGTCCCATGTACCGTCTCACCCGAGATTTCTGTTAGTTTAGCCAGTGGCCTGTGAATTCACCAACTCTGGTCTCATGTGTTGTCTTGTCCAAGGCTTCTGTTGGTTTAGTCGGTGGCCTGTGAATCCACCAACACTGGTTCTGCGTTCCATATTGTTTGTCCAGTGAGTCCCGTGTACTTCTCGCCCTAGATTTCTGTTGATTTAGCTGGTGGCATGTGAATCCACCAATGTTGGTCCATGTACCATATTGTTTATCCAAAAACAAAAAGAAATTCTGTGTAACCTTCATGCAGGTTAGTCCTTTTGTGTTTGATGAAATATATGTTTGACCTACAGAAAGGTCCTCAAAACTGTTGTGAGTTTTCTTGTGAGTTTTCTTGTGAGCCTTATTGCTGTGTTCAAACAAAGAACAAACAAACACAGCTATGTAAAGAGGAAGTGATGTCCCATGACCCATCAGCATTGTCAGTCTGTTCTGTCTTCTGTTTTGCCCTATATTTCTGTTGGTTTAGCCGGTGACATGTGAATCCACCACCATTTGTCCCGTGTTCCATGTTGTCCCATATATTGTCCTGCCCTAGATTTCTGTTGGTTTAGCAGGTGGCATGTGAATCCACAACATTGGTCCCATATACTGTCTTGCCCTAGATTTCCATTGGTTTAGCCGGTGGCATGCTCCATATTGTTTGTCCAAAACCCTTGTTCTGCATTGTCTTATCAATCCTGTCTTGTCTAATGTCCTGTCCAGTGTCACGAAACAAAACAGCTATTTTTGCTCCCATTATTCACCAATGTAACTGCAATTGTTATCTGTATGTTTCAGCTCAGTTGCTGCTTCCCTGCTTCTGCTGTCTTAGGGCTTATCCACCTTAATTACATACACCTGGTTAAGGCTTCCTCTGCAAGCTAGTCCATGGGATTCAAACCTGCTTTCCTGCCTTGTTCCAAGCAAATATTGCTGTTTTCAATGCATTGCCTCCCCTTACAGTTCCTATGTTCATTCAGCTTAGCTACTCCTAGAAGCTATAGCTAATTGCTGCTGGATGCTGCTCAACTACTTTGTATTCTGCTTCTTTATACTCTGGAGGTCAGCTCAGCTACAGCTGTTACCGTAAACCAGTTTTAAAATCTGCATGTGGGTCACCGTACTTTACCATTGCTTCCCTGTTTTTCATATGGCAGGGACTGGGGTTGTAGAGAAGAATTGTGGCCCCGTATGGTCCAATTACCTCATTTTCAAATCTTGCCTCCACCACTAAAATCATCTGAATATTTATGTCACCTTTAATTGGTTTCCTTAGTGGGACTGGTTGGCTTGCCTCCCTGCAGGTCCTACAATTTGCTGCCTCTCTGACCCATGTGCCCATCCTATCATTGCTTACACTGCCTAACAGACCAATTTGCAGATCCAATCATTGCTTACATGGAGGTTTAGTTTCCTATGTGCTTTCTATAAACATGTATGACCTATGTGAGGGTCTACAATGCTCAGCACTTCCTTTAAGCTGTCCTTCCCATTTTTGTTTCTTTTATAATCTGAGGCATGCCAACCATGACCATTTGTTACCATGGTGTAGGACTAGCCTGCAGCCAACGGTCTCGCTCTGCACCCACAAAGTCCAAATCTTGAGTGTGTGAAACTTGGGGCAGGATTCTTCTCATTTGGCCCATAGTGGTAATGTCCTCACTCTGGGTGGGGCTTCAGCTGTGCAAATGTATCAGTGGCATCTCTCAATGCAGAATTTAAGACTTCAGCTGTAAAGGGTGGGGCCTTTAAGCTCAAGGGGACTCCTTTGGCTAGCTGAGCAGGTTCGGTGGCACCTTCTAACATATTCTCCCTACAACTGCCTCTAGTTCACCTGGTTTGTTCTTAGATTGGTAGGTCAGCTGAGCACCTCAGTAGTTGTCACTCTCCTCCTCCTGCCTTGGAGGAGCTATGTTGCAGAGTTAGCTCGCAACCCTTCACAGCATTCCCGTTAGAGGAATACAGGAGAGCTTTCCTCCAAATTGGAATATTTCACTTCCTTTAATTGGGTTTTCAAATTGCAGCAGCAGAGCTGTCACTAATTAAAATATCCCAAGCCTGGAGGGAAGGCAACCTAGGCCTTGGATCCCCAGAGAGTTCCTCGTTGAAGGTTTTTTTCTCTCCTCCGTGCCACAGGTCATAATATTTAGTTAGCCTTAGGTAGTATTCCCTACTTTACTTAGGTAGATTCCACTATTGGAAGGAGGTGGATGGTGTTCCTACTCGCCGTTCCCTCTCTCCTTAGGAAGCCCCCTGCAGTCATCCATGCAATCCATTATACCCGTGCTATTCTGATAATTTGCATCTTTTTTATGTTTATGAAGCTGCCTGTTGCTGTCACTCTACTTCTCTGCCTCATAGCCACTGATCACTACTGTTCCTTTGGTACCGCTATAGTTTCTTTTGGGGATTCTTCCTAAGGTACCTTTAGCCAAGAGAAACTTCCTGCAGCACCTCTAGAGGTGAAAACCTCTTTGAGGGTCCCTTGCCTTTGGTACCCCTACAGGGTGATAGTTCCTCATGGAATAGAGAGTGCGAACAGCCAAAGCAAAGTAACACAGTTGCCCAAGCATAACATTATACTAGTTGCGTACGTCATTGAATTGAAAGGCTATGCCTGTAGTTCAATGACCAAGCAACCAGTCACTCCCTCTTCTTGAGCTATATAAGCAGTTCCTCCTAGCCTCTCTCTGAAGCATTTTTTTTTGTGCCCCTCCGTTCTCCTCTCCTCCTCCAGTGGCACACCTCTCTCCTCCGGGGGATTTTTCCTAAGGTACCTTTAGCCAAGGGAAACTTCCTGCGGCACTCTTTGAGGATTCCTTGCCTTTGGTACCCCTACAGGGTGGTAGTTCCTCATGGAATAGAGAGTGTGAACGGCCAAAGCAAAGTAACACAGTTGCACAAGCATAACATTATACTGGTTGCATAGGTCATTGAATTCATTTTATTCTGTTGTTATTGATAATAATAAAATGCTACTTGCGAATTTTATAACTGCTCCTGGTTTTCCTATGCTTCTGACCTGTGCCTCGATGACAGAGCTGTTATAAACTCTGGTCAGATGTTTTCCAGTTCTGCTTTTCTCCAGGGGCTAAGTACAGTCCTCTGTAACTGTACTTAGCCGAGGGAGGACAGCAGGACCAGCAAACAAAAGATATGAGTTCATATAAACTCTAACATGCACTGCAGGCTATTGACTCTCCCAGTGCTGCCTACTCCTCTGTCAGCTGCAGGAGATTCTGAGATTTGTAGTAACATAAGATGTCAGCATAGAGTAAACAAAATTAGTCTGATGGCAATCTACTACACTACAGCAAGTAAATCAAAATGTTTTTGCCGAAAGCGCATGCTGGGACCAGCCCCACACTTGAGTGTGAGGCCTTTGGTGCTGACTGTTTCCCTTTAAACTGAAGTATATTAATTTCCAGGAAGCCTGAACAAGTAAGTTTACTGCAGTTAAGTGGACATCTACACTTGCTCTGATTCATTTAAAAGTGTTACTGTTACAAGTCTGTAAATGTAAATTCATTTCCACCTTTCATCTGTGAGCTTTTCTTTTTCAATTCACATTGTAACCTGAAACCTTGGCACCTCTGACACCCTAAGGGCTTTCTAAGAGAACAATTATACACTTCTTCAGAACATGACATCATTTCTGGCTCGTGAGAGGCATGTTATGTTCCCTGAACTATCTGAAACTGCAGTCAGTCAGCTGCTAGGTCACAAGTTCTACTCTGCCCTTAAACACCATTCTATTTCAGCTTGGAGCAAGAACAGTCTTGCTTCTGAAAATTAAACCCATGTATTATATTCTTTTCTCTTATTACGTCTGGCTATACTGTATATTCATTTCTTACTCTCTCCAATCTCACCACACACACAGGCTACCTTCCTCCTGGTCATATTAAATTCCTTCAATTTTACCAACCCAATCTCTGCCAAACAACTGCCCCCCACGCCTGTGGTTCTCTCTGCTTTCAGTATGACCAAATCTAAAAGAATAGGCACCAGCAGGAAAGCACTTGACACAGAAACTCAGAATGTAGCAAATTAATTATGCTTTATTGAATACAAAAAGTGCAGTAAAAGACAACCTTGCCACTCCAGGTGCACTGATAAATCCGCCACAGTATAGTCAAAGGCTGTGGCAGTTTTATCTGTGCACCTAGAATGGTGAGTTTGTCTTTTACTGCACTTTTTGTATTTAATAAAATGGAATTAATTTGCTACATTCCGTGTTTCTGTGTCAAGTGTGTTTACTTGGTTTGTAGGACAAAAGGAGGCAGTTTGCCCATTGAGATTGTCCTCCATATATATGGAACATTAACCCAAATCCTGATCATCCATCCATTTATCAAGTTTATTTTTGAAAATTGAAATAGTTGGTGAGTCAACAATATCCTGGGATAATGTGTTCCATAGCCTAGGTGTTCTAATAGTAAAGAAATGTAATCTTTTGTTGTTATTAAACTTTTTAACTTCTAATTGTTTATTATGGAGTCTAGGCACAATTTTCCATATGGAGTAAGCAATGCCACATTGTGTCATTTAAGCTGGGGATTTAAGAATCTTAACTGTAGAAGGTCTCCTCTAGTTTGCCTTCGCTTAAGGGAATGTAATCCCGTTTTTTGAAGTCTGGTGCCATATTCTAGGTGGGCAAGATGGGGCACTAGTTTAGTGGCTCTGTGTTGGACTTGTTCAATTCTATTAATATCAGACTTTAGGTAAGGACTCCAGAATAATGATCCATAGTCCAAATGAGGCCTAACATGAGACCTATACAAAGTCATGAGGCATTGTTCCAATTTAGAAATGAATGTTTGGTTAATCCTACTGTATGTATTAGTGCATTTGTTTCGTTAGCAATTCTGGAACAGTGAGAAGTTGAAGATAATTTATTGTTTACCAAAATTCCCAGGTCTTTTTCTACACTGGAGGACCTAATAATAGTATTATTTAGATGGTATTTTTGCTTGGGGTTGTTTTTCCCTAAGTGAAGTACTGCACATTTTGAAATGTTGAAGTGCATTTTATTAATGTATGTCCATTGCTCAATTAAGGCAAGATCAGATTTTAAATTATAGAAACATAGACTTTGATGGCAGATAAGGACTGCTAGGCCCATCTAGTCTGCCCATTTCCCTATCTACAGGATAGGCCTCAGATCCTAGTTGATCAACAGCCTATTCCTTCCTACCCCCCACAAGAATTGCCTTATGTCTGTCCCATGCATTCTTGAATTCGCCCACAGTTTTAGACCCCACAACCTCCTCAGGAAGGCTGTTCCATGCATCCACTACCCTCTCTGTGAAATAATACTTCCTCACCTTGCCCCTGAACCGCCTCCTTCTATCTTTAAATTGTGTCCCCTTGTTCTTGCACGTCTCTTTTTCTGAAAGATGCTACCCTCTTGGACTTTGTTGATTCCACTGAGGTACTTAAAAGTTTCTATCATGTCCCCCCTCTCCCTTCTTTCCTCAAGGGTATACATATTAAGCTCCTTTAGTCTCTTCTCATATGGCTTCTCTTGCAGACCCTGCACCATTTTAGTTGCCCTTCTCTGGACTACCTCTATCCTGTCTATGTCCTTGCGGAGATGGGGTCTCCAGAACTGGACACATTACTCCAGATGGGGTCTCACCAACTGTCTGTACAGAGGGATAACAACTTCCTGTTTTCTGCTGCTGATGCCTCTCCCTATACATCCCAGTATACCCCCAGCCCTCCCTACTGCCTTCTCACATTGCTTGCTAACCTTAAGGTCATCTGATATGATTACCCCCAGGTCCCTTTGTTGTTGTTACTACCTCCCCACCCATTGTGTATTCTTCCCCTGGGTTCTTGTTTCCCAGGTGCATTATTTTGCACTTCTTTGCATTGAATCCTAGCTGCCATACTTCTGACCATTCCTCCAACCTTGCCAAGTCCCTTTTCATCATTTCCACGCCTCGTGTATCAACCCTGTTGCAGATCTTTGTGTCATCTGCAAAGAGGCATACTTTTCCTTCCAGTCCCTCTGCAATGTCACTGATGAAGACATTAAAAGGACTGGACCCAATACTGAACCTCTGCGGTACCACTAGTAACTCCCTTTCTTCAGAGTGGACTCCATTTATACTACCTTCTGTGTCCTGTTGTCCAGCCAATGTTTTACCCAGGCTACCACCCTGGGACCCACTCCAGGCTGGTTAATTTGACTATTAATCTTTTGTGTGGGACTGTGTCAAATGCCTTGCTAAAGTCTAGGTAGGTCATGTCCACAGCCCCTCCCTGGTCTACTACTTTGGTCACCCAGTCAAAGAAATCTATTAGATTCGTGCCTGACATGACCTTCCTGGGCCAGAACCCATGCTGCCTTGGGTCCTGTGCTCCACTGGCCTCTAGGTACTCAACTATTCTTTCCTTCAGAAGTGACTCCATCACTTTCCCTACCACAGAGGTCAGACTGACAGGTCTGTAGGTTTCCTGCCTCTGTCTTGGTCCCACTTTTGTGAAGGGGAATCACATCCGCCTTCCTCCAGTCCTCGGGTACCACACCATCCTCCCATGATTTATTAAAAAGAGTAGCCAGTGGTTTCACTAGTTCCTCCCTTAATTCTTTTAGAATTCTGGGGTGAATTTCATCAGGACCCATTGCTTTGTCCACCTTCAGTTTTAGGAGTTCTTGCAGAACCCTTTCTTCTGTGAAAGGACTGGGATCGACCCCCTATCAAGAGTGCTTCTGTTAATTGGATTAGGCACTTCCCCCTCCTCTTTTGTGAATACTGAGCAGAAATATTTGTTCAGTATTCCTGCTTTTTCACTGTCTCCTCTGCCCACCCACCGTTCATTCTGTTTCAGCCTCACTATCCCTCACTTTGTCTTTTCACGCCGCTGATGTACCTATAAAAGGTTTTATCCCCTCTCTTAACTGAGTTGGCTATCTTTTCCTCAGTTTGGGCCTTTGCTATTCTGACTTCCCTCCCTGCTTCCTTCTGCCTTAACTGGTACAGCTCTCTGTCCTGCTCCTTCTGTGTTTTCTTATACTTCCGGAATGCTATCTTTTCTTCCTGACTTTCACAACCACCTCTTTTGAGAAGCATAGTGGCTTTTTCTTTTGTTTTGATTTGTTTATTTGCTTCACACAAAGGCTTGTTGCCTCTGTGATGGCAGTTTTGATAATTCCCCATTGTTGCTCCACACCTCCTTCTAGCCTGTTTGCTAGTGCTTTTCTATTAGCTATTAACTATTAGCTTGGGTATTGACCTTACCCCGAAGTTTGGTGTCATCTGCAGATTTAACCATAATGTTATTTACTGAGATGTACATATCGCTGATAAACAAATTGAACAGCACGGGACCCAGAACCATTCCCTGAGGGACACCACTAGTCACTACACCCACATCAGACAGCGCACCATTTACCCTTACTCTTTGAGTTCTCTTACTCAACCAGTTATTTATCCAAGATATAATGAGTGAAGAAAAACCTAGTTGGTTGAGTTTGTTTATCAAAGTGCCATGTGATACTTTATCATATGCCTTGCTGTAGTCCAAGAGAAAAACATCCATAGGTATGTTACAGTGAAGGCTAGAACTGATATGGTTATAAAAGGAAAGCAGGTTAGTGGTGCATGAAAATCCTGTTTTAAAACCATGTTGGTACACATCCTTAATATTTAACGTTCCCATTTCATTTTCCAGTTGTTGTTTGATGATTTTTGCCATCAGTTTACATGGTACAGACGTAAGACTAATAGGCCGATAGTTTTCAATTTTGGAATGTGAACCCTGTTTAAAAATGGGTGTAACAATGGCAGTACGCCAATCCGCTGGGACTAAAGATTCATGAAGTGATTTATTAAAAATGATTGTTAGGGGAAAAATAATTGCATCTTTTGTCCCTAGAAGAAATCTGGGACTAATATTATCAGGGCCAGAGCTTGTATGTTGTTTCAATGAATCTAATACCCCCTGTATGTCTTGAGACGAGATTTTGTATGATTCTAGGTTTAATGCTGCTGAAATAAGTGAAATGTTAGATGATTTCTGGACAAAAACAGATGAGAAATATTTATTTAATTCAGTGGCTGTTTCAATATCAGATGTTATGGATATGTTATTAAAGACTAATGGACCAATCATGTTATTATTGCCTTTTTTACCATTTAAATAGGAGTATAATGCCTTGTGACAATCCTTAGTGTGTACAATTTTGAATTCTAGATTGCGTTTTGCCAACTGATTTGCTTTTTTAAATGTTTAACTACCTCTCTGTATCTAGCTAGAATAATGTCCATCTGGTCTAGTGAACAATTTTTTAGGGTTAAAAATAGTTTCTATTTATGCTTGATAAGTTTTTTAATAGTTCCATTAAACCAAGGGGGAATTTTCCTTTTTCTATTATACTTGGATTTGTCTGGGGCATATTGTTTTTCAAATTCGAAGATTTTTAACTTTAATAAGTCCCAGGCTTCCTCAGTATTCAGTGGAGAAAGGATCTGTTCCCAATTAAAGGCCTTTAGCTGGTAGTTAATACTTTCAAAATCTGCCCTGTGGTAATGTTTTGTTTTGAGTTTGTTAGTTTTGGGTTGTAGGGGAAGTTGTATAGAGAAAAATAAAGTCATATGGTCACTATTTCCCAGGGGATTAGAAATTTGAAGATCGGATATATGAGTCTCTGGGTTAGTTATGACTAGGTCAAGTATATTTACTCCCCTAGTTGGTTCTCTGACTATTTGAATAAGGCCCAGGTTTATAATAACTGAAAGAATTTGCTCATCATGTTGATTAGTACCAGTTAGTGCTTCCCAGTTTATAGTGGGAAGATTAAAGTCCCCCAAAATAAGGACAGAGTCCTTATATGCTATCTGAGCAATTTCGTCAGCTAACTGCCTGGTTTGATTTATGTCAGAGGAAGGTGGTCGATAAAAAGTCCCAATGAGAAGCTGGGGGATACCTACGGGTCTAATGTGGACCCATATTTTTTTTTTATTTTTTATTTAGTTGTTTAACCAGGTATAGCACACTAAGCTGAAAGCTTTTTTACAGGAGCGACCTGGGAGCACAAGGAGGTTAAGTGACTTGCTCAGGGTCACACAGTATGCAAGTGGAAGCTGCATATACTTTCAGACTGTACAGTAGTCATTGACTCATAGGATGGAATATCTTCCCTTACATACAAACTAACCCATCCTCCTTTTCTTGTATCCACTCTATTTTTATAAAAATGCTTAAAGCCAGGAATTTATATGCTCCATTTTTTGTCAGCATTACCCCAAGTTTCAGTAATAGTGATTATGGCTAGGTCTAGAGTCTTTGCCAGGATTTAAAGTTCTGCATGTTTAGAGAATGTTAATGATCGGGCATTCAACGATAGAATATTAAGGTTTGTCCAGTGTGATGAACAGGGGCTGGTAATAAGAGATATGGGGGTTGACCCAATCTCCCCCTTGTCTGTCAGTTTAAATAGTTATTTATAAAGGTTGCTATCCTCTGTCCCAGGATAGTGCTACCCCGTCAGCTGAGGTGTAAACCATCCGAGCAAAAAAGTGATGGTCTGTCTTCAAATTCTTCCCAGTGAGTTAGGCAAGTTATACCTTGCCTGTAGCACCACTTACGGAGCCATTCATTCAATGTTTTTATTTTACTAGTAATGTACCTGGTAGCTCTTGGGACAGGTAAGATTTCAGAGAGACATATGTTGCAACCATGTTTTAGTAACACATTGCATAAAGCAACATATTCCTGTTTAATCGGCTGAAGTGGGGACCATGCAACATTGTTAGTTCCAACTTGGATAATCATTAAAGGATTTTCCCCAGCTGGTGATAAAATTAGGTTTAATCATTGATGTAAGATCCACAATTTTAGCCCCTCTATAGCTGGAGCAGGTTCGGTGTTCCTTATCAGGATTACATTTTGCACGGTCAACATATTTTATTATAGAGTCTCCCAGGACGTATACTTGTTTTTTAGGACAAGGTACTTCTGAGAATAATGAAGCTTGGGGTACTGAGGTAGTAGCCAGAGAAGCTGGAGCCTGAGAGGGTTTAGAAGATGTGCTAATAGTTATTTTGTGACCAAACTGCGCTTTAAAGCAATTCACCATGTTTCCCTATGTCCCTTTTTGTCTGTGTAGCATCCAGTTTCCCCGATTCAAGCGTGACTTGTTTTTGCTTCTAAGGCTCCGTTTTATTTTTAATTTAAACATTTTCCACTCCCGCGACTCCAGTAGCATGTTTTGTGTATTGGAGTGGTCTGCTGTGATCTTTGCCACTCATTAACTGTGCTGCGTCATCACAGGTAAACAAGTGGTGTCCCTGTGGCTGCACTGCTGAGCGTGCATTGCGATTAGAGGTTTTCAGTGCCCCAGACGCAATGAATTATAATTTCTCTGACGATGATCATAGTGGTTCATCTGCAATAACCTTCTTTGGCAGTGAACTTGGTGCACTAGGGGATCATCTCAGTGAATTAGACCCATATCGAGATGACCTCTATGCCAGTGATGAGGGGAGCAGTTCTGAGAGTCACAGCTGTAGTCCAGATCCTAATCAGTTTGGAAGCACAAGTCTGGTCGGCAATAACGAATCGTATGGGCACTACATTTTTTTTATTCACTTCAAAGTTCTCTTCAGTCATAGCCTGCTCTGTTTGTGTTGTTACATCTAGCTAACAGGTCCGTACTTATTTCTACCTTATGTCCCTGTGTACTTCTACCTGTTCCTGTTGCTCTTGCAGTTCTAGTAGAATTGCAGCTGCAACGCTAAGTAAGAGTATATGTAGTGTACTTGTGCCGGACATGAGTAGCTGGGCTAACCCTACATGCTCTCTTCTCTTATCACCCTCAGTGGGCAACTATGAGCAAACAAATGATGTATAAAATCATTTATCAGCCCTGCAACAAACAACACTGGTATACCAGCTGGTCTATCATAAGGTAGACTACAGCACTTTTATTTGTTCACGCTCCTCCAGTCTGGTATCAGAAGCAAGTGTACAGTTTGCCAGGACAAACGCTGTGCTGAGCCATGCGGTGGTTCTGTAGCAAACAAAGAACAGTGTAGCGTGCAGTTTGTTGTATGACTTTTGGTCGCTAATGATCACAATCAACAGCACGATTAGAGAGGGACTTTCATTGATGACCATATCTAGATTTCGCCCCAAGTGATGGTGTCTCTTGTGATCTGGACTGTCACAAATAATGAGAGGAGTGTGAGGCTCCTTGCTAGGGGTTCCCTATGGTGACGTCAATCTAGCTCATGAATCAATCGCGCATGCATCAACTCCGGAGGGAAAAAAAACCCACAAGGACCATGCAGCATTGATTAAAATGTAAAATATTCAGCCACCCAACATTTGTTCACAGTACTAGGATTGCGAATCAAGAAGGGATCACCACAGGAAACGATAGGGGGATGAACCAATTGCAGCACTAAAACATGGTAAGTTGCTTTAAGTCCTTCTTTGTTTGGAGTGTCAGGTTCATGGTTAGAAGTTCCCGGGATAAGTTTTGAAACCTCCTCGGTCTTATGGAGGAGGTGTTCAAATGAATTAAATATTGGGGTTGAGTAGGTACTGGGAGATAGATTTTTTTTTTTAATGTGCTTTTTTGGAGGAATCAAGGTCCAGTTATCTGCATCCTTGTGATGCCTAGTTTGGTCTTTAATAGCAGCAGTTAAATGGGTAGAGGTAGTAATTAGTTGCTCAGCAGAGATAGGAATAGGTAAAAGGTTTGGTGGTGATTCCTTTTTAGATTTGTTTGTATTCTTCTATTAATAGCACAACAGAATTGTTCCAGCACTGCTTGTTTTTCTCTCTTACCTTTCAGTACGACTGTAATGTTGTCAGAAGGCGGGAAGTCTGTTCTGACGTGATGACGCTAGGCTAGGACTGTCCATTTGGAGCATTGTCAGTGTGTGGGCCATGATTGGTCGACTGCCATGCTACAACCTGTCAGAGAGTATTTGTCCCTTTTAGAGCCCACCCCCCTACCGATTGATTGTGAGTGCCAGCTGTGACTGCTCTGATGGATGTGGTTCAATGGGTGGTCATCCATGTTGCCAATGGCACCACCATAGGGCCACCCCATAGGTACTGCTACAGGAACATCACTTTGGAGCCGCCTCATCCAGGAGACAACCATCTGGGTGGATGTTCATTTTTTTCTCCCATCTTGATTTTTCTGCTCTGGATCCACTCTGATGGCCACTTTCTGCTGGTGACTCTCAGCCCCATCAGACACTGTACCCAGAGCTTACCCATCTTCTTATGTGATCTCCATGGGTGTGTGGGTGTCCTTGGTGGTGTGAAGCCTGCGGGGTCACCGGTGTCATCCTACTGCCAAAGGTACTATTCTGCCCTGTTGCTCTCCATGTCATTGCTGGTTCACCCATTTTTCAGGGTGGTCAAAACCCACGCAGTCAAAAGAAGCGTCGTGCAGAGACCCCAATAGCGTGCAGTCAAAAAAGTGCTAAAATTATATAAACTATCTCCAAACCGTGCATGCTGTTTTGACCACATGGTTTTCAACCATGCACCCATCCCTTCCCAATCTTGATGGTATATACTGTCATTGCCGGCACACATTCTGTGGCATGCGCATTCAGTATGAAGCAGCTAAGAAGCAGCATGCCTCAGTGCTTGTGCCTGGCCATCGAGTAAGATGACCGCTACTACACCATTTAGCCTCTGTTAGGTGACAGCCAAGCAGCAATACGCACTGTCCTCCCTCCCTGAAGGAGGAGAGTCATCGTTAGATGTTCAATTCTTCATCCCCCGGATGGACCTGGAGCAACTTTGGTCCTTACATATATAGTGAACTCACAGAATTATGCACTAATGCTACAGATCACACTAGGGACAAAGTCTAAAAGATAAACTGTACATTTCCATGGTCTCATTGTTAGGGCGGGGAGAAACCCAAAAGGTTCTGAAGTTCTGAAAAGCCAGGAAAAGTTTTGATAGTTATCCAAACCTTATTAGAACACTGTGGAGACAGTGAATAGGAAGACAGTGCAGGCCTTCAAAATAAGCCTGAACAAATGTCTTCTTAGCAAGGAAATCACAGCTTTTTTTTAAGAATAAAGAACTGGCATTTAAAGAGCAGCTCACACCTTTAGGAAAACATTGGAAAACGTAATAGTTAAACATAGCTGAGCTTGTATTTTGTATATCTTCTACAGATTTCGCTTCTCCATTATTTATTATTGAAGACGTTCACCTCAAAACCAGATATTGATACTTCAGAGTACATCTGCCTCTAAATCTTGTTCACTACTTGAAATCATAATGCTCTGTTGTGACATCACAGTCTGTTGCCATGGGAATAATTGTGATGTCACAAGCAGAGTATTATGACATCAGGGTGGAAATAAGCAATAGGAGCTGATGAACTCTTGAGGAACAACCCTTTTGTTTTCATGCTTGTGACCTCAATAATAAATAATGCAGCTAAGAAATACAGAGCTTATGAGAAATATAAGCTGCTTTGTGTCCAAATGATATGTTTTTTCAAAGTTGTTCTCAGGTGTCAGTGGCTCTTTAAGGGATTAGAACTAAAAGAATCCATCAAAGAAACCCTTCCACCTTGATGAAGGGGTATTGTCACCCCAAAAGATTGGTGGGTCATCAGATTTTGACTGGATTCCCTGCAAGTACACATTTAACATTGATTTATGATAACTGGGTGAGTGAGTCCTATTTCCAGTGCCTCACTGTTGTCTTTTGCCCATCTAACAGACTACTCCCTGATCTTTCTTGGTTAACATTTCAGATAAGGAGGCTGAGCTGGATCTGTCTCATCCAGGTGAAGTGAAATGAATTTTTAAAAAAATTGTGAAAAAAATAAAATTGTGTGCACTCCATAAATCTGCATACAAGGCATAGTAAGGGGAAACCAACATGGAGTAATGACCCTGTCTCGCAACCTTGTGAGACCAGCTTGGCTTCTGACACCACACTAGCTCCAACTCATTGTCTGACCTCTGAGACCCCACCAGTGCTTGCTAATTGCTTGACTTCTGAGACTCCACCAACTCCCCTTCATTTTCTGACCTCAGAGACTGCACCAGCTGCTGCTAATTACTTGACTTCTGTAATCACACCAACTCCCACTTCTCTAGCTACTGAGGCCATAACAGCTTGTTCATTGTTTGACCTTTGAGGCCTCACCAGCTCCTGTTCATTGTCTGGGCTCTGACACCACACTAACTCCCACTCAGTGCTTGGCTTCTGAGACTATATCAGCTTGCATAGATACACTGATGTGTAGGCATTGATGGCAGAAAAAGGCTCTTGGCCCATTCATTCTGTCCACCCTAACTATTCTGTCTTGCTCCAGTGGCAATCCCCCCTTTGTTACTGCCCTCTCTTTCTCTAGCTAAACCCACAGGCCTGTCCCACCCCTGCATGAAGCTGTTGATTCCTGTTTGTTGTCTGACCTTTGTGACCCCAGCAACTCTCTCTACTTGCTTAGCTTCTGAGACCACAACAACTTCTGTTTATTGTCTGACCTTTGAGAGCATAGTAACTGTCTCTCATTGCTTGGCTTCTGAGACCACACCAAATCCTACTCATTGTCTTACCTACGAGACCCTGCCAACTGTCACTCATTGCTTGGCTTCTCTGATTCCACCAGCTCCTGCTTGTTGTCTGACATCTGAGAATACACCAACCCCTGCTTGTTGTCTGACCTCTGAGACCACGTCAACTCTTGCTCATTTCTTGCCTTCTGAGACCAAACCAACTCTTGCTTACCGCTTGACTTCTGAGACCACACCAACTCTTGCTCACTGCTTGACTTCTGGGACCACACCAACTCTTGCTCCCTGCTTGTTTTCTAAGACCCCACCAACTCTTGCTCACTGCTTTACTTCAGAGACCACACCAACTCTTGCCCATTGCTTAGTCTATGTGAGTACAAAAATCTTCCTAATGCAAAAGTCTCCTGTGTACATGGAGCCACTGAATGAGAACAAGAAACGGGAGCCCAGAGGTGGTCACAGGCTATGAGGTGGCCTGGAAAGCTGTGGCCCTCATTAATGCATGGCAGTGTATATTTCCCCATGTCAGGTCCTCCCTCCAGCACTGATTACAGGCCACCCATGGCATCACTCTTGATAGCAAAAAACTACTCTCTTGTGGACACCCACAACATCAAACATGAGTCTCCCAGATGGTAGCACAATGGGTGGCTCATTGGCACAACAGTAGCTTTACAGCTTGTGGTGCTGGTGACCTGGGATCAGAAGTGATTTGGGTCATCAGGGGCCTGCTGGTGGAGAAGGATACAGTGTCCCAGAGGACGCTCTCCTCTGGAGAGGAGGGAGGGTTATATCTTCTGCAACAACACTGCCACCTGGTTGGAGGAACAAGACCTGGGATGAGGCAGAGGCAGATGCAGATGTGCCGACATGGTCAGTGTGTACTTGTCATGGTGTCATCCCATGTGCCATCTTGGGATCATGGGGGAAAAAACAGAAAAAAGGGCCCTGGCACTGGGAGTGAGCTGTCTTGGTATATCTGGCCCCCTCAACCTCGACCTGGTTCTCCTGAAGGACCACAGCATTCTGTCAAGGGGTACCCTTGACTTCAACCTTGCCTAAGGGGCTATCCATGATACCAATCGGTCTGAGGGTGAAACTGAGGTACATGGCAATAAGGGGGCCCAGGTGGTAGTGAAGGAAAGGGACATAAATGGAATAAAAAAAAAATGGTAGCACAGTACTTTACTGCTGATTTCACAGAGCTGAGGCCATACCCTCACCCCACTGGCAACTGCCTTCCCCAGGACATACCTCAGTTACCCCCGCAGACTCCCACATGGCGGGCAAGGAGAGGGAGGTCTGACCATTCCCCCTTTAGTAAAATCCTGGAGCACAGTCCAGTCGAGGCGGTCCTGAGCGGTGGCATGGGTTGGGCGGCAGGTCGGGCTTCATGAGTAGGAGGAAGGCTTTTCTGATTTTCTCTCCATGTTTTCCAGGTGGCATGCAGTGATGCATGAATATGTGCATGTAGAGGCATGTGCATGCCATGTGTCTGCTGCCAGATGTCCCCCACTGAAATGCGCCAACTGCCCTGCCACCGCACCTCCACGTGGTGGCAGTCCAAGAGTGGCACAGCATGTCCCCCTTTCCCCGGGAGAGGACAGCAGCCTCCTTTGGGTGCTTGATCCTGTCCTAACCCAGCTGACCCCACTGGCCCAAGTTCACTCATGAACCTTAGTTGCTGGTGTGACAGGAAGTAAGGCATTCCATGCCTCAGCCCTCCATGCCACTGGCTCAGCTCACATTTTAAATTTCCAATAGCTTTTAACATTCCTGGCAAATGAGATCTGGATTCAGACTCATAAAATGCCAGATTTAGGGCATAAATAATGTAAAGTAAATCATTTATAAACAAGATAATGGTAATAATGATTTTTAGTTTAGTTTATTTCAAAATGCATGCATTACTTATTTGGCTGACTCCTAACATTAACCCACTTCAGCAGAACGTTTTCGCCAAAAGTAAGATAGCTGAATGACAAAACCACAGGGCAGTACTCACTGACCAAGTTATTTGCCACATCTGTCATTGACGTTATGATGTTGACAGCTTTAAGTTTTATCAGTCAGCCAAAGTTCACTTCTCACAGAGACCCCTGCTGGCCAAAGCGGAAATAACTGTCTTCTTGTTTGATACGTTGCAGCTTACTGTTCACCCTTTTGCATAAGTGCATCTGTGCACATCCTCCATAAGCTGGCCATGACAAAAAAAAATATGTCGATCACCAGGATTTGCTTTTTATTTTTTAATTTTTACTTTGATTGTGTTGTACAAGAGTATTTACTGGCTGGTTGTTGCTTATAAGGACAACAGTGCCACTTTTAATCCTGGGCTCCTCTCCCCTCAGACAGCAGGTATAAGTTATAAATTTATACCAGAGGTGCTTAAAATATTTTTTTAATGAGCAAGCACTGCAGGAGAATGTCCAGAAAAGTACAAGGATCAGTACATTTATTTTTCCTGTCCTTTCTTTGTTTTGGGGATGTCAAGTTGCTCTGAGACTGGGCCTACACTTCAGTGCAGTGCTTAGCGACAGTATGGTGATGCCTGCGCAGAGATCAGCAATATGCCCATGGCACTGACAACACATTGCGGACATGAACTACCATGTATGTTCATACCACTGCTGGGAACACTCTTATGGTTGTAAGGGTGGTCTCACTTGCATCCTTAGGGTATGAGAACTGCGAACCATGAGAGTGGTGTGGGCGGCAGTATTAGGGCTGCTGTGTGTGAAATATCCTCTTTACAGAATAACAATGTCTCATGTGCAGAGTGCTCTAATTGGTCTTGACCACTCCCATAATCTATAATGCACTCTATTTTTGCACAGTCTTCATATGAATTGTATCTGAATATGCTTATATATAGTGCCTATCATTTGCCACCATCCCGAGACACTCTACAAATAAACAAGCAAATAAGAAAACCAAGAAGATAAACAGAATAGTTTAACCCCCCAACCCCCTCAAAAAATGTAGCAGCCATCTTATGGCAGCGCCACTACAAGATTCCCAATACAGGCAAAGAACACTGGAAACAGACTACCAGAGCATGTGATTTTAGCTACATACCTCTCAATTGCCCCATATTTTGCCTCAAAAACATTTTCTGTTCATCCTAAAATTGGTATTTCTGTAACTGGATAGTAGGGATGGGAAGCATAAACTGATGCCAGATATACAGACCCTGTACACACTCAGCAATAATTCAAAAACATTTTATAAAACATTTTTGAGTCTGGCTCCTAGAATGGTTGTTGGAAGCGTCCACACTGTGCTCCAACACCGTGCTTGCCAGAGCAAGTTCCCAAGCATGATCGCAGTACCAGTGCAAAGCACTATGGGTGCCGCAGTGCCTAATAGGAAAGTCGTGACTGAGCATTGGTGTGGATTGCAGTGAAAAGGACACATTCAAATCAGGAGCTCATTGGGAATCCAACCATAATGATAAGTAATTTTTGTTTGATTCCTGCAGACTAAAAAAAAAGAGTTTTGCTTTAGGACATGCTGCTTTAACCCGTGTTACAGCATGGAACACGTTCACACTGCTGTTAATATGGGTTTATCTAAAACCGTGCTAAAACCTTGTTCCTAGCAGGGTTCTGGCACAGTTTTAGAATGCAGATTGTAGCATAATTTTTACTTTACTACAATCTAGACACTGAGTTAAAATATTTTAAGAGGCACAGTGAGTACAGAACCACAGTCTAGCTCCCCTTCAGACTTGGCTTTTTAAATTAGGCCAAGCAGTGTGGCAGGTTTCTTGAGATTATATTGTAATTTTATTTAACTTTATAACTTTATCTGTAATTTAGCAGGTAATAGGTAGTATATTTTCAACTGTCATACAGAGAGGAGTCACATTACAATTGTCTTCTTTACCAACATTTACAGAACCATTGTGTTAGAAAAAGACTGCTGGTATCCCAGTGCAGTTTTGCATCTTTTTTTTTCAGCTTATTTTTCCCTCTGGTCACTGCTCTGCTGAGACTCCCTGAGGTATCCAAGCTGTTCCTGCCAGCCTGAGACCCCCCATTCCTGAGTCTCCTCCACGGAACGCTGATCCCTCACCTACCTCACAATGGGAGAACGCCATGGCTTGTACCCCCCAAGGTGGGGCCACCTCTCCATCTTGGTGCTCCTTGAAGTTGAGACTCCAGCTGCAGGCAGGTTTAGGGGTGGAGAGAATCGGGAGATCAGGTGGGCGGGATCCGTCGGTGGGCATGGAGGCCAGGTGCCGTCATCTACCTGACGATGCAGGGTTTTTCCTTGTTCATGCTTGCAACCCTCCCCTCCCAGAGGTGTGGATGTGCAATGACATCTAAGTGCAGCTGGGCATGCTCCTGCACCCACCCACAGGACATCCCTCGACACCTCACCCCAACAGTTATGTGGTCCATACCTCTCAACCTTTTGTCCCCCAAATGTGGAACATTGCCTCTCAAAATGTGGAAAGAATGGGCAAAATGTGGAACACTTAATCAAATCTTTACATTAGAAGCTCACAACACTGTGAAAATGTTTGCATTTATGTTCAGAAAGTCTGCTATTAATTAAAATTATATATTTTGCATAATTTACTATGGAGTTTTGCTTTAAAATGTTAACACTGAATGTGGGACAAGTCCTCACAATGTGGAACAGGGAGCTTTTGTGAAGTAAAATGAGGAACGTTCCTTGTAATGTGGTACAGTTGAGAGGTATGATGTGGTCCCAGGCTGCAGTACACCCAGCCTACGCTGGGCGTCACTAGCACCAGGGAGTCACAACCCACTCTACCCCCAGGAGAGGAGAGGAGAGTTGTCATTGGACGCTCAATCCTCTCCTCCCTGGCCAACCCCTGGCAACCCGAGCCCATTCTTGAATCTGGGTTACCGGCATGGTGCGAGGTGTGCAGTCCAGCGCCTCAACCCTCAGTGCTACCAGGCTGATGTAGTTTTGCATCTTGAGATACTAGCTACTGTCTGGTCCATTTCTATGTGCCATGCTAGCACTACTTGTACTCACTATGCTATATTAGCACCAGTACTGCATTCTCACAGAACAAATTATTTAAGTCATGTTTTTGAGCCACTGCATTGAAATTCTATACAATGAGTTACTTTGTTTTTATCTGTACTTTCAGTTACTCTTGAAATCGTATTTCCCAGCTCGTTTATAACAATGTTTCTTTCATCTCCACCCTTTCCTTTGCCTACCTAGGCCCGTAACATTCCTGGAAAAGGTCCCTTGGACCAGTGTACTTATCCAGGCAACAGTGAACTAACTAACTAACTAACTAACTAACTAACTAACTAACTAACATTCTCATGTTATGTTTTGCTTAATGGGATACTGTCAACCCTTTTTGCATCTTATTATTTCTAGTTGCAAACTCGCATTTTATGATTTACCTTCTCTAAAATTCATTGATGTTGCTGGTTGTTTCATCTGCCTCCTTTCTTAGTAGAGCTGAAATGCATGCTAATGGTGTAATTACGCCAAACCTTGTTTTGTCTGAAATACTTAATCTACTCAGGTGCAGCTGCTCATGATGCAGTAGGCTTTTTTCCTCCCACTGCATCACGAGCAGCTAGCCTGTATTGGGATATTCCCAAGTCCAGGAATGATGCAGTGGGAGTTCTTCAGGGAATGCAAACAAACGCGTTCTGTGTGGTAACACCAGTATGGCAGGCAGTTTGTTTTTCACTTTCAAAGAAAAAAAGAATCAGAATCAAACTACCAGCTACATCAACATTCCCTACAGAATGTGACCAATCATAGGGTGTGTTTTTTAAACTAGAGACACTTTGCGGCCTAAGGGGTTTGACAGTGTCCCTTTAAGATATGTCTCTGATTTTGGCCATTTGTTCCTGAATTTTTTAGAGCTCTATTTTGGAAGTGCATATGTAATTGTTAGCTACATTTGTAAAAAAAGTAGTTTTTTCATGAAAAAGGCATATACTTCAATTCTGAAGAAAAACACATTCCTCAGTAAATATAAGAAAGAAGTTTACTCAATCGGAAGGAAAAACTCTGAAAAAAGATTGACATTATTATAGCTGTCAATTGCATTTTGTAAACATTATGGGTGAGATTTTCATACACTCACATGAATTTTCGGGACGCCAGTGCAGAATTCTGCCCAAAAGGTTTGAGCACAAAGCATTAACCCACAGAGAATGAGACACTGCATCTTATTTTAGCCCTCCCGGTAATTATATTGTATATAAAAACCAAAAAATTATGACTGACAATACAAAGATTTAAAGAGGACAGTAAATTATCTCTGAATGACAGCTTTTCATAATGACCCCATTTACAGAAATAATATCCGTAAGTCTAAATGCTCCATATGTAACTGTACCGAAATTAAAAGTGTTGTGAAAAACTGTATTTTGCATTGGTTTGTTTTTATGGGCAGCATTCTGTTGCAGTTACCTTCATGGAATCATTGATCTGGAGTTTTATCTATGCCATGGGTTGTGCACAGAAATCTGAGCATGGTTCTGATAGGACAATAGCTCATCTTTAGCATTCTGTACACAAACTGTGACATAGTAAAAAACCCAAATTACTGGTTCCATGAAGATAACTGTGCAGAATGTTGTCCATAAAAAGAAAACAACTGAAAACACATTTTTTTTCACAGCAGTGTTTATTAAGGTACAGTTTATTACTAACTGCTGCCAATTAGCACAAATGTCCTGTCCCATTTAAATAAAAGGTAATTGGATATGGGGGGGGGGGTCAGTGTACTAATGCACTCTGTTAAGCCATCACACATATTTGAAATTAAAATGCACTATTCTTCCATTAAATTGTTGTTGTCGCCCCCCAAGACTACACACAAATCATCTCATAAACTCTCAAGCAGATGCAGCAGCTCTTTCTGTTCAGCTTGTGTCACACAGTACCATGCTGCATACTTTTAATCAGCATTGGGCCTGGCCAGTGGCACTGAGGTCACAAGCTTCCTGCTTAGCTACCACCACCTACTAATTGTGTCATTCATGATATGAGTGTACATATGCAACTTGTGCATAATATTTGCCTATTACTGTCAAAGTTTTGCCCATTTGTATGAATATAAATTCCTGCTTAGCTACCAGCACCTTCTACTATGTCTTGCACGACAGGAGTGTATATAAGTAACTTGTACATGTATTTGCCTGTTACTGTCAAATGTCTGCCCATTTGTTCTTTTGCACGTTGCCTTGTACCTGCCTTTATTTACCCTTGTACTACGGCCCCTATTATCTGTTGATGTGTAATGTCTAATTATGTTCTGACATGGAGCCTTTGCAAAGGAGTCTGTGACTCAAAGGTTGTAATTTCGATTTCTCTCAATAAATAAATAAAAATAAAAGCATTGCTTGCCATGCTAGTGATTCTGGTTTGCACTCCAACACATCATGAAGGGCGAGCAGGTGGATCAAGCCTCCTCTAGAATGCTCTCCTCCTCCTTCAGAATGAGAGGGATGTGATTCCTGCTGCTTTACTGCCTGCTGTGTAACCACAGGTGGTGCAGCAACTAAGAGTGCTCCCATGGCAGGGAGGGTGAGGATGCACTAGCACTGTGTTGTCTGTTCCAGTGCTACATTGTACCAAAAGAAAAATGAGGAGGGGGGAGTCATAAGTAACTGATGCCCCCTATCCCTCACACCTGCTGGGGCTGCTTTCTCTCTTCCTCCAGCCCCTCCCTCCCGAGATCCATGTCCTAGCTGGTAGGTGTGATTGTAGCTAGGTTAGGCATAGGAAAACCAGGAGCAGTTATAAAATTTGCAAGAAGCATTTTATTATTTCCAATAATAAAAAAATAAAAAATTGTACAGAATATTTTTTAACATAGGCAGTTCAAACAGAACAAAGTCCTTCCTCTGAGGGTATCTCTAATTTTAAATTTCAGTCTCAGTCCCCTTAGTAAAAACATTGTTGCCCTTTATATAATAAGTCTTTGCCTGGCAATTAATTTGAGCTTGTTAAAAGAACATCCTGTTTCTCACAAAATGTATCAGAACGTTGTCAATTTCTTTGCTGAGCAGGCTTGCAAATAGAACAGTATCCCAAGCTTGTCTCCTGCTGACAGTTTTGCAAATAAGCCTGAGGAGCTCAAACTGCCTCTCAAGGTTAACCCCTTGAGTTCCAAATAGCTTTTTGCAATCATTTCAACAGTGTAACTATATACATTTTCAAACCAAGGGATCCCAGTTTCACAAAAAGATTCACACAAAGATTCACATATATTTTATAGCTGCAGATATGCAAGGGGGAAGAAAAGACAGAAACAGCAAGTGAAGGCAGGGAGACAGCGGGGGGGTCACAAGACCGGCAGCATGATCAGTTCCTAGGTCTCACGAGAACATTTGTTTGCACAATCAGACAGACAAGAAACAGAAAAGGAGAGGACAAAACAGATCCTTGCATTTAACTCTCTCTGTGTAACAAATGGTATAGTGCTTATTCAACCCTGTCACAGTAGGGTCATCCTGGCTAGGACCCACCAGAGATGGGCACACAGGCTTAGAGGAGGAAGGTAGGGGTACTTGAATGGTTGAGGAGTTATCAGGGATGGGACAAGCAGGTGTCTTATGGACACCCACAGACACCCACAAGAAGTGCCAGAAATCAGTCACAGTAGCTGGATATCTACTACATAGCAGATATTAGAGATATAATTAGGTTCATATTTGTTATAGATTCGTAACATTGAGTTAACACTATTATTTAACATTATATTCTACTAATTAAAGGCTTGATTTCTGGGTATCTCCTCTAAACATGCACGGACGCCAACATATCAAACCTAGTGCAAGGCATGTTGGTTATGCAAATCCTTGTATAAGGCAAGTGGACAAGGCTTCACCAGAACAGATGTCACCTTTTAAACAGGCTTGTACATCTGATTCAGTGTAGGCTGAGATTGCTAAATGCTACGTGTCAGCTACCGTAAACTAAAATCAAAGTACCAGCAGTACCACAAAGCATCAAGCTGTCCCAAACAGAAGCAGGACCCTACAGGAAATGAGAGGTGGCATCCCAGCTAGGCTGTCCTGTAGAAATACTTTGCGTGTACACAGATACAGTATATGAAAAGCATTTTTGCATTATTCTTCAAGCTCTATAATTTCTTTCAAGATTTCAAGCTTTTCCTCCATTCCATCTCCTGATTGCAAAACCATACTGAGCGTCAGTTTCCTTGATTGACAACAGAGGACAATGTATTACATATAGAATGCTGCTCAGACATCTGTGTGTCATGAGGTTTTTTTACATACCCAAGGTGTGTGATGACACATAAACCTCAACAGCGAAGCTTGAGCAGTTGATGAGGTCCTCACACAACGAGGGTGTGTAAAAAAACCCAACTCATAATCACACAGATTCCCTAAGTGTTGTTTTTATAACTGATGCATGAAATTTAAAAAACTGACAAAAGCTAGCACTGAATAAATTAAAGTTTAGTGTAGAAATACACCTCTGCTTAAACATAATTCATTGAAAACATTTATGTTTCATAGTTTCATAGTTTATTATGAGTTCTATGGACAATTTGTCCTTCGTGAACTCGTCACCTATTAGTCTTATAGGTGGAACATACTGTATATCTTTTTTCCCTCATGTATTGATCTAGTCTATGTTTAAATATGTTGATGTTACTACTCTAAAACAATATATGATGGGAGTGTGTTCCAACTTTGAATTATTCTGTGCGTGAAGAAGTCTCAACGTTTCTTTGCTGTGTTATTTTCACCTTTAAGTTTAAATCCATGAGACCTTGTTTTTTTATTTTGTTCCTGGCTTCTACTAACACTAATACTTTCCATCAGACACCCATCGCATACTGCCCTGAATATTAAGCACAAATCCCCTCTCAATTATCTGTACTCTGTTGAGTACAGGCCTAGTTTTTTCAGTATGTCATTGTATGTGAGATGTTGTAACCCACTTATTTTTTTTGTTAATTTCCTTTGAACTCCCTCTTTTAGTTTTCTGCTTTTAATGGTGTTTGCTGCCGTAAACTGGGAGCCGTATTCCATATGAGGTCTGACTAAACTTGTGTATAATGGTATCATGATTTTTGATTCTCTACTCTTAATATTGGATAATATGCAACCCAGTATTTTGTGACATTTTTAACACTTATTCTGGGGTGGGCTTCTGTGGTTAGTTTATTTGTCATTACTATTCCCAGATCTCTTTCTTCTGTGGTGGTCTCTAGTACCTGGTTATCTGCGTTGTATCTGAAATTAGGATTACTTGCACCAAAATGCATCACCTTGCACTTAGAGATGTTAAACTGCATTTTGTTTTCCTTGGTCCAATCTGTTAATTTATCTAGGTTATCCTGAAGCTTCTGTCCATCAGATGGAGTTTGTACTAAGCCTCCTAGTTTACAGTCATCAGCGTACTTACTTAACCATGCATCATCTGATGTCTGCAAGGTACTAACCAAGATGTTAAATAATGTGGGCTCCAGGACTGAGCCCTGTGGCACCCCACTTGTCACCTCTCCCCATTCAGATTGATATCCCTTTATTACAACTCTCTGCTTCCTATTTTCCAGCCAAGATGTCATTCAGACCACAATACTAGGTTCTAACTTGATCTTATATAGATATTCAATTAATGTTTTGTGGAATACCTTGTCGAAGGCTTTTGCAAAGTCCAAGTATATGACATCCTCCGGTACCCCCCTTCTGCATAGCTGCACTAACCAGTTCAAAAAAATATATCAGATTGGTAAAGCAGGATCTTCCCTTAAAAAACCTATGTTGGGAACTGTCTATTATCCTTTCTTTTGCTAGATGAACCAGTGGTCTGTGTTGTATAACTCTTTCTAATATTTTGCCTAAAAATGACTGGAAGAAAATTACTTAACACAATCAATCACGCTGTGCAGGAGTGCTGAAAACTTGCTCACGTCAAGAACTGTAGTTGAATTAAATTAAATGGCCTAATAGTCCATACCAGCTCATGCTGTAAGCTTACAGCTGGTGCTCAGAGTCTTTGAACACACCAGAAGGAAACCACTGCAATAAGAGGGTGCGACAACTGGGTATGATTATCACACCCAATTAAAGGAAAACTACATGCAAAGATTACACAAACACATGTTGTGAATTGAGTTTTGTTTTGGTTTTTCTGATGGTCCCTGGTGTTCTGTTCCATGTGTCTGTGACAAGTTTTTTTTCACTTTCCCTGCCAGTTTTATGACCCCTCGGGGTAGCCATTTAGGCTTCATTGATTGCCTTTGATCTGTTGGAGTTTTCCCAGAATGCCTCTGGGAATTATGTGAAGTAGACTCAAGTCTTTCAAAGGTGTATTGGCTTTGTCTTATAGGGCACAGTTCCCCCTGCTCCACCTGAACAAACTGAAACACATGCCAAGCAGTGCAGAGAAAATGGCAACAGCCACGTGTTTATTAAACAACCAATCATCAATACAAGTCAGCTAGACATGCGCTGCCAGGTGGTCTCGGTTGGTATTCACTATTGCCAAACACCAGCCTTCCCTTCCCCTGAGGGAAGCTGCTCAACACTGCAAACCCACGTGAGGGACCTGGCCTCTGGGGCATAAGGGGTGGCTCTTGATCATCTGCCATGGCATTCCCCCCATTCGGGGATGCTATGATGCCATGGGCCCTGACCCAGAGAGGTTGCCATCCCACCTGCCACCCTATTCATAGTGTGGTGAGCCCTGGCTGGATGGTCCAACACTCCTGTCAGCCTCTGGGTGATCTGTTTGCACAAGACCATGATCCCCCGTTGCCTCCTCTGCATCGACCAACCAATACCAGTTCAAATTTAATACCTTCTAAGATCACCATAGCTTCCATTCCATAACTGACAGCCTGACCTCCCTTACCTGTCCTAGCCTAATCTCGCTGGAGAAGGTGAAAAACCCTGTGGGGGAAAAAAACAGGAAAATTCCTTCTCGACCCCTAAGGTGATCCCCCCAGTGGGACAGTGAGCCCCTACCTGCCTGCCATTCCCCCTGCTTTTATGAGGGTGGGTCAAGGGTGGATCTTTGGATGGGGAGAGATGAGCAAAGAAGGAAAGACCCTCTGGCACTGTCCTTACATAGCATGCTGCTTCCCTTCCCCTCCATGGCCCAGGATCACCCTCTCTCTCTCCTGGGAACTCATCTACCTACCTGCCCTACCCCCCACCCCTACTGGGCAGCACCTACCTGCCTATCACCCTTGCCCCCCCCTCAACCTGCCTGCCCAGGTGTCACTCAGGGAATGTGCCCACAGACAAATGCCTGCTATTCATTGTGGGTTCTTATATTATTTATTACCTAGTGACAGCACTTTACAAAGAAAATTGTCACACATCCAGAATAACAACAGTTGGTGCTTAGAAAATGTGGCTTTGGCTGGGGGGGAGGGTAGACACTTTTTCACAGCAGTTAACTTTCACAAGCAATTGCAGTTGGATGTTGTGACTAGATTATAACCAGGGCCCCTAGTGTTCTGCGGCAGAACTTTCTGATTTCTTCGGCAGGGCTCCTTGGTTTCTGCGGCAGCATTTTCTGATTTCTGTGGCAGCATTTATTAATTTCTCCGGCAGAACGCAGTTCTGCCATTGGTTAAATATGGTGTGATGTCATCCATGACATCATATGCCGAGCATAGAGGAGGGGCTTCAGGAAAAACAAGATGCGAAAGAAAGCCTGGCACTATGGAAAAACAATATATTTGAATAAAAATTCACCAAAAACAGTGAATTCTGCAGCACTATATATATTCTGCGGAAAATTCCACAACCGCAGAATCACAGAATTCCAAGGGCCTTGATTATAACTAGGATCTTGGGCTCTTAGTTCTAATGCAAGGTCTAATTCACATAATTCCCAGAGACATTCTGGGAAAATTCCAACAGATCAAAAGCAATGTAGGAAGCTTGAATGGCTACCCCCACAGGCCATAAGACTTGCAGAGAAAAAGAAAAGAAAAAGCTTGCTACAGACACAGGTAACAGAATGCTAAGAGTCATTACAGACACAAAAACCTCAGTGCACATGTATGTGCTTCTATAATTTTTGCATGTAATTTTCCTTTAAGGACTTTGACACCAGCCAAATCATGGTGATAAAGCAGATCACCCCTTATCACAATGCAATCACTTCTTCAGTAGTGTAGGCAGTTCCACTACAGACAAATGTAAGGGACCCCCTTTACAGGTGATGTAACATGCCTGTAATGTGCCTGAGATGCAGCATAACAGAAAAGCAATTTACAAGAAAAACAGGATGTAGAATGCACACATGTTACAAAAAGGCAGATCATTTCCAGTTTGTTGTTTTGTAAATCTCTCATGGATTTTTAGACTTAAAACTCAGTGCAAAGCATCATGGGCATGCAAATCCTCAGGCATGTACATGGGGGTAAATTGAATTGAAATGTCTCACATTTTATTCTATATTACACTTCATGCAGACACTCTCCTCCAATCACAATCCAGAGTTACATTTTATTTAACAGCAAACTCACAGCAGTCATTTTATTCTCAATAAAATATTGCTAGTGACATCATCACTGCACCTTCTATTCTGATTGATCTTTCATTTATTTATTTTCTTATTTATTTAACATTTTCTGACCAGAAAAGGCACATTAAGCTGTGATGGCTTGTTTCCAAGTGCATCCTGGGGGGTAGGTTTCATGGTCCTGTTTTATTCATGGGGAATGTTGGCCATGACTCCGGGAAGACTCCCCTGTTCTTTATTGTTAAGTGTCCTGGGATCTTTTACTTCCACATGGACAGTGACCAGAGATGGGCAGAAGGGATCTCAGTTTAATGTCTCCACAGAAGGATGGCACCTCATTTGTGCAGCACCCCCCACCCATACTGCACTACTGTGGCAGTTGTAGGTATCATCCCAAGTACCTGGTGTGGGGCTAGCCCCTACAACCATCTGATCTTCCGGCCCAGAAGTAAGCATGCTACCTACTGAGCCACTGACACTGCTACATTTGTTCTCACAGTACTCACAGTTGCTACTATAAACAAGTGTGGTGCTGGGAGGGGTAGGAGTGGCATTACCACAAACTTACCTAGAGACAACAAACAGTACCTCTAGTGTATTATGAGGCAACTAGCACATTATCAATTAACTATTCTGCAGTCCATGCACTACCAGTATTGAATCATTGTACCAAAGGTACAAAAAGGTGCCAGGGCAATCATTCTCAAGCTGTCCCACTAGAATTTTTATTTATTTTTTATTTAGTTTTTGTTTACCGGGTAGGTGCGCTAGTCAAACAGGTGACTATTTTCA
This sequence comes from Neoceratodus forsteri, assembly GCA_016271365.2. Classification (NCBI taxonomy): domain Eukaryota; kingdom Metazoa; phylum Chordata; order Ceratodontiformes; family Ceratodontidae; genus Neoceratodus; species Neoceratodus forsteri. Next base: position 164,574,065 of record JADMNL010000025.1, on the reverse strand, counting down.
GGCATGACCCGGGAGGTACAGTAACAATACAGAGTTCATTTACATAATACAGGGAAGCAGTAACAATACAGAGAACAGTTTTCAGTAAAAGGCAATAAAGGAGTACAGCTTCAAAGACAATCAACAGGTCAAGAGAAAAACAGCAGATTTACAGTGTACAGGTAGCATTTAGTGAGCGGGTAAAGGTATACAGGGCAGATCCAAAGGACAGGTGGGTCAGAGGAGGGGGAGAGCAGGGAGGGAACTGGGTGAGCAGGTAAAGGGGGGATGCGGGAGGCAACCTTGCGGCTAAGTGGTTACAGGTGGCAGCAGGGATGAAGGAGGCAGGGGGGGGGTCTGGGTGTGGGGCGGTGAATGGATGGTGGCGGTACATGGTCAAGGTGGGGGGAGAATAAGCTCTCTTTACCAGACAGGCTCTCCTATCAGGACAGGCTCTCCCACAAGGGCAGGCCCTCAACCCAGAACTAGCTATCTCCCCTTCCATGCAAGATAATTGCTGTCCAGGTCAGGCTACTCCTCTTCAGGTCAGGCAATCCTTCTCCAGGCCTGACTATTCCTCTCCAGGCCAGACTAGCCCTCTCCAGACCAGGCTATCCCTCTTCTGGAAGGCTCTGCAATGGACAGACTCTCACCATCAGGCTAAGCTATCCTCCTCCAGGACATGATCTTCCACCAGGACAGGTTCTCCTCATCAGACAGCCCCCCCCCCCAATCAAGACAGGCTGTCCTAACCAGAATAGTCTCTTCCCTACAAGGTCAACCTCCTCTCCTGCTGTGGGGCATATCAGTCCTCACATCCCAGCATGCAATGGGTCAGTTTTTCCCTGCCATTCTCTTCCTTTCATTCACATTCCCAACGCTATGGCAGCTGCTGATGCATTCTTTAGCTAGAAAGTTTGACAAAACCTTTCCCTTCCCCCAGCCACTGCTGCTTCTGGGTCAGTAGGATGCTTCAGCACCAAGTGACTATAACATTCTTGACACACAGACTAGCTGCCACCAGACTTAGGTGGAAGCAATGAGGCCAGTTGTGAACTCAAATCGACCATGTGACACTGTGCCACTGGAAGACTAAAAAGAGGAAGCCTTTTCCCTTTGGGCAACAAACTGGATTTTAGAAATTAGCTCAAGTGCTGATTGCAAGGATCTTGTGTTGTAGTCAGGCAGTACACTAAATGCAGCTGGATAAAAGATAAATATAGTGCAGAAACTGAAACTATATCCCAGTGTGTTCCCTTCACTGATCAGAACTTCCATTGTATCAGAGACGCCGTGAGAGTGCAGCTTAACAACTTGTCTGTTGGTTTTACCTCACTGATGAATGAACAAAGGAAGATGCTACGATAATTCAGCCAAATGACTGAATGATAGAATTAAATAGCAACATAGATGAGCTCATAAGCTAGCAACTTACAGCATCCCGGAACTATTTCAATGCTGGAGTCATGCCTTTGACTCTTTAAAACACAAAAGCCATGAATAAACAATGAGACTGAATGGTGTTGCAGATCAAAACATAGTTTGGAGGTGAATGAATAAGCTGACGAAGAACAGCAGAAGGCTGGCTGGCAGGCAAGCACTGACGGCTCAGCAAAGAAGTTTTCAGCGCTCATACAAAATAGACCTTAACCGCAGATAAGGACTGCTTGGCCCACCCAGTCTGCCCATTTTTCCCTACCTGCAGTATTAGACCCTTATTGATCTCTAGCTCATTCTGCCTCCCCTTTAACTATCTCATGCATTCTTGAACCCCTCCATTGTTTTGGCCCCCAACCGCCTTCACTGGGAGGCTGTTCCAGGAATTCACCACTCTTTCTTTGAGGAAGTACTTTCTCATATGTCTCCTGAATATACTCCCCTCCAGCTTCATAGCTTGCCCCTTGTTGTTGAGCTCCTTTTTTTTTTTGTGAAAAATACTTTCCTCCTAGATCTTATCTATCCCTGAGAGATTATTAAAGGTCTCTATCAAGTCGCCCATCTCCCTCCTTTGTTCCAGGGTACACATATTGAGTTCCTTTAGTCTCTCCTTGTAGGGCTTTTCATGCAAACCCTGCACCATTTTAGTTGTCTTCCTATGGACCGCTTCCATTCTGTCTATATCCTTCCAGAGCTGTGGTCTGCAGAACTGCACACAGTATTCTAGGTGGGTTCTTACCAGCAATCAACCACCTTCTTTCTGTTGATGATACCCCTCCCTATGCACCCCAGCACATCCACCCCATGCAGTGTTGCCCCACCTGCAGGCACCTCTCTGGGCTGAGGGAGGAGGTTACCTGTCTCCAGGCTGAGTTGGCCAGGATTTGGGGGACCTCCTCTCTCACCCAGGAACCTCCAGGGCTGCCACCACTGCCTCAGAGGTTGCCAAGAAAGAGGAGCGGTTGGACCACAGTGGGCTCAGAGAGGGTGAGGGTGGTGAAACAGAGGCACATCCCTCCAGTTGTACCTCTCCACAATTTGTACGCCATTCTGGCAGAGTGTGGTTCTTCTATGGAGGCACCCCCAGTGGAGACCAAGGAAGATACTGGAAACCTCCACAAAGGAGACCCACAGGAGGGTGGCATGGGACCCCACAGGGGAAGGAAACAACTCCTGGTGTAAGACTCCATTGTTAGGAGGGTAGAACTAGGGGAGGAGGGAGAGGGAAGTAAGGTGCCTGCCTGGTGCCATGGCTTGGAGGGACAGGGAGCGAATTCTCAGGATCATGGGAGCAACTGCATAGGGGAGGGAGCTGGATGTCATTGTCCACCTAACGACAAATGACCTGACTGGGAAAGGGATCAGAGCAGTGCAGGAGGAGTTTGTGGTGTTGGAGAGGGGCCTTAGACAAATAGCATGCATGGTAACCTTCTTGGAGGTGCTGCCTGTCTACGGCATGGGTGAGGCTAGGGTGCTCTGCACCATGGGATTCAATGAATGGTTGAAAAGCTGGTGCAGAGCTCAGGGTTTTGGCTTCATTGGGACTGGGGATCCACCTGGAGGGATGCAGGCCTATACTAGTGCGATGGTCTGCATCTGTCCAGGTGGGGAACCAGGATCCTAGGTGATAGGTTTAAATGCTTCATTGGCAAGCATTTAAACTAGTCAAGGTGGGAGGCACTGAAAAGAAGCAGGGAAATCCTAGGTCCCCCCTCCAAAAAAAATCAGGGTAGTTAGTGAGGTAAACACCAGCATAGAGAAGTCGATAGGGAGAAGGGCAGGGGTAAATGGAGAAAAAGACAAAGGCAGTAATGACAGGGATGGGGCAAAAAGGGATAAGGCCATCAAAAAATGGAGGGTAATGAGTACCAATTCCCATAGTTTAGGTAACAAGCTCCCTGAACTGGTGGCCTTGATGGAAGATGGATGCCTAGATATCGTGGCAATCACAGAAACATGGTACACAGAGGACCATGACTGGGATGTCAACATACCAGGGTACACAATCTACAGGAGGTACAGGGAGGGTAGAAGAGGAGGAGCAGTAGCTCTCTATGTAAGGGAAAGGATCAAATCAACGTAACTAAAGGGTAATCAGGGAGGAGAGGAGGCACTGTGGGTCACCCTGGAGACCAGAAATGGCACCACAATCCTCACGGGGGTTATACACAGACACCTGTCTCAGGGGGAGTTAATGGACAAGAAAAAGATAGAAGGCATCCTTAGGATGGCAGAAAAAGGGGAGTTATTGTTGATGGGGGACCTGAATATGCCAGAAGTTAACTGGAGCATCTTTGCTGCAGCCACATCCAAGAGTAGGGTCATTCTCAATGCCCTACAGGGGGCATGCCTCAGACAGCTAGTGTTGGAACCCACCCGGGAGGGAGCAATCTTAGATCTGGTACTCTCAAATGGGGACAGAGAGAGGATCTCAGATGTAGAAGTGGGTAGCCATCTGGGAACAAGTGACCACCAAACAGTGTAGTTCACGATAAACACAGCCGCAGAGCCAAGCCATACAAAAGTGGGGGTACTGGACTTTAGGAGGGCTGACTTTGTCAAAATGGGAGAGTCAAGTGCCTCAGAAAAGCAGTAGCAAACAGACAAGAGGGAGGGGTGGAAGAACAATGGGGAAGTATCAAAACTGCCATCACAGAGGCAACAAGCCTTTGTGTGAAGCAAATAAATCAAAACAAAAGAAAACAAAAAACTCTGGTTCTCAAAAGAGGTGGAGGGGAAGGTTTTGGAGAAAAAGATAGCATTCAGGCAGTATAAGTAAACACAGAAGGAGCAGGACAGAGAACTGTACCAGTTAAAGGAGAAAGAATCGGGGAAGGCAGTCAGAATGACAAAGGCCCAAACCAAGGAAAAGATAGCCAACTTGGTTAAGAAGGGGATAAAATCTTTTATAGGTACATTAGAGATCGAAGAATGCCCAAGGGAGGGATAGTGAGGCTTAATAAAGGGGAAGGTGGTTGGGCAAAGAGAGACACTGAAAAAGCAGGGATACTGAATGAATACTTCTGCTCAGTATTCACAAAAAAAGAGGAGGGGGAGGTACCTAATCCAATCAATAGAAGCACTCTGGATGGAGGTGTCGATCCCAGTCCTTTCACAGAAGAAAGGTTTCTGAAAGAACTCCTAAAACTGAAGGTGGACAAAGCAATGGGGCCTGATGGAATTCACCCCAGAATTCTAAAAGAACTAAGGGGGGAGAACTGGTGACACCATTGACTACCCTTTTTAACAAATCATGGGAGGATGGTATGGTACCAGAGGACTGGAGGAGGGCGGATGTGATTCCCCTTCACAAAAGTGGGAGCAAGACAGAGGCAGAAAACTACAGACCCGTTAGCCTGACTTCAGTGGTAGGGAAATGATGGGATCACCTCTTTTTTTATTTTTATTTACTCTGCTTTTTCTGCCCCCGTCCACCCAGTACCTCAGCCTTGTCACGGAACCTTTGACTTCCACTCTCTCATACTGGCCACGACTCCCTGATACCCCCTGGCTTACCCCCAGGGCGGGGTTGCGGCACTGGCCGAAAGTGCCACATCCGATGGGATAGGTCAGGGAGCAAGTCTGAGAGCGCTTTTTATTTTTTAATTTTAGCTTTTGTTGACCGGGTAAGTGCACTAGACAAATCCTGCCTATTTTCAGGCACGACCAGGGGGAGGGGGATACAGATGAATGCCAACTGACCTTGAACCACATTGAGCTGTTGGTGGTATTTTTAGTGAATGAGGGTAATTTAGCCAGGACACCGGGGAAATTCCCCTACTCTTTTTCGATAAGTGCCATGGGATCTTTAACATCCACCTGAACTACCACCAATCCAAGCAGATGGGACCTAGGTTTAACGTCTCATCCGAAAGACGGCACCTCAGAAGTGCAGTACCCCTCTCATGCTGCACTGCAGTGTCAGTACTGGGATATTAACCCAAGTGCCAGATGTGGGAACTGAACCCACAGCCCTCTGATCTCCCGGCCTCAGAAGCGAGTGTGCTACCTACTGAGCCACTGACACTGCAATTGAAGCCAAGGGAAGGCTTCATCAAGGGAAGCCAGCAGCTATTTTGTAGTCTGCCCCAGGGGTGGGGACATGCAATAACGTCCAGCATCCACCCCGCCCCTCTTGCATGTCAGCACTGGTCACCTGTGGTTCCCCCAGCCTCTGCCAGGGGTCCCTCAGTCACTGAATACTCTACCCCTCCCTCCCCCTGGAGAAGGAGAGCAGTCCATGGGATGCTCAGTCCTTCTCCCCCGGCCGGCCCTCCGACTCCCCGGGTCCATTCCCGAACCTGGGTCGCTGGCAGAATTCCAACCGCTGCACCGATGGGCTGGACCCAATGGAATCACTTCTGAAAGAAAGAATTGTTGAGTACTTAGAGGCCAGCGGGGCACAGGATCCAAGGCAGCATGGATTTACAGCGGGAAGATCATGTCAGATGAATCTAATCTATTTCTTTGACTGTGTGACCAAAGTAGTAGACCAGGGAGGGGCTGTGGACATGGCATACCTAGACTTTATGAAGGCATTTGACACAGTCCCACACAAAAGATTAATAAACAAATTAGCCAGCCTGGGAGTGGGTCCATTGGTGGTAGCCTGGGTAAGAAATTGGCTGGACAACAGGATGAAGAAAGGGGGGTTACTAGTGGGATACCGCAGGGTTCAGTACTGGGTCTGGTCCTTTTAAATGTCTTTATGAGTGACATTGCAGAGGGACTGGAAGGAAAATTATGCCTTTTTGCAGATGACACAAAGATCTGCAACAGGGTTGATACACAAGGGGGGTGGAAAGGATGAGAAGGGACTTGGTAAGGTTGGAGGAATGGTCAAAAGTATGGCAGCTTAAATTCAATGCAAAGAAGTGCAAAGTAATGCACCTGGGAAACAAAAAAACCAGGGGAAGAGTACATAGTGGGGAAGGGGGGTATGAGCAACAACAAAATGGAAAGGGACCTGGGGTAGTCATATCAGATGACCTAAAGGCAAGTAAGCACGCAATGTGAGAAAGCAGTAAGGATGGCTGAGGGGATACTGGGATGTATCCCCCATCATTTATGGATGAATCCTGCTTCTAAATAACAGCTTTAAAGGAAAAATGGGTGATCTGCCCCAACAGGACCCACCTAGGCAGTATGTTTTGCCAAAGATCATTTTCGCAAAATTTTCTACCCACACAAGGAGCATTGACTCCCCCCTGCACTCCACTCTCTTTCCACAGCTCAGACCTTCTATCTACATTCATATACCACTCCTCCTTACAGTTAGAGTGGCCGTATGCTCCCTTTCTCTCTGCCACCACCTCACAGCCCCTAACGCGCTTCCCACAAAGCTTCAATTACCAAGCGTTAAAACAAAGCCTTAAAACAATTATAAACTGTCTCAGGAAGTTGCTAGTACTTCTCCTACTCTGCTCAGGAATGCTGAACTTAACCTGGCCCACCTCTCCTGCTTGGAGCCCCATCGGACCTCTCGCAAGTTAAGGGCCTTAGTTTCCTGCACATGAATGTTTGCAGCTTACCAAAAAAATTTGACTTAGTCCAGGCTTGGGTATTACACACAGTACCTGATATAGTTATGATTTCGGAGACATGGCTCTTGGGCCATATCCCTGAAAAAACGGTCAATATACATGGCTATAACCTGTTCAGATGTGACAGACCCGCTAGGGGAGGTGGAATCACTATCTATGCTGAGATCAAATACCATGTCTCAGACATTGTGCGACCCTCCCTACCTAAGGAATTCAAATGCCTTGCCCTTAAATTAACCATTTCACCTGAAGTAGCCCTCTTAACATCTGCCTGTTATAGGCCACCCTCTGCGATGCTTGGCATTCTAGAACAATTACACTCCATACTGGATAAGGTGAACCTAGAAAGCATAATAATGGGAGATTTCAATCTGAACTGGAACGAGGCCTGCGCTAACGAGATTAATGAGTCCTGCGATGTACACGGGTTAACCCAGATAACTCCAGAGAACACCCGACCAAATAAGAAAAACCCCAGTCACAGTGCCCTACTGGATCTCATGCTTGTCAGTAAGCCTCACAACATCACCCAGACAGGAGTTTTTCACAGTGGCTTCAGTGATCATTGTGCCACTGCCTGTATTCGCCGGTCCCATAACAGGCAGTCTACTTCTACCTTCAAGCTAAAAAGAAGCCTAAAAAACTTCTGCCAGATCACCTTCCTGACAGACCTTGGTAACATCAACTGGCAGAATTTCTATCTGGCCCTCTCTGTTACTGAGGCTTTCAATATTTTCCAAAACCTACTAGTGGGACTGATAAATAAACATGTTCCACTTAGGAGGATCAAAACAAGGAAAAGGTTCCCTGACTGGTTCACGCCTACCTTGAAGAAAGCCCTCTGGGACATGGATGTACTGTGGAAAAGAGCCAGGAAAACAAAGTTAGAAGCCAACTGGCTTGCCTTTCGGGTGGCTAGGAATGCCTGCACCAAGTCAATAAAGGCAGAAAAATCACGTTATTTCCTGACCACCCTTGAAGAAAATAAAAATTGCTCTGCCAATTTTTGGAACATTCTTAAAGAGGTTGAAGGTCTCTCGCCAGCCTCCCCCCTGCCCGCTAGAATAGTGGCAGGTAACATTTCTTACATGGCCAGAGCTCACATTCTTGAACATCTCAACAATCATTTTGCCACAGGCGGCCTTGCTTTTGATGATTCGTCCCTCAGCAAGCTGAATGTCCGCTGCAATGCCACTGATAGCTTATCCTCTGACATTGCCACAAACCCGAGACAGTCCTCCTTCTGCTTTCAACCAGTTACATTCAAATAGGTGGAGGACCTTCCAATTTCTCTGGACACAAAAAAGTGTGGCGGTGCTGATCTTATAGAACCATTTTTCTTGAAAACAGGCTTTTACCATCTGACTGCCCAAATCACCCACCTATTTAATAGTTCCCTGATTCAGGGTGAATTACCTCTTCTTTGGAAAACAGTGCACGTCATTCCCCTTTTCAATTCTAGAGATCCAGCTGACTTGAACAACTACCGTCCTATTTCGCTGCTTCCTACCCTGTCAAAAATCCTGGAGAAAATTGTCAATTACCAACTTAGGGATTATCTAGAATCCAAGAACCTCCTGAACCTGGTCCAATCAGGTTTTAGGCCCAAGCACAGCACTATAACTGCCCTCGTCAAAGTCTCCAATGACTGGCAAAATGCTTTGGATACAAAAAAACACTTCTATGGCCTCTTTCTGGACCTTAGTAAAGCCTTTGATACCGTGGATCATAGTCTTCTGCTTAATGTCCTGAACAGCTTCAGCCTAGACAATACTGCCCTAAGGTGGTTTGAATGTTATCTCTCCAATAGACTGCAACAGATTAAAGCTCAAGGGGAACTGTCTCCACTTAAAACCCTTCCACAAGGTGTGCCACAAGGCTGTATCCTGGGCTCCATCCTATTCGTTTTATACATAAACCATATCGACTCTCACATATGCTCAGGATACATACATCTATTCACTGATGATACGGTTCTGTACACTATTAACTCATCCCTGGACATCGCTTACGATGAGCTACAACACGACTTTGTCACCCTCCAATACAATTTACTAAAGCACAAGCTACTACTTAATCCAAAAAAAACAAGGTAATGATCTTATCTCCACTTGCCGCTCATACCCAGGGGCCACCATCAAACCGCTTGATTTACATCCTATTAGGTGAACCTCTGGAAATAGTGGATAAGTTTAAGTACCTGGGTGTCTGGTTGGATAACTGGCTTAATTTTGTGGTACATCTATCTGAATGAGCTATCAAAAAAGCTAAGACAACGTCTAGGTATCTTTTATTGCACAAGACACCTCCTCACATTAGAAGCCAGAAAGACACTGGTTCTTACAACTTTTATTCCTCTGCTCAATTTTGCAGACATTCTTAATAGCCACTGTTCAAATCAGGCATTATGTAAATTAGACACCCTCTATCACCATGCCTTGCAGTTTATTCTAGATATGCCCAGTCGTACCCACCACTGCTTGCTCTACCAAAAGCTCGCCTGGCCATCTCTTACATTGTGGAGGCAAAAAAAATGCCCTCCTTTGGTTCTACAGGGCCTTAACCAATAAGCTACCAGGTTATACCTCTGCTCTCTTTGTTCGCATAACAGGAGCGTATGGCCTAAGAAGCACATCCCTTGTATCCTTCAAGGTGGCAAGAATAAGGTCCCAGTATGGTAAGGCTTCTATCAATTTCTCCTTACCTTCACTTTGGAACAACATGTAAAAGGCACTAAGGTTCTCATCCCTGCCAGGTCCCCATACCTTTAAGCTGTCTATCACATGCATCCTGAAAGTCATATGTACCTGCCACAGGTGACTCTCCTACTGGCCTCCCTGCCCTGCTCTCCATTTACTTAGCACTTACTTACAACTCCAGCACTTCTCTGCACATCTCCCTCTGTATACTCTTCTTACTCCTGGTATTACCATGTTTGTGTCATCTCTCCCTCTAGTGTTGACATCCTCCTCCTGAAACCCCCTTCCCCCCATCCTTCCCTGCAAAGGGTCGACCCTCCTGGTTGGTCCGTTCATGCCTTCTTGTTTTATTGTTAATATAATCTTCTTACCACAGCCTGTTACTTCTATTGCCTTGTTTAGTATCCACCCCAGACATTGGTGTTCCCTTAATTTAATTTGTTAACAATCCTGCACACTCTATATTACCCAATGTTGTTGTTGCTATTTTTTTACTGTATGTACCAGCCTGCACTGAGTGTCCAATTGCATTATTCCTTGCTCTGTTCCCTTCTGCCAGGACCATCTTGAAAATGAGCTTGCTCAACGATGACTCTGCCTGGTTAAATAAAGTTTTGATTGATTGATTGATTAATGTATAGGGAGAGGCATCACCAGTAGAAAACAGGAAGTTGTTATCCCTCTGTACAGACAGTTGGTGAGACCCCATCTGGAGTACTGTGTGCAGTTCTGGAGACCCCATCTCCACAAGGACATAGACAGGATGGAGGCAGTCCAGAGAAGGGCAACTAAAATGGTGCAGGGTCTGCAACAAAGCCATCAGAAGAGAGACTAAAGGAGCTTAATATGTATACCCTTGAAGAAAGGAGGGAGGGGACATGGTAGAAACTTTCAAGTACCTGAAGGGAATCAACAAAGTTCAAGATGGTAGCATCTTTCAGAAAAAGAGATGAGCAAGAACAAGGGGACACAATCTGAAGGTAGAGAGCGGACAACTCAGGGGCAATGTGAGGAAGTATTTTTTCACAGAGAGGGTGGTGGATGCATGGAATGGCCTTCCTGAGGAGGTTGTGGGGTCAAAAACAGTGGAGGAATTCAAGAATGCATGGGACAGACATAAGACAATTCTGGTTGGGGGGTAGGAAGAAGTAGGCTGTTGGTTAACTAGTACTGCAGCTTATCCAAAAGGTAGGGAAATGGGCAGACTAGGTGGGCCAAGCGGTCCTTGTCTGCCAATTTAAGTCTATGTTTCTTTCTATGTTTCATCCCACTTGCCTTCCCAACTTCCTTGTCACACTGACTGATCACCTTTAGGTCATCCGATATGATTACCCCTAGGTCTCTACTTCTTGGTAGTCATCAATACCACTCCACCCATTTTGTACTCCACCCTTGGATTTCGGTACCCCAAGTACATTAGTTTGCACTTTTTTGCATCAAAACCCAGCTGCCATATCCTTGATCACTCCTCGAGTTTTCTCAGGTCTTTGCTCATCATTTTCACCCCCCAGAGTGTCTACCCTATTTGCAGATTTTTATGTCATCTGCAAAGAAGCAGACCTTCCCCTGTTGTTCCACCACAATGTCACTTATGAAGACATTAAAGAGGAATGGTCCCAGCACTGATCACTGAGGAACCTCGCTGGTCACCACCTCCTCTTCTGTGTGAACTCTGTTTACAACCAGCTTGTTACGTATCCCCTAACCAGTTTCTTACCCCGTTTACCACCTTTGTACCCACTCCTAAACTACCCAGTTTGCTTACTAGTCTCCTGTGTGGAACTCAGTTGAAAGCTTTACTGAAATCTAGGTAGACTAAATCCACTGTTTTGCCCATTCTTTGGTCACCCAATCAAAGAAAGATTCATTTGACATGAACTTACTCTAATGAATCCATGCTGCCTCAGGTCGTGTAACCTATTGGATTGAAGATATTCAACTATCCTTTCCTTCTGATGTTAGGCTGACTGGCCTATAATTGCCAGCCTCCTCCCTGCTACCACTTTTGTGAAGTGGAACTACATCTGCCCTCCTCCAGTCTTCTGGAACCACTCCTGCTTCCAGTGAGCTGTTAAATAGGATAGTCAGAGGTGCAGCCAGTACCACTCTGAGTTCCCTCAATACCCCTGGATGTGCCCCGTCTGGTCCCATTACTTTGTCCACTTTCAGATTTGCAAGTCCCTTCAAAAAGGGGCTAGTGTCCACCTCCTCCCCTCTAGTGCTCATGTTAATGTTTTGTGTCCCCTCCTATTCTTTTTTCTCTGTGAACACTGAACAAAAGTATTTGTTCAGGATGTCTGTCTTTTCCTGGACCCCTCTGCACAGTTCCTCCTTCCCTTTTTAACCTTACAATCCCAACCCTGGTCTTTCTCTTTTCACTTACATACAGTACCTAAAAAATGTCTTGTCTCCTTTCGTTACCACTTGGGCTATTCTTTCTTCAGTTTGAGACTTCATGCACCTTACTGCTTTCCCTGCTTCTCTCCGTTTCCTCTGATACACCTCCCTATCCTCCTCCTTACCCTCCTCCTTCTGCATCTCCTTATACCTTCTGAGTGCTACTCTTTAAGTCCTTACCTTTTCAGCTACCTCTTTTGATAACCATAGCAATCTCTTTTTCCTCTTGCTTTTGCTCACTAGCTTAAAGCAGAGATTTGTTACCTTCGCTATGCCTCCTTTTAACTTCACTCACTGTTTCTTCACACCCAGGTCATCCTCCCCATGACAGTTTATCCCTGAGACATTCACCCATCTTGATCCCCTTCCCCCAAGATCATTCAAGTCAGGGATTTCTCCAGGTTTGACCGTGGTACTTTCCAGGAGGATCTTATGCTCACAGACTGGTCTGCAGTGATGGTTGCCCAGAATGCTTCCTCTGCTGTCTGTAATTTCCTTAGCATCTTTGGGGAGCTACAGGACAAGCATGGCCCTCTTGTCAGATGGAGGGTAAGGGGGGCTGCTATGAAAAGGCTGCATGGGAGCCTCCTTGCTCCAATGAGGACTAGAGACAAATGTTGGGCCAATTTCAAGGTCTCGATGGACCAGGCCATATTCCAGCATTACAGAAGGCTCAGGAAAAAATGTAAAAAGGCTATCAGGGCTATCAAAAGCGAATTTTGCAAAGCCGCCTTACAGACCTCAGCTAAGGACTCTAGGAATTTCTGGAGGAATATTAAAAACATAGTGAGTGGTTCCTCCACCTGTGAGGCTCCTAACATGCTTATTGATGGTGCTAGCTGTAATAATCCATTGACCATCACCATTGCATTTAACTCACATTTTTCAGACCTGTCCATCTTCACCTCTCTATTCTCCTCCAGTGGTCATGACAGACCTGTCCAGGCCCCTCCGTCTCAACTGGCACCTTCCCCTTGTCCTCCATTCTACATCAAGGCTGTGACAGCACAAGAGATGCAGAGATTGCTTTCTGGTCTCTCCCCCTTTTCTAGTGCTGGTCATGATGGTATGGAACCAAAGCTTCTTCGCCTTGCGGCTACCTTCATTGCCTCCCCTGTGGCCCATATTGTTAACCTATCCTTAGCCTCTGGGGTTATCCCTGAACTGTGGAAGGTGGCAAGGGTTGTCCCATACTCAAACAGGGCAACCCTAGGATTCTTGACAACTACTGGCCGATTGCCATCCTGTCTGTTATCAGTAAGCTTCTTGAGAAAGTTGTGGCAGGGCAACTCATGGATTATATCCAGTCTCATGAGCTACTGTCTCCCTCGCAGCATGGCTTTCATAAAGGGCACAGTACAACCTCTGCCCTGGTCACTGTCTCTTCTGGGATAAGGGCTGTTATGGATCAGGGCAGACTCTCTGGGGCCATCTTTATTGATCTCTCTAAAGCCTTTGACCTAGTTGACCATGCCTTGCTATGCACTCAACTTAGGACTATGGGCCTGTCCCCTCCTGCACTCAGTTGGTTCTACAATTATCTTCAGGGCAGGCAGCAACTTACCAAATATAGTAAGGAGCTCTCGGATGCCACCACCGTGTCCTCAGGAGTTCCTCAGGGGTCAGTCCTCGGGCCCCTGCTCTTCTCCATATTCGTCAATGACCTTCCCTCCTCATTTTCCTCCTGCAAGGCCATCCTGTATGCTGATGACCTTGTTATTCTCACTCATTCCTGGGATATTGGGGTTATTAACCACCAACTGAGTGAGGATTTCATGAGTATCTAATCCTGGATAACGTCCCACAAACTGGTCCTAAATCTTAAAAAAACTCAGGCCATGCTGTTTGGATCTCTGGCTAAGTTAAAGGCTTTCCCTGTTCCTCTGTGCATCTTGAGTATTGATGGTGTTCCTGTTCTCATCACCAACTCTGTTAAATATCTTGGGGTGACACTCGACCCTCAGCTCGACCTTGGTCACCACATCCACAATGTGTGTCGAGCTGTTAACTGGAAATTGGGTCTGGTTTACAGGGCGAAGAATAATCTTACTTCGGCTGCTCGCTTAGCATTGGCCAGAGGTGTGTTTCTTCCATCTCCATGTTATGGGCTCCTTTTGTTTGCCTGTACTACCAAGGTCCACCTCACTAGGTGAACGGTAGCCCATAATAACATCTGCCATTTTGCTCTTGCAGCCTCTCATCTCACTCACCATTGTGATCTCTACAGCAAGCTTAACTGGCTCTCCCCACCCAACTACATGAATTTTGTCTTGGGCTGATTCATGGGCAAGGTTCTGGGCACTGGCACCCCCCTGGATTGGTGGAGCTCCTCGTGCCTGCTGTCTCCAATGCCTACTCCCTAAGGTCACTGGGCCCCGCTATCCTTTAGGTTCCTGTGATGCGTAACCAAATAGGGAACAGTGATTTTGCATCCTGTGCCCCGGGATTATGGAACTCCTTTCCTGTCCAGGTCAGGTCCTCCCCTTCCCAGGGGTGTCTACAGACCTCCCTGTGGAAACACTTGAAGCTCTCCTCAGTATGTGACTGTCGCAGACCTCCCTGAGTACTCTGGTCCCTGCACTGTACTTGAGCACATCATCTCATGTACTTGGCTCTGGCCCTGCTGTGGTTGCCTGTCCGCCTGGGTGTGGCACTGTATAAAGTGTGTAAATTCTGTATATATATGCATATATTCCTCGGAATATTGCTTTAGAAACTCTGTACTTCTTTTACATTTGACAGTGTTCACTGTTATAACCCGAGTTATCCCACTATGTATGTTATGTTTCTCCTGACTTCAGAGTATCTGCCTTACTTGCTTCAATTTCCTGTATTTTCCTGGGCCGTACCTGAAAATAGGCATATGTTTTGTCTAGTGTACGTACCTGGTTAACAAACGCTAAATAAATAAATATACAACTTGCCCTCCTGAACTTCAGAATTTTTGCCCTCGTGTGGTTTGATTTGGCAGCTGTCCATATATTAAACCACACTGTACGGTGATTGCTGGTCTTCAGGTGGCCTCCCACCTTGACATCTGCAACACTGTCCCTGTTAGTGACTACTAGATCCAGTATTGCCCATCACGAGTGGGTTCTCTGACAAGCTGCCTGAGGAACGCCCCCTACAGGGAGTCCAGGATGTCCCTGCTTCTAGTCAAAGCAACAGCTTGGAGTATCCAATCTACATCCAGCAGACTGAAGTCCCTCACCAGCAGCACCTCCCCCTTTTCTGCCATCTTGCTAGTGGCTTCCTCCAGTACCTTATCTAAGTCCTCCCCCCTGTGCTGGAGGTATGTATAGCACACCAGTGCAAATATTGACTCCGTTCCCCTTCTCCAGGGTGACGCAGAGTACCTCTGCTCTCCGTGTATTCCTTGTATCTCTGTCACTTTTATGCTTTCCCTCACTTACAGCAACACCTTCCCCTTTCCTTCCCACTTTGCCCTTTCTGAACAGAGTGTAGCCTGGTTTGGCCATGTTAGCTGTGCTGATTGAAGAGGGTACTGACAAAAATGGGTAGCTAGCCCCTCCGATGACAAATTCAAGAAAGTTATGTCACACACCACATGGACATAAGTAGCCTTTACACAACAACTTTGAAGCATCTACCCCCCAACAAAGACTCATTGGAGTGGAAACGCTGTGGCAGTGGAGAGACACCTGCTTCGGATTGCACTTAGCACTTCACACTGTTTTTTTGTTAATTTTATTTTTATTAAAATTTTCCTTTTTTTCTTTACTGTATATGTTACAACAAAAGTAGCTTATACATAACTTATACATTCCGGCCTGGATATTAAGACTGTACGTTGCAGTGGCGCAAGCCTGGGTGCAGTGGAACAGGTCTGCGC
Organism: Neoceratodus forsteri; assembly: GCA_016271365.2. Lineage (NCBI taxonomy): Eukaryota > Metazoa > Chordata > Ceratodontiformes > Ceratodontidae > Neoceratodus > Neoceratodus forsteri. The sequence continues at coordinate 164,558,157 of JADMNL010000025.1, read as the reverse complement.
CAGGGCATGGACCATGCAATATTCAATGGTGCTGCACCATGGCCCAGCACCGTTGAATATGGCACAGAGGGCACACACACTGCGCATGGCGCAGTGGCACTGAGCCAGCGCAAGACACAGTAAAGGAACAGGGGGATGCGCCAGCGCAAGTGCAGTTACGCCAGGTGCATCACCCACGATATTCAACCTGGGGCATGCAAATGAGGCCATTATGCATGTAAGGTGCAAATGGGGCAGTTTGCATGTCATTATGGCTCCATTTGCATGCGATGCGCCGATGCAAGGCGAATTGCACCTGGCGCCCTGCCAAGCTGCAGTCATTGGTGATCAACACCCCAGTGTGCCAATGCAGCCCCTCTGCTCCAGTACACCCGATCGTGGGCTTTCATAAGAAAGAAGGATCCCTGGTGGTCCAGTAGAAAGCCCCCCTCATCCAATCGAAGGTTTAAGTAGTATTAGAGGAACCTTGGTGGTCCAGTGGACCCCCACCCCTTCACCCAATCGTGGGCATATGTAAGCATAAGGATCCCTGGCAGTCCAGCGGTAAGACCCCCTTGGCCCAATCGCGGGCTGTAGTAATAAGAAAGATATCCCTGGTGGGCTAGCGGTACCCCCCTGTGCCCGATCGCGGGCTGCTGTGAAAAGAAGTGTTACCTGGTGGTCCAGTGAGACCCCCTCACCCACCACAGAGGTCTCACCACCCAGCACCCCTGTCATCGGTGGGTGGCAGCACCACCCACATGCCGCCCGGCTGCCGCCGAATGACAGCATACAGTACGATCTGTCGCCTATTAGTCCATGGCGTGGAACAATAGGCATGCAGACCATACTGTACTACACAGGCCGATATGTGAATTAATGCATCCATTCACATATTGCTCAGGTAGTACAGTATGTTCAGATGCCCATTGGTCCATGCAGGACCAACAGGCGACAGATCATACTGTACATTGTCATTCGTGGTGGCTGGGCATGTGGTGGAGCCGCACCGCCGATGACGGGTGGGGTGCTGGGTGGTGGGACCTCAGGTGGGTGGGAGGGGGGTTCCACTGACCACCAGGTAATGCTTTCTTTTCACAGCAGCCGCGATTACGGAAGGAGGGGCACCGCTAGCCCACCAGGGATATCTCTGATTACTACAGCCCATGATTGGGCAAATGGGGGCTTACTGCCAGGGATCCTTATGCTTACAAATGCCCGCGATCAGGTGAGGGGGCTACTACTGGACCACCAGGGTTTCTTACGTTACGAATGCCCATGATCAGGTGAAGGGGGTGGGGGTTCCACTGACCACCAGGGTTCCATTAGGTTTATACATGCCCACAATTGGGTGAGGGGGTCACTGGACCACCAGGGGTTCTGTGTGCAAACCAACAGTGTTCTGGTTGGGCGGGTGGCCACCCACGGCTGCCGGCTGCTGCATTGCACCGTGCAATTCAGCAGCCCACCTGTGGGTGGCTGGGACTTGTTCCTGCTTCTTCAGGGCACAACTTTGAGCCCCCATGTGTGGCGCTGTGCAGGGTTGCGCCAGCATATGCACTGCACATCCCGGGCTGAATATCGGGATGTGCCACATATGCATGGACATGCTCCCTTGCATCTGCACCCCCTACATTACCAATGCGCAACCTGCCCCTTTGAATATCGTGCCGGGGTGCATTGGGGTGTGCAACCCCTTTGAATATCTGGGCCTCAGTGAATAAGTAACTATCTCAAGTCCATAACATGAGGAGGAAAACATTTTTTTTGCAAAAACAATGAGCAGCCAATATATCAGTAGTAGACTGCATATTAGAAGCTATTTGCTTCATCTAATCAGGCCTAAATTAATTCTCAAAATGATTATAACATCATTCCCCTCCATCATATTTTATGAAGGAGTTACCATATTTTTTTTCACATATCAGGGGTCTGTACTGCTTCTGCAGTAGCAGACATCGCCTGGTCAGAGGGAGTTGGGGATTCTCCCTCATTTTCTGAATCCTTATCATAGTGCACCTGTAGAAATGCCTCAGGTTGATCAGTTTAAAAGAAAATGTGTGTTTTCCCCTTGTACCAGATTCGTACCTTCGCTGGTGCAAACAATTGAAATTGTGCACCTAACTCCAGTACATCCTGTCGAAAGGTTAAAAATGTTCTTCTTCACTGTTGAGTTGAATAGGCAAAATCTGGAAATATACTGAACCTATAACCCTTGTAAGACAGTGTACCTTCAATTCCTGACAGTTTCAAAATGTGATCTCTATCCAATTCAATTGCAAGTGAGATAAATATTGTAAACTTTATTTCAGGATCCTGCAACTGCGTTTGAGTAGAACCTTTTTTTGTCACTCTAAATGTTTTTACTACAAATGGTAAGTTCTCTGCCAGTAGCTCATACACAGAAACAAATATGTCCTTAACCAAGTCACGAGTTGAATCAAATTCTTCTTCAATTTTCTGGGGCAAACCTACAATTCTTAAGTTTTTATATATGGACCGGTTTTCCAGCATTTCTATTTTTCTATTTATATTATAATTATCTTTTGCCTGACCAACTCTCAATAACTCAACTGCTTTGACCTGGTCTTTCATTTTGAGTACTGCTTGGGAATTTTCCTGAACTTGCTTTTGCACGATAACAATGCTTTCTTTGTTTTGTTTCACTTCTTTTTGTATGAAGTCAACTTTCAAATGTAAAGCTTCAAACTTATGATCTAACCTTTGTATGCATTCCAAAATTTTTTCAATTGAATCTCCCATCGATTCCATCGTGTGTTTGCTTTGTGCCATTTGATTGTTTTTTGAGTCACCTTTGAGCTCAGGTTCAGGCTCAGTTTTGCAAAATATAAAGGGACTACCTTCCAAATTTGGTAACTGAACTGTAAGCACAGTTAGTCTTTTTTTTTTCCAGAAAGCAACATGATCTCCTCAGAAAGTCCGGATTCATCCAGCGGAGCTTGAGCATGAAATGCTGAGTTAGAGTGAATCCTTCAAGGCAGAGGAACTGGGTCTCAAACAAGCTTTCCCATTAGCTCCGGGGATTGCTCCCAGCTGAAAGAACTTTTCAAGAGGTTGGATACATGGCGATGAATACTCCTCAGAATAGGCGCTCTGTCTATCTTTCCATTTAGCTGGCATAACAGGTGTATTTTGAGGCCTTATCTTTGAGGATTTAATAATTTAAATTCTGACATCCTCGGAGTTCATCGAAAGCATGTCTGCTCCAACAGCCATCTTTTTTCCCTCCCAGCCCTTCACACTGTTTAAAGAGCTGGTGACACATTCAAGAGAACTTTAACAAAACATAATCTTTAGGCACTGCCCAGATTGTATTTCCCATTAGTTCTGTATTCCTCATCCCCATTATTTAGTAGTGAGGTCATTTGGATGAAAACTGGATCTTTGCTTCAGAAGAGTTAATCTATTCCTGCTGCTTTCTCCCTACCTGAAGTCATAGAGCACTGTTTGTGACTTCACAGTTACTCCCATGGCAACAGATTGTGATGTCACAACGGAGGATTATGACTTGAAGTAGGGAGTCAGCTATAAAGGCAGATGAAGTCAAAATGAACTCTAAGGGACAACGATTACATATTCATACACATTTCTTTAGTAATAAAGTATTGGGAGGAGAAATATATAAAATATAAATGGGGTGCATGCAGAATGTACCTATTATGTTTTTTAAAATTTTCTTTGAGGCATCAGTAGCTCTTTAAACTACTTTGCAGACTTTTGCATACAAATGCTTCAAATAGGCTGTATTAATGGTATCCTGAAAAAAAATGTAAGAGACCTACTAAAAAGGCTTGTCTGTGACTAAAAGCTGAACAACAAAGTTGGTATGTAAAGATAACTCACAGTATGTCTGTGAGGTGTGCAGCATAACTCTGTGAAATTTGTAGATACTGGTGGCCCAAGGGAGTCTCTAGATTGTCCTAGAGGAATAGGCCTTTTGCCAAAACTTTGAACCTTACAGACTCTGCTGACCTCAGCTGAAGCTTCACTTCTTGTAAATGGCTTTAATCATGACAGGATTAGTGTGTGACCACAGCGCCACAGCTGGGTAAGGTCACTGCTCTCATTAAAAAAAATGATATCAATCTGACCAAATTGCATGTGTTCTCAGGAGTCATTGCTTTATTACATGTAATCTTAGATTCTAACCTAACAAGATAAAAACACCCTGTCACATTTTTTGAGACCTGAACTGGGACATTTGAAACAACCATGAAAAATCGCTAAACTTTCTCACTATAAAAATTGCTCAAAGCCTGCCAGCATGGCCATGGTAGACCTAAAGCCCCTTCCAACTTTAAATGACTATATTACACATCGATGCTTATGTTTACTGGGGTTAGCCTAATCATCTCATCTGGCAGTTCAGCATGATGGTGATTGGTGCTTTAATGCCAATTGTAAAATGGACAGACAAAATTGTGAAATCTGATTAGTCCAGTGGCAGTTTAAGCAGTGATGTCACCCCAGTGCAATATCAAGGTTGAAAACTAATCTAAAGAAAAACCTATATAAAATACTTTTTTTATTCTAAAGGAATTATTTTATAATCACACAAAGGCACTCCAGGATGTGTGTTATGTTGAGTAATGCCACATCTTGGGTGACTGAAGGCACTTAGCAGCATCTTGTACCTCACAAAGCAACAAAGGAATGATGTTATTCCAGCATTACACATGCCATCATACCTTATTGCTTAAGCCTCTAATTTTCAGCCCTTTCTTGACTCCCAGCATGGAAGCAGAGTCTTAGAATTGATGAGGCAGGTAGATCCAGTGAGTTTTTAAGACCTCTATCATGCTTGCAGTGTAGATGTAGGTGCCTGACTATTCGGATAATAGAATGGGGAATCCTAAGAAGGAGAAGCCTGTGCCAGATAGAACTAAAAGTAAAGGTAGTGCGGCAGTTCCTGTCATGAGGTCTGCACCGGGCCTCAGAGCTGAAATGCCAGAAGAGCCAGCCAAGAAGACCTTACAAACGCTAGGGATGAAAATTAATAAACTCTTATAAAATGGCAGGGTAAAATCCAGTAATCTGATTGGTTCTTATTTATTTGTAAAATATGGTTTACACATGTTTAAAAAAAGGACTTGTCAGCAGTGAAGAGTCTGGAACCCAGATCAATGGGCATTTGGAACACAGGCATTTCAGTTAGCCCCCTACAGCCAGAACTGATCTTTCACCACAAACATGGCTGCTACCTTTACACTGTAAAAAAAATTCAACTGGGCCCTAAAAATAAAACAACCTTAAATAAAAAATGAAACAAATTAATTAAATGTTGTTTTCCTGATTATCATATTCTCCTTACATACATAAAGAAATTAGAAACAGTAAGTACTGTTTATAGTTTTCACTACAACTGTTTCTTTGCTGACAGTGAACCCCCCCCCCCCTTATCTTTACCTGCTCATCAGGGAACTCTTATTTTTCAGCCCTAACAGTGAGATAACTGAGACTGAGTCTCTGGCTGTAGCAAAAGCCTTTGTTGTCTGTGTTTACAGTATGTTAGAAGAGAAACATTCTGCTAGTGGAACTGAACAGAATTTTGAATCCATGTATTCCATGGTAAACATAGAGGATTGTGTATGCGCAAGCACACAGCAGCTGAGGACGAGGTTTCCGTGGTAACCTGAGACCCTCGAGAGCGTAGCTTTCAGTATAAGTCCGTTACCACGGAAACCTCAAGATCGCGAAATCAGCTTTGTCGGTATGCTTCTGCGCATACACAATCTTTTATAGTGTATGGGCAACCATAAATACCACTCGTGAACACTCGGGGAAAAAAGCTTACTTCTGTGTCTGCCGCCAAAGTGCCACCTTCCGTGTTGCCGTGCGCGCCGCTCTATTGCGCATGCGCGAATGTGTTCGATCTTGTTGTGCTGCACCGGTGACGCACTGGGTGCAGCACAACAAGATCGTGACGCACCGGGTGAAGGACAACAACGCTGTTCCAGGCATGGATTTCCATGCGGAACAGCGTTCCACCATACACTATATTCCATATCTTGAATGTGGAGTAAAACAGAGAAAAAAAAACAGGAAGAAGAAAGTAGGCAATAATACAACGACATCATCAATTACATCATTTGGCAGTTGGCGGAAGGACTATTTTATCACAAATGCACACAAGTAAATTTATTGTTTCTACATATAACATGCTCTTCCAAATAGTAAAAAGAAAAAGGAGCCAATTTTATAAGTGCAATAAGGCACTCGGCAATGTTTGTAAAACATATTTTACAGCACGTCCAGCAGCTGAAGTCACTCGGCCTTCAGCTTCGTACCTTACTACGCCCCTGGCCATGCTGTAAAATATGTTTTACACACAACCCTTCATGCCTTATTGCTTACATCTAGTCTGTTTCAGGACTTGCAGACAAGTTTGACACACTGACGAACAGAGTGATCTGATTGGAAACCACACTGGATTCCGTTACAACAGATGCCATGAAATGGGAAGATGCTGCCTTGGGGACTGCAGCCACACTTACAAAGGAAAATACTCATCTTTGCTCCAGATTGAAAATGTTGGAGAATCAGGTCTGATCGGCCACACTGTGTTGCTGATATGCCAGAAGGATGTGAGGGGATCATCTATCCCTCTTTATGTTTATTTATTTGACCAGGTAAGTGCACTAGACAAATCCTGCCTATTTTCCAGGCACAACCCAGGGAAGGGGGATACAGATGAATGCCAACTGACCTTGAACCAGATTAAGCTGTTGGTGGTATTTTTAGTGAATGAGGGAAATTTGGCCAGGACACCGGGGAAATTCCCCTACTCTTGTCAAGAAGTGCCATGGGATCTTTAACATCCACCTGAACTACCACCAATCCAGGCAGATGGGACCTTGATTTAACATCTCATCCGAAAGGACAGCTCCTCAGAAGTGCAGCATCCCTCTCATGCTGCACTACAGCTTCAGTACTGGGATATTAACCCAAGTGCCAGATGTGGGAACTGAACCCACAGCCCTCTGATTTCCCAGCCTCAGAGGTGAGTGTGCTACCTGCTGAGCCACTGACACTGACAATGTTAGAATGGTTCACACAACAGCTTGGTGAAGCTTACATCATTTGCCTGCCACAGATACAGAAAGCATATCGGATGACTCCCTGAGGTAGACCTGACAACCCAAAAGCTCCCCGCACCATAATTTTGGTTACGGATGGTGTGGGAAACAAAGATTTCATTTTGGCACTTACTCATTGAACAGGAACATTGCTACAAGATGGTCAACCCATCAAGATTTACCTAGATACTAAGGCAGTATAGCGCAGTGGTTTAAGGCTCTGAACTGCAAATCTGGTGACGTCCAGCAGACCAGACCTGGGTTTGAGTCCCACAGCTTCCACTTGCATACTGTGTGATCCTGAGCAAGTCACTTAACTTCCCTGTGCTCCCAGGTCGCACCTGTAAAAAAGCTTTCAGCTTAGTGTGCTACTCCTGGTTAAACAACTAAAAAAATAAAGATATTAGCTATGCCATGAGACAGAAAAAGAAACAATTTGATGGTGTGAGGGCTATGCTTTGGGCCGCAGACATTACTCATGGGTTACTGTTTCCAGCTCAGCTCAGGATAGCTCATCAGGGGAAGGTATTTATTTTCTCTGATCCTGTGGAAGCCCTTAAATGGGCTCAGAAACATCTCCCACAGAAACACAACTGAGATGATCAAGACAGTTCTCACTCTGAAGATGAGGACACCTAAATTGGATAATCTGGGTGTTACTTTACACCAGTTTGTTCAGAACAGTGGGTAAATTGCAAATCTCCTGGTAAATTCCATTGCATTGGTTTTATTTTATAGGCTGTACCGAGTTTTAAAAATCTAGGGGTAGCCTGCCACCATACCATCTACAAACTCGGACATTGCGGTTATTTTATGTAGAGAGACTTGGTTGCTCTGTATCCAAATATGCTGCCTCCCGGGTACATCAGGAAGGCTGCATGGTTTAATTGCCCAGTCAGACCCACAATAAATACACACACCAAGTTTTATTTTGGCAGAAAAGGATGCAGCTTTACATAAAATCAAATTGTAGATTTACATTCAATCAAGTATGAAAATATATATACAATATATACATACAATCGTCAAACAGTTACAGATGCAAAAAAGATGCAAAAGACCCCTGGGGCAACAAATTCATCCAGCATGGCCCATCAAGCAGGGGTACTATGGCCTCGAGTCAGGCAGACCTGCCATGGGCTATGCCTCTCCCTTGGACAGTTCCCCACCCCAAATGCATACTTGGGGAATCATTATGACCTTTGAACAGGGCTGGTACCCGCCCAGGGCCACCCTCCCTGTTCACAGGTCATGTGCCCCTGACATGCCAATCAGTGTTTTAGGTGACCCTTTCCCTTTGTAGAGTACCTACCCCAGGGTCACGCTACTGGGCCCTGTGTCACCCAATGCAATGACGGCTTAATTTTAACTCATCTAGCCATGAATTTACGCCCCCATCAATTACCCCTTGCTGCAACTTAGTAAGAGGCTTCTGTGGGCCAAATGAGCCCCACTACCAGGCCACTCATAAGTTAATCCTGTCACAGGAAATTGCCACACTTTAACTGAATCTACAGGTACTGTATTGTCAGTGCTAACCTGCTGTGGCCAAACTGGCAAAAGAACAAAGGGGGTGGGGGTGGGAGACAGTGGGGTAGGAGCAGGATTGGAAGAGAGAGTGCTCCCCTCTGACCTGCTCCTAAATATCTGGCTACAATCCCTCCCCCTGAAGCCTGAGCCAGCCCCCTCTCTGGGGGACAATCGCCCTGATTGGGCCAGCCAAGGTGATGGGCAACCACTTGCCAATATTGCGGAAGCCCAGCCCCCCCACAGGTTGTGGGCCATGTACAAAGCTGCCCACCTGGTGAGAGTCTGGGAGGGGGTCATTGCCCAGTCGGACCCACAATAAATATACACACCAAGTTTTATTTTGGCAGAAAAGGCCACAGCTTTACTTAAAATCAAATTGTAGATTTACATTCAATCAAGTATGAAAATATATATACAATCTTATACATACAATTGCCAAACAGTTACAGATGCAAAAAGACGCAAAAGATGCAAAAGACCCCCTGGGACAACAAATTCATCCGGTATGGTGCTTCAAGAGGGGGACCTATGGCCCTCGAGTTGGGCAGATCCACCCAGGGCCATGCCTCACCCTTGGACAGTTCCCCACCCCATTTGCATGCTTGGGGAATCATCATGACCTTTGAACAGGGCTGGTGCCTGCCCAGGGCTGCCCTCCCTGTTCGTGGGTCACGTGCCTCTGATGTGCCAATCAGTGTTTTTGGAGACCCTTTCCCTTTGTAGCGTACCCGCCCCAGGGTCACGCCACCAGGCTCCATGTCACCCAGTGCAATGACAGCTTAATTTTAACTCATCCAGCCATGAATTTACACCATTCCAACGTGCTCACACGTTTTCCCCCTAATGCCCCAGGGGGCCTTACCTGCTTTATTATTGCATCACAGAAATTCTGGAAAGTGGCATTAAAAATATCATTACCAACCCCTAACAAGTGTACCCTGTCCCTGCTGTACATTGCATCACATGTCTTAGGAATAAGGTAGTGGCACAATATGACAATTCCGCACGGGGCGGCAAACCGAGACACTTCCTGATCAACCTTCCTTCAGGATTTTTCAATGCCTTGAGGCTATGTGCACCTCTCCACTGCCGCCGGTAGATAATCCTTGACCAAGCCAGCCTGGTTGATGGGAGCAGAGCTTTAAGCTGAGTCAGATCCTGCTTAATGTCTGCAATGAGTCTTAGGGCCCCCAGTCCCACTAGATCATTACCCCCCAAATGTAACTCCAGTGCCAGTAGTGGTTGGCTTTCCAGCCCCAGTCTGTGCACCATTTCCATCAGCTGCCTTTATCGCATGCCCACTTTTCCAGCCTAATGAATCTTTGCTTGTTCCTTCGGGACCCCGAGCTGTACACCATACAGGTGGTTGAAGCTCTATTGTGTGCCTCCCGGACATATGAATGACCGATGACCTATATCTCTGGTCTCATTTGTCACTCAGCTTAAACATAAACAAAAAAGAGTCAGTATGTGAACCATTACTACATGCCTCTATGAAACCCCCCCTTTTTTTTTGCCTATGCGCTCAGCTGGGGCCTGATATACCTTTTAAAGGCCGTGGATGACCAGTTGCCGACACTTTTGAGCTGTGCCTCCCCCAAGCCTAACCTTGAGGCCTCCATAACTGCCCTGGTTCTGAAAGAATGAGTGCAGAAATCCTTGGGGTCCTTACCTGTGAACCACAAACTCTGACGCAGGATCGCAATAAACTGGCACTTTGTGACAGGCCTGCCATCCCCATGCACAAATAAATGGCCCTCCTCTTTAGGTCTCTCCACCAAATAGGCCTGGACCAAGGACCACAGGCATGCCTCCCCAGCCCCAGCACAGTGTAGCGTGATAGTTACTGGGGGGCCGCACTGATTTGTTTTGGATCTCCGGAGCTGGAGGCAAACCCTGTCAGTCATACAGGAGACATCCTTGAGTTGGATGTTAGCCCCCCCTTCCTGTTACCCCTGATTCAGGCACCAGCTCTGAAACCCTGAATGCCCCAAAAAAGGCACACAAAAAGAGGGCCCTAAATAACTGGGCCTCGTGGCGTGTGCTGCAGATGGCCCCCACGGCTGCCGGTAAGTTGGAGAGCTCGACCAGGCGAATCGGCTTCCTGTGGTCCCACCTTTTCCCCTGGACCTGGTCCACCCTTCCAACATCTTGCGAGTTGTGAAACTGTTGGTTGGGTCAGGATGGCCCAATGCCTGTCATATAAACGCTATCCCAAACAAATGTGACCAGATAGCTGATGGGGCCCTGTGCAATTGTATAAGGTGGAGCACATAATCTTGAAACTGCTGTTGGATCTCATGTAGGAGCTCGCTTACCTGTTGTCCGCAGAAACTGACAAAGGCTGTGAAACTACCTGAGTACTTCCTCCAGGTCAAGGAGGCAACAGTGAGCTGAACCAGTTGTAGCTTTCCTGCCTCCCAAGCTGCCAGAGTGCATCCGGAATCTGTGTGGGGGATGCCTCCACGTGCGGTGCCAGCTGTCTGAAGTGGTCAAACTCTAATCAAGACAAGGCATCAGCGATCACATTTGTTTTGCTGGATACATGTCTCACCCGGAATGTGATGTTCAGAGAGAGACAGCATAACACAAACACTCACAGCACCCTCATCACATCCTCCGACTTGGAAGATTGCAAATTGATGATATCCACTACCGCCCTGTTGTCTGAAAAAAAACAGCACTGACTGGTTCCTCAGCCTGTGTCCCCACACCCGCACTGCTAGCATAATTGGGAACAGCTCCTGTAGTGTGATGTTTTTTGTCAACCCCTGCTCACACCAATCATGCAGCAAGCTGCCCCTGAACCATGAGCCTTGAAAATAGGCCCCAAAACTTAAGTCCCCATAAGCATCAGTCACCATGTCCTAAACCTGATGCCAGTGCGTCTTGTCCTGCCACATGCTTATGCCATTAAAATATTGTAAAAAGATTTCCCACACCCGCAAGTTGGCCTTGAGGTCCCATGACACCCTTATATGGTGGTATGGCTTAGTCGGTTCGGCCATCGCTGCCACCAGTCATCTAAGGAATGGGCACCTGGGCTTACTGCCCTGCATGCAAAACTGAGGTGACCTAACAGGGACTGGAGTTACAGGAGCGTGGCCTTCTGAGCTCCAATAATGTCACCCAACAGCCTTTTTAGGTTTTTGACCTTGTCCAAAGGTAACCATGACACTATGGCTGTTGAATCCAGTTTGATACCCAAAAAGGCTATGCATGTGGTGGGACCTTCGGTTTTCTCCAAGGCTAGCAGTGCCCCGAATTTGCCCATCAAGGTCTAGAAAACCTTCCAGAGTGTCCTTACACTTGCAGTTGAGTAGGAGCAGGATCAGAAGAGAGAGCGCTCCCCTCTGACCTGGTCCTAAATACTCAGCCACAATCCCTCCCTCAGAAGCCTGAGCCAGCCCCCCCCCGGGAGACAATCGCCCTGATTGGGCCAGCCAAGGTGATGGGCAACCACTTGCCGATAGCGTGGAAGCCCAGCCCCCCCCCCCAGGTTGTGGGTCATGTGCAAAGCTGCCCCACACCAGTGAGAGGCCGGGGAGGGGGTCAATTCAGTTGTTAAAATCATGTTCACTCTGCTGTTTGTTATATGTTACTGTGCTTAACTGCATTTGTTTTATGTGTGCCCTAGTAAGGCTCAGTTTCCTCTTATGCTCACCCCTTGTGTATTTTAAGTACTATTATAGCACATGCAGCAATGAATAAGCATGGGTTGTTTCTCTCCTCCTCCATCTTGGGGGGGGGCATACTTTGAAACGGGTCTAGGTCAAAAATTCAGGTGCAAAATGGCACGGTCAATAATCATGCAGAAAAAACGGTGGGATCAAAAACAGGACATAGGCAAAGCAGCACGAAATGATGAGCACGTATCGAGGGGGAGGAAGAGAGAAAGTCACTGGAGGGATTTACTATTTCAAACTGCGGGATGGGGGGGCGGAACTCGGGAAGGGAGAGAAGGTTGGTGGTGGGGTGATTTGCTGTTAGTACCCTGGGAGGATGACAGTCAGGGGGGGACGCGATAACATACTGATGCTGTTTTATCCCGGTCGCTATTTTTCCCATTGCTGTTTTCCCTGGATGGTTTTTGCAGTGCTGTTTTGCTTGCACATGTTTCACTGGATACCATTTGAAACACATCAGGATTACTTATTTGGACTTTTTCCATGCGGCTCATGGATTCCTTAGCAGCGAGTTATTGAAGGTATGTAACTAATGTTTGATCTTTTTTCTGCTACAGTCCTTAAAGTCTTATCTTTATAACATTATTAGACAAACATTTTTGCTTTATATTAAGAGGAGTGGCGCCCTCACTGGTTGTAACATGAATGTATGTCCTATGTTCGTATATCGGCTTTATGTACCTGTTTTACTTAAAGCAATAAACATAGGTAAAACAAGCATTTGTCAATGCTGAATGTTGTCTTGCTGGCATTGGCATTGGTAGTGCAGGAGTTAGAGAGATGAATAATAGGAATGGCAGTGAAGTATGGAACTGACACCAACCTGACACCACCCTGCAGAGACTGATAGGCATTGAAGTGTGCCTTTGAGTCATCGGCCTTAACGCTCATGCCATTTCACCTCACACTACCATGCAGACTCCGACAAGTGTCGTGTTGTGCCTTGGGGTTGTTGGGCCTTACGCTCACCCCATTCCGTATCGAAATACATTGAGATGGGTGCAGTATAGGAGAATGGGGTGAACTTTGGGGCCAAAAAGTCCAAGGTACACCTTGATGCCTGTCACTGGCTGCAGGGTGGGGGTAGGGGTGGAATGTCGTGAGTATTACAGCTGACAATCCAAAGTCACACCCCTGACGCCTGTCAGTCTCTACAAGGTGGGATGTTATGGTTAGAAATCCTAATGCCCTGGGCGTTTGTTGGTATTTGCACTCCACATTTTCAACATGGGCTTTTTGTGACCCCACCTCATGAAAGCATTTGGGACCTCTGCTCATGAACAGTGGCACTGTGATTTTGTTAATCTGTCTTGAACGTGGATTTCCCATGGTGACCGCCCCATTCTGTACCAGATGTACGAAAACACATTTCGGGCAAGATGTGAAAAATGACAGCTGTACCATTCATAAGGACATGTGAAGAAATGGCAATGTTGCAAATCTGGAGTGAAAATATAAAAAATTCTCGAAGTTATGTGCGTGCGTGGAAACTGCTCAATGCACGCTCGTAACAGTCATTTTATGGAATTTGTTCACTAAATTTTCAACATAGGCATTTTGGGACCTCTGCTCATGAACAGTGTCACTGTGATTTTCTTAATCTGTCCTAAACGTTGATTTCCCACAGCGACCGCGCCATTGTGTGCCAGATGTGTTAAAACACATTTCGGGCAGGATACGAAAGATGATACATGTACTGTTCATAAGGAGGTGTGAAAAAATGGCAATGTTAAAAATTTGGAGTGAAAATATTAACAATTCTTGAAGTTACGAGCGTGCATGGAAACTGCACAATGCACGCTCGTAACAGTCATTATGGGAATTTTTTCATCAAATTTGGAACATAGGCTTTTTGGAAGCCCACCTCATGAACAGTTACTCTGTCTTTTAATTAATTGGTCCCAAAAGGTGATTCCATACAGTGACAGCAAAATCACCTTTCGGGACCGAATAACGAAATGACAGTGACTGTGTTCATGAGGTGGGGTCCCAAGAACCCCATGTCGAAAATTTGGAGCCAAAAGTCACAAAAATGGCTGAGATATCCACCTAAGTTGAACCCCCCACCCCATTGATGCCATTATACAGCTTACCGGCATTTCTTCAGTTCGCGGTCGACTTTGAAGAATGCAGACGTGTTCCTGCTCCATTGAAGATCGTCGCACTTGGCTCCAGAGGTAAGTATGGGATGAGGTGGGGTGCGCAGATGGTGGGTGCGGGTTGGGAAAGGGGGGGCAACGTGACCACAAGGGACCATTTTCTGTGTTACGGGGGGAAAAAAGGACATCACAGGAAGGTTTTTTCTTACAGGTTTGCTTTGGGCACACTGGGGTGGACTCCCAGTGTGCCACCTGTGTTGTTTGGGGACAGGTGGACTGAAGCCGATGGGGACTGGGCCCCTCATTGGCAAAGACAGCATGTCTGTGTTTGGGGGGGCATGATGCCGAGGGGGATTGGGGACCCCCTCAGCAGACAAATAAAACAAGGGGGAACATATGCCGATGGGGATTGGGCTCCCCTATTGGCAAACGAACTGGGGAGGGGGCATGCTGACAGGGGGACTGGGCACCCCCAATGTCTGCTTTCTAGGGACTGTGAGAGGTGGATGGCAGCAGCTGCCACCAGGTTCATTGAAATGTTTTAACAGGTAAGGTACGCCTTGCAATGACTGGGTGCTCCCTCACTGTAGTGGCGAAATTCTTTCAAGTTGGTGGCACGCTTCTGAACTGCTGTCATAGACAGCGTGCTCATTCATTGGTGCCACAGAGACCAGCCCAAGAAAGCAGTGGCGCCATTGGTCACTACACTATCACACTTCCACAACCTGCTACTCCAGCAAGCTGTCACAAAATGTTGCTTGCGCTGCGCACGCAAGACAACATAAAAATGCTTGCACTGTGGGATGGGGTGGGTGTACTGGTTGGACCACCTTGGAGCGTGTGCACTTCTGTGTGGCTTATGCTGACTCTGCCATCTGATTAGAGGACTGAGGTACCGGATTTGGGGCTCAATCCTCAGAAGATTCCCAACTCATCTGCTCATGCTGAGGGCTGGAAACAGCCATGGAGTGCCCCATACATGCAAGAAGCCCACCATCAGAGTACTCTGTGGAATTTTTCTGATGCAGTTTCAAACCCTTAATAAAGCACCTGCAGGGGTGTGAAACAGCATTGGGGAAGTTTCCCTTATTTAATGTTGGGAATTTTTTACCCTGCGATAATTGCACTCTCTTTTACCATTTGTAATAAATAAAGTATAACATTTTACTCCTAAAAACAGAGTGTTGTCTTATCTTTGGTGTAAGGACAGGTGCGGGGTCTTACTTGTTTAGTACTTGCTGCCTGTGACCCATACGCACTGCTATATTGAGACGACCAATCTTTTCTTTTCTTCTCTGTGGAATCCATAAGTATGGATGTGTCCCCCCTCCACACCCAATCCTGAACCCACATGCCTGGCTATCCGGGAAGCTGGGATTTGGGGTGGGCAAGGTGGCAGCAGCATGCATGCATGCACCCCATCCTCACAGACATTTCCATGGTGCAGATGGCTGGCAGAGAGGGCTTACACTCCACCACCCTAGGGGCTGCAGTTATGCTTACACACCCCTCCACCTGGCCACCAGACCACTCATGGAGACCATCTGGCAGGCTGGCTGCCACACCTGGCCATCTGAGCTGCTAGAGACAATTAGGGAGCCATACCAGAATCGGCTAGTTTCGATCATTTAACTGCTGTTTTGCCGTCAGGTATACAGCAGGCCAGGAGGACTGCTATGTCCCATCAGCCCCTGCATCTTATGCTGGCAGGAATCCACTGGCAAACCAGCACTGGCATCTGATTGGATGCCTGTGGTCCAAACCAGCTCTATCCACCCCACTGCCCCTTGCCCCAACTTGTGACTCCACACCAATAAATGGCAGGAGGCAGGGTTTGTGGATGCCAGTAGGCATGCTGGCTCCTACAGCTGTGGGGAAATGCACCCCAGATCCGTGCAAGTTGCATGTATCAGTCTGGAGTGCCTTTGAAGACTGCACCTTAAGTCAGTAAGGCACCTGTGTTTGTAACTGCTGGTTTACTCAACACAGCTTATTACATATGCAGGCTTCCCAGAGCAGTCAGTGCTTAAGAAGCTACATAGAAAAAAGTAAATAAAAAGGTAAATAAAAATAAATGAAAAAGGTACTGTTGTTGTCATTTAATTGTTTGATATATTTCTTTACCTAAAATTATGAAATGTGATTCGATAGCTTATACTAGAATTATCTTACTATCCATTTCAACAAAATGTGACAAGGGCGATGATATCACTGCATTTCTTCTAGTGTGGTCATGCAGATTTGCTATTACGGACAGCCCCAGTTAAGTAAAAGATGAAAGCAGAGTGTCATTGGTTTGTGGGAATAACCAGCCTGTAGCAATGTTTATTCTAATGAACTGGCAATGATGACTGCATGGTTTCTTTTGCAGACGCGTGTTTTCGTGTCAGTGGTACATGCAGATTCCAGTTATGAAACAACCATCTGAAATGACTGTTCTTCCTTTTGCACTGTGTTACAATTGAGGGAAGCAGCAGCTACTTAAACTGATGCCACAAGCCAGCAGGGTTGATGTAAATAAAGACCACATTAACAAAAAAGCAAGACCAGGGTATATTCTGCATTATAAATCTAATTAATTATTCATGATGCTCAAGAATTCAGAAATATAGTGTTAGGGGGGAACAGTCAGCACTAAGAGCCCGCTGCCCCCCCCAAAAAAGTATTTTTACTTGCTGTTTACTGTAGTATAGTAGATTGTATTGGTTCACCCATGCTGCAGTGACAAGCATTTCGCCAATGCCGATTATGGCACAGGCAAAATGTCACCTAGCATTACAGTGCCAGGCATTTCATCTCCCAGGATGTACAGCTCCAAACTGCCATCCCGGGATATGGTCAACTTTTGCATTCACCCCCCAAAAACTAAATATAACCTCCTCCGGTGAGGGCATACCCTGGAGGGGGTAGAAACTATGTTGGGGCAAAGGGCAACAGGAGTGAGGGGTGATCTAAAATCAAGACTGCAACTTTTACTGTTGCCCTTGTTGCAGCTCCAAAATTGTTGTGACCAAAATCATGCAGCAACTTGATGGGATATGGATTATATTAGCCCGATTCTGCTGACTCCCAAACCTGACATTTGCTGTAACCAGAAATCCCCAAATCCCCTGCAGCTGATGTCTGAGCTGGACTGCAGCAGAGGGAGGTTCAGTAGCCTGCAGTGCATGTGAGAGCATTTATAAGCCCAGATCAGATGTTTGCCGGTCCTGCTGCTCTCCATGGGCTAAGTACAGTCCTGTTTGACTGTACTTTGCCCTGGTGGGACAGCGGTACCAGCAAACAAAAGATCAGAGTTTATAAAAACTCTAACATGCATGGCAGGCTTCCCACTGCTGCAGTCCAGCTGATATTAGCTGCAAGGGATTATGGGATTTCTGGTTACAACAAATGTCAGCTTGGGAGTCAGGAGAGTCAGCCTGATACACTGCAGTAAACAGTAAGTAAAAAACATGTTTGCACACAAACTGCAAATTAGGACAAGCCACGCATGTGGGCATGGGTTGTTTGCATTCACTGTTCCTTTTAATATGAATAAAAGGACAATTGTTGAGAGAGTCTAAGCCAGAAAATTGGTTGATGTCAACATGTCATCAGTACAACCATGTCCTGCTTATCTATCCTCACTAATCCAGGGGCCACCCACTCTCATAGCTGAGGTGCTGAGAGGCTGGCAACCAGGCCAGCCAAAGGACACGACAATGTGTGCGACTACTACCCCCTCAAGGAGAAAATGCTGTTGGTGGACAGGAGGATGATAAAGATTTTATGGACAGAAGGAAGGCAGCAAGGAGGAGCAACCAGAAATATATCAGATGCAGGGAAACTGCAGTAACCAGCTGTCTTGCGCTCTGGTAAGTCCCTCAAAAATGTAGGCCACAGCCATGACCTGTTAAAGAGCCAGATTGAGTCTGTTCATCTTGCAGTTAACTGGTTGGTACTGTGGGAAGGCTCTGCTCATTCAGAAAAAGGTGCCACATGTTAAAAGTCATCTGATACCACCACTGGTTAAACTGGAAATATTAAATATTTAGATGGTAAACTCTGACCTCTTGATTTTTGGGCAGGGGAACTGTTCTCCACGTGGGGGAACTCTCTCATAGTATTCAATGGGGAAAGATGACAGAGGTGCAGGAACTTTCATACAATGTTCTAAGAGGTGGCAGAACTGAGTAAGCACCTTGGGGTCCCTGCACAATTTAACCCCTGAATACCACCTATCACTATTTGCCTGCACTACAGTACTCCACTTCTCCAGAGCCAAGCCCTCTGCAAGTTGAAGCAAGGTGCCATTTATAATGAGGGGGCCGAGTATCAACCACTGGAAATGTCCTACAACTGTATTCTGGCCTAACCACTGTTCCTCCCCATCATCCACCCCCAATCTCCAGAAACACTATGGTGAAGAGCAGCATTCTATGTCAGTTTCTCCACATCTGAATGAAAGTTTTTATGAATGGTTGCTCTGAAATGAAGATTCTGTTATTCTGTTAATGGTCTATGCCAGCTGTAACTCGATCTCACACTACAGTTGTGTAGCATTGTCATATTCTATGCACTTTCTGTAAGCACCCCCAGGGATGTGACTGATGATAAAGGGAAAGGGACATTGTTTAACCAGGAAAGGCACACTAAGCCAAAGCTTGTTTCCAGGTGCACAAGGAGTCACACAGTATGCAAGCGGGCTATGGGATTCAAACTCAGGTCTCCAGGTTAGGAAATATTTTCCCAGTCCTCTTATCCTGGTCAACAAAATTAACTAACTAAATCAAATGTGAATTGATGACTCCCCAGGGTTTACTGTCTCCAAATGTTCAGGGATTTCTAGTACCATGATGAAATGGATGCCATTCTTAAGCCAGGGCATATTCAAAAATCAGGAAATCAATCTTGCATTAATTAGTCTTTGATATTTTCTGAGTGTCCTCATCTCAGCACACACAGCAATCCCCAGGATGGCTTCCTTTGGCAGTTCATAGGGTGTCACAGATGCTGTGAGCACAGGGCTATGAACTAGGAGGTCAGAGACTCAAACATCCCCTGAGCCACTGATACCCTTTGTGATTTTAGCAAGTCACTAGAGTTCTCTGTGCGTCTGCAGACCCAGCTGTAAATTCAGCTTTTATCTCAGAGGCAACCCTACAGCATAGTGAAGACAATTTAACTTCAGTGTACAGCATCAGTTCAGAGGGGATGTTGATCTGTGTGCTTAACATTATGATCTGAACTTCAGTGTACAGCATAAATTCAGAGTGGATGTTGATCTGTGTGCTTAACTTTATGATCTGAACTTCAGTGTACAGCATAGATTCAGAGTGGATGTAGATCTCTGTGCTTAACTTTATGATCTGAAAAAACTCAGTCTGTGCAGTGTGCATACCCTTCAGCATTCTGCACCAGCTCCAAGG
Organism: Neoceratodus forsteri; assembly: GCA_016271365.2. Taxonomy (NCBI): domain Eukaryota; kingdom Metazoa; phylum Chordata; order Ceratodontiformes; family Ceratodontidae; genus Neoceratodus; species Neoceratodus forsteri. The sequence continues at coordinate 164,538,358 of JADMNL010000025.1, read as the reverse complement.
CCCTCCCAGTTCACCTGAGAACATTTGTTGCACTGCTAACTGAATCACTCTGCTAATTATCACTGGCAAATCAAATCTCCGACAAAACCAACAATAAAAAAAAAGAGAACAAAGATTGTTGTTGTTAAAACTTTCACAATAAAGTTTTATTTCTTTAAAAATAATATAAAATATTATATTCTGCATGGCAGAAAAATACAACCGAGGGCTATATCGCCCTGTACTGTGCAAACATTTTCTCTTTGTGTAAACAGAAATTTGAAAGCATTCAAGTTTCATCCCAGAATACAATAGTTTGCTACAAAAATAAACTTGAGCAGTTTCATGTAGCCTGAAACACCAGTCTGATACGGTTTCTTTACATATCATTTTGTTAAATAATGCTGCATTAAATCCGAAATGGGAAGGAGTTTAGGTAGTCTTTTAAAACGGGATTTAGTGGTATACTGTCCAGGTTCTCTCTTCCAAAGGTCTCCACAATCCTTTTACGACAGAGCTCCTGCAATGGCTGCAGCCGGGCCACTCGCAGTGGCTTGACCAGAAACTTTTTGGGAGATGCGATATAATGTTCAATGAGTCTGAAAATACAGTCAAACGATTCTTTGCTGCCATCTAGATTGAAGCGTTCATGTTGATACTCAATTCTGACATTGATTGGTCCAGTAGCAGTCCTGACACTGAGTGTAAAAAAGTAGTTCTTGTGTTGGCTGTCCCTGATCAGAAATGTACCAACGGGTTCGGCCTTGAGCTTTGCATGGGCCGCCTCAACTGTCATAGGACCCCAGTAAAATCCACAGCACTCCAACATAGTACTTGTCTTGGTAATAATACTGAAATCCGATCTGGAACGGAATGTTCGGAAGTGGGTCTCACTAATTGTGGCCGGAGTTTGCCGAGCCTGTCTGTGTGGCCTCTGCTGGGAACGGTCTCGTACCTGTGGGTCAGTTCTTGCTCTGGTGTCTGCAACTGCATTATCTGCCACGTTACTGTGTGCTACCATCCTACAGCATAGACCAGCCTATGTGGTCTTCCATAGCGTCCGTCTCAGGGGCAAATGCACTTCACAGTGGTTCTTTCTGTAAGCAAGGGAGACACAAGAAATCAGTGCTAACTTGAAAAATAATTACAACTTTAAAGCTGTCACAGAAGAACACAGCCAAGCCAGCCCCGCCCCCTACCCCCAATTGGTTATAACCAGCCCTTTCACAAAACTTTAGATTCATTGCTCTGCTATTTTCACATTCTTTCCCATAACGATTAAAGCAGCAGTGCATCAAAAATGGGCTAAAATTTGACCCCACCTTTTTTACTTCCTAATTGATGCCAGATGTCTTCCACTTTATTTTGGTGGTAAAATTTCCAGTTTTCATTTTCATTTAAGAAGTTTATGAAAGTTTTAATGTAATTATTTCTCAAGAAAAAAAGATGGACATCTCATTTTTGCATAGAAATAATATTGAGGAACTCAGGAGGGTAAGAATCAAGACAAAAATGCAAATGTATAGTACACAGCATAGAAAGCATCCCGAAAACCCAAAATCAACAGTTCTGCCAATATTTTTCATAACCATAGCAGAAAATTAGTGTTTTGGAATAACATTTTTCATTGCACTGCTGCTTTAAGGTAAGGAAAACACTAATGTCCCAGCCAATACACAATCCACCAGGCTTTTTTAAAATAAATGCTCCATTTATGGTAGTGATGTAATCATATGCTTATAAATAGTAACAATGAAAGTGTAGAAATCATTAAATAAGCTTGAAACATACTTTGTTGGCCAAGGTTGTAAAACAGAATGATGATAAAGCCTGGGGACTAGCGATAAAAGCAGATATGTTGTGCAGGAAGGACCCAGCTCAAACTGAGCTCATAAAACTAGAGTCACAAGACTCAGTTTCAGATGCATGATAAGTACTTTTCCGTTATCCATCAGACTTCACCCATTCCACCCTTTCCCTCCGCTAAGCACAGTAGTTTCCTACTTGCCGCTTTCTGTATACTATAAGTGGTCCGACCTAAATGCAAGCTATTGATGTTGCTTTCAGCACCAAACATCTGCTACTGACAGTACAGCTCAATAAATCATTGCTGAGTGACTTGACCTTACTGGGAACCACAGGTTTTAGACAGTATCCTTCCACTATCTTATTGACTAGACCAGCAATTTCGTTAAGCAACATATGAGCTTTCTCAGAAATGAACTCCCAAGAGAAAAAATATAATAACCTAGGTAAACAACTGAGGACTCAAAAAAAACAAAACAAACAAACAAAAAAAACGGAATAATAAAACCACATTAGATTTTTTTTTTTTTGCAAAGTAAAAAGCTGATCTAGGATATTACATTTCTGACTTTTTCAGTTTTTTTGATTTTTAATAAATAATAACTAGCGAATACACTAGGTGCAAAGCATTGACAAGTTACAAAAAGTTAAACAAACAAAAAAGACACAGTAACACCTATCAAGCCTTAAGATAATTTAATTTTGAAAGCTTTCAAAAAGAAGTGAAATTAAAAAAATATTAGATGACCTCCAATTTTACACAGGTGAAAGTCAAAACTGGACACTTTTTCTAAAAGTGATCTACAAAATACCCCCACCCACACCAGCACAAAAATGGCTAACAATACTGACTTCCAAATTTGGGACCAAGAAAGTATTTCTGATTTTTGGAACCACTTAAGTTTCTGACTTTCATAAATTGGTCTGCCTCCATAGCCAACTGCAACGACTGAACTAAAAGCAGTATGCCTATTCTATGCCACTAGGAAACATCAGTTCGTATGTATTATAACCGTAATGTTTGTAAGTCAAGGAAGTGACCCAGCCACTAAGTCCTGGACCACGGCCCCCAAGGGACAATACACCGCTCCAAATCCTGGTTTGCAGGTGTATAATATTTAACCATGAACGGAACTGTCAGAAAGCCAAAAGAGGGCATGAAGATTTCAGGACCCTCCTGATGTATAGGTAGTGAGACTGAGAGTCTTGCTGCCGCTCTACGTTTTTACCGCAATAATCCGTGCTTACCTTCTGTGCTCAGTCAGATCCTGAAGATGAGGTAAGGCTGACAGGTTGAATTATTTTTCTTTGTATAGGGCAAAATGAATGCTGTTTGTAAAACGTATCCACTTAGTTCCAGTACCACTGTTAACAAATGTATGGTCCTCCAGATCCCAGCAAGATAAACATAATAATTATAATCCTTTCGGCTGGAGGGGCAGCGGCAGCACTTCTGCGGGGCTGATGGTTGGAGACTCCAGCAAAAGTCGTCTGTACAGAACAAGTCACCAGTGGTGCGTGCTGCTGCTGTGCTGGAGTCTCGCCTACTGTTGCTCATTGCCTTCATCTGATTGCTTTTTTACTCCGAGTGCCAGTATACCTATTATACGCCTCCTTCTCCGCCCCGCCCCCTTCCCCACCCCACCCCAAGGGTTCTCTCTCAATTCCAGGAAAGCATGTGGGCTGCCTTGAACAGTTTGTTCTCATAAGTGGCGACGCGACTGTACTTTCACTTTCTATTCTTTCGCCAGTAGCTACAGCTGCACCAAGGGAGGGCGGCAACCGAGACTTATTTGCATGCGACACCACGCCCCCTATTGACTGCCACGCTACAGTTTCACTTCTTGAGAAGCGGGAGAATTTAGGCTTCCAAGGAAAGAGAGAACGGGAGGAACCTACAGTACCTGACTGAGCTGGCTCGCGCCTCTGAGGGAGGAGGCTTGAAGTAACTAAGGATCACTTCTCTCTTCTGTGTCAAAGAAACCGAAGCTATTGTGCGTGTTATGTGGAATACGAGCTTCTTCTGTCTCATTTTACTGTCTCACTCGTGTCCAGATACTTCAGCTCTGGGAAATAGAGAGTGAAACGGCCGCGGTATAGATTTCTTACAATTCTGAGGGGGGAAATGTTACTGTTCGGGGTGTAGCAGTTTCTGAACGTTATTGCTGAAGAGGGACCACAGACAGACACTCTGTCTACATGGAAGTGAAGCAGATAAGTAAGCATGAATCACCGATGAAGGAGGCACCTAATGGGGAGTTAATGCACGGTTGGGACCCTTGTGGCACGAAGCCCCAGGCCGAGTGCGTACAACGGTCCAACCATGCATTAACTCCCCATTAGATGCCACCTTCAGAGGGGATTAATGCGCTTGTAACATGGACATCACTATGCTTACTATGGACTACACATCTTGCTATTTGTAGAACAGAAAACGCTATGACAGTGATATGGTCTGCTGTGATTTTTAATGTTACTTTCACATTTCTCAGCAGTACTCTCTTACATATGTGGTTATTATTGTTTTTCAATACACTGAACTCTTGTTTGTTTCTTAACGATTGCTGCACATTTAAATGATTTCTGTGCAGCTGTTTCATTACTAGGTAACTTGGGATGACTGTGATTCTCTCTGTTTCGCTGTGTGCAGAGTGTGTGCGTGTCTAATTTGCATACGGGCAGCGTCATTTCCTCACTTGGTTTTGTATTTCTATGCTGCTCACTCTGTGTTGCACACTACTCGTTTTTGTACCATTTTGGAGTTATCCCGTGTCTGTGGTGTGCTCTTTGTGTGTCTTTCCTCCAGCATAGTTAAAGTTTACCGTGCCGTGGACAGTAAAACTGTTGAAGTTGAATGCGTTCCCGGATGTGCCCCCTGTGGCTCCCTCTTCCCATGCGCACCTTCCTCTCTCTGTCACTATTTGTGGGCCGGGTTGATTGACTGTGTGACTCTCTGCTCGTCTCTCTTCACTCTTTCCGCGTCCTTCTGCTTCTGTCTTTTTCGTTAACTTCTCTTGGTATGAGATTTCTGTATCTTGATGGGCGACATTGCAGGTTCCCTGCCTTTCACGCTTCTCTCCTATTTGTCCCTCTCTGCAACGTCTCTGATTGCCTTGCAGCCCTGTGTTAGCCTCTGCAATTTCTCCCTCACGTCCTCTGTCTGTGCTCTCCACTGCCGTCCGTTCCCTTTCGTCTCCTTCTGTTTCTTCAACTAGCTCGTCGTCTGCCTTTCTTTTATCGCCAGTGACCTCCTGTTCTTGTGTGTCTCTGTTGCTGCACTGCACTGTTATGCTCTCCTCTGTGTTGTCTATTGCTGATCTGTGCTGCCTCTGACAACTCATTCGTTGCTCTCTCCTTCTCCTGCTGGCATCTATCACACTATCATTTAGTGATTTGGGTGCAGACAAGATATGGGACCACTTCTCTCTGTCACCTTGGGTGGGCGCCCAATAATGTCAAATACTTGTTTCGCACCTGTGTCTTGTCACAGACATAATTTCTCGAGTTGCTACTCAAGCCTCTGACAGCATCTGCACAGCTGTGCTCCTTACGCTATGATTTGTATGCTGCCTGCTCAGCCCTGCCTCCTCAGAAATTTTTGCCATCATATCCCCCAGAAAATTCCTGCCCATTGGCTGTCTAGAATACCATATTTCTTTCTGGTCTAGTAGTCTCTGAGCCTGCTTTATGGGATGGAGATAGAACGCAGGGGCTGTCTTAGGACGCCTACTGATGTACTCCTTGAACATTGCTACAGGACAGTCCTTAGATTCCCTCTGTGCATAGAGCATGCCTCTCAGTGATTGTCTGTTGGTTTCATCTGGTCTAGAATGGTTTTTGGTTGCCTCATTAAACGTCAAACTGATATATTCCTGCCCTATTTCATCCTCTGCTATCCCAAAGGATTTCTGAGTCAGCTCTCTTAAGTCTTCCCTTCCTCTTCTTGCGAGCCCTAATTGCAGCCAAACCACAGTCTCTTTACCAACCTTTGTGCTGTTTCTGGGTCCAGATTTCGGCTATCTCTTATTTTACACAAGTCTTCCTCTGTGATAGCAGGGTGGTGTTTTGCAGTATCTTTCCCATGTCTTCTATATTGTTTAATCACTGCAACAAACACATTATTGGCAGCTTGAAACTGCACATCACATATATTCATATTTGTAACATGGCATTAATACTGTGCCTGTGATCCAGCGCTCCGATAGGGGTAGGAGGGTCACGAGATGGCAGCAGCGGGCATTAACCCAGCATATATGCCGTGCCCGGCCGGGCAGTACCTGGCCACCGCTCCAGACCCCTGCCCAGCAGCACTGAGACCAAGCTCAGGCAGAGAGAGGAGCCCAACACCCCGAGTCATCCGCCGCGGAAATGGGCACGGGAGCAGTACTGCTGGGCGGACATCCACATAGGCAGCCAACCAGACCCAGGAGCAGCAGCGAGCCAACCTGGAGCAGGGCACCACCGAGCAGTGTGCGGGAGGGAAGAGGAAGGAAGCCCCAGCATGCACAATGAGAGTCTGGCGCTCACAGTCCTCACTGGAGACTCCGGGAAACTCATCATGGCAACAACCGCAGCGAGTCGCACAAGAGTGCGACAGAGGATGGCTGCTCTACACTGCGCTGTAATTCAAGGACAGCAGGTAAGGACCATTGGCACTCTATCCAGTAGCACCGTGACTGTGAGAGCACAGCACAGGGTGACAGGTCGCACAGCCCCTCCATGTGCCACTGTTTGTCTCACACTGGGACCCCTCAGATGCCTCCACCCGTCCCGCGGCCCATGTTACAAGCATTAAGCCACTCCGTCGGTGGGCTGTAATGCGATTGATGCATGGGGGTCGAGGTGCTCGCCCGGGCCTCGGGCAGCCACCGCCCCCATGCATCAATCCAGCATTAGAGCCCACCTCCGTCGTGGCTTAATGCTTACTTCTTCTAACCTCAAGGCTATTTATGTATCCGTTCAGCCCCGCCCTTATCCCACAAAAAGAACTGATACTATATTGGTCACCATCCTCCGCCCGTACTGATGCATAAAACTCAGAATTCCACACAATTTGTCTGGTGTCACTGTGCCTATATCTACAGACATATTCTTCGATTTCAACCAGTCTGAGAACACATTACGTGACCACTGTGTGTTCTTGGCTGTGTTTGCCTCCATTTTTTTCCTCTCAAGCTCATCCAGCTCTTCTTGTGATATCTCTATGTATCTCTTGCTCTCTGATCTCTCTTCTGCACTCCTCTCGATTACTTGTTTGAATCCCTCTACGTCCTCAGTCTCCTCCAGTATCACTTCCAAATGCTTTACTTTAGTGACGTTCTTCCTGCCCTCTGTCTCTTCTCTTCGCTCACATACTGTCCTCACATCTGCTTCTGTACAATCTCTCACTTCCGACACCCTCTGCAAACTCGCTCTCTATCCATTCCTTGATTTCCATTGCTTCACATAGACTAAACACTACTGCCATTTCCTCCATCTCTACACTCACTACATGTGTCTTTCTATCGCTGTCTATGCCCCTCACTTCTATTTATCCCCCTGCCTATCTGCACTACTCTCTTGCTCTTCTACGAGTGTGTTGCTCTTCTTTTTTAACCATGCAAACTGCGAACCTTGCTAATTTTCTTCTGGTGGCTAGTTTCTGTACTTCAGAAGCAACACAGCATTATTGTCTCATAATGCTGTGTTGCTCCTGTACCACGTGACGCGTTCTCGCCTATCGCCATTGCTCCTCAGCGCTGTCAGATTTTTGCCATGTTACAAGTAAGGATTAAGCCACGAGAAAGATTTGGTCTCATGGGCCAACCCCCCCCCATGGATTAATTCCACTGTAGACCCATCCTTTTGAGTGGCTTAATCTGCTTGTAACATGGCAATGATTGTATGACTAACAGACTTTGAATAAATGAGTACAATCACACTGATTTACTTTCAGAATGCTGTATGTTGAGCTGTTAAACATAATGTGCATATACTTCAAAACAATTGGAACACACCTATTGGAAATATCGTGGCTGCTATTTCACGTTTGTTAAAATAACTTTCATTACAAGCTTTAAGCTTTCTAACATCAAAACATATTTTACAACTTTTCAAAAACTTGCAATTCACTTTCTATTCTTGGTGCTTTGATTTTCCTCTGTGTGTATTACAAGGTATGGGCTGCACTGCATGATGGGAGTGTGCTATGGTACATCTTAGTTTTCTTCCTGCAGTTCCTTTGCAGACCAATAGGTGGCTGTCAAACAGTCCTAGCAGCACAAGCACGTTTCGCCAAATGTACTGAATTAAGCCAGTCTGAAAAACACTTAATTGAATAACTACTATTTTGTGGAATATTATTTTCACTTTTTTCCTCTCTAAACTCTCTAACTCAGCAGGACATAGAACAACATAACGTTTACTGCTTTCACCTTTCAAATACTTGTTTTGACTAGTATTGTTAGTCTGTTTCTTTGATTTTTTTTTGTTTCTCTCAATGTATTTTTCTTTTCACCCATAGAAGTATCCTCTCGCTTTGATTTTGCTTTGTTTATCTCACTGTCTTATTTTTGCTTTCGGTTATAGAAGCTGCATGCTCATCTTTACCACTGTGTATTCACCAAGAAAAGGCTAGGACAGAGAATGTTATTCAGTCATCCACAATGCATTGCACCCAAAGTTGCTTAGAAAGCGGTAGATCAGAAGGGATGGTAACAGTATGTAAATGTTCACTTCTAAAGAAATATCGTTGCAGCATAATTAACAGTATATGTGGAGCTACTCAAGATTGGACTACTTTTTCATTTCAAAAGAACATTTGGACTGTTTACAAGATTTAACTGTAGGTCCTAGATTTCTCTCTGATCATTCTCCCCTAATTTTGAGGCTAGATTTTAAAATACCAAAGAAATCCACTGGGTAGCGCTTAAATACATCTTTTTTAAAGGATAAAGTTTTTAGGGACAGCTTTAACTCAAAAATAGCTCAGGTTATTGCAGAAAATTCGTCCCAGGAGACATCCAATACAATAGTTTGGGATACTGTGAAGGTTGTGATTGGGGGGAGATAATTGCGTATTCAGCATACAAGAAGAGATATTGGGAAACAAGATATAGTGAATTACATGAGAAATTAAGGGAAATACAAACAAAGTGTACCCCTATTACCATGGAGGCCCAAGCCCAGATTAATCAGACAAAGGCTGAGCTCCAGAAACTTTTAGACGAAAAAACACAACAGGCACTATTTTACTTAAAAACATATAGGTATGAGGGAGGGCCAAAAGGGGTGAGAAATTTAGCCTGGAGGCTTAGGGGACATAGGACAGCCACAATTGTAACACATTTAGTGGATCTGGAGAGAAAAACAAGAGCTCTTAATTCACAGCATATATTGCGACTGTTCCAGAAATATTATAGGCAGCTATATGAGAAACCACAAGGCCCAGAATTTAACAAAATTGAGGAATTTTTTGACCCCCTTACATTAAGAAAGCTAACTAAGGAAATGGAAATCAGATTAAAAGCCCCTATCAGATCAGAGGAAGTCAGACGTGCCATAAAAGAAAGTAAATCATTAAAAAACCCTGGCCCAGACGGATTCCTGTCCGAGTGGTACAAGACCTTTAGTAAACAACTGACTCCTTTACTACTAAAGGCCTTTTTAGAAATTCAACAGGAGAGTCCCCCTCTTCCATCATGGGATTACACTAATATTTCACCTATCTTAAAAGTAGGCAACACAGCAGAATTAACTACTTCATATAGGCCAATATCCATATTAAACATGGACTACAAGTTATTTATGTCCATATGGGTACATAGACTAGAGGAACTGTTACTTTATTTGATTAATTCGGATCAATCTGGGTTCATTCGAGCCAGAGAAACCACAGATAATATACGTAGTATGATACATTTGTTGGACCACTTAAATCAGAGACAGATACAGGCAGTGTTGCTCAGCCTCGATGCAGACAAAGCTTTTGATCACACCAGTTGGCCTTTTTTATGGGAAACTTTGTGCAAGTTTGGATTTCCTGGGGAATTCTCTAGCATGATACAGAGAATTTATACCTCTCCGAAGGCATATGTTAAAGTGAATGAACAGTTATCTTCAAGGATACAGCTGGGAAGGGGAACTTTTGGAAAATCCTTTTTTGCCTACATTAGCAGTCTTATTTCCACCCTCACCTCTGCCTTGAGTGCAACCCCTCTCTATGTTTCTTTTGCCCCCACAAAAACAGACTCATGTATCGCATAATTTTTAAGCAAATTCTGGACCAACAAAGCATTAAAAATGGGCCTGATATTCAAAGGCAGTGTTAACAGTGCAGAAAAAAATAGCATGTGGCCATCAGGGTGCCATATTCTAACAAGCAGTGTGCACTGTCTGGCTTGTGCTGCTTGTATAAATCCGGGGCTGTGTTGGTACTGCTCACAGGGCATATGCATAGCAGTAACACAGCCCGCTGCTGGCAACAGACTACCAGGAACAAAGGAGAATAGTACATCCCAAATGAGTAGTGCCATTACTCCTGGGAGCTGTATTCAGCCTGTGGCATGCCAATGACCATGTATGATGTGCAAGTAGCTAAAGAGCCACTAGCTGTTCTGTGCACTACTGCCGTGCACAAATGCACTGTGCAGAGCTTCAGCCATTGCCCCCTTCCTCACCCGATCCCTAAGAAATTTCCCTAGTGGTCCCCTCTCTCAGTCTGATCCCCAAGAAGAATATAGTTGTCTCTGGTAGTGTAGTGATACACCCTTCCCTCACAATCCTTGAGTAAATATAATCGTCCTTGGTAGTTTAGTGGTTTCAAGCATGGCTGGGACAGAGTAAAGGGTCTGGTGGTTGTTCAGGTCAGTAGCATTAGGGAGGTGAGCAGGGGTTTACCAGGAGGGATGAAACCCCATATGGACAATAGGTCCCAGGGTAGATAGGACACTTTGGGTAGACTAGATTGACCTTTAGTCTTTTTCTGCTGTCATTGTGTTTCTATGGGACCCACCCCCTCTGATCCACAAGTAGTAAATCTAGTGGTATCACCCTCCCTCCTGATCCTAAGTAAAATATAATTGTTCCTGGTGGACTAGTGGCACCTTTCTCACTGCCAGTCCCAGAGTAGAATACCATTTTATCTGGTACACTAGTGGTATTCCCACTCCAAACCCCAAGTAGAATATAATTGCCCCTGGTAGTTGAAGAAAGAGGTGAGGGATTGTCTGAAAAGTGAGGGGAGCTCTCTTCAGATGAGGAAGACTTGGCAGTCTTGAAATACAAATGTTATAAGCCATGGCTGCTAGTAACCAAACATTAACTTGACAAATTCATTGGGGACTGGGGCTCCACCTGGAGGGATGCAGGCCTATACAGGCGTGATGGTCTGCAACTATCCGGGAGGGGAACCAGGATCCTAGGTGATGGGTTTAAATGCTTCAATGGCAAGCATTTAACTAGCCAAGGGGGGAGGCAGTGAAAAGGAGAAGGGAAATCCTAGCCCCCTCCAACAAATCAGGGTAATCAGTCAGGTAAACACCAAGATAGAGCAGTCGATAGGGAGAAGGGCAGGGGTAAATGGAGAAAAAGACAAAGGCAGTAGGGACAGGGATGGGGCAAAAAGAAATGGAGGGTAATGAGTACTAGTGCCGTAGTCTAGGTAAAAAGCTCCCCGAAATGGTGGCCTTGATGGAAGAGGGATGCCTGGATATTGTGGCAGTCACAGAAACATGGTACACAGAGAACCATGACTGGGATGTCAACATACCAGGGTACACAATCTACAGGAGGGACAGGGAGGGAAGAGGAGGAGGAGTAGCTCTCTATGTAAGGAAAGGGATCAAAGCAACAGAACTAAAGGGTAAACAGGGAGGCGAGGAGGCATTGTGGGTCACCCTGGAGACTGGAAATGGCACCACAATCCGCACAGGGGTTGTATACAGACCCCCATCTTAGGGAGTGGAAATGGACAATGAAATGAGAGAAGGCATCCTTGGGATGGCAGAGAAAGGGGAGATATTGCTGATGGGGGACCTTAATATGCCAGATGCTGACTGGAGCCCCTTTGCTTCAGCCACATCCAAGAGTAGGGCCATTCTCGATGCCCTACAGGGGGCATGCCTCAGACAGCTAGTTTTGGAACCCACTCAGGAGAGAGCAATCTTAGACCTGGTACTCTCAAATGGGGACAGAGAGAGGATCTCTGATTTTGAAGTGGGTAGCCATCTGGGAACAAGCGACCACCAAACAGTGTGGTTCACGATAAACTTAGTTGTAGAGTCAAACCACACAAAAGTGAAGGTTCTGGACTTCAGAGGGCTGATTTTGTCAAAATGGGAGTGTGCCTCAGAAAAGCACTAGCAAACAGGCAAGAAGGTGGGGTGGAGCAACAATGGGGAAACATCAAAACCGCCATCACAGAGGCAACAAGCCTTTGTGTGATGCAAATAAACAAATCAAAATGAAAGAAAAAAACATGGTTCTCAAAAGAAGTGGCGGGGAAGGTAAGGGAGAAAAATATAGCATTCAGGAAGTATAAAGAAACACAGAAGGAGCAGGACAGAGAACTGTACAAGTTAAAGCAGAAGGAAGCAGGCAAGGCAGTCAGAATAGCAAAGGCCCAAACCGAGGAAAAGACAGCCAACTCAGTTAAGAAGGGGGCTAAAACCTTTTATAGGTACATTAGGGAGGAAAGAAAGACTAAGGCAGGGATACTGAGGCTGAACAAAGAGGAAGGTGGTTGGGCAGAGAGCGACAGTGAAAAAGCAGGGATATTGAACGAATACTTCTGCTCAGTATTCACAATGGAAAAGCAGGGGGAAATACTTAATCTGGTCAATAGAAGCACTCTGGATAGGGGAGTTGATATTAGTCCTTTCACAGAAGAAAGGGTTCAGAAAGAACTCTTAAAACTGAAAGTGGATAAAGCAATGGGGCCTGATGGGATTCAACCCAGAATTCTAAAAGAATTAAGGGGAGAACTAGTGACACCACTGACTACCCTTTTTAACAAATCATAGGAGGATGGTGTGGTACCTGGGGACTGGAGGAAGGCGGATGTGATTCCCCTTCACAAAAATGGGAGCATGAGGCAAGAAACTACAGACCTGTCAGTTTGACCTCAGTGGTAGGAAAAATGATGGAATCACTTCTGAAGGAAAGAATTGTTGAGTACCTAGAGGCCAGTGGGGTGCAGGACCCAAGGCAGCTTGGATTCACAGCGGGAAGGTCATGTTAGACAAATCTAATTGATTTCTTTGACTGGGTGACCAAAGCAGTAGGCCAGGGAGGGGCTGTGGACATGGCCTACCTAGACTTTAGCAGGGCATTTGACACAGTCCTGCACAAAAGATTAATAAATGAATTAGCCAGCCTGGGAGTGGGTCCCAGGGTGGTAGCTGGGTAAAACACTGGTTGGACAACAAGACACAGTGGGTAATAGTAAATGGAGTCCACAGTGAAGAAAGGAGGGTTACTAGTTGGGTACCGCAGGTTTCAGTACTGGGGCCAGTCCTTTTTAATGTCTTTATAAGTGACATTGCAGAGGGACTGGAAGGAAAGTATGTCTCTTTGCAGATGACACAAAGATCTGCAACAGGGTTGATACACAAGGTGGGGTGGAAAGGATGAAAAGGGACTTGGCAAAGTTGGAGGAATGGTCAAATGTATGGCAACTTAGATTCAATGCAAAGAAGTGCAAAGTAATGCACCTGGGAAACAAAAACCCAGGGGAAGAGTACACAATGAGGGGTGAGATACTGACAACAACAAAAATGGAAAGGGACCTGGGGGTAGTCATAGCAGATGACCTAAAGGTGGGCCAGCAATGTGAGAAGGCAGTTAGGAAGGCTGGAGGGATTCTGGGATGCATAGGGAGAGGCATCACCAGTAGAAAACAGGAAGTTGTTGGCCCTCTGTACAGACAGTTGGTAAGACCACATCTGGAGTACTGTGTACAGTTCTGGAGACCCCATGTCCGCAAAGACATAGACAGGGTGGAGGCTGTCCAGAGAAGGGCAACCAAAATGATGTAGGAACTTAAGATGTATAGCCTCGAGGAAAGGGTGGGGGGACATGATAGAAACTTTCAAATACCTCAAGTGAATCAACAAAGTCCAAGAGGGTAGCATCTTTCAGAAAAAGAGATGTGCAAGAACAAGGGTACACAATTTGAAGATAGAGGAGGGAGACGGCTAAGAGGTTATGTGAGGAAGTATTTCTTCACAGAGAGGGTTGTGGATACATGGAACAGCCTTCCTGAGGAGGTCGAAGGGTCAAAAACAGTGGGGGAATTCAAGAATGCATGGGACAGACATAAGGCAATTCTGTTGGGGGGTAGGAGGAAGTAAGCTGTTGGTTAACTAGGATCTGCAGCTTATCCGTTAGGTAGGGGAAATGGGCAGACTAGGTGGGCCAAGCGGTCCTTATCTGCCGTTAAATTCTATGTTTCTAAATATTATCTTTTCCGGAGCTCAGGATCTCAAAGCATTTTGCAGAGCAACAAGTCGGATAACTGCTGTACAGTGATAGTATGCAGGAAAATGTTATAGCCAGTATGCAATCAAAATTTATGACCCACACAACAGTGTCATCTGTTTGAGATGGGGAAGAAAAGTGTTCCTCTGCTGTTTTCAAATAAGGCCATGGGATCTGTACCTTTAACTAAGCAACCACCAGGATGGACTGGAAGCACTTAAAGGAGACCTACGCTGAACCTGAAAGTCAATTTTCACAATAGAAGCTGCTTTTTAAATGCTGGTTCCATTACTGTTATTGTTCCATTCCATCTATATGGGCTGATTAGTAACCTCAGTGAGTGTTTCTGGTTTACACTGTTGTGTTATGTGCCACTTTAAAATTGTGTGATGTAGTTTATGTCCTTCCCAACTACATACAGAGTTCTACAGAAAAATATGAATGCACTGAGCCAACAATGGAAGAACTAAACAAGTATATAAGCTATGTCATACAGTTCTAAAATGGTACCTACTAGCTGTGTGTAAATCAGAAACACCCACAAGGATAACTTAAAAAAAAAGCCTGCACAGACAGAACAGTAACATAATTTGAACCAGTATTTAAAAATCAGTTTTTACAGTGGGAAATAACTTGACAGCTTCAGCACAGCTCATTAAACATAAGGGCCATAATAAGCCCTGCTGTTGTACTGCAGTAAATCCAAATCCTGGCTTTAAGATTTGAACCCACAATTTTCTGGGCAACAGATGAGCATACTATCAGCTGAGCCACCCTGCTGTTATTATCAGAGGACCTCTGACTTCCAGATTAGAGCATTCACAACCAGCATCCTTCCAAGGTAATGATTCACTCAGTTCTTTTAAAACAATTTCCTTGTCTAGCTGCTGAATCAGGAACTGTGACCTAGAAACTGTTTTTGTACATGCTATATCTGTGGTATGAGAATAGCAACATACTTTAAATATATATTCCTTTCTTGAAACATCCTTGGAAAACACCAGCTGCATGACACGTGCATCAGGAGGACCATTTAGCACACTGATAACTTAGAGTCACAGAGAGGTGACAGTGTAGCAGTGACAGTAGGAAGACAAAGGCATCAAGGACATTCTGTACTCAGAACGGTGCATTTATGTTAATGCTCAGTGCTGCTGGGTTTGGTAGAGGGAATAAGGTTTGAGACATAAATGCAGAAAATGCCAGGCTCTTGGTCTGCTGATGGTCACCTAGCTACACCTATGCAACAGGGTTCAAGATTATCATGGGCCCTCCACTGCAGGTGCTTTGCCTCCCCCTAGCTGCTGCAGGCATGCTTCCTTTCTCCTTTTTTGGACAGCCTTTTCAAGGTCCTGGGGAGTACACAGACCCCTCAGGGTTCTGGAGAAGAGGTAGCCTTGGATTTGGTACCCACGGTGGGAGTCGGGGATGCTGGCGGACCTGAAGGAGGGACCCCGAGGGGGAAAGGTGAGGAGGGTTAAAAAAACAGGGTAGACCTTAAGACATATTTACACCAACCATTTATAGGTTTGTAGTAGCTACTCTTCAATGGTCACAGAGATGTTCAAAACACATTCTGTGTGCGGGGGGAGGGGGGAGGCTGTTAATAAAAATATTACCATATATGTTAAATCTGCTTTTCTTGGTGCTTCCTACGATATGCACTGTAAATATGTTTTCTTGATCCTAACCTTGTCAGATGTACTATGCTATCTAGAAACCGAAAAGAAGCAGTCATCACTTTTACTTTTTGAGAAAAAAAATATTTAAAACATTTAAAAAATACTTAAATTCTGGTAGATTTGGAAAATGTTATAAGCAAACGGATGTGGAAGATGTTTGTAATGTTACAGTTGCATTACTGCTTTGATAAAGTTAGATTATTAAAGGCATAAATGAATCTCAGGATGACTTTGCACTGGGAGTGAGTCTTGAAAGTGGGAGTATGGTTTGGAGAGATGTACAAAACAAATGGTTTATAAAATAATGGGATCACTTGTATATAGCTTATTCGTACAGAGTTCTATAGAATAAAATGAATAGAAATCGGTTTGTATACCCTTTTTTATAGACACCATATCCCAAAGTGTTTACAGTGATTGAGTTAGAGACTGGTAGAGCAGGGGACTGTATGCAGCAGATATAAAGCAGCTGTTAAGTGTATTAGTTCGAAGTTCAAGTTTAAGTTTATTTCACCAAGAAAACTCAGTTGAGCATGCTCATTTACAAGGAGGTCCTGTTAAGAGCAGAACAATACTACAAGATACAGTGACGATGCAACACAAGATACAATGGCAAAGCGAAGCAAATATACAATGGCAATGCAGTGGAAATATACAATTGATGAGAGATTACATGAATATCACAAACAGTGGCTTAGTAATAATTATGACAGTTCTAACAATTCTTAAAAAGATAAAATTACAGTCTTTTTTGAGGGACAACACAGCTTATTATGAAGTAATATTTGCATAGCTTGGAATGACATGTTAGGTAGTCTGACAATGGCAGACTTTCTGCAGGTATTTGTTGATCAAGGGTTTAAGTATATTGAAGGAGACTAGTTCAGAAAGCTTGAGGGAGAATTGTAGTTTCTTCCAGGGTGAAGGAATGGCGTGGCTGATGGCAGCTTTACCAAAGTGGGTGCGAAACTTGGGTACATCTAGCAAGACGATAGTATTTTTCTTGAGTGAGTAGCAACTATAAGAATGATGATAAAGGGACGAGCTATATGGGGGAGTTTGTTCAACAGCGTTTTGTATGCCCAAGTGCAGCTATGAATCGTTCTCCTGGTGGAAAAGGATGACCAGCCTACCACAGATAACGGGTGCAATGGTGAGTTCTGGATGGTGCATTCAGTGTAAAATGAATAGCATGGTGAAAAAAAGGTAACATGTTATATGAGCGAGTATTACTGAGCGTGTCGATATGAGGGACTCGATAAAACCGCTCACACTGAAAGCAAGTGGTGAAAAACATCGATATATCCTGTAGAGCGAGTATAGCAGGGAGCTACACTTGCTACTACAGGATATAGGATGTTGTTTGGCCAACCCCTGCTGAGCTGGCTGTTTAGCGTAGTGGCGTAAGCCACCACTTGCAATGCCAGCAGACCCAGTTTGGGTCTGGTTCCAGGGAAAAAAATATTCTTCATTTAAAAAAAATATTCACTTTCCCCTGGGTCTGCACCCCCTATGGAGTTGATTATTTTAAGTTTGGGGTATGCCCCCACATAAAAATACTTTTTTCGGTAGTGTTTTTCTTTGAATGAATCGACCATCACTATTTGCGGCGGTCGTTGCAATATCAGTCACCCTTTTGCCGACGGGCTCTTTTTTAGTAATTTTTTGTGATTGGTGGTCTTTCAGATTCACCGTATTCACATAACACCTGGAAAAAAAAACATCTAGTTTGTGCAAGTTAGAGGCCGTACAGCAACTGCATATAATGTCAGTGTAGTCAAGGAGGGGAAGGAAGGTGGCCTGAACTAGCCTTTTCCTGATGTCATTGGGGAAAAGGAATTTGTTCTCTAGAAGAAGCCCGGTCTAGTTTTTAACATTTTAGAGAGGGTGTCGATGTGGGTGGTGAAAGAGAGGCTGTTGTCTAGCCAAAGGCCTGGGTATTTAAACTTGTCTATGACCTCTAGGGTATCTCCTGGTAGGGTTGTGATAAATGTGACAGGACCAAGATTAAATGAAGAGGAGGAGGAGTTTGTGGGTAAGAAAAACATCACCTTTGTTTTTGTGGCATTTAACAGGAGTTTGGACTGTAAACGGTTGAGTTGTAGTTGATTAAAGTCGGACTGCAGTTTGTTGCAAATGTGTGATAGGAGGGTTTCGATTGGTAAAGGATGGTGTTGTCTGTGAAAACATGTAGTTTGGCTTTTTGTATATTGTCAAAAGAATGTTGATATAAATTGAAAATAGAAGCGGACCTAATATGGATCCCTATGGAACACCTCATATGAGTGGTGGAGGAGAGGAGAGGAAAGGAGCCTGTCTGCTTTGACGCATTGTAATTGTTCTGAGAGATAGCTAGAAAACCAGTTTATAGTGGAGTTACATAGACTGTGTTCCTTGAGTTTTAGTAACAGTAGGTCATGGTCTACTGTATCAGAAGCTTTACTTAAATCTGGAAAAACAGCTTCGGTTAAGTATTTGTGGTCTAGTGAAGTCAGCCAATCGCTTGTCTTTGTTTTGGAATAATACTTCTTATTGATTTCCTTACAAAGTCAAGTAAACATAAGCAAACAAAACAAACCACTGACTGCACTTGATCTCACGGGTCCTGTAGGGTTACACAAAGCAAAGACTTACATACAGAGTCATTCAGTGATAATCTAAACCCATTCTACTCAGAATTCTTAAAACAGAGACCTGTAACTAAATTGATTGAGGAAAAGTAAAAAGAAAAAAAAAAGGGGTTCTCAAGAAGGAACCCACACAATGAAAGAGAACATGAAGGAATAAGATGAAGAAAAGAACAGATCAGAGAAAGAAGAAAAAGAAAAAACAAAATTTACAAGTTATATGCCCACATTTCAATTCCCCCATGTTAGAGGTTGAATTAATAAAGCCAACATCCCTGACAGGGTAGTTAAGAGATTGTGCAAAACATTCGGGTACGCCTTCCAACCTTCTTTCCAGTTAGTAACACCCACAAAAAAAAAAAAAGAAAAAGAAAAAGGGAGGACAAGGCCCCCTAGTGGTTTTCACGACAATCTAGCCAAGATCTCTAGACACACCAGAGGGTGTAGACAGAATGAGAAGGGACCTGCAGAAACTTGAAGAATGGTCAGGGGTTTGGCAGTTGAAATTCAATGCAAGGAAGTGCAAGATAATGCATATGGGGCACAAAAACCCTGGCACAATGTATCAGTTGGGGGGGTGAGGATATAGCATGCACCAAGCAGGAAAGGGATCTTGGAGTTATCATCTCTGATGACCTCAAGGCAGGGAAACAGTGTGACAAGGCAGCAGGTAAAGCAAATAGGATGCTGGGATGCATAGGCAGGGGCATCACCAGCAGGAAAAGGGAGGTCATAATTCCACTATACAAGCCACTAGTGAGGCCGCACCTGGAGTACACTGTGCAGTTCTGGAGACCTTACCTACGTAAGGACATAGACAGGGTAGAGAAGGTTCAGAGGAGGGCAACAAAGATGGTGCATGGATTGCATCACAAGTCCTATGAGGACAGGTTGAAGGCACTGAACATGTACTCCCTGGAGGAGAGGAGGGAGAGAGGGGATATGATAGAGACATACAAGTATCTTACAAGGAGGAACAGGGTGCAGGAATGCACTATTTTTAAGCTAAAAGATGTTCCAGGACTAGAGGGCATGGGATGAAGTTGGAGGAGGGACGATTCAGAGGAAACATGAGGAAGAATTTCTTCACAGAACGGGTGGTGGACAAGTGGAACACCCTGCCAGAGGAGGTGGTGGGGGCTGAAACAATCACGGGATTTAAGAATGCATGGGATAGACATAAAGGAATTCTGGAGGTCAGGGGTAAGGGGCAGCAGACTTCCTTCCTGGAAAACATAAACTGAACTTACAAACTTAAATGGGCAGACTGGGTGGGCCATAGGCCCTTATCTGCCGACACTGTCTATGTATCTATGTACTTATTTGCTCCCTTTGGGCCTGAAAATGAAAAAATGGTACACACCAGGCCTTGAACTTTTCTGTGTTCAACCTTACCCTAGCTGTCAGCTCCTCCATTTCCAGAATAGTCAAACAGTTCTTATACCAGGCCTCTGTTGAGTGGGCGACCAGGATTAACCAACATTGTGTAATTGCTTTAAGGGCTGCAGCTGCTAAAATATTAAACAGGTAACATTGGGCCTGGTGCTTGATCACCTTAGGGAATTCCCCCAGCACCTAATATACCAGGTCGCTCGGAAAATCCTCCCCAAAGATTGATCCTACTAAGACCAGGATCTGAGCCCAGTACACCTGAATTTTAGGACATAACCAGAATACATGCTTCTTACCCCAGGAGTCCTTTAACATCAGTAACTTTTTGCACTTAGCTGGCTAGGTGCAATTGCCCCTGAGGTGTGCCTTTAATAGATTTTTTAAAGAGCGTAGGGCTAGCCAATCAAAAGACAGGAGGGTGTGTGAACTGAGTGAAAGCTGTTGACTGCTTCAGAATTTTTTTCTCCACTGAACTGAGCATATTGCCTCTGAGGTGTCTCCCAACTTTCCTTGTTGACAGCCTCCTAGTGCTTATCTGGGTAAAGTTTTCCTCATAAATCTTTTCCTTTAGTGTGCTGAGTGACAACTTTTACTTTTTCATTAGCGTTTCTCAAATTTTTATTTTTAGCGCGACAGCGCTATTTAGACTTTATTTTTACTGCGACTATTTACTTTAAAGCCTAATTTTATCGCGGGTGTTTATTTTTGACGGTTTCCTTCATTTTTGACTAATTTCTTGTGGCAACTGTCAAATTGGGTACAGTTGCCTTGTTTTTTACCTCAGACCTCGCGGGGTTTACTGTGAGGCACCTGCAGTAGATTTCAAATTTAAACAGTGCCTGGGGGGTTTCTCTCTAGATTGGCAATTACGAGGAAACCTTTTTTTGTTATATTACTGGACCTTGGTATCATCTGTGTCAGGACTGTCCATAAGGGTCCAGCAGCCACCTGTGCACAGTTGAGTATTACTGGTTTTCTATTAAGACTGGCACTGGTATAAATCCCAATTTTACAACCAAATAAAAAAAAAAAGACACTGACAATAGACAGAGTTTATTAACTGGGGCAGGACTGGCCGGTGGCATTTTCACAGAACCTGCACTCAGTTCATAGGTCCAGAACTGGTTTGCTTTGCTTAAATTGGTGAACGTAGCAGACAAACCTTTGATAATTATGACTGAGGATAAATCAAAGGTTTCTGAAGAGGGGCCATTCAAAAATACTAATACCAAAAGCAGAGGTGCTGGGGAACCCTCCAGATCCCAGTCAAAAAATAAAGCTTCCAAAGGTGAAGTTCCTCACAAATTGAAAAATAATAAGAGTGATGAAAAAAGGAAGGTTGATCAATCCTCTGATGAAGTGGCTAAAAAGAAACTCTGTCAAGACAGATATGCTCCCGTTGCTCCTGGGAAAGCCAGTAGTGAGACAACAGGCAGCTTAAAGCATTCAGAAAAAACAAAGCACTTACAAACTGCGCAGGTTCTTCCGTCAGTGCAAGATTTGAAAAAAGCATGGCAACTGTTTCAGACCCTTCAAAAGATGGGTCCTCTATTTACTGGGGCTGGCAAGCACTCTTCCACAGTTTTTTGTTCTGTAGACTGTGAGGGTGATGCAGATGATGATCAATTCGGTGATGCCCCTGACATGGATTTTGAGAGCCTTGAGCCCCAGGAGTCCCCGGACCCTCGCCTTGGGGATCCCCTGGGTGACCACGAGGATCCTTCCTCTATGTTTTCATTTATACAAAATATGCTGGATACCCTGGCCTTCCCTACACAGGAGCCCAACCAGGATGTCGATGAAGATGAAGATTATAGGGAGATGAAGGGTCTTTCATCCTCAAAGACCCTGGCAGTCCCTATCTATAATGCATTTAGAAAAAATACTATGAAGGTGCTTCAACACCCCACTTCAGTACTAGGGGTTGATAAGCGGCTTGAGAGAAAATATAAATTGTCTAAAAATAGCACCGTGTTCCTGTCAGCACACCCTAGCCATGAGAG
Organism: Neoceratodus forsteri; assembly: GCA_016271365.2. Lineage (NCBI taxonomy): Eukaryota > Metazoa > Chordata > Ceratodontiformes > Ceratodontidae > Neoceratodus > Neoceratodus forsteri. Next base: position 164,516,413 of record JADMNL010000025.1, on the reverse strand, counting down.
TATAGTGCAGCAGGCAGCTTGTGAGAAAGCTGGTGTCTCTTTGTCGCCCTCTCCCCCTGACAAGGATTCCAAGAAAATTGGCTTTATAACAAAGAAAATGTATGCCACAGCTTCCCTGCTTCTCAGGCTTTCTTCTTACATGGTATTCACAGCCAAATATCAGAAAGCCCTTTGGAAATCTGTCCAGGCTATCGCCCACAACGAATCAGATTCTATGGTACAGGAGCTGGTGGATACATCAAAAACTGCCTTGGAAGCTACTATGTACCAATTCCACATGGCAGATGACAATAATGATGCAGCCTCTAGGGCGATGGCCCATGCCATATCTCTGAGACGCACGCCTGGCTTAGAACACAACCAGTCTGACCACAGACACTCAGAAAAGGCCATGGATTTTCCCTGTGATCAAATATGTTGTTTGATTACAGAACCACTGAATGCATGAAAAGGTCGATGAGTACAAGGCCTCTGGCAGAAACCATTCATCCAAGCCTAAACCTGCCACCCTCAGAGATCCGTCCCAGGGCGGTAGGGGCAGAGTTTTTTCCCAGGCCTTACAGTCCCTATCCCCAGTCTGAGTTTAGCCAGTACAGGGGGTCTTTCAGAGGCAGGGGCAGAAGGGGCAAAAGAAGATCCACCTCTACCCAGCCACCTGCATCTCAGTCTAAGTCCTGATGTGAGTGTCCAGGTCGCCTCCCCGTTTCCGGTTGGAGACAGACTCTGTCACTATCTTCAGCACTGGTCCCTCATCACGTCAGACAAGTGGGTGCTGGAGATAGTGGAGAAGGGTCTGTCATTACAATTCAAGCAGCTGCCAGACCTCAAACATACCCAGGTGTCAAGACCTCTGTTACCATCACTGATACCACTGTTGGAAATGGAGGTACAAAACCTTCTGGCTTTACGAGCAGTGGAGATGGTCCCCACCCATGAGAAGGGCAAAGGCCTCTACTCCAGGTATTTTCTGACACAAAAGAAGGCTGGGGAGTGGTGACCTATCTTAGATCTCAGATATTTAAACAAACATATGAAAAAACCCAAATTCAAAATGGTCACTCTGTCACTGGTCATATAGTCCTTACAGCAGGGTGACTGGCTAGCCTCCCTCGACTTAAAGGACACCTACTTCCACATACCCATAAGGAGATCTCACAGGAAGTTTCTTAGGTTCAAACTTCCTTCGGGTCACTATCAGTTCACTGCAATGCCCGTCAATCTGTCCTCGGCCCCAAGAGTCTTTACCAAGTGTCTCGCAGTGGTAGCAGCACATCTCAGGAGACTGGAAGTCACTCTCTACCGTATCTGGACGACTGGCTCATAGTAGGAAAGTCTCCTTGCCAAGTCAGGGAATCTCTTTCCCTCTCAGAATGCACTCTGGAGTCTCTAGGTTTCCTGGTAAATCTCAAGAAGTCTCACCCGGAGCTCACCCAGCTGCTCACCTTCATAGGGGCCCAGCTGGACACTCGGAAGGGATATGCTTTCCTCCCACAGGAAAGAATTCAGAGTTTCCTTTCAGTGGCAGATTCTTTCGCCCAGGGACAGCAAAGACCAGCCAGACATTTCTTCAAACTTCTGGGACATATGGCCTCTATGACTATAGTAGTCCCAGGGGTCAGGTACAGGATGAGACTCCTGCAAGCCTACCTCAGAGCTCGCTGGTCTCAGAGAAGCAACAAATGTTCAAAGTTAATACCGGTGTCCGAGCAATTCCTCCAAAATTTGCTGTGGCGGAAAGACCCTGCAAATTTGCTGGCAGGGGTTCCATTTCAAGCTCCTCTTCCCACAAAGGTGATCACCACAGATGCCTCCCTGTTGGGCTGGGGAGCTCATCTAGACTGTGCTTCAGTAAGCGGCAGCTGGACTCCCGAAGAGTCACAGTTGCACATAAATTTTTTAGAACTCAGAGCAGTCTTACTAGCTCTCAAAGCTTTCACTTCCAGCATAGAAGGGCAGGCAGTTCAAATTCGAATGGACAGCACCACTGCAATGTTCTACATAAACAAGCAGGGTTGTACCAGATCAGGAATACTCTGTTTGGAAGCTCTGAAGCTCTGGTCTCTAGCATTCTCCCTGGGAGTCAGCCTCTCAGCTATTCACCTCCCAGGCAAACTCAGTAGTCTGGCAGATGCTCTAAGCCGCATCAGTCAAGGTCAGAGCGAATGGACACTGAACAAGCAAGTACTAGCCACAGTGTTCAGGCAGTGGGGCACACCAGACATGGATCTGTTTGCCTCTCCTCTCAGTTTTCAGCTTCCTCAGTACTGTTGCAGGCCCCCAGTTCCGGGAACACTTCCTCTGGATACCCTGATCCTGGACCGATCAGGGAGTTTCCTATACACATTTCCTCCCTTTCCCCTGATATTCAGTGTTTTGCTGAAACCCAGGCAGCAGCCTGCATCCATGATCCTAGTGGCTTCAGACTGGCCCAGGCCAGCCTGGTACCCTCTTCTTCTCTCAGTGTCCTGCAACAGGCCCATTTGCCTGCCTCCAACTTGCTCCCTGCTGACCCTTACTCAGACAGGAGTGCAGTACCCAGACGTACACTCTCTTCACCTCAAAGCCTGGTTCTTGAGAAGTTAGTTTCCATTCTCACAGTACTCTGAACAGGTCCTTAAGATACTGAGGATGGCTAAAAAACCGAACACCAAGAGGACTTATGCAGCCAAATGGAAAAGGTTTTCCCTCTGGTGCAGAAGCGAAAAGGTTGAACTCCTATCAGCTTCAGACCCTCAGATGCTAGACTACCTGGTACACCTGGTACCATCTTCACTCAAGCTACACCTGGTGGCAATTTCAGCCTACCTTTCGGTGGGAAAGAAGAAATCAGTTTTTCCCCATGACATTTTTAAACAGTTTTTCAAAGGCCTCTTGCACCTCCAGCCTCCAACCAGGGAGTCTGTTCCTCCTTGGAGCCTGAACCTTTGCATAGATAGGCTCATGAATCCACTTTTCGAGCCTATGTCCATGGCCCACATCAAGTTTATAACTTGAAAGACCATCTCCCTGGTAGCCATTATGTCTGTCAGGAGGATTTCAGAGCTACAGGCTCTGCACTGAGCCGAATTACATCATCCCCCACAACGATGAAGCTGAGCTCAGGACAAATAGGACATTTCTGCCAAGGTGGTTTCAGAGTTTCACTTGAACCAATCTATTACTCTGCCTGTCTTCTTTACTGAGCCATCTACTACTGGTGAGCAAAAGCTCCACAGCTTGGATGTCAAAAGAGCCATCTTTCACTACCTAGAGCAATCTAGACAGTCCAGATGCTCTTCCACTCAGTTGTTCCTCACCTATGGGGATGTAGGCAGAGGAAGACCAGCTACCAAGAGAACTATTTCTCATTGGTTGGTCTCTTGTATTAGACTCTGCTATGAGAAAGCTAGTCAACAACCTCCAGTGGGGCTCAGGGCCCATTCCACCAGGGGCACTGTTTCCTCGCTTGCAGCAGCAAGGGACATTCCCCTACTGGATGTCTGCAAAGCAGCTACCTGGAAATCTGTGCGCACCTTTGTGAAACACTGCAGTTTGGATGTGCAGACCAGATCTGATGTCAAATTTGGCAGGGCAGTTCTGAAGAGCCTCTTTCCTAAGTAGGTTCTCTGCCCGCCTCCCACTTGGTACTGCTTGGTAGTCTGCAAAAAGTTACTGATGCTAAAGGACTCCTGGGGTAAGAAGAAAAAATTACTCACTGCAGTAATCTTCTTTCTTCCATGGGGTCCTTAGCATCATGGCATCCCCACCCTTCCTCCCCGGTTCACCTGTCGGAGAAGGGCTCTTACGTCACCTTTTACCAAATTTGGTGTTCGCTATTGAGTTTTTACCTTGTGTTGCTGTTTCTATTTCCACTTTTGGACATTTGCATGTTTTTTGAATCCTGTTAATTCTTTTTCAGGGCATTTGCCCTCGTTTTTCCTTTAAAAAAATTCTGTAGCAGTCAACAGCTTTCACTCAGTTCACACCCCCTCCTGTCTTTTGATTGGCTAGCCCTACGCTCTTTAAAAAATCTCTTAAAGGCACATCTCCGGAACAATTGCACCTAGCCAGCTAAGTGTAAAAAGTTACTGATGCTAAAGGACCCCATGGAAGAAAGAAGATTACTGTGGTGAGTAATTTTTTTATGTGAGTGCCCCTCTCCTCACTCTCCCGCCAGCAGAGACCCGAAAACTGCTGACCATAGTGTTTCGTGATTACCGGAGTGCAAAAGTACCAAGACACTACCTTCCATCGAAGCTCATGCCAGAGATTAGAGGCAGTCGTGGAGTGAGTGGCCTCCCGTCTCTTAACCCAAGTAGATTCCTCCAGGGCCCTCCCAAGCTCCGAATACCAAGTCTGCTTAAAGTTTTTCAGACAGTCTGGTTCGAGAGCCGAGAACTGTCCAACCAGTCTGGAAACCCGGCCACGAGACTGTGAATTATTGGATTCAGCTACCATAAACTCCGCTAGGGGATTATTGCTAACCGCCATGGAACCTTGTTTCAATGTTTCCTTGTTTTGCAAAAAAATGTCTAAACTGCAAGTGTCTATACAGGTCGCTAGGCAGGAGTTTATATTCTAGGGATAGCTGTTGAAAAGATTTAATACTGGTATTTAGATACATCTATCCTAGCCTTACCAAACCTTCCCTACCCCATCTCCTAAAGCCCTGATCCCAGTTAAGGGGCAAAAAATCTAAGCACCCTCTGGTTGGTGTGTTAGGTCTTAGCAACAGCCAGAGGGAGAGCTTCTTATTATTTCCTAACCAAGAGGATATAATTAATCACTTTGGACCATGGACTGGTCACTAACAGTTTCTGAATTCCCCCTTGGTCCATTTGCACCAAGTCCCCGATATCCCCTTTAGAGGATTCCAGTTTATCTATTTCAACCCACAGAGGCGGGTCTAACAGAGTCATGGCAGACACCAGGGGAAGGACCTGGGCAGCCCAATAATATTTCTTGAGGTCAGGTAAGCCCAAACCTCCATTCTTCTTGTCCCGTAGCAGGGAGTTCCATTTCATTCTAGGGGGTCTGCTAGCCCAAATAAATCTTTGCAAGGAGGATTTGAGTGCTTTCCAAAAACCTGCAGGGGGTTTGAGGTGCAAGGACTGAAATAGGAATAAGAAACGTGGGAGCACATTCCTCTTTACACACTCTGTTCTTCCAAAAAGGGAGAGAGGTATCTCCTCCCATCTCCTCAAGTCCTCTTGTACAGTCTGAAGGAGTCTCCCATGATTAATAGCATACAACCTGCGCAAGTTGCTGGGGATCCAAATACCCAAATACTTAATACTCTCTTATGCCCACGTATAATTGCCCACGGAGGGAAGTGTCATATTTGGGGGCCACCCTAGGGCCAAGAGCTCAGTTTTAGAATCATTAATTTTGAAAACGGATGCTGTCCCAAAATCTTGTATTAGAGAGTTAATAATTGGCATCTGCCTTATGGGGTCTGTAATATACAAGAGGGTATCATCTGTATACAGGGATACCCAAACTTCCACCCCCTGTACCTATATGCCCTTGTAGCCATCCGATTGCCTTATAAGAGCTACCAGTGGCTCCATACATAAGGCAAATAGCAAGGGTGAAAGCAGACACCCCTGCCTAGTTCCTGTACCTATCCTAATCCTCCTTGAAGTGACCCCATTTACCCTCACCGTAGCCCACAGATTCCTGTGTAAGTTCGCTATCCAGTTCCTAAATTTATTGCCAGATCCAAATTTTCTTAGGGTAAGATCCAGAAAGACCCAGTCCAGGTGGTCAAATGCCTCCTCCGCATCTAAGGCCATCACCGCCCTAAGTACACCGGGCGGCAATGCCCCCGAGGCAGACAAGACGTTGAGCAGGAGTCTGATGTTGTCCTGGATGTGTCGACCAGGAATAAAATCCATCTGGTCTCTATGAACTAACTCTGGAATAAATCCCTGAATACATAAGCTCAGGATCTTAGCACAAATCTTTGCATCCTGGTTGATCAATGAAATGGGGCCGTAACGTCCACACTCTGTGGGGTCCTTACCCAGTTTTGGTATGAGGGTGATCACTGCCTCCCCCCAGGAAGCTGGGCCTCCCCCATGGGCCTCGTTGCAAACCTTGGTTAACAAAGAGGTTAGCTTTTTAGCAAAGTGTTGGTAACATTCAGCCACAAATCCGCCCGGGCCTGGGGCCTTCCCTCTGCTAAGATTTTTAATAACCTTTTTGACCTCCTGTTCAGTGAAGGGGACTTCCAAACTTTGACTCTGTGTATCCTCCAATCTAGGCAGTACAACCCTTTGTAAGAGGCTTTCCATCTCCCCAACATGGTCAGTACCCCTTCCCTGGGCATATAAATCAGTGTAGTATTTGCAAAAACTATCAGCTATTTACAAGGGATCAGAGAAGATGGAGTGAGTCTCTAGTTCCCTTATCCGTGGGACATATCGCTCTGCCTCTTGCTTTCTCAGTCTAAGTGCCAGAAGGCGACTTGCCCTTCCCCCCACTTCATAATATCTCTGTCTGGTGTACCTCAGGGAGTTTTCAGTTTTCCTCTTCATTTTAATATTGTATAGATCCCGGGCTTCCCTCAATTTAACCAAAGTCGGGGGGGTCTCTATTTTTTTTTTATGCACTGCCTCCAATGACACAATGTCTGCTAGCAACTTTTCCAACCTAGCTTGATTGCATCGAAGTTTATAAAAAGCATAGCTAATGATTTGGCCCGAAGAACCGCCTTCAGTCCATCCCATATAAATCAAATGTGTGTATCTTCCTCCCTATTCTCTAATACATACTGCTTTATGGAGTCTTTTATTTGGTCTACAATACCTTGTCGTTAAGCAACCCTGGGTCAAATCTCCAAGACCTCCTTGCGTTTACCCCCGTCCACTTCACCCTAGCGCTAATCATTGTGTGGTCAGAGAAAGTGACCGGGTGTATAATTATATCGGTCAGATCTGGGGCATTAACTAATTGAGTGTAAAATCTATCTAACCTGGAATAAGACCCGGCAGAGTCAGGAAAAAAAAAATGAAATCTGCTGTTTCTGGGTGCCGTAATCTCCAGGGGTCTACCCACCCACCGACCCTGTGATATTAGAGTTCTAAGGAGTCTGGAACATGCCACCCCCCCCTTCCCCTTGATCTCTTATCTAACAGCGCATTTTCTACACAGTTCCAGTTCCCAACCATGACTACCCGGCCCAATGGGAGAGAATCCATTGTGGAAAAGAAGCGTCGGAAAAATATCCCTGATGAGGGAGTGGGGGCATAAACAGATGCTAGGTGGAAGGAATGACCCATATAATCCCCTGAAATTGCCACAAAGTGACTGGACCCTTCCACCTGCACCTTATGGACTTTAAAAGGCAGTCCTTTGCGAATCAATATAGCCACTCCAGCCCTGGAGGCGTCCGGATGGGAATCTGTATAGACCCCCCCCACCCATATTCTCCTCAATTTAGAGTGCTCTACCTGTGACAGCTTGATCTCCTGGAGATAAGCCACATCACATTTTACTCGACTTAGTTCCTGGAGGACCCTTGCTCATTTAACTACCCCATTAATCCCCTTAACATTGATAGAGATTATCTTGAGTGATGCCATGGGAAATTGTAATTTTCGAACCAACAATTATATTTGCCATGATCCCTACTTTTACAGCCCCTAACCGTAGCCAAATTATATCCATGCATACACCTGTAAACAAACAAAATATAAGAATAGACAAATAAGGAAACAAGAAAGAAATCATAACACACAGCTTAAAAGAAAACTAGGGAAGTTATATTGTGATCTGGGTTAACTTCACTCAGCGTGACCCTACACATGGGCCCTAAATAAAACAAGGTACTAGTTACTTCACTAGGTACCTGGAAGCTCAACCAGAGCTTGAGAGCTGAGGCTACGAATGGAGGAGCCTCAGAACACTAGGTACATAAGCCCTAGGCAAGTAGGAGTAAAGCGCCAAGAATGCACTATGGGGTGCGCCTTTGGTGACCCAGATGACCAGACCCTCTCCTAGCTTTAAAGTCCGGTGTAGAAAGCGGGCAGAGTAAAACACCCCGGGCACAGAACAAAGTGTACAATACATACGTTGTACAGTAAGGACCTGTTTCAATCGCCAAGTACTTATAACCCCAAAACTTGGGGGCATCTAAGTATATAAAACTAACCACCAACACTTAGAGAAAAACTGCCCAACAATCCACTGGGTTCCATTCCCTATGGAGCTCATGCTATTCCCCACTAACTGTCAAAGAAGGTGCCTGTGAGGGGCAGAAAAAAAAAAGACCCCTTCCACATTAGCAAGGAGAGCTCCAGGGCACCGGGGAGCTGCTCACCCCCACATCCCAGTTAAACAATGAAATGATTCAGAGATTTAAACATTTCCCCCCATCAACTAGGGTTACCACTACAAGTAAGACTAAAATGTAGCCCAGTTGACACTGGGTACTATTGAGTATTATTGCGATTATAACAATAAAAGGTATAAGCATTGAAAGTCAAAATGTCCAACATTTAAGTCATTAGTAAGAGTCTAAACGACAGATAGGGAGAGAGAAAGCTTATCTTGAGTCCAATTGCAGACACCATTCAGGAGAGGCAAGCTGTCCGGGGTGGGGGGGGAACACGGTCGCACCATCGGAAAGTTCTCCTTTAAACTGTCCCACTGGAAACAAAAGGTACAGTTCAAAAGGGCTACACTCTTAGGAAGTGAGCTGAACAAATCGGGACCCGCCAGCAAGGTAATCCAGACTGCTCATTATTACTGGTGAGGCTTAACAAAGAATAAATCCAAAAGATTACTACCAAAGAATTCCAGGAGCTGAAATTCTCCTAACAAAGGGGGGGCCCTGTATCACCATCATCAGGCCGGGCAGAACCCCCAAATGAACCAACAGAAGCCATAACCCATGTAATTCCTCAGGGTTTCTTCACTTGTAGCCATCTAGACATGTTGGCATGTAATGGCAGGAGGGTGTCCCCTCTTCTTCTCGGTTGCTTCCTTGAACCAGGAGCAATTGACCATAATAGATCCTCGATTTCTTTCTCAGCCTGTTCCTCCTTTATATCAGGCATTGGGATCCCCTGAGCTTCTAGGTAGGGAGTAGCCATTAAAAGGGATTCAAAGAGCTTTGTTCCCTCCTTATCCTGCACCCACAGCTTAGCGGGAGTATCTAAGATACGCTTTCTGGCCTTTATCTCTCAGAGCCTTCACCACCAGTAATACTTTTTTGTGACTGGCCAACATCAAGGGGGGAAAGTCCTGATCAACATAAATCTTCTGGCCATCAAGATTAAGGTCCCTTTTGGCCCATGCAAGCTTAAGAATATTTTCCTTAGTAGGGTATCTCAGGATTTTTACAATGATGGACCTAGGGGGAGCACCCTGTTTAGGCTTAGGGGTGATAGCGCTATAGGCATGTTCAATCTCCATTTTAAAGTCTTCCCCCAGATCAAGCTCTGATTTCAGCCATGTGTCCACAAAATCTTCCATGGGGGGATCGACCCTCTCTGAACCCCAAAGATGTGGATTATTACGACGGGCTTGCGCCTCCGCATCCTCCGCCTGCATGGTAAGCTCTTTCTCTCTTCTTTGGAGGTAAGCTAAAGATCTGCCAGAGGCCATGTGCTCAGACTGGAGGCCCTCCATATGTGTTTCCACTGAAGTTGTGCACGCTTCCAACTTTTTGAAATCTTTTTGAATGCCTGAGATCCGGGCATCGATGCAGTGCAGGATCTTTAGCATTCTGTGCCAATTGGCTTTAGTGAAAGTCGATGCATCCTCTGACACTGAACCCTAGGATTTTTCACCGGATGCCGTGAATATAGAGGAGCGGGACTGGGCAGGGCTTGGAGGCCTTGAGATGCTCCGTTCCAGAGTCTGACAACCCACATCCATGGGAGGCTTCTTCTTTGTGCGCCCCATGGTGACACTAAACGTGTGAGCCTTGTATTATTTATTATTTATTATTTATTATTTTTATTTAGTTTTTGTTGACCGGATAAGTGCACTAGACAAATCCTGCCTATTTTCAGGCATGACCTGGGGAAGGGGGATACAGATGAATGCCAACTGACCTTGAACCAGATTAAGCTGTTATCAAACAATTAGCTCAAAAAATCTTGTGATGGCAATCGATTAACTTAGGATTTGTGCCCGAGGTATAAGAGCTCCGAATTAAGCTGCCATTTATCGCGTGATGTCACTGGCTTGCTTGTCATTTTTGCAAGGGTGGAAACCATGCTATAATTTTGCCTAAAAATGGATTGCAACAGATTGAATAGATTACATTTTTCAAGATGGTCTCTTAGTTAATGTGTATTGACTAGTTTCTGCAGAGATTTGGAGAAAACTGGCAGAATGGAGATGGGACTATAGTTATTTAGGTAACATGGATCACCAGATTTAAACAGGGGAAGTACTGTATATGAGTTATTTTCCAAGATGAAGGGACTATACCAGAAGTGATCGACGTATTAAATAGATGGGTTATGGGAGCAGTCAGGAAATGATAGTCTAATTTTAAGAATATGGGTTCAATTCCGCCAGCGCCTGCACTCTTTTTAGTGTCTAGTTTTACGAGCAGATCCTCTACCTGTTTGAAGGTTATGGGGAGAAGCAGAAGGAACTCTGGTTTTGAGGGTTGAAGAAACTGCTTTTGGATTAAGACGGCTCAAAAATATTATGGCTGGAGAGGAGTCAAAGGCTAAGCCTGCTGTTGCAAAGTGAGAATTATTTAATTCTTCTAGTATTGTGTGCTGATCAGAGGTAGTGGAATCTTGGGAGCTAATTTTAATTGGGATCGAAAGAGGAACTCTATGGCCTTCGACTATTTAATGGGTTGCCAAATCTTGACAGGGTTACCCTTTGCACTTTCAGGAGCATTGATGTAATAATTAGCTTTAGCGGTTCTTATAAGTTTAGTACAAGCATTATGTGCTGCCCGGAACACTATCCACTTTGAAGGGGGTGACAGGCCTAATTTGCTCCTTGAGAAATAGAGCATGTGGATTTACAAGTTGAATTGTACTGTATGAAACTTTCAGGACTTAACAATAGATGGGATCTAAAACCTTTCCTCAATAGAAAATGAAACATAAAACAATAGAAAACACATTACAAGAAATGATGTTGTTACAGTGATGGACTTTTTGATTATATATATTTCATTTTTATTATTAATTTGTAAAGAATTGATATTTAATGATTTGTATTTTCTCTCTTTTCTCTTCCTCTCTTTAGGAAACTCTGATTTACCAGGAACCATGGACATACAGATCACTACTCTGTATAGAATATTACTCATCAGATTAATAATTATTTTCTCTGTCCAGGATCTGGTGTTTTCACCTCTTGCCTCTTCTTGCAAGTATAAGAAAAATCAAAAAGCAAAACTAAAGGCATAAACTCAGGTTGAGCGCTTGTAGCAGCCACCTATATTTAAAGCCATTGTTTAGACTTGCTACTAAATTAGTTTATTTTCTGAGATGTATATAAAGAGAGTGGTATCAGATATGTAAATAAGAAATTTTAAATCAAGTTTTTTCTTATCTTATGTACAAATGAAGGTTGATAATTTGTAGTGAATGATGTGTATTATAGTAATGGATAAATATTCACCTTGCAATTTTAAGCACTTTTTATTTTCCGTCTCCAACCCCCCCCTTCCCCTTCCCTTCCTTCCCTATTGCACTGGGTGATGGAATACCCTTGCTGTTATGGAAACATGAATATTCATGAATTATCTTGTATTTTATTGACTGACTCTGCACTTTAGACCACACCCCTGAGGAAGACTCGCGAGGAGTCGAAGTGCTGGGTGGTTAGTGAAAGCCCAGACTGTTGATGGTTTCCAATAAACTACTTTTTTGCATTTCACACTGGATTCCTGGATTTATTTAGCTTTATTGGAATAACCTGAGTGACACCAACCTTTGTTTTTGTGGTCTTACCAGTTTGATGCATCTTTGATGCACTGAGCTGTAGCCCAAAGTTTGTCCTGCTGGGTTAGAGCTTTTTTTAGTTCACCTTTGGACCAGGGACAAGAAGTTGTCTTGACTCTGCATTTTTTTTAAAGGAGCATGTTTTGTTTATTAGGTTTATGAGGGTTATGTTGAAAATAGCAACTGCCTCATTGATTGAAGATATATAAAAGTTTTTAACGATTTATGTTCTGCAGGTCAGATAAGTAATTCTTTGATTTGAATTTGCGAAAACTTCATTTAATAATGAATTTAGAGCAGGAAATGGGTTTTTCTAGCCCTCTTGTACATACAACAATGTTGTGGTCAGTTACATCACTGTGAAACACGGCTGTATGCGAAATTTTGTGGGGCCTGTTTGTAAGAATAAGGTCTAGCAGGGAACTTCTTGTTTGATTTCTTTTTTTATATTAGGTCTAGTAGGTTGTGAAATTAACTGGGACATGTTCAGCTTATCTCACATATCTTTTAGGTTGCTAGATTTGGGACTAAGCCAGTTTGGATTGAAGTCACCAAGAATAATTGACTCATTGGAGTTGGAATCGAAGTATTACTCCTATATTGCATTGTAACATGGTATTGGGAGTTCAAGCATTGACCGGGACACTAGGTATACCTCCCCTACCCTTCTGAAAGTGCCATGTGATCTTTAAGTTCTATCAAAAAATGACTCTATGCACTCAGAGGTAAGCACTTTGAAATGCTGCATAATGTACTAAATCCACTACTGTCTGGTAGAAAGGGTCAACACACAGTCTCTGTGAATTCTGATTTGATTTATTCACTCCACTGAGTTAAAACAGATCAATTAAATAGTGATAAAAAGTACAGAAAACTCACATAAAACTCCTTGGAGCTTAAAAAAAAACAGTGCAAATTACAAGCATTCCCACTCTGTTTCATAAAGTACTTAAAGCTAGAATAAATTCATTAAATAGGCTATGCCTGTAATCAGAATTGCTTCTCACCAAGCTGCCAGCTGTCCTACTCTGGTGCTTTGCTCCACTAGCTTGTCAGGAGGCCCCTGAGCTTTTTATCACTTCTGCTTTAACTCCGTGGAGTGAATAAATCGTATCTTAATTCACAGAGACTGTGTGCGGACCCTTTCTACTAGCCGGTAGTGGATTTAATACATTATGCAGTGTTTTAAAGTGATTGACTCTGAGTGCATACAGTAATTTTTTGATATTGGTTTACACGTTTATGTGGGTCTAGCTGACCCGACTCATTGGACTTGACCCTTAAGTGCGTGGTACCTTTTTCTATTGGAAAGATCCAGTAGCCACCAGCGATGGGGGAAGGGGAACTCAGTATAACAGCTTTTCCTAAGGATTACACCTCCAACAGTGCAGCACCTTCATAGTACATCAGAGCAGTGTCAGTGTTGAATATTAGCCCAAGTGTGCGGCATAGTATTTAAACCCTCGCCCTTCCAATCTTCCTTACCCAGAATTGTCAGCTGAGCCACTACCACTGACAAATTGGAATTCTTGTAATGAATGTCATGGCACTTTGGTTTGTATAATGTAAACTTTATTTGTGGTCCATACATGATTATATGTGGTTCATAAGGCAATTCTGGTAGCGGGTAGGAGGAAGCAGACTGTTGGTTAACTAGGATCTACAGCTCATCCAATAGGTAGGGAAATAGGCAGATAGGGTGGGTCAAGCGGTCCTTATCTGCCGTCAAAGTCTATGTTTCTATGATCACGGCCACACTTGTAAGACCTAGTCAGTCCACCATTCTCAGTGTCTGCTGAATTAATGTAAAAGTCTGTTTAAAAGGTGACTTTTGTTCTAATGAAGCCTCGTCAGTCTGCACATGTGCATATGTACACCCACACACTTGCATACACGTGATGCTCGCACTGGATTTGAGGACTTACTTAAGAGTATATGTGTTTGGTTTGGACAGATAACTCATTGTTAGCTATTTATTGTAACTTTATCCATATTCTGTCTGTAGGGTCATTGCTGTTCCAGTGTGCCTTATATCAAAATGTCTATGTGCTGGTGAATGTTTTACCTCTTGTACTATTATGTGTTCATTTTAAATTTGAAGTTCCATTTCCACAGGGTCTCCGCACAAGTGTGTTACATGTATGCCTGAAAAGTTCCTGTCTAAATAATTAATAAATCATTCTAAAGGGCTCCAGGTAAATAAGCAATATAATTCAGAATTGTCTGTCATTTGATTCAGCAGTATGTATTCATTAAAAGGAAGACCTTAAGGTCTGTGCTAAATAAATGACAATACTGATTGTTAACATTTTATTGATGGCATTAATACCATTGACTGAAAGTGTCTGACAGACTGCAGAGCATCCATGTGTAGTGTTGGGTAGTGACACGTTACTTGTAATACATTACTGTAATCTAATTACATGTTGGAGTATAACTTGTAATACTGTAACAGTGGATTATTTGTCAAGCAAAAGTAATATTTGGCAGTTGCAATATTACATTTTCTTTTTTTTTAATTAAAACTTAATTGGATTTTACAAGCCTTATAATGTGGCACAGTCAGTCAGGACAGTTCTCAAATTACACTGCATTCAGGTTTGGGTTCCATTAATCACACTGAGCAGATACAATGACATTACGTCAGTTCAGTTACTCCACAAGAAGGTGTTATGTTTATCACTGTAGTCTATAACGGCACTATGTCATAAGCCGTGTTTACATGGCTGACTTCGCTCCTTCTGTGGAGCGTTGAAGTACTACCCCAACCCAAGAAGACACTCTGCTTCTGCGTGTACACTGCCCCTCTCAGCGCTGATGCAAGACACACTGGAGAGGAGCTGGGAGTCAAGGGGCAGTTGGCTAATAAATGCCAAAAGACACCTGCAGCGTCTGACACATGGGAGCGAGCGGTGTAGCCTGTCCACACGGCCACTTAAACTGCTCGCTCCTCAACGTCTTCCCAGACTTTCTGTGACTGTGGGAGTGGAGTAAGGACTGGCTTACCACGATCTGGTAAGTGTTCAAATGGCAGTTGCTGCGGTGCAAATGCCTCTGTGTAAACAGGACTATAGACAGAAGTAAAGGTAGAGAGAAAGTGGCAAGAAAATTAACACATTACAGAAAGGAGACATAATAAAACACATTAAAAGACCCATGGTCTTATAGTAACTATACCAGGCAACAACTGGTAGTGCTATATGGACCTCTGGTTCACCATCAGAGCTCTAATATTACATCTGCTTACAAGTAATGCATTACAATAATGCAGTACTACCTATTAATTCTGGACAGGGCTCCCTGACTGCCCACCATACTGCACATGTCAGGTTGGGGTGGGGGCTCCCGTGTGATGCCTTCAGATGAATGAGCCATCTGTTTGGAAATTATTTTGCAGGGTTGTCCCTTCTCCAGTCTGTTATTCCTGGAATCTCATCACTTTCGCTGAACAAACAATGGACAGGAATGGCCCACATGGTCCCTACCTATGCAAGTCTTGAGGTTGTTTGTGGTAAAGAGCAAGGACAGAGAGAGGTAGGTATGGACTCGGCTGGGCACACGTGTGGGACTTGGCATCACTGTACATTGGTGCCAATCACCATTTTTTTTTTGCACTCCTTTATTGACGCATCTCATTTTACATGAACGTAATTCATGCAATCCATATCAAAGTTCAGAAGTTGCAAGCACTAGCAGGGTTCATTTTTGGGTGGGGGATTGGGACAATTGACGCACAGTTTTTAGTTTTGACCCACCTTTTCTTCTACCTCTGGGACAACCTGCTCACTGTCATAGAGGTTTTAAACAGCTGTTTTATGAATCTGGGCTTGCTGAACAATATGACCCATTGTTTTTTTCCATTTGACCCTTTTTATACCCAGTGGGTCAGTGTCCCACATAGATAGATATCTGAAATAAACCATGCACCAGCATTTTATCCAACACAATCTGTTTAACTCATGGGTGAACAGTTATAACAGGCAAATTGAGCAAACATGGGGAATTACATACAATA
This sequence comes from Neoceratodus forsteri, assembly GCA_016271365.2. Lineage (NCBI taxonomy): Eukaryota > Metazoa > Chordata > Ceratodontiformes > Ceratodontidae > Neoceratodus > Neoceratodus forsteri. Next base: position 164,500,489 of record JADMNL010000025.1, on the reverse strand, counting down.
ATCTGCACACTATACAGATTTTGTTACATATAGTAGACTATGTTAAGGCACGAATGTGGCATGCCAGTTGCCATTTTGGCGGGTAAGATCAGAAGGGACTAGTAGCTGCCAATTCCAGATGAGCAACCCAGACAAACTAACATAGTACCAAACTTTCTAGCAGCTGCAACCAGCTGCTCAGAACATTGTGGCAGGCTCAGCCATGCCTGCAACCAAAGGCCAGCCCCAGCACCAGTCACAGGTCACTGGATGCTACACACACCATGGCATGGTGGTGACCAGTGGGGGTGACACAATCTGGTCATCATGGACTTGGAACCAGCTAACAGAAGTGGAGTGGAAAAGAAAGGAGTGGAGAAATAGGGGCAGTGGACAAAAAATACGATTGAACTAAGATTGCAAAAGTAAGTGCACTGCTTGGGGGGCAGGTTCAGTAACTGCAGCTGATTACATTTTGAAAGTAACTTCCCTAACATTGTTCATGTCTCAGTTCAAGTCAACTTGGGCTAAGAGTCACAGCTTGCTCTCTGATACTACTGGGTTCTGTTCAGGGCCTACAAACTCAAGAACCTCATTTACATTGGGCCACACAGTCTGTTTTACATTAAGAATAATAATCCATGATGGTTATGTAAGCAATATTCCATACCAAGGTAAGATTTGTGGGTGATCAGTGGACTGCTGTAGTGGTACAGCACCAAGTGTCTTTAGCCATCCTGGAACTACATAGATTACCTGCAGTGCCTACCCTAAAATAGCTTATTGTGCTTATGAATGGCCCTTTTCTAAAAATGTAAAAAATAGAACACTTTAAAATTAGTTTTAACAATGGCATTCATTCATTCAAATTGCTGCAGTATGATTTGCTTGATTATCTTCTTAGAATGTAAGCACACTGATATATATACTCATGTTGCTATGATGCAGAAGTTTAGTTATCCTTTTAGTATATCAGTGCATTCATTGCTACTGCAGAGTCCCATATAAGTCTATTATTATTATCACATTACTATGGTACAGAAGTTGTTGGCATAGTCAAAAACACAACTTGCTCATGAGTTATTGGCCTTAGCCATAAATTATGCTATGATTACTGGTTAGGATGTTTAAAGTGATTTACCTAGTTTCTACTCCACTTCCTCTGTGAGGAAACTTACTGCAGCAGAAACCTACTTGCTGTAGGTAGGATTGATAATTTTTATCTGCCTCCTGGTCTGGATGGAAGGGATCATATTTTTGTCCTGAGGGGCCACTGAGCTGATCCCTTCCCTTTCTGGTGTGCGCCCTGCCCTAGCACTGGGATATGCTCTGATGTATGCACAGGGAGGTGTGGGACCTCATGCCTCATTACAGCCAATGTGACAAGTTTGTATTGCAGATTTCTATGTGTTAATTAGCAATTGACAGGTAATTAACACATAGAAAACTGCATTACAACCTCGTTCCATTGACTGTAATAGGATGCGCGGTCCTGCACCTCCCTGTGCATATGTCAGAGTGCATTCCAGCATGGGGGCAGGGTGAGCACCAGGAAGGGAAAGGATCAGCTCAGAAACTTCATGGGGCAAAAATACAATCCTTTCCATCCGGACCAGGGAGCAGATAGAAATGACCAACTCTACCTATGTATGTTTTTGCTGCAGTAAGCTTCCTCTTTTACCCCCCCCCAAAAAAAAATTGGTAATCTGTTTTAAAGAGCTAGTGTACTGCCTAAAACTAATATTAGTTTTTAAAAGCAGTCAACCATTACATTCTGTATCTGAGGTGCTTTTCCTTTACCCTTTGGTTAATTAGAAGATAGTTTACCTGATCCAACAATGCTCTCTTTTCCAAGCTAGCTATGTAGCAGCACTTCTGTATGTACCTTTTCCACAAATAAATCATTTTGTTGGTACAAAAAAGATTATTTTATTTTTAATTTAAGAATACCATAAGATTGTGAAAGTGTGCTGTTAAACCTCCAAATACCTGTCTAATTCTGTTTCACAAGTCTACTGCAGTAGCACTCTCTGAATATCTTTACTGTCCTTTCCCTTACTTTCCCCCTTTTAATTCCCTTTTTCCAGGCAGGCCACCTGGATAAGAGGCCCTTTCTATCACTTTCATTTCATTAAAAAGACAGGTATGGAGCTTCAGTAACCCCCATGATAGGCTACAGTGTATAGACCTAGAGTTTAGCATATTTGGGCTAGTAGTTCCTCTTTTCATGTTTAAGCAATGCCCAGGAGACAAATGTGTGTGCCAGATATAGGGGAATTCTCCTCACAGTGCAAGCACTTAGTTTATTTAGGCAGACAAGAAAACTAAACATAGTAAAAAGATTCAGAGTCTGCCTGCTGGTCACCCAATCCCTTAGTGTGTTGTTGTAAGGTTCCCTAGATATGCCTTAGCAACACTATTTTGACCAAAAAACAGTTTACTTTTCCTTACTGTTTAACTTTATTATTTTTGGTAAGGTGACATGGAAAAGCAATATGCCAGCAGCACAAATGGTTTTAAACATAAGCAGATTTGAAATTAAAGGGACTGCTTTTGTTTGCTTGTGCTGCAATGTGTTTAGCACTCCCAAAAGAAACTTCTAAACAAAAATGTGCAGTATTTCAGACATTGTTAAGATAAATGATAGACTCTTTTCAGTTTTACTCCTTTTCATAGCAGTCTGGCTCCTGTTAATTTTAAAGAGTAAGGCTTTCCAGATAATGGGTATTCAGGCCTTTAGCCAGAGGTAATCTTTACAGCCATTTGCACTTGTTGCTCTTGCTGTTTCCCTAGGAGGCAGCCGGCCCATTTCTCACTATAGTTATACTGTGGATAGGTTGAGGGAGGGGCTAAACTTGGCAAAAGTACTATTTTTAGTAAAACTTGTATTATATTTCATTTCAGGGATGTCAATGTTTTGTAATAAAGATATATTGAATGTCCCTTTACTTAGAATGAAATAAAAATGTTTTATAAATGAAAATCTGTATTGAAGAGTATGGGGCCGGAGTCTGAAGTGATCACCTGATGATTCCCTAGGATAAAAGGAGACTCATTCTTGTGATACCTTCAGATTCATTTTGGGATCAGCCAGTACTGGTCCATTTGGGAGTCTGCACTTACAGACTAAGATAATTGAAATCCCATGCAGCCTTTTCGTTTGCTGATCATGCCTGTGGAAACATTCATTTATTTTTGTACCTTTTATGTTTCTTTCTGTATTTCTGCAAAGTTAATAGTTTTATATTTTCTTTTTGCTGTTACTTTAATAAAGCTTTAGGCATGGCAATTTTTTTAGCCTTGCCACATTACCTTTTTGTGTCAGTGTCCATCATTACACCCACAGCCTATGACAAACATCGTATTTTTTCTTTCACATAATTTGTTCTATTTCAGTTCTATCCTATTTAATTCTGTCACAATCCATGTACAAACCAAATCATGATGCTACTTTACCCAATTTAAATGGCTTAGTCTGGCCCATAGTCCTCTTTCTCTTCTTGGCTCAATTGCCTAATCCTTACACATGTTGGTATCTTTAAGCCTTTAAAAAACATTTGTTGTGGTTAATTACAACTGGGTGGTTGTAATTGCTCCCTGTCAGTCAAACCTGTGCTGTAAATGGTGTGAGCATGAGTCGCACAACTGCCACAGCAATTAAAAATGCTCACTAGTAATTATAAAAAATAAGACATGGTTGGGTGTGTGTAAACCAGAATTTTACACACACCCTCAGTGCTGAATGCTTTATCAGCCTCTCAAGATTCAGTCTTGGGGTTTATGTAGTATTCTACAATGAGGGTGTGTTGTAAAATTCTGGTTACACTCGCCCTCTCACCCATGCATTATTCTTTAAAGTGTGGTTGCAGAAACAATGTAAAGTATCAGAAACCACGTAACTTGCAGTGATGAACAAATCTGACTCCTTACAGTACCTGGTTTAAGATCCATTTCAAAATAACGTGGTGATGCTTCTGGCTGTGTCTAATGGCATGGCAGTGGCTTTTTGTGCCACCTTTATGGACTTGGGGGAGCAATGTTTGCATTGGATCCAAGGATCATGACTTTCCCAATACAGACTGAGCAGTGGTACAGAGGTGGAATGTTTAACTTTCAGGAAGAGGCTGAATGAACTTCTGTGTGCAGAATGGCACTCCTGTTTAACACTTGGGGGGTGGGATCCTGCAAACGACATTGGTGATGGTAATAGAGAGGTAGAGAGAGAGAGAGATTAGTACTAAGAGAAGGAGGACTCTTTTTCCTTTTTTTAATAATGTTTTTTTATCCTCCTTGACCAACCGAGCAGCTGTTCGGCCTAGTCCCCAAATGCCATCGGCTGGCCTGCTACCTCTTTCCATCTGGGGGTTCCCCCAATGGTGAGGTCGAGGAGGAGGGCCATCTTTCCTCCCTGGTGATTCACATCCAGAAGTCCCCCTTGCCCTTTGGAGTGGCAGGACAGGCCATGGTACCTCGGGCAGCATTTCATGAAGCCTGGTCACCCTTTCATTTTCCCCCTGCTTTTTCTCCTACTAGTCCTAGAGCTTCAGCATTACACAGAAGCACATGCATGTGGAGGCACACGTGCTCTGGAACTATGGCCTCTGTCCACCCACCCAGATATCAGTCTAGCCACCCATAGTGTCAGCGCTACCACCAGGCCTCTATCTGGTAGCAGCCAAGAGCTGGGAAGGTGAGCCACCCCTACCTGGGAGAGGAGAGGAGAGGTGCCTACTGACCACTCATTCCAGCTCCCAGCCCTCCCCTATTGCCGGCCCCCAGCAACACAAGCTTGTTCCTGAACTCGGGTTGCCGGCATGGCACAAGTTAAAGCACTTCACAGTGCCTCACCCTCTGCGCCACTGGGCTGGCCTGAAAAGGAAGAATCTTAAGGAGGCCAGACTTCATAGAGGAAGATGAAAAATCTGAACTTTTACACACATTTCATAGATACATAACTAGATTGCCAGCAGAAGAAGTCCTTGTGGTCTAGCAAGTCTTCACATTGCAGAGTCCTTCTATCTTACCTTACATGCTGCTTCACCCTCTTCCCCAGACACATTTACCCTGCACATAATTTTATCCCACCCAACCCCGGAAGTTAGCGCTTACCATCTCCTCTGGTAGCCTGTTTCACTCCTCCACTACTGTTTCTGTGAAGAAGTTTCTCCTGGCACCTACCCCCTGCCCAGTTTGCAGTCGTTTCCCCTTGTGCTTTGTTGTCACTGCTCCTGAAAAGTTCACTGGGGTCTACCGTGTTGATACTCTTTAAGTATTTAAAGGTCTCTAACGTGTCCCCTTGTTCCATTCTGTCCTTTAGTGAGTACCTGTTCAGGTTCTCAAGAGTCTGTTCGTACGAGAGCCCCAACTGGCCCTGAATCATTTTTGTGGCCCTTCTTTGCACCACCTACAGCTGCTTCATGTCATTTGTATGGTGAGGGTTCCAGAACTGCACACAGTACTCCAGGTGTGGCCACACCATGGATCTCTACAGAGGCAGTATGACCTCCTTTCTTCTTCTTGTGAACTCTCTACTTATGCAACCCAACATCCCGCTTGCCCTTGCCATTTCTTTACAACATTGTGTAGAGGACTCCAGCTTGCTAGTAATTGCAGTCCTCAGGTCTTTCTCCTCTTTGGACACTGTGATGGTTACCCCCCACCCTTTGTAATCCATTCTTGGGTTCTTTCTCCCCACTTGCATGACTTTGCAATTCCTTGTGTTGAACCCTAGTTGCCAGATTACAAACCATCCTCCAGCCTTTTCTTGTCCACCCTCCCACAGACCTTGGTGTCATCTGCAGAAATGCAAGTTTCACCCTTAATGCCATCCCAAATGTCATTAATTAAGCCTATGAACAGCACCTGCCTATGCCCCTTTGGTACCCTACTGGTAACCTCCCTTATCCCTGAGTGTTCTCCTCTAACCACTGTTTTCTGGGTTCTCTATCCTAAACAGTTTGCCATCCACCTAGACATTTTGCCCCACCGCTACCCCTAGATTATCCAACTTCTTGATCAGTCTGTTATGGGGGGATGGAGTCTTAGGCCTTGCTGAAATCCAGGCACAGTATTGCTACTGCCTGGCCTTTATCCACAGCCTTTGTGACCTAGTCAAAAAAATATATCACATTCATTCAACATGACCTCCTTGCCAAAAACCTGTGTTGCCTGTCATTTTGGAGCTCATTTGCCTCAAGAAACTACACCGAATGTTCCTTTAAAATGGTTTCCATCAACTTACCAGCAATTGATGTCAAGCTGACTACTCTGCAGTTCTGCGCTGTCTTGGCACCAGACATGAGTCTAGGGAGTTGCTGAGCAGGTCGACCAGTGGGGCTGCTAGTTCCTTCAGTATTCTGGGGTGCATACCATATGGCCCAGGAGATTTATTCTTCTTTAGGGCCATTAGTCCCTTAAAGGCCCTGTCAGTCATGATCATCTCACACATCTTTACAGATGGAATGTGATGTCACTGAGGAGCAAGCTGTGCTTAACAACATACAACTTGATGTTTGGTGACATCACTTTCGTCTCAAGATGCCATAAAATGGCTGCTTCCTTGATTTTATTTACAGATGATTTAGATGTCATATCTCAAAACCTACAAGTAATCCTAATACACTACCTCATCTGAAAGATCTTTTCATGGGCTTTCACGACTTGAGTAATCCCTGCAATGTTTAGTTCCTCTTTTCTCTGCATAGTTATCATGGAAAAAGTGGAAGCTAACTACAGAAAGTATATGAAATATTAGCTTAAATGTGTCTGAAGGATGTTTCCTTAAAGTTTCTTGTGGGATGTCGTGACTCTTTAAGTGGTATTCAGTATGAAGGATTGGAAAATGATTCCACACCAACGCTAAATATGGATGATCTGATTGCTGTATTCAGCCCACATCCCTTGGATGAATGGGAGCTGGGGAAGGATGGCCAAAAATATTGGAGAGTAAAACAAATCTTACACTTGCCAACTGAGGAAAAAATATTAACTCCTAGGTTGCATCATATCTGCTGATCTATTTTGTTGATAAAATACTACAAGATAGACAACCCTTGTGCTTCTTTGTAAAGGAAGAGTTTTTCCTTTAGTCATGCTTCTCAGAAGTCTGTCTGCTTCAGTTACATGATCTTTAGCCTTTTTGGAAAACATCTTTTATCAAAAAAGAAAAGATAACGCACTTTTTGTATATATGTATTATATATGCATATGATACTGGCACTTAGGGTTGAGTAGCATATTTAATGTTAAACCTCAAATTTTGCACTTTAATAACTTTGCAACTGATCAATGGATTTGCTCAAAAGTTAGTATGAGCCGTGCCAGCCTGGTGGCGCTGAGGGTTGAGGTGCTGGATGCCACACCTCATGCTGCACAAGCGACCCAGGTTCAAGAACGAGCCAGGGTCGTGGGGGGTCGTCGGGAAGGGTGAAGGATGGAGTGTCCGCTGGACTGCTCTCCTTCCCCGGGGAGGGGGAATGCTGTCACCGGTGCTCTGGTGGCCTCTAGTGGTGGCTGGGGGTGAGTCAGTAGCACAGGCAGCCAGAGGGGGGGACATGCTGGGGCCAATGCCAGAAAGGCGTGCGTGCAGTGACGTGCGCGCACCTGTCCCTTGGCGTCATTGCATGCCTCACACGTCATAGGGGAGAAAATGGGAAAAACTGGCACTAGTTGTGGCGGCATGATGGCCTTCTCTGACAGGGAGCAATGGCTCCGAAGGTACGTGGTGACACACTGGATCCTGGTTTGGCGGAAGGTGCAGAGGGGCCCTCCATTGCCCTGCCGCAGGGTACTAGCTGCGGAACCTGAATGGGAGCCGTGGATCCCTGGAGATGGCGGCCGGAGAACTGAAGGGGATGCCAGGACATGATAAAGGTAGGCAGACCAGGGCCAGAGGGAGAAAAATGATTAACAAAAAAAAAAAAGTTGGTATGAGCTGTCCTGTACCATAGGTCTCTTGACATGGTAAGTTTCGCTCCTGTCGAATATACATATTCTGAGATCTGGACAGTGCAAAAAGTCATAACGTCATAATTTTTTTGCAGTTTTTTCCTCATCACCTTGTGTCCAGATGGTGTGGAATTTTGGTGTGATTTTTTTTTTTTAATGATAGAAACAGCTTGGGTAACAGAATGGGCATGCATTTGTTTTGTGAAAAAGTATTAATCTGTTGCAAAGTTATAACATTTTTCATTTCTCATTATTTTCAATAAGAAGATCACTTTTCAGGATAGAGGGAGAAAGTCTGACAAAGGATTTCATCTCGTGAAAAAGGATCCTGTCTTGTGAGACCCGTTCCTTTTTCATGAGGGAAAAATCCTTTTTCACCAGACACCATCTTGTTTTTTCTTTCCACGAACTAAAAACATGGGAAATACATAAAAATGTTGTCATTTTACAAATCAAACACCAGAACCTAGCTAAACAGGCCCCGTTTAGCTAGATCTTGGTGTTTATTTTTCACAGGACCAGAAATACTTTTTCTGGGCACCGAAATCACGGGTGTCCAGCTTAGTGTGAAGAGCATCCTGCCGCGTTCTGTGTATGAGAACATTGGATTTTATTTAGTTCTGCAGTCGTAGCTGAACTGCTGCTGGCTGCAGTGTGAGTTGTGAGCCCCTTGTTTTCCCTGGTTTCTTGTGGCACACCCCCCCACCCTCGGATCATTGTCCTCGATGTTTCTCTGTTGTGTAGTGGCACCCTCCTACGCTCCGATCGTTGTCCTGATGTTTCCCTGGTGTTTAGTGGCACTCTCCGATCGCCATCTTCTAGTCCTTTTATTATTTCAATACAAAGCAACAGGGTCTACCAACCCGAAAAAAAAAACAAAAAACGTTGGCATGCTCAGTGGACATGTAACAGTTATCGGTTTGTTTTCGGGTTGGATTACAAAAGTTATAAAGCAGTGTGCTTTAACTACTTCTGAGCCTCTTTTGGCCCATTTGGCTATGTTTTAAAGTAAGAGCCCCCAGATTTTGTGTTTGTTTGCTTTTTTCCCTTTGTTATTTATTTATATATAATCTGACACCAGGATGCCCACCCCTGGTGTCAGATGTCCCACCCTGCAGCCCGTTTTATTTATTTGCTGACATCGGGGAGCCCAATCCCCGTGTCAGCATTTAGAGCCCCCAGTAGTGTGGGACACTGGGGAACCAACCCCCAGTGTCCCTAAATATGTTTTTAATTTAATCCTGTAAAAAGAAAACAGTCCCCCAATGTCTTATATTTCTAATCTGAAAAAAAGAAAACAGTCCCTAGTCATCCCCTTCCCCCATCCTGACCCTCCACCTGAGCACCCCCAACTCCACATCCCTCTTACCCTATACTTACCACCGGAGGTCATAGGCTGTCCTCTTCTGTGGAAAGAGACACATCTGCACTCTTTAAAGCCAAATCGTGAACTGAGGAATTGAGGTAAGTGCTGTACTGTATAATGTATTTTAGTGGCATTTTGAATTTATGCTTATAACTTTGCCATTTTTTGGAATTTTTTCATCAAATTTTCAACATCGCCTTTTTGGGACCCCATCTTATGAACACTGGCACTGTCATTTTGTTAATCGGGCCCAGATGGTGATTTCACAGTTGCTATGCAAAATCAACTTTCAGGACTGAATAATGAAATTTACCCAACAGTGTTCATAAGGTGGGATCCAAAAAGGCCATGTTGAAAATTTGGTGAAATAATTCCTACAGATGGCCAAGTTATGAGTGTTTGTTGAAAATGTTCTATACACAGGCATAACTTATTTTTTTCCTTCAGTATTTTGAGACCACATTTTCAACATAGCCATTTTTCACACCGCCTCATGAACAGTACAGCTGTAAGTTTTCACATCCTGTCCGAAACATGTTTTCGCACCTGTGGCATGGAATGTCAGTTTGGCACAGATTTGTAAATTTTCACCTACAGGGTTTATGAGGTAGGGTCATAAGAAGACTATGTTGAAAATGTTGGGTCAAAATATGAAAGAATAATGTTGGTCCAGTGGTGCTGAGGGCTGAGGCATGGACGCCTTATCTCGTACTACGCCGGCGGCCTGGGTTCGGGAACGACATCGGGTCGCCGGGAGCTGGGACGGGGGGAGGGTCAAAGCAGGATTGAACTATGGTAAGCAGCTCTCCCCTCCTGTGTGTGCCCAAAGTGTGTTTTCGCACCTGTGGCGCAGAGTGGTGTTGCAGTTGCGCAGAATTACGTTTTAGCGGGGATTGGAAAATGTTCTGTAACGAGTACATGCGTGGGGTAATAAGAAGGCTCTGCTGATAGTTTGGTCAGTGTTGTCCTATAAATGGAAGCGCAGAGCCCAGAGGGCTCTATACTTCCACAACTACATATATACGCATCTACGGAGGGATGGGACCCTGGGCTCCCACAGTAAAATAAGGATACTATTATACTATCTCAAAAAGTAAGGCAATAAGTTGCAAAAAAATTTAATGCTACAGTTAGGGTCAAAGTGACAAAAGTTGGGAAATGAGGCGTTAGGGTTTCCCTAACACCCCACCCTCCCAAACCAGGCAGGAGAGCAGGTGTGGGGTGTGCCTTAGGCTCCTCAAGCCTACGCTCACCCATTCTCAAAGTCTACACATCTGACCTTATTTACAGATGGAATGGGGTGAGTGTTAGGCTTGAGAAGCCCAAGGCACACCCACACCTGCTCTCCCTGGTTTGGGAGGGTGCAGTGATAGGAAAACCTTCCTTTCAGCTTTTGTCGCTTTGACCCTAACTGTAGCATTAACAACATTTTTTGCAACTTGTATATAGATCTATACAGTGGACATACACGCACATATAATTATAGTGGCCCAGTAGTGCCACTGTGTTAGGACTGAGAGTTTGTGTCAGAACTCCCATTTTTTGACAGCTTACAACTTGGATGTCTTGGCCCCTAGTATTGTGAAAATTGGCATGTACCATCTCAGTCCTAGGGGCTCATTGCCTGCAACCTTTTTAAAAATAAATCAGGGGATTTTTTAGTTACAGGTTGCATAAATTACCTTAAATACACCAAGTTCATGATGCATTTTTTTAAATCAGCTATTGTTTCTTATGCCTTATCCCCCCATCTCCCAGATGTGCCCTGCCCCACCCTCCAGCATCTCGGTTTCTTATCTTTTGAGGACTACAACCTTTTCGGTTTACTCTCTCCTTGACTTGGTCAAGCCGAACTGGATCCAACCACGAGCTTCCTTCTGATTGCCGGAAGCGGAAGTTCCTGGAAGTGGGCAGTAGTCAGGGCTAGGACCTGAGCAGGCCAAGGTCAAGCAACTCAAGGCAGGTCTTTTTCTCATTTTTCTGGTCCCGTTACCAGGGCTGCAGACGCACTAGAAGGCCTATGTGGACACATTCAACCATGCTTCAAGTGGACCTCAGTTGACATCCCCTTCCCACTCCCTGCTGCACTACCACCTGTGGTTACCCAGATGGCAGTATAATAGTCGGCCATCGCTCCCTGGTGGAAGAGAGTGCCCGCTGGGATGCTCCTCCTCCTCCTCCCAACAGCCCTTGATGGCCTGAGCCCATTCCTGAACTCAGGTTGCCAGCCTTATGAGCAATAATGCAACCGCCTCCCAACATGCCCTCAACCCCCCCCATAGGCCTTTGATAGCCTGAGTGCATTCCTGAACTCAGGTCACCAACCTTGTGAGCAATAGTGCTACCTACCACCCCCCAATAGGCCCTTGACCTTTCTGCCCCAACAGGCCCTCGATGGCGTGAGCTCATTCCCAAACTCCGGTTGCCAGCTTTGTGAGCAGAATTGCTATAGCTGTGCCAGTGAACTGGCTAATATGCTTTTGGTATCGCATGAATAACAAAAATATGAACAGTTTAATTTTAAAACTTACAGGTTCTGAAATCCTTGCCTCAGATTAGGGTCTTTTGGTGGTTGCAGAACTATTTTTTTTTTTTTTGTATTATTATTAAGGTTTAAAGTTTAAAAAAAAAATTGTCATGCATGAAACAAAATTCCTCAGTAAAAAAAGCATGCCTAGGACTTACCTCCCCCCCAATATACAAAGCTCCTCCAGCATTCACACTGCCTGCACCTCATTAGGATCACCGTCAGAAACGCCCTCCAGATGCCTTTCAGAAATACCTCATTAGCCCAGCGCTCATTCACCTACAGGGCCCCTCTGTGGCTCAGTGGACTCCCTACTACTCTCACAACCGTCCAGAACATTGGGCAGTTCAAAAGGGAGCTCTGTTTGCATCTGATTCTGATGGGCAAATGTGAGTGCACCAATTAGCCTGCTTTACTTCTGCCTACAACAAAGCCCACTCCTGTGTTTCATCCTCTGCCCCATAATACCTATACCCTTTTCTCTCTCCTCCTCACCCCCCCCACCAAATATTCCCTTTTTTCCTATCTATGCTTGGTGCACCAAGACCAAACCTAGCTGGTAAGGTCGGTTTCACCCTTGTGCCCTACCACCCTACTCCTCCCCATTTGACAAGGCTATATTTGGCTGCCATTTCCTCCCCTTCCTACTGACAGAGCCAGCCAGGCTGCCACTTATATTAATTTTGCATTGGCCTACATTGTACTGTTCCTCACATTGTGTAACTCTAGAACTGAGTGTGCATAATTTAAACTCCTTTGTATATGTCATTGTTTATACTGGACATGGAACTTTTGTAAGTGAACTGCTAGCTCAAAGGTTGTTGTAATCCAAGACAATAAACAAATAAATAAATAAAATGGTCTGTAAGGAAAAAATACACAAAAAAGTGACTATTTTTGATGAAGTTAAAGCTATAAACAAACCTATAAAACTACTAAAAGCACAATAATTCTAAATAAATGTTATTGCTTACAGTATACATTTGTGACAAGTCTAACAAGACCGCTGACTTTTTAAAAATATTTCATCAATGTTCGTATTTAATTTTTTTAAGAAGTTTGTGCGTAGCACTCAGACCATTTATCTACTATATCTATCGCAAAAAATACTTTTGCATAAACATATGGTTATCCATTTTAATTCTGACATGATACTATCACAGTCTGATATCAGAGTGCACCATTTGGTGTTCACTTTTCAAGTCTTTTATTTGGGGGGGGCATGCCCACCTAATGATTTCTGACATTTGTGCAGAAATTCTCATGTCATATATTAAATCTCAGGGCCGGGGGGATAGCTTTGGGGAGAAAAGATTTTGTTCCAATTAGTGTCCCTAGTTTTGGGAGGAGTTTTCTATGGATAGCATCAATGTGGCAGAAAAAGACAAGGTGACTGCCCAGACATAATACCTATACCCTTTTTTCTCTCCTCCTCCTCACCCCCCCGCCAAATATTCCCTTTTCCGTATCTATACTTGGTGCACCAAGACCAAACCTAGCTGGTAAGGCCGGTTTCACCCCTGTGCCGTATCACCCTACTCTTCCCCAATTCGACAAGGCTATATTTGGCTGCCATTTAACTGTACCAAAAAAGTGTGGCAGAAAAAGTATATCTGGGAGGCAGTATAGCGCAGTGGTTTAAGGCTCTGAGCTGCAAATCTGGAGACCTGGGTTTGAATCCCACAGCCCCCACTTACATACTGTGTGACCCTGAGCAAGTCACTTAACTTCCCTGTGCTCCCAGGTCACACCTGTAAACAAGCTTTCAGCTTAGTGTACTACTCCTGGTTAAACAATTGGGAAAACATAATACCAAGTATTTAAAAGTGAGAAAGACCTCCAGAGGGGACTAATTCAGGATATAGTAAAGATACCTGTTATTTCTGTAGCTGTTGAGCAACAGAAGCAGTGGCGGCAGCAGCAGAACTGATCACTAGTTGACAACATCTAAACTTGTTATAAACCAAGTACAGGATATTTGCCTCAAAAAGTTGAAACATCCCTTCCCCCCACCTTTAGTAAAGGTAGGCAGTCTGAAGAATATATTTACTATCAGTGGCTGAGCTTACCATCAAAGTTGGTTCTGTTTCCTGAAATTGGTTTCTGATCTCCTGAAAGATTGAAACTGTGGTTTTCAGTGTAGATTTCGGGGAAACGGAACCACACATCTGAAACTGTAAAATATCAACTGTACCAAAAAAGTGTGGCAGAAAATTGTCATGTGACCAGGCTCCATTTCCCTGAATTCCAATTAATTCCATATTTCTATGGACTGCTCAATGGTTCATGCTAAATATTAATTGTGTGTAGTGCATTCATAAGTTATAGTTTCAGAAGAATTTAGGTCATTCGCAACTCAGTTTGTATTTTTAGCTAGCACTCATTTTAGTCATTCAGTGGAGCTATGAGTATTTCTGTATTGCTGTCATTAAGCTCCCTGTCTCTCCGCCCCCCCCGTCTCTATCTTTTTCTCCTATGTTGGTCCAAGAAAAGGTATCAAGCCTTTTGTTTTTAGATCTCCTCATGCAAGGAAGTCCTGAGCTTTGGATATACTTTTTCTCCCATTGGAAGTACAGTACAAACATTCCATTGATCAGAGTTTAAAAGTATTGCCAATTTCTTTGTTTCTTTTTTTTTCTGTTAATCTTTTTAATGAACTTATTTTAAAAACATCATACAAATGATTGGCAACAATGAATATCAAAATTCTCCTTCTTTGTCTACTTTCTACATTTTCAGAACTGCTAGCACATTCAGTACAAATGATAACTGACACCTCCTGTACCCTGTACTGTTGATGGGGGACCTGAATATGCCAGATGTTAACTAGAGCACCTTTGCTGCAGTCACACGCAAGAGCAGGGTCATTTTTGATGCCCTACAGGGGGCATGCCTCAGACAGTTAGTGTTGGAACCCACTCGAGAGGGAGCAGTCTTAGACCTGGTACTCTCGAACAAGGACAGAGAAAGGATCTCAGATTTAGAAATGGGTAGCCATCTGGGAACAAGTGACCACCAAACAGTGTGGTTCACGATAAACACAGCCGTAGAGTCAAGCCATACAAAAGCGAGGGTATTAGACTTTAGGAGGGTTGACTTTGTCAAAATGGGAGAGTGTCTCAGAAAAGCACTAGCAAACGGACAAGAAGGAGTGGTGGAGGAATAATGAGAAAAAATCAGAACAGCCATCACAGAGGCAACATGCTTTTGTCTGAAGCAAATAAAACAAAATGAAGGAAAGAAAACACTATGGTTCTCAAAAGAGATGGCGGGGAAGGTTAGGGAGAAAAAGATAGCATTCAGAAAGTATAAGGGAACACAGGAGGAGCAGGACAGAGAACTGTACCAGTTAAAGCAGAAGAAAGTGGAGAAGGCAGTCAGAATAGCAAAGGCCCAAACTGAGGAAAAGATAGCCAGCTCAGTTAAGAAGGGTGATAAAACCTTTTACAGTTACATTAGGGAGCATAGAAAGACCAAGGGAGTGATAGTGAGGCTTAATAAAGAGGAGGTGGGGTGGGTAGAGGGTGACAGTGAAAAAGCAGAGATACTGAAGGAATACTTCTGTTCAGTATTCACAAAAGAAGAGGGGGAGGTACCTAAACCAGGTCGATACCAATCCATTCACAGAAGAAAGGGTCCTGAAAGAACTCCTGAAATTGAAGGTGGACAAAGCAATGGGGCCTGATGGGATTCACCCCAGAATTCTAAAAGAACTAAGGGGAGAACTAGTGACACCACTGACTATCCTTTCTAACAAATCATAGGAGGATGGTGTGGTACCTGAGGACTGGAGGAGGGCAGATGTGATTCCCCTTCACAAAAGTGGGAGCAAGGCAGAGGCAGGAAACTATAGACCTGTTAGTTTGACCTCAGTTGTAGGGAAAATTATGGGATCACTTCTGAAAGAAAGAATAGTTGAGTACCTAGAGGCCAGTGGGGCACAGGACCCAAGTCAGCATGGCTTCACAGTGGAAAGGTCATGTCAGATGAATCTAATCGATTTCTTTGACTGGGTGACCAAAGTAGTAGACCAGGGAGGGGCTGTGGATGTGACCTACCTAGACTTTAGCAGGGCATTTGACACAGTCCTGCACAAAAGTTTAATAAACACGTTAGCCAGCCTGGGAGTGGATCCCAGGGTGGTAAACTTGGTAAAAAGTTGGCTGAACAACAGGACACAGAGGATAATAGTAAACAGAGTCCACTCCGAAGAAAGGAGGGTTACTATCGGGGTACCTCAAGGTTCAGTACTGGGACCAGTCCTCTTTAATGTCTTCATAGGTGACATTGCAGAGGGAATGGAAGGAAAAGTATGCCTCTTTGCAGATGACACAAAGATCTGCAACATGGTTGATACACAAGGGGGATGAAAAGGATGAGAAAGGACTTGGTAAGGTTGGAGGACTCGTCAAAAGTGTAGCAACTTAGATTCAATGCAAAGAAGTGTAAAGTAATGCACCTGAGAAACAAAAACCCAAGGAAAAAGTACACAATGGGGGGGTATTAACAACAACAAAAATGGAAAGGGACCTGGGGGGTAGTCATATCAGATGGCCTAAAGGTAGGCAAGCAATGTGAGAAGGCAGTAAGGAGGGCTGGGGGGATACTGGGATGCATAGGGAGAGGCATCACCAGTAGAAAACAGGAAGTTGTTATCCCTCTGTACAGACAGTTGGTGAGACCCCACTGTGTGCAGTTCTGGAGACCCCATCTCTGCAAGAACATAGACAGGATGGAGGCAGTCCAGAGGAGGGTAACTAAAATGGTGCAGGGTCTGCACCAGAAGCCATACGAAGAGAGACTAAAAGAGCTTAATATGTATACCCTCAAGGAAAGGAGGAAGAGGTGGGGACATGATAGAAACTTTCAAGTACTTCAAGAGAATCAACAAAGTCCAAGTGGGTAGCATCTTTCAGAAAAAGAGATGTGTAAGAACAAAGGGATGCAATTTGAAGATGGGGTGGATGGCTCAGGGGCAACGTGAGGAAGTATTTTTCATGGAGAGGATGGTAGACGCATGGAATGGCCTTCCTGAGGAGGTCATGGGGTAAAAACAGTGGGGGAATTTAAGAATGCATGGGACAGACATAAGGCAATTCTAGTGGGGGGTAGGAGGAAGGCTGTTGGTTAACTAGGATCTGCAGCCTATCCAATAGATAGGGAAATGGGTAGACTAGATGGGCAAAGCAGTCCTTATCTGCCATCAAAGTCTATGTTTCTATGTTTCACCTCCCACCCAAATGGGAATGTAGGGGAGGGTGACATTGATGGGCGTGTGGTGGTGGTAGGGAGAAGGTGTGCAATAGTTGGTGTTTAGTGGTTAATAGATGGAGGGCCATCACAGTGTATAGTAGTAGCCTCCCCAACTTAAATGTAGGGTGTTCTGGTGGGATGTCCACCCAGTTTATAGTAGAGGTCATGTGAAGTGACATAGACTGGATGCAAGGTACGCCTCTCAGATTTCTTGATAATTAACCATTGTGCCTGCACTCCTTTGGGAAACTTTCTCTAGAACAGCCAGCTGGCCGACAGCTATGGTCCATTCAGCGAATGCTGGGACTTCCAGGTGTGACAGGGTTGAATAAGGCCCTGTACCAGTTGTTGTGCAGAAAGAGTTTAAATGCAAGAATCTGTTCTATCCTCTCCTTTTCCGTCTTTTCTCTGTCTGGTTGCGCAACCAAATTTTCTTGCGAGACCTAGGAACTGATCACTCCGATGGTTTTGCAATTCTCTGCCTTCACATGGTGTTCTCTCTTTTCTTCCCCCTTGCATATCTGCAATTATAAAAAATATATGTGAATCTTTATGTGGACATGTCACTGATACTGTGATCCCTTTGTTTAAAACTGTATATAGTTATACTGTTAAAATGATTGCAAAAAGCTATTTGGAACTCAAGGGGTTAACCTGAGATGCTGTTTTTAAGCCTTTTGCAGAACTGTGAACAAGAGGTCAGTTCTGGGTCACAATGTTCTTTTTACTGCACCTGCTGAAACTGACAAGAACACTGTGTGAGAAGCAGAATGTTCTCTTAATGAGCTCCCTGCAAAGACTTGTTATAAAAGGAGCTGCAATGTTTTGCAAGGGGGAGAGACAGAGACTGAGATTGAAAATTGAGAAGAAACACTCAGAAGGAGGATTTTGTTTTCTCTGCTTGTACTGCCATTGTAAATAGTTATACTGAACAATTTTAATTTTTTATTTTGCTGTTAATAATAAAATGCTATTTGTGACTAGCTATTGCCTGGGGAATGCTCTTTCCCAAACTTCTTTATGGAGCTCTTGTTTTTACTGTGGCCTCGAAAACCACTCCCTCTAGATGGGAAGTGGCTTACAGTAATATTTGCCGCTTTGTAGTGGCATCCAATAGACTTAACACATCACTGTTCCCCCTATGGCAGACTTGGCTGGTTTCCTCCATCCCAGTCTTGTGACCTTGCCTTTGGGGGTGTCAGCTATGGCATCCTACACAGCTGAATACCTCTTTTCCTTGCCACCTCCTCAACATAGTGCATAATGTATACCCCTTAAGGTCTGGGGAAAACGCCCCAGTTAACATCCCCAAACTTAAAACCACATCTGGGGAATCCTCCCTTGCTTATGCTGCTCCAATACAATTCATTCTATTCTGTCTGACGTTCGACTATGTTCTTTGGCAGCCATATTCCATAGCAGGTACTATGAACACCTACTTAATGTGTTCAAGTGTTCTTGCCCTTGAATTTGTGCTACTTGGTTATGTATTGTTACCTGTGTTGTTACTGTATAATCATGCAGTCACGTAAAGCTTACATACCTGTACTGTATGACCATGACTTTTTTTTTAATCGGTGAACTTACCATGTCCCATATGGATATGTTACTATTTTGCACCGGTTCCTATTGTCTGTTTTGTATTTTGGACATACTCATGTCTACTTATGTTGTACTGTATGTTGATTGTTTCTATCTAAGTTTGTTACGCTACTTGTTTTTTCCCTGTATCATACTCTGTATTTTTTGGATGTTATCTCCCAGATTGTGCCTGAAAATAGGTATTTGTTTGCCTAGTGCACTTACCTGGTCAACAAAAACTAAATATAAGGAAAACCGTTAAACCGATGATGAAAACTGCACTTGCTACTGGTATGGACCACTTGCAGAGTCTACTACTGGTGTGGTGCCTTATTTTTAGTTTCCCCTTCAGGTGGTGGTCCATTTCAGGGCTTCTGGGTAGCCCCAACCGCATCTTCCCCAACCATCTCCTGGGGTTTAACTTGCTCCGGGAGTGTGGCCCTGTGGTATCCCCTCCCCATGGTGGAGGTCTTCGGGCTGAACCAGTTACCTCAGAAGGCATCCTGTGGTGCTCCTGCAGCATGCCTAGGCTAGTAGGGTGTGGGGTCTCCTGGCCGCCCAGAGCTGTCGTAGGGCACGGCAGTGTTTTTTCCACTTATTCTTCCTGGGGTGCAGGTCGACAGACGTGAGCATGCAAGGCGTGCATGTTTGTTCAGCTAATAAGCAGCCTCTGGCTCCAGAACTACACTCCTGCCTGCACCACCACCTGTGGTCACCCAGGTGGTGGTCGTGCAGCGGCAGTGATCTCCAATCCCTTTCCAGAGGAGGTGTGCATCCTGGGGAACACTCAGTCGTTGTCCTCCCCTGGTTGACCCTCCAATGACCCAGGCACATTCTTGAACACAGGTTGTCGGTGTCACAAATGGTAACACTACCCCTGCACCGACAGGCCAGCTGGTATGGTGCACTCTTTGTGACTATGCAGCTTAGGTTAGATGAGTGCTAAATTCCTGCATATAGGGCCCTTCAGGCCTTGGGTTTCCATATTTTAAGTCAGACTATTGTAGACCATTCATATTCAGTTTATACAACATTGGTTTAAAAGGGACACTGCCAACCCTTTTTCTATCATATTATTTCTAGCTGAAAACCCCCATTGTATGATTGTGCACTTTTTCTTAAACTCACTGATTTTGCTGGTTGTTTTATCTGCTTTATTTCTTAGTAGAACTTAAATGCATGCTAATGGTTTAATTACATTAAACTGTGTTTTGTGCCAAATCCTTGAGCTACTCTTACTGCATACTTCATAAACACCCACAAATAGTGCAGTCACTCATGATGCAATAGTATCCTCTCTTTCCACTGTATCATGAGTGGCTAGATTGTGTTGGGGGTGTTCCAAAGTCCAAGAAAGAACAGAGAGAGCTAATCAAGGGCTTTATTTCCTGAGCACTACCCACAACAGACAGCAGCACTGAGCCAGCTTGCCAAAAATGTTCTACCTCTGCCACTCCTATCAAAGACCAGTAAAAGACAACTTCCATTTAAAGCTCACCCTTTCCAAAACCTGGTGGAAATGCAGTCAGCAATGCAAGAAGTTCAGTCTGAACCGCAGGTTGATCCTGCAAAGATGCACAGCACCAGCTGTGTAAACAGGCATCAGGTGTGATGCGGGAGAAGTGGCAGCAAAACAGAGGAGACTGCACTGCAACCAAGAGGTAAGCGTAAATGTGCCTTTGGATAGGTGGTTTGAGAGTTCCACTTCCTCCGGAATCTAAGCAGAGAGAACTCAAGATGGCTGAATCATAGAACTGGTGAGTTTGTTTGCCCCTGTTTAAATCTAGATAGTATATACGAACATACAAAATTTGTCAGCAGATAAAGGCCTAGAGGTCTATCAAGTCTGCTCGAATGTACAGCTAGGACCCCTTATTCTGCAGCTGCCCTTCCCTTCCACCCTTCCCCTTCATTGACCCTCCCCCTTGTCCTGTCCCATCCCCTTTTGAAGCAGTCCACTGTTCTACTGCATACCACTTCTGCAGGTAACGCATTCCACCCAGCCACCACCCTCTGTGTAAAAAAGTGTCTCCTCATCTCCTTCCTGAACCTTCCTCCCTCCAGTCTCATATCATGGCCCCTGGTGTCCCTCCCCTCACTTAATTTGAACAGCCCCTCTGTACCTGTCTTGTTTATTCTTTTCATGTACTTAAAGGTTTCAATCATGTCCCCTCTGTCCCTCCTCTCCTGTCCTCCAGCGAGTACATGTTCAACTCCCTCAGCCTCCTCTCGTATGATAAGTCCCCCAGCCCCTTGATCATCTTTGTCGCCCTGTGCTGCACCCCCTCCAGTAACTTAATGTCCCTCTTCAGATATGGGCGCCAGTACTGCACGCAGTACTCCAGGTGCGGTCTAACTAATGACCTATACAGTGGCAGAATCACCTCCTCCCTTCTCGAAGATATACCCCTTGCAATGCAACCCAGCATTTTGTTGGCCTTTGCAGCTGCCTTCCTACATTGTGCTGAGTTGTTAATTGACCCTGTAATGAGCACCCCCAGATCCTTCTCCTCCTCTGTCTGGGCTAGCTGCACTCCCCCCAACTGGTAACTCCTCCTTGGGTTCTTTATCCCAAAATGCAGCACCTTGCAATTTTTGGCATTAAACTCCAGTTGCCAGGTGTCTGACCAGGTTTCAAGCTTTGCCAGATCATTCTGCAACCCCTGCCACCCCCTTAGGTCATCCACCACCACTCCTACCTTGGTATCATCAGCAAACAGACTGATCTTGCTCTTGATGTCCAATGATATCCAATGATATATATGCAATGCATTAGAATAATTTTGTGTATTTTTTCAGTGTGTGTGTGTGTGTGTATATATAAATAAGAGGAAGTTAGTGAGAATGCAGTTTTAGCTACTGTAGTGTATTTTTCATGTGTTTGCAAACTGAATTGTATTCTGTGAGATTTTTTAATTTTCTTAGTCATTACTGTTGTGTTTCTTGATGTGTGGTTTTGCAAAAGTTTTTTTGGTTCCTTTTTGCCTTTCTGGGGTGTTGTTTCAGTCGGTTTTCCATGTTAGGCTTTCAAGATTGCAGCTCATTAGGATGCTGATGTGTCTTTTGTGTTTTTCACCAGAAGGAATTTTATTTTTTTGTTTTCTTTGCAGGTAGCATTTTTCTTTGTCTGTTATGCAGGTGGTGGGCTAGTCACATGGAATTTGTCCTGTGGATGTTTCATCTGCATGGTGACACTGTTGGCCTGTAATGTTTATACTGGAACCTGGATGGCTTATACAGTGTCTAGAAGGGAGTTATCGATAGGATAAAGTAGTTCCATTCTCTCAACCAGTGAGAAGGCAGGACTGGTCAGACTCCATTTTATACTCGGTTCTAAGCAGGGGTGCCATTTTAAAAACATAATGCTAATCATAGATTTCTTTGTAAAACACTTTACATGAATTCATAGCACTGGATATGACATTTAAATAAAACAAAACATAAATACTCAAACCTGGATAAACAGCTGATAAAATTAGCCCCAGACAAAATTTGAGCAGTCAGAAAGAAACAAAGACCTGGCAACATAAAAACATTTTTACTGAGGATTTGAAAGTTTCATTGTTGTGCAGGCCTGGGCAGCAGGCAAGAACTTGTTCCACAGGCAGAGGCTGCGGACAGAAAATGTGTGACTATCATAAAGTTGTCTGGAGGGTACTGGGATATGAGATGAGCAGAAGAGGAGTGCAGAAAATGAGTGGAAGGCAGATCATGGAGCAAAACACTCAGGTGGTCCCTTGACAGCATTTAAAAACGTTTAACAGTACTACATTTTAAAGCTGCTGTGCTATTGCACAGGCAGCCAATAAAAGTTAACCAGGACTGGAGTGCTGTGACCAGATTTCTTCATGCCTGTAATACACTCCAGGGTGAAACACAGAAACATTGATTTTGATGGTAGATAAGGACCGCCTAGCCCACCTAGTCTGCCCATTTCCCTACCTACTTAAGTCCCGATCCTAAATGATCAGCAGCTTACCCTCTCTTTCCTACCACTAGGGTTGCCTTCTGTCTGTCTCATGCATTCTTGAACTCACCAATCGTTTTAGCATGTACAACCTCCACTGAGAGGCTGTTCCAAGCATGCACCACCCTTTCTGTGAAAAAATACTTCCTCACATTTCCCCTGAGTCCCCCCCCCACCCGCACACACACACACAGCCTCATATTGTGACCCCTTGTTCTTGCACATCTCTTTGTGTGGACATAGCTGTGGGCAAAATTACTCTTTTTTTGGTGTGTAAGGCAGTTGGCTTTATCTTGGTCTTTACTGTATGAGGCATGCCATCATCCTAAATTATGAAATAGGCTGAAAGAATGTTGGCTCCTGATTGGTCAACAGGTACATTCAGCCAGCTCATTATCCCAACACAATAGCCCAGCTGAAAAATATGTTTAAAAAAATACATCCATTTCACTAAAAAGGACCCATTTCGTAATCACAATAAGGCACTCTAGGGTATACATTATTAATAGCCCTTCTCGGGTGGTGGAAGCATGAGGCAAACAACCCACCCAAGGTTGGTCATTATCCCACCATAACGCACCCCCTTGTCAGCCATAAAAGGGTATGCAGTAAAAGTTTACCAAGACTCTCCGTGGTTTTAAGCATGGCTGAGACAGAGTGAAGGGTTTGGTGGTTGCTCGGTTCAGTAGCAGTAGGGAGGGGAGCATGGGGGGACCAGGAGGGATGGATAAACCCTGTATAGACAATAGGTTCCAGGGCAGATAGGGAACTCCAGGCAGACTAGATGTACCATTGGTCTTTTTCTGCTGTCATTGTCTATGTTTCTATGTCCCAGTGGAGTGAAGTAACAGGCTGAAAGCCCAGTGTTCCTACGCCACGGGAAGTGCATTTAAATCCTTTAAAGAGCATATGCTTAGTAATGATGTATATCTTAAAGGAGGATTATTCAGGGCCTTTAGATACCACTGCAACCATTTTGTTTGCTTTTATTTGTTTCTTCAATTATATTTTCATCATTTTATTTGTTTTTTGCCAACTACTAGTAGAAAAAGAATCCACTGCAATTCTTGTATTGATCTAAGAAAATTACTGGCAAGGCTGGCAGTGTATTTAAATGGGAAACTGCAAAACAGTTTTCAGATTTTTACAGAGAAATAACACTTTCTACCAGCAAACTATTATATATTTAATAGAAATATATGAGTTTTGATGAGCTGTGATCTATTGTTCTAATTTAGCAGGTGGCGTTTTCTTCATAACCAGATTTCATTTCAAAAGAAGAAAAGAGAAGCCAATTACTGTTTTAAAAATTATTAAATCATACAGATGTACCACAATAGTGCAAACATATGAGGCAAAGTTTTTTGCTGAAGAAAATATCTCTTTCTTTTGAATGCGCTTGAAAAGTTGAGCCAGCCCAGTGGCATGGAGGGCTGAGGCATCCGTGCTTTACCTCCTGCCATGCCAGCGACTTGTGTGAGCAGTGTGAGCGGGCTGCTGGGGGTCAGCTGGGGATGGAAAGGATTGAGAATCTGAAGGACTGCTCTCCTCTCCCCTCCCAGGGAGGGAGGACTGCCACTCCCGCTGAACAACTGCCCCCGGGTAAAGGCCCAAGGATAGCATGGGTCTGATGGGCGCCAGGGAAGGAAGGGTGTTATGAGACTTCCACGGATGTGTGCGCACCTCCATGTACACCCATCTGGTGTGTGCACCCCAGCAACAGGGATGGGAGAAACAAATGGAGGAAAAATCCCTACCTGCAGGTGATGACCAACCCTCTGCAGGTTCTGCACCTGGTGACCGAGCAAAGTCGGGAAAGGTAAGTCCCAGTAAAACCGGGGTGACAGGGCTGGGGGGGGTCGCTCTGATGGGGGCAGCTAGGGTGACAAGGAGCATAAACTGTATATGGAAAAAAAAAAAAGGATGAGCTTGAAAAATAATATGTAGTTTCTGGTTGAAATACATTTGGCTCATAAATAGGTGGCAATTTCTGACATCACAATACCAGAATTCTGCTTAATTCTTTTTACTATCAGTGTGAAAAGCAAAAATGAAAACCAACATATTTCACTGCACTAAGTTAGCAATAACCCACGACAGGGTATGGGTTATAGGCATTTAATTCATGCCTCGGGTGCGGTGCACAGCGCTGGATGCGTAGAATAAATGCCTATAACCCCATACCCTGGAGAGGGTTATTGTGCTTGTAACATGGGTTATATTTAAAACAAAAAAAAATTAATAAAGGTGTTTCCCCTCTTTAAATAGAGAAAATGTAAATGTATCTTGCCGACTTGAAAAGTAGTCCCCAGCACTGATGCATGTGTCATTGACTTTATGAACATACAAATGTGAGAATTACACTCCTGACATGAGTTCTGACATTTGTATGTTCATAAAATTAATTACAAATGCATGTCTCACTTTCCTTCTCTCTCCCTATCTTCTCTTCAGGTGTCTCTCTCTCTCTCTCTCTCTCTCTGTCTCCTGTGGGTGGTCGGGAGGGGGGGACTGCATCTGCTGTCTGGCAGGCACTTTCATTGACAGAGAGAGTGAGAGAGAGAGAGATAGACACACACACACACGCACACACACACACACGCACACCAAGACGAGAGAGTGCATTTGTCCGGGGAAGGGGGGGAGTGGAGGAATGTAGGTGCCAGGCAACAGCACACAAAACGGACCAGAGAGAGGGAAAACAGAGAAGAGACTGCAGGATGTCTGAATTAAATGTCCCAGTCTCTGTCTCCAGCAGTCAGTAAAACAAACAGCAGCCCAATGCAAAGTCAAGACAGAGAAACAGGACACTGCAGGACTGGTCAGTTAAATGTACCAGACTCTTCCTCACTGTCACTGTCTCGCTGTCCACTGCATTGACCTGCTAATAAAAAGAACCACAACCAGACCCCTAAAGGCAAGAAAGAGTGGACAGGACTTGTGCATTAAATTTCCCAGTGTGTTTCTCGCTGTCACTGTCGCTCGCTGTCTCGCTGACCACCATGCAGTGACTTGCTCCCTGTTGCAACACAAATCAGACCACACACAGGGAGGACACAGGAGACTGCAGAATGACCAGCTTACACTTGCGGTCTCTCTCTCTCTTTCTACTACAACAGCTCATCATTGAGTTGTGGTGTGGGGGGGGATGTCTCAGCACACTGCTCTCTCGCTCTCTCTCTTTCTCCTCTCTCTCTCTCTCTCTCTCACAAGCAGTGTCGGATGTCGGACGAGGCAGGTACAGCACAGCACAGTGAGCTGCTTCAAATGGCTTGGCAAACATGACTAACAGCAGATCTTAGGGGACCCTGGGAAATGTCCCTGCAGGACAGCCAGCTGCTCTCTCAGGTGACACAAGAAGTGGACCGTGGTGCATTGCTTGCGAACTCTCTGTGCTGCCTCTCCATCTCAGCAGCAGGTTTAGCTGCTCACATTCTCTCCCTCTCTCTCTCTCTCTCTCTGTTTCGCAAGCATCTTTGGATGTGGGATGGGGTACAGCAACCTGACCAGCTTCAGGGGCCCAGGGAAATTTACTTGCAGAATAGTTAGCTGCTCTCTCGGGTGTCAGAGATTTGGCCATTAGTACCCTACCTTTACATGGGTAACACAGTGAAAGGCGCCCACCAACTTGTTGCATTTCTCCTGCACTCTGCAAGAAATGACAGTGATTGGGCTGGCTCTTGCTTCCATACATTTTAAATGGCTGCCTTTCACTGCTCAATGTTCCCACAGATAACAAGTGCTGCTCTGCCCACAGATATTGCTGGTCAGGCATCTCCCACTAACTGGGGATTAAATAGTGAATTTAATCCACGGTTAGGTAATGCTTTTTGGCCAATTAGCTTTCCCCCTTTTCTCAACCCATGTTATAAAAAATATTGTATTATAAAAGTAGAAAGTAATTACTAACACATCAAATTACAATCAATAGTCAATTGCCTATATATTAGCAGTAAACACCTGCTCTTTAATATATACCATGAAGTGGCTTATTGCGCATATAAAACAGCTCACAGCTCTTATGTATTATACATAAAGTGAAAACATTTTAGTTGTGATTTCTTTTTCATTTTTGAATACATTTTAATGACAAAATTATATACATGAAATAATTCCTGATTTTGTACCTTGATTTTGTAAGTCAAGGGAACTTTTTTACGTTGGTAATAAGATCGGCACCTGACCATGTATCATTAACTTTATAATGCAGTCAGGTGATATCTCTCAACCAATGAGGTTTCAGAATTTTCCTTGCCATTCTATAAAAATAAGTGATGATGATTGTTAAGAAAGATTCTGTGCCCAGCTTGGTATGAGCCACTCAATTTCAGCACTCCGGCTTGTGCAGCCATAAGGCATGCTGTGAAGGCAACATGTTCAGGTTCAGTCTCTGAGAGGGAGGGTTACTACGGCTTGTGCAGCTTCTGTTGTTAGTGCAAAGCACTGAAGTCACATGCAACCAGGGCTCCAGATACGGTGAATACCGACCTATTTTACTCACCTCGTTTTTAGAAAATACTCTTCAGTAATTTTTTTTAATGAGTACCAATACTTACCCAACATTTGTAAATGTTGCACACTCCATAGAATAGTGCTTCATAACATAACTGGTTATTCAAAAGGAGCAGTAGTTTCCAGATTTACAGCACTCGTACGCATCTCAGCTTTGTTTTACTATATTTTAAAACTGGTGAGTAAGCTACTCCTACCTGCCTGATCAGTTCTTAGCTAGAAAAAAACTACATTCCTCACTCCACTCCGTCCAGACATTTGTACGCATCATTCAAAATGTGGAGTACAGTACTCATCCCAAAATATCTTATCTGGAGCTCTGCATGCAGCCAAGTGACATTGCCCCCCACATACACAAGGCTGGTGCCGGCAGACAAGCTAGACAGCTAAAGTCAAGGGAAGAGGGCATAACTGTTAGAAAAATCAAGAGGAATTCAACTCATGGGGCCCAATTTTAGAAGGGGACGCAGGACGTTAGTCAACCCCGATGTTCAGTACAACTGCACCAAACACATCTTCCTCAACTGCACCTAATTGTATAATGTTTGGCGCAGTTGCAACATTTCACTCAATTTGCAGCACCTACCACCAATGCTTTGGTGTAGTCTCTGAAAATTGGCTCCCCCAAAGGCACAAAGTTAAACTGGAGGCAGCTGGTCTAACTTGCTGTGGTTGACGCAAGGGACTTGCATCAGGGTTTGTGGCAGGCTCCCTTCGAAAATTGTGATAGCCGCAAGGATTGCCACAAGTCGCCCCTTGCATCCAACTTTCCAACGCATGTCCCATGCAGCAATCCAGCTACATTCTAAAATTGGGCACTAAATGAGCATACAATATCCATTGGCCTGCACCCATGTCACTGAACCAAGCTCCCTTTTCCTCCTCAGATCATCTAACATGTATTTCATGGATAGGAAGTGACATCCTGGCCTGGGCTCTTCTGTGAGAGGGTTTCTCATGGGGTGCCTCCAGGGAGGGGAAGCGCATCTTCTGTCTCAGAGCCTGGTATGCCAGATGGGAGAAGAGGGATGAGGGTGCCTGAGAGAGGGATGAAGGAAAAAAAAATCACAAAACATATTCTGATTTATAACTAAAGGAGCTTGTGTTTACTCATTAACATCTCCAGTAGTATGCTTTAGCATGCCGCTTTGCCTCCTTTTTCAGCCCCTTACAAACCTTTACACCCTGTGGCTTTGTAAGAATCCTGTCTGTTGCCCTACACTCTGCTCAGTATTTAGCAGTGAAAGCTACATTATTTCCAGGAGAGAGCACATTCTGGTAATGAATCTGTGTGAAGAAGAACAGCCCATGCCTTCACAGTAACCAGAGCAATGTCATTGCTTTTTATAGGAACTTGGCAAACTTGGCAGGCAGCAGTTCCAAAGAACTTACGTCATCTTGTCCACAGTTTCAGTATCAGCCTACATCAGATTAGTTCTGTATTTCTTGTACTCTTCCTGGGAACACGTCAGTATAAATACAACTGTGTATTTGTGTGATTGATATATATATATATATATATATATATATATATATATATATATATATATACACACACACACATATACACATTTATATAATATATGTAGCCAGAAATGCCACTGAATAAAACTGATATTTTTAGACCCACTTTGGGAGATGATAGTTATCCTGAATTTTGGGGCATATCACATTTGATCTCTAGCAAAGTTGGGTACATCACATAACCATTAATCCACGACAAATGAGGGCTATATTAGGGAATTAATGCCTGGTTTGGGGGCAAGTGCCTCCAATCACCAACCAGGCATTAATTCCCCAGTGGAGCCCTCCTTTGTCATGGATTAATGCGCTTGTAACATGAGAAGGGTAATGTAATATAGTGCTAAACATTTTATGGAGAAACACATGCCTTTTATTGCAATACATAAATATTATGGACATAAACAAGAAAAGTATCTTTTGATTGCAACCATATTTGTTAATACGGTGGTGTTTTTATTTTCCAAAATATTACAATAAGCTTCGTTGTAAGGCAGTTGAATTAATGTGACAATAACATATTTTTTGAGGTAAAATATATGTACAATAAAGTTGTGATACACTTGAGAAACCCTGGTATCGACTCTTTATTATGCATTCTGGGATACCAGAATGCTGAATTTGCATACTCATCTCATGTTTCATGCGGGGTTCAGGAAACTACTCTCGTAAAAATTGTGCTGCCAGCTGTACTGCGTTTATCTCAGTGAAACCACTTTATTTCTCCTGTTGTGTCCTGTCTCTGCGAGACCGCAGCTTCCGTGTCTCCGTCTGGATGATCTCTTTTGGTAGGCAATGCAGAAATACTTCTGTGTGGAGTAAGTGACAGATTGCTGGGGTGGGTGGGTGGGGAGTTAACACTGCAGGCTTCTATAATGCTGTCCCTTGTCGTGTGTTGATATTTGTCTCGAGAGATGTGTGGAGTAAGTGCCAGATCGCTGGGCAGGTGGGTGGGGAATTAACACTGCAGGTTTTCTGGTGTTCTGCACCCCAATTCAAATTTCACCACTCAAACCTTCCTATAGTGTGCGAGCATGTTTCTGCTGTGGATTGTAGAGGTACTACAGGAGCAGTGATTATTGCATGCGATCAACGGTTACATGTGGTGCTGAGAGGCATTGCAGTAGCAGGCATTACTCTGGGATTAATACCTGCTCCAAATACACACATGTAGCCATTTAACCAATGATTGTGCTTTATTTTTACAGCTATTAATGCCCATGTTACAAAATGGAATACTGAACCAGTCAGAGAGCAGCTTCCACAATGCTGATGACATTAACAGAAATAGTTACATCTTCATACAAACAGATGATTTAAAAGTTGTAACTATTAAAGGGACAGTATTAACCCCATCAGGCCTCAAAGTGTCTCCAGTTTAAAAAATGCATGTTATGACTGGGCACATTCTGTAAAGATTGCTCATGTAGCTGGTAATTTGATTCCAAGTCCTTTTTTTTTTGTTTTAAAGTGAAAAATAAACTGGCCACTGTATTGGTGTTACCACTCAAAAGGGCATGTTTGTTTATACGAACATGTAGTATTATACAGAAACAGACCACCCAGTCTATCTAAGTCTTACTTCGAGTGTGCAGTTAGCATCCCTAGTTGCAGCTGCTCCACCCTCCTTTGCACACTCGAGCAGACTTAGATAGACCGGGTGGTCTGTTTCTGCTGGTAACATTAACAAAATATGGACAATTCTTTTCTAAAATGTACTGGTGCTAAACATTAAACTGTCCTGAATGGCACTGTCGGGGGGGTGGGACAGTTCGACACTGCATGGTGTCCTGGGTGTTGCACCATCGCAGGCAAAGCAGTGTGTTTACATGCTAGCAATAAACATCTGCATTGGTACAGCTCCCCACAAAACAGGTGCAATGACCAGCAATGCTCCTCAAGCAGTTTTCACTGCCTAACCAACAACAGTGCAGATCAGGTAATGTGAACTGGCCTATAGTGTGTGCTGTGTTGTGATCTAGGTATTCATCAGATCAATAAACATTTTAATGCCAAAACAAAAACAAACAAAACAACAACCTGTGTCTGCCTTCTAGGTCTCAAAGCCACAGTACCATGCAAAATCTAAGTAGTCATTCAAACTAATATTAAAACATTTGGATTCATTTATTTTTCAAAACCATTTTATAAGTGGAATAACACATTATAGGCAGGGTACTATGCTTGACACTAGTGTTCCCCTCCTGCTGTTTATTTCATTTTATAACATGGGAAATATCAGGAAGTAAATTCATTAGTTAAGAACTGTCACCTGACAGTTGATTAATCTCTGATATATGCATGCTGAGGATGAGCAGTCTCTTACATAGATCAATACTCAGAAGTTTCACTGACGGTCTTGTTACTGTGCTGCAAACTCAGTGTCACAGGCAGCCATTGTTTTACTTGCTAAGCGAGCAACCCAGAAGTGAGACTGACTGTTTGGTAGCTATCCCATAACACAAGTGTCTGCAGACCACTACATGCATTCCTACGCAGCCGCCCCACTGATCTCCTACTGTTGCTGCTCCTCAGCAAATTGCTGCAGTGTCTTAACTACATGTATCACCTGTGTCCATCCGTGGCTGAGTCCCCACCACCACCCCACCACACAATGTGAGCAGGTGGCCACCCGAAACCGATGCTGACAGTCTCTGTTCCCCATTGCAGTACTCTCTGGGAGTAGGAGAAGAGACACACTGGGAGTGGCAGATCTAATTGGAGCCTTGCGATAGTGTGTGTGTTTCCTCTGTGTCTGTCTCTGTCAGTGTCTCCATATTGCAGCTGTCCTGAGCCTGCCATGTAGTGTAGCAAAGTTCGGGAGCACAGTGCACTCTCAGTGGCTCCAGTGTTCAAATGTGCTACACTTTTCTTTCGCTGTCTGTGTCCCTCCCTGCTGCAGTGTTCTGTCACTGTTTCTCATTCTGGCTGTCTACTGCTGCTTCCTAGCCCCCCTCCTCGCTGTCCCATTCCTGTGCCTCTGCAGTCCCCATTGCTGCCTGTGCTGTGTTTCTCGTCTCCTCACCGCTCTGTCTCCCCACGCTGTGGACCACTAAGTGTTGCTGCACATGTGCAAGGCGTTCATAGGACGACCGGGGAACAGTAACGCAGCTCCCGCTATTTATTACAACAGTGACTGTTGTGTCTCCATGCTCTCTGTCTCCACCAAAAGCAACACAGCCATACCAGTGAGCTGTTGTGCCTCTTTCTCCCACACTGAGAAAAGTGGCAGCGGATCGCACCTGATGTTTCTCTCTCTCGGCAGTGAGGTGACAGACACCCCAGAGAGAGCAGCATGCTTGGGAGCGGCATATGGACATGGAAAAATGGCCATGCTGCTACCGGGCAGCTGGGGGGAGGGGGCACTGTGTCTCAGAACAGTGTGTTTTTGCTTGTGAGGGACACAGTACATTAAATCTCATCCTGTGCAAAGTGAGGTATAGAAGTATAGATACATACACCAGAACTGCATGTGTGTGTCTTATGTTTTGTAGCATAAATGTCAGAAATCACCTCACTGCTGTATTTGTGACATTTCTACATGCATAACAGCAATGCAGTTGAGATGTTTTCTGACAGACTATTTTACAAGGTGGCAGGATACAGTTCATTTTCTGCTATTTAAACAACAAAAAGCACATTTCTGGATATTTCTTTGTTGTTTAAACATAGCCCATGTTATAAGCAGAATAACACACTTCTGGGTGTGTGGTTATTAGGGATTAATCAACACTCCAGGAGCTGTGAGGACACTCGGCCTGTGGCCTCATGCCTCACAATGTTCCCAGGGTGTTGATTAATCCCCAATAACTGCACCCCCTGTCGTGGGTTATTGCTTACATGTTTTTGGCCTCGAGATATAATAAAATCACATCAAGAATGTTACTATTGCATAATTACCCTTCTCATATGTGTTATTCATTATATAGTACAGTTCAGAATGTTAGGATTTCTACTGTTGTGCTGAAATTACCCAAGGTCATGCTCTCACATTTCAGCAACCACACTCACATTTGATTTGTAGAAGATAGTTTACATGGCAGTACTTGGCGTGATGTGTAGAACAGTACGCCAGCTGTAGGGTGACATGTCTAGTTCTGTTTCCCTTTCATACCTCATCGGCATCATGACCTCATTGATTATAACATCATGATCACAGATGACCAAGAGAAGGCACTTACCTGCTACCTTGTGATGCCTCTGTGTGCGAGGTCACAATGCTGTTGGAAGTACAGTATGTATGGGAATTAGAACTAGATATTTCTGCTTCCAGGCAATGTTGTTCTATACATCACAACTAGAAACTATTAGAAAATCATCTAATTGATAAAAGTAACAATTAAAAAATACATCTTAAGTAACACTTGACTACTGGCTATTTATAAAAATGGATAACTTTTCTTGTGCCTATTTTTTAGCACTTTTTTAATCTTTAATATAATTTCTAATATGTGTATATGCACAGTTACTGTGTCTATCTCTCTGTGTTTTGGAACACGTACCATTGAAAATGGTGTACTAGCCATAAGAGCAAGGCTTATATTGAGTGGGAACCCTGAAGGAACTTGGTTCCCCTCCTGTATATGAAAGTTCCCCTGAGGAGTTCCTGCACCTTGGATGGCTTTCTTCATCTAATACTATTGGAGAGCTTCACCTTCTAGAGATAGCAGTTCCCCCTCCTGCAAATGTAGAGATGAGATCCCCCTCCTGCAAACCTGAAGACGAGAATTCCCCACTCTTGCAGAGCTTTGAGATGAGCGTTCCCCATCCTGCAAGCCTAGAGATGAGAGTTCCCATCCTGCGAACCTAGAGATGAGAATTTCCCCTCCTAAACATTTCCAATGTAATCAGAGTTGGCATTATATTTTATGAGCATTGAGATGGGGGGGGGGCTGGGATCTATTATCTTTAAAAGTGCCTCCCCTTCCTAAGTCAATGGCAGTAATGCAAGAGCTACAGTGGCTTAGTTCAGAGCTGTGGGGTCTTAGCCCTAGCAAACCCCCTGCAATTCCAACATCAGATGTAACCATGGAGTAACAGTACATATAAAAATGTGACAATTCGCAAACCATTTTTTTTGCTGGGAAACAAAATGGGTGCATCTCTTTTGGGATGAGGGACCTTTCCATACATATCTGAGTAGATATATAGTTTGACCTCTGCTTTACTAAATAGAGTAGCTGGTGAGATAAGTGTACAAACTGATAGCAAGAGAAGTGCATCTTTGGAACAGGAACTCCAAGTTAAACTGTTTGGCAGTCACTCAGTTCTACCCCCAAGTGATGAGGGCTCACACCTCTTATGTCATCCTGGATGCAAGTTTCACAATGATGGGTACCTCCTGCCCTGGCCTCAGACTTGTGTGATGGCTGCTCACGTATGGTAGTTGCTGCCGATGTCCCCATCCAAACATACTCTGTGTTACTAGTCTTTGGTGAAGGGGCAGTTGCTCCAAGCTGTGGATACAGAGTAAAAGAAGGGGAAGACAATGGGGCATGGTTTTTCAGAGCAGTGAACTGTGAACGAGGAGATCCATAGTTCAAAACCAGAGACAGCCACAAGCTTACTATTTGATCTTGACCTCCATGTGCTTCATTGCGCTTTACTGTCAGGATGGGGGCATGAAAGGCCAAGTAGCTGATGCACTCGAGAAGCGCCGCTGTCTCACAGCTATGCACACCCTGGAGTGCTTTATTGCAATTATAAAATGGTTCCCCTGATTTTTATTTTAAAAACTGAGTAAAGAAGTTAGATATTTCTGGTGTGTGCTGTTGTGTTGAAATAACACACGGTTATGTGATCACAACTGACCAATCACAGGTTTTGGTTTCTTTTACCCATTTATAATTCAAAATGTGGGCTGTTGGATTGTGGACAGATTGCTTTGAGATGTGATCGTAGCTAAGGCTGCAGGAGCTGTGTGTCTGTCAGTGACTTTTAACTGTCATTTCACTACTGTGTTAACCGAGATAAGTACAGCAGGTGATAATATGCAGCAGCTGCACTGAGAGTCTCCCAGAGGGCTTATGACTGGGGGGGAGGGTTGCATGCCAGCAGCTCAAAGTACATTTGAAGATCCTAGGTTGTCATCCCTCAAGTCCCTGCTCTGTGTGCACTCACTCCAAATTGGTCATTAAAAATCCAGCAGAGCGGTACCACACAAAAGTCACTGGGAAATGCAGTGAAGTGACCCCCCGGTATGGCAGCCATGATGTGCATTACAACGAAGAGAACCCTCCCCATGCATAACAGCCTTACTGTGCAGTACAGTGACAGGAAGCCTCCCCTGTGCAAGGCAGCCTTACTGTGCAGTACAATGAGGGGAAATGCCCCCTGTGTATTGCAACCTTACTGTGCAGTACAGTGAGGGGAAACAGCCCCTGTGCATGGCAGCCTTACTGTGCAGTACAATGAAGGGAAACTCCACTTGTGAATTGCAGCCTTACTGTGCAGTACAATGAGGGGGGGAACACCCCCTGTGCATGGCAGCCTTACTGTGCAGTACAGTGAGGCCCCTGTGCATGGCAGCCTTACTGTGCAGTACAATGAGGGGAAACTCCACTTGTGAATGGCAGCCTTACTATGCAGTACAATGGGGGGGGGCACCCTCTGTGCATGGCAGCCTTACTGTGTAGTACAGTGAGGGGCTGAACCCCCCCCCGGCAGCCTTACTGTACAGTACAATGAGGTGAAACACCCACTGTGCATGGGAACCTTGCTGTGCAGTACAATGAGGGGAGGAAACACCCCCTGTGCATGGCAGCCTTACTGTGCAGTACAGTGAGGGGAAACACCCCCTGTGCATGGCAGCTGTACTGTGCCGTACAATGACAGAAAACTCCTCCTGTGCATGGAAGCCTTACTGTGCAGTACAATGAAGGGAATCCCCCCCTGTGCAGAGCAGCCTTACTGGGCAGTACAATGAGGGGAAACACCCCCCCTCTGCATGGCAGCCTTGCTGTGCAGTACAATGAGGGGAAACACTGCACGTGCATGGCAGCTAGACTGTGCAGTACATTGACGGGAAATGGTCCCTGTGCATGGTAGCCTTACTGTGCAGTACAATGGGGAGAAACACCACCTGTGCATGGCAGCCTTGCTGTGCAGTACAATGAGGGGAAACGCTGTCTGTGCATGGCAGCATTACTGCGCAGTACAATGAGGGGAAACACCACCTGTGCATGGCAGCCTTACTGTGCAGTACAATGACAGAAAACACCTCCTATGCATGGTAGCCTTACTGTGCAGTACAATGAGGGGAAACACCCCCCTGTGTACTGCAGCCTTACTGTGCAATACAATGAGGGGGAAACACCTTGTGTGATGATGGCTTCCAAGATGGCGGCGGTGTATGAGCTGCCTGAGGACTGTGTTGTTTGAAGCTCTGTGTTCAGTGTGCTCTATGTTTTACTGTTTAGTTAAATTATTTTATCTTAGTTTTTAGTCAGAAAGGGTCATTGAGTGAGTTATTTAGTATTTATAACTTTTTTGGGGCTTATAGTTAGGACTTTTGAGGATTCACTTTGTTTAGTGAATCGTATTCCTCAGTTTTTAGAGCAGCCGCTTTCTTTCGTTTGGCTGTTCTAGGATAGCTATGCCCCTTGTTCTTTTTGGTTTTTTGGGAGCAATAGCTGTCTAAGTTCACTATCATCACTATCATCATACACCAGGTCCATTAGGAACAAGACTGCAATTATTGAGGTTCTTGTTGCAACATCTGACCTGGCATGCATCACTGAGACCTGGCTTGATGATACACCACAGCCATCTTGGAAGCCATCATCACACAAGGTGTTTCTCCCTCATTGTATTGCACAGTAAGGCTGCAGTACACAGGGTGGTGTTTCCCCTCATTGTACTGCAGATTGTGGGCAGGTACTGCGCTCCTCCCTGAAAACCCATCCAACCCAGGCGGTGTTATGTAATGCCAGGTCCATTAGGAACAAGACTGCAATTATTGCAGATCTTGTTGCAACATCTGACCTGGCATGTATCACCGAGACCTGGCTTGATGAGAATGCAGGCCCTATACTAGCCTCTGCTGCTCTGGCTGGGTTCTCGGTGATACACCGCCTGAGATTGGATCATAGAGGCGGGGGAGTAGCCATCTTTTTTAGAATGGAGCTGAGTCTTGTGGATGTGCCAGTGAGTGGCACTCAATCCTTTGAGTGTATCTTGGGAGCAGGTGCAGGGTTCAGGATCCTCCTCATCTACCGTCCACCCGGTGATGGTGGAGAATTCCTGAAGGAGTTTGCAGACTTCATCTTCGACATGGCATTGGAGTCGCCCAGCTGGTTAATACTGGGTGACTTCAATGCATGGGTTGACGATGAACTCTCGCATTTTGGAAAGAATCTCCTCCAACTTATGACTATGTTGGGCCTTTCACAGGTAGTTACCTCTGCAACCCATATAGGGGGTCACTCATTGGATCTAGTGTTTCTACTGGATTTGGAGGTCATGCATTTTGGAGGTGGAACTGAATGCGTGGACGGACCATCATACCATAAGATTCAGCTTCGGGGCACCCCCTAATAGGCCTGCCTCTACGGAGATGGTCCAGTATCGCC
The DNA here is from genome assembly GCA_016271365.2 of Neoceratodus forsteri. Lineage (NCBI taxonomy): Eukaryota > Metazoa > Chordata > Ceratodontiformes > Ceratodontidae > Neoceratodus > Neoceratodus forsteri. Next base: position 164,463,266 of record JADMNL010000025.1, on the reverse strand, counting down.
CTTTAAGGGGAGTTACCCCAGAGGGTCTACTAGTGGTACTGGACCTATCAGGTATTTCAGGTGAGTGCATAGGTCCAGGGGACCTCGTTCTTGCCTATAATAAGGTGGTGGGTGAGGCCCTGGACTTAGTTGCTCCTGTCCGTGTTTGCCCACTCACTCAGCACCCGAAGACTCCATGGTTTGATGAGTGTTTGAAGGAACTGAAGAGAGTGGGGCAAAGGCTAGAGAGGGCTTGGTGGAAATCCGGCCTGGATGCTGGCAGACTTAGGTTGATGGACCATTATGGTATCTATCAATCAGCAATCACCCGTAAGAAGGTAGAATTCCTGTCCAGGGAGATTGCTGCTGCGCGGAACCGACCAGCTCAACTCTTTCAGACTGTCAACAGACTGTGCAATCCACTCTGTCTGCAGTCTGGAAGAGATTTTTCACAAATAAAGCGTGATGAGCTTGCTCGGTTCTTCACAGATAAGATTGCCAGCATTAGGTCGGGCATCAGCCCAGCTCCCTCTTTAAGGGTTTGCAGTGATTGACGAGAGGAAACAAACACTTATGTTACCTGGTCTGACTTTGGTAAGCTGGAGTTCATGGATATTGTGAGGATTGTCCAGACTGTACGACCAACCAGCTGTAGTTTGGATCCGGGCCCTACGTCACTATTACTAGGTTGCGTAGATACTATCTGCCCGATCCTTGCTGAAATTGTCTGGAAATCTTTGGAGCAGGGGGTCTTTCCTGATCCCCTAAAGGAGGCGGTCATTTGACCACTCCTTAAAAAGCCTTCATTGAATCCAGACTGCTTAGCTAACTATAGACCTATCTCTAACCTGCCCTTTGTGGGTAAGGTTATTGAAAAGGTGGTTGCACTACAACTGGATGACCATCTTATAAATCACAATGTCTATGATACTCTTCAATCGGGGTTTAGGAAAAGTCATAGCACTGAGACCGCCCTTGTCCGGGTTCTAAATGATCTCCTGATTGCGAGAGATTGAAAGGCTGGTACTATTCTAGTCCTTCTTGATCTCTCTGCAGCATTTGATACTGTGGACCATGGTGTGCTTTTGGAGCACCTGCGGCTTTATTGTGGACTGTCAGCTACAGTTCTGCATTGGTTTTGATCTTTCCTCATGGGTCGGAGGCAGAGGGTTGTCACTGGAATTTATTCCTCTGATGCCATCTCCCTGTCCTGTGGGGTGCCGCAGGGCTCCATTTTAGCACCCATGTTGTTCACTGTTTATATGCTGCCATTGGGAGACATTATTAGGTGATACAGTCCAGGTTTTCACTGTTACGCAGATGATACCCAGCTGTATCTGCCCTTAAATCCCAGACAGGAAGATGCGATCTCTATGCTTAACAGCTGTCTATCCGAAATCAAAGATTGGATGAGTGCCGGCTGGCTGAGGTTAAACCTGGATAAGACGGAGGTGTTGGCTGTGGACCCAGGTCGCCTTGAGGCAGGTTGTAGGGCTGGAGCTCCATCGGGCATATGGCTTGATGGTGTCCAGCTCCCAACCTCAGACCAGGTACGTAATCTGGTCATTATTATAGACGATGGCCTGACCCTAAAATCTCAGGTGTCGGCCGTTGTCAAATCCTCCTTTTACCATCTTAGGAATATCGCCCGTGTGAAACACCTGGTTTTTCCGGCTGATCTTCCTATCTTGGTCCATGCCTTTGTGACCACTCGCCTTGATTACTGCAATGCCCTGTACCTAGGGCTACCGGGGGTTGATATCCGCCACTTGCAGCTGGTGCAGAACACAGCGGCCAGGCTTCTGACTGGGACATCCAGAAGTAGTCATATTATGCCTGTGCTGCATGGACTGCACTGGCTGCCGGTTCAGTGGCGGATAACCTTCAAGGTCGGGTTACTGACCTATAAAGCCCTACATGAACAGGGACTGCGGTATCTACAAGATCTCCTTACTCCCTACTGTCCCTCTCGCTCACTCCGATCCGCCGACAAGGGATTGCTAGAGATTCCCAGGGTTCGTTTAAAGACATCTGGGACACATACATTTTCTTACGCTGCCCCAGCCCTGTGGAATTCTCTACCTCGCTGGATACAAGGCTGCCTGACCGTCGAGAGTTTCAAATCAGAGCTCAAAACTTTTTTGTTTGTAAAAGTTTTTGGAGAATGATTTTATTGTTAATAATATGTTTATTATTTTAAATGTTGTTCATTTGTACAGCACTTTGAATTTTTGAAAAGCGCTCAAAAAATAAAATGTTACTTACTTTTACTTACTTACTATATAGTGGCTTTGTTTTGACTTGCCTGAGTTCATGGGCGGATTATGGGGAGCGAAGTTGAAGGGTCTGCCTGAATTCGCTGACTCCTGAATTAATCTTACTGCCCGCCATTTCGATTCTGCAGTGAGAGTGCCAGTGGGATGAGCAGGGGAAAAAATTGGACTGTGGGAGTGAATTACAAGGTCTTGGATGGTACTTCTGCTGACTCTGGAGCTGTTTTCATTGCCTGCTGTGCTGAGTTTGCTGTAAGAGCACAGGCTGAACGAACAGGGAAGCTACTGTTTAAATTACAATCCATCTGCCTCTGAGGTGTTGGCTGTAGTGTGAATACATTTTCTGGATTCCCTAAGCACTGAGCCTGGTGCAGTGGAGAGTCTGGAATTGCGACCGTTGGGGGGGCTCCCCTATTGTGTTGGAGGCAATTTGGCTTGTTGTCCCCTACGACCAAACAGGAATTGCCCGACGATTCTCTGGGGAGCCAGAGAGTTGATCGGGTTTTCCTAGGCCTCCTGTGGGTTGGGTTACGTGGCTTGTCCCCTGGGAGGTTGTAGTTGTGGGTCGCTGGAGGCCGGCTGGCAGGGCCTGTGGGTGATAACACCTGGAGGGGGGGGCCCCCCTCTAGGTTCCTGTTTTGTATAGTCCTAGGCCTCTGCTGTATTAGGGACCCTCAGACTATCAGACAGAAGCCAGCAATGCGGCGTGTGCATACTGGATGTGGATTAACTTTGTATTCTTATTTTGAATAACTTTAATTGTTTTTTCCATCAAATATTTGGATTTAATTGTTTGATCTGCGGACCATTGGCTGTCTGCTGCAAAATTCTTCTGGATTTATTATGTCGGATATGGAATGACTTTTATAGTTTATTTGTATTTATAATTTATCATGCCTGACCCTGGTATGAACAGAACCTGGGATTGAGAAGTTTTGGTACTATTGTCCAGGGGAGGTGGGAGCTTCCCTGGCTTATTTACAAAACACTTGGTTTGAATTATTGATTTTTTGGTTTTTATATTTCTTTACAGTTTATTTTATAATTTTTGTTGCTTGCTGCCCAGTTTCTGGTGAGAGAAGAACCTGGATTTGGGAAGCCTTGGTCTTATTGTTTAGGGGAGGTGGGAGAAACATAGAAACATAGACTTTGACGGCAGATAAGGACCGCTTGGCCCACCTAGTCTGCCCATTTCCATACCTAGAGGATAAGCTGCAGATCCTATTTAACCAACAGCCTATTTCTTCCTACCCCTCACAAAAATTGCCTTATGTCTGTCCCATGCATTCTTGAATTCTCCAACAGTGTTAGACCCCACAACCTCCTCAGGAAGGCTGTTCCATGCGTCCACCACCCTCTCTGTGAAAAAATACTTCCTCACATTGCCCCTGAGCCGTCCCCCCTCTATCTTCAAATTGTGTCCCCTTGTTCTTGCACATCTCTTTTCTAAAGATGCTACCCTCTTGGACTTTGTTGAGTCCACTGAGGTACTTTAAAGTTTCTATCATGTCCCCCCCTCCCTCCTTTCCTCAAGGGTATACATATTAAGCTCCTTTGGTCTCTCCTCATATGGCTTCTCTTGCAGACCCTGCACCATTTTAGTTGCCCTCCTCTGAACTGCCTCCATCCTGTCTATGTCCTTGCGGAGTTAGGATTTCCAGAACTGGATGCAGTACTCCAGATGGAATCTCACCAACTGTCTGTACAGGGGGATAACAACTTCCTGTTTTCTTCTGGTGATATCTCTCCCTATACATTCCAGTATCCCCCCAGCCCTCCCTGCCGCCTTCTCACATTGCTTGCCAACCTTAAGGTCATCTGATATGATTACCCCCGGTCTCTTTCCATTTTTGTTGTTGTTACTACCTCCCCCCGCCCATTGTGTAATCTTCCCCTGGGTTTTTGTTTCCCAGGTGCATTACTTTGCACTTCTTTGCATTGAATCCAGGCTTCCCTGGCTTATCCATAACTCATTTGGATCCAACTGTTCGAGCTGTGGACCGTTGGTTATCCATTGCAAAATATTGCTGGATTAACCATATTACGATTTATTTAAGGTTTTATTTGGGGAACTGTTTTGGGTGTTTTTAGAAATAATTCTAACTATGAGCCATTGACCTAAAATTGTTAAACTGTTTAATTTAATTTATGTTAGTGATTAGTTTTAGTATTATTGGTTAGAGAAAACTTAGTACACAGATTGAGTTGTGTGAACTGTGCTGGATGCCAGCTCCCACAGTTGTGCACTATTCTCCCTCTGCCCTTTGAGCCTTCCACCCCTTCTTTACTTCTCCTCTCGAGTTTGCAGTTTACCAGCGCTGTAGAACGCTTGGTATCGTACGTAGGAGATGGGGGGGGGGCTACGAACAGTGGAGGGGGAATGAGGAGGGTCATCGTATCTGGGCGGTTAGATCCAGGAGACGCCCTGGGGCGAAATGGAACTCAGAACGTAGGTCCACATGTCTGGTTTCCATACCCAAGGGCACCACTGATTTGTGGTGGGCAGGTGGTTCAGGCAGTTCGGGAGGTTCGTCCGACTCGGGCTATGTTATGCAATGCCAGGTCCATTAAAAACAAGACTGCAATTATTGCAGATCTTGTTGAAACAGTGGACCTGGCATGCATCACCGAGACCTGGCTGGATGAGAATTCTGGCCCCATTTTGGAGGCTCTTACTCCTGCTGGTTACTTGGTGATACACCGTCCGAGATTGGACCGTTGGGGGGGGGTGTTGCGGTCTGTTTTAAGACCGAACATAACCTCACGAGTGTACTAGTTGAGGAGGCTGAGTCATTCAAGTGTGTTGTAGTAGCAGGTATAGGTTGTCGGATTGCCCTCATTTATCATCCACCTGGTGATGAGAAGCAATTCCTTCAGGAAGTGGCGGTCTTCCTCGTCGACATGGCGTTTGAGTCGCCCAGACTGATGGTTCTGGGTGGCTTCAACGACCAACTTTCGCAGTTTGGCCAGCACTTCCTCCAGCTGATGACATCTCTGGGCCTTACACAGGTGGTTACCACTGTTATTCATAAACATGGACTTAGTCTTCCTCCTAGGGATTGAGACTTCTGACTTGGGGGTGGAACCAGTTGGGTGGCCTGATCATTATACCGTGGGGTTTAGTTTTAGCACCCGCTTTCGTAGGCCTACCCCTGTGGAGATGGTCAAGTACCGCCCTTTATGAGATATTAGTTCTCATAGCCTACTGGCGGTGCTTGACCTCTCGTCCCTTTCGTTAACAAGCAGTGACTCTGAGACCCTCATGACGGCCTATAATTTGACCATCTCGATGGCTCTGGATTGTATTGTTCCAGTCCATGTTCGTCCTCTCTCCCTTTGCCCTCAATCCCCTTGGTTTGAAGGGACTTTGAGGGAGATGCAGAGACTAGGACGAAGGTTAGAGCATTGCTGGTGGAAGTCCACTCTCTATGCCGACCACCTTAGATTGATAGACCATTATCAAGCATATCTCCCGTAAGAAGGCAGAGTTCCTGTCCAAGGAGATTGTGGCCGCTCAGAATCGACCAGCTCAGCTTTTCCGTACTGTGGACAGACTGTGCAACCCAGCCTGTCTACAGGTACGGAAAGCTTTTTCGCAATTAGAGTGCGATAGACCCGCTTGATTCTTTGCGAATAAGGTGGCTGACATCAGAGCTGTACTCTGGCCGACACACTCTAGGGGCATTGCTTTTGATCAGTCCAAGGTCACTACACCTCAATTTTCTTGGAGTACCTTCAGCTGACCGGAGTTTAATGTATGTCATGCAGATTATTAAGGTTGTGTGCCCTACATGCTGTAGTTTGGACCCTGGACCAACATCCCTAATTCTGGGCTGTATTGATGTCATCGGTCCAGTCCTTGCATGGATAGTCTGGTGCTCCTTGGAATCTGGAGAGTTTCCTAGCTCTCTGAAGGAGGTGGTGGTGACACCCCTCTTGAAGAAATCTACCTTGGACCCAGACTGCCACGCAAACTACAGACCTATCTCGAACCTTCCCTTTTAAGGGAAGGTGGTTGAGAAAGTAGTGGCAGTGCAACTGGAAGACCACTTGACCATTCATGACATCTATGAACTGCTCCAGTCCAGTTTTCGTAAGAGACATATCACCGAGACAGCGCTGGTTCGGGTGCTCAATGATCTCCTGATGGCTAGAGATCAGAAGAGTTGCTCCATTCTAGTCCTTCTAGATCTCTCTTCAGCATTGACACTGTGGACCATGGGGTGTTGCTGTGGCACCTGAGATACATCTATGGACTGTCAGGGACAGTCCCCAGGTGGTTTACATCGTTCCTCATGGGGAGAACACAGAGAGTGGTGTCTGGAGTTTATTCTTCAGACCCTGTCTCTCTGTCATGTGGGGTGCCTCAGGGCTTGGTGCTTTCATCCATGTTGTTCACGATGTACATGCTTCCCATTGGAGACATTGTAAGAAGGTATGGGCTGAGGTTTCACTGCTATGCTGATGATACCCAGCTCTACCTATCTTTTACACCCAACCAGGTTGGAGCTGCCTCGGTGTTTAACAACTGTCTGAAGGAAATCAGGAGTAGATGGATTCCAGTTGGCTGAAGCTGAACTCTGAAAAGACGGAGGTGTTGGTTGTGGACCCTGGTCGCCGAATAGGGGGGTTAGGGGCTGGCTGACCCTCGGGAATTTTTCTCGATGGCATCTCACTCCCGACCTCTGAACAGGTGCGTAACCTGGGGGTAATTTTTGATGAAGGGCTGATCCTGCTTTCGAAGGTGTTGGCTGTCATCAAATCTTCCTTTTACCATTTTAGGAATATCGCGAGGATTAAGCACCTGGTTCCGTCTGGCGACTTTCCTACCTTGGTCCATGCCTTTGTGTCCTCGTGTTTAGATTTCTGCAATTCCCTCTACTTAGGGCTTCCTGGGGTAGAAATCCGCCACTTGCAGCTAGTGAAGAATGCAGCAGCCCGGCTTTTGATGGGATCTGCTCTATCCTGTCATATTTCGCCGGTTCTGCATGAACTGCACTGGCTGCCTATTCAGTGGCAGATCACCTTTAAAGTCAGCTTGCTGACTTTTAAAGCCCTACATGGACTGGGCCCTGATTACCTTAAAGAGCTCATGGTCCCTTACTACCCGGGACGGTCTCTCCGCTCGGCAGACGAGGGATTGCTAGAGATTCCAAGGGTATGCTTAAAAACATCTGGGGCAAGAGCTTTTGAATATGTAGCCAGCCCCTACCCTTTGGAATTCTCAACCCCATCGGCTATGGGGGTGCACAACTGTGGAGGGATTTAAACAATCTCTAAAAACGTATTTGTGGTACCAGGCTTTTGGCAACTGATGTCTTTTTAATCTTTTTTCTTGGTATATTATTATTTTAATGTTGATATTTTTGTTTGTTTTTATGAATTGTGAGGTGCCTTGGTTTCTGATAAGGTGCCTAATAAATAAATGTTATTATTATTATTATGGCTGCCTTACTGTGCAGTACACTGAAGGGAAACACCACTTGTGCATGGTAGCCTTACAGGGCAACACAATGAGGGGAATACTGTACAGTACAATGATGGGAAACTTCACATGTGCATGGCAGCCTTATTGTGCAGTACAATGAGGGGAAACAGCCCCTGTGCATGGCAGCATTACTGTGCAGTACAATGAGGGGGCCAAAAATACCATTCGCATGGCAGCCTAACTGTGCAGTACAATGAGGGGAAGCACCACCTCTGCATGGCAGCCTTACTGTGCAGTACCATGAGGGGAAACACCACCTGTGCATGGCAGCCTTACTGTGCAGTACCATGAGGGGAAACACAACCTGTGCATGGCAGCCTTACTGTGCAGTACAGTGAGGGGAACCCTGCCTATGTATGGCAGCATTACTATGCAGTACAGTGAGCGTAAACACCCCCTGTGCATGACAGCCTTACTGTGCAGTATAATCAGGGGAAACACCCCCTGTGCATGGCAGCCATACTATGCAGTACAGTGAGGAGGAAACACCTCATGTGCATGGCAGCCTTACTGTGTAGTACAGTGAGGAGAAACACCCCCTGTGCATAGCAGCCGTACTGTGCAGTGAATGGAAACCCCGCCTGTGAATGGCAACCTTACTGTGCAGTACAGTGAGGGCCCCCCCCCATGCATGGCAGCCATATTGTGCAGAACAATGAGGGAGAAACACCCCCTGTGCATGGCAGCCTTCCTGTGCAGTACAATGAGGGGAAATGCCGTCTGTGCATCGCAGCCTTACTGCGCAGTACAATGAGGGGAAACACCACATGTGCATGGCAGCCTTGCTGTGCAGTACAATGAGGGGAAATACCTCCTGTGTGTGACAGTCTTACTGTGCAGTACAGTGAGGGGAAACACCCCCTGAGCATGGCAGCCTTACTGTGTAGTACAGTGAGGGGAAACACCCCCTGTGCATGGCAGCTGTACTGTGTAGTATAATGAGGGGAAACACCCCCAGTGCATGGCAGCCTTACTGTGCAATACAATGTGGGGAAACACCCCCTGTGCATGGCAGCCTTACTGTGTAGTACAATGGAGGGACACACCCCCTGTGCATGGCAGCCTTACTGTGCAGTACAGTGAGAGGGACCCGCCCCATGCATGGCAGCCATACTGTGCAGTGCAGTGAGGAGAAATACCACCTGTGCATGGCAGCCTTACTGTGTGGTACAGTGAGGGGAAACGCCTCCTGTGAATTGCAGCCATACTGTGTAGTGCAGTGAGGCGAAACACCCCACCCCATGCATGGCAACCTTACTGTGCAGTACAGTGAGAATAAACACCCCGTTCATGGTAGCCTTATTGTGTAGTACAATGAGGGGAAACCCTCCCCCCATGCATGGCAACCTTACTGTACAGTACAATTATGGTAACACCACCAGTGCAGTCCTTAGGTGCAGTACAGTGAGGGGAAACATCCCTGTACACGGAAGCCGAACTGTGCGGTGACGTGAGGTAAAACCCTACCCCATACACGGCAGCCCCACTGTGCTGTACAATAACAGTAACCAATCTCCATGTAGGAGCGCTCTAGTGTGCAGTACAGTCGGTGGAGATTCTCCTTGTGCATGGGAAGTGGAATGCTGCACTTTCAATGCTGCTGGACGTAACAACAACTTTATACAGAATACATGACCCTGCAGTTATGTGTGTTGATAGGCTGAAATCAGTTAGGTGATTTATAATTAATTGAATTGAAACTGGAACTGCTTATAAAATTTCAAATGAAGGTGTCTGAGGGTTGCTTATGTTTCCTCCTCCCTCAATATACAGCTGAAACCCTGTACTGAAAACTTAGCCTCTGGCTTATGAGGTCAGCTCTTCCATGCTAACAAATATGCAGCTACAGCAGGAGGCTGGTGAGCCCACAGAAACTACCTGTTCATTTACTCTTGCTGAGCCACTAAGTCTCAATGTAGTTGTATAGAAAGTTAAATTGGTTTGCGTCGTCTGGTTTGTCTGTTTCATTTCAAAAAAACGTAATCCAGGGTTAAGCAGCTGACCTGATAACTGCAGGAAAAGATGAACCAGTGAGTCAAGCCTTTTTTGCAGTAATCAGAACTAAATTGTCTTCTTCTGAAGAAGCTAGTGGCTTCTTAGAGTCAAAGGTGAGCGTGCAGAAAAAAATCAAAAGGGAAAAAGAAACACAAGCAAATAGTTCAGGCATAAAACTTTTTTTTTGCAAAACCACAATTCTTACTTGTTCCACTAATAGGGCTATATTCTACAAAGTCTTTTGCTATAAAATATGAAGGCTTTTAGTCATCTTTTTTGATTATTTGTTTCTCAGAAATTTACATCATATACATGCCTGAATGGCCGCGAGATAAAAATATCTTTCCATGGGGGTCCCTCGGTACAGCATGATACAAAAAAATGCTTTGGACCCTGTCTAGAAAACAGGTTGGTGCATAATTGGTTTGTTGGCCTGACAGCTCTGAGTACCTCGCCTCCCAGATTGCCATATTTGGCTTTTAGATCTGTCATTTCCATATTCACAATGTCTATTACTTTATTACAGACAACAAATGGGGGAACACCTCAAGAAAATGCTGGCAAAGATGGGGGAAGGGGGGTAGAGGAACAGTGGGAGACACTTAAAGGAGCCATAACAGAGGCAACAAGCCTTTGTTTAAAGCAAGTCAACAAAGCAAAAAGAAGGAAAAAAAAACACTATGGTTTTCTAAAGAAGTGGCAGGGAAGGTTAAGGAAAAGAAACAGGCATTCAGAAAGTACAAAAAAAAAGAGGGAGGAAGACAGGGATATGTATCAGGAAAAACAGAAGGAAGTGGGGTGGGAAAAGCAGTCAGGAGCGCAAAGATGCAAACTGAAGAAAGAACAGTGCAGTCAAGTAAAAGAAGGCGACAGACCGTTCTTTGAGTATATTAGGATAAGGAAAAAGGCCAATGGAATGGAGCTAAATAAGGGTGTGTGTGTGTGTGTGTGTGTGTGGAGGGGACCTAGAAAAAGCAGAAATTCTGAATGAATACTTCTGCTCAGTATTTACAAAAGAAGGGGAAGGAGAGGGAACAAATTAGATGGTAGAAACACACATGGAGGAGAGGTGGACACCAGTCCATTCACAGAGGAGAGAGTCCTAAAGGAACTCTTGAAACTAAAAGTGGACAAGGCAATGGGTCCAGATGGGATGCATCCCAGAATGCTGAAAGAACTCGGAGAGGTACTAGGGGCACCATTGACAGCCCTATTCAACAAATCAGTGGAGGAGGGAGTGGTGCCAAAGGACTGGAGGAGGGCAAATGTGGTACCACTTCACAAAAATGGGAGCAAGGTGGAAGCTGGGACTTACAGGCTGGTCAGTCTGACCTCAGTGGTGGGGAAAATACTGGAACTGATGCTAAAGGAAAGGACTGTAGCATATCTTAAGACCAGTGGGGCACAAGACTCAAGGCAACACAGATTCGCAGATGGTAGATCGTGTCAGACAAATCTGATAGATTTCTTTGACTATGTAACCAGTGCGGTTGATCGGGGGGAGGGGGCATGGACATGGCCTACCTGGATTTTAGCAAGGCATTTGACACCATCCCACACAGGAGGCTAGTAAACAAGCTGGGTAGTTTGGGAGTTGGTCCTAAGGTAGTGAATTGGGTCAGAAATTGGCTGAGCAGCAGTACACAGAGGGTGGTTGTTAACGGAGTTCAATCCCAGGACTAGAGGGTGACCAGCAGGGTACCACAAGGCTCAGTACTGGGGCCAGTCCTCTTCAATGTCTTCATTAGTGACATTGCAAAGGGGCTGGAAGGGAAGCCTCTTTGCAGACGACACCAAGATCTGCAATAGGGTGGACACTCCAGACAGGGTGGAAAGAATGAGAAGAGACCTAGGCAAGTTAGAGGAGTGGTCAAGAGTGTGGTAGCTTAAATTCAATACTGAAAAGTGCAAAGGCATGCACTCGGGGCACAGGAATCCTGGAGAGGAATACAAGATGGGGGGGGATACTAACAACAACAAAACCGGAAAGAGACCTGGGGGTAATTATAACAGATGACCTGAAAGTAGCCAAGCAATGTGAAAAGGCAGTGGAGCGGGCCAGAAGGATGCTGGGGTGCACAGGGAGAGGCATCACCAGTAGAAAACAGGAGGTGGTGATGCCACTGCACAGACAATTGGTGAGGCAACATCTGGAATACTGTGTTCAGTTCCACAGACCACATCTCCGGAAGGACATGGACAGAATGGAAGCGGTACAGAGAAGGACAACAAAAATGGTGAAAGGAATGCACCAGAAAATGTATGAGGAGACTGAAAGACCTCAATATGTATACCCTGGCAGAAAGGAGGAAGAGGGAGGATATGATGGAGACTTTCAAGTACCTCAAGAGGATAAACAGGGCCCAGGAGGGCAGCATCTTTCAGGAAAAGTGAAGTACAAATGCAAGGGGTCACAGTATGAGTCTGGGGGAGGGGGATAGACTCATGGGTAACACGAGGAAGTGTTTTCACAGAAAGGGTGGTGGATGCATGGAACAGCCTCCCTGCAGGGGGTCGTGGGGGCAAAAACATTAGGTGAATTCAAGGTATCCTGTGATGATAGTGAGTGAACATGAGCGACCATCAAAACAACTACTCATATCATCATGTGCTTACCCGCAAGAGTAGCGACGCTATGCTACGGCGAGGATAGGGAAGGGAGACCAAAAGGGGAGGCTAGCAAGGGAAAGGGGAGGAATAGGAAGAGGGTTTTCAGTGGGTAATGTGCCTGCTGCAGCTGAGCTAGCCGTGTGGTGGTGTGGGTGGCTAGCTCTGGCACAGCAGGTACTGGGTTTGGGGCTGGGGACTGGGGGTAAAATGTTTGGTGCTGGCTGCTGCTGCCTTTTTCTTCTTCTTTTTTTTTTTTGTAAATCAGGAGCGTCACCCCCTCCCCGACATGCACACCCCTGGAATTAGGAATCCTTTAGCAGGAGGACATGTGTGTGTGTGTGTGTGTGTGTGTGTGTGTGTGTGTGGTTAAAGCCCCCCCATAAACACGGAGTCTAGTTGCCGTATGTTTGGTCACTGGCATGTGTATATCGCCAGTTTGCTTTTTGGCGCTATATACTTGCTATAATAGTGATCATTGTTTTGCGTTCACTATTATGACATAGAACCAAATTCAAGAATGCATGGGATAGACAGAAGGCAACCACAGTGATAGGAAAGAGAAGGTAAGCTTCAGATCTGTGCTTATGTAGGTGTGGAAATGGGCAGACTAAGTGGGCCAGGCGGTCCTTATCTGTCGTCAAATTCTATGTTTCTATGTTTCTATATTAGTTTGGGTTTATTTCCACATGTGGACAGCACTTCCTCTATTGGTGAATATAATGGTCAGGTAAGCAGTGCGTTGGTAGAGTTGATATTTTTTATCTGTGAAAATTGGAATAAAATCTGTGTGGAGATCAAATTGTTCTCGAAGTTCCTTGATTGATTTGAGAGTAGCGGAGTTATACAGCTGGTTTATTTCATACAATCATTGTCTTTCACAAAATGTAAAAGTGGGATCCATAGTTTTTGGGGGAAGGGGAAGGAAAATTGTTGGACATTAGAGATAAAGGGCTTATTTTGGTAGTCCATTTCATAAGCTTATGAAGTCTGGTCCATTTGTAGTTAAATTATACATGGAGTTTTTTTTTGCCCATAATAGTTTGAAGTTAGAACCTGTTTTATATGTGTATATGGGTACAGTTCATGCTCTGTTCCATCTACCTGATTCAAGGTGTTCTGAGGGGTAAACTACTGTTAAGTTGCACTGAACTGTGCCACTGGATAATATGTTTGAAAGTTAGGGAGTTCCAGTCCCCCCCTTGGACTTTGGTAGAATGTTTCTCTTTGCTAATCCCTGTTTTTTATTTTATTATTGATTATTCCATATGAGAATTGTTATGGTACTGTCTAATTCTTTAAAATTGAAGGAACCTGAGTGAGTAAGGGTTGGAACAGAGATAACAGTTTAGGTAAGCTATTCATTTTAATTACACTGACCCTGCCTATCAGGGTCAGCAGCAGATTTGCCGTGGGAGAGATTTATTTATTTATTGGAATTTTGGAAACAACCTTTGAGTAAGAACTCTTTTACAAAGGGTCCATGTCCGTTAAACAGTACAAATACAAACATAATTGAATTCACAGCACAAATACAGACATAACTGAATTCATAGTACAAATACAGATATAGTTGTAATATCAATACACAACTGGATTCACAGCACAAATACAGACATAGTTGAATTATCAGTACAGGAAGTAGCAAAAACATAGAAAACAGCTAACAGTTTCTTATGAATTTCATTAAGGGTTTAATACTAAGTGCTGTATGGTGTAAGGAAGTATATGAAACAGAGGAAAATGTAGGGTAGGGAGAGAGTGCTCAGTGAATGCAGCATGGGGATAGAGCAGCCCAGGAGGAGCATTCTCACCTTGCATTACAGCTTTGGAGCTGAGAAGCTGGGGATAGTGCATGTGAGAGTGTGTTGTAGGGTAGGGAGGGAGAAAGACCAAGCAGGGAAGGGAAGGGGAGGTATCATGAGAGTGTAGATTGATGGAGAAAGGGGTGTAGGGGTGGGGGAGAGAGAGTGAGAGAGAGGGGCGATGAGGTACGCGATAAATGAGAGAGCGCAACCACTAGCGGAATAAGAGCTACAGAGCATGAGGTGCCAGAGTCTGGGGAACAAGGGTAGGGAGTGGGGAGGGGTGGCCCGTGTGAGTGAGTCCATGAGTAGTTGCTGGTAGGCAGGGTTCGTACAGGCTCTGGATACCCGCTCTGAACAGTTTAGCACTCACAGACATTCTTTTGCAGTAGAGACTGCTTAAGTTCAGCTTTGAAGGTTCTAGGGTTAGCAGCATTTAGAATGTTAGCTGGGATCACATTAAGACACAGTGGGGCACGGTAGGAGAAGGCTGTTTGTCCAAGAGCTGTCCTTCAGAATGGTACACAGAATGGGTGTAGTTCTTTATTCCTGGTCCTGTACATGGAGCTGGTTAAGGTAATCAGGTCAGTGAAATGGAGGAGTTAGGCCTAGCATGGCTTTTCTACTTAGGAGGCATGTCTGATATGAGATTCTATTCTTGAGGCTTAATATGTTTGCATTCTCATAGAGTGCACAGGTGTGCGTGAGCCGGTCAGCATCTAGTAACAGTTTGCAGGCCTTGTTAGAGCCATGCCTACCCTCTTGAGGGTGGTATCAGTTGCTGCTCCGTAGGCCACCAGGCCGTAGTCAACCATGGAGAGAATAGAGCTGTTTATGGACAGCCTGACAGCATTGGTGGTGAGGCTTTTCCTGCGCTGATAAAATACCCAAGTTTAGTATTTACTGCCTTCACAACCTGGTCAGTATGCTGGCCATATAAGAGAGTATCATCACTCCTAGGTATTTAAAGCAATGAACCTGTTCTAGAGGGGCTGACCTGTTGTCAGTAACTGTTAGTATGGGGTACCTCCTCTTTAGCTGAGGGCTAGAAAGGAGCATGGATTTGTTTTTCTTTGTAATTGAGTAACAGCCTACGAGAGCTGAACCAGACCTCCAGTTGTTTGAAAGTGGACTGCAGCTCAGCCTGCATGGTCTCAATGTGGGCACTGCTGCTGAGTACCACCACATCATCTGCATAGAGGATAATTTTGCGGGTGCATGCCTATGGGAGTGTGTTCAAAAAGAGGCTGAACAGCAATGGACCCAGTATGGACCCTCATAGAACTCCCAGCACTATGTTCTGAGAGGTAGAAACTGTTGGTCCAATTCTGACTCTTTGAGACCTTCTGGATAGGTAATCTTGAAACTACTGGATGGCGTTGGAGGCCAGCCCAAAGGCCCATAGTTTCTTGAGAAGGAGGGGGTGACATACTGTGTTGAAGGCCTTCGTCAGTACCCCTCCTGATACACCCCAGCATCCTGTTTGCCTTACTATAGGCCTTGTTGCACTGGCTTGATTGTTTTAAGGTGTCACTAATGATAACTCCTAGGTCCAGTTCCTCAGCTGTAGTGCTAAGGGGATACATGATGGCCCGGCGTGTGATAAGACCTTGGCTCATGAGTGGCGGAGCATAGCAGAACCATGAGTGAGGTTTCAGAGGTCACTGTCCACGAGTTGTGATACATAGGTATCACACAACAGGACATCATGTATCCATTTTATACAATAGGGCTCTGGTTTTTGTTTGTTTTTTTAGCAGCGTGAGGAGGGGGAAGTGACGTGTACACTGTGTTGATACCCAACGGTGACGTGTACACTGTGGTAGATATCTTCACAGTGTACACATCACAATCTGGTTATCACACTGTGGTTGTGATGCAGCTTTTTTTTTTTTTAATGTGTGTGTTATCTCTTTTTCACCCTGACTTGCATCCATGCCAGCCTCTCCCTTCAGGCAAGCCAGTGCTACCTCTGACTTGTCCTGTCCCCAAGTCCTCCACTCTCACATGACAGCCGATCCCTCCTGGATAACCTGGTGTAACTCTTCTCCGGGTGGGTCCCCCGCCTCCGAGAGGGAAGGCACCAGCCAGAGGAGACACAGACCAGCACAACATCTTGGCCCGGAAGGTGCTGCTGAGGTGGAAGGCTTCAGAGGCATTGACTGGCTCTCCGAGCCAGGCAGCCATCATCTGGTGTGATGTGGAGCATTTTCATATTTTCTGGTTGACGTCCCTCCTGCGCCATCATGCAGTGCTCCTGGTCTCCACCAGAGGCCGTTGCTGACTGACTTCTTCCCTAGTCTACCCCTGAGAGAGGAGAACAGTCCCTATGGATGCTCAATCCTCTCCTGCCGCAGCCAGACCCCAGTGTCCCGAGTCCATTCCCGAACCCAGGTCGCCGGTGTGGGTCCAGGTAAGGCGCCCGTGCCTTAACCCTCTATGCCACTGGGCCGGCTGTGATACAGCTTTTTATATGATGGCATATCACTTCATTCCTATTGTATAATAAGTCTTACCCCTCCCATCCAATACTCTGTCCTGGCATTCTTATTCCCTAAGTGCATCACCTTATACTTTTTGGCATTGAATTTCAACTGCCAAACTTTAGACCACTTCTCTAGCCTCGCAGGTCACTCTGCAT
Organism: Neoceratodus forsteri; assembly: GCA_016271365.2. Taxonomy (NCBI): domain Eukaryota; kingdom Metazoa; phylum Chordata; order Ceratodontiformes; family Ceratodontidae; genus Neoceratodus; species Neoceratodus forsteri. The sequence continues at coordinate 164,446,478 of JADMNL010000025.1, read as the reverse complement.
TTCCCTGATTCCCTCATTGCTATCCAGCTTCTCACAGAGCTTTGTGTCATCTGTGAAGAGACATAGCCTGCCCTGGAGTCTTTCTCCAGTGTAGCTGATGAACATGTTGAAGAGGACTGGGCCCAAGACAGATCCCTGTGGTACCTTGCTTATGACCTCCCTCTCTTCAGATTTGACCCTGTTAAAAACATCCCTCTACTGCCTCCCCTTTAGCCAGTTACCTACCCATCTTACTATGTCCCTAGCCACACTCAGATCCTCCATCTTCTTCAGCAAGCATTTGTGAGGCATCAAGTCAAAGCATTGCTGATGCAGAAGTAGAGTAAAGCCACAGCATGGCCCCTATCCAGTTCCCTCATCACCCAGTCAGAACTATCAGGTTAATCTGAAAGACCTCCCTGCCATGAACCCATGCTGTTTACTGTCCTGTAGACCATTGTTGTCCAGGTAGTTCATGAGTTCCTCTTTAACCAGTGACTCCATCAGTTTCCCTACAGCAGAGGTAAGACTGACTGGTCTGTAGTTCCCACTTGTTCCTTGTCCCCCTCTCCCTTTATGGAGCAGAATTACATCCTCCACCTGCCAGGCTTTCGGAACTACTCATGTCTGTAATGAGCTACTGAATAGACCTTCGAAGGGGTCAGCCAGTTCGTCTGCCAGTTCCCTGTGTACCCTCAGGTGCATCCCATGTGGTCCCAGGGCCTTGTCTATCTTTAGGGCTTTTTATTGCTTCTCATCTCTCTTCCACACCTCCTATGCTGTCTGTCCTGACTGACTTGTCCCAGACCACATCAATTCATCTATTGAAGTCTGTCCTTTTGAAATCAAGGAACTCCACCCTATATGCTCACCACTGTCCTCTGGGGTAATAGTTTCAAGTGTAACTTCTCATACTATGCTTTTTACAGTTATAATGTGTCTGTTGGCATTTAGCCGGGGCCCTGTCTCGTCCATACAGTTACTCCATTCCATTCTTATAATTCGGGCTAAACCGCTATGTATTTATGCAACTATGGTGCATATTGCACCTGGATATCACATGACTAATATAAGCTTAATGTTAGCCATGACCATTGCATTATGGTACAGTTATGATTTCCATGGATCGACTGGATGATTTTTTCATCCATGCAACTTTTCCATAAACTGCCGCCCCCAGAGTAACACATTCAGGTATTAGAACGTTTTATGTTTAATGACTGTTTGGTCTTTGTACCATTGCTATAGCCTGTGTATAATTAAAATGTAAAAAAAAAAACTATTAGTGCTAACCCAGATAGAGTGCAGCAGTAAGCAACAACTTTAAGTACAGAAACAGATGTTTAATTAAACTAGTATTGCTCAACCAGCTAGGGTGTGGTAGTAAGCATTAACTTTAACAGTGTACTTAAAACAAGATTACAGAACCTGAACGCTCCACTCCAGCAAGCCTGTGCCCGGTAAAACTAATAGCAAAAACAGGCAAAGACACTGTCACCAGGCTACCAGCTCAAAAGTTTTAATGTGCAAAAAAGCAATATATAAATATACAGCCACAACCATAAAAAAACAGACACAGAACACCCAACCAGGTTTCGCCCATAGGCTTAATCAAGGGTTACTGGTCGACTCAAGGGTACTGATTACTGCTATTTCAAGGAAATAAATTGTGTACTTTAAAAGGGTTCCAGTAGGTTCAACAAAGTCACATTTGGTTTGCCTGACACCCGCTCTGGCTGGCTATTGTAACTAGTGAATCACCTTCAATGGACTCTAGAGAGTAAGAACAAGAGGGAGAAAAACAAAGGAAAGTTAGAATGCAGCTATATAAGGGAAAAACATAATATTTTCTTTCTATATAATTTCCTATATACTCTCAGACTGGCCTATTCAAAAATCTTAGAAGAACCATTTTTCAATTACAACCAGATCATTCTTAGGCCTTAACAACTCTGCTAGATCAATATATACATAAGATTAACAGGGATTAACAGTGCTAAGGTTTCCTCCTTTGTTTTCAGATAAAGGGCAGTTTATTTCCTTGAAATGGTAGTAATCAGTAAAAATACCATAAATTAGTGAAATTTAAAATGTACTTTTTAAATAATCTGTCTGGTACTGTTCAAGAGTGAACCTGTCCTTCTAGGACATGCTTGATTGTGGTATTGATATATTGTATAGCGCTTTAATATTAGCACCTTATAATGGGGTTTAAATCTTTAAAAATTGTTTAAGCAATGGATTGGTTCACATGAATTCAAAAGCCAAAATCCTGAGTCGACCAGTAACCCTTGATTAAGCCTATGGGTGAAACCTGGTTAGGTGTTCTGCGTCTGTTTTTGGTTTTTTTTTATAGTTGTGGCTGTATATTTATACATTGCTTTTTTGCACATTAAAACTTTTGAGCTGGTAGCCTGATGCCGATGTCTTTCCCTGTTTTATGTATCTAAAACAGACATATTAACTAGTAATGCTTACCCAGATAGGATGTTGCTAGGACCTAGCTTAAATAGGATCAGACAGACAAGGCCGTTTTCTTTTGATATACAGTTTTATGAGTGTTAAAATGAGCAAAGCTCCTGGCTGTTGGCTGCCTCTTCTGGCTGATTCTCCCTGGCAAACTCTCTCCATGTCCTTTGTGCTGTGGTCCTTAGTGCTCTGGGCCTCAGCACGAAAGGCTGCTTGGGATATCCGCAATATAAAGGTCAGTTCACTGTCGGTCTATGCAAAAGGCAGATCCTGATTGATTCAGTTTGGGAGGCTAGGCATGGCTTTCACCAGTTCTGGCCATGGATTGGTGGCCCTAGTATTAAGGAGAATGATTTGATCTTGGTGCAGCTCCCAGCTTTTGGAAGGCTCACTGGGTTCTGCACTGTAGTGGTGGGGGAGGGTGAGTCATTCTCGGTGGTGCCTCTCTCAACCCCAGAGATTAGCAGCAGAAATGGCAGTGAAGTTATAGCTGGCCAGCAGCAGAAAGGATGGCAGTGAAGTTACAGCTGGCCAGCAGCAGAAATGATGGCAGTGAAGTTACAGCTGGCCAGAAGCTGAAATTATGGCAGTGAAGTTACAGCTGGCCAGCAGCAGAAATGGCAGTGGTGAAATTTCAAGTCAGACACAAAAAAAGGGGAAAGTAGTTTCTCTAACCAGAGTGCAGTATAGTGCAGTATCTTGGCAAATATTTTATCATCCATGTTCAACACTGAAACTGGCCTATACAATGAGCAGTTTAACTGATCTTTGTCTTCTTTAATAAAAAACATGGATAATGGCTTTAGAGAAAGAAGATCCCCATCTGGCCACGGAGGGTTCCGTGAGAGAACAGTGGAAATAGCAGTCATAACTTCTGTGTGGGATATAGCTTGATCTAGTTTATTAATCAAGTCTAATGGTGGTTGTGGAAATTTTATATTAAAGTGAAAATCATCTGCAGCATGTGTATATTTCGATCTTTCTGATGTATATAATTTGTGATACTATTTTTTTAATTCAGAATTTATATCCTTTGTTTTTGATGAATCACCTTGAGTATCCCTAATGCCTGTACTTAATCATTGCTCTTGGTCTTTCTTAAGTTGCCCCACCAGTAACTTTTCTGGTTTGTCAGCTCAGTAAAGGTATTTAGAACTCATGTTCATAATCTGTCATTCTGTATTTTTGGTGACTAAGGTGTTATATGTTTCATGTTTTTAAGTCAATACATTAAATAATTTAGTGTCAAAAGTAGTGCTGCGTAGTTATTTATTAATTTTGGATTTCATCTTCTAATTCTCTAATCCTTTATTTAAATGGACGTTTATTGTATGTTGTGGCAGATAAAAAAAAAACATGCCTTAAAGCATCCCTCTTTTAAAATGAGATCTTTTGTAAAGTTTTGTGTTAAAAAAGGGGGTATTTCTGTTTGAAGTTTGAACATCTTGAATTAGTCTGTCAGTACTGTTTGATCCATGTGCCAGTTATTGTGTGTACTGGGATAGTGTGAGATATTAATTTATTAATTGAAAGTGTGCATAGCGAGTGGTTAGAAATCACTATCCCTGGCATATGACTTCTTCCACTTGTTATATTACTGATTCAGAAATCAGGAAACAAGAATATTCAGAAACAGGGCTTAATGTGGTGCTTGAAAATAAGAGTACTTACTGGCTTGGTTCTGGGTTCTGAGCATTTTATGGATCAACTGAACTTAGATCTTCTTTAAAATAATTGACCCTTGTGTCAACGCTGTTTTGTTTGTTAATTGATGGAGCTGTCCTGTCTGTTTTATAGTCCTGACTAGATTAAACTTTCCTCCAATAATGTATGGAGTGTTGAAAGTCTTAAATTAAAGCAAGAATTCTGTTAAAACAAATCTAGGCTGCTTTGCTAGAGCCATTGATTCCAGCTAAGGTATTATGTTTATTTTCTGACATTCCAAAATACCATATCTTCCCTGAATGTCTGTATAAAGCTTATGAATTATTTATTTTCTTTAAATATTGCCTCCCATGAGTTTGAACTGTATGGTGAATGTATTCCAGGTCTCCAGCATTTTCTTATCCACCCAAATTTCATATTCAACAAACTGAGGGTCCTGTAATATTATATAATTTATTCCCCTTCAGTCTACATAATTTAGTTTAGTAATCTTATTTTTGCCCCTTAATCTTCTAATATTCCACATTGGGACCTTTAGATTATTTGACATTATTATTTAGAATGACAAGAGTGACAACACTTTCAGTCCCCACTCTGCACCTTTGGATTACATTTGTCCTCTGTCACTGTACCAATCAGTCTAGTCCTCCTATTTTTAACATAACTCTGTTCAACACTCTTCCCACTTTGCTCCCTTCTTGCCCCTTTTCTCTAACAAACTCTTTAATTATTTTCCCCTTTTTATCCTTCACCGTGTTTTTTAAAAAGACATTAGTCTTAAATGGTTACTCAAAAAAAATCTCCTAACCCACCCTTTTGCTAACTGAATGGAATGTGGTGATGCCACAGGCCTTCCCTCACTGCATCATTGATCTGTTGTCTGTACCATGTCATTTACCTAAGACGCATTATATATTCAGGTATAGATGGTTGTAAGCAAATACCAAACTAATATTTAATAGTGGTGCTTACCTTTTGATATTATAAACAGTGTAACCATCTCACTTTTACTATGATGTAGGTTAGTATGGTATGTGAAACCAGAATAGTGCAGAAGTGAATAATGTGGTAAACAGCGCACATTGCCTCAGTTCTCATGGTGAGGAGTGAATGGTAGATTATTATAGTGTCTTAGGATAATAGAAGTAATATCATCTGTCTAAATCTCCGACCTAGAACAAAAAATAGAAATAGTTATCGCTTCTTTTATAGCATGCACTGTAATTCAATAAAATCTACAGAGACAGGGATATTCGGTGGGGGGGTATTATACAAAGCTTAAAACCATATAGATATGAGCATCATTTATTTAATTTAATTATAATATTGATACTAGTTTACAAAAGGGGTGGGGTGGGGTGTTGGGTCCAGAGAAAGCAGCAACCTTTCTCCATGAAATTCATAAGGCATTATAGTGATATTAATATATACAAAATATGATTTCCAGTGTGGGCTTAGATCTGTTGTCAGCTACGAGGGACTCCTGAGTAGGGATTCTAAACTGGAGCTATTTGAAGATTTGGCAATATAGTAATCTGTTTTTCTAAATCTTCAAACAGCTCTGGTTTACAATCAATGAGTGTCCTGGCTACACTGAGACCAAGTACCGACTGGCAGGGTACTTGTTAGCCAATATTTGTATCAGACATGCCCACGAATGTCCAGGCTCCAAACCGGAGCTATTTTACAAAGGAGCCACGTATTAAGTATACAGATGCCCCCGGCTGCTCCCTGCCTGAAACATCATCAAGGGGACAGTCACGGGTGCTAGTGGACACGACAGGGAGGGCTCTGCTTCTTAAAATGTCGGGGCAAGGAGGGGGCAGGAGCAACCAGATACAATTTGAAATAACTTACACGAGTAGTTATCTTTAACTTTTCATTGTACTATTAATCGGGCCCCACTTTACATGGAGGTGGGGCCCGACTGTAAGTGGACGTTTCCCTTTAAAGAGACACTGCCAGCCTTTTCTGCATCATACTATTTCTAGTTAAAAACTGACATCTTATGATTGCTTACCTTCTCTAAAATTCATTGATGTTTCTGGTTATACTATCTGTTGCTTTTCTTAGAACTTTATTGCATGCTAATGGTATAATATACCCAACCTTGTTTGGTTGCAAATCCTTAATCTATTCTTTTTGCATACTTCTGGAACATTAAAAACACCCACAAACAGTGCAGCCACTCATTATGTAATAGTCTCCTTGCTCCCACTACACTATGAGTGGCTAGACTGTCTGTTTCTATGTCCAGGAATGATGCAGTAGGAGTTGATCAAGGAATGCAAGTAGGCATGTTTTTCTGTGGTAACACCAGTATGGTGGTCAGTTTTTTTTTTTCATTTTTTAAAGAAAAAAGAATCGGAATCAAACTACCAGCTACATCAGTTCTCTCTACAGAATGTGACATTGTTTTTTAAACTAAGGAAACTGCGAAGGCTAGAGGAGGTGACAGTGTCCCCTTAATGCTTTGATCTCATTTATATTGAGACTTTTGAGTCATTTGATACAACTATAGATGCCCTTGATAGCCACCACAGAAAACTGAAGTTCTACCAGAGGGTACATAGGGAGCCATCTATATAGTGCCTTTTAGGAAAATTTGAGGATTATATGACTGAATAATTAAGCCTTATTTTACAGCAACGTTGATTATACTCATCTTTTTACTCCGACACAACTCCCCCCTCTCTTACCTTAGTCTCTGTGAAAAATATAGTAAACATGTTTTATTAGATGCCACCTCGGTTTCTACCCTCTTCCCCAACCATGCTCCATTAGAGATTCTCACTGTTTTATTGCTATGGCCTCAGTGCTTCATTTTATTCTGTAGTGGGTTTCATTTGAGGGTTCTGGGTTTGAATCACTGTTCTTTTGTTCTGTGCTGTTCTTTGTCTGGTCTGCCTCTTGATGGTCTCTCTTATTAGTGGTTTGTTGTTTGTTGCCATCTTTTCCTCCTGATTTCCCTTTGTTTGTCTCATTGGGTCCCGACTGGCTTGACTTGTATGAAAAGTCCTGCTTTGTGGAGTGAAAAGCATTCACATTTGTCTCTGCTGAATAGTTATAGTGTTTGTAGTGTATGTTGCCAGAACTGCTTGAACTGCCATAACATTCCTGAAATGCCCGGTTCTCTTCATCGGGGTCATAAAAATCTCCATCTTGCCATTAACAACACATTTTAAATGAGCTGGTGGTGGAACCATCAAAAACTTTATTCCCTTCTCCTATAATTTCTGCTTTAGTCAGTTAACAAGTTTTTGTTTTTGTAATTGTTTCTGTTGAAAGGTCTGGTTAAATGTTAAAATGGAAGTTGTCAAATTTTAACCCCTTCTCCAGCCTGACTTTTCTGAGAATTTTCTCAAGGTCTTGAAATTAGTGTGGCTTACTGAACACTGTACGAGAAAGCTGGCTCTACCTACCATGACTTGAGGTCTTCCTGTTGTGCTGTGTGCAGAATGATCTTTTCAAGGCAGGCCCACCGGCACAGTACTAGTGCTACAGCCTGTGACACCAGCAACCTGGGTTCGGGAATGAGCATAGGCTGTTAGTGGGCCAGTGGGGGGAGGATGGTTGAGTATTCTTGGTGGTGGGTGAGATTCTGGTCTCAGCCACACCACTGCCACCTAGGGGACCACAGGTAGTGCGGTGGAGCCAGTGCACAGGGAGGGGAGTGTCGGTGTTCTAACATCTCAGTGTCAGACACAACATTCTTGCGATGCTCAGGGGATGGGAATAAAAATGCAAAGTCCCTGACCACAGAGGAAGCCACCTGTCGCTCTACCACTGGTTTCGCACCACCAACTGAGGCTCTCTCTCCTCGACCGATACTTCTTCTCCACTCAGGAGTGTGGGGTGACCCCCTGGGCGGCCCTTCCTGTGGGAAGTTATCCACAGGAGAACACAGGAGAGAGGTAAGTCCCAGAGAATGCAGGTGATGGGTCTAGGCAGGGTGAAGGGGTCTGGTTGGTGTCGGGGGACGAAAAGTACAGTAAATAATAATAATAAAAGAAATTATCTTTTCATCTGGGTAATTTTTTGCCTAGGGACTTGGTAATAATTTTTTCAAAATATTTCTGTGGGTTCCTGCTCCCTCCAACCCCTCCAGTATGCGGCCCAAATGCAAGTTACCTCTCCTTGAGCAGTCTTCCTGGTCGTTCACTTTTTTGCAACAAGTATTTTAGTTGTTTTGAATGTTACGCCACTGTATCAGAGGAGGGTGGGTGTCTTCCACTGTTAAGACTCGCTCTTCTAATTCCCCAGTCGGGAGAGTCAAGGTCTTTGTTTTCTGATTTATCTGGGAGATAGATTCTGATACCTGTGTGACTGCTGATTTGATCTCCCTTAATGTACTCAACATGTCATGTATGAGATCATTGACTAGGTTTCTCAGCTGTGCATTTTCAACAGAGGATTGCTGGATTTAGTTTCCTCAGTTTGTGCTTCTGAATTTTATTTATTTATTTCTGTGTATTTCTTGGATTACAGTACCTTTGAGCCAGAGACTCTTTTACAAAGGTTCCACTTCAGGAGTGAACAGTTGTTACAACAAAAGGACATTTGCAAAGTACAGTGACAGTGTTACAGAAGCAGTTACGTATTATTTTGTTAAGTCTAATGTGTGTACTAATGGTTGGTACAAGCAAAAGGTATATAGCAGAGGCAAAAGTGCCATCAGTTGGATGACTTTGTGAATTACAAGGTAGTAGGCAGCAATATCAGCAGATGGGCACATAGCAACATTCAATAATGAAACTGAGAAAAAATACATAGGGTAACAGATATGTATCATGATTAAATGTAGAACATAAAAGCAGCCTGCAAATTGACTTTGTTTGAACTAGAGTGGAAAAAAGTGAAGAGGGAGTGGGGGAATTTACCCCGCTCATATTCTATGAGCCTCACTCCTGCATGTTTCTTGTGCTCATTTTAGAGGAATTGCAGTAATTTCTGAGAAAACAGCTGAGGGGGTATTGTCCACAGATTGGAAGCCTTAGGGAAATTGCAGTTTCAATGTCAGCAGGAGAGGTGAGAGGGGAAGCACTGTTAACATCAAGTTGGGAAGGCTTGGATATTGCAGTTCTCGTCTGCTTCAGTGTTTGGGGGAAAAAAGTGCTCTGTTATCTCTTAGACCCTTTGTACAGATTTAGATGTGAATGAGATGCCTCATGCAAATTTGTTTTCCCACAAGGCACCTGATTTAAACCTTGATCAATATTTATTTGTTCAAGCAGCGGATATACAGAAGATAGAAGGGATACGAGCTTCATGGTGCATGGATCCAGGCAGCAGTGGCTAGCTAGGAAACCAACTTAGTTCCAAGTCCTCCCCACTTGTTCCTCTTCATTTACTCTTGCTCAACCACTAAGCCTCAGTGTTGTTATATAGAAAGTGAAATTGGTTTGCATTGTCTGGGTTGTCTGTTTCATTTCATCTGGTTTGTCTGTTTCATTTAAAAAAAAAAAGTAATCCAAGAGCCGACCTGACGACTGCAGGAAAAGATAAACCAGTGAGTCGAGCCTTTTTTTTTTGCGGACATCAGAACTAAACTGTCTTCTTGTGAAGAAAGTAGTGCCTTCTTAGAATCAAAGGTGGGTGTGCAGAATAAAATCAAAAGAAAAAACCAGAAGAAAATAGGCGTACAAAACAAACAAACAAAAAATATCTAAAACTACAGTTCATACTTGTTCCACTAATTGGGCTCTATTCTACAAACTGTTTTTTTTAATAAAATCTGAAGGATTTTAGTCATCTTTTTTGGTTATTATTTCTTTCTCAGAAATTTACATCAAATAGATACCTCAATGGCTTTGAAATAAAAATATTTTGTTTCCTTTGGGATCCCATGGCACAGCAGGGTACAAAAGATGCTTTGGGCCCAGTCCGGAAAACAGACTGGCTTTTATTTATTTATTTATGTATGTGTGTATGTATGTCTTTGATGACGGGGTAGGTGCGCTGATCCAAGGGACCATTTCCAGGCACAGCCCGGGCCATAAACAATGGCATATTTAGCAAAATAGAAATACAGGGAATTACAGTACATTGGGTAGTAACAAAAATGAGAATACAATAAGGTATAAGGTGAAGTTGTAGGCTAGCGACAAGTCCATATACATCATCACAGGAACATGGAGAACAATATAGTATGGTGACAAATTACCAAGTAAACAATGAAGTGCAATTTCAAAAGGCACGCCAGTAACGAAAATCAAGTAACAACCAGATGGAATATTCAAAATTCAGTGCGACAGCCCCAGTTGGAACAGATAAGAGGAGTAGAGGAGCATTTTACTACAGTTTTTGCATGATTTACTCCCACTTTCTGATTTTAGGAATTTGTTTCCAACCCTACACATTTACAGTATGTTGATATATTTTCATATCTGGTAGCACCATACAATGCTACCAGCTATGTATCCACACACACTCAGAGCGTAAGTAATAGAAGTGGTGACAGAAAGCATCAGCATCAGTTATGTACAATGTACGAGACCCTTTCAGAAGTGTCTCAGCTGCTGGCCAGAAGGGCAATTGCAATACAGAAAAATGTTCAAAATAGGGTCACAGCACTACACTGCAGTAAATAAGTACGTGAAGATACCACAGCAGTATCAGACAAAGAGAGTCAGTGACTGCAGACACCCAGAAAGTTTGAAACGTTGATTATAGGTGTGGTGGAGAAGAGTCTAAGACAGGTTAATGGATAGCATTATGACCATTTGAGTGAAAATGCTACCAGGCGGATGAAGTTGGCAGTAAATACATCCCAGTCCAAAACATTATCTGGATCATGGGACAGCCCACAAATAAACAAAGTGCAGTTGAGTAGGCTATAGGGAGGAGAGATAGAGGGCCAGGAGGGGATGGGAAAGGAGCTGGAGAGAAAGGGGCATTGTGAGAGTGGGGGAGATCCCACAAAAAGGTGGGGGAGAGTGAGGGGGAGGAATCATCGCAGTGTATACAGATGGACAACGGCAAATGGCTTCCAGTAGTAGCCAATCTTTAAAGTGGCTTTTGAAAGATAAGTGGAATGGGAACTAGTGGAGTGATATAGGGAGCTTGTTCCATAAGGAGAGGCAGAGACGGAAAAGGCTTTGCTGCCCATGGTAGTGAAGATTCTGGGGACTACCAGGAAGAGGATGATGACTCACAAAGGCACCTAGTAGCCACTTTGCCCATGAGCAGGAGTGAATAAGGGGACAGGGGACCATCTCTGAGTGTAGTGTTTTATCAGGCAGCTCAAGGCATAGTCAAAGCACCGTTGAAGTGGGAGCCAACCAAGCGAGTTGTATAAGTCACAATGATGGGTAGAAAAGGGTGCGAGGAGGATGAAGCGGCAGATGGTGTTGTAAACTGATGTTAGCCTGGAGCACAGGGCTGATGACAAGAGGGGGGGAATATATGTGGAAGCAGTAATCAATAAGGGGTAGAAGGTTGCCTTGTGCAATTGCTAGGTGTGCCTCATGAAAAAGGAATTACCTTAGTCGGTAGGCGGCCCCTAATTTCTAGTTTAATGTACACACGAAGATATTAACATGATCAGTGAATGTAAGGAAGGGGGGTCCAGGGTGATGCCCAAGTATTTAAAACTCAAGACATTTTTGAGGAGGGGCCAAAAGGTGTGAGTACAAGAAGCAATGACTCCCCTTTGAAGACCTCGGTGAGGAATGGTTTTGAGCCAAATAACATTGATTTTGTCTTTTTTTCATTTACCAGGAGCTTTGTGGAAGTAAACCAATTGTACGCAGCACCATAATTCAGGGTAGGGATGGAGGAGATGTTAGCAAGTGACTTGTCACTATGGTATAGAACAGTTGTCATTCACATAGAGAAGTGCCCCACAGGAAAAGCTCTCTGCCAGGACAGCATTGATAAATATGGAAAACGGTAAAGGGCCAAGGATGGAGCCTTGAGGGACCCCGGTAGAGACAGACAGGGCAGAGGAGGATGCAGCCCCAATGGTAACTGACTGGGACCTACCCTTGAGATAGTTCTGAAACCATGAGGAAGTCTCTGAGGAGCAGCCAAGGTGGTGGAGAGTAGAGTGTAGGAGAGGGTGGTCAACCAGGTCAAATGCCTTAGTCAGATCCATGAATACAGCACCTGTGGCCTCACCCGAATTTGTGTTTCTGAGGACATGGTCTGTGAAATGGACTAAGGCCGACGTGTTGCTGTGTAGCGTGTGGAAGCCATATGGCTGGGGGCACAGCAGCCAATATTTTTAGTGCTCAGAGAGCAGTGCATGCACAATTCTTTCTAGTAAGTTGTTCAGATGGGGAGGAGGGAGATGGGCCTGTAGTCATTGATAGAAAGGGGATCACCTGCTTTAAAGATGGGGACATTAGCATGCATCCAAGAATCCGGCATGGTGGACATGGAGAGGGCAATGTTGAAAAGGAAGGTGAGTAGTTTAATGATCGCAGGAAAGATGAGCTTAAGGAAGGAAGGGAACAACCCATCGCTGCCAGGGCTACCCCTGGTAGGGAGGGACTTTAGGAGCTTGGAGGTTGTTTTTGGACCGATGGCTATAAAGTAGAAGGGGAGGATTGGGAGAGGGTGTGGCCAGCAAGGAGGCAGCTTGCCTGACTGCTTGGGCTAGCTTGTGACTGGGGGGGGAGTCTACTGAGGTGGGCAGAGAGGTCGGTAAATTTTTTGTTAAAGCTCTGTGCAGTCTCAGTGGGGTCAGTTAGGGAGCCTGATGGGGAGGCAAGTTGAGTGACTTGGTTGTGAGTCTTCAGATCGATTAAAGAACCTATCAAGGCCCAACGACATTGTGGATTGCTGAGGTTATTCTTTTGTAGGTTGAGGTAGAAGTTGCACTTAAGTGTTTTGGCCGTTTGTTTGCAGGTGTTGCATAGGTGCCTATAAGCATTCCAGAGTTGGTGGGAAGGGGACGCTTCATATGCCTCCCACTGGCTGTCCCTCACTTTCATTTGGATATCCAGTGGGTGTAGCCCCCCCTCACCCTATGAGTGGTGAGTGGGAAGTGGAGGTCTTGTACCCGAAGGAGAGCATTGATGAAGAAGCTGACTGCTGATGACACATTGTCAATGAGGTAAAAGGCAGACCAGTTTAATGCTCTTACATCACTAAAAAGCCTGGTGAGGTCTGGGCAGTTAAAACTGCTGAAACGGAGGTATTTGGGAAGAGGGCATTTAATTTTGGTGGCCAGAATTTTGTAAGTAGGGGAGTGGTCACTTGTAGAATTCGACAGGATACCTGCCTGTAGGACCATATCCACCTAATTTGTGGCCCCCTTGTTGAGTAGAAAGTGCTTTAGTGTATGGACATTATGTCTGGTGGGGGCAGAGATGACGTGCTTGAAGTTGTGGGATATGAGGAGATTATCATAGTCTGGCTCCTGAGCACCTAGCCAATTGAGATTGAAATCTCCAACTAGTATAGTATCCCTGTTTGTAGTTGTTTGCCCTAGACCATCCAGCAGGTTAGATAAGCCTGGAATCCCCCCTGGTAGGTGGGTTGTAGCAGCAACCCAGGTAGAGTTGTTTAGAGGACCCCAGGGTTAGCTCAACAAGGAGCCATTCACTGGGAGAGAGGGAATCGGAGTGGGTGACAATGGTGGCCGATATATGTCCCTTCACATACAGTGCTACACCGCCATCCTTCTTTTTTCCAGGTTTATCAAGGCCAACAAGGGCATAGCCGGGGAGATGGTAGGAGGTGTTGGAGTTATGTGGTTTCAGCCATGTTTCAGTGAGTCCTAGTACATGGGGCTTATAAAGGGACATCCAGGACTCTAGGTCAGGGGACTTTGATGGGAGGCTGCAAATGTTTAGATGTGCCACTTTCAAACCAGTTTTCCTTGTCTATGTGACATTGGTGTGGTCAGTGCGGGTGCTTAAGGGACTAGGGTTACATTCAGTGTCCCCAGCAAGGAGTAGAGGGGAGAGAAAAGGGAGGTAAGGAGGGTACCAGGATGGGGGTGAGAGGGTGAGGGAGTTCAGAAAGTCCAGACAGGTGACGTTCATTGTTAGAGAGGAGGGCAAGGAGAGCTGGTCCCAAGGGAGTCAATTCATATCTTACTGTAGGAGGGGGAGGCACAGTAGCTCTTCATGGCAGATGAGTAAAAGAGGACAGCTACTGCTGATCAACAGCAAGTACAGAGGCACAAAAATCCGATGCAAGCAGCAGGCTAGTCATGGGTGTAGCCGGAAAGGGAACAGGAACAGCTTCATCTTAATGTGCTATAACAGCTTCTGACCAGTAGTTGTTAAGGCGGTGTTACCCAAGTGGTGAGGGCCACATACTACAGTAGTGAGGGGGGAAAGGCAGCACTGGCACAAGCCCACATGCCTATAGTCTGTGAAACAACAAGTATATTTAACACAGCTAAGGGCAGGGAATGATGATCACCTGTGTGGTGTCACCCAAAGCTTGAGTAAACTTACTACTGCAATGGAGTAGTGTAAAATGCACTGCAGAGAGAGCCACTGTATTTGGGTTCCCTTATTTAGTGTTTTAGTATTGCCTATGTCCAGTCAGCTTGTGTAAAATTACATGCAGCAGGGCTAAGTGTATGATTCACTGTAAAGGAGCCATTGTAACTGGTTTCCCTTTTTCTGAGTGCCTGTAGTCAATCGGCAGGAAATCAGACACCCTCTATTGATGTGCCAGTAAAGGCTGCAAATGAGGAATCAAGGACTTAGTCACATGATTAGCTATATTAAAGCTATATAAGAGAGGCCAGCCAAGGGTGGAGGTGGGCGAGAAGAGAGCACCTCAGTTCAAGTAATTGAAATAAAAATAATTTAGCAGCCGCAGACTTAGTCCAGGCACTTAGAAAAGCAGAGAACTTGAACCAGAGTAGCAGTCTGAAAATGGGGCCAAGTTCAAAGAAAGTTGCAGGGTACAGCGTCCGAATCTTGGTGGTGAGCATACCTTGGTGAGAGGAAGGTGGGCTGGGAGCAGCTCCCTTCGGCAATGGCCAAGAAAACAGGCATATAGGTAGTTTGTTAGCCTATACACAGGTCTGGCGACTCCCCCACCCCAGATTGCCATGTGATTTTTCGATCTGTCAGTCCCAATAGCATTGTTTGTTTTCCCACTAGGTGCCCAATTTGAACCTTGATTAATATTATTTGCGTAAACAGCAGCAATATGGGCTAGAGTATATGTAATTTGTAGTTTGCTGACCAACACAGCTCTGGCAACCCCCCAATTCAATTTCAGTGCTAGTCTAAAAAAAAACAAAAGAAAAACTAAAAAAAAAACAGCATCATAAACTATGGGTTAAACTCAAATAACCCTGAAGAATAAAGAGCCAGAATCATTTTTCTTTTCAATTATATTTTTCCCTAGGAACCTGCTGGGATAGGTAGTCCTTTGACCACTGTAGGCTGTTGGTTAACTAGGATCTGCAGCTTACCCGTTAGATAGGGACATGGGCAGATTAGGTGGGCCAAGTGGTCCTTATCTGCCATCAAATTCTACGTTTCTATGTTTCTGCCAGTTCCACTTTCCTGTCCTGTCTAGGTTCTTCCTACCTGGACTTCCTGGGACTACTAGGGAACCCATGGCACACTGCTGTGTTACCCCCTTGGCTTGCCTTGCTTGGCGGGGTTTGCCTTCAGGTCCTTGACAGCAGGATGAGTTGAAGACCTAATAATGCCCCAAGCAGAATGACTTGCGGTACCCCATTAATCTCCCTTTAACCCCACATTGAAAAAATGGTATACATTCTTTGAATACAAGGGTAACACATTTTTCTATTAATGTTGCAGTGTATTTTAGCGGAGAAAAGTTTGACCTATACTTTTTTATTCTATTATAGATTGCCCTTTATTTCTCATCTTGTATGATTCCCTTCTTTCCACATTTTAAGTCTGCTTTAGCACTTTTTGGCACTTGAAATAATAAAAGGAGCACTCCATTTAATATGGCTTGGTTCTGTTTTTTCGTCAATATTCTCTGCTGATTTTGAACATCCATTGTTCAGCATACAGCGGAACCAGCCACGACGCAATGCAATAGCTTGTAGTAAGTGACTAGTCACAAAAACTGCATGACAGAAGGGCATAATTGCCATTTAATTACATTGTTACTTGCAGTATACTGCAGCTTTTTGTGATATACTGCAGCAGTATAGCGCAGTGCTTTAAGGCTTTGAGCTGCAAACCTGGAGACCAGGGTTTGAATCCCACAGCCCCCACTTGCATACTGTGTAACCCTGAGCAAGTCACTTAACTTCCTTGTGCTCCCAGGTCACACCTGGAAACAAGCTTCGGCTTAGTGTGCCTTTCCTGGTTAAACAATTTCCCCTTTCCTTTCCTATTACTGTGTTACATCATGGCTGGTAACTTTTCTTGTGACTGTAATGAACTGGCATGTAATAGACACTGCTCCCTGATCTTATAGGACACTGCGGAGACCAGAGACCTCATTTATTTACATAGTTTTTGTTGACCAGGAAAGGAGTACTAGGCAGTTCTGCCTATTTTCAGCCTTGCTTGGGGGAGATATAAATGGAAAGCAACTAAAACTGAAGCAGATAAAGCTGTTGGGGGTATTTTTAGTGAATGGAGGGTATTTGGCCATGTTACATTCTCCTACTCTTTTTGAAGAGCACCATGGGAACTTTAATGTCCACCTGAACAACCACCAGAACTGGCAGACAGGATCCGAGTTTAACATCCAAAAGACAGCACCTCAGGAAGGTGGCACCCCCAACCCAACCCATGCGTCACTACAATGTCGGTATTAGGGTTTTACCCCCAAGTTCCTGCTGTGGGGCTAGAACCCACAACCTTCCAATCTTCCAGCCTCAGAGGTGAGTGTGTAGCCTGTTAAGCCAGTGACGCTAATCAATGATAGGACACCAAAGGCAGCATGGCTAAATCCAGACCACAGAACTGAGGATCTAACATGATGAACATAAAATAAATTGTGCAGCACATAAACAGATTTAGAAATGGAAGTGAACAAAAGGGACCAAAACTGACGGTTGCAAGAAAGTACACAATGAACTATGTAAAATGGTTTTAACATAAATTCCTACTTTAATGCCCTCTTGATGACATTACTAGGGTTGGAAAGTAACATTACTGATTAGAAAGAAACTCTTGTGTTTATTGCCAATGATGTGTGAACCTCATCTGGGTCTCTGTAGAACCTCAAAAACTTCTAAAATGTTCATGTTTGGAGTAGGGGGCGCTGTGGAGCATTGGACTGGGTGGACGTTTTTCCAAAGTGTTACGTTTTGGTCTCTCAAAACTCATACTTTTTAATAAGTAGCCGGGAACAAAACCAACCTATTTTTACCGATGTTATTTTCTCAGGAGCCTCCCCGCCTCCGCCCGTTCCTCGAAGCGCCATCCCGGACATGAGACCCCCCTCCCTTCAGCACCCGACTTACCTTAGCGGCAGGGTGGTGGGGCGACTCAACCACCAAGAGCAGGGTCCATGCCAGGAGGGTCCTCCAGGATGGCGATGGGGAGCGACGTGTGCTGCGGCTCCATTTTCCCCAAATTTTCTCCCGGCAGGCATGGTGTGCAGTGGCGCGGTGACTGAGTATGCGCCCGCGCCGCGGCAGCAGCGTCAGTTGCCTGCCATGTCCGCCTCCCCGTTCCCTGCGGCTGCGTGTTGTCGATCCCCAGCCTCCGCTGCGAGTCAGGCAAGCACCGGCTGCCGATCCCCCACCCGAGATGGAGAGCAGTCCTCCGGACGCTCAATCCATCTCCTCCATGACCCCTGACAACCCGTGCTCATTCCCGAACACGGGTCGCCGGCGTGTCGCGAGGTGTAGCGACCAGCGCCTCATCCCTCAGCACCACCGGGCCGGCTCAAAACCAACCTATTTTATAAAAAACATGATCGGAACTGATGGTGAATAAAATGAGCCCGAAAAACACCATCAGAACGTCTCATCAGGGCTGGAGACTACTTTAACTCTCCGGGGACCAGCGCTTCTGGCAAATCGGGAGGCCCAACTTATTCCTCGCCATCGACAGAGCTAGCGCAGATTCTCCCCCTCCTAACAAAGTTACAGGAGATGGGAGATGAGACTAATAGCCGATTGGTGGCGATGGAGCAGAAATTTGTGGACATGCAAAGTAAAATTGATGAAAATACCCTGACGATTACTGACCTGAATGCAACTTCGGAATGGCAATCTGAGATCAGTGTGGGCCTCATCCGAGACGTCAATTTCCTGAGGGCAAAAGTGGAGATGCTGGAGAACGGTCTGAGGCAAAAGAACTTTAGGATTGTAGGTTTTCCACCATGGTATGCCAGTCGGGCAGAATTGCTACCAGCACTTGATCGCTTGATCTTCGAGGACTTGGAATTATTAAAAAAGAATATGGGTGTTACCATTGTGCAAGCCTTTACTATCCCTCTGCACCCTGGCTCAAAAGGAGGTGCTACTGCACGACCATTAACGGCAATCGTTACCTTATCTTCCTCAGAGGCTAGGATTCCTTTGCTACAAGCAGCCAGGAAAAAAGGGGACATTGTTTGGGAAGGGAGTCGCCTGGGCTTCTTCCCAGACTTAGCCTCCCAGACACAAGAACGTAAGAAAAAACTGCAACCCATTAAGAAATTCTTACTGGCCAAGGGTGTGCAAGCCCAGATGCTCTACCCTGCATGACTCCAGATTATTCACCAGAAAAAGACACATACTTTCACTGACCTGGAGGCAGCTTTAAGTTTTACAGAAAAATTACTTTCCCAAATGGAATCAGTGGCTACTGATTCAGATGCTGAAGGGGAACCTGTATGAATGTAATATGTCTATAGCTGTCTCAAATCTTACTCAGTGTAACTTAGTCAGGCCCTAAGACACATTTCTGAGGTCCTCCCAGGAAATGCTTCACAGTTATAATGATTGTAGGCTAGTTATGAAATTATCTTAGTGATCTCGAAGAGCCCTACGTTAGATAACCTATTGGCAATTGTTTATTTGCAACTGGACAGGAATTTATTTGTGTACTTCAGTGCACAGCTCTGTTTGCAGACTTTAAATCTATCCTGGAAAATACTCTTTTCCCCTGCATGGTCTCCTTTTGAGACCTTGGGTATGTAGGGTGTTAACTTAGCTTAACCGAGCCCAGACAGTCTATTGGTCTGTATAGTGTCCAGTTAGCATAGGGTCTTTCCCCCCAGAGTTTTAAGTCTGCGAGTGGGAAGAAAGCTTGACGAATAGAAGGGGATTTATTTTTTTCTCTGTTTAGATCTGAAGTGAGAGTACGATTTATCTACAAGCTTATTCTCTCTGTACATTTACTCCTTCTGATATTGTAGTGGAGAATCTTGTCTAGAACCACATAATCCTGACAATACTTATTGTTCAAATTACTGAATAGTCAAGATATGTTATCCACTGTCTACTGGAATATGTATGATGCATGTAGCTCTTTCTAACTTGAAATCTCATAAATAAAGAATATAAAATGTTCATGTTTTCAATCCTAGTAATTTGCATATATTTGAATTTTTTATAAATGTTGATTACCAATTAGCATACAGAAACCCTAGAGCTTTTTCTTTTGAGAGGAGGTTCTTTTGGGTTCTACATTTTAGAACCAACCAGCAAGGATCAAATTGAGCAAGGACCTACTTGAACACATTTCCCCTGCCTCTTATGAAACTTTCAGCACCTCTGTTTTCTTTCTGTGGTGAATGTTATGGGCTGTATGCACTGCTGGTCCTTGTACATGCCAGACAACACACGTGGCCCAGATTCACTACACAATATGCATGTAGCAGCACTGAGGGGAAGGGGCATCTTTGGGGCGGAGATAGTCAGGATGCTGAGCTTCCAATCGGAAGTTCACTGCAGCTTCACCATAGAGCAGGGGATAATGGAATATGTCAGCCATGGCTGGGACTGCTGTATCCCATTGGAGCATCATTAAAAAATGGCTTCAGGGAGGAAGTGCTGGGCCCGGGCAGACATCCTGGACAGGAAGCCTCAGTGGTGGTTGTAACAAAGTGTGTGTGAATGTGTGTGTGTGTGTGTGTTGGGGGGGTATGTAGGCCTTTTGGCTGTCATAACTGTTTTCCCTGTTAATGTGCCTGAATCCTTCCATGATAGATATCATGCATGCACATATCGGGGTGGCTTGTGTGGCTAAATCTCCATCCTCCCTGACCAAAGGCACAGCTGCATAGGAGCTGGCCTGCTCAGGGGAGATAAAGCATGCACGGTTGCATGTCTGTGTTGGTGCGTTCTCCAAAGTGCATGTAACTCCACCTCCATACGTGCCACATATCATGATGCTTAGGGCAGAAGCCAGTTCGTGTCCAATAAGGATGCTCCACTGCCCAGAGATGAGAGTTCCCCCACCTAAACATTTCCAATTTAATTGCTGCTGGACGGGTTCTAGGAGGTTGCATGTTTCTTAGAACCAGTTCTGCCTGTTGCTATTTAAAGCCATGCTTGTTGTAACAGTTTATATATGTATTTATTTTTTTTATTTTGTTTTTGGTAACCAGATAAGTACACTAGACAAAGGTCTGATCTTACTTCAAGGAAGGCTCTTGCAGCAGGCCAACACTGGTAGGGCTAAGCTGCCAGGACCACACAGAAAACTTTCTAGCTACCGATCTGCCATGGGGGACCACCCACCGCCGACATCAGCCTCTGATGTCAGCCTATCCTATAAAGATGGGAGGTCCCCCATACCTTCTTCATTTCTTTTCCCACCACCGACCAGTACATGTTGGACCTTGGCAGATGCTGCAGCTACAGTCGACCTCCATTACTCGTGCTTGCTGTGCTTTTTTTTTTTCATTTTCAGTGAGTAGTCTAACATCGAGTGTTCGGTGTTTCAGCCATCGAGTTTATGTCTTCTCCACCAGATTCCTCTTCCGACCACTCTACGAAGTGTGCCTCCGGCAAACAAATTCTTGAAAAAGATGGCCACTCTGTGTGCATCCTTTGCCTAGGCCACAGCCACGACACTGAAACCTGCCATCGACCAGCGCATGTCAGACCTTAGCAGATGCACTGGAACAAACACTGGGACCAAGACTGGTCTGCTTCCTGCTCGCCGTCACCTCACAAACCCTCGCCCACATCAGGGTCATCCTCCCGCAGCGGGATCAGCTCCCACAGCCCCACCAGCCCTTTCCTCTACCGGGCTACCGGAGACACAGCTACCCACCCTCATTGCCATTATGGGCGGCGGCTCCTCTAGGCAGGGGACTTCGTCTCCTGTCTCCTAGCCCCTGACGCTCAGGTCCATTTCTTCCATAGGCTCTCAGCCAGGAGACTGGGCTGGTGTTGGTGTCTCAGGCATCAGTTCCTCCACCGTAGCCTCCCCGGCAAAGGCACTGCCTACAATGGTCCTCTCTACAGGACCCGACATCGGTCCTTCAAGGCAGTGCCCACAGCAGGCTACCGCCACTTCTCTTAACCCAGCATCACCTCTGCCTTCACCTGGGAGGTCTTCTGCCCCTCAGGCACCTGTTTCTCCGGCTCGTCCAGTGCCGGCAGATCCTTCTCCCAGGTGCTCCCTGACGATGCCTGGTGGGTCACCACCAGTCTCGCTGCTGCCCCAGCCTGCAGGCCCAGCACCGGCATTGCCTCTTCTGCAGCCTGTGCTGTTACTGATTCCTGGCCTGGTGCCAGACCCCCAGCCAGCACTGGGTGGCCCTTTGCCAGGGTACCCGACGCCAGCCCTGCCGCCGTTGTACCCTTATCCAACGCAGATTTATCTGTACCCACTGGTCTATAATTTCCCACCTCCAGTGGACTACAACACCCTCTTCTCTGCGTGGTGGTCCTTCATTCAGAGGCAGACCCCTGCTTCTCAGGGACTGCCCCTGGCATCCCCCCAGTGTCTCAGCCGGGACCAGCCACCCCTGGATCTGGGCCAGTCTGGTACCACTGAACCCCAGACATTGGGGTCCTCCAGGTCTTGACCCAACGTTGGCTCTGACTCTCACCAGGATGAGTGTCCGCTACTGAAAAGTGACCCAGATGAAACAAACAGGGATGACTGAAATGGCTTGAAGTCCTCCTCCTTACCTGGGGAGTCTTCAGAGGGTGAAGAGCCCTCTAGGGTGATTCCCAAATCCACTCCTGACGATCCATCTTTTATGGATGTAATGTGCCACATCCAGTCCATTATGGGCTGGGAAATGGAGGAGCAGGACCCAGAGAGACGTTGCCTGGCCATTTATTTAAAGGAGAAGACTCCTGTATAATTCTGATTTGGATATGTCTGATGTATTTATTTTACATTACATCAAGTACTGTACATATGTCAATAAGAGATCAGTCATTTCTTCTATTGCAACACATATCTAGAGTCTGAGGCTCTCACACAAGATAGTAAAGTGGCAAGCAAGCCTCCATTTATGTGCAAATGAGTCACTTGTAATACAGCTCCTCTCATTCCCTGATGTCACTGCAGCAACAGTGCAGAAGGAAACATAAGGGTATCAATGCTGTCTATCCTGATTTTAGTTTAAGTTTGCAATGGCTTAAGACAGTTATGTCATGCAACTCACACAGAGAGTAGTGCTTGTAGCCTTAATACTGTATGTAAAGAGCAAATAATACATCTAATAGTATTTTGTTCACAGGAAACAGAATCTGTTTCTGTGTACTGCCCATCTCTCACTGTGAGATAGTTGCTACATGTTGTGGAGAGCAGCAGACTGAATAAGTCAATCAATCAGACAATCAAGCAGTCACTCAGTCAGTCAATCAGTTTTGAACCAGGTGAACACCCTTTAGAAGATTCACTTACAAGGTGAGCCTGGGCAGTTTCCCAAAGGATCACACAAGACTGAATTCCTCCTTTGCAAAAATAATACACCCCCTCCCCTTTCAACAGCTAGAAAGTGGAGAGCTAGATCACTGAATGTATAAAGTGTATTGTTTTACATTTCAAATGCATCTTAACTCTGAGTTTCTGACTGGAAATACCAAGACAGAGAATGCATATGGCATGGGAGGAATGAGCTAAGCAAATACAGAGCACTACAAACCCTGAGACTGATTAGTTTCTTTACCTACAACAGCTGAAGTGTAGCATCTGATTTGTGAGGGACATCCTACTTCTAATGCTGGCACTACAAAGTGGAGGGGGGGGGGCTACCACAGCTTGTCCTCAGTACCTTCAAAGTGAAGTGCTGTAGCTCTCACATCACTGTTAATGATTTACAATGGGACTTGGGGCACTATTAAAGTCATGGACCTGAGGGGCCATCACAGTTCCCAAGGAGGTTAGAGGAACTTGTTAAGGGTTAGAGAGAATGGTCTTTAGTAGGATTTGAACCAGAATCTCCCAGTTCTTGTGCCTGTGTTTTAACCACTAGATTACCCTTCTTCCATATGCTGCAGCTGATGCTGTTCTGGTAACATATTCCTTGTTATAGCTGAGCTTTTTATTGCCTTACAGCAGCCATTCAATCACTGACTGCCTAGTAACACATGTAAAGGGGCATATTTGCAAGATTGTTTCTCATTGCTGGTGTCAATCAAAACAGAGAATGCTAACCACTTAAAACTCTTGCTGTACCCAGAGTCATTTATTGGGTAAACTGGTTTTGCTAACAGAAACAGTAACACAACACATACAGGCACTTCCTTATATGAGTACTGTACATACATGTCAAATCAGTGCTGCATCACACTCACATGGTCCTAGTCCCTATTAGACCTTCACTTCAGGATGTGCACAACACTTAAAGGGTTCCTCCATTACTCAAGTGGGGAACCAGACATTGTGGGTTTGGTTTACTGGTGGAGCTGCATTTAGTGCAGCACCATTATCTGTTGCTCTGATGACATCATCCTCCAGCAGCATTGATGGTAAAATGGAGGACAAACACATTGATAACTTCTGGGGGCTGTATATTTTATTTATAATCTAGATTTGGACAGCAATAGGACTGCTGGCAACTGGAGGAGGCACATAACAGTTACACATAAGGAGTTAGGAAAATATTGGTGTGAAACTATGAGAGGCTTCCCCTTTAAGACAGTGGGATGCCCTCTCACTGTTGCCACCCCTGATTGATTCCATTCCCTAAGAAGGTGGATCGTCTTTACCATGCTCCTGCTGGTAAACCCTTTTAAGGGGGCCACCCTAACACTGATTCGGTGGTCATTAATGTGGCACATGACCGTACCAAAAAGCCCAAGCACCTTAGTGTCCTTCCCCTGGACAGGGAGTCCAGGCAGTTGGACCACTTGGGTAAGCATGTTTTTGCATCCACTACCCTGTCTATCCAGGCCATTAACTACCTGGCCCATATGGTCCAATATCAGAATATCCTCTGGGACCAAACCAGGGATCTTGTGCAGGCTTTACCAGAGGATCCCACCAAGATGCAACTCACTCAGCTCCCTAAGTCGGGCTCTGACAATGGTAACCACGTTCTCCGGGCTGCCTATGATGCCATGGATGCCTCAGGCAGGGGAGCAGCTGCTGGTGTCTGCCTCTGGTACCATGCGTGGCTCCGGGTATCCGACTTTGCCTCAGATGCACTCTCCAGTATCTTGGATGCCCCCTTCTGGGGTTCTGTCCTCTTTGGTGGGGGATGTTCAGGACTTAATCTCCACCCTGCAGGAGTTGGGTTGAGCCCTTCAGATGGTTAATTTGCTCTACCATACCCAGCCTGGAGTGGGTCAGCATCCTTCCTTTTGTTGCTGCTTCCATAAACAATCCTGCCAGCCTGTGAAAGGCCAGGGCAAGCGCAAGGCAGCATCAGTCCCCCCAGCTGCTGCAGCCAGAGCCCCAGGGCACCCGCGGCCTCCCTCCCAGCACCCTCCCCACCTCCTGACTCTTTAGCTGACCCCCCTCCCCCAGCAAGCGTTCTGGGGGTGGCTGTCAGGGGTCGGTTTCCCTCCACCTTGATGGGTGGTGGGAAATAACTACGAACAACTGGATGCTTTCGATCATAGAACACAGTCACACTCTAGAATTCCTAGAGTGGCCTCCAGAAAATCCTCCAGCAAACACCTCAGTCATACCCCCAGACAACCTGCCCCTGGTCTGAGAGGAAATTCAAGCTCTTCTCCAAAAAGGAGCCATAGAGACAGTCCCTCCAGCTCAATGGTGAAGGAGGTTTTACTCGCACTTCTTTCTGGTCCCCAAAAATCAATGAAACCAGTCAAACAAAAATCAGAAAGACTAGGAATCTGTGGCCCATCTTGGACCCAAGTCATCTGAACCTGTACATTGAGTACAAGCATTTCAGGATGGTCGCTCTTTAAGGGTTGTTACCCCTCTTGCTCCAAGGGGATTGACTCTGCTCTCTGGCCGTGCAGATTGCCTACTTGTGTAACCAGATTTTGCCTGCCCATCATCGCTTCCTCCACTTCCACTTTTGGGGGCCCATTTTCAATTCCATGCCCTCCCCTTTGGCCTTTCTTTGGCCCCCAGAGTCATTACCAAGTGTCTGGCAGTGGTGGTGGCTGCTCTAAAGAGGAAGGGCTTCTACATGTTCCTCTGCCTGGACAATTGGCTACTAGCAGCCTCCTCCAGGGACCACCTAGTTCAGACTCTGTAATGCACCTTTTGTCTATTTCAGGCCTTCAGGATCACCATCATCCTGCCGAAGTCCTGCCTCTCCCCTCGCCAGCACCTTCAATACATAGGGGCGGTTCTGAACACCACTCAGGGTATGGCCATTTTGCCCATGGACAGGGTGGAATGACTGATGGAGCAGGCCCGTCTGATTTCCTCCAGTCACCAGGTCCCCTCCAGGGTGTTCCTGTGACTCCTGGGACACATGGCAGCAGCCATCCCCACAGTCCCCCTCACCTGCCTGCACATGCAAGTTCTTCACCGAACCTTAAGGGTCTAGTGTAACCAGTGCATGGATGACCTGGACCAGATGATCATGGTCTCTGACCCAGTCCGGAGAGTTCCTGTCATGGTGGCTGGAGCTGGCAAACCTCCATGGCCTGTTTCAGAAATGTGTTTGCTATGGACATCTGTGCAGCTGCCACCTGGAGTTCTGTCCACATCTTCACCAAGCATTACAGTATGGACATCGCCTCTTGGCGCAGGGCCAATTTCAGCCTAGCAGTATTTCAGGGCCTTTTCTCCTGACCTCTTGGCTGCTGATCTGTCCTCCTCCCAGTGCTGTTCTCCAGGTCATGCCTGGAACTGCTTGGGACTCAGTCCTAGTGGTGTTGGCCTGCTGCAAGAGCCTTCCTCAAAGTAAGATAGAACAGTTACGTAAGAACTTACTGTAACAGTAGATCTTACTTTGAGAGGGTTCCTGCAGTATGTCTTCGCAAATAAGACTGCGCCCCCTGGCATCAGGACCGCACAGCAAAATTGTAGCTAGCAATCATCAGCAGGGACCGACCCCGGTGTCAGGTGATGGACATCAGTGTGACTATAAATGGGGGTGGTTCCATACCCACCCTCTAGTTCTTTTCTGCCGTCGACCTCAATTGTTGGACCTCGTGGTAGAACAGCTACAATTGCCTGCCATTTTCAGCATACTTTGTAGTTAATCTAACATTAATTCCTTCCTCAACAGCGGTGTATGTCATCTAGTCGGCCCAAGAAAAAGTGCTCCAAGTGCAATACTCAGATCCCGCATGGGGACGACCATTCCCATTGCGTTCTCTGCCTGAGGCATAAGACTGTAGAGTGCTCCATCTGCCAGGCCTTTAACCAGGCCACGCGCACTTGGTGCCAGAGGACCCTCGATGCCTATTTAATGAAACAAAGGCTGGCATTGATGGGGAGAAAAGCTTCAGGAGCTGAGGGAAAGATCATTGTCACTGGCCCTGGAAAAGAAGAAAAAGAAGGAGAAGGAGAGACACCTGGAGCAGAGCCACTCTTCCCCAGAGGAAAACCAGTCAGACAGCCAACGCCATTTTGGGTGGGGCTTCTGCCCCCATGAGTACCCCACCTACTGGGCCTTCGTCCGCTCCAGCGGAACAGACTCCCTCCCCTCGCCGAGGTCAGTGGGCAGTCAGGGGTCTCCTCTTCAAAGGATCCAGTTGCGGTTCCAGCTCTGCACTCGGTGAATAAGTTGCCCTCTGGCTCCTCCCCCAGGTGCTTGGCCCAGGCCAATCAGCCTGACTCTAGCCTCCTGGCTTCTGTCAGCCCAGCCAAAGTCTGTAAGCCAGTCATCAGCTTCTCCAACGCCCTCCAGACCATCACCCCTAAGTCCGCTGCTGACATACCCGGTGACTGCATGATGACTTCTCCCCCATCAGATTCCCTTGTGGACCCTGATGCCGGGCAGAGCGAGCTCACAGGTACCCCCTCATCTCACCAGGGTTCTCCCTCTAGGGATTCGCTGTCCTTTTCTGACCTTTTTGGGCCTGACCACCAGGATCCTCTTCCATCGGATACCCTCCAGACAGACCCGTCAATGGGGGCTCTTCCAGACTTGCATCCCTCACCGCCCTCTGTTCCGCCGATGGATCTTCACCCAATGCCAGATCCTTCGCAAGACATTATTGGAGGCGGTCTGGATCAGAATTCCCCTGGGTCTTTGGGGGTCCTCCCCGATTCCGCCAATGGACCCATTCCCCTGTGGTCCCTCGGTGCCACCTCCTGCTGGGCCTTACGTTCCTCCCTCATTGGGTCTGACAGGGTACTCTCCCGGCTACACACCGCAGTACCTGATGCTGGGGATCCCGATGCTGGGCTATCCTCTTCTGACGCCTGGTTACCCGGTGCCGGGTCAGGCCCTTCAATATCAATATCAGTACCCTTACTGGTATCAACCTCCTAGTTACCCCTCATACTCCATGGGGTGCCCAGGATATCCCCCACCCCCATCTCATCCACCCCCGCAGCCGTAACAAGAACCCATCCTGGCCTGGTGGAAGGATGCTAAGTCACAGCTGTTACAGGAGTTGGGTCAACCTCAGCTGGAGGTCAGGGCCATCCCACCTCACAGGGTGACACCCAGTAGCCCTGCACCTTCTAGCAGAGTTTCGGACAGAGGCTTGGGTGCTTTGCCCTCTGGCATTATGGAACACAGGCTTCTGGAGTCGGTTCCAGATGCTTCATTACCTAGTAGGCTGGAATAATCAGAATCCGATGAGAACTCAGATGTAGAGGACCATTCAGAGCCTCACTCACCCATTGAGCCCCAGCCAAAGGAGTCCCTGAAATCCCCTCCGGAGAACCCGTCCTTTGCTGAGCTCCTCTGGTCCATTCAAAAGTCCTGCTGGTGGGCTTCCCAAGAAATGGATCCCCAACATAGAAGACTGGAAGAACTTTTGGACTTGGTCAATGCAGTCCCCCTCCCTATTGCCCCCTGAATGTGGCTGCACAGAGATCTGACTTCCGTAATCTGGCAGCAGCTGTCATCCATTCCTGCCATGTCAAAAAAGGCTGATAGGACCTACCACCCCCCAAGAAGGGGTTTCCCACCTTACTGCCCAACCCAAAGCTGACTCTATTGTGATAACTGCAGCTCACGATAGGTCAGCACAATCTAAACATCTCAGTGCCTCCCCTCCAGACAAGGAGTCAAAGCAAATGGACCAGTATGGCCACAAGATTTACCCCTCTACCTACACCATTCATTCCTTAAATTATGTGGCCCACATGGTGGCTTTCCAGAAATTGGCACTGTCCGACCTGGAAAAGGACATTCAGGAGGTACCTGACGAACAGCTCAGGAAAAAACTCCTGTACAAAATAAGGATGAACAAATCATCCTGCTGCCATGCCCTTCGTGCAGCCTATGATTCAGTCGACTCAGTAGCACATGGTGCAGCTTTGGGCATCTGTCTCAGGTGCCTTGCTTGGCTCCATCTGGGAGGGTTGGCACAGGATGTTCAGACTATACTTCTGGATGCTCCCTTCAGGGGTCCAGTTCTGTTTGGTGTCGGCGCCAAGGACATAATTACAGAGTTGCAAGAAAGCGGCAAATCTCTGAAAGATGTCCATTTCTTGTACTGCTCAGGTCAGAAACCCCAGCAGCCTTTTCGCCACCAACGGAAATGCAACAAACAGAACCAGGGCAGATGCCAGACCAAGCGTCGCCTCTTGGGCTCTGGCGTGCAAACCCTCCCAGGCCAAGTTCCTCAAAACTACAACTGGGGGAAAGCACCCTTCCCCTCTGCATCCTGACTCAGAGACCCCCCCCCCACTACCTACCATCCCCATGGAGGAACTGGTGGGGGGAAGATTCGGCCTCCACCTGGAAGGGTGGAGGGTCGTAACCACAGATGCATGGGTTTTTCAGCTTATAGTAAGAGGTCATTTGATAGAGTTCCTGAAGAGACCACCCACCAATCCTCCGGGCAGGTCTCATTACCCGTCAGGCCAACAATCTGTGGTTCTACAGGAAATTCAAGCTCTACTGCAAAAATCAGCCATAGAGTGAGTTCCACCAGAACAGACAGGAAGGGGATTTTATTCCCACTTCTTCCTGGTTCCCAAAAAGACGGGAGATCTCAGGCCTATCCTAGATCTCGGCATGCTCAACCTCTTCGTGGAATACAAGAGGTTTTGCATGTTGACCCTCCAGGGACTGTTACCCCTACTCCAACCAAACACTGTATTCCCTGGATATGCAGGATGCCTACCTACATATCCCCATTCTTCCATCCCACTGCCACTTTCTGAGATTCTCCTTCCAGGAGGAGCATTTCCAGTTCAGAGTCCTCTCATTTGGCCTCTCTTCAGCACCTCAGGTTTCACCAAGTGCCTAGCAGTGGTAGCGGTTCCTATGCTGCAGGGGTATCTATGTGTTCCCGTACCTGGATGATTGGCTACTCTCAGCCCCCTCCCCAGACAGTCTGAAGGAATCCCTTTCCTTCACTCTGGACATTTTCTCCAGTCTGGGAATCTCGGTCAACTACCCCAAGTTCCAGCTGTCACCCTCCCAGCATCTCCAATTCACTGGAGTGGTGCTGGATATGGTCCAGAGCAAGGCCTTCCTTCCAACCGACAGAACAGAAACTCTGATCTTACAGACTGCGCTGGTGGCTTCATCTCACTGGACCACAGCGCGTTTGGTCCTACGACTGTTGGGTCTGATGACGGCTGCCATACCCACAGTCCCTCTGGCCAGACTGCACATGAAAGTGACCCAATGGTCGCTAAGAGTCCAATGGGATCAGCACTTGGACGACATGGACCAGAAGGTTCTAGTCTCCAACAGCCTTCAGAGAGATCTTCTTTGGTGGCAGGACATCTCCAACCTTTCAGTGAGTGTTACTTTCATCTCTTTCTGTCTTCCTCCATGATTCTCACATCTGATGCCTCGAACCTGGGATGTGGAGCGCACTTAGGAGACCATCAGACACAGGGCACTTGGTTGCCCATGGAGGAGAACCTTCATATCAGTATTCTGGAAACAAGAGCAGTGCTCTGCTCTCCAGGCCTTTCAGTCCCTCTTGGTTCCAGGAACACTACTCATCCAGACAGACAACATGGCCACTGTCTGGTACATCAACAAACAGGGAGACAGCCGATCTTACCCCCTTTGCAGGGAGGCGATGTGGGTGTGGTAATGGGCTGCTCAACACAGCCTATCCTTGACAGCAGTTCATGTGCCAAGCGATCACAACATTCTGGCGGACAGTCTCCGCTGATCAGTCGCCAGGGCTCACGAGTGGGAATTAAAGCAGGCAGTAGTAGAAGATCTATTTCTTTAGTGGGGTCAGCCAGACATAGACCTCTTCACCTCCCCATTCAACGCAAAACTACCCAGCTTTTGCTTGCTTGTTCCCAGGCGTAGTGCTTTTTGGTGAGATGCACTGTCTCTGTCTAGGACAGGGAGATTTCTATACACTTTCCATCCCTTTCCTATTCTTCAGAAGGTTCTGCTGAAGCTTCAAGCAGAGGGGGCACACATGATCTTCATTGCTTCCCTGTGGCCTTGGCAGATTTGGTTCTCTCTGCTGCAACAGTTGGCACTGGAACACCCAGTGCCTCTTCCTGTCTCTCATGACCTTCTGTTCCAGGAGCAGGGCACCCTGGTACACCCAAGACTCAAATCGCTCCACCTTCATGCGTGGCACCTGTGGACTTAGCGGTTTCTCATTATGGCATCTCTTCTAGAGTCTCTCAGGTCTTAGTGGAGGCCAGAAAACCCTCCACTAGATCCACGTATGCCATTAAGTGGAAGAAATTTTCCATCTGGGCAACAGTTAAAGGCCTTGACCCTTTTTCTTGCTCGGCTCCCCAGGTTTTTTGAATACCTCTTGCACCCATCAATTGGGCCTTGGTTATTCCTTCCTGAAGGTCCATCTCTCTGCGGATTTGGCCTACCACCTTCCAATTGAGGGAAAAACCTTAGCACAGCTAGAGGTTTCCAGAATCTTCTTTAAGGGGATCCTTCATCTCAAACCTCCAGTCCAGAGTCCTGTTCCCTCAAGGGATCTTAATTTTATCTTAGAAAATTTACGTTGCTCCCCTTTGAGCCAGCAACAAGTAGTGATATATGTTTTTTTGGTGTGGAAAATGCTCTTTTTGGTTGCTATCACTTCAGCTCACAGAGCTTCAGGCTCTAGTTTGTAGAGAGCCTTCATTGATTTTCCACAGAGACCGGGTGGCTCTGCAGAACAATCCTTCTTTTCTTCCGAAGGTGGTTCCAGAACTCACACTAAATCAGAATGTTGAACTGCCTGTATTTTACCCTGACCACTCCAACAGGGGACAGTATCTCCTGCACACCCTTGACATGCACAGGATTCTGAGATATTATGTCTCAAGGACTAAGGAGGTCCGCAAGTCATTTGTAGCCTTTGCTCCTAACTGCCAGGGCAAGGCTATTTCCAGACAGACTCTGTCTAGGTGGCTGGCAAATTGTATTCACTACATTTACCAGAAGTACAAAAAGCCTCTTCTGGGGATGGTCAAGGGCCACTCAACTAGGGGAGTGACCACTTTCACTGCCTTCTTCAGGAATGTGTCCACTGCGGACATATGTGCAGCGGCCACTTGGTCCTCTGTCCACACTTTCACTAAGCATTACAGTCTGGACATTCCTTCTAGGTGCAGGGCTGGCTTTGGCCTAGCAGTCCTACAGGGTCTTCTGTCATAAGTTATCCATAGTTGGCAGACATTTTCCTCCTCCCGGAACCTCATCTCCGACTCCTCCTTTTTAGTTGACTGCCTGGTATTCGGTCGTACTTGTGAAGACCTACTGCAGGAACCCTCTCAAAGTAAGATATTGCAGTTATGTACACACTTACTGTAACAGTAGATCTTCGAGGGCGGTTCCTGCAGTAGGTCTAGATTTAACACCCTCCTTCCCCCTAGCTCCTGTGTTTTTCCTCTTTATTCCCTTCCCAGGACTTCATCTCATTCAGGGCTCAGGGTACCAGGAGTTTCCTCTCCTTTTCTCTGCTTCCTCTTTATAGGTCTCCAGCGGAAGAACTGGAGTGTAAGCAGGGGACCGCCTTCATTTATAGTCACGCTGATGTCCATCACCTGACATGGGGGCGGTCCCTGCTGATGATTGTTAGCTACAATTTTGCCGTGCAGTCCTGATGCCAGGGTGCGCAGTCCTACTTGTGAAGACCTACTGCAGGAACCTTTCTCGAAGATCTACTGCTGTGGTAAGTTCTTATATAATTGCTATATCTTCGAGGGAAGCTCTTGCAGCAGGCCCTGCTTTCCCTCCCTCCTTCCCCCTGCTATTCCTTGTTTCTCTTGCGCTACTTCACCCTTTTTTCCCTTGGCTCTCAGGAACCTCCTCTGCTCTCCATTCTTTTCCTGCTTTGGGTCTCTGGCAGGAGAACTAAGGAAGGCATGGGGGACTGCCCGCCTTTATAGGATAGGCTGATGTCAGAGGCTGATGTTGGCAGTGGGTGGTCCCCATAGTAGACTACTAGCTAGGAAGTTTTCTATGTAGTCCTGGCAGCTTAGTCCTACTGGTGTTGGCCTGCTACAAGAGCGTCTCTTGAAGATCTAGTGCCACGTTAAGTTCTTACGTAACTTTACTTTTTCAAGAATAATAGGAATAATACAGAATGCAAAACACAAGTGGTACATAATATCAGCATAACAACAACTAGGTACAATCCAGAAAATGCCGAGTACACACCACATGAAAAGCATCAGTTAACCTATTTGATACTGGGACTTCCTCGTCGAGCCAATGATTGGTCCATTTAAGCGTAAGCTTCGTCAGCACCTCACAGCTTTTAGTGGCTGTGACTGCACTCCATAGTGCAACCTCCCACTAGTTGCTAGTAACTGTCAGCACTTGCACTCTGCTTGCCCTTTGCCTCGCCCCCCTCACCCACACCCTATCCCCTACTCACCTCGTCTTCCCCCCTTCTATACCCATGCTTCTCTCACCCCTGCACCCTCCCTATCCTCAGCAAAGCCCCCTGGCTGCTCATAGCTTAGTTACATGTACTAAATACTATAACTGAAGTGTCACTCTCAAACTGATTGTACTACTTCTAGCTCTCTATGTATCCTGCCATTTTTTGTCCCATCTTGTCATTATTGTATGTTAGCTGTTTTGTTCAGACATGGGACCTTTGTGAAAGAACTTTCAGCTTAAAAGTGTTGTAATCCAAGATCTCAATAAATAAATAAATAAATACAACCAGGATTACACGTGAAATTTAATAAATAATGACACATTTTGCAAAGATGCTTTTGTGTTGACTACACTATGTTAATGTTTGTTGGCAAAATCTTAAGATTGTTTGCATCACAGTTCCAGAACTGGGTGTAGGTGAGGGGAAGAATCAAAACTCCTGTTCCTCTTACACGCAACTACTTTCCAAAATTAACATCCTAAACAGAGGTTAATAACTGTACAGTGGAGTATTCCATGTGTATCTCCTAATACTTCTGCAAGTTAATTCTTCCACACTCCAGTCCATGCTATTCAACATTTACAAAGTGCCTTTCTTGACAGAGGTGATATTAGACACAAGCGAACCAAGTGGCTGCTTGGGGGTGCCAGCACAGAAGGGACGCACTAAAGTAGAATGTATAGGAAGAGATCAGCTTGAAATGTGTGGTGTCTGCCTAGGGCCCTCAGGATCTACCTCTCCTAACTGTCCGAGGGGACTTGCGAGGGTTGCTGAAGTTGTGCTACACTGGGTACTCATGTCTAAAAGTGACATGGTGCCTCCACCTGGGGTATAAATAGAGGGGGTACCTGGATGCTGACACAGGGCTGCATTACTCCCCAGGAACAATAAAATCATCCTGGCCCTCATAGTCCCTCCCTGAAACAACTGACACTGTAACAACAATAATAATCCAATAAACAAATATAGTACAGACAAATTATTTAAAAGAGAGGGAAAGGAAAGAACAAGGGGACAGTAGGAAAAGTGGGAGCAAACAGATAGCAGTAAATTGTGTGTGTGTGTGTGTGTAGTATATATATATATATATATATATATATTCATGGTAAAAACTCAGTTTAATGCATCAGTTAGAGTTGTTCCACAGTGACAAAAGTGAGGAAATTGCGTGTTAGGGTTGAGAGCCCCCTTGCACCCCCAGCCCGCCCCATAACTGGCATCCGGGTGTGCATTGGGGCCATGCGTCTAACTCTCACCCCATCACATCTGTAAGCAAGCTGAGGTAGGAGAATGTGAGAGTTAGGACCGATGACCCCAACGCACACCCCGATGCCAGCTATGGGTGGGCTGGGGCAAGGGGGCTCAACCCTAACACCAAATTTCCTTGCTTTTGTCACTGTGGAACAGCCCTAACTGATGCATTAAACAGAGTTTTTTGCCGTGAATTTCCCTTCTTTTTGAGAACGAGGACTAAAATATTGAATGAAATGTGGTGGTGGGAGCGCGGCCCCTTCAGGCCCCACGCTCCCACCACATGATTTTTTGTGACATAGTAATGGTAACTGCAATGGAAATGCAAGCACTAATGGTAACGCACATGGTGACGCAAATGTAAATGGTAAAGCAAACTTTAATAGAACCGCAAGTGCAAAGTGATGCCAAAAATAACAGTGAAGCAAATGGAGAAGCAAGCGCATATGTAAACACAACTGGTAACATGCAAGGTCATAGTACCACTATTGTAAATGCAAATGGTAACTGTAACAGCAAGAATAACACCAAAGGAAACAGAAACTGAAATGCAAGCGCATGTGGAAATGCAAAGCATAACGCACACAGTGAGGTTATAACAATTGCAAAGGCAAATGGTAATGGTAACAGCCAAAAAAAAACACACCAAAGGAAACGCAAACGCAAATGTAAGTGCAGATGGAAACGCAAACCGTGACGCACACGGTGACGGTACCTGAATTATAAACACAAATGGTAATGGTAACAGCAACAATAATGCCAAATGAAACAGAAACACAAACACAAGCACATATGGAAATGCAAACCGTAATGCACATGGGCACGGGAACGCAATTGGAAACGCAAATGGCAATGGTAACAACAACAAGGATGCAAAACAAAAGAAAAATGCAAACATATATGGAAGCATGGCCGCAAACAGAAATGGTAATGTGCACTGTGACACAAAGCAAAACACAGTGGAGACACAAATAGTAGCAGTAATGCAAATGCAAGCACAAATGGAAACTCAAAGGGTAACACATACGGTGGCATAGATGTGAACGCTAACACAAATGGGTATGGAAACGCAGGTGTAAACGCAACGCGTGACAGTAAGTGGAGCACACACCCTGGTTTTCCCCAACAGCTGCACAGAGAAACACAGCGACTACCAAGAATGTATGCATAATAATAGGCCTCGAACCAGAAAATGAGGTATTGGACTACTAAATTGCTTATATCTCAGGGACTGTACGATATAGAGAAAAAAATTAAAATTTCCTATGATTTATAACTTTCCTGGCTACGTTTGATACAGGCCCTGAAAGGCGTGGCATACGCCTCAATGTTAGTCTATGGGGAAAAGCATCAACTCCGGAGTACCGTAACTTTGCATCCCTGCAATATTTTTTCACCAAACTACCAAAAGGCACATCTGTGAGATGTTGTCTTTCTTCCATCCAAATTTCAGCCCAAAAGACCAAACCGTTCTTTTGCAGCAGGGTGGCAAACAATTCCTGTCATTTTGGCCATAGTGTTGAAAAGTGGTGTTGTGATTTGCAACTCTTTCGCAAAACAATCACGAAAGTGTCGCAGGTGCAACATTACTTTGCGACACTACTTTTGCCAACAATTTCAAAAACATATTTCTGGGGTGTTTAACCCCAATATAAAGACATGCCTAGCATTCTCTGGGCTCGACTACGTAAACACAGA
Organism: Neoceratodus forsteri; assembly: GCA_016271365.2. NCBI lineage: Eukaryota > Metazoa > Chordata > Ceratodontiformes > Ceratodontidae > Neoceratodus > Neoceratodus forsteri. The sequence goes on along the minus strand of JADMNL010000025.1, from coordinate 164,410,222 downwards.
AGTAATTGTGTCCCTAGATGGTCCCAATTTTAAATACCAAGCATTTCTGTGTACAGTAACTGAAAAAAAATGGCTGACTCATGACACTACAGGTGTCATTTGTGACACTAAAAACTGCATTTGTGACACTGTCAAACTTTTTGTTAACTTTTCCCATTGACTATAATAGGAAAATTGTTTTTTGAATAACTTTTGAACCATTCAATATTTTTTCACAAAATCTTCAAAAGGCACATTAGGGACCCCTGCCACATGTTCCCTGATGTTTTCAGACTGGTCGTGCAACCCATGTGACTTGTAGGTGTGAGCAAAGAATGCGCACAAAAACGTAAATGCACCCCGGAATGTCGCTTAATAACTCCGCAGTCGTATTTCCAACCGGTACGAAAGTTGGAGATCCCAAGATATATGGCTGCATCCTGTGCCTGCAAAATTTCAGGCAAATCCATTAAATGGTGGCAAAGTTATTAAGGTGCAAAGTTTAATGATTTAACCTTAAATGGGGTACTCAACCCTAACTATGGTAGCATTACTGTGCTACCATAATGTGTGTGTATGTATGTATATACATATATATATATACTGTATATATGTGTATATATATATATATATATATATATATATATATATATATATATAATATAAAATGTGAAGATTGGGCACCCCCTAGTGTGTGGTGCCGATAAACTGCAGATGGGGAAATGGATTGATTAAAAAATGAAGGCAATCAAGCTGACTGTAATACAAAGTATACGCATGTTTAGTGGAACCCAGAAAAACAGAAAAGATAAAAACAAATCAGTGCATTGGCTAAGATTTGAACCCAGGCTACCCAGAATTCTGTTCAAATAATAAATTACCAATACTCAAATATTGTGCTGTTGTTATACTCATGCTTCTAACAGCAAGTAGCCCATTCCCCTTAAAACTTACTATGCTATGTGCACTTATTACAGAACTACATGCTCTTAAAGACTAGACCAGCTAGTTAACCATGCTCTCCGGTGGTGCACCGGATGTGTCTTGGCTTTACAAGCAAAAGGTCAGGGCTTTGATCTCTAGATGAGTGCACTTTTATACTGCCTTATCAAGGACATGCAACAATTATGCAATCACTATTATCATGGTTTCACCATGCCCTTCCTGTTTTCACGTGCTGTACTGTTTATACTACGATACCAACAACTACTTAAAAAAAAAAAAAAGTGGCCCCCTTGACAGGGTCTGCAAAATAGCACAGAGGTTAAAGCACTGAGTTATGAACCAAAAGACATCATAGTCCTAGGTTTGAATCCCACAACCACCAGATGTACATTATTCCCTGAACAGACAACTGCATGTGTCAAAGCATCTGATTTTGCCACAGTCAGCATGCAAGCCCCACCTCCAATATCACCCCGTGTAAGCTCTGCCTCCAGTCTCACTCCATGTAAGCCCCGCCTCCAATGTCACCCCATGTAAGTTCTGCCTCCAATCTCACTCCATGTAAGCCCCACCTCCAATATCACCCCATGTAAGTCCTGCCTCCAATATCACCCAATGTAAGCCCCACCTCCAACATCACCACATTTAAGCCCCACCTCCAGTATTAACCCTTGTAACCCTGCCTCCAATATCACCCCATGTTAGCCAACGGTGTAGACTCGCCCCCGCGAAGAATGCTATGCCATCTCGTTACTCAATCCAAAATGGTGAATTCACGGTCGCTGCACGAAATCAACTTTCGGGACATAAAATCACCTTTCAGAACTAATTAATGAAACTACAATCCTGGTCTTGATGAAGGCAGGTCCAAAGAAGCCAATGTTGAAAATTTGGTGCAAAACATTCTCAAAATGGCCATGTTACAAGTATGCATTGCACAATTTCTATGCATGCTCGTAACTTCGCCAATTTTTAATATTTTCACTCCAGATTTTAAATATTGCCATTTTTTCACACCTCCTCATGAATGATATAGTTGTCATTTCTCACATCCTGCTGGAAGTGTGTTTTCAAACCTCTGCTGCAGAATGGCGCATCACTGTGCAAAATCAACTTTTGGGATGGAGTAACAAAATCACAGTGCCAGTGTTCATGAAGGCATTTCCCAAAAAGCTCATGTTGAAAATTTGGTTAACAAATTCAAAAAAAAGACCAGGTTATGCACATGCATTGCGCAGTTTCTACGCACGCTCATAACTTCACCAGTTTTGCATATTTTCCATTCTTGTTTTTAACTTTACCCTTTTCCACACCTGCTCATCAACATTGTACAGCTGTCATTTTTTACTTCCTGCCCAAAACATGATTTTGCACCTGTGGTGCAGAATGGCGCATTCGCTGTACAAACTCAACTTTTGGGACAGATTAATGAAATGGCAGTGACATTGTTAATGACGTGGGCTCCTCAAAATACCATGTTGAAAATTGGGTGGAAAGAATTCTAAAAATGCCCGAGTTACATGCGTCCATTGAATTGTGGCCACCGTGGCGCCTCTAACTCGAGAGCTATGTGAAATAGAGGTTTCTTTCACACGTGGAGGTCTCACTGTCATCACTAGAATGACATTTGAATTGTTTTTGTAGCTGCTACGGTTGCTGAGATATTGGCACGTTAGTGGCACAGTTCCATGCCCTATATGGCTGCTATACAGCTCCGTACTTGTGTTTGTGAGGGGCAGCCAACACTCCCACGGATGCATATAGTTATGCAGAAATGAGCAGCTTGGTGGGAGTGCAGAGTCCACCAACACATGTTCTTTACTAGTTATATTACACTTTTTCAAAAAGTAAGGGATTTCATTAAAAATAAAACTTTGTTAATGCATCATCTAGGGTTAAACTGACAAAAAGTGAGAAATGAGATATTAGAAACTTAACCCATCCTGTCCTCCACAGATCGACAGATAGCGGGTGTGCCCAGAGTCGGAGGGAGCCTAACTCTCCCCCATTCTCTTTTACTGTAGCACGACAACCTGTTTACATGTGGAATGGGATGACAGTTGGGCCTCACGATCCCACGGCAGGCCCCGGCATCAGTCGGTCTGTGAAGGATGGGGGATGGGGTAGTGAGGGTTAGGGACTCTACCCTCACGCCTCATTTCCCCACTTTCATCAGTTATCCCCATCGATGCATTAACAAAGTTTTTTGCAATGACTATCAACTATATATAAATCATGTGACTGGTCTGGTGGTGCTGAGGGCAGGACACTGGATGCATGCCCGTGCCCGCCATTGGCCTTATGTTCGGAGACGGGCATGGGCAGCCAGAGGATGGCGGGGGTGGAGAGGGATCGAGCATCTGAGGGACTGCTTTCCCTCTCTGGGAGGAGAGACTCCAGTGGTTGGCGTGCTTCTGGCCCCTAATGGAGGTTGGGGGCAGTGCGCTGATGCTGCAAAGAAGGGGCTGAGATGGGGGCAGGCACCCAGAGGAGCTTGGGTGGAAGTGTGTGCACTCCCTCCACTGGTGTCATTGCACACCCTTCTCACGTAAGGGGTGCAAATGAGAAAACCGGTCCTGCCAGTCGATCAGGATGAAGCAGCCACCCGCCGCAGGACCTGACCTTGAATGGCGCTTCCCGAACTAGATTCCAGTAGAGTTGAATTGAGCTAGTGGGGCTCCTCACCGTGGGGGACGAGTGGGAGCTGCCAGATGTCAGGGTACGGTGCTAGATGGTTGGTTGGAGATGCGTGCCGACATCACCCCCAGTCTGCACACATCTCTAGCCAACAATGGAATTACACAAATGTAAAGACTGGGCACCCCCTAGTGTGTGGTGCTGATAAACTGCAGATGGGGAACAGATCAAAATGTACTTATATATAGATATATATTTTATATTTATGCAATGGGGGTGAGGATATAAAGTGGCAAATAACAGCAATATTTTTGGCTCGTCAGACCTACAGTGAGACTATCGCATTTATCCTCACTGTAGGTCATTTATCCTCACTGTAGGTAATAACCAGGCACTATCTGCACTTCAGCACAACTGCTCACAAAGGCTTTGATTGGTGGGAGCTGGCAGCATGAGCAGTACAATCAGAATGCACCTGCTCACTTGCATTCCAGCTCCAACTGGCAGTTTCAGTTCTCTCCAGCAGCACACAGAACAGTTTCATTTTCTCCCCTGTTCTTTCACTGTAACTTATTTAAAAAATCAACTTTCAGCTTCACACAATGTTAATTACCATTTCTCCTAAAGGCCCAAAATACCAGACAAAACACAGTGAATTATTTTCATTGTCTCCCCCACCCCACTTTCTTTCACCAAATATAAAAAACAACAACTTTTAGCGTCACACAAAACACTCACTTCCTTCAAACCTCAGTACACAAAAAAGCAACCAACTCTCTCTCCTTTACACTCACCACTCTTCCCAGCAGCACAATGACACAGTGTCTTGACTCAAAAGTTCAGTTTTATGGAACACAACACTCAGTGATCTGGAAACAAAAAGAAATAAATAAAGACATACCTATTTTTAAAAAATTAAAATGACACTGATAAAAAACTTGGTCCATTGCATAAATGGAACATACAATGCCCCCATCAAATATATTCAGATATTTTCCCCTCGAGCAGTTTGACCTATGGCATCACTTGTGGCTTCACCACTCGTGATGTCAAAGGTCAAACTGCACTCAGGGAAAATATCAGAGACATTTTCAATGGAGGCATTGCATATCCCACATATATATGTATGTATATATATATATATATATATATATATATATATATATGATACATGATGGGCATGAGTGGAATATGAAAAAGATTTTCACTCCTGCAGAGTGAGCCTGGATATTCCACGATGTGCCCATCATTTGTCCTATTTATACCATGGGGCCTCACTGTTGCAAAATGTACAATTTGTGCGGCTTGCATGGGGTTAGCACAGGTTTAGCGCAGGTTTGCGGGAGTGTAATAAACTATATTTATTTTAACTCTGCTGACGTCATCAGGATTCATTTCACTACAGTGAAAATAACATGTTTTATTTCACGGGAATATATGTCTCACCCCCATTGTATATATGTGTATATATATATATATATTCTATGCAAAAAAACTTCGTTAATGCATAAGTTAGGGTTCTTCCACAGCGACAAAAGCGAGCATTATTTATTAAATAGACATTGGGGGTGCTGCTAGATTACTAGTCATATGGACAGCATTATTTCTTAAATGCACATGGAGGAGGGGGCCACTAGACTACCAGAGAAATGCAGAATATTATTTTTTTTATACAGATCGGGGGCGCTAGACTACCAGGGATATTGAAAATATTTTATTTTATTCACATCGGGCAGAACAAGTCCCTGAGGCAAAACCCTCATTTTAACTTCCTAGCACTAGGCTAATAAATTAGATTTTAAATCACAGCATCTTGTCCCTCGCTCGCGATGTACGATCGCGATCAAAGAATCTCGTTATCAAAGAATTTGCAGGCTCGTGATCAAAGATTGTTAGCAAGCTGCGAATTAAGATTTTAAAAGCTCATAACTCTGTTTTTTGACAGATTTGGATGAAACCAAATGCATGGCTCTATAGATTGGAGTCTCCTGAGTAAAACCCATACAAGTTTTACTTAAGAAGTTACCCCTGAACCGAGATATTTGTGTTTTTCCAATCGGAAATTGAAAAACAAGATGGCGGACCTCACGATCAAAGAATTTTTTTAATTCTCGGGGACAAAGATTCTTGAACTGCGAGGCTGCAAATTCTTTGATCGCCAGTTGGGACGAGATGACCAGAACCCCATTTTTGTTCACAAAACATACATATAAATTTTCCCATTGACTTAGAATGGGAACTGAAAGTGGCATAACTTTTAAATGCGTCAATATTTTTTTACCAAATGAAAAGCAGCATATTTTCCCACCAACGCTCTTTCAGATGAGCTCTCTTGTACAGCGATATGCCACACAATGGCCATGTAGGGCCGCATCCAAAATCCCAAAAGCTGCCTCCAAAACCGGATAATTTTGCATTTTCAGCCTTTTTTAGGCAAAGTCCATAAGTCTGACTGAAACGTAATTTGGCAGATCAAGAGATCTGCCATGCCCCACCGCGCATACCAAATTTCAGGTAAATCTGTTGAATGGGTCCAAAGTTATTAATGCACAAAATTTTGAGTTTAACATAGAAGTGACAACTGAACCCTAACTACAGTGGCTCGACCATGCCACTGTAATATATAGCTATATATATATATAAAATGTTATTGGCTGCTTTCATATGTTCTGGAAAAAGCTTACAGTACATTATATGATGTAATGTAAATACTTTAAATTGCAGAAGTTTATATCAGGGTAATCAGTGAGTTTGTACATGCCTTTTTCCCCCTCAGAAGCACATAGCATTCTCTTTATGGATTCCTAAAATATTTGCTTGTGTGTGTAACACTGCTACCTGCAGAGAGTTAAGATTGTAAAAAAGTGTTACATGCTGGAAGTAGGGAGATACCTTCTCTCATGCTGAGTAAGGTGGCTAATGTCTAATGGGGGGATCTTTGAGCTGCTCCCCTGAGACAAAACTGTTGGTGGGCTCATCTCCTGTTTGCATATGAAGAGCAGTATAACTTGTTGACGGGAGCAGCTGTTTTCACCCAAAGCGCTGGGGCAAGTGAGGTATAGTGTTGTCCTAACACAGTGACTATAGATTGAGCTATAAAGCTGTTTGGTTATTCGATTTTGGAATCAGTGTGATTTTCTTCAGTTCCAGAAGTGCAAATCACATTTGGAGTTCTACTGTTGTAACAGGTCTGACTGCCCATTTGATTTGCACCCACCGACAGTGTGTTCATGGTCCTGTGTTTGGATTTGGTTTTCTTGTTTACCTCATGGAGAAGCAGCTCCAGAACTGATCAAAATGTGCTGGGTTGGAAAGGAGCCAATTGGATGTCACTGAAAAATCAAACTAGTTGCTGATGGCAATGTTATATCCCAGCCCTGTGGAATCATGGGAGTTCAAGGTACACGTTAACTAGGGTGCCCAGGAAGGGACAGCTCTCTTTCTCTTCTCTGTGCTTGGAAGGTCTAGAAAGACTGGAATCCCCACAGAGAAAGCTGTGTGCCAGAGAGAGTGAGAAAGAGAGCCCATTCTCAGTTTGCTGAGTGGTATTTTTGGGAATTGAATCCTGTGTGGATGTTCTTATCTAAATATACCTGTGCTGTAAGACCGAATCTAGACTTAGTTCATTTCCGTCTTTTTCTGCTGTTTGTAATTTTTCATTTAAAACCTTAGATTTTCATAGTTTGTTCTGCATTTCCTGTATCTGTTGTCTGCATAGCTGGTAAATTATGTATATATATATATATATATATATATATATATATATATATGTGTAACTTGGTCTGTGGATGTTAACGATTACTACCCCTGCCTTGTGGGCTCAAACAAGGTTGAGGGGCCTGGATTTTTATTTTTCTGATTAAGGGGGTTCATATTCAGATATTTTTAGTTTGTGTGGTGCCTTGACCCAGAGTTTAGGTTTACATGGGGCCTTCACCTGAGGTATTAATAAAAGAGTACCTGGATGCTGACACACACGGGGCTATATTATTGCTCAGGAACAATAGATCTTCAGCAGGGTTATTTAAGTCATCAGGTCACACCATAGGAACTTCACCGTCAGTGAAGCAGGTTCAGCAGGGAAGATTTTCACCAGTACAACTAGGCTGCCCACATCATTGACGTCCATCAATGTCATCAACCCTATACAGGCGTGAGCAGCCCTGCTTCCTCCCCAGTTCTTTCCTGCTGTCAACTTGATTGCATGGGTCTCTATGGAAGCTCTAACTCAGTACTCACGCCATTTTTTTGCCTACAGCTTTTTCTGTGCAGTTTCTTAGAATCTCTTTTATTAAAGAGATTGCTTTATTTTGTTTATGTCGAGAGTTAATCCCTCAACCTCTTTTCTGTCACTGCTACTGTGGAAAGAAGATTGCCTCCACAGACAAACACTCCCTCTGTGTCTGCTGTCTTGGGCCTGACCACAAAGTTTCTGACTGTGAGCTGTGCCAGAAGTTTAACCAAACTATCCTCAGGCGATGCAGAAAGGCACTTAAAATTTCCTGATGGATCAACAGGTAGCCAGTGCTGGGCAGGGGTCCTCCAGGGTCCCAGCCTCTCCATCACCGACAGGGTCATCAAGCTCCCAGGCCTCTAGGGCCTGAAACAAGTCCTCGGGGGGGGGATGTGTCATAAAAAAGACAGAGATCGTGACAACTCCCCCCACCAGCGATCTTGCTCCCTGACAGCCTCTTCTTCTTCATCCGGGGGATCCTCGTTGGCTGCTGCTGCTGCTGCACCAATGTACAGAGTCACTGTCCAGGTCTCTGTGCCCTCCAGACCCATACCAACAGCACGGCCCCCCCGATTCTTAGGGTGGTTGGTCATCAACCTCCGGGTCATTGGCCCCTACTTTGTCAACGATGGGCTTATTGTCGATGGCCCTCCTGTCAATACCTGACCCCTCTTCTTCCAGGGCTCCATGCTCTTCAGGTTCACAGAGCCCTTCAAGTGGGTCTTCGATCCCTGTTCCATTGACACCCCACTCCATCAATGCAGTCTTCAACTGTTGACCAGAACAAAACCCTAACTAAATTCAAGTTGGTGATTGTGCAAGCACTCAGACTCACATCACCAGTGCTGTTGACGGTGGCTTCATCATCGTCTCCTACTCATCGGCTGCAGGATGCTCCCTGCAGGCCATTGTTGGCACCACCAGCATCAGATCTAGATTCAGAGGAGGTTAACATTGAGGAGAAGTCCCATCCAGACCTCATACTTCCTGATGATGAGGAGGAAGAAGAGGAAGATACCCTGGTCTCTGACAGGTCCACAGCTTCCTCTGTCAGTGAGGATTCTGTTAAACATACTCCTAGGTCTCCTCCTGAGGACCCCACATTTTTCAATGTGATGAAGCAATTGTCTTCAGCCATGGGCTTCCACACTGAGGATGAGGAGGATGTCACCAGGAAAGAGCTGGTGGACTTCCTCGGGATCCCAGATTCACCTCCCAAAATCATTCCTCCCATCTTGCCTGCCTTGAAGAATGCGGCTACGGCAGCCCGGCATAGGCCAGACATGGTGCCAGCCATGCCCTGCGGGACAGATAAACTTTACCATGCCCCCCCCAGGAGTTCCCCTGCTATGCTGCCCAGCCCAAAACAGACTCAGTGGTCATTAAGCAGCCCAGTGCCTACAACAGGTATAAGCCACCTAAGTACCTTAGCTCCCCCCCCCGGATAAAGAGTCTCACAGAAGTGACTTTTGGGGTAAGAGGGTTTATGCATCCTCCACCCTTGGGCTGAGGATTGTAAACTGCCTGTCTGATATAGTCAAGTACCAGAATTCTTACTGGAAGAAGGGCAAGACTGCCACCCAGGGTCTCCCAGATGGCACACAGAAGTAGGAAATTCTTATGTGCCTGCAGATGGCTGAGGATGTCATCAAGCACCTCCTCAAGACACTCTTTGGCATGGCTGACACTATTGCCAGGGCTGTTGCCATGGGCATATGCCTACATAGATACTCCTGGTTGAGGGTTTCTGGTTTTGCTGGTGATGTTCAGAAGAAGGTGCTTAATGCCCCTTTTAATGGCACTAAGCTGTTCGGTCCTGACATCCAGGATATTATCAATGATTTGCAGGCCTCTGGCAGGGCTATCAAGTCTGTCCACTCTCTCTACCATACCCAGCTGAGAGGTAGACAGTGCCCTCCATTTCACAAGGCAAACAATAGACCCACTGCAGCCTCTCGTCCCCAAGGGAAGCGCACAGCCTCCACTGCCTTACCTGCCCCCTTTATTGCTAGAGCTGCAACCAAGCATCCCAGAAGTGAGGGACCAGCTCCTGTGGTTGGATCTGCCTCTGCTCAACTCCTTACCAGGCCCCTCCTCTTTCGGTCCCCAACCAAGAGGTGGTGGTCGGAGGTTTTTTCTTCCTACTTCTAAATTGATGGAGAACCATAACTTCAGATGCCTGGATTCTGCAGATTATAGAAAGAGGTCACACCCTGGAGCTTATTGAGCAACCAACAGACACCCCTCCCCCACCCTCCAATAACCCCCTGGCTCACTAGTCTGTTTTCTCGGAGGAGGTACAGTCCCTTCTGTGCAAGCAGGCCATAGAGCCAGTACCCAGGTGCCAGTGAAACAATGGGTTTCATTTCAGGTTTCTCCTGGTCCCCAAAACGACCGGAGACTTGAGGCCCATTCTGGATTTAAAGGACTTAAATCTGTATGTCCAGTACAAAAAGTTCTGGATAGTAACTTTGCCAGGCCTGATGTCTCTCATCAAGACAGGTGATTGGCTATGTTCCCTGGACATGCAGGATGCTTACCTGCACATATCGGTCTTTCCCCCTCACAGGACGTTTCTCCACTTTGTGTTCCAGAGTGAGCATTATCATTTCAAAGTGCTGCCCTTTCGCTTGTCCTCTGCACTGGGGGGTCTTTATCAAGTGCGTAGCAGCAGCAACAGCAACTCTCAGAAGGGAGGAATTGTACATTTTTCTGTTATCTGGATGATTGGATCCTAAAGGCCCCGCCCAGGGAAAAACTCCTGCTGACTCTGGAGAGAACCCTCCAGCTATTTTTCTCTCTGGGCATTTCTGTCAATCTGCCCAAGCTGGTTCTAGTGCCATCCCAAAGGCTGCAGTATATAGGGGCAGTTCTAGACTCTGCACAGGGGAAGGCCTTCCTGCCCCAGAACAGGGCAGAGTGCCTATAGCCCAAGCTCAGGAAGTCACTCACAGCTGCTATATTCCTGCTACAGTGTACCTGAGGATGCTGGATGTGATGGCAGCTGCCATACCCACTGTTCCACTGACCAGGCTCCATATACACATTCTCCAATGGACCCACAGGGTACAGTGAGACCAGTGCATGAATGATTTAGATCACCTAGTACTTGTCTCTTCCTCAGTCCACAAGATGTTGTAGTGGTGAATAGACCCCCTGAATTTGCTTTAAGGTGTCCCCTTCCAGATCTCCTCCCCACAGCAGATCCTTACCATGGGTGCCTCCGGTCTGTGCTAGTGGGTGCATCTGGGGCCCTTCCAAACCCAGGGCTCCTGGTCCCGGATGAAAGCCTCTTTGCATATCAACATCCTGGAGATAAGGGTGGTGCTCTATGTCATGCAGGCCTTTCAGAACTACCTTGCCCCGGGTCAGCTGCTGGTTCAGTCCAATAATCTCAGTGTGGTGTACTACATCAGCAAACAAGGGGGGACTCATTCATACCCCTTATGCAGTGAGGCCATGAGAGTGTGGTACTGGGCATTGGATCATGGTCTGACACTCTCAGTGGTTCATGTGCCAGGCATGCTAAATGCTCTGGGGGACAGCCTCAGCTGGACTCAGTCCAGCATGCATGAGTGAGAGTGTCTCTTATCTGTCGCAGAAGAGTCATTCGACAGATGGGATCATCCAGAGTTGAACATTTTTGCATCCCCACTCACCGTAAAACTGCCCAGTTTTTGCTCGCTAGATCCAGGGCCTGGAGTTTTCTGGTGAGACATATCATCCCTCTGCTGGAGAGGTAGGTTCCTCTATGCTTTCCCTCCATTTCCTCTAATTCAGAGGGTGCTAATCAACTTGCAGATGGAGCGGGCAAACGTGATTCTTTTTTTTTTTTTTTTTTTATTTAATTTTTATTAAAACTTTTTTTCAATGAACAATGAATTGTGAGACAGAATATGTATTACATTCCAGTACATCATATGTGTTCTTTTGAACTCGATTATACAAGTGTATTCTTACATAATTTACTTGCTAGGAAAACAAAAAACTCATAATAAAATTATTTTTATGCAATCTTGGTTCTAATAAAACTTGCCTTGTATAACCACCTCGTGATCATGTCATACTTTCTACATTGGTTAGCTGGCTTTTCTATATTCCTCCCTAATGAAAGTCAGGCTAAAGAAATAAAACAATCCTAATCCTTGTTAACAATCTGAGGGAAAAACAGGGGAGTTCTCAGGGTTTGGGTTAATTAGGAGATGAGACTGAGATGGCAGGATAAGAGAGAAAGTATGATAAGGAAAGTCTGAAAGGCCTATAATAGTGGTTAGATTACAAATTACTAGGAGAGGATCAAATAGACATTTTAACATTTAACATCTGTCAGAATGTAGAGAGTAGAAAGTTAGTTATGGGACAAAGTCAGGATAGTGAGTTACCGGATGTTACCCATGCACTTATTTATTTATTGTTTATTTATTGAAAAGTATCGGAAACATGCTTTTGAGTCAGAGACTCCTTTACAAAGGTTCCACGTCAGTTGAATACAGTCATCAAATAAAATGTGAACAGTTCATCAAATACAATGGAAACAGTGTGAGACAGAGGTAACACAAGAAGCAAGTATTACACCATTACAGTGTCAAACATGGGTACAGATAACAGAACATTACGGCTATTATACATAGGTACATAGGGTTGCAAGAATACAGACGGTAACAGCCAACGGAGTACATACACTACAGGACAATGGCACACCCATGCCCTGGTAGTTACATGCAATTTTCGGGCTGGACTGGAGGAGCCCATTGTCAAATATAAGCATGATCTGGGGTGGCAGGACCAGAGATGTCCATAGTCAGGTAGGAGACAGGAGGGCCTGAAAATCAGGGACAGTCACAGACTGATCCTTGAGAGATTAGGTCTCGTAGGTGGGACTTGAACTGGCCAAGTTTGGGTTCTGTGTGGAGGGAGTTAGGGAGGGAGTTCAGCCAGCCAGGAGCCAGGTATCTAAACATTCTTTGACCCAAGGTGGTCTTGCAGTGGGGTATCCTGAAATTAGTTGTTGCGGTTTGCTGAGTGAGGCGGGTGGACAGGGGTGCTTGGAGCAGTGGGGGTGAAGGCAGGAGGGAGTAGCCCTGCAGTTATTTTTTTAGCGAAGAGGCAGGTCTGCTATTTAAGCCTCCCATCGAAGTTTAACCAGTTGGTGGAGGAATAAAGAGTGCAGGTATGTGTGAGCCTGTGGCAGCCAGTGGTGAGCCTACAGGTCTTATTTAGGGCCATCCTAATTTTGTCGAGGTGCATGTTGTCAGCTGCTCCATAGATTATGATACCATAGTCTATAAGAGATAGTATAGAAGCCAATACAGCTAAGTGTAGAGCTTCAGGGGGGAGGCAGTGCTTGTACCGGGGAAGCAGACCAATGCGCACATTAACAGCGGTGCACAGTTTACGGATGTGGTCATGGTAGGTGAGCCCTGAGTCAAGGGTGACACCCAGATATTTAAAAGAAGTGACCTGCTCGAGGGGGTCATTTTGTGAGTTTGGAATGAGCAGGGGTAGCCTGTAATTATTGTTTTGGGCATGGACAAATGCCATAGATTTAGTTTTTTTGTAGTTCAGAACTAACCTGTGCCGAATTAACCATGATTCAGCATCTAGGAATGATTTTTGGAGGGTATTTTGGAGAGCTGTGCGATCAGTATGGGAGCTGTAGAGGAGGGCATCATCTGCATACAGGAGTAGTTTCCTGGAGCAGTCTTTGGGCAGGGAGTTGAGGAACAAGGAGAATAGTAGCGGTCCCAGGATGGAGCCCCGCAGGACCCCGACTTGACTTGTAACGGTGAAGACAGTGTTTGGGCAATTCTAACTGTCTGGGTTCTCCTGGACAGATAGCTGGCAAACCAGCCAGTGGTCTCTGGTGACAGGCCTATTTGTGTGAGGAAGTCTAAGAGAAGTGTGTGGTGCACTGTATCAAACACCTTGGACAGGTCTATGAAGACAGCGCCAGGAATGTGGCCAGAATCAAGAGATGTGTGGAGGGTGTTAGTAAACTCCAGAAGGGCTATAGTTGTACTGTGGTTGTGGTGGAAGCCATGCTGCTCGGGGTGCAGAAGGCTATATTTGAATAAGTAATCTGTAAGCTGGGTGGCTACAATTTTGTCCAGGGCTTTGGAGAGGGGGGGCAGGATTGAGATGGGAAGGTAGTTCCCAGGCTGGGTGCAGTCTCCACATTTAAGGATGGGTGTAATGAGGGCAGATTTCCATTTAGAGGGAAACTGGCCCAGTGAGAGTGAGTGGTTCAGGAGCATGGTGAGTGGGAGGAGAACTTCATTAAAGGTGAGCCTAACCAGCTTGAGATCGAGTGTGTCACTACTAAAACATGATTTGCTGAGGGCCTTGAGAAGAAAGGGGGAGGCTTCATGCTGCGAGACCGTTTTAAAGTGGAACAAAGGGATGGCAAGGAAGACAGAGCAGAGGGGGTGGGGGAGAAGAAATTGGGGGGTAGGACACTACTAAGGTCAGAGAAGGAGGCATTAAGTGTGTTTGCAATCAGGGCAGGGTCTGTGGTGATAGGCCCGTTGGCCCAGAGTTGGGATGGGGGTGCGGTAGAGGCTTTGCCACTGAGCTCCTTGAGGGAGTCCCAGAACTGGTGCCTGAGCCCCAGGAGGCAGTGAGCAAGGTTCAGTAGAATTCTGCTTTGGCCTTGCAAATATTTCATGTGCATTTATTTTGCACCTCGATAGTGCTGCCTGTCAGTAGGCTTCCCAGTTTCTAGGGCAATGTGCCACAGGTTGTCACGATCTCGCATTTGGTCTAATAGGGCTTGTGACATCCAGGGTGTATCTACCCCTTTGATGACCTGTTTGCTTAGAGGTGCATATCGGTCACAGGCAGCGTTGAATGTAGTGATGAAATGTTCAAGGGCAGAGTCAATTGTCCCAGTGGTTGGGATGGGGGACCAGTCACTAGTTGCGAGACATTATTTAAGGGACCGGAGTCTGCCTGGTTTGAGGTGATGTTGGAGGAAAGTTTTAGGAGGGGCCTTTTTAGCAATATATGACCAGTGGCAAAGCACCGGGGAGTGATCACTCGGGGCATTGGGTACTACCTGGACCTGGGTGGCTTTGTGGGGTGCATTGGTTAACACCAAATCTAGGAGGGTGGCAGTGCCAGTCCTCAGGTTGAGTGTAGTGGGAGTGGTCACTAGTTGGGACAAGTTTCACGAAGCTGCTGCATCCCTGAGAGGTGCAGATGAGTCAGCTAACCAGTTTATATTAAAATCTCCAAGGGTAATAATTTCTGCCTTGTCAGGGAATGTCTGGAGGTGGGCAAGGACAGAATGGAAGGCACTCTTCTGATGTTGAGGTGGAATGTATACGGACAAGAAGAACAGGGGAGCCCTGTTAGGTGCAAGAGTGATTTTCAAAGTGAGGACCTGGGCCTCATGCTTGAGGGTTGGGGTGGGAGGGCAAGACATTGCAATGAGTCCTGGATGTATAGTGCACATCTGCCACTGCTTTCAGAGGTTCTGTTGGTGCAGTACAGCATAAATCCGGGAAGTGAGACTGCAGAGTCAGGGGTATGGTCGTTGAGCCAGGTTTCTACTATCGAGATAACATCAGGATGATTCTGGGCAACCTAGCCCTGGAAGGAGTCAAATTTGTGGAGCAATCTGCATATATTGAGTGAGGCTCCTATAAGGTCCCTAGGGGCTGCAGCCTGGGGGTTTGAGTAGGTTCCGGGTTGGAGTGGACGTCTCCCAAGAGTAGGAGAAGTAGGAGAAAGGTGTGTATAGCAGCCATTCATAGCTATTTCTGTGCAAGTTTAGGAGTCAGGAGGGAGTGGGAGGAGCAGCGCATGGTGGTAGGGATGGGTAGCTGCCGAAGGAAGGGAGCAACTAGGCAGAGTAGTAACCATTGCTGTACAGTGGTATTATCAGTATGGGGGAAGGGGGGAGCATGGCTTTCTGGCAGAGTGAATGAGGTATAGTCGTAGCGGGGGTTATTGAGATAAGCTCATGGAGAGGCTGGTCCGACACATTATGCTGAGGTGTGTGAGGTGCGTGACCTAATAGAAAGAGGGAGGCAAGGATCCGAAGTGCAAGCGAGGCGGCAGGGGAGGCACCAGTAAGAGATGTCATATGAGCACAGGGTGTTTGGGGAGGGGGGGTAAGAAAGAGATTAAGGGTGCTGACAAACCACAAGAAATTAGTCAGACCCATTGGATGAATGGTAGGGCTGTGGACTTTGGTGCTAAGGGGCCAGGGTTTGATCCCTACTGGGGGACAATAATAAAAACTAGGGGGGAAAAAAGGTTGGAAGGCAGAGTCTAGGTATGGGAGGGCAGGAGGCATGGAGTCTGAGGGTGAACAGAGAGGACTGAGGAAGGAGAAACGGGCTAGGAAGGGCACTGTAGTGATTCCTAGTTGTTGAAACATTATAAGTTGTAAAGGGGAAAGTGGACATGTAGAAATTAGAGGGTGTGGTCATATCATCAGCAATAAAAGTAGGGCAGTTGATGTGCAGTGTTGACAGACTAACACCCCTCAACAAGCTACTAGGCAGAAGGGAGGTAGTATTACCTATTAAAGCCCCTTGGGGTGTTTTCCTATCCCTGCGATGTGTTGCTGTGCTCGGTCTGTGTTGCATGCCAGGAAGCATTAAATGGTTTAGTACAGGAGTTTATATTAGCTGTTATTCTGCCTAAATTATATATCTCATATGTCAGGACTCTCCAGCTCTCCTTCATGGGGACATTTCCAGTATGCCATCGCTTCGTAATAATCTTCTTAGCTGCCAAAATAAGAATAGTGGATTTTTTAAGTACATATTTAGAGACTTTTGTTCCTGTTGGGGGAGTTGCAGTAAGTATATAGGTAGGTGTAAAAAGTACAGGGCAACCACAAAGATCCTTCAGCTCCTCCAGGATGTCTGTCCAGTATTGTTTCAGCAGGGGACAGTCCCAAAGTATACGGGTGATATTAACTAAATTATTACCACAACCTCTCCAGCATTTCCCCAGTTCCAGGCCACGATATTTAGCAACCAGAGAAGGGGGCCTAAAAAAGTGGATTCTAGATTTCCAGGCAAATTCTTGCCAATAGGAAGAGTTTAAAACTTTTAAAGCTGGTAGGGAGCTAGCATTCCATTGGATACAATCTATATCTCGTTTGATTGCTAAGGCCCATGCTCGCCTAGTATGTTCTGTAGAATCTTTTTTATATTCTTTTAGAGCTTTGTGTAGTTGGCTAGTTAGGTGTGATTGTTCTTGGCCCTCTAGACTCGCCTTAATAAGGATTATCAGCTGTGGGGAGGGGCGGGGTTCTGCTATTTTAGCTAGGTTGTCTTCAAATGGCATTAATGAGTTTTTTAATCTATGGTAATAGGAGCTGGAAGATTAAGGGAGCCTAACCTTTTCTGAAGAGTAATAAAAGGAGATAAGCCAGTTGGGGTTACTAGCTGTCCTATATACTTATTTTATTTATTTATTTTTTGTTGACCGGGTAAGTACACTAGACAAATCCTGCCTATTTTCAGGCACGACCTGGGGGAGGGGGATACAGATGAATGCCAACTGACCTTGAACCAGATTAAGCTGTTGGTGGTATTTTTCGTGAATGGAGGAAATTTGACCAGGGCACCGGGGAAATTCCCCTGCTCTTTTCGAGAAGTACCATGGGATCTTTAACATCCACCTGAACTACCACCAGAACAGGCAGATGGGACCTCAGTTTAACATCTCATCCAAAAGACAGCACCTCAGAAGTGCAGCACCCCCCTCATGCTGCATTATAGTGTCAGTATTGGGATATTAACCCAAGTGCCTGGTGTGGGGATAGAACCCAAAGCCTACTAATCTCCCAGCCTCAGAGGCAAGTTTGCTACCTGCTGAGCCACTGACACTGTGTTGGTAACTTGTGTTGACCATAATTTAGCTATTGCAGAAGTTTGTTCAGGTAAAAAAAGTGTGTCTGACTTCAAAGGCGTCATATAGAGCTTCTCTGAAAAAGAAAGTGACGAGTTTAACACAGTAAGCCAGTGTCTATAAGGTTCAGCTATAAATGGGGGGAACTGAGTTACCGGGAGACATTCAGTGGTGTTTCCAAATAATATTGGAAGTATACTTGGATTTTTCATTACTGTTTGTTCAAGTTCTTTCCAAGGCGCTCTGTAAACCTGGTTAATATGATTTTATAGGATCTGTATTTGGGTTGCTGTAGCATAGGTGCGCAGGTCTGGCAAGTTTAAACCTCCTTTAGATTTTGGTAGTTGGAGTACTGAAATTGTTATTCTGGGAGGCTTTCCTCTCCAAATAAATCTTGAAATTATTTTATTCCAAAACTGGAAATAAGTATTATTCGGGGTTACAGGCAGAGTTTGTAAAAAAAATAATAAAAGAGGAAGGATATTTTGTTGTATGGTTTCTATCCGGCTTATAAAACTCAAGGGTAGTTCTATCCATTCCACAAGATTCTTCATTATTTGTTGTGTAAAAGGTTCAAAATTAACCATTTCCAGGTGCGTTAAGTTATATGGGAGTTGTATACCCAAATATCTCATTGATATTCTGTTCCATTTAAAGGGGAACTTTTGCTTAAGAGTTGGGGATGGGGAGAAAAGGCATGTCAACACTTCAGTTTTTGTATTATTAATTTTATAGCCAGCCAGTGTCCCAAGTTGCTCCAGAAGTGGCCAGACAACAGGGATCGATGTTTCAGGGGAGGTTAGGGCAAGCAATACGTCATCAGCATAAAGGTTAATCCTATGCTGATTTTCTCCCAAAGTCAGGCCGGATATGTCGGGTGAATTTCTAATAACAATAGCTAGAGGCTCCAAATAGACAGCAAATAGGAGGGGGGACATGGGGCAGCCCTGGCAGGTTCCTCTTTTGAGGGGAAAAGATTTGGATATAGCCCCATCTAATTTTAAATAGGTTTTAGGGGAGTCGTATACTTGCTGGATTTGTCAAATAAATGCAGCAGGTAATCTAAAGTTTTCCAGGGTTGCCCACAAAAAGGCCCAATTAACCCTGTCGAAGGCCTTTTCTGCATCTAATCTGAGGAGAGTCATAGGGATATTGTGCTTGACGGCGTATTCCATTATCAGAGTAATGCATCTTACTGCATCCCGAGGCCAGCATGATTCTGGTACTTTCATTCTGGCCTCGGCAGATATGGTTTCCATTACTTCAGCAGCTGGCAGAGGAAGGGAACCTCCGGTTCCTCTCCACCTCTGCAGGAATCTGTTAACCCAGGCTCAGGGGACCCTATTCCATTCCAACTTCAGGTCCCTTCATCTCCATGTTTGGCTCCTGAGGACATAGCCATTGCCAGGTTTGGGGTCTCCAACAGAGTGGCGGACATCCTGGTGGCTGCCCTACTCGAGCCACCTATGCCATGAAGTGGAAGCAGTTTTCCATCTGGACTGACAAACATAATCTGGACCCTTTCACCTGTCAGTTGAGTTACATTCTGGACTATCTGAGCTTTCTGTCTGACTCTGGTCTCCGGTACTCCTGCTTCAAGGTGCACCTTTTGGCTATTTCTGCCTTCCATGAGCCCGTGGGTGACCGCATGATTGCTCAGCTGGATGTCTCCTGTACCTTTTTAAGTGGCATCCTGCATCTGAAACCCCCAATCCATTCTGTCTCGGCTTGGGATTTGAATTTTGTTTTGGGGAAATTGACCCGGTCTCCTTTTCATCCAGTCGCAACCCGCAAACTATGCTTTCTTTCTTGCAAAGCATTATTTTTAGTTGTCATTAATTCTGCTCAAAGAATTTCAGAGCTTCAGGCCCTCTGGTGAAAAGAGCCTTATTTGATTTTTCACAAAGTCTGTGCACAACTCCTAAGCTTCTTCCTAAGATGGTTTCTGAGTTTACACTCATCCAGTCTGTCCACCTTCCTGTTTATTTTCACAAGTGTACCAATCCAGGGGAAGCACTGCTCCATATGTTAGATATGCACAGAACTTCAAAGTACTACCTGCTTTGCACCAAGGAATGTGGAAAGTTAAAGCAGTTGTTTGTTTCCTTCCCCCAAGGTAGAGAGGGCGCTTCAGTTTCTAAACAATGTTTATCCAAATGGTTGGCAAATTGCATCGTGTTCTGCTACAAGTACAACAAAGAATTGCCTGGAGCTGTAAAAGCTTATTCTACAATAGGCATGGTTACCTCTGTGGCTTGTTTCTGAAGGGTCTCAGCCACTGACATCTGTGCAGGTGCCACCTGGAGTACCGTACATACTTTCACCAAGCACTGCAGTCTGGACAATGCCTCAGGAGCTAGTGTAGGTCTTGGCAGGGATGTGCTGTGTGGTGGACGAGCTGTGGTGGTTCATACCCCTATTGTTTAGGGTGATGCCAGATAAATCTGGAAGGAGAGGTTGAAGGCGTACTCTAGAGCCAAGATGCAAGGTTTATTAGAAACAGTTGGAGCACACAGCAAAGACTTAGCATTCCCTAACTCTATCATACATGAGAAAGAGTGAATAAGATTACAGGGACCACAACCTGGCCTCACTAATGTCCTACAAAAATCCAGGTTATTCAAGTCCTAAGGATGTAACAATCTGATGCACCAAGCTTGGGTTACTAGTATATTGGATGGCCAACTGCTGAGGGTGAACCTAAGGAAGCGCTTCCTATACAGGCCATAAAATGGGGTGTCCCCCAGTGAACCAGAAACAAAGTAAAACACTGTAGGCCTCCTGGCACTGGGAAGAAGGTGACTCCTGGTGTCACTGAGGCAACATCGAAAGGGAAGTGCCTGGTCGAGGATGGGTGTTGACGCTGGGTTGTAGGTGAAGAGAACCCTTATCTGGGGTTGTCGGCTGCAGTGACCTTGGGCAGGTGATCTCCAGTTGAGGAAAGGATGCTGGGTGTGATGATCCACTGGACGACCTCTGGGCAGGTCCCCGGAACCCTTACCACCTCACCCCTGCAGCTTCAAAATCTGACAATCTTCAGTGTGACCTCTTGATGCATAGATACATAGATACATAGACAGTGTCGGCAGATAAGGGCCTATGGCCCACCTAGTCTGCCCATTTGAGCTTGTAAGTTCAGTTTATGTTTTCCTAGAAGTTTGTTGCCCCTTACCCCTGACCGCCAGAATTCCTTTATGTCTATCCCATGCATTCTTAAATCCCCGTGATTGTTTCAGCCCCCACCACTTCCTCTGGCAGGGTGTTCCACTTGTCCACCACCCGTTCTGTGAAGAAATTCTTCCTCATATTTCCTCTGAATTGTCCTCCCTCCAACTTCATCCCATGCCCTCTAGTCCTGGAACATCTTTTTCACTTAAAAATAGTGTATTCCTGCACCCTGTTCCTCCCTGTGAGATACTTGTATGTCTCTATCATATCCCCTCTCTCCCTCCTCTCCTCCAGGGAGTACATGTTCAATTCCTTCAACCTGTCTTCATAGGATTTGTGATGCAATCCATGCACCATCTTTGTTGCCCTCCTCTGAACCTTCTCTACCCTGTCTATGTCCTTACGTGGGTATGGTCTCCAGAACTGTACACTGTACTCCAGGTGGGGCCTCACTAGTGTACTCCTGCATCACTGGAACACGAGCCACCTATGGGCAGTACAATCAAGAGTGTGGCAACCCTTGGTGTGGCCTCTTGCGTGAGCCACTGGTACTTATGCCACCTCAGGGAATGAGGCACAAAGCCTGGCAATCCTCGGCAAGGCCTTGGTATATGCCACCGGTACTATTGCCACCTTAGAACAATGTCTATGCAGGAAAATGGGCAATATGACTCTGAGTTCGTCGGATGATTTCAGTCCCTCAACTAGAGCTGGAGTGGCCCCTAACCTGACTCACTTTGGTGGGCCCTAGCTACCAGCTGGCTATCACTTACGACCGGCAATTCGAACCTGGAGCGTCATGGCGAACACTTGGAATTGGTGGAGGTCATTGGAAGTGGGTGCAGGTGATACTGGGCTTCCCAGGGATCCTTCCTGGGTCAAAGAGAGGTACTGGAGGAATTCTAGATGAGGTGTGTGCAGGAGCCTGAAACAGAACAAAAATTAAAAACCTGAAAGGCAATTCCCCCCTTCTTGTATGACCGAGAGCCCTACCATTTGGGATGAGGTAGCCCCAAATGCCTTCAGAGGAAGTAGCAGTAGGTGAGTACAGCAACCAATCCCTCAGGGCAGTGCAGTCATACAGGATAATTGAGCAAATAAGACAGTGCAGTCATGATACCTCAGGAATAAGGTAGTTCAGTCACTTAAACTCTTCAGTTGAATATAGCAGTTCAGTCACAGCAAGCAGTTCAACAACTTAGAATGGTTGGATTGAATACAGCAGTTCAGATACACCAAGCAGTGGATCCAGGCAACCATACCTCTCAACCTCCTTCATCACAAATCAGGGACAAATGACCAAAATCAGGGACACATCAGATAAAATAGTAATATTAGTCCCAGAAGTGTATACAACATGTTTCTTAGTGTGAACAGCATTTTCTTAATGAGAACTAGGCTGTAACATCAATGACTGGCATTATTTTGTGATTCCAGTCCCTACTCTTTAGTGCCAGAAATGCCAGACTTAGGAGGGACAGAATAAATTTCTGAGGCAAAATCAGGGACATCCCTGAAAATCAGGAACAGCTGAGAGGTAGGCAAGCAACAGGAGAGTGCAGGCAGATAAAGAAAATAAAATTTGCTTCATGGGCATTGAAACAGTTTGATCATCCACCCCCTTTGTTAATATGGATCAGCTCTGGGTGCCTTCTGAATATGGAGACCAGGGTACCTAGTCTCTTTGTCCCAGCTATGGTCTGCCCCACCCTTCTACTACATGGACAGAGGACTAAGTTTTCCCCATTACTAGAGCTCAGATTACCCAAGAACTCTGAGAGAAGAGTGCAGTAAGGCTCTGCCAGGTCTCTAGTAATTAGCTTTTTATAGTTAAACAATTGAAAATTCAGCATGAAATGCACATTCTCACCAGTAATACTTTGACCTGGCTTTACCTAGCACTTCTTTGGCTATTGGCTGAGAGGGAGTGCCCAAATCTATCTATTTGGAGCACAGGCTGCCTAGAATAAATTAGATGAGCAGAGATTCCTTCAAGAGAGGAGTTTACTAACACCTTTAATCTTGGTCCAACAATTATTTGGTTTGAACCCTCCTAGCTTCTGCCTTCTTGGTTCTCATTTCTCTCTCTCTCTCTCTCTCTGTCTCTATACGATTGGACAAGATAGCAGCTTTACTCCACCCTGGGAGGGGAATACAATGGAAGCAATTTAACAATTCTAAACAATAATTACACAGTGCACAATACAATTGCTGAACAAATGATCCTTCCCCTGGCTGGAGCAGGTCTAGCTAGGACTAATTATTAAAGGAAATGCTGGCCAACAAGCCTACTCACCCCTGGAGTTCAACAAGGATTTCTGTACTCTGGGGAATGGACAACCACAGAGGAGTGATAAGGCCTCTTCTCCTGGAGACTGCTGCATGAAAGGTTCACTGGGTCTGTTTCCCGGCCAAATGAACTGACTCAGTGCACTTGGGGACCCGACTAGACTGCAGATTCCTGCAGAAAACCAACTGAGGCTGCTACTGGAGATCTTCTGGAGGGAGTTACACTGAAGGGACCCAGGGGATTTGCTTCAACCTCCTAACAGGGAACCGACACCCATTGCCTTACTGTCCTTCACCCTCCCTGGTCAAACTCTTTCTCCCCTTTCTCTAGCCTGTGCAGAGCCTCCTCTAGGCTGGGGCGGTCCTGGCTACCTGCCAGGGGATTGTCTCCTTCATCCAGAGGTCAGCCTCGTGAAGCTGGGTCAGTGGCTTAAAAAAAGTCTCCAAATCTGAATCTACTCTGGCCACAGGGATTGGCTGAGAGGGCTCAGCCTGGCTTCTTTCTTTCCCCTGGGACAGGAACATGGCCTAACTGGTTTGGCTTTGGCTGGCTAGGTGTCAGTCTTGAGCAGGGGGGAAGGAAGAACATAGGAGAAAAAAAAATGGTTTTCTTTTAAAACGCTGAATTTAGCCTGCTAGAATTGTCTGCTGGAGAGGGGTCTGTTCTGTGTTTCAGAGGGTCCCCAAAGCTTTTCAAGGGTTTCCCATTAAGCTGCCAGGGTACCCATAACTGTCTGACCTCTCATGTCTCTGAGGATCCCCTATTTTCTGTGGTGCCCCCAATTACCCTGGGGCACTACATGCTGCAGCGCTTTCTGTCTTGAGTTTATGGTTGGCCTCCCTCCAAGACTGTCTGTTTACACCTGTAACTGCTTAGGACTTGTTCCTACAGTGTGACCTGATGACTGAGATAATCCTGACAAAGATAGAACAGTTACGTAAGAACTTACTGTAACAGTAAATCTTTGAGGGGATCTCAGTCATCAGGTCTGCTTTCCCTCCCACAATCCCCCTTCCTGGGACTCCTGTCTTAGAACTGGCTGTCTGGTGTATCCAGCCTTTTATATAGGCCTGGGCACCTCTTTCTCTCCTCTGTCCCACATGGCTAGAGCTATGCTCCCTCTGTCTCTGGGGGAAAGAACTGAAGAAGGAGCAGGGCCACTCATGCCTTCATAGGGTTGATGACATCAACGGCATGTGCGGCCCCGGTTGTACTGCTGAAAATCCTCGGTGTGGATCCTGCTTCACTGACGGTGAAGTTCTTACGATGTGACCCGATGACTGAGATCTCCTCGAAGATCTACTGTTACAGTAAGTTCTTACATAACTGTTCTTTACCCTGGCCCGCACAGTCCTTCCCCATGACAACTGACACTGTAACAGCAATAATAATCCCAAACAAAGAAATATAGTACAAACAAATAATTTACTTGGAGGGGAAAAAACAAGGGGGCAATAGGAAAATGGGAGCAAGGGGGTAGCAGTCAAATCATATATATATATATATATATATATATATATATATATATATATTTATATGTACAGAGAGAGAGATACGTACATTGCATGATGTAAATGCTTTCAAGTATCTTATTTCTCTTTAAATGTTTATTTCTTTATAAACTGCGGAAGTTTATATCAGGGTAATCATCGAGTTTGTACATGTCATTGTTCCCTCAGAAGCACATAGTGTTCTCTTTATGAATTCCTAAAATATTTGCTTCTGTGTGTCACACTGCTATGTGCAAAGAGTTACACTGTTAAAAAGGGTTACATAATAGAAGTGGGGAGATACCTTCACTTATGCAGAGTAAGGTGGTTAATGACAACCAAGACTCATGTTAATTCTATGCATTGTGCAAATGTAAATTCTGGATTGTCAACCTGTAATTACTAAGGGAGGCAGTATTGTGCAGTGGTTTAAGGCTGTGAGCTGCAAATCTGGAGACCTGGGTTTGAATCCCACAGCCCCCACTTGCTTACTGTGTGACCCTGAACAAATCACTTAACTTCCCTGTGCTCCCTGGTCGCACCTGTAAACAAGCTTCCAGCTTAGTGTGTCTCTCCTGGTTAAACAATTGGAAAAAAAATAATTACTGTCTCTCCAATGTTATGTCTCAATCTTAACCACTATATTATCGTCCACTGTATGTAATTTTTGCTGTATGTATCTAATCCCAGGTCGCCCCTGAGAGAAAGAGAACCCTGTCCCAATCTGCTGAGTGGCACTTTTTGGAAGTTATCCTGTGTGGGAGTTCTCATCTAAGAAAGCCTGTGAGGTAAGACAGAATCTAGACTTAGTTCAGTTCCATCTTTTCTTCTGTTTGCAATTCTTTCATATAAAACCTTTGTTTTGATTGTCCTAGTTTTTTTTCTTTATTTCCTGTGTCTGTTGTCTGCATAGCTTGTAAATTCTGTACACATATAAGTAACTGGGTCACTGTGGATGTTATGGTTACTACCCTGCCTTGTGGGCTCAAACAAGGTTGAGTGGCCTGGGTTCAGATTTTCCTGATTGGAGGAGTTTGAATCCAGATATTTTTAGTTTGTGCAGTACCACTAGCTAGAGTTTACGTATAAGTTGGCCTGGTTACAAAGCGGTACAACCCTCTAGGATGCAGTGCCTCCTCCACCTCCCCATGGTGTCTCCCTTCATGTGAAAAATCACAGTGCAACCTTAAATTCAACAACAGTGCAATTAATGACTTACTCCTAATAATATGCTTATAAGATGGACAATAAGATAATGAAATATTCATTGGGGAATACTCACAAGGGATAGTGGAATACAAAGCAAAACTCTGGTTATAACTCATGAACTATAACTACAGGGCTGAAGTTAGGTGAATGACTAGGCTCAGCCTAGTAAACACCTCTTAAAACAGCAGTAATAATACTTTAAACAGCAGTAGTGTCTACCCCCTAGACCATGCAGATACTGTTACAGTGCAAATACAGTGCCTGTAATCACTTGAATTACCAGCTTGCCTTTTACTAGGGACACTACCCACTTCTGACTGGTAACAGTTTGAACCCAACTTAAACCTTATGGGAGCTCCCTGTGCTTCGCTGGGTGCCCAGATGGAGAAACGGTGCAGGCCCATAGAAGTTGCAGTTGGTTGGCTGGTGGTGGTGGTGGTGATGCACTTCAAAACAGAATAAACACTTTTAAACCCAAATCCCATGGGCCATGCAATTGCAAAAACGGCAAACCACAAAGGAGGTATTTGTCGATCCTGACCCTACAGCCAAAGCTATGGTTTTAATGGCAAAATGTGTACAAAATCCCAGTTGCAGAGCAAGCCTTGACAGTACTCATGGTTGTAGTGTTACTATCTTACTTGAAAACTTGGGCTCCTCTCTGCATGTGTAAGTTCTCTTCAACATTTGATCAGTTGTGCAGATGTGTGTGTGTGTATGTGTGGGGGGGGAGTTAGCCTTTCAGCACTTGCAGTCATCTGGATCTCTCGGGTTCCTCTCTCCCTCTCCTCTGCAGGACAGATCAGTCTAGGGATCAGGGGCCACATTCCACACACACATATCCAAATCTAGGATTCTGCACCCTTGTGTGGTATTCTCACATTACCCCTGAGCCGTCCCCCCTCTAACTTTAAATTGTGTCCCCTTGTTCTTACACATCTCTTTTTCTGAAAGATGCTACCCCCATGGACTTTATTGATTCCCTTGAGGTACTTAAAAGTTTCTATCATGTCCCCCCCTGTCCCTCCTTTCATCAAGGGTATACATATTAAGCTCTCTCAGTCTTTCTTCATATGATTTCTGATGTAGACCCTGCACCATTTTAGTTGCCCTCCTCTGGACTGCTTCCATCCTGTCTATGTCCTTGCATAGATGAGGTCTCCAAACTGCGCAGTACTCAGATGGGGTCTCACTAACTGTCTGTACAGAGGGATAACCACTTCTCTTTTCTACTTGTGATGCCCCTCCTATGCATCCCAGTATCCCCTGGCTCTTCTTACTGACTTCTCACATTGCTTACCCACCTTTAGGTCATCTGATATGACTACACCCAGATCCTTTCCATTATTGTTGTCATTAGTACCTCCTGCTATTGTGTGCTCTTCTCCTGGATTTTATTTCCCAGGTGCATTACTTTGCACTTCTTTGCATTGAATCTAAGTTGCCATATGTCTGACCATTCCTCCAACCTTGCCAAGTCCCTTCTCATCCTTTCTACCCCTTATGTATCAACTCTGTTACAGATCTTTGTGTCATCTGTAAAGAGGCATACCTTTCCTTCTAGACCCTCTGCAATATCACCTGTAAAGACGTTAAAGAGGACTGGACCCAGTACTGAGCCCTGAGGTACTCCACTAGTAACCCCCCCCCTTTCTTCAGAATGTGTTCCATTCACTATTACCTTATGTGTCCTGTTGTGCAGCCAGTTTGCTACCCAGGCTACCACCCTGGGACCCTCTGCCAGACTGGCTAACTTGATTATTAATCTTTTGTGGGGGACTGTGTCAAATGCCTTGCTAAAGTCTAGGTAGGCCATATCCACAGCCCTTCCCTGGTCTATTACTTTGGTCACGCAGTCAAAGAAATCGATTAGATTCATCTGACATGACCTTCCTGCTGTGAATCCATGCTGCTTTGGGTCCTGTGCCCTGCTGGCCTCTAGGTACTGAACAATTCTTTCTTTCAGAAGCGATTCCATCATTTTCCCCACCACTGAGGTCAAACTAACAGGTCTGTAGTTTCCTGCTTCTGCCTTGCTCCCACTTTTGTGAAGGGGAATCACATCTGCCCTCCTCCAGTCCTCAGGTACCACCCCATCCTCCCATGATTTGTTAAAAAGTGTGGTTAGTGGTGTCACTAGGTCCTCCCTTAGCTCTTTTAGGATTCTAGGGTGAATCCCATCAGACCCCATTGCTTTGTCCACCTTGAGTTTTAGAAGTTCTTTCAGGACTCTTTCTACTGTAAATGGACTGGCATCAACCCCCCTACCCAGAGTGCTCCTACTGTTTGGTTTCGCTAACTCCTCCTCATCTTCTTTGTGAATACTGAGCAAAGTATTCATTCAGTATCTCTGCCTTTTCACTGTCTCCCTCTGCCCACCTCCTCTCCTTATTAATCTTCACTATCCCTCCCTTAACCTTTCTATGCTCCTAATGTACCTATAAAGGTTTATCCCCTTCTTAACTGAGTTGGCTATCTTTTCCTCGGTTTGGGCCTTTGCTTTTCTGACTGCCTTCCCACTTCTTTCTGCTTTAATTGATACAGCTCCTGTCGTGTCTCGCCTGTGATTCCTTATACTTTTTGAATGCAGCCTTTTTCTCCTTAACCTTCCCTGACACTCTCTTTGAGAACCATAGTGGTTTTTATTCCGCTTTGTTTTCTTTATTTGTTTCACACAAGGCTTATTGCCTCCATGATGGCAGTTTAGATTTTTCTCCATTGTTCTTCCACCCCTCCTTTCTGGCCATTTGCTAATGCATTCCTCAGGTATTCATCCATTATGCCAAAGTCAGCCCTTCTAAAGTCCAGTATCCTTGTCTTTGTATGGCTTGTCTCCATGGTTGTGTTTATTGTGAAGCACACTGTGCAGTGGTCACTTGTTCCCAGATGTCTACTGACTTCTAAATTTGTGATCCTCTCTCTATTTGAGAGTACCAGGTCTAATATTGCTCCCTCCTGAGTGGGTTCCATCACTAGCTGTCTAAGGCATGCCCCCTGTAGGGCATCGAGATTACCCTGCTCTTGGATGTGGCTGCAGTCCATGTAGCCCAGTTAACATCTGGCATATTCAGGTCCCCAATCAACAGTATCTCCCCTTTTTCAGCCATTTTGAGAATGCCCTCTATCATTTTCTTGTCCATTTCCTCCCCTTAAGACGGGGGTCTGTATACAACCCCTGTGCGGATTATGATGCCATTCCCTGTCTCCAAGGTGACCCAGAGTTCCTTTTGTCCTCCCCTTTACTTGTTAGTTCTGTAGCTTTGATCCCTTCCCTTATGTAGAGAGCTACTCCACCTCCTCTTTTACCCTCCCTGTCCCTTCTGTAGATCGTGTACCCTGGTATGTTGATATCCCAGTCATGGTTCTCCGTGTACCATGTTTCTGTGACTGCCACAATATCCAAGTGTTCCTCTTCCATCAGGGCTACTAGCTCTGGAAGCTTGTTTCCAAGACTACAGGCATTGGTACTCATTGCCCTCCATTTAATGTGTGCTCTTTCAAATCAACTATTATTTTCTGATGAAGTCTATGTAATTCGAAAGCTCAAACTCCCATTTTCTTTCGTAACATCTATGTTGGTCTAATAAATGGTATCAAATCATTTCTTTTTTTTCTGGAGTGAATTTTAAAGGTTGTAAAACCCTCTGTCATCTCCTGCTGAATGACTGTAGAAGCCCCATACATGCTTCCTTCAGTGACACTTGCCAGCAACACAAGCCCTCCTCACACTGTGAGAGCTCCCTGCTGATTGACCAATCATGGATCTGCCCTCAGACTTTTTCTGGTCAAGGGCAGCAATCTGATTGACTAAAGGGCTGTCAGTTACCAAAAAACATTCCAAGATGTCAGTGGTCAGTGTACTCCTTTGAGTTATGGTGTCCCTGATCTTTGAAGTGCATCCATCCATGGAATGTTCTTTAATATAGCTTCTGGAATATTGCGATGTTTTCTGAGATTTATATTCACACCTTCCTCCCCCACACTGGCAAGCTCACGTCTTAAAGCCGTCTCTTTTCCAAACCTCAGTGGATAATAACCAGACAGCCAGGCAGGCTACTACAAGAAGAAGAGTGCTCCTCCAGTTCCCACATGGGCTGCAGCCTGGGGGGATGGAGATAGCAACAAAGAGATGGTGCCACACAGTTCAGGCAGGCAGAGGGAGTAAAGGTAAGTCCCAGTATTTTGGGGAGGGAGTTATGTGTAATATTTTACATTTAAGTCATCTGTGGCAGTGTAGTGTTTTTAAAAGGTACAGGTAGTTTATTTTACCGGGGAACTCCATGGTTTCATGTCCCAAGAGGACGTGCCAAAGATAAAGAGAAGCTGCTTCTACTACAGATGCAAGTCCAGGAGATCCAGAAGCAAACTTTTTTTCCTACGGTATGCCCAGAGGCCTGCCTCTGTGTGAGTAAGCACCTAAAATGGGAGTGGGGAGGAAGCATCTCAGTGGTAAATTCACAATTGGCTTGTAGCAGGATTGAGGAAGTGTGTTAAGCTAGTTATCAGGTAGGGGTACCAGTATCGGACTGGGCCACCTGAACGCCTAGAAATTTTCGTGTGGGCCCTTTCAGTTGGACCGCCCACCTACTAAACTCTGGAAATCTTTGCATACATCACCTAATTTCTAACTAAATGGGGTTTCCAGATGACTGCAAGTAAATGTAAAATGCAAAAAAAAGCCAGAGTACCCAATCTAAGTAGAACACTGAAATAAGTATGTCAACCGTAGGCACTCACCCTATTAATTTTCCAGGTTGGCTAACAATATCAGTGATTGCCTCCAAAATCAGCTTTTCAGGTGGGTCCCCTGAGCTGCAGTCTGGCCCTGAATGGCACTGTGACAGTCACTTCTTATAATCAGCTAGTTCTGAAATGGGAACTCACTAGCTATAGGGCTGTGAATGAGTTCCTACATCACTGCTACCACGTGCACCATTACCAAATGGAGGAGGCTTTCTACAGCACCCAAACAGGTACAGCTGGTCTGGTAATTAAATGCAGAGAGAATATAAGGGGTATTGTGCATTATACATATATTCTTTTACACACCTGAGTGTGGGATGCCACATAAACCAGGAGTGTGAAGTACAAGTGGTTTGTGAAGGTATTATAGAATAAGGGGTCTCTCCAACCTCAGAGGTACTGAAAATAACTTTCAAACAGCTTGTTTTAAGGTTTATTTGTTATTTGTTTCAGAGCTGCAACTTCTGGTATCAGTCATGTGCTGACTAGGCTGAGCGTAACCCCTAGGTGGTGCTACTGCTAGAGTTACACCCCTGCCTGCTACTTACAAGCTAGGCTGAGGGGTGTGGGTCCATTAAAGGGGCACTGTCAGCTTTGCCCCTTCGTTTTATGATTAAATCAAGCAGTGTGCCTCTTGGCACCCATCTATCATAAATGCACCCAGAATGCCCCTACATGTGCAAATTTACAGCCTTTTGGCCATTTTTTAAGATTTTTGAAGGAATATGCTTACACTCGGGTCGAATAAAACTCACCACATCCTGGAAGCACAATATGGTCGCGAACGCTCCTCTGGCATGAGCGGTGTCCAAAACAGTGATTTTTTTTTATAATGATCCTGAGATAGAATAATAACCCTGCTCCGCGTGTCGAAAGAAGATGTTGCTGGTATCTCCGTTGAAAAACATTTTAATTCCTTCAAACTTTTCTCCTATTTTAACTGTTGGGGCAGAACTGCTAAACAATATGGACATATTCCAGCTGCAGGATATGCTAATGAGGGCTACCAATTAATGGCAAAGTTGGTAGACCTCATTAGCATACCCAGCGTGTTGGAAGCTGCCTGGTGTGTGCAAATTGGTCACAGGCAGCTCAGCTGACTTGAGAGTTGGTGTGGGTCTTTCAAACTGAAATAAAATATGTGAAAGGTACTTTAAAAATGTATTTTAATGCTGAAAGCGCTAATCAGGTGTTTCTGCAGCATCTGCTGCCATTTTTTGCATTATCCAGTGTGTCCCTTTAAAAGACAGGTAGGAACTTGCTTGATGTAAATAGTCAATGAGTTCCATTCAGAAATACTGTACCTCTGTAAATAAATGAGCTTTGAAGAGATGTTGCTGTGAACAAGAGACACGAGAATAGTAACAGTTTGTGACCTAGTGAAATGGGTAGAATTCTGTTGCTTAAAGTTAATGCCTTCAGACCCCTCAATGTTATTACTCCATTATTATGTACACTTAGGTCCACTTTATTCCATTATACAGTGGAGCCCATTTTGCACATTGAGTAAGTGCACATTCTGCATAAATGCACAATTTTTCTGTTTCCTGACTTTTTTCCTGTCTCTGCAGTGTTAAATTTGTTGCTTATGCACACACTGGTTGAACTTGAATTCCTTATAGTTCACCAATGCACATTAGTACTGATGAAGAGCACATTTTCAGAGGATGTGAAAACAATATTTTAATGAGCATTCTGCCTGTATTGCCTTTTTTAACACAGTGAATTAAAGTGAATAAAGAAGAAGAAGAAGAATCAGCATTGATATAGCACTTTTCATACATCCAAAGCACTTTACAAGCAATGCTAGACTGGTAGTGAAGTGACTGAATGTGTGGTGGTGGCCATATCACACATCATCACCCACACACTGCCTGGATAATTGCATGAACCGGTTTATGGGAAGGGGAATGTTGGCCAGGACACCAGGAATGTTCCCTACTCTTTGCAAAGAGTGCCCTGGGTTCTTTTACTTCCACCTGAACACCCACCAGGACAACACCAGGATGGGCAGAAGGGACCTCAGTTTAACATCTCATCCGAAGTACAGCACCCCCCAATACTGCACTCGGATGCCAGCGATTTTTAGGTGCAAGTCCAATCCCAGTATGGGACAAGAACCCACAACATTCTGGTCCAGAGGCAGATGTGCTACCAACTGAGCCACACTGACCCCCTGCTGATGCTTAAAGAAATACACTAGCAAATTTTTTTTTTAAGTAACCAATAATACCCTACAGGGTGAGCAGTATTGGGCTATATTGAACTACCCAGGGGCGAAAGGAGGGCCTTATAGCCCTTGAAGGTCTGGTACAGCCCAATTGCCACCCACCATGGAGGGTATTATGGTGCTTAGAAAATGAGTTACTGTATATGTTGAGTATTTGTTAGAAAAAAAAAGTAATAAAATAGAAAATCATTAACACTGACAGATTTATTGTATAGTGGCCCCTGTCCTGGTACAATTACTAGTAGAGGGTACTGTTGTTTTTGAGAGACTGACTGTTGTCTCCCCCCTCCAAAAGAGCCTGGTTGTTAGCCCTCCCCCAGCAGTGCTTGTGGCACATTGGTTTTCTTCATGAAAAATGTTATTTTTTTTAATGGTTACAATTAGAAACAATTGAACAGAGAGTGCTGTAAGGAATGCAGTTCGAGAAGATGCTGGTGAAATTAGCTAAGGGTGAGCACAGTAGCACTAGTAGTAGCTTTGCTTTTAAGAAGTTTCTGCCATTTTTATATAATTACGGAAACGGTGACCTGCATCTCTTGTTTGGGGGGGGGGGGGGCAGATACGATGACAGATATAGTTATAAACAACATAGATACTGTTTTCATGAATATTTCGTAAGTAATAAGTCATGAGCAGAAGGAAAGTGTATGCAATGTAAGCTAAACTGAGTGTATTTATTGTATTTTTACAGTCATTCTTTTGGTGTTGGAGGCACTCTTAGCTCCTTTTTTTAATTCTACCTGTAGGAAACCCGGAACAGATGCCAGGCATAGTCCCATAACAACAAACCCACTCAGTTCACAGTGAGTGTCGCTGACTTTGGAAATGAGCCTGGTTGTTAGTGCTGTGAGCGCCAGTGTTTTCTCTAATGAATGCGGTTCCATTACAGCACATAAGAGAGCCACAAACAGTGCAATTGTGCTTATGTTCACTGATGTGGAAAACCCATTGAACTTATGGAGTTTCTAAATGGGTGGCGGGGAGCTTCTCTTGCTCGCTAATGGACAGAAAAAATGGCACCCATTTCAAAAGTGAGTATTCAATGATTCACTAATTTTTTGGGTAAACAGGTGGGTAAGCACTGGAACTAGTTATTAACTGGTCTCTGTTGTCTGATACCTGCCCAGGTGCTGATCGCTGTCACCCAACCAGAGAGCAGGGTTTCTCTAACCCGTTTTCTAATTAAGCAATAAGGCATGACTGGGTGTGGTATATCATGGGATATCGTCATGCCTCGGGTGGTTGGGCATGAGGCCGCAGGCTGAGTGCATCCAACGTCCCAAGAAGTGACAATATCCTATGATATACCACACCCTGGAGTGACTTATTGCTATTATGAACCGAGTTTGAAGTTTTATGAATAAAAAAAATAAAAAACAGGTTTTAAAACATTTTATGAATGAGTTTTTGGGTGGTGTAGGAGTACATTTTGAAAAAATAATTCTCAGACAGTAGAGAGCAAGGAGGCTGGTGGTGCTGGAACTTTTTTGAAGCCATGATGATGTAGCTCGATATCATCATGGTTTCAAAGAACTCTTGGCCGGGACTTCCGGTGACGTCACAGAGCCATTACAAGCCTAGACTGTAGAGCTCCCCACAGGCAGTGGAAAATATCCTCCAAAAACTAGCTAGAATCAAACCAGAAATGTCAAAAGGTACAGGGGGACAATTACAGAATGCAAATCGAGGCAAAAACCGACACAATTCCAAAATGAGCAACAAGGATGCAACTGGATTGAGAAACGGCTCTACGAGCAGGCCAGCCTCACCATCGAACTCGCAGACACCCGAATACGATACAGATGGGGAAAACGACCAGCTTTCACGACCGAGATTTGAAAGGTTGCTTCACAAAATAACGGAATCTAGACGAGAAAACAAACAAGAATTCCGTGCCATGCAAGCAAAACTAACAGCAGTAGAAAGCCGAATTACCCATATGGAAGAAAGATTATCCACCACAGAGGATG
The DNA here is from genome assembly GCA_016271365.2 of Neoceratodus forsteri. Taxonomy (NCBI): domain Eukaryota; kingdom Metazoa; phylum Chordata; order Ceratodontiformes; family Ceratodontidae; genus Neoceratodus; species Neoceratodus forsteri. The sequence continues at coordinate 164,375,457 of JADMNL010000025.1, read as the reverse complement.
CCACTGAGCAAATGGTGACTATAATCCAGACTCTAGTAAAGCAAACATCAGACCTACAAGCTAAATGTCTGGATCTGGAGGGGCGCTCATGCAGAGAGAACCTTCAACTGTATGGGTTACCAGAGAATATGGAAACACCCCCGATGGCAGCTTTCATAGAAAACCTGCTTAAGGATACACTGGACCTCCCCTGACTATCGCTTTCCATATTGAAAGAGCGCATAGGTCGCTTCAAGCTAAGCCCTCAGACCCGGCGGCTCGACCACGTTCAATTGTATTTAAAGTCAGTTCATTTTTAGCCAAAGAGGAGATTCTCAGACGATGCGCAAAAAAAGAAATAAAGTATTTAACACATAGGCTATACCTAGACCACGACTATCCATTTGAGATCCAGAAGCAAAGAGTTAAATATCTACCTATCTTAAAAGCATTACGAGAAAAGTCAATACGCTTCAACACGCCTTACCCAGCAAGGCTGAGGGTGTTCTGGGATGAAGGAACAAAGATTTATACAACGGCAGAAGAAGCCTTGGAAGCCATGGAAAAACGGAATATTGCGGTGAACGAGAGGAGGAACCAAGAAGCAGGGAATCGGGGGTCAATTAAACAGCGCACTCCAAACAGGAAGCAGGGGCTCTTTATGCTGAGGCATAAGCAGGCAAATGCGCATCCTCCAAAACTTCTCGAAAAGAAAGCTACATGCAAGGACAGTCAGACTTGAAGCAGACTGAGGTAGATTAGCTTCTGTATCGTAGGAGATAACTGGCTGAGTACAATCTTCAAAACTTAATTTGAGACATAAAGTACCCATTGGGGAGCTGTATGTTGGCTTGTGTTGCTAGACTCTCCTCACTCTTCCATGCAGGGACCGAGTGGGGGCTACTGGGGATGTATGACTTTTGCCTTTCTTTTTAATTTGACTCATTACACGGGATGGAAAACTGAACCATGAGACTTACTCCTGGACCTGAGAAGTTATGCTCCTTAAAAATAAAGACTCAGTGGTTGCTATCCATAAGTTCACTCTAGGTGTAACAAAGTTGTATGAATGGGGTCCCCCCCCCTTTTTTTTCTCTCTCCTCCCCCTTTATGCCTTCTCCAAGTGACCTGACTGAATCCTACAGTAGTTAAGTTGAATCTTAAGGAGAGAATACTTGAAAGCCTTTAGGATTTGCAACGGACTTAATTCAGCAAGGCAGATGCTGCCTTAAGGGGGGTCTACAGGGTACCAGAGGCCCGTTGCGGATAACCTTTTTTACTAAGGAGCCCCACGATAATAAGGCTTTAGAGGAGGTCCCCCGATAAAGGTGGGCTTGGAAATCCTCCTCGTCCTCGAATAGGAGTACAAAGGGGCTAGTGGGTCACTAAGCCCCCAACCTTGGAAGCTCTGATGTTTTGTTTAAGGGTTAGATTATATTTAATGTTGAATGTTCCAGTTGAATGTTACATAGGACATGGCTTCACGACCAAAACGCAATAACGATTGTGTGGAAGGTCTAACAAGATTGGTTGGTCTATTGAACTTGAGGCTACCACCAAAGAGCGAAGCTGCTGAGTTGAGATGCTATTTAATAAGTGATTTAGTAACCCCCAGAAATGACTTGGCAAGGTTATACAATTTGCACTTATAATGTGCATGGAATTACTAATCCTATTAAACAGAACCAAAATACTTCAATTAATGAAACGCAAAGGGTTAATATTATGTTATTACAAAACACATCTCTCTTGTGCTGAGATAAAAAGTTTGAGAAGCTAGGCTTCTCTCAGGTGGTGGCCTCCATCATATAAAGGGGGGCAGATTAAGGGGTACAGCAATACTGGTTAGGCAGGGAACTCCCTTTGAGATAAAGGATAAAATAATAGATAAGGAGGAGAGATATGTATTCCTGAAAGGCAATTTAGAGGGACAGAGGTTTACGCTGGCCTCACTATATTTCCCCCCAGCCACGGAATTCCCAGTGTACCGAAACCTGTTTACACAGTTGGCGGGGTGGGCTGAGGGAAGACTGGTATGTGGTGGGGACCTTAACTTGGATATCAGAGGAGGGGGATCAGGCCCCATTAGGGCGCGAACAAATAAGCTAGGTAGGAAAGTTCAGAACCTTTTACAAGGATTAGGCTATGAAGATATATGGAGACACCTGTGTGGTCAGGGGCATAGACACACTTTTTACTCGCAGGTTCATGACTTGTATTCATGCCTAGATTTTTTAATAACCCAAAAGGAACACCTAAACACCATCCAAAAGGTGTGGCAGGGAGACTTTGTCCTCTCAGACCATGTACCTGTGTTTTGTAAAATACAGTCACAAACACCATACAGGAGATCCTTTTGGAGACTTAATGTATCCATTCTTAGGGACAAGGAAGTACAGGAAGCAATATCCGAGACGGTTACACAAGCAATGCAAGAAAATGACACCAGGGAGACCACCTTAGCTATACTATGGGACACATTAAAAGCGATAGTGAGGGGTAAAATCATAGGAATATCCTCCCATAAGAAAAAGCAAAGACAAGAAAAGAAGCTCTTGCTGGAAACAAGCATAGAGGCCCTAGAAGAGATGCAGAAAGTAAATCACTGCAAAACCCGTTCTCGGGAGCTGAACTTACTTAAAAAACAATTGAACACCATATTAGACTATGAGGTAGAGCAGAGACTGATGTTTCTTCGACATAAATATCACGATGGGGGGCCGAGGTTTACGAAGCTCGTGGCAGCTCAGTTGACAGCCCGTAGGGCCAAAGCTACTATTACAAAAGTGAGACATCCTAGAACGGATGAGCTTAAAGATAGATTGCACACAATTTCTGATGCTTTTCACTACTACTACTCTGAACTTTACTCTGAGGACGTTGTACCTCCCTAGATGATATTCAGGAATTCTTGGCTGCCTTAGAGCTTCCGACCTTATCCCCTGACCAGAGAAAGTCTTTGGTGACCCAATAACTACAAAAGAAGTCGAGTCAGCAATTAGTTATCTAAAGACAGGCAAATGCCCGGGCTCAGACGGGCTTCCCGGTGAATTTTACAAGACCCTTTCCAAAATATTAGCCCCGATACTAACAAGGCTGTTCTCCTTCGTAGTTTCCCCAAAGGGCGAGACCCCACCCTCCTGGAAGGAGGCAATAATTTCGGTGATCCCTAAAGAAGGGAAAGATTTATCCCGCTGCTCATCTTATCACCCTATATCTATTTTAAACACAGATTATAAACTGCTGGCTTCCATACTTGCTAAAAGATTGGTTCATTATGCCCCGGCCTTAATAAACATGGACCAGAGTGGATTTATTCCCGGCCGTCAAGCCCAAGATAATGTACGGAGAACAGTCTATATTATTGAGCAAATTAGAGCCCAGAAAAGCCCAGCAATTCTATTAGGGCTCGATGCAGAAAAAGCCTTTGACAAGGTTTCATGGAAATATCTAAGAGAGGTCCTGCTTAGGTTTAATTTCCCAGTCCTATTTGTAGACACCATCTTTAAATTCTATAATAATCCAATAGGGTACATATGAACAAATGGTCATATTTCCGAGAGATTCCAGTTATATAGAGGGACAAGACAAGGTTGTCCCCTCTCCCCTCTGCTCTTCGCCTTTTACATAGAACCACTGGCTCAGAGTCTGAGACAAGCCCCAGAAGTAGGGGGAGTGGAATTAGGAGGGACTGAACAAAAGTTAGCCTTGTTTGCGGACGATATTCTCCTCTATTTGACTAACCCAGAATCTTCATTAGAGGCACTTTTTAATAGGATTCAGCAGTTTACAAAAATATCGGGATTTACCTTGAATATGGGCAAGTCAGAGGCCTTGTCCTTTAACTATACCCCTTCCCCTTCCCTCAAAAAACGTTACCCAATCAGATGGGATAATGAATATATAAAATATTTAGGTATTCAAATCCCAAATAATCCAGAGAAATTGTCTGCTTTGAATTATGATCCCCTAATCGGGAAGATAAAGCAAGATTTCAAGAGGTGGTTGCTGATACCCTCCTCGCTCTATTTAAGGAACATGACCATAAAAATCAATGTATTACCCAGGTTTCTATACTTGTTTCAATGTGTCCCATGTGCTCTGTCCTCAAAAGAACTTTTGTCATGGCAAAGGCTTATAAACAGATATCTTTGGGAAAACAAAAGGCCTAGAGTCAGCTTCCAGAAACTGTCTCTCCCTAAACTGGAGGGTGGGGTGGCTATGCCTTCACTTAGAGAATATTGGATGGCAGCGCAGATACGTCTGGCCCTGTTATGGGGCAACAGGACATATAACGCAAGATGGAAACAGATAGACCTAGCGAGGCCATCAGGGCCCGCTCTCCTGACCAGTCTTTTCTCCCCTCATTTAAGAGAAACCATACACACTGTCCCTCAGGCTACTAAGGCGGTTTTTAGAGGATGGCAAATGGGAACTAAGAATAAGGCATTTCAGTGTTATGCCTGGAAGTATAGGCACTTTACTTTGAACCAGGAATTTAACAACCAGTGGTTTAAGAATCAAGCCAAAAAAGGCCTGGAAGCACCCTGGCAGTTGATGCGGAGAATGGACATAATGAGTTTTGAGGAGGCTCAATTAAAATTTGGGTGGTCAGATAAGGATAGCTTATTCTATTACCAAATGAGAGCTTATATCTCTAGCTATGTTAGACAAAGTGAGAAGAGCTCCATTCTAATGGAGGGTGACACCCTGTTTAAACAGTTATGGTCCACGCGCTATGGAGAAAAGGCGATAACAATAATATACCAGTACCTCATGCGTCAGAAAGTACACACAATGTCCACCACACGGGCAAAGTGGGAAAGAGATTTGGGCCAGAATATATCTCTTAGAGACTGGATGAAAATTTGGAGATGTACCTGGGCCACCTCCTCATCGCCCATGTGGCGGGAATTCACATGGAAAGTAAGAATAAGATTTTTCCTTGTCCCCCCTCAATTATGTCCCTGAGAACCCCTGGGAGCCCGGCCCATTGTTGGAGGGAGTGCAATGAGCGGAGAGCCACATATAAACATGTCTTTCTAGACTGTCCCAAAATAACGGGTTTTTGGCTCCAAATAATGGAACATATAAAAAATATATTGAGCATCCAGGGCCAGTTAGAACCAATCAACTTGTTACTAGGTCTTCCCCCAATGGAAATAAAGGATGTAGGCAAATTGTACTTGTGGGCGATATTGCTCGGTTCGGCCTATGTCCATTACTAAAAAATGGTTACAGGCATCAGTTCCCTTGATTGCGGAGTGGAAACAGTTAGTTTTAAATATCCAACGAAATGAACAAATTTCCTCAGAACTGCAGGATTGGAAAGAGATTTTTGTATCAAGATGGGCCAGATGGGAATACTACCAAGATCAGATCCTCTAATCTAGTACTATAAGAGATAAGGGAAAAAATGAGATGAAGTTAAGCCCAATAGATTTTGTAGATAGACCTAAGAGTAATAAAATAAAATATTTTAATAGGAATGTAAAATGTACTTTTTAGTATACAGCGTAGAGCGATAGAAAAGGTGTACCTTTAAACAATATCTTGCCCGTGGTAGTAGCCAATGTTTAAGTACTGTTATTACTTGTTGTTAAAGTACTGTATCAAAGCTGAAAGAATGTTTTGACATGTGACTTATACCTAAGTGTAAAGTGATTCTTTGAAATAATATGTGAGAAAATAAAGGAAGTATAAAAAAAAAAAAAGAACTCTTGGCCAATCAGATTCCTCTATTTATGAACCTCAGTTCATAATGTATTTTATTTAATATTATACTTGTTTGTATGATTTAATTAAAGAAAAAGGGTTTCAGGCTCAGTCTTTCCCATTGAAAACATGTAGGTCTGGATAAATGCAAATTTTTTCAGTGCAAAAGGAGTGTGTGTGTTTAGTGGGCTGCACTGAATTAACTAGTATATAACTGTATATGCAGCTGTTTTATGTCAAACTGTATAGGATCTGCCTGTAAACTGCTGTGAAAATTCCACTTTGTGGGTCTGTCTTGTAGAAGTACATTTAAATGTTGCAAGGCAGTACAGCGTAGTGGTTAAGCGCACTGAGCTGCAAACCTGGAGAACTGTGTTTGAATCCCACGGCTACCACTTACATACTGTGTGTCCATGAACACATCACTTAATTTCCCTGTGCTCCCAGGATGCACCTGGAAACAAGCCTCAGCTTAGTGTGTCTTTCCTGGCCAAAAATTGTAAATTATGTAAATAAAATTAGCAAAATATACAATTTTTCTGAAAATGAAGATTTGTAAACAGATACCCAAACCAGAAAACATTCATCCAGAAAAGAAAAAAGAGATTTACCAAAACTCTGCAAAAATTCTCCCAATATAACTAAAATGGGACTTGCAGATAATGAAGGCCAAAGTGGAATTTTTGTCCTGGATGTGAGCCAGAAAGAAAGCAAAAAATCTGGGGCCCCATTCTTCGTTTACAGTTGTCTGTGATAGAAAGTGACCTGTTGGCAATGTAAACAGTTGCTATAATGAATAGTTGACATCTGTGCTGGGAAGGGGTGCGGAGACCCTCAGTATAGACAACAAAATGCCAATCATGCTGTTCTGATGTTACTGTCTCAAAACTTGGTTTACATTTGCGCTGATTACTATGGTGCAAATGTATGCTGATGTCACAGTGTCATGCACAGATGTGTGTGTGGTACAGCTCAAATTGGTGTTTCCCGCCCAACCCATGACTTTGGGCCACTCCTCGTCCTCAACAGATCCTCCATTGGTGTCTCTGATCAATTGATCTGGTGGAATGGTATGTCCCTAACCATACAAAACAATAAACTTGCTGCTGGCAGTAGAGGGGTACCCCCTCCTTAGGTCCACACACATGCTTATGTCCCTTGATGATTTGGTTCAACACCAGTCTCAGTTGACCAACATCCTGTTGTACCCTGCACTCTGGCCTGACCCCTTCCTTAAAACCAGGATTTTCTGGCAGTAGTTAGGGGTTGGCATGTGCCATGCTGATTGTGCCAGTGGTGGTTGACAGTGTGACTAGCACTACATGCCATTTACATACCAACTCCACCCTCTTCCATGCACCAGCTTACAATGACGTGTGCGCAAGCAGAAGGCTCCCCAGACCTGCTCTGAGCATATCTTGAGGTGGTTGCAAGCATGGGATGGCACTGATTTTGTAACAGTCTTTTGTGATTGAGAATTGGAACCCTGTGTTTTCACCGATGAACAAAATACATCTTGCAAAACTCTGCTTTTTTTTCCTCAGCCAGTCAGCCACCCAGTCCTTTCACTGAACCCCAGAGAGCCCTTCTTACTTGTCATATGGAGTAACCCTACAATGGCAGGGCCAGCAGTGTATGTATATGTGTGTGTGTGTGTGTGTGTGTGTGGGGGGTGATACCCCAAATGGAGTACCAAATTTGGTAGCAGCAGGACTCTTTGTCCTAGGCAGGTGGGTGGTGCAGTGCCTGTGTGTGCTAGTATCATCTTGCCAAGCCAGGAGAATGTTTCTGCTCCTGATTCAACCCTCCCCAACATGCCAGACCATGAATACACAGCGTAGTATGCAACAGGCATGTGCACCACAAGGTCCCTTGCGTGTTCACTCCCACTGCCATCACCGCCAAGTTTGTGCTATCTTGGCACCCCCAGGTGGCACTCAAGTGGTGGTGATTTGTCTGCCTCCTACCCACAGAAGGAGGAGGAGCACATTCCCTGAGATGCTCGGTGCTTTTCCCCCTGGACAGCCCCAATGACCTGGGCTTGTTCCCAAACCTAGATCACAAGGGTCGTGAGCAGTAGCCCAACTGCTGTGCCAGAGGACCAGCCCAGAACTCTACATTTTATGTTCCAGTGAATAGGCAAGGGAAATGTTGCTGAAGCAGAGCCTAGCAGCAGGCAGCTGCAGAAAAAATAAACATTGAAACTGTGTAGTATTATTCATTTATTTATTGAAAATGTTTCACCAGGAAAGGCACGCTGAGCAAAAAGATGCTCGTCTCACCGTGCAACCTGGGGGGAGGGGTTACAGAGGAGGCAGGTATACATACAGTAGTTGAGTTTAGCAGTAGTGCAATACAGACAATGTACATGGTTTGGAGGGATTACATATGAACTTGTTACATAAGGAGAGCAGTACAGAACAATGATCATCAATGACAGGGTATACATAACATAGGTATAAGGCAAGGTAAGAGCAATATAGAACTTGCACATCAGGGACAGGGTGAACATATCATGGGTACTCTATGAGGGAATACATTAATTATGTAAGTGCCAATAGCACACAAGTGTGCCAGGACAGAACTTGAGCGCCAGTACTAGACTTGAGCTGCAGTGGGATGCACAAGTTGCCAGTAGGAGTTGGAGAGCAAGATGGGGGGTAGTGGAGGAGTGGACTAGTAAGCATTAGGAGAGTGTGGGGGGGTAGGTTTAGGTGAGGTGGGAGGGAGGTAGAATGGTGTTGATTGCTGAGGGTAGGGCAGAGGAGGGTATGTTAGATAGGGAGGAGGGGAGGAGAGGGGAGATGTTAGGAATGAGAAAAGGGAGTAAGAGTGAGTGTAAGTGCGTAGGGCAGTATATAAGCCAGACAATTAGATGATAGCCAGGCCGCTGGTCAGGCTCTGGGGGGCAACTGGGGGAGAGAGTAACGCCTAGTAACTTCATTTGCGAAAGATGCCTCCCACGGGCTGAGAAGGGACATGACAAGAGGCTCCCTTATGCGGTGTAATTCCCTGCAACCTACAGTGATGTTGAATCAGGTCAATAAAAATTCTGGAAAACCTGGTTTCTCCACTCACCATCTGGGCAGTGTGTTGTCCATCACAGGACATCAATTTCATATCTGGGTCACAGCTCAATAAACACTGGCAGGTAGCTGAACCAAAACTCCCAAAACATCAGGTGCTAAACTACACTGCCATCTGATTGGACACAGCACACATTCACCATAGTATGAAAAAAATGCTGTTCATGGAAAAGTAGGTGCTGGGTAGCATGCTGTGCTGCTTAACTGTGGTAATAGCCCTAGGTGGTAAGCCAGGAAAGAAAGTGGTTCTGAATATATTGCGGAGGAATGGTTTTGGAACAATACAAAACTTAAGTGACTTTTAAACTGAAATCCTCCATTCATAAGCTAAACGTCAGTGCACCTCACCTCAGTCATTTTCAAATACTCATATCTCTCTCTCTCTCTCTCTGTCTCACCATGTATACCATTTTGGCTCCTAGAAGTTAACCAGGACAGGTGTAGTTATCAACAGGAGATAAAACATCCCTTAGGGGAACTGAGGCACAAAACATTGTTGTTATTGTCACAAAATATTGTTATTAAAAGATGGTCATATAACTAGAATGCACAAGATTTAAAGGACTAGCTCAGTGGTTAGAGCACTGGGTGGGATGGCATTCAAGGGGCCTGAGTTCTGTTCCCCTGTAGGCTACATTATGTCTTTCTCACTGTCTTAGCTTTGGGAAGTTCCTTTTACTAGTTTGGTGTTTATAAATCTGTGAATATATTGATAATAGTATTTCTTAGCCAGGACATCTGACACTATTCTGTGCTTAGGTTTCGTGGGGATGGAGATTCTTTCTCTTTAATAATAGTGCCAGCCACGTGGCTGGTGAGGACTGACGCCGGATTTCTGCAATGTTTCCTGTGTATGTTCTGACCTGTGCAATGAAAGCTCTGTGGAGTTTTGTAATCATTTAACTGTTTCAGATGCTGTAAGTTTCAGCATGTTCAATTTATGAGGTTATACTGAAGTTAAAAGTGAAACAATTCAGGTACTGCCTGCTTACCATTCCCTAGTTACAGGTTTAAATAGCAGCCACAAAAGGGCGGCATTCTTCTCCATTCCTTGTTCTCCCTAGTGTTCGTGCCACAGCCACGGAAGAGGCTGTCATCAATATTGCAGAGTACTTTAGAATGCTGTTGGCTTTCCCCACCTTCTAATGTACAAGAATACAGGGCTATGGTTATGTATATCGACAGTATGGTGCAAAGTAGTGTGTTGATGCTTTTATAATTTGTATTCCTCTGTATAAGAATGCATTATTATTTGTGTAGCAAAAAATAATAAACTAAAAGATTTATGGAAGTGGTATGGCAGGCAACATGAGTTCATATACCAGCTGATAAATATAGCTTATGGTTATAGATTCGTATTTTGCACTTTGCAATTTCAAAAACCAGAAACAACTCCATTCAAAAAGCCATTTTACAGTTTGGTGACTCACGTTGCGTAATCCCTGTTGCCATACAGGGAGGTAAATGAATGAGAAAATACCAATATGGTCAGTGCAGTGTGCCTCATCAGAGTATAACATTCTGCTTTGATTGTAATCGTATATCCAGGGGCTAAAACTATGAGCTGATGTGTGAATTATACTGTACATGTGTTGACTCATGCTGCCTGCCCAGGTTGCCTGCCTTACCATTTGAATATTTTATTTTATTTATTTATTGAAAATTTCGGAATTACAACCTTTGAGTCAAGGACTCCTTTGCAAAGGCTCCACGTCAGTCATGACAGTACAATTACAACAAGACAGTATGGACAATGTTCTCAAAACAGAGAAATTACATTTCGACAAACGTTTAAAATCATAGCTTAAGTCAAAGGCTACACGTCAGTTGTAATATTGAATTTTACATAGAGACAAGGTTTGTACAGAAAATTGCCAGGACATTACAAGAGTTTAACAATCACAGTATAGGGTATTGCCAAGACTGAGATAATATCTGTGAGTTGCGAGTGTTCCTAACGATGTGGTGGCCCAGGTGCCTGACAATCTATGTCAGAAAAGATGGAAAACAGCTACAGGTCTCCATGTTGAGCAGATACTTCTTGCACTCTGTTTTGAATAGTCTTAGACTGGGGGCAAGCAAGATGGAAGATGGTAGATTGTTTAGCCAAAGTGGAGCACGGTAACGGAAAGATCTTTGCCCCAGAGAGGTTCTGCAGTGGGGAACTGCGTAGGAGGTCCCTGCCAATCGTCTAAGGGTGCCCCTATTGGGGGCTGGTTGGATGAGGCGATGCAGACAGATGGGTGCGAGTTTCATAAGGATCTTCTTGGCTTGGAGGCAGGTATGGTATTTAAGCCTCCCTTCAAAGGTTAGCCAGTCCGCTTGATAATAGAGCTGACAGGTATGTGTTTGTCTACTGCTGCTGGTGACCATGCGGCAGGCTTTGTTTAGTGCTATATTGATGCTGTGTAGGGCTGATTTGTCAGCAGCGCCGTACATAGATTATTCCATAATCGACCAATGAGAGGACCGAGCTAGTGTAACGCTAAACGAGAGCCTGAGGAGGAAGGCAGTGTTTGTGCCTGTAAAGAATGCCAAGTCGGGTATTAACTGAGGAGGAGAAAGTTTAATGTGCTGGTGGTAGGTAAGGGATGTGTCCAGGGTGATACCTAGATATTTAAAGTGGGTGACCTGTTCAATGTGGTTACCCTGTAGGTTTGAGATTGAGAGCAGGGAGTTATAGAGGGGTTTGACGATGGGCAAACATCATGGATTTTGTCTTGTCATAGTTAAGTATTAGACGGTGGTCAGTGAACCAGTATTCAAGCTCCCTAAAACAGCCTTGAAGGGTGTTTTGGAGATGTATGAGGTTGGTGTGTTTCCAGTATAGCACGGCATCGTCCGCATATAGTAATAGCTTTCCACTACATGCTGAGGGAGTGAGTTCAGAAAAGAGTGAACAAGAGCGGCCAAGTATTGACCCTTGGGGACACCAGCCAGAACTGGTAGTTTGGAGGAGTGTGTGACTAATTTTACTTCTCGTGCTCTGTCAGTCAGATAGTTCTTGAACCAGGAGATAGCTTCAGGAGCAATATGGAGGCTGCCAGGGTATGAAGAAGAAGCTCATGATTGACGGTGTCAAATGCTTTGGTCAAATCAATATAGATTGTACCAACTGCTGACCCCTGTTCAAGGGCTTCATGAATGTAAGATGTAAATTCTAGTAGTGCTGTGGTAGTACTGTGCCCTTTTCTGAAACCATGTTGCTCATGGCAGAGGAGACCATACTTGTCAAGGTATTCTGTGAGTTGGTCAGACACAATTTTTTCAAGAGCTTTTGAAAGGGGAGGAAGGATCGTAATGGGCCTATAGTTAGCAGGGGTAGTTGGATCACCCTTTTTCAGGATAGGTGTGATAATACCCCTCTTCCATAGTGTAGGGAATTGGCCATGACACAGTGAGTGGTTGAGGAGTTTGGTGAGATGTGGGAGAGTCTCATTAAGGGTGAGCCGAAGGATTTTAAGGTCGAGGGAGTCACTGCTGTAACGCGAGTTATGCAGTGCTTTGGAGAGGTAGCTTTTAGCCTGATTGCACGAAATAACACACAGCCTGAAAGGAGGGTGTGTAGGGGAACAGGGGGAAGTAGTAGGTGTGTGGGAGATGGGATCAAAGAAGTTTTTGGGGAGGACTTGACTGAGGTCAGAGAAGGTGGTGTTTAGGGTATAGGCTATGGTGGTGGGGTCATGTGAGAGGGTACCCTGGACTAAGAGCTGGGTTGGGTCTGTGTTTGTGACTTTCCCACATAGTTCTTTAACATTGTTCCAGAAAGATTTCCCGGAGCTCCATGTGGTGGTGAAGGCTTGTTGATAGTAGGTGGCCTTGGCTTGTCGAATAGCCCTTGTGCATTTATTTCTTGCTTCTCTGTAGAGCTGTCTGTCTTGGGCAGCTGAGAGGATACAGCCCTGTGCCAGAGGCTATCCCTGTGCTGCATCTGTTGTAGGAGGGACTGGGTCATCCAAGGGTGTCCCAGGTTTTATTACCTTCTTTGTGAAAGGGGCAATATGTCACAGGCTGCATTGAAGATAGCAATAAATGCAGTGAGCGCAGCATCTAGAGATTGTGCAGTATGCACTGGCCCCAGTCACAGGTGGTGAGGTACACCCTGAGGAGAGAGGGCACCTTTTGAGGTGCCTTTGTATGGAAGTTTTAGGTTTGATTGGCATATTTTTATTTGACCACCAGCACCCGACGGGGAGTGGTCACTAGACATCGGAAACACATCGACTTTGGAGATGTGGTTTAGGAGTTTGTAAAGATAAGGTCTATAAGTGAGGAAGAGCCTGTCCGAGGATCCTGTCTAGTGGGTGAGGGTACTACTTGAGTAAGATCATAGGCACTTGCTCGCCTTTGAAGGAATCCGCGTAGTGGATAGCCAGTTCACATTAAAATCACCCATAATAATCAGTTCGCTTTTAGGGGTAGGTAGGTTATTGCTGATAGAACAGAATCAAATGCTAGTTTCTGTTTTGTTGGGGGATGTAAACTGCCATAATATAAAGAGGTTTGCCAGTAGTGCCAATGGTAATTTTAATTGTAGTGGACTGGGCACCATGCTCAGGCATGGGAAGTGGGACTAATAGGGGTTTGAGGGATGTTCTAGCATATATGGCACAACCCGCCCTTTTCCTGCCCTATCAGTTCTGAAAGGGTAAAGCCCTTGAGAGAGACCGAGTCATCTGGGACCTTTTTTGAGAGCCAGGTTTCTGATAAAGTAAGGATGTCCGTGGGGTGTTATGCAAGCCAACCCTGCAGCAGGGTAAATTTTCTTGGAAGACTGCAGATATTGAGGGTGGCCAGGAATAGGCCACTATGTGCGTTCTTCTTAATTCCATGTTGCATGGGAGGACCTGGGTTGGGATGGACGTTCCCGGATATAAGCAGGAGGAGAAGGAGAGTTTGCCGGAGAGCGAATATCCTCATCAGCTTATTTGAGGTGCAGCGCGGACCAGGATACGCGGGTGATTTGGTGGGGCTAGTAGGTATGGGGAGTGCGGGTACTAGTTGAGTTAGGGTTACTAAGAGGTATGTGCAAGCCAGTGGGGGTCTGGCGGTGGGGAAGGGGGTTTGGGCAAGCCATATTCCATTTATGGTACAGCTAAAACTAGGGGTACAGTTTTTGCTGTGGAAACCAATAGGGAGAGGTTGTAGGCGATTTGACCCAGGTGCCTTTCCAGTGAGATGGGTAGAGGAGCCAGCAGCGGGGTCCCTATTAGTTTTAAACACCCATGAGGTTAGCAGGGGGTGAGAGACAAGTATAAGGATAAAAAGTTGTAAGCTGCAAGAGGTGGAGTTCATAATCGCAGGAAACTGTAGGTCTACAAATGTAAGAAAAAAGGAGGAGGCCCTCTAGTGGTGCTGCAGTATAAGCTGCAGATGGCAAAGTGGGCTGATTGGTTTCGCACCACCACGTGCTATTAGCTATAAAAACAAATGCCGACCAAGGGTGGTGGTGGGGGTGGTGGGGAGCCGGCGCGACAGCGCCGGCGGGGACCAAACTGCAGTTTAATTCCACGGAGAAGACAAGCAGGCTGAGAGCGAGGGAAACCTCAGGAAATGTCCCGTTCGTACCTGGCTCACTGCGGTGGTCTGCAGGCTTGCTGGGGAGGCATTTATTGCAGACCTTCGCGATCGGCAATCTGGCTACCGGACGTCTTGCTGGAGGGAGGGCGGCTTATTTGGACCCTCGCGACCTGAATTCCGGCGATCGGGAGGCTTGCTGGAGGGAGGGCGATTTCTGGAGACCCTCGCGACCTCTGCTGTGGACAAGGGAGAGAGGGTTTGTTTTAAAGGTAGGCAAAAGTGGGAGGGCACAAAACTGAAACAAAAGAAGGGATTACTGTATTGTAAAGCTCTGAGTTAAAATGTTCACCCTGGTATGGAGACAGCAGTGAGCAGGAGACAGAAAGAAAGAGGAAAAAATAACAATAAAAATAAAAGATCCTTGTAATGCAGCAGTAAATTCAAATTAGTTGTGCTTAGGTTTAGCGACTGGGTTTTACAGGAGAAATCCCTTATTTAACATAAAATCCAAAAAAAACAAAAACATTTAAGTAGTGGAGATTGGCGCCAAAACTAACGCTCCAACAGTCCCAACTGCAGTTTAATTCCACGGAGAAGACAAGCAGGCTGAGAGCGAGGGAAACCTCAGGAAATGTCCCGTTCGTACCTGGCTCACTGCGGTGGTCTGCAGGCTTGCAGGGAGGGCATTTATTGCAGACCTTCGCGATCGGCAATCTGGCTACGGACGTCTTGCTGGAGGGAGGCGCTTATTTGGACCCTCGCGACCTGAATTCGCGATCGGAGGCTTGCTGGAGGAGGCGATTTCTGGAGACCCTCGCGACCTCTGGCTCACTGCGGTGGTCTGCAGGCTTGCAGGGGAGGCATTTATTGCAGACCTTCGCGATCGGCAATCTGGCTACCGGACGTCTTGCTGGAGGAGGCGGAGCTGTTGACCCTCGCGACCTGAATTCCGCGATCGGAGGCTTGCTGGAGGGAGGCGATTTCTGGAGACCCTCGCGACCTCTGGCTCACTGCGGTGGTCTGCAGGCTTGCAGGGGAGGCATTTATTGCAGACCTTCGCGATCGGCAATCTGGCTACGGACGTCTTGCTGGAGGGAGGCGGCTTATTTGGACCCTCGCGACCTGAATTCCGGCGATCGGGAGGCTTGCTGGAGGGAGGGCGATTTCTGGAGACCCTCGCGACCTCTGGCTCACTGCGGTGGTCTGCAGGCTTGCAGGGGGGAGGGCATTTATTGCAGACCTTCGCGATCGGCAATCTGGCTACCGGACGTCTTGCTGGAGGGAGGGCGGCTTATTTGGACCCTCGCGACCTGAATTCGGCGATCGGGAGGCTTGCTGGAGGGAGGGCGATTCTGGAGACCCTCGCGACCTCTGGCTCACTGCGGTGGTCTGCAGGCTTGCAGGGGAGGCATTTATTGCAGACCTTCGCGATCGGCAATCTGGCTACCGGACGTCTTGCTGGAGGGAGGGCGGCTTATTTGGACCCTCGCGACCTGAATTCCGGCGATCGGGAGGCTTGCTGGAGGGAGGGCGATTTCTGGAGACCCTCGCGACCTCTGGCTCACTGCGGTGGTCTGCAGGCTTGCAGGGGAGGCATTTATTGCAGACCTTCGCGATCGGCAATCGGCTACTGGGACGCCTTGCTGGAGGAGGGCGGCTATTTGGACCTCGCGACCTGAATTCCGGCGATCGGGAGGCTTGCTGGAGGGAGGGCGATTTCTGGAGACCCTCGCGACCTCTGGCTCACTGCGGTGGTCTGCAGGCTTGCAGGGGGGAGGGCATTTATTGCAGACCTTCGCGATCGGCAATCTGGCTACCGGACGTCTTGCTGGAGGGAGGGCGGCTTATTTGGACCCTCGCGACCTGAATTCCGGCGATCGGGAGGCTTGCTGGAGGGAGGGCGATTTCTGGAGACCTCGCGACCTCTGCTGGCTCACTGCGGTGGTCTGCAGGCTTGCAGGGGAGGGCATTTATTGCAGACCTTCGCGATCGGCAATCTGGCTCAGGACGTCTTGCTGGAGGGAGGCGGCTTATTTGGACCCTCGCGACCTGAATTCCGGCGATCGGGAGGCTTGCTGGAGGGAGGGCGATTTCTGGAGACCCTCGCGACCTCTGGCTCACTGCGGTGGTCTGCAGGCTTGCAGGGGGGAGGGCATTTATTGCAGACCTTCGCGATCGGCAATCTGGCTACGGACATCTTGCTGGAGGGAGGCGGCTTATTTGGACCCTCGCGACCTGAATTCCGCGATCGGGAGGCTTGCTGGAGGAGGCGATTTCTGGAGACCCTCGCGACCTCTGGCTCACTGGGTGGTCTGCAGGCTTGCAGGGGAGGCATTTGATGCAGACCTTGGCGATCGGCAATCTGGCTACGGACGCCTTGCTGGAGGGAGGGCAGCTTATTTGGACCCTCGCGACCTGAATTCGCGATCGGGAGGCTTGCTGGAGGGAGGGCGATTTCTGGAGACCTCGCGACCTCTGGCTCACTGCGGTGGTCTGCAGGCTTGCAGGGGGGAGGGCATTTATTGCAGACCTTCGCGATCGGCAATCTGGCTACCGGACGTCTTGCTGGAGGGAGGGCGGCTTATTTGGACCCTCGCGACCTGAATTCCGGCGATCGGGAGGCTTGCTGGAGGGAGGGCGATTTCTGGAGACCCTCGCGACCTGTGGTGTGCCCTCCAACACTGTTGTCTGACACCATTCAGATTTTTCCCTATAATTGTCTGAATCGTGGTGCACAGAGAATAAATCTTATTGTGCAATATTTTGTGTGTGTGGTGTGCCCTCCAACACTGTTGTCTGACACCATTCAGATTTTTCCCTATAATTGTCTGAATCGTGGTGCACAGAGAAGGCTTGAATACCACACCATGACACTGGTGACTATTAGTCATGGCAAAGAGTGATTTGCTCTAACAATGATCTTTATTTTTACAGGTCACCTGCCTCTAACCCCTTAGCCACTTTGCTTTCAGTTTCCCCACTCGGAGGATTCCTAACCTTGAGTACCAGCCTCTTACGTCTTGTATACAACACTTTACTAAAATCTACTTCTGCTGCTTCCCTATTATGTACACCCATGTCACCTCTGAAAAGATGTCCACCCTGTTTGTAACACCCCTTAACTAGTAGCCAAGGGAGGTCTGTTGTTACTAGCCTCTAGAGAACCAAGGGAACTTAGGGAGCTTTTTGGGTAGATACTGTCTAACAGAGAAGGGGTTAATGCCCTCTTTGTGAACATAGTTCTAGGTGCTCAGAACCTAGGAGGAAAAAATATGCAGCTCAGGTGCCATTTGGGGAGGTGCAGTCCCAGTGTCAGTGGGATGATGTCTAAAGGAGTCAGACCCTGAGGGATCTCCCGGGCCTGGGGTGGAGCCTTTGAAGAGATTACAGTACCTGGGACCTTGAGAAAGTATCTGAGTAAATGGTGTGAAACACTGATAGACTGTTCAAGGAAGGGTCTCTGTTGGTAGCTGCACAAAAAAAAAAAACTTTAAGCCATTCAAATTAGTCTCTTGGGAGTCTCTTCAACATTCAATAAAGTATTGCTTAGGCACTGGGAATTTATACTTTTCCAGTACCAAGAAACAGAATGAGAGTGAGAGGGGCAGAGCATTATGAATTCCTTAGGGAAGCAGCCCAGAGTAGGAGGCAAGGAGAATTCTCTCCACTGAGAGTGTGGTAGGGACTGACGGTATCATGGTCCTGTGGACCGTGGGGCTGTAGTCACATGAGTGTGAAAATGATCTGTATGCAAAATGAAATTGTAGTAAAAACATTTGCACCTTCTGCAAGTCTGAAGTGTCTAGCTTTAGTGACTGTGAAGAGAGTGATTAGTGAAATCGCTGGGCCCAGAAGTCATTAGGGCTCCTACCAATGAGCTCACGTCTGAACCATCAAGTGAGTGGCAACCCATGCTGAACTGGGCAACCTACACAAGATTGAAGAGGTGGCAGGGGATCAGATTATGTGGCTTGGTGGCATTTGGATGTGGGAGAGGAACTGGAGTATGCGTAGCTCCTCTCCTCATCACTAGTTTGTGTGATCCCAGTGCAGGGAAAAGAGTGACAGTGCAGAAGCTACAGCCAGAATCAGTCTTCACCCAATTTGATCTGATCCAGGCTATAAGGGAATCTGCAGGTCAGAAACGGAGACCTCAGGGGTGGAAAAGGAACACCATATGGATCCCACCTGGGAGGGCCAGTCCTATCACCATGACGCTTTTCCAAGTAGACCAAAACCTGACAAAGAAAATAAATGAAATGTGGGGGTTGAAGTTTCCCTCACCTCTCCATCTGGGCATGGAAGGGAGTATAAGATCACAGACAAGAATGGCTTACTAACCAGGAAGCCCCCAAGCTTAAAAAGGGTGATCTGGGGCATTTGCTTGAAGCCCACTTCCAATGTTCTGCTGAAGATGTAGTGGAAATGTGGCACTGTGACCATAGCATCAGAAGGGAGCAGTGGTCCTCAAGTATATCAACAGCCATATCGGTACAAAGACTGCTACCATCAAAGGCAACAGAAGAAACTGCATCTCCAAGCCCCACCGGTACTTTCACAAGTAGTGACCTGGGAAAAGAGAATGATTACTGACCTCTTGGGTATGGAACTTTTTATTTCTGTGTTGTAGGACCTGAGATACTCTCAAGAATTGTACATCGCAACTACCTTAGCATGGTATTGGGCCCTGTATGCTTCAATTGGGGTCAAAGTGACAAATGTTGGGACATGAGGCATTGGAGTTTCCCTAACACCCCACCCTCCCAAACCAGGCAGGAGAGGAGGTGTGAGGTATGGGGTGCGCTATGGGCTTTTCAAGCCTACCACTTAACCCATTCAATCTGTAAATAAGGTCAGATGTATAGACTTTATGTGGATGGGGTGAGCGTTAGGCATGAGAAGCCCAAGGCACACCCCACTCCTGCTTTCCTGCCTGGTTTGGGAGGGTGGGGTGTTACGGAAATCCTAATATCTCATTTTGCAACTTTTTTTGCTTTGACTCTAATTGTAGCATTACCAAGGTTTTTTTCAACTTATTTTCTTACTTTTTGAGATAGCATTATAGTATCCTTATTTTACTGTGGGAGCTGTGCTCCCATCCTTCCATAGATGCGTATATGTGTGTATGTAGCTGTGGAAGCACAGGGCAGTTCAGGCCCTGCGCTTCCATTTATAGGACAACAGTGACCAAATTGTCAGCATAGCCATCTTATTACCTCACCTTATGCACCTGGTACAGAAAACTTTTGAATCCCTGCCAAAACATATTTCTGCGCAACTACAATGCCATTCCACACCACAGGTGAGTAAACAGATTTTGGCCAGGATTTGAAAAATGACAGCTGTGACATACATGAGGTGGGGTAATAAGAAAGTCATGTTGAAAATCTGAGGTAAAAATACTTAACATTTCCGAAGTTACGAGTGGGTGTATCGAAATTGCAATGAATGGTCATAACTTTGCCATTTTTTCATATTTTTACCCCATATTTCAACATAGTCTTCTTATGACGCCACCTCATAAACCCCATAGGTAAAAATGTTCAAATCTGTGCCAAAATGCCATTCTGCACCACAGGTGCAAAAGCACGTTTCTGATAGGCTTTGAAAAATGACAGCTGTGCTGTTCAAGAGGTGGTGTTAAAAAATGACTATGTTGAAAATTTGAACCCAGAATATTGAAAATTACCAAAGTTATGTGCGTGTGTAGAAAAAGTTCAATGAACGCGCATGACTTGGCCATTGTTAGAAATTTTTTCACCAAATTTTCAGCAAGGACTTTTTGAGAATCCACCTCATGAACACTGGTGGTTAAATTTCGTTATTCTGTCCCAAAAGGCGATTTCTTGCAGTGACCATGAAATCCCCTTTCAGGCCCAATTAATGAAATGACAGTGACAGTGTTTGTGAGGTGGTGTCCCAAAAAGACCATGTTTAAAATTCGGTGAAAAAAGTCAAAAAAATGGCAGTTATGAGCGTAAGTTCAAAACGCCATTGAAGTACATTACACAGCACTTACCTTAATTCCTCAGTTCACAGTTCAGCTTTGAAGAGTGCAGACGTGTTTCAGTCCACAGAATATGACAGCCTGTGACCTCCAGTGGTAAGTTTAGGGTAAGAGGGGTGTGGGGTGGTGGTGGGTGCTCAGTGAGAGGGTCGGGATGGGGGAAAGGAATGGCAGGGATGACAAGGGACCGTTTCCATTTTTCAGGTTTAAAAAAATATGCTGGGGACCATTTTCTTTTTACAGTGACAAGTTAAATAAATATTTAGGGACACTGGGGGTTGGCTTCCCAGTGTCCCACACTGCTAGGGGGATTGTAATACTGACACAGGGATTGGGCCCCCAATGTCATCACTAAAAATCAACAACTGGCTGCAGGGGGTGGGGTAGGGACTAGTCAATAAAAATTCGGGGATGGTGATCAGAGGATGGGTGGTTCCCAAATGTTTATTTTATTATTTTCCTGTAAACAAGAAAACCAACCCCAGATATTTTTTAATTTTTAACCCTGAAAAAAGGAAAATGTTCCCTCGTCTTCCCCACCATCTTCATCCCCCATTCCAACCCTCCCACTGAGCTCCCACCACCCCCACACCCCCACTTACCCTATACTTACCTCTGGAGGTCATCTACTGTCATCTTCTGTGGACTGGGACACGTCTGCACTCTTCAAAGCTGAACTGCAAACGGAGGAATCAAGGTAAGTGCCACATAATGTATTTCAACGACGTTTTGAACTTACATTGATAACTGCTGTTTTAGGTATTTTTTCACCAGATTTTCAACATAGGCTTTTTGGGACCCCACCTCATGAACATTGTGACTGTCATTTCGTTAATCGGGCCCAGAAAGTGATTTTGTGATTGCTACGTGAAATCACCTTTTGGGACAAAGTAACTATAATGGCAAAGCCAGTGCTCATGAAGTGAGGTCCCAAAAAGCCCATGTTGAAAATTTGGTGAAAAAATTCCTGAAAATGGCCGAGTTACAAGCGTTTGTTGAAATGTTTCTACGCACATGTATAAGTTTGGTAATTTTTAATATTTTGACTCCAAATTTTCAACATAGCCGTTTTGTTCACACCACATCATGTACAGTACAACTGTCATAGTTCACAACCTGCCTGAAATGTGTTTTTGCACCTGTGGCGCAGAATGGCGTTTTGCAACGGATTTGAAAATTTTCACCTACAAGTTTATGAGGTGGGGTCATATGAATACTGTTAAAAATTAGCAGTCAAAATATGAAAAAATAACAAAGTTACTGTATGACCATTCATTGCAATTTTGGTATGCCCCTTGTAACTGCAGATATTTTAAACATTTTGACCCCATATTTTCAACATAGCCTTCTTATTACCCGACCTCATGTATGTCACAGCTATCATTTTTCAAATCCTGTCCAAAATGTGTTTTCGCACCTGTGGCACAGAATGGCATTGCAGTTGTGCAGAATTATGTTTTGGTGGGGCTTTGAAAATGTTCTGTACCAGGCACATGTGCTGGGATAATAAAATAGGTATGCTTATAATTTGGTCACACATCTACAGAGGGATGGGTGCACAGGGTTGCTCTCACAGTAAAATGAGGAAAATCATGCTTTGAGCCCTGCACTCCCACAGACAAATAAGGATACAAGTAAACTATCTGAAAAAGTAAGAAAATTCATTACAAAAAGTGTAGTTAATGCATCATTTAGGGTTGTTAGTAAAGCGACAAAAGTAGGCAAATATGGCGTTAGGGTTTCCAACCCTAACACCCCACTCCCACCCTGCAGACACCAGCAGGCATTGGGGTGTGCCTTGGGGTTGTCAGGCCTAATGCTAACCCCATTCTCCTGTACTGTACCCATCTCAGCTTATTTTCTTATGGAATGGGGAGAGTGTTAGGCCTGACAACTCCAAGGCACCCTCCCGATGTCTATTGGTGTCTGCAGGGTGGGGTGGGGTATTAGGGCTGGAAACCCTAACACCATATTTCTCTACTTTGTTGCTTTGCTAACGACCTAATGATGCATTAACAATGTTTTGCAGGAATATATATATATATATTCTATGCAAAAACCACGTGTCATCATTTAAGGTAAAGCAAAAGTCAGGAAATAGGACATTAGGGTTGAACCCTAATCCCCACACACCACTCACTCCGATCCTCCACAGACTGCCAGACTCCGGGGTATGTCACTGGGGTCATGAGGCCCAAATCTTACCCCATTCCATGTGTGAGCACATTGACATGCTACAGTAAAGGAGAATGGGGTGAGATTGAGGCCTCATGACCCCAGTGACATAGCCCGGAGTCTGTTAGTCTGTGGAGGATCGGGTTGGGGGGAGTTAGGGGTTCAACCCTAATGTCCCATTTCCTGACTTTGTTTTGCTTTAACCCTAAATTATGCATTAACGCAGGTTTTTGCATATAATTTCCTTACTTTTGGAAAAAGTATAATATGAGTAATAAAAAACATGGATTGGTGGGAAAGCAGGACCCATTAGGCCCCGCACTCCTACCAGGTTGCCAATTTTTGCATAACAATATGCATCTGGGCCCATGCTCCCACTTACGCAAAGCCACGGAGCCATGCAACAGCCCTATAGAGCACCAAACCATTGTAACAGGAATTTGTGCATATCTTGGGAACTGCAAGAGCTAGAAATTTTTTTTTAGCATCATTGTAATCAGGACAGCAAGTACTGCATGTAGCATTGGAATGGTCTCACCGCACCTACATCTTAAGTCGTTTCTGAAATATGGGCACCAAACAGCACTGGACAGGCACTCTTTGAACCCTTGTGACAGTAATTTCACAATATCTCATAAACCATGCAACATATGCAAAAAATTCCACTACAGGCTTACTCTGCAATTTCAAATCTTTTTTCAGCAGCACAGATCATCTGGAGGTGGTCTGAGCTGCAGTAGCGAAAAGTCTGTATCTCGCTTCGTTTCAGAGATAACGGCGCTGAAAGTCATGACACAGACAGCAATGTAATCCTATGAGGAAAATGACAACTTTGTCACAGAATATCTCTGCAACCAATTAATTCCCCAACAGCTAGACAACATAATTGACATCAGTAGGGCATCCCCTCAAAACTCTGAAAACTTCACATAAAAAGACTAAAGCAACACAATGTAATCCTGTGGGGAAAATGTCAGCTTTGTCTTGGATTAGCTCCCCAACCAATTAATTTTCTAACCCATAAACAAGCTAAATCACATCTCTAGGACATCCCCTCAAAACCCTGAAAATTTCAAGTAAAAAGACCAAACCATTTGAGAGTTATTTAATTCTTTGACAGCGAGGCTCCAAAAAAATCGTCCGTGATCGCAGCTGAAAATTCTTTCGCAAATCATACATATCAATTTTCCCATTGACTTATAATGGGAACTTCAAACTTTAATAACTTTTGAAAGGATTAATATTTTTCACCAAATAAAAAGTGACATGTTCCTTGACCCAAGCACTTTCTACCTTCCAAGCTCTGTACAGGCAGATGACACAGCGACTGCGCAGCACCACAGACAAATACTGTGCAAAAATGGCAAAAAGTGCATTTTTTGGCACTTTGCTGCACAGAAATCGTATGTCCAACCAAAACACAACTTGGCAGATCAAAAAATCTACCATCCCACACCGTGCATACCAACCTTCATTCAAATTTGCTGAACAGTTGCAAAGTTATTAACGTGCAGAATTTGAGGTTTAACATTAAAGTGCCTACTCAACCCTAAATTTAGGGGTGCGACCACACCCCTATAATATATATTTTTACATATCATATATATATATATATATAAAGTGTTGGTGCAACTGTTTTGCTGTTTGTTGGTAAAGGAAGCATCAGGAACTGAAATTTGGGGGTACAGAAGACTAGAGGTCAGAGCAGATGGTGCCTAGCACCATAGAGTTAGGACTTATCAGAGGGGCATTGGTGCTTGAGTGGGTTTGGCCTCATGGAATGGCCATTGGCCAGGGATACAAGTACATTGCAGGGCTATAGCCACCTCATGGCAGTGCAGGTGGATATATGTCACTGAAATATGCTGGGAGTGGGGTCCCAAAGTTTAAGGGTCATGTCACCCTAGTTAGCTAATAAGGGATATGGCTGCAAGGATTTAGAGTGCCTTTGGGTAATGTGAGTGAACAGTAGAACAGGAGGAGCAATTCCTTTGGGGCTGGATGAGAGTAGTCCTGATTCTCATCCATTTTGTAGAGACCATGCTGGTCACAGGCTAGTGAGTGGTTCATCCACTCACTACTGATAGATGGAATGATGCAAGGATTTCATCCCCCATATTTGTAGGAACAGAAATCGTTTAAGGTGGGGGAATGTGTAATACCTCTTTGTTTTAGCCAAGAGAGGGCTGTTGTTACTGGCGTCCAGGGAACCAGGGGGAGCTCTTTGGTGGATGCCATCTAGCTTAGAAGAGGTTAAGGCCAACTTTGGCAACACAGGACTGGGAGGGATGAGTTTAGAAGTATATAAGGGGTGACATAGCTGCCATTTAGGTGAGATAGCCCAGTGGCAGTGGGCTGAGGCCTACAGGAGTCAAGGATAAAGAACCTTGGGTAGCCATCCCCCAAGGGAGGCTCCCTACTTGCTTTTTGGCATAGGATAGTGTCCTTCTGTCCTTGAAAAAGTTTCAACACAGTACATGGTGGGAGACAGAATCAGAGTGAGAGAGAGAGAGAGAGAGAGAGAGCAACATGGGTTCCTTAGGGAAATAGTCCAGAGCAGGAGGCAAGGAGAAACCTAATCATTGAGAGTGGGGTAGGGACCAATGCATCATAGTCCTGTGGGCCTTAGGGCAAGAACCCCAGTGTAGCTCCATCAGACAAGACATTAGGGTACTATAATCTTTCATTTGGGGTGAAAGCTGAGTGGAAGCACTGAAGGTGGAATAGACAGAACAAACTGAGCAGTGAGAATATATGAGCCATTGCTAGTCAAAAACTTTGTGAGGAGAAAGAATGGCTGAGAGGAGCAGCAATGCACGTTCAAGCTGAAAATTTCTGAGCTCTGTAGCCACATCATTGTGGAAATGAATTGCACTTGAAGTAGAACTACGGTGAGTCATTTGTACCTTCTAAAATATCTTTCTTTAATAATTGTAAAGAGAATAGTTAGTGAACCTACTGGCTGCAGGTAGAGCCTTATACCCTTAAATCCTTTCTTATGCAGTAGTTTCCTGTAGGTTAGCATTCCTACATGCAATATTGCATACAGTGTAACTGCCCAAGGTGGAATCACCATTCTAAAAAAACATATTTTGAAGTATATTCATTCACCCAAACTCAGGGCAACCCCCTTTGTTTAAGGTGATATGTCTCTTAAGGGGCCTCAGTATGGCACCACTGCTGCCAGTCCATTACACAGTATGACAAGACCTCCTGGCGTAGAACCAATGTTGACTCCTACAAGATGCTGTTTAGAAGAGGCAAATGATATTATACTGCTGGTAGGAATTTATGACATGTTGGACTGGATATTCAAAGGGACACGAAAATGTGGCACAATGGCTTGTGACATGCTTCTGTCCAGTGGTGGCTGCTATAGTCAGTCGGATAGCAGACTGGCACTGTCCAACTGAATATCTGTTCATGTCAGCACAGCGCTAAGTGAAACTGTACTATATTGACATGACTCTGAACTGTATATAGCCTACAGGAAATAGTGCTTTTTGGAATGGACAGCTCTGGGACCTCTGGGCTATATTCAAGTCACAACATACAAATGCATACCCATTATGGGCTCATTTGCATGGTGCACAGTAGCCTGTTAGCACTCATCCTGACAGTGTTGTGACACATTCACTGGTGTCTGGTGGCACCCCCACTTCCCAAGCACCCATACCATGTATTATCAGATATCCCTGGTGTCTAGTGGCATTCCCCCAAGTACCCATACCATGTATTGCCCAGCATCTCTAGCGCCTAGTGCCACCCCCACCCTCTAAAAACCCATACCACGTACTGTCTGAAATCCCTGGTGTCTAGTGGCACCCCCAAGCACCCAGTACCATGCACTGTCTGATATCTCTAGTGGCACTCCCAACCCCCAACCACCCATACCATGTATTGTTCAATATCCCTGGTGTCAAGTGGTCCCCTCACCCCAGTCACCTGTGTACAATTATACAGAATGCCCTGATGTCCAGTGGTTGTCTTGCCCCTCGAATGCCCAGTGACAAAAGTAAAGGTAAGCATTGACGGTCCCATGTCCCCCTAGCTGCCATGCCCACTCACAGAATGACACCCATCACACCCCCTTGTACTAAGCTGTCCATGGATGTCTAGGGAATCCAGGTGTGGTGACTGGCACAGCCCTTCTCTAACCTCGGCCAGTCACCATATGAACCGTCAGTGGCACACATACAGTATAAACTCGGGCCAAGAATACTGTATGCATGCCACTGACAGCTCCTCCGGTGGCCAGCCATGGAGATGAGAGGGGGGCTGTGCCAGTCAATATATCAGGATCCCTCTGGACATCCACAGACACCCTGGTAAGGGTACCTGTGATTGGTGGTGTTCTGTAAGTGGGTGGGGCAGGTGGAGGACGTTGGACTGCCAATGCTTACCTTTGCTTCTGTCAACAGGTATGGTATTCGTGATGGGGGGGTGAGGCACCACTGGACACCAGGGCATTCTGTACCATTGTACAGAGATGACCGGGGGTTGCCACTAGACACCAGGGATTTCAAACAGCATGTGTTACAGGTGCTCAGGGGAGGGGGGGAATGCCACTAGACACTAGGGATATTGGACAGTATGTGATATGGGTGCTCGGAGGGGTGCCAGTAGACACCAGGTATGCCAGACAATACATGGTGTGGGTGCTTTGGGGGTGCCACTAGACACCATGGACTGCATTTTTGCCAGTATGATGGATGAGTGGGGGTAGGTGACCGCAGTACAGTTGCCTTGCCTTCAGTGAACTGGGGGCAGGGGCTTAGTTTCCAGTTAAATTGTGTTTTTTGGCAGCAGTAAATAGCGATGCTTTGGGGGCTGTTCACCACTGTTGTAAACATTTGAAAATGCTGCTGCACCTGAATGTGGGGGGGGGGTTGGACGATTCTGTCATTTACATGGACGCAGTGGTATTTTAGTGCCTGGATGCAGCCAGGTTTATGGCATGTTAACGGCCTTTGAATATGGCCCTATCCTGAGTGTAAGCCACATTAGTGTTGGTGCTAACATTTGAATGTTGGGCTCATTGTCTCTACTAAATAAATTAAATTGGGGGTATTTACATGCAAGAGAGACCCCGCTATGCTACAAAATGCTACACTACAGAGTTTACATGTAGTTGACACTATGCTATGCTACATCATACTGCGTTACAAAATTTACATGTAGGTGACACCTTGCTATGCTACACCATGCTACACTACAGAGTTAACATGTAGGTGACACCACACTATGCTATACCATGCTACACTACAGAGTTTACATGTAGGTGACGCTACACTATAATATGCCATGCTACACTACAGAGTTTACATGTAGGTGATGCTACACTATAATATGCCATGCTACACTACAGAGTTTACATGTAGGTGACACCACACTATGCTATACCATGCTACACTACAGAGTTTACATATAGGTGACACCACACTATGCTATACCATGCTACACTACAGAGTTTACATGTAGGTGATGCTACACTATTGTATACCATGCTGCACTACAGAGTTTACATGTAGGTGACACCACACTATGCTATACCATGCTACACTACAGAGTTTACATGTAGGTGATGCTACACTATAATATGCCATGCTACACTACAGAGTTTACATGTAGGTGATGCTACACTATTCTACACCATGCTACACTACAGAGTTTACATGTCAGTGACACACCGCTATGCTATATCATGTTACACTACAGGGTTTACATGTAGGTGACACTACCCTATGGTACACCATGCTACACTATGGAATTTACATGCAGGTGGCACTACACTATGCTCCATCATGCTACCCTACAGAAGTTACATGTAGGTGACACTGCGTTAAGCTGCACCATGCTACACTACAGAGTTTATATGCAGGTAACACCACACTATGCTACATCATGCTACACTACAGTTTACATGTAGGTGACACCACGCTAAGCTACACCATGCTACACCACAGAGTTTACATGTAGGTGACACTACACCATGCTACACCAGAGAGTTTACATGAAGGTGACACCATGCTATGCTACACTAGAGTTTACATGTAGGTGACACTACACTGCTACACCATGCTATGCTACAGAGTTTACCTGTAGGTGACATGACACCATGCTAAACTACAGAGTTTACATATGGGCAACCCTACACTGTGCTACACCATGCTATACTACAGAGTTTGCATGTAGGTAATGCTACACCATGCTACATTACAGAGTTTGCATTTAGGTGGCACCACACTATACTACGCCACACTATACTACAGAGTTTACATTTAGGTGACACCAAGCTATGATACACTATGCTACACTACAGTGTTTATACGTAGGTGACACTACAGTATGCTGTTATGCTATACCATGCTACACTACAGAGTTTACATGTAGGTAACACTATGCTATGCTACACCATGCTACACTACAGAGTTTACATGCAGGTGATGCTACACTATGCTACACCATGCTACACTGCAGAGTTTACATGCAGGTGACAGTATGCTATGCTACACTATGCTACACTACAGAGTTTATATGCAGGTGACACTACACTATGCTACACCACAGAGTTTACATGTAGGTGACACTATAGTATGCTATGTTATGCTATACCATGCTACACTACAGAGTTTACATGTAGGTGACACTATTCTATGCTACACCATGCTACACTACAGAGTTTACATGCAGGTGACACTGTACTATGCTACACCATGCTACACTGCAGAGTTTACATGTAGATGACAGTATGCTATGCTACACCATGCTACATTGCAGAGTTTACATGTAGGTGACAGTATGCTATGCTACAGTATGCTACACTACAGAGTTTACATGCAGGTGACACTACACTATGCTACACCACAGAGTTTACATGTAGGTGACACTATGCTATGCTACACTACAGAGTTTACATGCAGGTGACACTACACTATGCTACACCATGCTACACTACAGAGTTTACATGTAGGTGACACCACACTGTGCTACACCATGCTACACTACAGAGTTTACATGCAGGTGACACCACACTGTGCTATGCCATGCTCCACTACAGAGTTTATATGTAGTTGATACCACACTACTCTACAACATGCTATACTGCAGAGTTTATATGTAGGTGATACTGCACTATGCAATACCATACTGGGCTGCATACTTTACATGTGGTGTGGCAATGTGGGGAGGTGTTTGCAGCCTGAATTTACACTGCCACCAGCTTTGACAGAGTACTGGTCCCTAAACATTGCATCTCAGTTGGGTTATCCAGGTTAAATAAACTAATTCAATAAAATACAACACTCTACCCAATAAATCTACCTGAAATAAATTCATTTCCTTATATGGAGTGCAAACCAGTTCCAGATGTAACATTTAAGTCACCATAGTGCCTTCTGTGTTTAAATATGGAAGCTGCAGTACCAACTACTGCTAGTTGACTCTAGCTTTCATTTCTTAGGGATGGTAGGCTTCAGAGGTGAAAAAGAAACCTAAACTGAGACATAATGTATGTGTTTAGTCATGTAAACAAAGGCTTAAGATGAGCTCCTGATGTTGAAACTAGTAAACAACAGCAGAGTATTTAAAATGTCATGTATATACTTCAAATGTGGACATAAATGTAATACTTTCAAAAGAATCATAATGCTGTGTGTTTATTTAGAATAAGAGCTTTACATGTCAGCACATTTGTACTAATTACACAAGAAGAAATCTCAGAGCTCACGTTTTCTCTTGAAGAATGACATTGTAGTTGGGGATAGTCTTTCCAGAGGTAGATATGCAGATACATTTTTTTTTGGGGGGGGGGGGGGCATTGCCATCCCAGGAAAAGCAAGGCAAACGTCACTGTAGGAATCTTTGAATTACATCCCAAACTGGTGTCTTTTATTGTTTTCCGTTACTTCAAAGTGCAGAAATAATGTTTTTGCACTGGTTCATCCACCTTGGCAGTGTCCCTTAATCTGTCTGCATACACGTATGAGTGACAAAGTCCCAGTCCATTGACAAAGCTTTATAATTTTTTACAAGTTTTGGCCAGAAAAGACACACTAAATTGAAGATTGCTTCTAGGTGCATCTTGGGAGCACAAATAAGTCAATTGACTTGCTCATGGTCACACAGTATACAAGTGGTGGCTTTGGGATTCAAACCCAGTCCTCCGGCTTACTGCTCTTAACCACTACACTATACTGCCTTCCAATTTTATGATGCCTATTGTTGGGTCCACACTCTTTGGTTCCTAAAATTTGGCAACAGTTAGTTCACAAATTGTAGTGAGAAAGAAATAATTTGACCTATGGTGAACTGAACCCTGGTCCCCATAATACTGTCTTGGTGCTCTAACCACTGAGCTATAGGCTCACGTGGTTGTACCAGACTCTTCCTGGGTGCACTTCCTTTCTGATTAGTTCAATTGGAATAGAAGTTCTAGAAGGTCATTAAATGTGTGTGCTGTATCGTTAAGAATTAGCCTATTTTGTCTTATGTTTGGTTTGGATGAATGCTGATTTATTCTCTTACAGAAACTTTGTATGTATGGGTTGGGACTTCCTTGGAAATGAGCTATGCTCAATGGAGTATTTTATCCCTTTTCATCATTTTTAGTGAATACAGTTTTACTATTAATACTA
The DNA here is from genome assembly GCA_016271365.2 of Neoceratodus forsteri. Lineage (NCBI taxonomy): Eukaryota > Metazoa > Chordata > Ceratodontiformes > Ceratodontidae > Neoceratodus > Neoceratodus forsteri. The sequence continues at coordinate 164,344,339 of JADMNL010000025.1, read as the reverse complement.
CTACTACTACAGGTTAAAAATGTGTAACAATATGGTTTTTAAGATTTTTGTGCCACAGACAGCAAGAGTTAAAACCTAAAACTTTCAGGTTGGAGTTTGGCCCAAGGAGAATTCTTTCCTATGTGGCTTACACTTTACTGCCTCCCCAAAGCTTCAAAAAAATCTGTGACAAATAACAATCATTGACCATGCTGAAAAAGTAGTAACTTGGCTTGTTGGTGCAGCAGCAACTTAGCTGCTCATGAAACTGGCAGCCTGTGTTCACATTCCATGACTAGGGCATCCGAGGATAAGCTAGGGGAAGAGGATTGACAATCCCAGGTGATGTTATTTTCCTCCAGGGATGGTCTGTTCTTAGCTCTATTCTAGTACTGACACCTGGGCGACTACAGATAGTAATGCAAGCAACTGTTCCATTAGGTGGTGTGTGTGTGTGGGGGGGGGGAGGTGCTGATGGGTGCTCCAGCAGTGCGCTCTTTGTGCATGTACTTGGTGCCATTTTATCAGTGTCCCAGGAACTGATCAGAACAAGGAAAAAGCCCTGTATGTAACAGTGATGCCCAGTACCTTCTGGCCTGATGCAACCCCCTAGAGCTGTTTCTACAGTACTCACATGGTCAATTCATTCATTCATTCAAATGTGGGCTGACCAAGGTGGACACTGAGAAGAGTCTGTGTCAGTTGCCATCTACTGCTGTGCCCACTGCTAGGTTTATTTAGGTGGGTTGAGTGCCAGACAGGGTGAGAAGTGGTGAGTGTTGAGCGGGTGGGTGGGGGTGTCTATTTTTGTTTGTAGGGTGGAGAATACCATGAGCACCAGGAAATATGTATGGATTTAAGCGGTGGTGGGGATACCTGTAGCACCAGAGATTATGTATGGATACTAACATGAAGGGGGGGTTCCCATAGCGCCAGGAAATATATGTGGACTCTAACTGGGATTGGGTGGTGGGGGTTACCAATAGCATTGAGGCTATTTCGGTCTCTATGAAGGGGATTGGGTGAAGGAAAGGGAACATTTTATGTTTGTTTGACAGGCACCAGTGCTGGTTGGGGGGGGGGAGGGTTGGCACCTCTGTGTGCATTGCTAAGAGTAAGGTTTTAGAGACATTAAATAGTGTTGCCACAGCAGCCTTTTAGCACTTTCAAAACCTTCTCATTATACCACTGCACCCTATATGCAACTGTTTTACCTCATTTGCATGGGCTGTGGTGTATTTAGCATGACCATCCTAACACTTAGCGACGCACTAATTGTATGTTTGCATACAGCAGTGATATTGCTACTAGGCTGTCCATGGCCAAGCTATATCCCATAAGTGCAGCTCTAAACCTGTTAGCGCGACCCTATATGCCTGGCAACATTGGTAAACTCCATGGTGATTCTCCTTCCCCAAAATAACATAACTGTTGAAAAATCAACATGGGGCTAAAAAATACTGTTACTTTAAGCTCAGCACTGCCCTTGGGTGAGTCAAGTTCAAGTTTATTTCACCAGGAAAACTCTGTTGAGCAAACTCATTTACAAGGAGGTCCCATGTGGACAGAATACACACAAATGCAGTGTAGTTACATAATAAAACAGAAAGGTACAAAAAAACGTAGGCACTAAATGAAAAATAGCTTTGAGGTAAGTGCAAAGGGTCTGTCGACAACACAAAGTGAGAGTATACTGCCACACAAGCTAACTTGTACTAATGGTGTATACAGGGACACAGAAGCTCATTGGGTCAGAGGGTGGATGGCAGGGTTAGGGGGGAGTCTGCATACATTGATGGATTTAAGGGGTTGGAGTAAGCAATAGGAAGGTTACAAAAGACAAGGTCAGGAGAAAGAACGGAAGGGAAGCGAGGCTAATGGGTTTAAGATGAGTAGCAATGGCAAGCCTCATGGGAAAATTTTACGACAATGCTTTTAGAAGCATTTAGAGGAATTAAGGTGGCTAGTTTAAAGGATGGTTGCAGCTTTTTCCATGTAAGAGGGATAGCATGGCTAATGGCAGCCATGCTGTAGTTTGTGCAGAATTTAGGGACTTCAAGTGTAATGTACAAATTTTTTTCTAAGCATATAGGAGCATGAAGGGCGGTAAAACAGGCTTGAGATGTATGGCGGTAGCTTGCAGAGTAAGGCTTTGTAAGTCCAAACATGCGTATTTAGTAATCTTCTGGTAGCAATGGAGGTCCATCATATTTTGGCATAGAGGTCGCAGTGGTGTGTCCTAGCTGGTGCACTGCTGATCAAGTGAATGGCTCGATAGTAGAGGACATCCGGTTTATGTAGGCTAGTCATTAAGCAACGGCAATATATCGGCATAGTCTGTCAGAGGAAGAAAAGTGGATTTGACCACTCGTATCCTGGATTCTTTGGAGAATAAGGCTTTGTTTCAATAAAGAAAACCAAGACTCTTCTTTAGCTTCTTCACAAGGGCTTCGATATGGGAGGACAAGAAGAGATTATGATCTAGTAGAAAGTTAAGATATTTAAACTTATCCACCCTTTCCAAGGTATCACCTAACAGGGTTACGATTGGCAATGGGGGAGTAGATTTTTTGGATGTAATAGAGTGGTTGCTGGATTGGAAGAACATGGGCAGGATTTTCAGAAGGTGGCACAGGGCTTGTGTCAAGCCCTGTGCCATGTGACTTAAGATTTTGCAGTACGCCAAACCTCATTGCCAAAATAGTGCCCGATTTTCCAATCTTGGTTGCAGTTGCGTCAATTTTCCTGATTTATGGCAGCTTGCACTAAATATCTGGTGCATGCTCTGTGACTTAGTCCCCCAGGAGTTGTGCATGCTAGACCACAGAACTGTGGTCTTAAGGACCTGTGTTGGGTGCAAGGGATTGAAATTCCTGATTGTTGCCCGGAGCCTGCCGCAAGCCCTGTGTGCCATATATTTGGCACACCAGGGACTTACGGCATTTGTGAGGTTCCAAAAACCCAGCCCCATTACTTTTTTTTTTACATTTAGTAATACTTTTGAGTGAAGGAGGTTTTCCTGCAGTAGGTCAAATTTGTATTGAAGTTCAAGGGTGACATTCATGATAGAGGGTTTAGAATTGTAGAGAACAGTGTCATCAGCAAAAAAGTGGAGCTTAGCATTTGATATATGATTACTTAGGGTATTGATGTATAGCATGAATAGGAGGGGGCCAAGAATCAAGCCTTGTGGTACACCTCTAGAAAGTGGGAGTGGTGATAAGAAGGCCCCCATCAACCTTAATTTGCTGAAGATGGCCTAACAGATAGCTGGAGAACCAGTTAAGAGTCAGTCTAGACATGCCATGTTCCCTGAGTTTGTCCAACAGTATCATATGGTCAACTGTGTCAAAAGCTTTGCTCAGGTCAAGGAATACTGCAGTTGTGGTATGTTTACTGTCTAGAACTAGAAGCCAGTCATCCGAAACTTTTGCAAGGGTGGTGGTGGTGGTGCTATGAAGAGGTCAGAAGCTGGATTTAAGTGGGTTAATTAGGTTTAGTTTGTCTAGGTAGTCCCTGATCTGATTATCAATTAGTTTCTCTAACAGTTTAGATAGGATGTGTAGAAGAGATATAGGCTTGTAATTATTAAGGTCCCCAGATTTAAAAAATGGTAGTACAGTATATGGGCTGTTTTCCATATAGCAGGGACTTCACTATTTGTGATGGTCAAATTAAATAAATACAGTATTGGTGCCGTTAAATATTGAAAGCCTGCTTTTAGGAATGGGGGTCCAGACTATCTGCTCCTACACTTTTAACATCAAAATGTAATAGCAACTCATCGACTTGTTTAAAGGTAAAAGGAGAGAAGCAGGAGGAGTCCAGAGGCTGAAGTTTGGTGCTTGGGTTTATTGGATTATGTGCAGGCTGCATACTAGCAGCTGGGGAGGAGTCAAAGCCAAGGCTTGCTATGGAGCAATGATTATTACATTTTTCTAATATTGTGGATTTATCAATGATAGTTATTCCTTAAGACCTCTTGGGGGGAGGTAACATAACTCAAAAGAGATCAGGTGGTAATAAAGGACATACATATAAACATGTTTCTGTAGCACTTTTCCAAAGCTGAAGGTGCTAAACATCTAAAACCAAAATCACATAATAGCAGTAAGCACAATTCAGACAGATGGTTATAAAATCAAAAAGTACAGAAAGTTTGTAAGAATAATAATTCTGATTGGTAGTGAACCACAGAGTCATATATGGTGGAAGAGTTAAGAATAGCTCTAAATTATCCATTTTTTTATATAAATTCACAATTTTAGCAGTGAATCTGCATCTAACAACTTCAGTGGTTTGCTCCCACAACATTTTAGTGGAGTAGCCCTCCAAAACAATAGCATTAATTTAAAAAATGAAAATTATCATTTAGAACTCATCTAATCTATGAATATGAGTACAGCTGTATTTGCATTACATTTTTTCATGGTGGGCATTACATAGGAGCAGGAGCTCTTCTAAACTTCAGAATCCTGTATCTTAGTTCAGGAACAAAAGAAAATGAAAAATGGGTATATTGTCATAAACATTACTGTTGGGGAAAAAAAAAAACAGCACAGGGACTAAAAAAAATATTGTTGCTTTAAGTTGAGCACTGCCCTTGGCTGATTAAGACCTCGGGGGGGGGGGGTACTGTAATTTGAAAGAGATCCGACGGTAACAAAGGACATAAATAAATATAAATAAGTTTATATAGCACCTGTCCAGAGCTGAAGGTGCTAAGCATCTAAAACCAAAAGCACATAATAGCAGCAAACACAGTTTAAACAGATGGTTATAAAATCAAAAACTATTGAAAGTTTGTATGAACAATAATTCTGATTGATACTGAACCAGAGTCATATGTGGTGAAAGAGTTAAGAATAGCCCTGACTTATCCTGTTGTTCTTTTTTCTTCAATATAAAAGCACAATTTTTAACAATGAACCTGCATCAAACAACTTAAGGGGTTTGTTTCCACTACATTTAAGTGGAGTAGCCCTCCAAAATAAATATCATTTATTTAAAAAAATGAAAGATGATCATTTGGAGCTCTTCTAAACTATGAATATGAGTACAACTGTATTTGCTGTACAACCATTTGGACTAGAAACCAATGTTAGTTACACACGCTTGAAATATAAACCCTGTTGATTTGTTGACATATTATCCATTGTTAGACAGACTGCATGGTAAGTTTCATTTCTGGCTAACTGAAACTGCCATGGCAGATAGTGATGTGGAGGCAAGGACCGATTCTTAAAGGAAAACTACACCTTCATATCTTGTAAATTTCATTAGTTTCCATGTCAACACACAGCTCTTTTTGTGTAGCTGTTAGGGATATATATAATTGAATGTAGTTTTTTTTCATTGTACATACTAGTCTCTGTAACAATCCTGGAGGTCTCCATTTTCTGGTTGTTGAAATTTTACTGTAATTGAGAACTGCATTTGCATATGAGAACATGATATGTCAGCACCCTTTAGACTCCATAGTATGCCTCTCTGTTTAATTAAAATTCAACAAAACAAGAATATAGCAGAACATTCATAACTGGCTGTAGTAAATATATAAATTATGCATTTACAAACACCATTTTAGCATTTAATATAAATGAGTTGATATAAATATAACTATTATTATTACACATACACTATGCTCTTAAAAAAAGAAAGTATCTCTCCTCCATTCTGTAATTTTGCAAGAATATGGACCTTTTTGTTAGATCACTGTTAGTTTATCAAACAATATTTTTCTCCATTCGTTTTTCAGGAAAGATTTATAAGTTTCTTTCCAGTACTTAAATATTATTCTTTTAGCGTGATATCAGTCAAAGCTTTAGCAATTAAATTCATTTCATCTTTTTAAAGAAAACCAGTTACTGGATTCCAAAATTTAAAAAAAATGCAAATTTATAAATGAGAGGTTCTTCTTTGTCTAGAATCTATTTTAAGATTTTAAATGCACAGTACCACCATCTTTGTATTAAAGTACATTGTCAAAAGATATGAAGAAACTCAGCCTTAATATGATTACAGTGCCAACATTCTTTGCATTGACTAATCCCATTTTAAATAAACTTGAAGGTGTCAAATAAGATCCATTCAATAACTAAAATAAAATCTATTCAATAACTTGTACTGTATTGGTTTATTTCTAGAACTTTCTCGGGAACTCCCTCTCTGGAGAAGCATGTAGAACCATTGCTAACTGCAACCTCCTCCCCTCTTTACTGTACAGTTCTCCATTATTACAGTCCCCCAGAGAGACTGAGCTAACCAATCTCTCCACCCTCTACCACCGCATTGCTCGCTTTGCAACCCACTCCTCTCCAGGCGGCATCACTGCGAAGCTCTTAAGGACCTAAACTGGCCGACACTCAAGCTTAAACTATCCTTTTCCCCTGTCTGCCTTTCCTACAAACTCCTCTCCACACACCATCCACCTCACCTTAGAGATCTGTTTACCCCTAAAGTCCCCCTCCGCAACCTCCGGTCCACCTCAAGTCAACTCTTGAACATACCCCGCATCTGCACCAATCAAGTAAAATGCTCCTTCCAGTTCACCGCTCCTCATTTCTGGAACTCGCTCCCCTCTTCCCTGCTTGACAAACCCTCCCTCTCCTCTTTCAAGGTCGGTCTCAAAGTCTACCTCCTGGAACTGAGCCACTGCTGCTGTAACCGCTAGATAAGCTCCCTCCCCCTCATGACCTAATGTGGCTATCTACGAATCCTTGGCGCCCCGTGTACCAACAAACCTCTATTAACTGTATACTCTTTACAAATTGTGTTATGTTTCTTTTCTTGAATGACCCATGGACTTTTGTTTTTCCCTCTGGGCAATGCAATTTTCTCTGAATGATGTTACTTGCTACATGCTCTCTGTCTCTGCCTTACTGTTACACAACCTCCTGTACAAATTGTATATATATTTTTTTGAATCTGTATGCTGTACCTTATGTACAAATTGTATATACATTTTTTGAAACTGTAGACTGTACCTTATATAAAGTTGGTGGTGTATTCACCCCAGGTCGCCCCTGAAAAAGGGACCTTTGGTCTCAGTGGGCTTACCTGATAAACAAAATCTAAATAAATAAATAAACATACTTTCCTAATGTAAATTACCAATCTTTTCTCTAACTCTTGCTCCTATTTTTCTTTCAGTTTGTTATAACTTTTATAATTCTGAGAATATTTTTTCAGAATCCAAGAAAATAACCCTTTTTGATTATATGTTAATATTTTTGTTAAATCCTTCTCAAATGTATCAATTGCTTTAGGAAGGGCTCTTTCCCATCAGTCATAAGTGTTTTTTTTTGTTTTTTAACACATCTTTTACGTGTCTGTATCTACAGTACTCTGCTTCTTTGAGATTATATTGGTTCTTGCATTCCACCTACTGCTTTGTGTTTACCTATCACCAGATGTATCCACAAAATTATACCTTGCTTTGCCCACTACTTAAAATTTATGGTATTATTAATTATTAAAATAAAGAATTATTCCAGATTTTATTCACTAAACTTGTCATTGGATTTTTATATTATTTAGGTAGTCTGCCACATTTTTGGATATATTTTATATTATATAATTTTTTGAGTAAAACACAAAATGACACAGCTCATGTTGGGCATCTCATTTGAAATTACAGGAGACATAAAATGTATACTAGGATCATCAGCGTGCAAAACCATAACTATTTTATTATTTATTTCCTATAACCTTTCTTAATAAAACATCACCTAACTCTGTAGCTGTCTTTTCTTCATAAGTCAGTTTTATTACTTTTTAAAAAATCTGGACAAGCTGGTCTCCCATGTTCTTTGGGCAAGCAAAGTTTTGACCAGGCAATTATTGGTTTATTGTAGTCCCATATAAATTATTTGAGAATTTTATTGATGTGCTCAAACCATTTGTGGGGTATTTCAGTAATTATAGCTTGAAATATCTATGATAGTAGCAATATTGCCATTTTGATTAATTGAACCTTACTCCATAAAGATGATTTATTCTGCTCCAATTCAATAATTTATTTTCTTGGTAAGTAAATTGCGATTTTCTTGGAATAAACCTTTGATTGGGAGTATTAATTTCATGCCCAAATATTCTTATTTTTGGTTCTTAAATTGTACCAGAAAAGTGGTCTGCATGGCCTGTGCTGGACAAGGTTTTACTTCTAACTCTGATTTCCTTTTGTTTATACTACAACCAGATGTTTTTGAGTATGACTTAATCTTTTAGAACTGCTTTTATACTTTCTACTGGGTCTGTTAATAACAATAAATCATCTGCATAGGCATTTAAAACACATTTTTGTGTGCCAGCATTGATGCATTTTGATCTTTGCATTTGACAGCACCTTAGCTAAAAATATATCCTTGCATAAAATGAATGAGGTGGAGAGCAGATATTCCTGCCTCACTCCCCTATCAGTCTTAAAGCATCTTGTCAGTTTTCTATTTATTTTTAGTCTCGCGACTGAAAAAAATATAGAAGGCAGCAATTGTCTGAACATATAATTCTGAAAAGCCTCAATAGGTTAAAACCCCTATAATGTATTTCCATTCAATCACATTTAATGTTTTTTTTTTGCATCTAATGAGAGTGCTGTGGCATCCATGCCAGAGGAGGAGGAGGAAAAATCCAACAGTATCTGCAATTTGTGAATCTCATCTTATATTGTTCTACCAGGTAAAAATTCATTCTTATCATTGTGAATTACAGTATGTTACTTACATATTGAATTAGTCTGTTGCTTAATATTTTTATAAATATTTATAATCTAAATTTAAAATTGAAATTAGTCTATAATTGTCAGCCTTTTTATCATCTTTATTTAGTTTCAAATGTAAAGTTATACTTGCATCCTGGAATGAATTAGGAATTTTCTCTTTTGTTTTTTCATATATAATTTGTATAAGTATGGTACTAATTCCTTTTAAAATGTTAAGAAAAATTCATCAGTAGAGTTGCATGGGCCCATGCCTTCTCCCTTGACATGGATGCCAGCGCACTCTCAATTTCTGCTATTCTGATTTCTTCTTCAAATGAAATACAGTAACTAACCACATTCTCCATAGACAATGTATATTTACAATAATCCAGCACTGATTTAATTCTGATTTGTATAAATCTTTATAAACAATAAAAATGAATTATTTTATCTGTTCCTTTTTTGGTACATAAAATCCCTTGTGCATCTTGTATAACCATTATTTCAGTTCTCTGCTGTTCTGTTTGGCAAGTATTTTTCTACCACTTCACTTCTTAAGTGCCATTTGTTTTCTTATTTTAAATCATAATACTTCTGCTTTTTAGTTATTTTCTGTACAGTTTCTTTAGCATCTTCGTATTCTTCTCTAAAACATTCATACCCTTCTTTTATTTTATTTTCCATTTGTAGTTGTTTTTCCAAGTATTTCTCCTTTTCTGTTTCCTGTTCCTCCAATTAGCCTCCAGTATTATTTTGCCCCTAATAGTAACTTTAGAGGCTTCCCAATTATAAATATAGTGATAGTCTCAACAGGGTTATCATGCCAAACTATTCAGTTGCATTAGCTATTGCTAAACACAACTGATCATTTTGCAGTAGGTTATTGTTCATTTTCCAACCTGTATTCGATGGAGTATTAGAATCTATCTAGAATGCTGAAACTGGATTATGATCTGAAATATAATTGGGCTCCATATTAGATTTAAATAGGTTTCATAGGTTTTTATTCAGGTTCAAATAGAGTTAGCATTTAAAGACCTGCACCTTTAAAAAGCTACAAAATATCTTTGTTCAGAATAGTGGTTATTAAGTGCTTGCTTAAATTGATACATTGTATTACAAGATACAACAGTTTGTGGCAGTGTGTTCCATTTATTGACTACTCTCTTGGAGAACTAATTTCCTCTTGGGTTCTTGCTGTAGGTTTCACCTTGAGGCTGGTACTGGTGGCCTCTCTTTGTTCTCTGACTTGATCTAGCTTTCAGTCCCACACATTCCCAGAGATCCATGTCCCTAAAGGCACTATATACTAGTCACATGTAACCTCTCAACCTTCTAAACTAAAGGGAATACATCCCCAGCTCCCTCAGTCTGTCTCTGTATGTTCTATCCTGCAACCCCCACACCAGCTTCATTGCCCATCTCTGAACAGCCTCAAATCTTGCAACATTACCTCTCAAATATGGTGGCAAAAAGCTGCCACAGTATTCAAGGTGGGATCATACCAACGAGCCAAAAAGTGGCACCAACACGTCTCTTTTCCTGCTCCTTATATGTCTAGCAATTGTTCCTAGTATTCTGTATCCCTTTTATGAGACCTGTCTACAGTGTTCCGAGAATTTCATATCACTACTAACAAGAATTCCCAGATCCCTTTAAGAGCTTGTGGACTGAGGTTGGTACCCATTTAGGTTATATGTAAAACCTTGGTTTCTTTTATCCAGATGCATGATCTTACATTTTTCTAAGTTAAAACACAGTTCTGCTTCTTTGACTATAGAATCTATACTATTTTGAAAGAGCACTGCATCCTGTCTGTTTGATACTAGAAAACCCACCTAAATGTCATCTGCAAATTTATTAGCCCAAGTGTTAGATATACCTGTTACTGAGGTTATAAGGGTATTGAATAGTATGGGACCCTGGACTGATCCTTGAGGTACCCCACTGGGTGCTGGAGCCCAAGATGACAAGTGGCCTCTAATGCATACCTGTGTTTCCTTGTGTTAAGCCAAGCTACCATCCACTGAATTAAGTCATGATTTAGGCCTATATCTCTTAATGTATGAATAAGTTCACTATGCGAGACACTATCAAAGGCCTTCTTAAAATCAATAAAAAGGATGTCCACTGGTATGTTGTTGTCAAGTGCTTCCATGACTGGATCGTAGAAGTTTACTAAATTTGTTAGGCATGACCTGCCCTTCTTTAACTCATGGTGCTTGGAATCAGTGAGCCCCTTTTCAGAAATATGATTTTCAATAAGCTCTTTTATGATGGACTCCAGGGTCTTTCCCACAATACTGGTCAAACTTATTGGTCTGTAGTTAGAACAAACTGGTTTTGAACCTTTTTTATGTAATAATAATGATAACTTATGTATCAGAGTGATATATGCAGTAATCCAATCCTCGGAGGACCTTCCTCTCTTATACTGATTTTTGGAATATTGACTGCAAGAGAACTGATATAACAGGAGCAAACTCCTTTAATAGCCTAGGGTGCATTGTGTCAGGACCAGGGGACTTATTATGGTCCAGTTTCAGTAATCTTTCTCTAGCCATTTCTGGTGTTATCTCTATACTACAATTTGCCTACTATAATATTGTCTAATAATACGTCCTCTTTTAGATAAACACCTTCAAAGTATTTGTTGAACATTTTTGCTATCTCTTGATAGTCACTTATAACCCTATCCCCCTCTGTCAGGGGGCTGGTGTTATTATTTTCTGATTTCATGTTGCTTATATAATTATAAAAAGCTTTTTTATTATCTTAGCCATTTTATTGCTTTTTTGAGCATCTGAAGTTTTCCTTTATATCTTTTTTTACAGTCTTCTGTACCTTCCCTTCTGACTTTCCTATATAACCTGTTTTTGGACTTTATTAGCTTATGTATCTTGTGGTTAAACCAGGGTGGGATTTTCCCTTATGTGTTATATTTATTTGATGTAGGTACTGTATATGCTGTTTAACAACCTCTAACAGAAATGTTTTAAATGCATCCCACATTTGGTGAGTATCTAGATTGAAAAAAGCCCTTTCCTAATCCCAGTTGTTGATTAGACTCCTTAACATATTGTAATCAGTTAGATCATATCTAGTTACCTTGGTAACTCCAGGTTTTGTGGGCAGCTTTGTTGACATAGTAAATTCGATCACATTGTGGCCACTTCCCATTAAAGGTTCTCTCACTTTACAACTATCAGTGACACTGTCCATATTACTAAGCACTAGATTAAGGATATTTTCCTCTCTGGTACTATATGACACATAGTTACATACTGTCAGTGAATCTAGGGTATCAAGAAAGTTTGCTTCAGATGTAGTAGACACACTCCGTGAACCCCAATCTATTCCTGGGAAGTTAAGATCCCCTGGATTAATAACCTTTTTCTAGCATCTACATTTTTTAGGTTGTTAATAAAATCACTTGTCCTGTTGGGGGCCAGAGATGGGGGTCAACAGCAGGCTAACACATTTATTTGCTTTTTCTGGCGTGGTGCAAGTCTCACCATTAGATGTTCAAAAATCAGACTCCTGTGGCAGTTGAATTTCAGATGCTTCTATATCATTCTTTATGTATAACGCTACCCCACCCCCTGTTTTATCTACTCTGTCCCTTCTAAATAGCTGATAGCCCTTTATGTTTGTACCTCATGTATCTTGTTTCCAACACATCTCAGTGATCGAACATAATGCAGTGTTGTCTTTTTGAGTGATCAGTTCTAATTCCTCCATTTTACAATTATTTAAGCTTCTAGCATGTAGCTGTAAAACCATCCAATCAGTAAGTGATCTTTTAGTATGATTAGTGGGTTGTGTTCCATGGATTTGATCCCCCACCCCATGGTTAGTTTAAAGCCTGAGCAATTGTGGTATTCAATCTACTTGTCAACACCTTTGTGCTTATATTATTTAGGTGTAACCCATAATTTGCATACAGTCTGTTGGCATTTTCAAACCTGTGCCAGTGATCCAATATGTGAAATGAATAAAACAATAGAAAGTGTAGGATTACTGGCATAAAGTTTTGGTCACTAAATGCCCGAAGCCTGAGTCTTATAAAAAAATCTGAACTGGAAGTCATGCTAGCTAATGAAAAAGTGGATATTTGTATAATAACGGAAACATGGTGAAGCCAAGAAATGAGTTGGAATATAAATATAGGTGGATACAAATTATACTCTAAGGGAAGAATAAAAAAAAGGGGAGATGTGGCTATATATGTCAGAGACTCAGTAAAAAGTGCCCTATACAGTAATACTAGTAAAAATGATAGTATTGAGTCATTAAGGGTTGTTATTCAGGGACATTCTGACAAGAAGTTATTTTTAGGCGTAGTCTATCGGCTATCAAACTCCAATAAGGAAATTGATGCTATGATGTTACAAACAATTGAAAACATGGTGGCTGAAGGTGATGTGGTAATTATAAGGGATTGTAATTACCTGGATATTGATTGGACACAATGTATTTCTAGGAATGCGAGTTCTGCTCACTTCTTGGAAATGCTAGAAAATGACAGGGTTAAACCAGATGGTTTTTGAAACAACCAGAGGAGAAAAAACACTTGATTTAATTATTACAAACAGGGATGATCTGGTGCAAAAGGTAAAAGTGTGTGAACATCTAGGAAACACTGACCGTAATGTTATAGAGTTTCTAATAAGAAAACAACAGATGTGCAACAGGGGGATAACAGTTGTGAAGAATTACAATAAAGCCAACTTTTCTGGAAATAAAAAAGAACTCGGCAAATGGGACTGAAAAAGTAATTTTGAGAGCAAAACTGTTGAGCAAATGTGGAATTTATTTAAGCATAAATTGTTATACCTGGAAGATAAATACGCACCAAATAAAAGAAGGTACAACAAAAGGGGTAAAAGACCTTCATAGTGCAGTACTAAAATCATCAGACTGAGTAAAGTAAAAAAAGAGCATATGATAATATGAAATGTTCAGCGACAAATGAAGCTCTGCAATACTACAAAACTGCACTATATAACCTTGAAAAGGCATTAAAGCTGAAAGAAAGTAGAAATGAATTTAGCCTGTAGGAAGGTAATGGGAAAGGCTTTTACACTTATATTAACCAGCAAAGAAAAACAAGTAGCCATGTTGGGCCTCTAGTAGTGCTGGGTATGGAAATAAGGGACAATAAGGAAATAGATGACGCCTTTAATAGCTACTTTGGATCTATTTATGAAAAAATGGATGGTGTTATCAAGCAAATTGAATTATTCATGAAACCAGGTGTAACTGAGAACTATTTAAAACAGTTAAAGTCACACAAATTGTAAGGTCCTGACAGATTAAGTTCTAGATATTTGAAAGAATTAGGACACTTATTACAGGACCATTAGCAGGTATCTGTAATAAAGCCTTTCTATCTGGAGGTGTTCCTGGTGATTGGAGGTGAGCAACAGTAGTGCCTCTATTTAAAAAGGGAGACAGAGCTAATATATCGAATTATAGACCAGTGAGTCTTACAGCGATTTTGGGTAAAGTTGCTGAAAGTATACTCAAGTTTAAAATTGTGGAAAACTTATATATAAACAACATGGATTTAGGAAAGACAGAGGTTGCATAACAAACCATTTATGTTTTTATGAGCAAATCAATAAAAACTTGAATGATAATGCACCCACTAATATAGTCTTCCTTGACTTTCAGAAAGCCTTTGATAAGGTTCCCCATAAAAGGCTTCTGGAAAAAATGTTAAGCGTAGGAATAGACAGTAGGTTAATAACATATATCAGCAACTTGTTAAACACAAGAACTCAGAAAGTTTGCATATTAGGTGAATATTCTGAATCAGTGGATGTGGTCAGTGGGGTGCCCCATGGGTCTGTATTGGGGCCAGTACTCTTTGCCCTATATATTAGTGATTTACATAATGACATTACAAATCATGTAATTAAGTTTGCTGATGATATTAAATTGGAGGATTGGGGGGCCCAGTAGGTACTGAGGAACAGCAAAGGGAAATGAAGGAAGATCTACTAAAAATAGAAACATGGGCAAATATAAATCAAATGCCATAAAGTATAGATAAATGTACGGTAATGTACTTAGTTAAGGAAATCAGACTACAGCCTATTCACTGAATGGGAGAATTTGAAGACGTACAGCTGTGGAGAAAGATTGTGGCATTTTAATTGATGAAAACCTATGTTTCAAAAAGCATAGAACAAACATTATACAAAAATCCAATTACGTAATATGTAATATAAGGAGGAGTTTTGTTAATAGATAAGTTGGATGTTTACTGCCATTATACAAAACACACATTAGACCTTATATGGATTATGGATCACAGTTATGGAGCCCTTATGCACAAGGGGAAATCAATAGACTGGAGACAATACAGAGAAGATATATGAAGATGATTGGAGCCTTAGGTAAAGGGAGCTATCCAGAAGGTTAAGGAAGACAGGACTTTTTTCTTTGGAGCACAGAAGGATCAGGGGGGACAATCATAAAGTACAAGATATTAAGAGATGAAGAACTTTAGGGTGAGATGGGTATTAAAATGCAAGGCAAACCAACAGATCTTAGAGGGCATAAGATGCAATTCAAAGTGTAAATAGTAAAAAAAGAACAGTAGATACTTCTCTTTCCTAAACAGAATTTGTGAAAATATGGAATACTCTACTAAGCAAGGTAGTGAACAGTGGTAGTGTTCAGGAGTTCAAAAAAGCCATAGATGAACTTGTATTGCAAGAAAAGTTGAAATGGTCCCATTAAGTTAGGGAATGGTTTATATGGACCCACGGGTCTTTTACTGTTCTAAGCTCAGTATAAGAACCCAGTATAAGTTCTCCCTGGTACACCACCTATGCAGCCAACCATTAAACCTTAGGATTTACTTTGTTTTGTATAAATCAGCATGTGGTATTGGCAAAATGCCAGATATTGTTAGTGAACATTTTCTCTTTAGCTCAGCCCCCAATGCCTCGAAGTCTCTCTGGACATTAGTTACATCCCTCCTACCAACATCGTTAGTGCCTACGTGGAGAAGTACCAATGATTCTTTAGTATTTTCAGGTAACCCTGGGAGAAGCCTGTTCACATCTCCAGTGCCTGCCCCTGGTAAACAAGAGACCATGGCATGTTCTTTTCTGTCTTTACATATGATCCTATCTGTGGAGTGCACAATGGAATCACCGATTACTACAATGTCCCTATTGGAATTTTTTTGACGCTCAGAGTTTTTATTTGCCATGCCCTGTTGCATTGAAGGGCCAACTAACTGGGGAATTAGGTGCTGGATATCATTGGTACTAGGTCCCTCGGATAGTGTTGGGTCCATGGGTGATGCGTTGTGAATATTTCTATCGCAGTTACCTATTACCCTCTCTTTTACTTGTTCCCTCACACCCTCATAATTTACGGATGTCCCACTGCTGGTAGGCCCTACTTCTCTCTCTTGCTGTGGACCATCTTCCTCTTCCAGGCCTAAACTACTATATCTATTTTTTGTATTTATGGATGGGATACAATCCCTTCTTTCTTTTTTGGGGCCTTTAGCTACATAACACTATTTTCTGTTTTGCTGTCTGTGTCAGACATTGTGTATAAACTTCCTTTTTTCATTTTGTGCCCTAGTAATCTCATATAATTTGTGAGGTTTTTCCTTCTCCTGTAGCAATCTCCTAGTGTCATTAACAAATTGCTTTATGTTATCCATGCCTGCCTGTATTTGCTTTTGCTCCCCCATGCTGCTAAGTCTTTTTTGCAGTTTACATATCGTTATACAGCTCTTGCATATTTACCCCTCCATGTGCTCTCCTCGACCTTGCATACTACAGTCTGTCAAAAGTTACCATACTGTGCCCATATCTGTATTTGGTTCAGTTGCATGTACACACACCATAGGGTGATACATCACCACCCCTCTTCCCCGGCTGACATAGCAGACACAGTTATTGCCTTAGCTGTGTCACTTTTGCTGTGCTCACTGGTACTCACCATGTCCATGTTTAAAAGATATATTGACCGGAAGTTCCTTGTCCTTGTTCTTCTGGTCCCTCGCTACAAACTACTTTCCAAAAGTTTTAAATGGGTTTTGTCTGCCCTTAAAAGGTCAGACAATAGCCCCACACCTTAAAAAGAATTTTCAGTGGCCAGAAAATAAAATCTGCAGTACCAGTTTACTGCCCAAGTAGTCTGTGGTGTTGCCTGGCAACCATACACACCAGACGTACTCGGCAGTGTACTGAGCCAAATGAGCGCAAAAAATTGCTGTTACCTCCAAGTTGGAACAACTGGTACAGTTACCTGCAGTGAGAGGAGATTGTTACTGCCCTGCAATAAATCTACTAGCTGCCAGATTTCCATAGCTCTTATAGCGGGCGACCAGAAGTTCCTTGTCCTTGTTCTTCTGGTCTCTCGCTGCAAACTACTTTCCAAAAGTTTTAAACAGGGGTTTCGCCTGCCCTTAAAAGGTCAGACAATAGCACCACGCCTTAAAAAGAATTTTCAGTGGCCAGGAAATAAAATCTGCAGTACCAGTTTACTGTCTGAGTAGTCTGTGTAAATAGATATACTGCTCCTATTGATTTTTTTTACGTTAATATATAGTCTATTCTAGAAGACATTTTGTATACTCCTGACTGAAAAGTGTACATTCTTTTGAGAAAGGATTGATTTCTTTCCATGTATCCACAAGGCCAAGTTTTTTTTTAAATGTGTTGGTAATTCTTGATCTATATTTATCCCAGCTGGATGAGATTTGTCATAATAAGATCCATCAGTACTATTCAAGTCACTGCCTAGCAGCACTAATTCAGTATCCCAACTGCTTAACTTTTCAGTAATATCTGAAAGAAAGCTACTGTAATTTTAAAATGTACATCTATTGAGCCAATGATCATATTCTTCCCCCATGGAGTAACTTTAGCAGTACAATGCGCCCATCTTTGACTTTTTAAATTTCTAATACCTTACATAGGAAGCTTATATTTATTAATATTGCTATGCCCTTACTATTTGTGTTGCCTTTTGAGAAATAAACAGAGCCCAATCAGTTATGTTTTAATTTCAACATTTCCTTTTCTGGTGAAAAAAAAAGTCTCATGCAAGCATGCAGTAGCTACCTTTTGTTTAGCTCAGTACTGCAGATTTTATGTTTTTGTACAGGAGAATTTACCCCTCGACATTCCAGGTAACAATTTTTATAGTACATACCATCTTTGTTTATTGTATGGCACTTTAGACAAAATTTGTAGCATCTTTACCTTCTGGCACAAACTGGTCTTTTATCCCTTTCTTACTTAGGTACATATATTTCCCTTGACAAACCTGTCTTTTAACCTCCCTTTCCCCCTTTCCCCCTTTCCCCTAATGTAGTGGTCCTGTGACCAACATCCCCTTTTCATAACTTGTGGCTAAGAGCATTATGCGGTTGTCCCGGCCCCCTTCCCTCCATCAACATGTTACTGCTTGAAATAAGCATACCCCATATTAACATTAATAATATTAGTTTCCATAGTCAACTGCGCTGAAACAGTTATGGCAGTCTTAATTGTAGATGTTGATAGACTTCGTCCTTTGAGTTGTAAAACCGTATTTGGTTGTTTAGCTAAAATTTCAATGTCACCGGATATAAGTCCATGAATCTGATCTTTTTTGTCCATAATGTTTGCTGAAGAGAAGTGTACTGTTTCCTTTCTTTCCATGAATCTTGAGAGAAATCTTTTTTTATTATTAGTTGACCATTGAATTTGAAGCCTTTTTTCACTGTCAAAGTTTGTAGTATTCTAAATTTGTCCTCACTTCTTAACAGTTTAATGATAGTAGCTGTTGAAAAATTAGACATAAAGGATTTTTGCTTCCTGTTCTATGTGCTCTTACCTATCTCTGGTAAAATAGCTTCAGCTTCAAATTATGAAACAAATTATATCAGATGCTATTTAATAAGCTAATTTTTTCCCATTCTTCCTGAATTCCATAAATCCTGATGTTTTTCTTTCTGGATCTGTTTTTGTGTTCATTTTGTTTAGTTTTTCATCATAGCTCATTCTTTTTGTAGCACTTTAATTTGCTTTGTCAGTGGATTCAAATTATCTTTTGTTGTTGGCTGTCTTGTTTCTAGTTTGGTTATCTTTTTTGCATCCTTTTCCATTTTCTTTGTTTATATTGTTAATTGTGACTTGTAGAGCATCACCTTTTTTTTCACCTCTGTAAGTTGTTTTAAATCTTCTTGAATTTTGTTAGTATTTTCTATTATTGTTTTAGCCCGTGGAGGGGAATCTATGGACTTTAGCCCAAATTCTTAGTTGAGTCATCCATTATCACTACATCCATGTGCAAGTCTTTCTCTGGACTGTTGTCTCCATTTTTATTATCTGCATTGTTGTTTGAATTTACCTGGTGGGTCTGGACATCTGAAGCTCCTGCAGCAGAGCCCGATGGAGCTTCTTCTTGTTTAGGTTGATTTTTGGGGGCATTTCAATGCTGGTTATTTGAGTTTGTGAGAAATAATAAGCCACCAGATTAAATCTTGCTTTTTGATTGTCCTGTATTTTACAAAGAAATGTAGAATTTGATGGCAGATAAGGACCGCTTGGCTCATCTAGTCTGCCCATTTTCCTACCTAACAGATAAGCTGCAGACCCTAGTTAACCAACAGCTTACTTCCTCCTACCCCCAACTAGGACTGCCTTATGTCTGTCCCATGCATTCTTGAAATCCCCTACTGTTCTTGACTCCACAACCTCCTCAGGGAGGCTGTTCCATGCATCCACCACCCTCTCCATGAAAAAATACTTCCTCATATTACCTCTGAGCTGTCCCCCCTCTATCTTCAAATTGTGCCCCCTTGTTCCCCCACATCTCTTTTTGTGAAAGATGCTACCCTCTTGGACTTTGTTGATTCCCTTGAGGTACTTGAAAGTTTCTGTCATGTCCCTCTCTCCTTCTTTCCTCAATGGTATACATATTAAGCTCCTTTAGTCTTTCTTTGTATGTCTTCTGGTGCAGACCTTGCACCATTTTGGTTCTCTTCCTCTGGACAGCCTCCACTCTGTCTATGTCTTTGCGGGGATGGGGTCTCCAGAACTGCACACAGTACTCCAGATGGGATCTCACCAACTGTCTGTACAGAGCGATAACAACTTCCTATTTTCTACTACTGATGCCTCTCCCTATGCATCCCAGTATCCCCCAGCCTTCCTTACTGCCTTCTCACATTGCTTGCCTATCTTTAGGTCATCTGATATAATTACCCCCCTGTCCCTTTCCATTTTTACTGTTGTCTGTATTTCACCCCTCCATTGTGTACTCTTGTAATGATCTGTTTGTGTCCTTGTCAATCATCTTTCTATCTTTTCAGTATCATCAATGTTTTCTGATCTGTTTGCTTTATCTGATGTCTGATCTGCTTGCTTTATTTGATTTTTATGAACCTGCTGATTCTGTCCTTTTCCTGGATCTGAGTATTTATTTTTCTTTTCCATCTTTCTTTGTTGTGCCTTTGTGTAATGCTTTTTCCCTTTGACCTTTTGTTGTTCTTCATTGTTCTTCTGTATTATTTATCTTTTGTTAAGTGTTTTTTGGTCTTGTTTCCTTAAATACAGTACTGAAAATATTGATAGTTTTGTCTTCTCATTGTGTAGGGAGACAAACTCCACTAATCTTGGTGACCTCAGGAAGCTTGGCTAATACTGATTTTAAAAACTGTACTTCATGCTTTTTATAGTGCACCATTCCTCATATATTAAGGAAAGCAATGAAAGGAACAACTATAAACCTCTATTCATGCACTTTGCCCTAAAAGTGATTATATTTTTTAAGTCTAACCTAAAATCCTGATTTTTCTAGAGTTGTATTTGCGAGTTATTGATAGGCTGGTTTAGTTGTGGTGATTCTTATTTTAATTGTTTAACATGAACATTGTCTTTTTAAATTTCTGTATTTTCTGTGAAGTGCTTTGGGCTCGGGGAAAAGCACTATATAAAGTTCTGTCTGGCTATCTATCTATCTATCTAGTTAACCAAACCTTACCTTTTTCCATATTCTTGTACCTTTGGATCCTTCTGATCCATTTGAATCATATTGCCCATTTCTCAGCATGTCTAAGGCATATGGACATTCAGGGAAGCCTCCCTCAACATTTGTAGTTTGCACATGGATTTTGAATTCCCATCTGGGTAAAAATGTGGCTTGTGTAGTTTATGATGTTGTGTAGTTTATGATATTGATGTATTAAGTAATGTACTATGTTGGGTAATTTATTTATTAATATAATACTAACATGTTTGTGTAAATGTAATGTGATCATGGGACCCATTTGGAAACTAACCTCCTGTTCAGCGGTTTTTCCTACAATAAACTTGAAACTCCATTTCATTTTATTTATTGTACAGGAAGTACACAGTGTGCCAACAGCCCCTTTTCACATGTACCCCATATACTTATGAAATTTGATTTGAGGGTCAAAATTCCACTTAGTCTATGGCAGTGATTCTATATTTTTAGACAGAGTTTGCTTCCCATCTCAGTCCTTCTCCTGTCTAGTCTACACTATATCTCTAAAGGATCTGTTGGACATCACATCATAGCCAAAAAATATTTTAGTGCTGGCCCAGTAGTGCAGAGGGCTGAGGCACTGGTGCCTTACCTCACACTACGCTGGCTACCCGGGTTTGGGAATGACCTCGGGTCACTGGGGTGACAGCCCGGGGGGTGGGTTGGAGTGGGATTGAGCCATGACTCTCTCCTCCAAAGGGGTGGACATCTGCCTGTCCATAGTCCCACTTCCACTGGATGGAGGTCTGATGGGCATATAGGTGGTATGGAGTAGCGACGAAAGTCAGGAGGGGTGGAAGGGGACATCAGATTCTGACATGTATGTGCACCTCCACGCATGTGTACACCATGGCCTTGGGGGGGGAGAAAAACTGAAAACTAAAAAGTGTATATGAAAAAATATATATATTTTATAGCTAACTTTCAAATTTCTTCTGAGATGTGAAGGTTGGTGGTATGGTGCTTATGAGCAACTGCCAAGGCTGTTGTCACTAAAGCATAGAATTTCAGTGCTCCAGAAATATTAGGATTCAGACCTGAAGGACTACTATCAAGATCCAATAGGACAAAGTAGGTTGGTAGGCTACTTTAGACAGCACAATAGGTACCGGACAAGAGTCCAAGGCACTGAGGGTGGTTGTTTTACTAGCTGCTGGTTGCACAAACACTTGTCAGTTCTGCTATGAATAAGAATATAGCCATTCATAATAATTAAGGGGTAATGTGATTCAGTTTCCTTTTGTTTCAGGAAATTATAGGGCTTTTAGGAGATGAGGATGGGGAAGGAAGAAAGAAAAAACATGACAAAATTTAAAAATTGTTTTAATGTTTGCTTTCAAGATAGCACTTGAGGTTCATAATCGGGCTTTGATCAGCTTGTGGCTTAGGGTACGGCATAGTCCCAATGCAAACAAAGAAGGTATGGGTCATAAGGCTATCCTGGCTACCCAGGATCCCATATGATACGTTCTGGCTTAATTGAAAGGGATATACCTTTCAGATATGGCATATGGATCCATTAACAAAGCAGACTTTCTTGTAACCAAATTGAAAATAAGTATCTCAAACTGTTTATCAGTGAGTCTAGATTATATATAGAGAATTTACCAGTAAAATCTGGGAAAAGAAAATGAGACTAGGAAAGAGAAAGAAAAAAAACAACACCACCTCTTTCACCCGAGCACAGTCACCAGCTTCTGTATTTCCTTTAACAAAGTCATTATGAAGGCAGCATTGTGCACACATAAACTAACATTTGCAAGCACAGTAGTGCTATAAAGAATGGTTAAGTCAATACATAAATATAGAATAAGAGCTATATGACAAGGAATTCTGCACTTATAATAATAAATCAATAATCCTTTAAATAGTGTGTTAATCCTGTTAATTTCTTCCCATGCACATATAACATTAAATCAATAATCTTTTAAAATAGCGTGTTAATAAAGGAATAATGCATGACAGGGTGTGTGTTGTGCTGGGATAATGCCACGCCAGGGGAGGTTGAGCGCGACATTTGTGTTTTTGATGTTAAAACACTCCTGCTAGCTAGACCTGATGCACAGAGAAAACAAAAATAGTGAATTACAGCTATTTACTAGCTGTTGTCTTACAGAAACCCCAGTTAGCTTGCTCTCAGGTATCTGCTAAACTAACTGTTGCCATTTGTGCTCCCTGGATAAGAAGTTACAAGGCTCTGCTGATGCTAAACTAATTTTAAAGCAATACACATCCTAAATCTAAGGGCATGGCTACATCACTGTCTCATGAGACGGGGGCATCCTGGGAGAAAGAAAGCCAATAAAACTATTTGTTATGGAGATCCCCAGGGGTCGTAAAACTACCATACAGCTAGCAGGCAATTTAGGAAAAACTCCAAATAGCAGACAGAGGGAAGGATACACTATGATTTAACATACATATCAAAACACTCTACATAACATATGTTTTTTGCACATTCTGGGTGTACTACTCCTTTAAAGAATTGCCTTCTGGTAAGACACCCAACCCTGATGTACTTCCAGGAGACTTTTACTAAGCACTAACACCCTCCCTTGCCTCTATGCTACTTACCACCATATGTAACATATAGACTAATAAATCACTTCCATACACAAAGCAAAAAGTACTTATCACCCTTGTCCCAAAGAAGAACAAAGACCCACTAGACTGCTCCAGTTACAGGCCTAGCTCTTTCTTAAACACAGATCACAAAATTCTGGCTAAAATCCTAACAAAAAGAATATAGTCTATTATCACAAAGTTGATTGGCAAGGAACAAGTAGAATTTATTCAAAACAGTTCAGGGGCAGTTTGTGCCATTTAATTAATCGTATCTGGTGGGTTAACAGAAGAAAAGGAACCTTACATTGTCCTCTCACTGGATATCTTAAAGACATTTGATTCAGTACAATGGAGCTATTTGTTCAGAACCCTCAGTGAATTTGGTTTTGGTAAGGACTTCATAACATGGGTATCCATGCTCTATGAAAAACCATCAGCACAAATAATTAGCTATGGAATTCTATCACCTTCATTTAACCTACACTGTGGTACTAGACTGGGTTATGGTATATCACCCTACCTGTTTATTATAGCATTTGAACCCATAATTCATACTATTAATGAGCACCCTGGGATACATGGAATATCAATAGGAAAGCAAAATCATAAGACCTTTGCATTTGCTGACAATTTACTTATCATTCTCACTAGACTGGTAGACTAATGTAATGCTATACGCCTGCTTCTTGACAAATTTGGTGATATATCTGGCTTGGTAATTAACTGGGGGAAAACACAATTCCTACATAATCTCCTAACTTTATAAGAAAAGTTCTAGAGAAAATTCTGGACAGTAAATGGTTACCGGAGAGCATCACCTATTTGGGACTGAAAATTACAACAAAACTAAAATCCATCTCACAAATAAATCTTTTATTCTCTGATAAGGGACATAGAAATAGATCTAGCTAGATGGTCCAAACTGAAGCTGTCTCTTTTGGGCAAGATCAGTGCTCTAAAGATAATGGTGACTCCCCAAATTTTCTACCGGGCAAGATTAGTGCTCTAAAGATGGTAGTCACTCCCAAAATGTTTAACCTTTTTCAAAACCTGCCAATCCTATTTGAAGAAAAGGGGTCTGATTCCAAGTTGAATGTCACAACTCACTGGTATATGTGAGTCGTGACATTCACCACTATGCCAGGGACCCTGCGCCGCATTCCAAGAGTGGCAGGGTCCTGGCACTTGCGGCATGTGGGTTACGCCATGTGTAGAAGCCCCGCATGTCGCAGCCTACTACTGGCAGCCCCTGAAGCCCCCCAGCCCCAGAACACCACGGCACACCACGGGGTGAGGGGCAGGACAGGTGGCACAGGAGTCTGGGGGGTGCACTGGAGATCAGACCCCCGGGAGTCCCCAACTTTTGGGGGGTGAGGGAAAGGGGTGTGCTTGTGGGGGCATGGGGAGCACATTGGTGTCATTACCGCAGTGCTGCAGAGCAGGCATCTGATGGATGGCACCATCGGATGCCCCTTAGAGCAGCTCCAAACTGCTCTATTTAGCCCCACCACTGAAGCTCTTGGAATCATGCCAGTGGGTTACAGCAGTCACCCTCTTGGAATAGGGCGCAGATGCTGCCATAACCCGCCCTTGCACCATGGCATTGTGGGCTGCAGCATAGTGGGTGGCGTAACCCATGGTTGTTGTAGTCTGCAGCTGCCATGGCACAAGGCACCTCTTGTAATCATGGCAGGTGTAATGTTTGGCGTAAGTCGCAAGATACGCCAAGGGGTTTGGCATATCACGGCTTACAGTGGCCTATGTCAACATTAAATCAGCCCCAAGATTCTTTAAAAATTAGAAAACATCATTAAACAATTTCTCTGAGGCATCAAATCCCTAAGACTTAGTATTGCTAATCTAAGAGCCCCTAAAGAAGCAGAAAGATGTGCACTTCCTTGGTGGAGAAGATATCAATATGCTTTTATTCTTAAACACTAGCACACCTATTAGATGCTCCTTCTAGCCCTTCCCTTCAGCCCCGCTGTTTAGAACTCGAAAAAGATCTGCTGAAACCACATAACCTATTTGACCATTTGTTCTTACATGCTAACCCCTTTATTAAAGACAATCCATAAGCCGGCCCAGTGGCATAGAGGGTTGAGGCGCTGGTGCCTTACCTCAACCCGTGCCTGTAACCCTGGTTCGGGAATGGACAGGTCATTGGGGGTTGGCAGGGGGAGGATAGGATTGAGCATCTGATGGGCTGCTTTCCTATCCTGGGGTGGGTTTGGGACTGGCCTCACTCACGTAGTGGATCCCAGTGGAGACTGGAGCCACTACAAGAAGCGGCATGCAAGGAGAACAGGAAAACTGGAGAAACTGTCCCGGAAGTCTAGCTGGATGATGGCTGCTGGCCCCAGGCACCTCTGAAGACTCCCCTGGAGAGCCACAGAATGCCTCAGCAGCTCCCTGGACCAAAAGAATAGTGTGCTGGATCCTCATGCCGGTGCCTTCCCCCTCGAAGGAGAGGGGCCCACCCAGTGAAGGGTTACACCGGGCTACCCCACGGAAGGCTGCAGATGTGATGTAGGTGGTTGAAGGGAAGATAGTAGGGGGAATGTCTGTGGACCATGGTGGCCCAAAGGAGAGGCAGCTCTGGAGCACATAGGGGTAGGGGTACAAATGGATAATGCAAAAAAACAAAAACAAAAGACAATCCATGTCTGCTAACTTCTATTAAAAGCCTCAAGAAAGTTAATGCTATTATTAATCCAGATTGGGCCCCATTAGACTTTATGTCCATATGGTCGAACCCACTCCTAGTTTATGGAAAGAAGACACTATCCAATCCCATTTGGATCAAAGGAGACATATTAAAAATTAAGGATGTCATTAATCCCAGTACTGGCTGTCTGCTGTTTTTTGAGGAAGTTCGACATAAATTTAAAATACATAAATTGCATTTTTATCAGAACTTGCAGATAGAGATTTACTTAGCAAACACATGCTGATGCCAGATTACAAACAATATATACAATGGCTCTTATTTATTAATATAGTGGTGACAAATGACAACAATGAGCACATGTAGATGGCTATTAGGTAGAGAACAAGTGTTGGAACACCCCTTTTATGTGTAGGGACATATATTTTATAGTATCTGTTGTACAGTTTTATTTTTTAATAAATTTTTTTGTGAGGAAACACTCCCCATGTGAAAGCACTACATCATGAGTATGCAAATAATTGTTCAGTATCACTGTAGTGTGTTATATGATACCAGGCAATTAGGTATTTGCATACCCATGATGCAGTGCATTCATATGTGGCATGTTTCCTCATAAAAATAAAACTGATACTATAAGAGAGATGTCCCATACTATAAAGGAGATGTTCTGACACTTGTTCTCTGCCTAACTATGAAATGTTTTAGCCATGACAATCCCCACAATATAAGTAAATAAGGTTTTTATATGAAATGAAGCTTGTGCTACTTCAATTATAAGACATCAAACTCTGTTAGTCAGAGAGGCTATGGCTGGTTATTCAATATTAGGATAATTCAGTTTGCTGTAGAGTCATGTAAATGTCTGGACTTGGTGTTACAAGGTCGTGTTCAGATAATCTCACTGCAATGTGCACACATTGGTCAATCAGAGTACAGAAAATGTTCTTGCTATTGTATAATAAAGATTGGTACTCTTAGGAAAAATGCAGGTCTGCTATACAAGTTTCTAACTAACACTACTTCACCTATGTCCTTAACTACCAGAGCCAAAGAATCATGGGAAACAGAATTGCTTATAAATATATATCTATGTCTGAGTGGGAATCTACTTGAAAGCAAGCCTGTCATAGTTTTAAGGAGATTCAAGGCAGGCTTATTCAATTTTAAGGTTTTCATGGATATTACTTATTTCCTCTTAGATTGTTTAATATGGTTTATTCTAAAGATTCAACCTGTAGGCAATGCAATTAGTTGAACACAAGCTTGGCACATTTGCTATGGACTTGTCCCTTGATCCAACCAGTTTGGAAGGAGGTTCATAATCTGTTCCAGGATCACTAATGTTAAACATTTCTTTCACTCCTACAGTATTCCTACTAGGAATCTTTCCATCCAGCCTTAAACTATATCCCTATAAATGAGTCTGGATTTGCCATGCATCACTAGGCCTTAAACAAATTCTCTTGAGGAACTGGCAAACCAAGTGCCTGCCTTCCATAAAAGAATGGTTTGATCAAATGATCTTTCTAGAAAATAACGAAAGGATCAACTATCTTGTCATTGAAAGACTGGACATTTTTCAAAATATTTGGTCTCCTTTTCTGAAAATAATTCCATATGTTTTCATAGAATATCTTTATTCTATGTTAAACTTTGAAATTAGATAAGATTGTTTTGTCTATATTTAGAAACTGTTTTATGCATGTTATACTACACTACCTTTTTCTGTTTAAAATATTCCTAGATGCATGTGTTTAGAATGTGTATGTGCTGTATGCTGGAATTATTGTTTTGTTACTCTTGTTTGAAAATAAAAACTTATTATGAAAAAAGACTAATACATAGCTAGATGAAATAGAATTACTTAGCCACATTTAAAAGTCCAACACATCCAGTTAACATGTGATTAACCAGCAAAAGATCTGTGGTTGGAAATTCAGTTACAAGCTGTAAGCTGACCTTACAGAGCAACTGGATTTGGAGATGATGTCAGAAATCCCAAAGGCAATGTTTAAAAGAGGAAATCTGGGAATGGGCCTTACTTGTCTTGTGTTAAGCACTACAGGTATAACGGCAGTTGCACTAGTGGAAGTGTGTCCATATAATGATAACCATATCCAACATAGATTTTTAAATTAATAGTATCATGAGACAGACAGAGAGGGCACAGGCATGCTGGGCCCAATGGCGCAGAGGGCTGAGGTCCTGAAAAAAAGTGCCTTACCTCACATTGCACTGGCAATTTAAGTTTGCGAACGCACTCAAATCTCCGGGGGGGGGGGGGCTTGGAGAGGATCAGGCAGCTGCTAGACAGCTGTCTTCCTCCTGTATTGAAGTTGTGAGTTATTTCCTTATACACTGCCACCAGATGGAGGCTTGGTGTCAGAGCTAATGGTATGAGGCTGACATGATGTCAGGAGGGTGGAAAAGGGATGTAGTTCCAGGAGCACATGCGTGCCTCCACACACATGCACCCTCCATACCACCACAGCTCTGGGACCAATGGAGAAAACCAGGAAAAAAACATATCTCCTTGCCACCAACCATGACAGCTTGCAACGCTCTTGGTTCCTGCACCATGTGGATTCCCATTATCTGGAAGGTGGGGGGGAACAGCAGATAGGACTCTGGGTGATTGGACACAGGGCCTGAAGAAAGGCACAAGGTGGTGGCACCAAACAACTGTATGAAAAAAAGAGGACACAGACCTTAAATGTCAGTAAAGCAAATACTGAAAGAATGAAGAACATATTAAGAGAATTTTAATGGAGTAATGCAGCTGGAGGATACGATACAGATAGGAAACAGAACACGTGAGTTATGTAGGCAGTGAGCAGAAAACTTAATAGGCCAATGGTATACTGTATGTTTCTTTTCTAAATTTGTATGTTGGTACATGCATAAATAATTGTAGGAAAAATAAAACTAGATAGTAAAATAAAAAATGCAAATGATATAAAGGGAGATATATTTAGTTTTGAAACAAACATCCTTTATCCCTCCACCTTCCCCTCTACTATGTATCTTTCAGATCTTCACTTCTGAACTTTATTCCCCCTCCTGCCTCTGCCCCTAGTCTCCCCCTCTTTTTTCCACTATGTGCACTTCCTCCTTTTGTGTCCTTAGCCACTAAAATTTGTATTCAGCTGGCTTTAGATTCTGCCTTGCACCTTATGTACATACAGTAACTATCACCTATTCATACCACCTGGCTGGCCATGGGATATAAAATTGGCTATTGGCTGCCCAAGGTGATGGAAATTTTAAAGAAATACAAGTTAAAAAAAATCTCAAAGCAGCAGTGGACAAGGGCATTACCCTGAGTACCAATAATAAAAAATATGTAGCTAAGAAAATATCCAGTCTTTGGAACCAACAAGACTTGGAATCCATAAGGGATTCAAAGTATTCATTATGGTTCGCCAAGAATAATTTTTACTTTGGATATAAAACCTACTTGGATACTTTACAAGAACCCAGTCTTCATAATATTTTTATCAGATACAAGTTTGAACAATTCCCCAGCAAAGTCATACAACAACGGTATGACAAAAATTCTCAAATCACGAACAATTGCAATTGTTCACATGGAGGGAGAGAAGATCTAATGCATGTTCCCTAATACATGGTATTGTAAAGAAAGAATATACCGACTTGGACCATTTTGTAATCAGACCTATCAAATTGATCAAACTACTGTACCTTAACAAATACTGAATGGAGTATTGAGAGACTAGCTAAATACCTTTTTGCCATTAGTAAAGTAAACAATAACATCTTGCAAAACGTAGTTTAGTTAGGACATGAAGGAGAAGTAATGCTGGAATATTGATATATGTAATATTGAAGGTGTGCAATATATTGTTTTCAAGTGCAGTATTTATGCTCTATGTACTTTTTAGAAATGTAATGTATATTGATTATATGTCTGTATGTAAATTGTAATTGCTTTGTAGCTACACAATAGATTTGATTGATTGATATTCGTACCCTCGTCTGTGAAGAGGCAAGGTAATATCTGAAGCATTCACATACATCTGTTGAAACCCCAAGTCACTGAAGAACTTCCAGAAATAAACTATGATGTACTAAACTGAAGGCCTTGGGGAGGTCCACAGAGACTGCTGCAACCATCTTCCTGCATCAGATGCATTTTGCTCATCTTGTGTGAAACTCACCAAGGTCATCGCAGTAAAATGTTTGGGTTTGGACCCGTTTATTTATTTATTGAATTTTGTTGACCCAGTAAGCCCTTTGGGCCTAGAAGTCCCTTTTTCAGGGGCGACCAGGGGGAGTGGGGGTTACAGATGGTAAGCAACTGAAATTGAACCAGATTTAGCTGTTGGTGGTATTTTCAGTGAATGGGAGAAATTTGGCCAGGACACCAGGGAAATTCCCCCACTCTTTTGGTAGGGGGCTGGGCCGTTTCTCTGCGATGGCCACTTGGAGTCCGGTGCTGGAGAGTGCGGATGCACTGGAGGTAGGGGAGTTGGTCTCCTTCCCTATCTCCTCTCAGCTAGAGACCAACTTGGAGAATGGAAGCTCGGTTTCGGGTACTGAATCTGTTCCTCAAGCTGTGATGAAGATCATGAATATTATGCCTGTTTCTGGTAATATGGAATGTAACTCTGATGTTGTACCTGGCGTGCCGGTAAATCTGTGTGTGAAACCTACTGGAGACTCTTTGGAGTCATCGCTAGCTCTGGCGGCTGAGAATCCTGTCAGTGGAGGAGTGACATTGCCTGTCAAGGCCCAGCTGCAAGCGAAGAGTCTGTCTGCAGAATCAGCTGTTGGCGGCTCCTGAGGTCTTTCAGAGGCGGCAGTTCAGGGTGCTTTCGAGACTGGCAGCTGTGTTTCGCTGAAAAGCGAGTGTCTAGAGTCTCATGTGTGCTCCCCCAATGTTGGTTCAGAGGTTTTGTTTGGACCTTCGTTAATGGACGATGCACACTTGTGGAGTAAAGACCGGGAACAGGGTCTGTGTTTACCGGTGCTACTGCTTGCGAGCTCCTCGTCTGCCTGCTTGCCTGCTTTCATTTTACCAGGTACTGTTTTGACTACTTCTGTGTCTGCTATAGCTGATGCTGCTCAAACGGAGTCTAGACAGCGGCATGTGACAGTGCCTGACTTACCGCTGGCGCCTACTGTTATTTCACCCGGGGTCACTTTTGATGAAAATGTTTCTGCTACAGGGTTAACCATCGCACAAGTGCTGCGAGGAACGGAATAGGAAAAATCTCCCCTGGATGATTCATGGACCTCTCCTATAGGGCCTAGCCCTGCACCTCAGGGTGATTTGTTAGATATTTTGGATCCCCTTGAGCTGCCCTCAGGTTTGCAACTTACCCAGAACCCTGAATGGCATGTTGGTGGGAGACGAACACAGGACCTGGAGGGGTTATTTCCTACAGAATTGACTACTGCTCCGGTGGGGGTTCCTTTACATGACGGGCCCTTTTCCTCACCGTCACAAATAAACTCATCTGATTTATTGCAGTTGGATGATCTCCCTGAGCCTCAGACTGGGGCAGGAGAAGGTACAGCTCTTGGCTCTGTGGACAGTGGTGCCCCTAGACCTTCCTCTGGCGTTTTTTTCATCGGGCTAATATTCCTTCTTCTACAGGTCCTCAAGCCCCTGCTCTTTGAACTCCTGAACAACCTACTGGTCAACAGAAATCTAAGTCATTTGCTGGACTTTTTCATTCTCCTCCTGAACAAGCCAAACGGCGAAATGCTGTACAGCTTAGATACAAGGGTGGGCTGGAAGTCTTTCCTGATCGGTTATATGTTAGGAAAACCTTAATCAAAGCCACTTTACAGTTTGCACCCTCTGAAATTTATGCTCTTATTCATACCTCAGGGGATAGCTATTTTGATATAAGTTTTAAAACATCAGCGGGTTTAGACATGTTTTGGCATAGGTATTGGGCAGTAAGGTATACTCCTTTATGGTCACCTTTTTTTGCTGTTCCCCTTACCAAGCCTACCATAAAAACCATTACAGTTTTATTTAAAAATGAAGGAGTAGTCGATGATATTGTGAGATGGTTGTCTTCTAAATGCGGTGTTAGACTTCCTGATCCTATTATTGACTCCAGAGCTCTTTTGGACAGGAGGATGGAAATTACAGGTGAAATACCAGTAGTGAATGGGGTGCTTCAACATTTACCCAGTTGTTTTCATTTGGGTAGAGATGAGTTTGTGTTTTATCCCGGACAGCCTAAGTCATGTTTTCGGTGTGGGGCCCACACGCATCTGAGTAATGCCTGTGATAGGCTGAAATGCTCCTCTTGTCTAGGCTCAGGACATGTTAGTATTAATTGTCCTTACCCAATATATTGTAATCTTTGTAAAGAAGCCTCCCATTCATATAAAAAGTGTCCTTGGGCCTCCCATAATAACCCTGACATGCCGCCAGAAAGTCAGGATGAGACTGTTTCTAAGGCCCAACGGACTGCGCAGGCTAGGCCTCAATTTCGGCCTTTTGTTCCTGAGCATCCCCCTCCCTCTTTACGTCCTACTTTGCCTCCTTTAACCCCTGCTCTGTCTCAAGAGACCTCAGGTGAGGCTCCATCTTTGTCTGGTGCTGCCCCAGCTGAAACCAGTATGATGACCCTATCTGAGCCAATGACCTCTGCTGTCCCTGAGTTGCAGTCTGTCATACCTAGTACTTCTTCCACTGTTTGTGATCCGAAACAGGTTATGCCCCCTCCTGTGGATCCTGACTGGGTGCCAGTGGGTACCCAATGACAAACGAGAAGCTCCACTGGTAAAGGAATTCCTCCTTCCTCTGACCTTCAGTCCTCTGATTTTGTTTCACAAAATAGATTTGCTGTGTTGCAAAGACGCAAACAGACCACTGAGACTGAGGAGGAGTCTGATGCTTCCTCTGTTGCCTCTTCTCAGATAGATATGTTGACAGACACTGAGCAGCTTTCTGGAGATACTAAGGCCATTAGGAAAAAGAGGTGTAAAATGAAATCACCGGGAAAAGGGAGAGGAAGAAAAAAGTCCTGAAATTTTTGTTGATCTAAATGGGGGATGTTGTGACATTTGGCAGCTTAAATGCCAACAGCCTTAAAAATCCTAAAAGGAGACAGGCTATTTTTTCTTTCCTTGCCTCTGTATCCCTTCATATTATTTTTGTACAAGATACCAGGCTTCACTCCCTTCAAGAGAGTAGTCAGGCATCTCGTGATTGGAGGGGTGATGTATCTTTTTGGTCTTTGTCGGAAGAAGTGTGTGTGTCGGAGTGGGGATTCTTATTAATAATTTAGAAGTGCAGGTTCTTAGACTTCTTGACCTTATCCAGGGCCGGGTTCTTATTTTGGACGTACTTATTCAACAACAAGAGTGGAGGCTGATCAATATTTATAGCCCCCAACTTAAATCACAGAGAATAGCTACATTTAAAACTATTCAGCCATTTCTTCATTCAACAAAATCAATAATTTTGGGGGGGGGGGACTTTAACTGTATTTTGGCTCTTTCGGATAAAACTGGGGTAACGCAAAAATTGTATTCTGATTCCAATTATCTGAACTCCTTATATGTTACAGCTAATCTTCATGATGGGGCTTCTTTTGGCCCACAACCTCCTGCACACACATTTCATCGGGGCAGATTTACCACGAGAACTGACTATTTTTTTATTTCTAGCTGGTTGCCGGGTGTACAGTATTCTGTTCTCCCTTGTGGGTACTCTGACCATTGTTTGTTGGTGTTAGCTTTAGGTCGTCCTCAGAATAAACCAGTCTCCCATAATTTCTGGAAAATGAACATCTCTGTTCTAGAGGAGGATCATGGTTGGCAAGACCTGTACAGACTTCTTCAAGACAAAATTTCAGTTTTTGACATATATGATAATCCGGCCTTCTGGTGGCAGGATACTAAATTGGAAATTAGACAATTCTGCCAAAAGCTTTCCAAAACCTATTCTTCTAATAGGTACCTTAAATATCTTAATTGCCGGTGGCAGTTGCAAAAACTACTATCCTGGCAAACTGAATTTCGGTAGGATTATTCTGCTCAGATTCGCCAATTGAAAGCAGAAATGTGTACATATCAGTATGATAGAGCCACTTCTCTTTTTCTAGAACAAAAATATGGAAGGAAAGGGGCGGCCAAAGTGGTTAATCCGTTTGACAGTAGTAACCAGCAGGTTCAGTCTAAATATATGCCCTCTTTAATTTCCCATACTGGCTCCCGGATTTCTGATAACCAGAATATTATATAAGAAGTGTCCCACCATACCCAATATTTATATGGACAGGAATCTGACCCACAAGCTTGGAATGTTTTTTTTGATTCCTTGAATATTCCTGTTTTATCACCTGACAGTGTTGATGATTTACATCGGCCTATCACCAGTGCTGAGGTTGATTCGGCTATTGGCCATTTGAAAAATACTGTGACCCCTGGTCCTGATGGAATTCCAAATGAGTTCTATAAAAAAGCTAAAGCTATCTTGTTACCATACTTAACAGCTGTCTTCAACGTAATTGTCCAGGGCACTTTGCCAATACCTGCTGCATTAGCTGATAGTAACTTAATTTTTCTATTTAAACAAAAATATAATAAGGAATATTTGGACAACTGGTGTCCTATTAGTCTTCTCAATTCTGATTGGAAAATATTATGTAAACTTATTTCGGTTTGACTTTCTACTATTGCAAAGAAAGTAATTTTTCTTACTCAAACGTGTGCTATTCCTGATCGTTCTATGATTACTAATTTAAAAATTTTATGGGAAGTTTTTGATGGGTCTAGTTCACAAGGATATGTACTTAGTTTAGACCAGTCAAAGGCATTTGACCGAGTTCCTCATAACTATTTGTTTGCAGTTCTGGAGAGAGATATGGGGTGCCAATAGAGTTGGTCCTCTGGATTAGGAATCTGTACCAGTATGCCTCCATGACTCTGATCGTTAATGGGGTGAAGGGTTCTCATATTCAGATAAAAAGAGGGGTGCGTCAGGGTTGTCCCTTAAGTCCCCTTTTGTATGTTTTCTCTGTAGACCCTCTCCTCCAGAGACTGAATACTGCCACTTCCATTAGACATATTACTGACAAAGAAGGCTTGGTTTTTCCTAGTGCTTTGGCTTATGCGGATGATATGTGTGTTTTAATAGCAGATCAGGTGTCAGGTGGGTGGGCTATTGATATTGCACGGTCGTTTTCCTTGATCTCTGGATCTGCCTTGAATACACAAAAAAGTGTTGGTACTACTGTACATATTCCTTTACAGGATGTTTCTACTGACATTGGGGGGATCACTATCCAGTCTGAGAAGATGCAGATTTTGGGCCTGACTTTTGGAATACCTTCGGCGGCAGAAAGTAATTGGCTGTCCTCTATTTCTGTCGCAGAAGAGAAAATCTTAAGATGGAAATCCTTTCCTATGTCACGCAAAAAGCGGATTCATATGTTAAAAACTTTTATTCTTCCCATTTTTTTTATTAGTAAGTTATATTTTTCCCCTTCCTATGCATCTAGAGGCCTGTCTGTATAATTTATTTTTCAACTCTTATGGGGCAGCGGGCTGAACCCTGTAAAATGAGTCATTACATATTGGCCTATAAAACAAGGAGGTCTAAGTATGGTGAATCCGGTGTTATTTTTCTTTACTGTTTTTGTTCATTCTAATGTTTACCCTTGTTTAGTGAGTTATTCAGATTTTTGGGTACAGAGTTTCAAAGCTAGATCACAATACTTTATAGATAAATGGCAAGCACCAAAGTGGAAACCTTTTACTAAGATTCCACCAGGGACCTCGGTGTATCTAATTGAGCTTTTCAAAAAAATAAAACAATGGCAGGTGTCCTGTCAGGTGATGGAATTGCAAAATAGGAAAATTTTATACTCTTCTATTTTGAACAGGATTTTTTTGTTATCACCCTGTTTTGACTTGCCTTGTGACAGCCAATGTTTACTTAAACAATTACTGGATGGGCGGATCCCAGAAAAAATGTGGGATACCTTATGGCTGTGTTGTCATAATAAATTAAATGTTAAAGGGAATCAGGCACATAAACAGATGGAGGAGTGGTATTGTGTTAGGGAGACTTGTGTTTGTCAAGTAGAAACTATGTCACATCTGTTTTTTGATTGTCCTTTTATAACACCACTATGGACTCAGTTGGCACATGAGTGGTCTGTACCAATGCTTGCTGATATAACATATTCAGACTTGATTTATGGGAATTTTGGGCCTGCTTGGAAAATCTTTTATCCTGGTACTCTTTGGGTTCTCTTTGCTATTTTCAAATGGTGTATATGGCAGAATAGATGTATGTTTGTTCTTCAGCAAAAATGTACTACATTACATGAGTTAAAATGTCGTATTAGGAAAAAAAATGCTCTTGTCTATGGATCTGAGCAGAAATCATTGCCTGCAGCTTTAGTCACATTCTGGTGGAGGGCATTGCCATTAATACTATTTGAAGGGGTTACTTAAAGTTTATCAGCAAAAGGGGGGAGGAGTGTATTGGTTTGCTGGTTTATTTGTTGTGTATGTACTTTTTGTATGATACTTTATGGCTTGGGTAGTCTTTCTGATATGTTAGTATCTTGCTCAACAGTATGTTATTGAATTTGTTTGAAAGTTTTATGCTTTGTTATCTTTTTTTTCCAATAAAAAATTCCCCTACTCTTTTAGTAGGGGTAGGGGAGCTCCTTTCTGTCCTGGGATTGTGATTTGAGTTCTAGTTCTGTGTTTGACAGCCTGTTTGGGTATGTATGACTGTAATACTTGTTTGCTTTAGTTATGATTTGTACTTTTCTATGAGGCAACACTGTTTTGTAATGTTTTGATTTTGTTACTCTAATAAAAATTCCCCTGCTCTGCAGTAGGGGGACCCTTGTAC
This sequence comes from Neoceratodus forsteri, assembly GCA_016271365.2. Lineage (NCBI taxonomy): Eukaryota > Metazoa > Chordata > Ceratodontiformes > Ceratodontidae > Neoceratodus > Neoceratodus forsteri. The sequence continues at coordinate 164,307,529 of JADMNL010000025.1, read as the reverse complement.
TGTGAGGAGTTTTCACTTCTTGGCAGACCTTGGAGGTAGATGGTTGGATGGATCGGGCTGTGATGACCCAGGAAATAATGGAACCTTTATTGATTTTTCAGGCTGAGGGATCCACTGCAGAGGCAGCTGGGATGCACCCGCTGGGTGGCCAGCAAATCACCTGAGTCAGTGGTCCCTCGTCGGCAGAGAAAAATGTGCACTTAAGTCTGGAGGAAAAGCAACAGTGTCTGGAGGCTGAATTGCTCAGAGTTAGCGAGCAGATTTCTAAGAAGAGCCAGAAACAGGAAGACGATAGAAAGCACAAACGTTCGGAGAATTCACAGGGCTCTGCAGTATCTGCGGGCCCAACTAAATTTCATGCGGTCGACGAGTTGCCTGGAGTACAAATAGGTGGAAACTAATCGTCCCCGCGGCGGGACTAGAGTGCTGCAGTTGAGGACTCCTGGTCACCAAACAGAGCCATGCAGGGTGGATTCCGCTGTCTGATGGGCATTGGAAACCGAACACTACTATAGCTGAGGAGGAAAGATCGCTCCCACAGATAAGTACAGACCCTATTACTTTGAATACAGTTGAGAAAGACGTGTATGTTGCTTCTCCAGAAAATATTTCTGCCCTTCCTTCTGAAATGGAGGGTAGGCCGGATAATGAACAAATTAAAGACCGCAATATTCCTAGCCTTAAACCAGTTACTAACATTGGGGAATCTGAAAGGCCTACATATGCGAGTCACTTTTGTGAGCCTGTGGAACTTGCAAAAAGGCGTAATGCAATTCGATTACAATATGTGGGCCCCCGTGAACACCCTCAGACAGGTTTTATGTTGGGAAAATTTGCTGAAAAAGAGCATGGGTTTTTCTCCCTCAGAAGTCTATGTACCTCTCCTTGGGAGTTCACCTTTGATATCAGTTTTCATACGCCAACATTGTTGGAGACCTTTTGGTGTTGATATATCAACCTCAAAACGAATCACCTTTGGTCAGATTTTATTGTCCTCCCTTTGACAAAACAACCTTTTAGAGTCATAACGATCCTTTTAAGGAATGAAGGAGTTAATATTGTGGATATTGTACATTGGTTAGAGAAATGCTGTGATATTCAGGGAAATCCCATGCACATCATGGTTACAGAGGGGTTTTGGAATGGTGGGTGGAAATTCCAAGTTAAGTTGCACCACACACATCTAGACCTCATTCATTTGCCAAACTGTTTTTTCATTGGGAGGGATAAGGGTTTCCTTTTTTACCCTGGACAGCCTAGAGTATGTTTTAAATGTGGGTCCACGAAACATATTAGTACTTCTTGTGATGTATTAAAATGTACACACTGTGGGGAAATGGGACACCCCAGTGCCCACTGTTTTCAGCAACCAAAGTGCAATCTTTGTGATGATGTGGGGCATACCTTTGAAACTTGCCCCGTAGCAGCAAAAAACACAGAGGAGGCACACTTTGGTGTACAGGATCATTACATACGACTGACTATGGAACAGGGCCAGGCTCCCCTTGGGGGAGGTCCTCCTATGCCTCTTTCAAAGGGATTTCAGGCTGCACAATGACAGAACCTTGTGGAAATATGGAGGCATGACCCTGTTGATGCTCCTTTACTGCCTATCCCCTTGGCTGCAGATCCTACGGTAGGAGAAGCGAGTGCCACCAACAGTCCTCCCCCATCCCCCGGTCATATTTTATCTAGTGAGGATTTCACTCTGTTGATGGGAAAGAAGGGGAAATTATCAAAATTAAAGTCCAAGCAGAAAAAAAATAATGTTTCAGATGTTCCTTTGGAAGACCCAAACATGTTTAATGTTTTAATGGAAGATCCTATTGATATAGAGGATAAAGACACGCCTGTTTCTGCACCCTCTCAGATTGAGTCTCTGTTATCGGAGGAAGGCCAAATAGAACCTAGATCTCAGGATAACAAAAGCGATCAGGTAACAAGAGCTTCCAGTAAAGTGAAGTTTTTTTGTTCTACCTGGTTTTGCACTCTGGCTCCCTTTCGATTTAGTATGGCATCCCTGAATGTCAACAGCATTAAATCCCCTGCTAAATGTCGGAGTACTTTTACGCATTTTCTATACATCAACTTGGATTGTGTCTTCTTTCAGGATGTTCGGTTACACTCTCCTGGACAGCTGAACGCAGCAACTAATGGGTGGATATGGGGGGGACTGTTTTTGGTCGCAAGGGGAGGAATTATGCATTGGGGTTGGGATTTGCTTTTTTACATCTCGAGTTCAGGTGCTACATCATTTAGAGCTACAGGAAAGCAGGGCCTTGTTTTTAGATATTAAATGGGGAAGCCAGATTATTCGCTTAATAAACTTGTATGCCCCCCAACTTAAATATAATAGAGTGGCTTTGTTTAAATCCCTTTACCCCTTCTTGAGTACAACTTATCTGGTCATTTTAAGGGGCGATTTTAACTGTTCATTGCCTTCCTTGGTTTTGTCCACTTTGGGGAAAAACATTTATTGTGATGCAATATGCCTTGCTGGCTTATAAAAGATGTAGGATTTGTAGATGCCTTTGTGTCCTTTTCTAGTGGTAACCGCAACACCTATTTTTGTGGCCCTCGGGCATCCAGGATAGATTATTTTTTCCTTTCACCCTCTTTGGTTGTGCAATCAATGTCATTACAAGAAGTAGCTACATCTGATCATAGGCTTTTGACAGTTGTGCTGGGTGATCTCCTAGAGACGCAACGGGGGCGGAATATGGAAACTAAATGTTACCTTGTTAAATATTCTCTCAGTGAGGGAGGGGTTTCGATCTCTTCTATAAGCACGTAAGTCTGTTTTTTTTCCTCTATGATGATAGTAATGAATGGTGGGAGGAAACTAAACAGAACATGAGGTTATTTTTCCAGAAAATGGGGCATATAAATAGGAAGTTTAAACATGACGAGTTAGGCTACATAAGGGATTGTATTAAATTTTGGATTAATTTTCGGCAACATTTGGAGAATGACTGTCATAAGTTGATTAAGGGTTTAAAAGCTGAATTGGCTTGTTTGCAGTTGGAGGTCATGAAAAATATGGAAAAGAAGCATAAGTATGGGATTAATGGGAAAACCAGAGATATTTTGCCATTTGAATCAGTATGACTTCTTCGAGAATGCCGCAGTATGACCTATTTGATTACCTCAGATGGAGGACAGGTTAAGGATAATAATGGAATTTTAAATGAAATATATACTTATTTCTCCCAATACTTTACTAGCAGACCCCTTCCAATGGATGCCATGCGGAACTGGTTGGTCTGTAGGGAGCTACCCCAGATATCACCAGATTTAAAAGCTACTTTAATTGAACCCATTTTGTAGCTGGAACTAAGTGAAGTTATTTGGTCATTTAAATCGGGGACTGCCCCAGGATCAGATGGACTTCCTCATGAACTCTGCAAGGAGATCTGGGAAGTTTTAGAATCAGAGCTGGGTGAGGTTCTTAATAACTGTTTAACGTGTGAGACACTTCCTGACAGTATGCTGCAAGGGCTTTTGTTATTAATATTTAAAGGTGGGGACTGGGGTGATTTAAAAAATTGGAGACTATTGTCACTTCTCAATACAGATTATAACATTTTGATGAAAATTCTAAGTAACCATCTGCGGACAGTTTTGGATGACATTATACATCCTTCTCAATATAGTGGTATCCCTAAATGACAGATACAAGATGCCCTTATTCTTCTCCATGAGGTTATGTATAAAGGTGATTCACGGGAATTGTTTGGTCATCTTGTTTGTCTAGATCAAATGAAAGCTTTTGATCAGGTGGAATATGCATACCTTTGGGAAACACTGAAGTGCTATCCATTTTTCTAGCCTGGCTTCAAACATGCGATCAAGGCATTAGTCTTTTACCAAGTCTTTTACCAAGTATTAATGATTGGATAGGCAGAGATGTTATGGTACATAGGGGTGTGAGACAGGATTGCCCCTTGAGCCCCTTATTGTATATATTGTCCTTGGACCCACTTTTGCATGCTTTAAATATGACGGAGTTGATCACTGGTCTCTCGGATGCGATGATAAACAGATTATCACTGTAGCTTATGCTGATAACTTAGGTTCAATTTTGGCTGACAAATCTTTTGCTATAGTTGCTCGATCTATTTTGCAGGACTTTTCAACAGTTTCTGGGTTAGTAATTAATACTTTAAAGAGTGATATCCTGCCATTGGGATATGATGCAGCTGATGTTTACTTACTTTGGGATATACCCGTGGATTTGAGTTATAGGAAAATATTAGGCATATATTTTGGTGCTGCAGACCCTCAAAAATATAATTGGGACATGCAATTGACTGCAGCGAGAGAGAGAGAGAGAGTGATTAATTGGAATAAATGGCAAATGACGAAGGCCAAACGCATTTATTTAATTAAAACTTACTTATTATCATATTTTTGGTTTTTGGCGGCAGTTTTTCCTCCCCCACAGTCCTTAGAAGCTTCAGTATATAGTGTATTTTTTTAGTGTTTGTGGAGTAGTAGATTAAACCCAGTAAAATAAGGTATTACTTATCTACCTATAAATGAGGGTGGTTTGGGGATGTTGAATCCAATAGTTTTTTTGTATGTTACTTTTATTTTTTATAATTTAGTGCCTATTTTGACTAAAGTACCTAAGGTTTGGACCCCATGGGTTGTGGATGGTATTGGACAAGCACTTAGGAGACAGCAGGAAACATTGGTCCCTGCTGTCCCCACGCCAGTCTCTGAGGCTTCAGAGGCAGTTACTGAAGCAGTTATCTTACCTATAGGTTCTCAATCCCCTTTGACCTCCATTGACTCCATACAGGTAGATCAACTACCATCCACTTGTAATTTAGAACCCCAGAATAAGGATAACCAAATTGTTGGACCTTCTGGGCAAGATAAAATGCCCCACCGGACAGAGGAAGCTTTCACCCAGGTCCCAGTTTCTAAAAGAGGGAAGGGAAAGCAAAAGTCAGAGGCCCGTACTCCTAGAAGATCCATCATTACTAGGAATAAGTTTCAAGAGTTAGCTAAAAGAAGGCAGTGGGGAGATTCAGAAGAGGAGGACGCATTTAGTGCATCCTCCTCAAGAATGGATTAGTCTTCTGAGTCCGCTATGGAAAGTTCACAAACTGCTGAGATGCCTAAGGCTAAGTTTCCAAATAGGTGAATATAGTAGGTATTTATTTTCCCTTCTCTACTTTCTATGTGCAATTACTCTAACCTGCACTGTCTCACACTTAATGTGTGTAGCATGAAATCCTTCAGGAAGCAGATTTCTACTATACTGTAGCTCTTTTAAAAACTTTAAAACATGATATTTACTTCCTCCGGGATACTAGGCTGAAGACTATGCAGGGAATCTCTCAGGCCTCAAATAAATGGACAGTAGGTCCCTCCTTTTGGTCTTTTGGGGAGGATGTTTGCGATGAGTTGGGAATCTTATTTTTTGGATATGAGTTTCACATTTCAAAAGTGCTGGATATATCCCCAGGACGTGCAATGCTGATTGATTGTGTTTACAAACACCTAAAACTATGTTTGCTTAATGTGTACACCCCACAAAGTACAGCTAATAGGTCCTGCCTCTTTAATTTAATTCAGCCCTGTCTTTATACCTCACGATATGTGTATTTGGGAGGAGACTTTACTTGCGGCCTTACTTTAGCTGATAGAGGAAGTAACACCCAAAAATTTACAGTGACATTTATGGATGGTTACTGTGCAGTTCACAAACTAGGTGCTAAAACCTGCTCGCTCTCTCTCCCTGCCTGCTTGTACTGTTTTATTCCCCTGCCTCCTGTTTCTCACCCCCGCATTTCTACCACAGCCTACCACCCCAACCTGTTGCGCCAGGGTCATTAACTGATCTTTTGTCCTGGCTTCTGCACTCTTATTTCCATCTGCATAGCTGTGAAACTATCTCCGGCATTTCCCCGCCCTACGATTTAGGCCCCATGTCACCGTCCTTTGTCTCCCACTGCTTTAATTAATCCCTGCCTGTTTCTGTTTCTCCATCTAGATTCTCAAGCCCTGAATGGGCCAGCCGTGTCCCCTGAGGAATGGCTGCGGCTCCTCAAGCCTCCACCCCTGACACCACCGCATGCCACTACAGAGCACCACTAAGCCGGGTAAGGAAACAGCCTGGGCCAAGGAAGTGGCGATCAGCTGCCATTGACCGTCTGCTCTCTGCTCCTTCACCCGATTGGTCTCTGGCTACGGCCACTGCCTCCTGATTGGACAACTCCTTGTTGCTGCTATCTGGTCTCTGTACCCATTCAATAGCACAGCAGACTGCCAAAATTTTATGCCTGCCCCTTCCCCCACCTCCAGCCTTAATTAAATAGACCCCTGCTCCGCCCATCTGCCATTTTGGCCCTTCCCTGTCTATTTCACCTCCTATCTTCTAGTTTTACTCCTACTTGCTCCACCCATGTACTTGGGTTCCTTAAGGTGATACGTCCTTGCCTCGTGTACACTTGGTTGCAACGCCCACCTATCCCACCCACGCTAGCATCTCTGCACTCACCCCCCCATATCTCTTGCCTACACTCTGCCTCCCTCCCAAATGACTCCCCCTGACCATGCCTTTCCACAATCACCTGCTCCTCCCTCTTCTCACTCTCTTTTTTCTTCCTCCCCTCAGCTATCTTCCTGGTGCCTGCCACCCCTCTCCTCCCTACACCTACTGCCTACTCATCTCCTACCACCAACCTGGCACGCTGGCCTCTTGCTGATACATTTAAGTCTGGAACCTGGGCAAACCGACTGTCGCTGCTATCGATTGCACTACACTAGGATCTACGGCACTTGCGCTGGATCTGGCCTTTCAAAATAAGGAGGCGAAATCTCACATACTACAATAAACAGCAGATTGCTCTTAAACTCCTGCTCCTCCTCCTGTTGATGTCTGGGAGTGTTCACCCGAACCCTGTCCCAGTTACCTCCAACCCAGCCAGCACTGGGAAATCAGATGGGGGTCTCATCTTCTCCACCCTCAACATCTGCAGCCTCCTACCTAATCTCACTGCCCTTCAAACCTTTGCCGACCTGCATAATCCTGACCTCATTTCTATTGTTGAAACCTGGCTGACACCCAATACTCCTGACCATGCTATTTCTATACAAGGCTATAATGTCCACAGGCTTGATAGGATGACCAAAAGAGGGGGGGAATGCACACTTTACATCAAAGACAACATCACTCCGCACCGCGTCACCACTACCCCCACCAACTCTCCTGTGCAATTCCTGCCCATCAAATTACTCCTTGATGCCCAAAATAAAGTGCTCACTGTTGTCCCTGGCTACATCCCACCTAAAAACCAAGGGTCAGGTCTCCGAGCTGTTCTGGACTTTGTTAGTTCCCAACCTCCTGGCTCTGAGATCCTCCTCCTCCTCCTTGGTGATTTCAACATCAACTGGCTTGCACCAGACATAGGAACCCACAAGGATGCTATCTCTTCAGCTAACCTTACACAGATGGTTGATTGCTCTACAAGGAAGAACTACAAGACAGGTACCAGCACTCTCCTGGACTGGGTCCTTGCCAGCCACCCAACCCATATCAACAACATCACTGTCCTCCTCGATTCCCTCAGCGACTATTCTCTTGTCATCTGCAACTGGTCAAATAAGTTTCGTAAGCCTCCTCCTTTAACTGTTTCCAGCAGAGTCCTACCCCATGGCAAACTGACCCACTTAAAATCCTGTCAGAGATTTATTTATTTATTTATTTGCTTTTGTTTCCCGGGTAAGTCACACTAGATATCCATGTGCCTATTTTCAGGTGCGACCTGGGAGAGTTACAGACTTGAATTTTACAGGTGCAGTGAGTAATACAGCTTATACATACAGTGAAGTGACTGGTACATCTTTTTCATACAGTGAAGTGGCTGAATATAATTTTTACATACAGAGGAGTATCAGAAGACATAGAGCAATGACATACTAACATACTAACATACTATTTGCCAGCAGATTAGGCCTTACGGTCTATCGAGTCTGCTAGAACCTAGATCCTTAGTTGGATGCCGAGACCCTCCCATCCCTTGATCTCCAGAAACCCCTATCATCCATCCCCACCCCCCCGGGACAGGCCATCATCTGATACATCCACTTTCTGTGTCTGTCCACCCTCTCTGAAGCCCTCCACTGTGGATCTCTGAACCAGCTCACCAGGCAGTGCATTCCAAGGGTCCACCACCCTCTCGGTGAAAAACCTCCTCCTCTTTTCCCCCCTCACCCTTCCACCTTCCAGCTTCAAACCATGCCAGTCAGTACAAAAGCAACACATGAGCCCGGGGGTGGTTACAGATGGCCCGGGGGAGTTAAGAGCTAGGCCGCATATAGACAATGAGTGTTAACCCAGTTTGTCATTGCTTGGCCAGGTAGTCAGGAGAGTAAGTGCAGTGGTCCCAGAGGGTGTGGAGGTCCTACGTGCCAGCGTAGGGTGGGACAAAGCTATGAGGTGCAAGGGCAAGTGGAGGGCCCTTCAGGAAGTTCAGAGGAGGTTTAAATCCATTGTGGGAGGGGTGGACGTGTAAGGACTGGGAATGAGTTCCATAGTTTCAGGGTGGTAGCTGGCGAAGGCCCGATCACCTGAAAGGCAGCGTGTCCTAGGAACTGGGCAGGAGAGTGCCGCCCTTGACCTAAGATGGTAGGTGGAAGCATCAGAGTTGAGGGGAAGGACAAGGGCAGCAGGGATGGATGTCCTGATGATGTTGTCGATGAAGTTACCTATTACAAAGATACAGTGCTTCTCTGGAGGGAGCCACTCGCGATGAGAGTAGAGGTCACAGTGATGTGTAAGGGGAGGAGCAGAAAGTGCGAAGCGGCAGATGCGGTTGTAGGCCGTATCCCATTTCGAGAGGATGGATTTCGGCACGGAGCCAAAGGTCATGAGTGCATAGCAGGGGGAGGGAAGGAGAACACCCCTGGCTAGAGCCACCTGAGCAGCTGGGCCGAGGCAGCTTTTTGCTCTGTAGGCAAGACTGAGCTTAGCATTTGTGGCCTTACAGATGTTTCGGATGTGTAGGGAGAGGTCCAGCTGGGGGTCCAGCGTGACGCCAAGATACTTGATTACGGGAACCGTCTGCAGGGGCAAGCCGTCAGCCCCATGGATTAAAAGGGGGGCGGGGCAGGATTTTGTTCTGCTAAGAGAGCCCAAGAGCATAGCCTGTGTTTTCTTAAGGTTGGTGGTGAGCTTGTGTACTGCTAGCCAAGATTGGATCCGTTTGAAGTCAGTGTTTAGATTGGAGTTAATGGTATCAATGTCACGATCACTGTTCAGGATGACAAGGTCGTCAGCATACAAGCTGACTAGTCCATGGGAGGGAACGGACGGCAGCTCAATGATGAAAAGGGAGAAGAGCAACGGACTGAGGACAGACCCTTGGGGAACCCCGCATTGGACAGTGGTGAGATGTGAATGGGTCTGGTTAAGATTGGTATATTGCTTCCTACCGGTTAGGTAGTTGAGGGACCAGGCATGGGCCAGGTTAGAGAGTCCAACGGCGAAGAGAGTGGAGCTGAGGAGGGAGTGGTCTACCCTGTCAAAGGCCTTGGAGATATCCACGAATATCGCACCTGTGAGGCTGCCCTAGTCAGTAGCTGTTCTAATATGTGAGGTAACTACCATGAGGGTGGTGGCCGTGCTGTGCCCCTTCCTGAACCCATGCTGAGCTGGAGAGAGGAGGTTGTGTACATGCAGATATTCATTTAGCTGAGAGGCCACAACTTTCTCTAGGAGTTTGGAGGCGGCCGACAGGATGGCAATGGTCCGGTAATTAGCGGGGTCTTTGGGGTTACCTTGCTTGAGAACAGGGGTGATTTTGGCTACCTTCCAGAGATCCAGAATGATACCAGCTGTTAGAGAGGAGTTGAAGATATGCGTTACAGGCCAGGCAAGTAGGTGGGCACCCAACCTAAGCAGTTTCGGCTCCAGGTTATCGTGCCCTGCTCCAGTGTGAGGGAAGAGGTTGGCAAGCAGCCTCTGGGTTTCAGCAGTGGACACGTGTTGTAGAAAGAAGGAGGGCCGGGTCTCAGGACCAAGTCGGGAGGAGGTGGTGGGGCAGGGTTTAGGTGGTTGGGCGTTCGGGGATGTGGGAACAGCAGGGGCAGAGGATAGTTGGGGGGCTGTTCAGAGAACATTGTGTTAAAGGCATTGGAGATAGTGCTTGGGTTGTTGCAGCTGACCCTGTCGATTAGGAAGTCCGTGACTTGTACTCGGGCAGAGCCCCCCAATGCGCTTCTAATGTTCTGCCAAAAACACCTCAGGTTGCTGGCTGAGGCGAGTAGTGCGGATCGGCAGTACTCACTTTTGGCTGATCTGATGGCTTTTTTGCAGATGTTCCTGAGGAGCCTGTAGGCAATAAGATCATCGGCACTGTGGGATGCTTTGTAGGTTTCCCAGCACTTGTCCCTGAGTTTCATTAGGGAGAAAAGGCCCCCATGGAGCCATTTGGTTATGGTGCCCCACACTCTCCTTTTAGTGAGGGGAGGCATGTTTGTTTTGTACTGGGATGTATCTGGTTAAGAAAGCACCCAGTGCTTGATCTGGATCCAAGGAGGCGGTGACCCTGGTCCAGTTGATCGAGCCGAGGTCAGTAAGGAAATCAGGCAAGTGGAATTTTGAGAAGTCCGTCATCTGTATAACTTTTCTAGGTATTTTCACCTGGGAGATGCTCCAAGTGCAAAAGATGGGTGAGTGGTCCGAGATGGCATCAGGTAGGATGCCCGAGGATGTGATCCTGTTCGGTCTATTAGTCAGGACCCAGTCGATCAGTGTCCCCCCCCCCGGGGGAGGGCCTTGTTGGTTCGGTGATAATCTGGTTTAGTGCGAGGCCCGATAGCAGTGGCTCATATGATTTCGAGTTTGAGCCTAACCAGTTTAGGTTGAAGTCGCCTATGATCAGGACTTCACTTGTACCCACTCTCTCACTAACATTGTGCAGGAGTGAGGAGAGCCCAGGCAAGCCGCCTCTAGGGGGATTGTAGCAGCAGATCAAATGAATTTTCTTGGTGAACCCAAGCAGGAGAACAGCGTGCAGGAACTCACAGGATGTGAGGGGGGAAGGTCTACTGCAGAGACATTGAGGTGGGCTTTGTAGTAAAGTAGCACCCCAGTCTCTATTTCCTATAATACGTGTAGCACAATCTTTTTTAGAGAACATGTTTGGCTCCGCATCTTCAGCAGAGGCTAATTCAGACTTTCATGCAGATATTTCCATTCCTGAAATCCCCTATGAACACTTACAGCCTCTCATGGCTCCTGTTTCAGTGGATGAGACAATGCAAGCAATTATGCTCCCAAAACGTGTACCTCCCCAGGGGAAGACGGCCTTACGCCTGAGTTATACCAGCATTTAGCTGATGTCTTTGCCTCTTCTCTTTCATGTCTCTTTAATTGCATTTTAAATTCTCACTCTGTGCCAAAGCATTTTTCAGATGCTATTATGACATTATTTTTTAAAAAGGGGATAAGGCTTATATTCAGAACTGGAGGCCACTTAGTTTATTAAATGTTGATTATAAAATGTTTACATCCATTATATTACATAGGCTACTCCCTACAGCAGCACAGGTTATTACGGCGGAAAAAACCTGTGCGATTCCACATAGGTCCATGATGCATAATCTCTCTTTGCTTCGAGATATTGTTTATTCTAGCACGATAGATACTCCATCACTTCTTATTTCTTTAGATCAGGAAAAAGCATTTGATCGGGTAGATCATAAGTATTTATTTCAAGTATTGCGTCATTATCACATCCCTCAGAGGTTTATTTCATGGATAGCACTACTCTACTGTATAATACAGCTTGGATTACACCTCATTTTAACCCTTCGTAGGTAAGAAGGGCATGAGGCAAGGCTGCCCTTTAAGTCCTCCTTTGTATGTCTTCCAAATAGACCCTCTTTTATGAAAATCTTTGCAACATCCTGCTATTCCTTGACTTACTTTTTCTGGTGGTATTTCAGTTCCTACTATTAGTGCATATGCGGATGATCTCTTTATTTGCACTACCCCTTCGGTGGAACCCTCAGATATCACTTCCACACTCTCTAATTTTGAGGCATTGTCAGGATCTAAATGAAGCTATAACAACAGTGTAGTTAAGTATGTTCTTAGTACTATTACCCCTGACTTTTTTGGACTATATAGCATGCATCCCAATCAGCACTGACCCCATTAAAATCCTAGGTCTTTTATTCTTTTGGGTAATGTTGATGATGCCACCTATAAGTAGACTATGTCTTTGGACAAAGCAGAAAAGATAGCTTACTCCTGGAAAGGGCGTACGATCGCAAAAAAGAAGAGGGTAATGTTGAAAACTTTGATTTTGCCTTTATTTTTGCTTGTGGCTTCAATATATCCACTACCTTTTCATTTGGAGGCCAGGATAAATAATGTTTTTTCCAGGGCTTTGGGGGGAGCCGCTTCAACCCCATAAAAATAATTTTTACCTACCCTGATTATTACTTTGGAGGCTACAAATGATTAACCCTCTGTTTTTTTTCTTCATTGTTTATTTATTAAACTAGTTCAGTGGTTCTCAAATGGTGAGGCCAACCTCCCAAGGGAGGCCCCAAATTGTTCCAGGGGAGGCCCAGTCAAGTCTGAGAATGTACAGTATTTAAATTTTAAGTTTTGGCTGTTTTGTGTGAAAGGATAAAACAAATTAAATATGGATAATTGCAGGTGAATTTCTTTACTTATGCACAGATATTTGACCAGGAAGTCCCCATTGAGCCAAAGCTTGTTTATAGGTGTGTATATGTAAATTAATGCCTGGGGAAGGCATGCAGAGTCAAGGCTCATTTCTACAACAGGTATTTATATGCAAATTAGTAACTTTGAAAGGGACACTGAGTCAAGGCTCATTTCTATAGTAGGTATTTATATGTAAATTAGTGACTGGGAAAGGCACAGAGATCCATTGCATGTTTTCAGGTGTGACCTGAGGTAAGGGTACAGGAAGTTGCTTAACAACAGGGTTAGAGAGGAAGGGATGAATTGACTAGGTTTGGCTATTCCGGATAGAGAGGAAATGGAGTAACAAGGGCCCAAGGGTCAGAAAAAAGGAGTGACAAGTATAACATGGGGTGCCAGGTCAGGGGTGGAGAACAATAAGTTGAATAAAAAGAGAATATACTCAGTCAACTTTATTAGTTTCCCTTTATTACTGGTGTACTGTGCAAAGTAGGAGTTATTTTTTTCTGTGAGGAGGCCCAAGATTTTTTTTCCAAATTTGAGGGAATCTCGAAATCTTTTTCATGGCTTGGGGGAGGCTCATTATCACAAAGTGTGAGAACTAATGAACTAGTTATACCACACTTAGTACATCCCTCCCCTCCTTTTTGGTTTTTACTATTGAAAGCTTTAGCTTCACCATTGTGTAAAGTATGGCAAAGGATTCCTTCAGAAATCCCTAGAAACCTTCAGAAATATGGAGTCCCCAATTTTCTGGTACCTACCTTTCTTAAAATTAGACAATGGAAGTTAACTTTTGCTATTATTCAAGCTTCACCTCGGAAGCAATTATATCAGACTATTTTGTATTCAGTTTATTCAGAAGTACCTAAGATTCTAGGGCCCAGATATTCAAAAGGGTTGCTCCATGCGCAACAGGGTTGCGCATGCGCAAGTCCTACATTGCGCTCATCTCCGATATTCAGCAGGAGGCAGTTGCTCCACTGGCAACAGGTTGCGTAAAGAGCAATGCAAATGAATGCATGCTCAACAGGAGGGAGGAACCATGCATAACCTGCGCAACCCGATATTCAGTCGGGTTGTGCAGAGATGATCATCGCAACTAACCTCGCCTGCACAACCTTGAGCCAAAAAAAAAAAGGATCAAGTTGAGGGCCACCCACCGTGTGAGCTGCTGTATTGCAGGGTGCAACACAGCAGCACCACCACTAGCTGCCCCAACTTGGTCCCTGGCCTTCCCACCAGCCCGATCGGCGGGCAGCGAGTAACATGAACCCCCCACACATCTCCCACAGCCCGATCGCGGGCATCACAGTTACATGAAACCCCCACATATCCCACAGCCCGATTGCGGGCAGTACAGTTATGAACCCCCTGCCACACATCTCCCACAGCCCGATTGCGGGCAGAGCGTGTATGAACCCCCAGTGCCCGATCGCGGGCAGATGTAACCCCTCCCCCAGCCGAATATCTCCTGGTGGTCCAGTGGACGTACAGCCCGATCGTGGGCAGAATGTCACATCACAACCCCCCAAACATCTCCCTGGTGTCTAATGTCCCCCACCCACCCACGAGCCCCTCACCGCTCCCCCGCGGCCGGCGGCGACAGCATCCACCGCCTGCCGCCCGCCGCCCGCCCGACTACTGTCCGGTGGGGCTGCATGCCCATTGGTGCAGAGCTACAGCCAATGGGCGTGCAGCCATACCATCCACATGACAGTCAGATTTCTGAATGAACATCATTCACGCGGGTGGATGCTGCCGCCTACCGCCGCGGGGAGCGGGTGAGGGGCTTGTGGGTGGGGGACACAGACACCAGGGAGATGTTTGGGGGTTGATGTGACATTCTGCCCGCTGACTGGCTTTACGGTCCACTGGACCACCAGGAGATATTCGGGCTAGGGGAGGGTTACATTCTGCCCGCGACCGGGCAACTGGGGGGTTCATACACGCCTGCCCGCGATCGGGCTGTGGGAGATGTGGGTGGGGGTTTCATGGCTGTACTGCCCGCGATCGGGCTTCTCAGATATGTGGGGGTTTCATGTACCTGTACTGCCCGGCGATCAGGCTTCGGATATGTGTGGGGGTTTCATGTACCTGTACTACCCACGATCGGGCCTCGATATGTGGGGGTTTCAGTAACTGTGATGCCCGCGGTCGGGCTGCATTGTGCGTCAGTCCCCGACAGCTGCTGCCTGGCAGGGTGGCCAGGAGCAAGTCCTCGGGGATCGGCGCACCTACATGCAAATGGCATGCAAATGGGGCCATAAATAGATGCAAATGGCCCCCCCCTTGCATAAATTATGGCCCCATTTGCATGTCACCTTTTGAATATTGGAAATTTGAGCATGGCGCAATGGTACTTGCGCCACCTCAAGTTTAATGCTCAACTCTGGCAACTTTGCAAAGAAAGTTCCACTGCGCCGCCAAGTTGTGGCTGGGGGGTGATATTCAAAGGAGTTGCTCAATAGCGCAACTCCTTTGAATATCACCCCGGCCACACCCCTGCACAACTATTTTGAGCAACGCAGGGGCTTGCGCCTCAGAATGGCGCAGTTTGAAAATCTGGGCCTAGATGTCCAGGGGCAGAGTTGAGCACCAACATTGTTTTTTTTTTTTGCAACTCATTGACTCTAGAATTCCTTTAAAACTTTGGAATGTTACATGGCTGTCTTGCCATGGGAGGCTTGGGGTGCGAGGCACACTGAAACACAAATCGGTGGAAGATAGAATGTGTTTTAGAGATACATGTAATATGGTACTGGAGACTATGCAGCATTTCTTCACTGAGTGTCCCTACAGTGCATCTCTATGGACCCTCTTATTACATAAATGGAAAGATAAACATGTCACAGATATTACCTATAATATGCTTGTTTATGGTATATTTCCTCCCTTTCTATCTCATTATCATGTAAGCACATTGAGACTTATTTTTGCATTTAGTAGATATTATTTATGGCAAGCCAGATGTTCCTATTTACTACAACAAAAATGATTTATGGTGGTACAAGTTTTAAATCAAATCATGATTAATTTACAGAATGTTTATTTATCAGAATGTAAATTTATGTCTAGGTCACAGCATGATATGTATTGGAAATCTTGCACATAGTTTTTGGAGGAGTAGTACTAGGAACATTCTTGGTATTATTATTTTCATGTAGTTAACAATGTTAGATAGTTGTTGATTGATTTTCTGTGTTCTTTTGTTATGATCGGTTTGTATTTTGTGTGTGTATTGCTTGATTTCTTCAATAAAAACATTCTCCTACTCTTTTTCGATAAGTGCTATTTGATCTTTAGCATCCACCTGAACTACCACCAATCCAGGGAGATGGGACCTCGGTTTAATGTCTCATTTGAAAGACAGCACCCCCCTCATGCTGCATTACAGTGTCAGTATTAGGATATTAACCCAAGTGCCAGATGTGGGAACTGAACCCACAGCCCTCTGATCTCCTGACCTCTGAGGCGAGTGTGCTACCTACTGAGCCACTGACACATGCTGGGCTTCTGTAAGAGTGTTCGCTAGATCAAAGAAATTACACAATTGATCAAAAGCAATCCGTTCCATGACCTTTACCAGGAGACACAATAGAGCAATTGGTCCAAAATAATTTACATTAGATATATTACCAGATTGGAAGTAGGGGAAATAGTAACCTGTTTCCAGGCAGAAGGCATAGTACTGGTGCAGAGAGAGAGAGACTGCATAGTTTGTACAAAGGTGCAGCAGCATTTCACTGCATCATGTATGCCATCGTTGCCTACCTTGAGATTTGGATTCATTTACTTTAGATATTTTACCACTTTCTGTACAGACAGAATTTTAAAATAAACTTTTGGTTAGTTAACATCCTTCTGGGATGTAGAATTGGTGCAAGTAATCAGTTTAAGTTGAGCATGTTTGTGTGGGAGGGTCAAGAGAGGTTGCAGAAAGAAAACTTACACTAGTTTGAGAATGTGCCAGGGGAGTAGTGGCAATCGCAGAATAACTCCAACCCTCACTTCCCCTAAGATATTCACAGTAACTTTCAACAAAGAGTATATGGACTGAGAGAAGGAGGGACAGACAAATGTTAAGTTTTTTTTTTAAATTTTATAGGAAACATAATAGCAAGCAGTTGAAATATAGTGCACAAACTACCAATTGTATGTTTAACAGAAAATCTCTATGCAGTCAAGTAGGTCCAGAACCATACTTGTTAGGAAATGATGACCCAGCAGTCTGAAAGGGAACCTGCAGCCTTTTGGAAGACCACCATTATGAAAAACGAATGCAGAACTTTGGCTAACACCCAGAAATATGTAAACGTGCACTGTACTGCTTATTTTCAAGAGCACACAAGTGACTGAACCCTACAATATGTGAACACATCCACAGGAGACCAGTCAACAAGCATTGAGCAAAGGAAAACAGAACATCCAGGACTGCACATTGAATCCTGACACAGGCATAGGGGAGGAGACAGATCAAGAGGATAAAGAAGCAACCCAAGAGGAAACAAAGAACAGCGAAGGTGGCAGACCTGTTCCTCAGCAGCCATCCATGCAAGTAATCTGTTTAAGCTGGTATCAGAATAAACAAGCATTGGCCAAGGCAAATGTTCATTTGCTTGTATTTGCTCTGTTGTTGTTTGGATAGATAGCACAGCAGTTAAATTAATAACACAAGTTATAATAGTGAAATTGCCATGATTGGGAAATGAAGAGGTTCACTCTTAATGTTGTGATTGGATAAGGATTTCAAATAGAAAAGAAAAAGGAAGACAGTGGGCAAAATTGAAGAAGAAATCCAGCTTTCTGATGCTGTGATAGGTGAATAAGGGGTGGAACCCTCCCCCCAAAAAGCCCTCTCACAGTTCAAAAGGAATACTCTCATATTCATGTGCTAGGCAAACATAATAAGATGCCTTCAACGATAGGGGTATATCTGCTATGCCTTGTTTATTTATGTTGTAGTGACCAAAATATTTTAGTGTTCAAAACACATACAAGCAGAGCAACACAGCTCCTTAACCAAAGTGATCAGTGAGTGTATGAACATGTTTTACTTGCGTTTTACCCTATAGGAGAATAGATGAAGAGCCAGTGACGCCAAAAATGGCAGGCTGAACAATTTAGTAATTTTTAAAAGTAGTCCCTTTTTACTTTTTATTGCTGAAGTGTTTCTCTTTTTCAATGTGTTCATTAGATGGTTTTCTAATTAATTGTATTGGGTATGATGTGAAAAGCAGTGTTTTACCTGGAAGCAGACATATCTAGTTCTATTCCTCCCACTACATCATCGGCATGTGACCTCACTCTTTGTTACTTCACAGGCTCTGCTGTCTGATAGGTAACATGTCACAAGCTGCCAGTCGAGCAGCAGGAAACTGGAGGTTACCAGTTACCAGTGATGTCGCAGTGAGTGAGGTCACAGTGCTGATGATGTACAGGCAGGAACAGAACTGACAATGTCAGCCTCCAGGGAGAGTGCTTTTCCCCACATCCCACACAGAACTGTCAGGTAGAAAATGTTCAAATTAGTAAAACAAAAAAGAAAAACAATTCAGAGATAAAAGATGACAGCTGACTACTTCTGAAAGTTACTATTAATTCCAGGCAGTACATTAGCTCTTTAATACATTAATTCCATGAGCTGCAAACACTGCGTCATGGGTATGCAAATGATATGAGTTGTGCAACATCTCTGATGTTTGCTAAAAAACAAAGCATTAAACAGCAGCACATATGTGGAATGAAAAGCAGAGGTAAGGTTTCAAGCAGGAATTAGGAGCTGCACAAGAAAACCCTCTTGCATTTTCCAGCCTTATGATTGGGCAAGGACTACAAAGGGAGACGGAGAAGAAAGTCAGGGGGCAAAATTAGATAGGAGATTCAGTATTCTGAAGCTGCAGTGGGGGAAGAGGGGTGCAACCCCAAAAGTACTCTCATAGTCCAGACTGATACCAGTATGTCTGCATGCTTTACAATCGAACATAAAAAATGGGAGGGGGGAGGTCAAACACATGGATTTTAATTGATGTAGAGTAAATTGCTCAGGTCAGCAGTAGATGACAGTAGCATAAATAGTTTTTTTAACAAACAAGTTGCATATTTTTCTTACTTGCAGGTCAGGGGCACATGGGGAATCAACAAACATATGGTTCATATTAGTACTTATGGAAATGGGTACAAAAAAATCCAGCAACCTAATTGGCAGAGAAGATCAGAACCCAGTGCTGATATCCCAGTACAACATCACTGGAAGAAGATGCATTACCTAATTTTTTTTTAAATTTATTCTTCTTGGCTGGGGGGGAGTACCTATGGTTCCCCCATCCAGCTGTTTCCTCGGCCCTGCTCAAGCCGCAGCCAGAACTCTCCAGCCCCTATGTTCTGCCCCTCCCAGCCACATCACAGTGGGTACTTACCCCGCACACCGTGAAAGGCCAGGGAGTGGACACCAGGGGAGCTGACTTAGGTGTGTCTGACACAATGCCACCAGATCAGCCTTTACTGTGCATGCAGGGGCATTTTTCTGTACTTGTTCCCTCCCCTTGGAGCAGGTGTGCAGTGATGCCAAGGACGCTGCCATGTGCGTGTTCACATACGGCATGTCTGATGGCCCACGTCAACCCCACAGTTAACCACGGCATGTACCAACCCCCAGCTGCCGGCAGGAGCCAGTGCATCCATGGTAGTCACTTCCCACTCTCCCTGGAGAAGAAGAGCAGTCCCTGGGATGCTCAATCCTTCTCCCCCCAGCCGATCCTCCAGCACCTAAGGTTGCTCCTGACCCCAGGTCACTGGCATGATGTGAGGAGTGGCATCCAATGCCTCAACCCTCAGCACCACCAGGATGGCAGATCCGTGACCTAATTGTCCAATTTACATTAAACAGGCACAGCTGTATCAGTACTCCTCAGTTCACTTACTTGTATTCAAAAAAATGTAGCATCTGCTATCATCTGGCCTGAACTGCAGAACTACAAAGGCTCAATAGGACTATTTTTTTGTTTTACTCCTTGTCCTTTTCTCTTGTTTAAATTAATAAATTAAAAAAATATGTATAAATTTCTTTACTAATCCTAATGGACCCATTTTGTAATCACTTTAAAGCACTCTCGGGTGCTTCAGCCCACCCAAGATGTGTTGTTATCCCAGCACAAAGCACACCCTGTCATGCCTTATTGCTCAATTAAAAAGCTTCTATAAAATGGCAAGAAAAATCTAGAAATGTCATTGGTCGAAAGATATCATCTGACCGTGCATTAAGTCTCTATAAATATACAGTCATGTCAAATCTCATTTTCCTCCCAAAAATACATACTTAGAGCCATTTTATAAGTGCAATAAGCCCCTCCAGGGTGTACATTATAGGATTTTAATGCACTTTCCATGGGTATAAGGGCACACACCCCTGGGGTGTGCATTAAAATCCTATAATGCACACCCTGCCATGGCTTATTATTTACTCAAAAGCTTGAGTATCAATAAGATTTGTTTCAGTTCACACCCTAATCATATCTTAAAAATATGTCACAATGACGCATTGGCTTCTTTAAGTTTACATGCCAAGCATCGGCAAGCATAACAGGAGCGAGTGCTCCTTACACACTGGGGCCTGCTTTTTCAAAGGCAGTACAGGAGTGGAACCACACTCTACAGGAAGCTAGCACCTGGAGCAGCCTCTGGGTTAATCTGTCAACAGGACAAGAATTAGCCACACTCATCCATGAATCGGACGTGCAGTCAAGGCTTGTGTTGCAGATACAGTACCTTTTATTATTTAAAGTTGCAAGACAGCACATCAGCAGCGCCAGAGAGAAGGAGGGTAGGTGCTCCTGCGATTCAATCAAACTGGGTCTCCTCCTGCCTTTGTTTTGTCCTGTTGCCTGATTTTTCAAAGGGCTAGGCTTGACGAGGCCCAATGACAAAGTCCCTGTGCACAGCTCCTTGGTGCAGGAAAAAATCCTTGCACCTGCCAAAATGATTTTTATGCACATGAGTGTAATTTTCCTTTTTTCACACAGCTGCAGAAAAAGTGCTATGCCTGGTAATATCAGATGCTGCAGTCAGGTTTTCAAAAGTGAAAAATTGTAGATGTGTGGAAAAAAAAGCTATGTAAGGGAGGGTTTTCTTGCACAACCACAGTTTTTTCTAGATGTGCTCAATTTTCAAAAAGGTTTCCTTTTTACAACCAGTTCCACAATTCACAGCAGCATGCACATATTTTTTTGCACAGGTGTGGACAAATGCTTCACCTGGTATTACCAGTCATAAAATTTTTTGCACAACTGCAGAAGAAAGAAGAGTGCTGCCTGTGCACATAAAATACAGAAAGCTGCATTTCTGCCGGTGGTGGGATTTTTCCCTGCATCAGGCATTTGCACACAGGGACTTTAGGCCCCATTTTCAAAAGGGTAGCGAGGCACAAACTGTGTTTGTGCCACACTAACCTGGAAGAGCGCCAGCTGTCGGGGGTGTGCCCATATTCAAAGGGTACACATGTGCAACACACCACGGACAATGCTGACTTGCACAATATCGAGCTGCACCTATGCAAATGAGAGATCAGTCATGCAAATGCAGCACGCTATTGAAAGGTTTCAGAAACACTAATAGGCCACCAGCAGTGGTGCAGTTTAATGCTTCTGAAACCCAGCCCTTAACAGTGTACAGACCTGTCTGCCCACTGTAAGGGGCTGTGTACCCAGGCAGTTCAGCATCCCTCCCTAGCCCCAATCCCTTTCTGGGTATTTCTTGTCCCAGCCCTGGTGGTCTAGGGGTTCCCTCCCTAGCCCCAATCCCTTCCCTAGTATTTCTTGTCCAAGCCCTGGTGATCTAGTGGTCCCGCCATAGCCTCGATCCCTTCCCTGGTAATTATCCAAGCCCTGGTGGTCTAGTGGTCCCTCCCCCGTTCACCGATCACCATCCTGACCCACAGACATACTTTTCCTGGTGGTCCAGTGATCCCTCCCCCATTCCCTGATCGCCATTCTGACCTACAGAAATACTTTTCCTGGTGGTCCAGTGCTCCCTCCCCCATTGCCATCCCAACACAAATAATTATCCTGGTAGTCTAGTGGTCCCCAACCCCAGCAGGTAGTGACCCACCACCCTGCTCCCCCCAACCTGACCTGTGCTGGCGACTGGCACAGCCCTCCTCACACTGCCACAGCCAGCTGCCGACTGAATTATCAATGATTGTGTACTGTACACATTCATTGATCATTCAGAAGGTGGCTGGCTGTGGCGGTGTGAGGAGGGCTGTGCCAGTCGCTGGCACAAGTCAGGTTGGGGGGGAGCAGGGTGGTGGGTCACTGCCTGCCTGGGTGGGGGGCCACTAGACTACCAAGAGACTTATTTCTGTGGGTCAGGATGGCAGTCAGGAAACAGGGGATAGGGACCACTGGACTGACAGGAAAAGTATTTCTGTGAGTCAGCATGGCAATTTTGGAACTCCCTCAGCACCCACACACCCCTTGTGATGCCAGATTTTCCTTTCTGGTGGAAGAAAAAGGTTCTCTCCTTACTGCTCTCACGCTGAGTAGGCTCTTTATTTCAGGTGAAAAGGCAGAGGTACTGAACAAATACTTTTGCTCAGTATTCACAAAAGAAGAAGAGGGAAAGGTACCTAAACTGAACAACAAAAGCACTCTGGACGGGAGGGGGGGGGGTCGATGCCAGTCCAGTCACAGAAGAAAGGGTCCTGAAAGAACTTCTAAAACTCAAGGTGGACAAAGCAATGGGGCCTGATGGGATTCACCTCAGAATTCCAAAAGAACTAAGAAGAGACCTGGTGACACCACTGACTACCCTTTTTAACAAATCATGGGAGGCTGGTGTGGTACCTGAGGACTGGAGGAGGGCAGATGTGATTCCTCTTCACAAATGTGGAGTAAGGCAGAGCAGGAAACTACAGACCTCTTAGCGCGACCTCAGTGATAGGGAAAATGATGGAATCACTTCTGAAAGAAAGAATTGTTGAGTACCTAGAAGCCAGTGGGGCACAGGACCCAAGGCAGCATGGATTCACAGCAAGAAGGTCATGTCAGACGAATATAACAGATTTCTTTGACTGAATAACCAAAGTAGTAGACCAGGGAGGGGCTGTGGATATGGCCTACCTAGACTTTAGCAAAGCATTTGACACAGTCCCACACAAAAGATTAATGAACAAGTTAGCCATCCTGGGAGTGGGCCACAGGGTGTTAGCCTGGGTAACAGGCTGGCTGGACTACAGGAACCTGAGTAATAGTAAACAGAGTACACTCTGAAGAAATGGGGGTTACTAGTGGGGTACCACAGGGTTCAGTACTGGGACTGGTCCTCTTTAATGTCTTTATAGGAGACATTGCAGAGGGGCTGGAAGGAAAAGTATGCCTCTTTGCAGATGACACAAAAGGCTGCAACAGGGTTGATACACAAGGGGGGGTGCAAAGGACAAGAAGGGACTTGGTAAGGTTGAAGGAATGGTCAAAAATATGGCAGCTTAGATTCAATGCAAAAAAGTGCAAAGTAATGCACCTGGAAAACAAAAACCCAGGGGAAGAGTACACAGTGGGGGGGGAGGGGGGATACTAATAACAACACAAATGGAGAGTGACCTGGGGGTAGTCATATCAGATCTCCTTAAGGTAGGTAAGCAATGTGAGAAGGCAGTAAGGAGGGCTGGAGGGATACTAGGACGTATAGGGAGAGGCATCACCAGTAGAAAACAGGAAGTTATTATCCCTCTGTACAGACAGTTGGTGAGACCCCATCTGGAGTACTGCATACAGTTCTGGAGACCCCATCTCTGCAGGGACATTGACAGGATGGAGGCAGTCCAGAGAAGGGCAACTAAAATGGTGCAGGGTCTGCAACAGAAGCCATATGAAGAGAGACTATAAGTGCTTAATATGTATACCCTTGAAGAAAGGGGGGGGGGGCATAACAGAAATGTTCAAGTACCTCAAGGGAATCAACAATGTCCAAGACTGGAGCCTCTTTCAGAAAAAGAGATGTACACGAGCAAGAGGGCACAATGTGAAGATAGAAGAGAGACGGCTCAGGGGCAACGTGAGGAAGTATTTTTTCATGGAGAGGGTGGTGGACACATGGAACCACCTTTCTGAGGAGGTTGTGGGGTCAAAAACAGTGGGGGAATTCAAGAATGCATGGGACAGACATAAGGCAATTATAG
The DNA here is from genome assembly GCA_016271365.2 of Neoceratodus forsteri. NCBI lineage: Eukaryota > Metazoa > Chordata > Ceratodontiformes > Ceratodontidae > Neoceratodus > Neoceratodus forsteri. Next base: position 164,283,656 of record JADMNL010000025.1, on the reverse strand, counting down.
GGCTGGCAGTATAGATTAGAGGTTAGAGGAACGAGGTGTGAATGAGCTTGGTACATCCAGCAGACTAGACCTGAGTTTGATTCTCACAACCACCACTTGCATACTGTGTGACTCTGAGCAAGTCACTTAACTGCCCAGTGCTCCCAGGTCAACCCTGAAAACAGGCACTTGTGCCTAGTGGGCCTTACCCAGTTACCAAAGACTAAAATAAAAAAAAATAATGAGGGGTAGGAGGAAGTAGGTTGTTGGTAACTGGAATCTGCAGCTTATCCAATAAGTAGGGAAATGGGAAGACTAGGTGGGCCAAGTGGTCCTTATCTGCCATCAAATTCTGTGTTTCTACGTTTCTAATACATTGTGATTTTTGCAAACACAACTTCTTCGTCTTCAAGCGATCCTCATTTCTGCTATGGATGACTCAAAGTAGGCACCAGGATTTAAAAAGTGTGAATGTAGGTAGAAGATCTCCCAGGTGGACCTGCACACCACATGCATTTACTACCTGGGTCACGAACATGATCCCCAGGCATGTGGCCCATGTCACACTTTGCATCCAACAACGTTGGAAGACCAGCATGCTCGGCTTCTCTTAAGGTGCCCTGATGAATGGGATCCAACTCATTTACTCAAAGGATGCCTGTCGGGTGGTCTTTGCAGCTGTGGGGTATGCTGAACAACTTGCGGCCTTTGAAGAGGCTGCAGCTCAGAATGTGGAGCATGCTTCTTCAGCTTCAGCCCTCTTGACGTTTACTTTTTGGGGCCACCTTTTCAGGGACGTTATGTGATTTGTGCCAGTCCCTTCACACCTTTGGGCTGGGACCTTCTAAGGGCACAAAATCAAAATCCTCAAAGAAAGAGACTAAAAAGAAGTCTCGTTGCTGATTGTGGGATCATGAGTGCTCTCGGGCATCAGATTCCCATGCTTCGCTGGAGGTTTCAACTATGGTCGATACTTCGGCCTAGGCCACTGGTGCCACAGTCTCCCCATCAGGCCATTTGGCCGATACACCCATCAACAAACCTGCTGAGATTTTTCTTGACCCAGTCGACGCGTTGTCACAAGATGAGGCTAACACCTGCCTCTTTAGGACTACGGTTCTGCCTCTTACTTCACATGGTGGGTCAGACCAGCCTGCTGATCCAGTTCCCAACCCTCAGGAGCCAATTATCCAGGAGGTTCCTTGGCATGCATTGGCTCCCTCCAAGTCCTGCCATCGGCATCCTCAACAGTCGAGGACGAGGTCTCTGACCTAAAGCCAGAGTCGAGCAGCCCACACTGAAATAGGCATTCCCACTCTTGGCACTTGAGCAACTGGTGCTCCCAGTACTCCTCCTCTTCTTCCTCCTTGGATGAGGAAAGGATCCATCGCAAAATGTGTCAGTGCTATGAGGCGCTCATATGGCATCAGCTCATGTTTAGCAGGGTTAAAGCACTTCCAGCCCCCATCCTGGCTCTTCCATGGCTCCTGCCACCCAGGCCTCAGCCTACCCTGACTCAGCCAGCTCTGCTGCAGCGTGTTCTGGCCTCTCCACCTATTGAGGTGGAGCCGCCTCCCAAACAGCCATCTCTGGGTCTGCCTCTAAGGATGCCCATACTACTTCTGGGCTTCTTCAGCGGCTGACAGTTACCATGAATCCTGATAAACCCCATAGGATCAGCAGGCACTCTGGCAGTTAACCACTTTTCAATGAATCCTCAGAGTCGGAGGGCTTCTCCCTATACTTCCATCCATTGGATGCCAAGTCTGGTAAGGATTTGTTGACAGAGCATGGTCCCACTTCTTTTGTTGGCCTTCTCCGGCTGATCTTGAAGTTGATGGGTCTTCAGATGGAGCTTGTCCAGAAATGGGCTAAGTGCCTGGTGACCGAGAGTCTCAACTGGAGTGACTTCCTTGGGGAGGCGTTCCCAGTCACTGAGGCCATTCTTGGCCCCAAGGCAAATGAAGTGTCCTGCACTGACAGAGGTGCCATGAATCCCACAATAAATTTAAACGAATACTAGAATTCCAGTAATCAAGAACACAGCTTTATTGCTGCATAGAGATACAGGTACTGGGAATTACCCAACAGCCTTGGCGCTTCGCTCCAATGAGCTTCATCAGGAGGCTAACTGTTGGTGTTTCAGGTGATAATTTATATTGTCATCAATTAGCCATATTCAAGTTAATTGTCTTGGTTACATTTGCCACCATATAATTGATGCAGTACTTAGTTATGACTCCATTATTATCACCAATTTTACACTTAGTATTAAAACAGTTACTAAATAAAAATCATTACTAATAATTTTACTTTGTTTGTCCAAAATAAAGATATTCACATATTAAAGAAAAAATATAATTCACTAAGAGAAAAGGAGAATAGAAACAGATTCTGTAAACTTTATCTGGCACAGTATAGAACTTAATAGGTCACGCAGTCTAATTCATTGTGCTTAATTGTTTTATATATACCAAAAATTGAGCAAACATTGTATAGGAAATTTAAGGCTACAACATATATTCAAACTTAAATTGGTTCCTTGATATAAAATTTCTTAATCTACATTGTCTTTTTATAATTTCTCAAAATTAAGCACAAATTTAGCACAGATATTTGTAATGCAGAGAAGAATAGCCTTGGGATGCTAAAACAGCAGAGTCTCTTGAGGGAGCTGCATCTTCCATGTTGCAGAGCAGAAAAATTTTGCTCTCACCGTGTCTGTAAGCTGAAATGAGAAATGATGTTTGTTAGATAAAAGAGGTATATGTACAGAGGGCTATTACTTAAACTTCATCACTGTTTTGACCTTGATTTTCAGAAAAGGGGGAGAAAAAGAAGAGGGTAGTCTATAAAGTATTCTTCTGAAGGGGGTGGTGGAGGGGGGTTGGGAAGAGAGATAGAGAGATTTGTTTTTGTAAAAAATGAAATAGAGATAAGACAAAAAGATTATGACACAAAAAGATTATAAGGCACAAAAGATACTCAAGCTATTAAGTAATAAAATATCATATCACAAATTGTATCATACATTAAAGCTTTTGTGACACTTCCATATATTCTTAAACCAAATACTTTATGGATGTATTTTCTCAAAAAAAACTTGTTATCAACTGCATTGAATCAGACCTATCTACCAGTGTATTATTACAAGTATGGTTTGTAATCTATTTCCAGATTCAAACCTGTTGGATGCAGGGCTGCTAATGAGAAAATCTTAAAGGTTTCTCTCTGCTGAAGCCTTTGTAACCTGTCACCACCACGTGGGCCTACTTTGACATTCTCTATGCCCATAAATCTAAGGGCTGTTGCATCACTATTGTGATCATAAGAAAGTGTGCAGCCACTGGATTATCCATGCACAGATTTTTTATGTCACGTACATGCTTCTGCATGTGCTGTTTCAGCTGCCTTGTTGTCAGTCCAACATAAATCTTCTTGCATGGACAGATCAATACATAGATCACTAATGTGGTTGTGCAGGAAATTAATTGATGGATATGCACTATTCAGCCATTAATAGGGGATGTGAAGGTGTCACCCTGCAATGAGTGTGGGCATGAAATGCAGTTGCCACATTTGAAGTTCCCTTTAGGCTTTTGTGGCAACCAAGACGTACTTATGGGATCCTGTGGCAACCTGCTATTCACTAAAGGATCTTTCAGATTTCTCCCTTTCCTGAATGTCACTCTGGGTTTATTCCTAACTTTCAAGTACAGGGACTCATCACTGAATAATATTGGCCAAAATTTTGTAACAATGCCACCAATCTGACTAAGTGATTATAATTTCTGGAAAAGCAGATCGTGTAATCTCCTGATGTATCCCTCTCTTTAGGTTGGAGTAAAGTTCTTCTGTCTATGGTTGGAGCTCTTGTCATTGCACTCTCTATTGATCTCACACTATACCCCTGTTCTAGGGACATTTGCTTCATGTCCCTAGCTTGTTCGACGAAGGTGCTCAGTTCACAGCAATTTCTTCTTAAAGGAAAACTACACCCAAAACCTGAAAAAATATATGTTGTGCAGAGTGTTTTAATTTGTATGTGAAGTTCTAGTGTTTCCTTCCCTCTGACTGGTATTAGGAGTTTTTCCCAAATTAGCCTGCTAGCTTTATGCTAGTTTTACGACCCCTGGGGGTCTCCATACCTGATAGTGTAATTGTATTACTGGTTCCCACAGTGCATTTTGTCTCATGTGACTGTGATGTAAGAGAGACCCAACATTCAGCACACGCATGCAAACAAACTAAATATCTTGGAAGCTTTACAAGCTGCACAAAAATTACCAGCAGCAAAGTTTTTCAGGACAGTAAAACCTTTAGGGTGAGGGTGGTCACCAAGCTGAATTCTACAGATTTTAAAATATAGCCATCTCTGTTGTTGTGAACTGATTGTAATGCAATGCTTTCTGCTAGATTTATGGGCTCTGCTACATCACCATTACATGAAACAAGGTGCACTGTAGGACAAAGAAATGCAGTAAAACTATTTGATATGGTGATCTCCAGGGGTCGTAAAACTACCCTAAAGCTAGCAGGCTAATTTAGGAAAAACTCCTAATACCAGTCAGAGGGAAGGAAACACTAGAACTTCACATACAAATTAAAACACTCTGCACAACATATATTTTTTCAAGTTTTGGGTGTAGTTTTCCTTTAATCAAAGAAATTAACTGTAAGGAATCGCCTCCTTCAGTTTCCTGGGGTGTGCACTGGTTGCTGTAAAAAAGTTGTTAGTGGCCGTGGCTTTTCTAAACCCTTATGTTGATATCTTATTCCATTCATCAACCATAAATGTTACATCCAAAAAATCCATCAATTTCTTATCAATTTTTGATGTAAATGTAAGGTTTCTGTTATTCTGATTAAGCCACTGTACAAAATTATCCGCCTGTTGTTGTGAACCCTTCCAGATACATAGAATGTCGTCAATAAATCAATACCAATGCACAGTATGATCATGGAAGGGGTTATTAACTTAATTGTAAATTAAATCTTCCTCTCAGTGACCTAAGAAAAGGTTAGCGAATGATGGGGCCATAGAGGCCCCCATCATCGTCCCACAACACTGCAGGTAGAAATCCTTCTCAAATTCAAAAAATTGTATTTCAACATAAACTCCAACCCCTCTTTAATTAGCTGTAAGGGAATAATGCCTTTCAAGGGATCTCGCTGCAAGTAGTGTGCACATGCCTTTATCCCATCATGGTGCTGAATGCTTGTGTAGAGTGCTTCAGCATCAGTTGTTAGCCAGATGAACTCATTCTCCCAGTGTAAAACCTGTATTTTGTTTAAACTGTCCAAGGTGTCCCTAATATGGAATTTTAGGCCTGACACACTTCTCTGCAGAAAGAAGTCAAGAAATGTTGCTAAATTGTCAGTCAATGAACCTATCCTGGAGATAATTGGTCTCCCTTGCGGGGGCCCTCACATTCTTATGTATTTTGGGAAGTATGTATGTATGTTGTTGGTGTAGTGGATGATTGGGGTAACAGAAATATAAGTTATTTTTCACTTATATCCCCTCTGTGTTTTGCTGACTGTAGTAGGTATAGTAATTCAGACTTGAACAATGGTAATGGATTGGCAGAAAGTTTAGCGTAATGATTAGAATCAGTTAAAAAATGTAACACTTATTTTCTGTAAAATTGCTTGTCCATCAAAACCAAATTACCCCCATTGCCTGATTGCTTAATTACAACATCTGTCATGTTTTGAAGTTCCTTAAGTGATTTTATCTCTGTGTCAAATTTCTGTAATGGGGTCCCTTATCCATAGCTAACATATTCTCCACCTCCTTAAGTACTGCTTGTTTATATACATTTATTACAGGATTAGTAATTCCTGGGCAGAAGGTGGATTTAGGACAAAATAACCTTTCTAAATTCACTAAATTCTGTTTCATTAGTGTTCTACAAATGTATATTAAATTGTATACCTGCTGAATCATGATAATTCTCATGGTCAAGCATTTCAAGACACTCAAGGTTTTCCCTATCTAGTACATCCCAAGTCACATCACCACTGTCTGGAAAGGAAAATTCATTATATGGTGACTACACAGTTTCTTCCCCCACAGTTAATTCCTGCATCATATGGCCATATTAATGCCATGACTAACTGGATTTTTTAGAAAATAATCCTTAAGTGATATTTTTCTAAACAGCTTTTCCAAATCAAACTGTATTTGAAACAGGTCCAGCTTTGGTGTTGGAACAAACAATAGTCCTTTGTGCAAAACTGCAATTTGATTCTCTGTCAGTTCTTTATCAGTCAGATTCATTATTTGCCACTACTTGTTTTTGGATTGCTGCCTGATGATCCTTGTGCCACCTATTATTCCCCTTCTTGCATTTTTTCTCTTTGTTTCTTTTGTCCTTTCCTTTTTCCTTGACTTTGGTGCCTGTTTCCTTTATGGAGAAAGATACCTTATTTGAACTACTCGTTGCAGGAAGAGCAGTAGTTTTAGATTCCCCTATGGCACTTTGCTCACCCTCTCCCTGACCTTTGAAATTAGATCTGCCTCTTCTGCTGTGGCTCTTAAGACGACCATGTGACCACAGTCTCTCCTGGTCAAAATTTCTGGACCATAATTTTTTATGATCACAATAGTGATGCAACAGCCCTTAGATTTATGGGCATAGAAAATGTCAAAATGGGCTCACGTGGTGACAGGTTACTAAGGCTTCAGCAGAGAGAAACCTTTGAGATTTTCTCATTAGGAGCCCCGCATCCAACAGGTTTGAGTCTGGAAATAGATTACAAACCATACTTGTAACAATATACTGATAGATAGGTCTGATTCAATGCAGTTGATAAAGTTTTTTTGAGAAAATGCATCCATAAAGTATTTGGTTTAAGAACATATGGAAGTGTGTCACCAAGGTCAAAATAGTGACGAAGTTTAAGTAATAGTCCTCTGTACATATATCTCTTTTATCTAACAAGCAGCATTTCTCATTTCAGCTTAGAGACACGGTGAGCGCAGAATTTTTCTGCTCTGCAACATGGAAGATGCAGCTCCCTCAAGATCCTCTGCTGTTTAAGCATCCCAAGGCTATTCTTCTCTACGTTACATATATCTGTGCTAAATTTGTGCTTAATTTTGAGAAATCATAAAAAGACAATGTAGATTAAGAAATGATATATAAAGGAACCAATTTAAGTTTGAATATATGTTGTAGCCTTAAATTTCCTATGCAATGTTTACTCAGTCTTTGGTATATATAAAACAATTAAGCACAATGAATTAGACCACGTAACCTATTACATTCTATACCGTGCCAGATAAAGTTTACTGAATCTGTTTCTATTCTCCTTTTCTCTTAGTTATTTACATTTTTTCTTTAATATGTGAACATTTGTATATTTTGACAAAGAAAGTGAAATTATTAGTAATGATTTCTTGTTTAGTTAATGTTTTAATACTAAGTGGAAAATTGGTGATAATAATGGAGTCATAACTAAGTACTGCATCAATTATATGGTGGCAAATGTAACCAAAGCAATTAATTGCAGGGTTTTATTTAACTCTAAAAATTGATTAGCATTTTGCTCATAAAAGTGCTAAATCTTTGTGAAAATGCATAGCTCTTGCCTCACTGTGTTTAACAAACAAAGCACTTCTAGAAAATCTATGTAAATACTTTCTGTACAGTTAGTATCATCCCAAGAAAAAAACTGCTAATCAATTATTTAAAACCCTGTAATTGGAATATGGCTAATTGATGACAATATAAATTATCACCTGAAACACCAACAGTTAGCCTCCTGATGAAGCTCATTGGAGTGAAGCACCGAGACTGTTGGGTAATTCCCAGTACCTGTATCTCTATGCAGCAATAAAGCTGTTTTCTTGAGTACTGAAATTCTAGTATTCACTTGAATTTATTGTGGGATTCATAGCACCTCTGTCAGTGTAGGATACTTCTTTTGTCTTTGGATTTTGTTTCTGAAGTGTGCCGCACCTCGTCTTTGCACTCGGAAGCACTGTGAGTGCTGAGGAAGATTGTTTTGTTTTTGCTTAGTCCATTCTTGGCCCCATTCTGGAGCACTGCCAGCATTCAGTCTCTTGCCCTGCACCATCATCTCAGAGGGCCTGCAAATATGTGGTCCCTACTGGTTCCCTGTCAGGTTTTACCAAACACCCCTTGGCCGAGAGTCTGGTGGCAGACTCAAGTCTTTCGATGCTTGGGCAACGTCAGAGATGTGGATAAGCCTCCCGACAAGGAATCCAAGAAATTGGATCACATGGCCAAAAAGGTCTATACTGCGTCCTCTCTCTGTTTTTGGTAGGTGGGTTTGACCCTTTTGATGACCCACTTCTCTCATGCCCTCTTTGGCATGCTCAATGAGGTGCTTCCCTAGTTCCAAGCTGACTTACAGAATATGGTGAAGCAAGTCCAGGACGTGGGCAGAGCTGTGGCTAAGCAGCAGCTCCAGATGGCCATGGACATCGGCGACACTTGCGCTCAGTCCATGGCTGCCACAGTCGCTATGTGCAACAGGACCTGGCTGAGGATCTTGACATTTACAGTAGATACCCAGTACAAGTGGATGGATGTCCCCTTCTTGGGCACCAACCTGTTCGGGCTGGGGGTTGAAGGGCACCTTACTCGTATTGAGAAGTCCAGTAGTAGTAGTAAAATGTTTATTTATACAGGAAGGAAGACCAACTTCAAACACCATTAGGGCCACTGGAGCCCTCTGTACAATGTGTACCTGTTTAGATGTCAATAGTTAAAACAACAGTTTCCATTATCCATACAAAAAACGCTTAATCACAGATTTTGCATACAAATAAATATACTATACAATAAATGTCTTCTGAATGCAAGTAGTTCATCTATTACATTAACAATGGAAATGCTTCTCCTGGTTCATGGCTGTATTAAATTTAGCTATAGTTATATCCTGAGTTTTAAATTCAGGTGGAAGTTTGTTCCAGGTCATAGCTGCACTGTACTGGAAAGTCATTTCTACAAACCTATTTCTGTTTTTTGGAACTATCAGATCTCTTGCTCCTTTCTTCCTTAGATTAATCTGATGTGAAGGGCTAATAAGCCTATCTGTTAAGCCTGGAGGAGAAGCAGATCTGTATATTTTATAGACTAATTTAGTCCAGTGCCACCCTGGACTCAGTGACCTCCACCTAGAAGGATCCCAAGGGCTCTAAGGCTCAAAAAAAAGAAGCACTTTTGGCCCCTCTCTGCTCCTGCAGCCAAGCTGTCCCAGCCCCCAGCTAAGCAGCAGGCCCAGGACTGGCATCCCTGGATGAAGTCAGTAGCTTCAGTCATCCAGAAACCAGGAGGTCGAGGTCCCATTGGTTCCCCACCTGGTCCCTCCTCTGCCTCCGAGCCTGCCTAGTGACGGGATGGAGGGGTACCTCCCTCATGCCTGTCCTGACTCCCCTGGGTCCTCCCATGTGGGGCCGACTCCACCACTTCTTTTCTACCTGGCCTGCTGTTTCCATGGACAGGTGGGTCCTTGAGGTGGTCGGTCAGGGTCTGCTTCTGGAATTCAAGGCTTACCTGTCTTGCCAAGCCTGTGCCCCTCAGGAGGACATGGTGTCCACTGAGGGTGGAGGCAGTTCAAAGAAGGGCAACAAAGATGGTGTAGGGCCTGCGCCAAAAGTCATATGAGGAGAGACTGGGAGACCTCAATATGTATATCCTGGAGGAGAGAAGACACAAGGGAGATATGACAGAAACCTACAAATATCTAAAAGGGATAAATAGGGTACCAGAGGGTAGTATCTTTCAGAAAAGGAGATGTCCAGAAACGAGGGGGCATGGCATGAGGTTGAAAGGGGGTAGACTAAGGGGTAGCATGAGGAAGTATTTCTTCACAGAAAGGGTGGTGTATGCATGGAATAGGCTCCCAGTGGAGGTGGTGGGGGCAAACACAGTGGGGGGATTCAGGCATGCATGGGACAGTCATAGGGGAACTCTAGCAATGGGAATGAGGAGGTAAAGCCAGTTATCAAGTAGAGTCTGCGGCTTTTACAGGAGGCAGGGAAAATGGGCAGACTAGATGGGCCTAGCGGTCCTTATCTGCCATCAGTTTCTATGTTTCTACTCTGTCAGCCCTTTGTGAAGACATTGTCCGGCTCCTCCAGAAGGAGGTCATGAGTCCTTTCTCAGACCCTCCAGTACACCCAGGGTTTGTCTTCAGGTACTTCCTGGTGCCAAAATGGGCAGTGGACTGATGCCCCATCTTAGATGTGCATGACCTGAACAAATTCCTTTGGCTGCCCACTTTCAGGATGGTCACTCTGTGTCAGATCATACCATCTCTGGAGCAGAACATGTGGTTTTGCCCTCTGGATCATCAGAACATGTTCTTCCATGTCCCAATCCTTCCGTTCCACTGCCGGTTCCTCCAGTTCCATGCAGAGGGGATTCTCTACAAGTTTCAGGCCTTGCCCTTCTGCCTCTCCTGAGCTCCCAGGGTCTTCACCAAATACATTGCAGTGGTGGCAGCCTACCTGAGGTGCCATGGGGTCTGGGTATACCCCTACCTGGATGACTGATTCATAGTGGGTCCCTCCAGAGAGGAAGTGGAATTGTCCAGGGATCTGGGCCTCCAGACCTGCTTGTCCCTTGGCCTCATGGTCCAAGAGGCCAAGTCAGAACTTGTACCTTTGCAGGTGATACACTTCATCAGGGCAGAGCTCAACACTTACAGAGCCAGGGCTCAGCTTCTAGTGGACTGGGCAGAGGCTGTCTCCTCTTTTGCCTGATCATTTTGGGTTGGGCAGTTGCGCCCTGCTGGGGACTTCCTGCACCTCTTGGGATACATGGCAGCATGCACCAGCATGGTCCATTGGGCCCAGTGGAGTATGCACTCTCTGCAGTGGGAGCTTGGCCGCCAGTGGTCTCAATGTAAGGGCCACTTCAACCAGCCGGTCACTGTGATCCAATGATGTGGGATGCCCTCCAGTGGTGGTAAGTCCTGGAACATCTTCAGGAAGGGATCCCATTTGTCTGCCCATAGCCAAAGGTCATCCTGATGACCAGTGCCTCCCTGATGGGCTGGGGTGCCCACTTGGGGGAACCACAGAGTCCACAGGCTCTAGATACCCTAGGTGTCCCAATGCCATATCAATCTGCTGGAGCTTCAGGCAGTTTGGCTGGTGCTGACAGCCTTTGCTCCACACATCCAGGGTCAGGTCATTCAGGTCCAGATGGACAATGCCATGACCATGTATTGCCTCAACAAACAGGGCAGGATGCACTCATTTTCTTTGTGCAGAGAAGCTTTCTGCATCTGGACACTCATGTACAGCCTGGAAGCTAATCTCCTGGCCATTCATGTGGCTGGCACCTCCAACCAGCTGCCGGATGCCCTCAGCCGTGAGGGTGAGGCATCTCACGAGTGGTCCCTCCAGCTGGAGGTAGTACACAGCCTGTTCTCCCAATGGGTCACCACTCTGGTGGATCTGTTCCCCTCCAGGGAGAACACAAAGCTGAGGCTGTATTGTATCCATCCCTCTCAGCTGGGAATGCTATAAGGGGATGCCTTCTCAAGGCCCTGAGCCCCAGGCCTTCTCTATGTCTTTGCTGCATTTCCCTTGATCCACAAAGTGTTGCTGAAGACCAGGAGGTACAAGGCATCGATAATGCTGGTGGCTCCAGACTGGCCCCGCCAGTTTTGGTACCCAGATCTCCTCGGCCTCAGCAGCAGGCTCCTGGGGTGTCTCCCTCTATGCCTGGACCTGCTCTCTTGCAATCAGGGAATGGTACTCCATTTGGACCTTCAATCCCTCCACCTGAAAGCTTGGTTCCTGAGTGGCTAGAGTTCTAGGCTTTGGGTCTCTCCAATGATGTTCTCAATGTGGTCGAGGCTTCTCAGAAGGTGTCAACCTGAAAATGCTATGCCTTCAAGTGAAAGAGGTTCTCCATTTGGTGCCAAGACAAGGGCTTTGACCCCTTATCTTGTCCGGTGGCTAGCATTCTCAACTACCTCTGGTCCCTCTCTCAGTCAGGCCTACAGTCGACGACCCTCAAGAAGCACCTGGCTGCCATCTCTGCTTACCAGACACAGGCTGGTCAGCAGTTGGTGGCACAGGAGAAGGTGGTCGGGCACTTTTTCAAAGGCCTTGACCACATTCCCCCTCTGGTGCATGAACCACCACCACCTAGGGTAGTGTTCCTGTTGTTGGGAAAGTGCATGGGCAAGCCATTCGAAACAATGCACATGTGTAAGATGTCTCACCTGTCATGGAAGACTGCCTTCCTGGTGGCTATCATGTCAGCCAGAAGGATCAGTGAACTCCAGGCACTCTCAGTGGAGTCTCCTTACCTGGTCTTCCAAAGGGACAAGGTTGTCCTTTGCCCCAACCTGAAGCTCCTCCCTAAGGTTGTGTCTGATTTCATATTGATTAATCTCCTGGTGTACTTCACACACTACACCTTGGAGGCCAAGCACAGGCTCCACACTTTGGACCTGTGGTGAGCGCAAGCCTATTACAAGGACTGCATGGCTGGAGTTCAGGGAGAGATTCACCAGCTATTTGTCACCTATGCTGAACAGCAGCTAAGCAGATGATTGGCAGGTGAACTGTAACTTACATTGACCTCTGATATAGGTTGGTGGGTAGGGAGCCTCCCTTAGGGCTAAGGGCTCATTCCACCCATCATACCGCTGCCTTAGTGGCTGCTTCCAGGGATGTCCCTATCCAGGAAATCTGCAGGGCTGCTACCTGGAAGTCAGCACACACCTTCATTTTCCACTACCACATCGACCTTGAGTCATGCTGGGATGCTGGTTTTGGGGCCTCACTTCTCCAATCTCTTTTCCCTAAGTAGACAATATGTGCCTTGCCTCCTCCTCCTGGAGGACTGCTAGGAGTCTGCCAGAAGTGTGGATAAGTACACCATATCCACGCCCCTAGAAAAACAGGTTACTCACCTAACAGTAGTTCTAGGAGTGGTATATGGTGTACATCCACACTGACGCACCTGACCTCCACTGGCAAGTGGCACACCAGTCTTGCTTGCAGTGGGTAACATCTGATGTCACAGGGTGGTGCTGAGGGAGTTACCACCTGGGTGGGTGGGAGGAGCCAGCTTGAAGACTTTCTGGCAGTCCTTAAAGAGGAAAGGACACTGCCAGAAATGTGGAAGTACACCATATACCACTCCTAGAACTACTGTTACAGATGAGTAATCTGTTTTTTTTTTCCCCGCATGTGCTCAATTTTCAAAAAAGTTGCTTTTTTGCAATCTTTTCTGCAATTTATGGCAGCTTGTGCATTTGTTTTGCACAGCTGCAGAAAAATGGTACATTTGGTATTACCAGGTGTATCATATTTCCTCAGTTGTGGGGAAAAAAGGGAAATGCAGCCCGTGCACACAAAATGCTAAAAATAGCGGGCCAGATTTTCAAAATGGGCCATTTTCTGTACTCACACAGGAAAACCTTGCGGGTCTGCAAGGTTTTCCGCATGCACCGTATTTTCAAATGGAGAGTCATCTGTGACTGGCTTTGCAATTTACGGCAACTTGCAGCCATTTATTGGTGCAGCAGTGCAAAACTTTTCTGCAATTTATGGCAGCGTGTGCATTTGATTGGAACAGGTAGAACAGCCTCTGCAGTTGCACTTCTTGCGTATGCAGCAATTAAGACTTGGAGCTGGTGCAGAGATTTTTTTCCGTACCAGCAGCTGTGGAGTGGGACTTAGTCACACGATGGCTGAAAATCCAGCCCAGCAATTTTTTGCAGGTGTGGGAGTTTTCCCTGCACCACAGAGTTGGGCACAGGGACTTTGTCCCTGGGTCATGTCAGACCTTTTGAAAAATCTGGCCCAAGGTGTAGCATTTTTTCGCAGCTTTGCAAAACAAATATATGATACCTCATGTAACTTGTGGAAAAGGTTACAAAGAAGCAACTTTTTTGAAAACGGTACATGCAGAAAAAGTTGCGATTATGCAAGGAAACCCTGCATTGCATAACTTATTTTACCCATGTGTGCAATTTTGCTACTTTTGAAAATTTGGCCCCAGACCATCTATCCACTCATGGCACTGCTTACATGGATTGACAGGTGACTAATTACATGCTAAGGATGAATTTATATTTCAGTCGATTTGTACATTTTTTGTAGTTCTGTAATCTGGAACCAGTTAACTTCCAGGACATTCTGTTGCTGTAGGAGCTGTTCAGCCCTTCATAAACTGTATTACTGTTTTATGCACTGCTGCCTGCATGTGGAAATGAACAAATACAGTCCTTGGTTTAGTGTTTCCACTGATGTAACACCAGTTCCATGAATTACAACTAATTGTGTTTTGTGTTTATCAGAGAAGTAACTAGGGAACAGCAAAATACTTCAACTGGCCTCATCTGTGAAGGTGACAGCCCATTTAGCACGCCTTTTTTAATCTCAAACAAATATCATTAACCTGTGGCTTGAAAGGAAGTGAGTCAGCTGGGGTGGAAGTGTACCCAATCCACAAATTAAACATTTATATTTGTGATGGATAATGAAAGGCAAAATAAAATACAGGAAGTCATTCCTAGTCAGGGCAATGCCCCTTGGAGATACAACTCTAATTACGCAAACATTTTGAGAAAACTTTAAGAACACAAATTAATCAACACTAGATTAACACATGCCATCTACAGTTCATTAACATAGCACATGCAACAGTAGTGTCTCCGACTTCAACCTGCATATCAAAAATCAATGAGGTTTAGGCATGGTACAAACTGTTATAGGTATGGTTCTTAAGTATGCTGCTGTCAGGAGTGAATTCTGTGGTTTGAATCATTATCTGCTTTACAAATCTGCAGTGCGGAGAGGGAGCTCTCCCCTAATGTGTGGCTTTCTTTTGGGGGAAGGGGTTATCCTGTGTGCTGACAAAAAAGCTGAGGGAGGGCATTCCCCTGGGACAAGGCAGTGTGCCGAGTTTAGGTAATACCCCCATATTGCCCAGTACTAGCCCATTCTATCCATGAGACTGAACTGGACTCGTTCATAGCAGTCTGTCTTTCCTAACTGCATCAGCCACTCTCAGTATGCGGTAGCTCTCCCTGCTTCCAATGATGCAGAATCACTCATTTCACTGAGGTGAGTGTGCCCATGAGCCACCGGGGCTAGGTGTGGCAGGGGTGCTGTTAGGTTTTGTAGTCAGCAGCACACATGCTGGGCTGAGGCAGATGGGTTGCTTGAGAATATCACTGCAGGCTTGTTATACGTTCATCCAGCAGTCCTTCAGCTTCTGGCATGTCCAGTGGAGGTGTGTGATGGAGTCCACTTCTGGGTTGCACCTCCAGCACTTGTTAGAGGAGGTTAGGCCCCATTTGTATAACGTTTGGGGAGTACTGTGCTATCTGTTTAGGACTTTAAATTGTGTAAATCTGTTCCTCATGTCCTTCCCATCTCCTTTGATTATCGACCTGCATCTGTGCCACTGTTGAGCAGAAATTTGTATGCCGAGCTCCTCCTGCCATTTCTGCAAGATTGACTTTGTAGGGTCCGGAGTAAAGCACAACAGGAACTTTGCTGGCAGCAGCAACTTTCCCTGAACCTTCTCCCAGGAGGGTATTTAACGGATTATAGCTCTGCAGTGTGTATGTCTGTCCCATAACCTCCCAGAGTACGTGTCTGAGATACAGGTATTTCCAGTGCTGACTGTTTGATATTCCAGATTCTTCCCTTAGCTGCGAAAAGGACTATAGTACTCTGGAAGGCTCAACCAAAAGGTCTGTCAGTTGGCAAATGCCTTGGCTGTCCCTGATTTGCCAATAAATGGGTCTAGAGTATATCAAGAGCTTGGCATAGTGTCATATAGGGAAGTGCTGGGACTGCCAGGATGACCACCACATAAGCTTATTAGCCCAGGCTCATTCTTTCTGGTATGGATAGTAAAGTAGGAAGCACCATGAGTTGGCATTGGTTTAAATAGAAGAGAGGTATGCATTATGTATCCTAAGACATACTCATCACAGTCCACCCGTTTGAGACACTGTGACAGTATGGTCATGGGTGATGCCTTTCTTAACTGAAGGAGCATATGAATTTTTTCTTTGTTTTCTGCTGAAATCCAGGAGGTTAAGCCTTCCTGACAATGACTTCTGCTGTAGTTTCTTAGAACTCAGGCATCTTGTGTCTTTTGCCTAGAAAAAGTTTAGCCTTTGACTTTGGGTCTGGGCAAACATGCACTGCAGAAGATGGATTGGGAGATTATCCAATATGTATTGAATTTTTGGGGGCTGCCATCATTGTGTGGGTGTGGTAGGATATATATAGATGACTCCACCTCATCAACTCTGCATTTAAATTTGCTATGAGGGGGGCCATGTTTAGGGAGCCTAGTTGGTTAAGGTCCCAGGTTAACATTATACCCAGGTTCCTAATGCACTGCTTGGCTGAAGAAGGGCACCAAGAGTAGGGAGGTAGCCTCTTTAATTCTTTATGTTACGGGAGAAGAGATTTGGATACATTCAGTTACTTTGTACCCCGAAAGGGGCTTATGTCTTTGGATAAGCTGTAAAAGGGCTGGTATCGATTGCTGCTGGCTTGTCAGTATTGGGAGCATATCATCTGCATAAGCCTGTACCTTATGCTTCTCACCCATTTTCAGGCTACATGTGCATGGATCCTGTTGTATGACCTGTAGCAGGGGTTCCAAAGCTAGGAAAAAAGAAAGGGGGATAGAGGGTATCGCTACCAGGTGCCTCTATGGAGCAAGAGGGCTTCCGATGTAAATCCATTTGTGACAACTGCCGCTCTAGCTCCATTATATAAAGTTGCCTCCCCTTGGATGAATCCTCACCCAAGGTCGAAGTGTTACAGGTTGCAGAATAGATATGGCCACTTGACCCTGTTGAAGGGCTTTTCTGCATTGAGTGCCACCATGGTTGTGGGCATAGCTGCGACTTTGGATTGCCTTGTAAGATTAATCAGCCTTCTTGTGCTGTCTGCACTGCTCCTTCCTGGGAATAAGCCCATCTGATCCTTGGAGGTCAGTGTAGGAAGGACCAGTTTGAGCCTGTGAGACCAGAGTTTGGCATATATCTTTCAGTCTGTTGTTATTAGGGAAGGTGCATGACAACTGCTGCAAAAGGAGGGGTTCTTTCCTGACTTTGGGAGCAAGGTAATCAGCATGGTTCTCATGGAGGGTAGGAGTTCTCCTGCTTCCCCTGCCTCCTCATAGACCTGCACTAGGATACCTGTAAGTTTGTCCCTGAATGCCATGTAAAATTCAGCTGGAAGGCCACCTAGCCATGGGGCCTCCCTTTTAGACATGGAGCAGATGAATAATTCCAGCTCTAAGATCTGCAAGAGTCTGTCTAGGAGGACATTTTACTTCTGTGTCAGCTTGGGGAGGTTCAGCTGTGAGAAGAAAGCATTTACTCTGTCAGGCGTGGCATGTACCTCTGACCTCTACAACTCTGATGTGTGGCATGTACCTCTGACCTGTACAGCTCTGTGAGGAAGTTCATAAACTCCTTATTGTTGCTGGAGGTGTTCCTACATAGGATACCTTGACTGTTACATATGGCTGGTAGCCTGGATCTCTCCTGTCTCTTTGTTTTAGCTGGTACCCCAGGAGTCTGCCTGGTTTTTCCCCCACCTCTCAGAAGCATTGCCTTGTCCTAAACAAGGTGTATGCTGCCTTCTGATTCAGATGGGCATTTATCTTTTACTTAGTGTCAGTTACATCATGCAGGAGTCCTGTCTGGGCAACTGGGCCAGCCCAATAGGAAGTTTCTAGAGTTTTCAGTTTAGCCTGAAGTGCAATGAGTTTTCTGGATCTGTTCTTTTTGTGATAGGAAACATAACTAATGCATCTCCCTCTGATGAAGGCTTTCAGGGCATCCCATCTGGTTCCCTCTGAAGCATTCCCAGGTCTGTTTATTTCCAGAAAAGTCTGTATATCCCTGGATGACTGTGATTTGAGTGAGTTGTTCAGTAGGGAGATGTTGAGTCTCCATTGCCCCATTCTCGAGCTTGTACCCATGGTGAGGGCCATGTGAAGCTTATCCATGCATGGTCTGAGATCAGGCTGTGTGCTGTCTCAGCTCCTACCTTGTCAGATGTTATGTTTTGTGGGACCAGTCAGAGGTCTATTCTGGAGTAGACCTGATGAGGGTGAGAGAAAAAAGTATACTCCCTCTCTTGGGGGTTTATCAGCCTCCACATATCTGCCCAAGGTCAGAGTCCAACGTGCAGAGTGCTCATGAAGCCTGGAAATTCAGGCTAGTCAGGGGTTTGCTCTTGTCTGAGAAGTTGTCCAGGGTGTTAGTCAAATCCCCCTATCAGAAGGCAACTTTGTGCCACTTCTGACAGTCTCTGCAACAGGGAGTGGAAGAATTCTGTGTTTTGTGTATTCGGTGCATACACATTGCAGCATGTTACTTGTTCCTGCAACATCTCTCGCTTCAGGATAATAAAATGACCTTCTGGGTCTTTGATGACCTCCTCCTCCTCCTTGAAGTCCAGCACCTTCCTCAGTAAGATAGTCACCCCCCCCTACTCTTAGTGTTGTATGCACTACCATAGGTGCATGCTGCTCAGCTCATTTTTAGCTTGTCCATCTCCTTCTGTAGGGGATGTGTTTCCTGGAGGAAAGCTACATTAGCTCCAAGTTTAAGGTGGTTCAGAATCTTCCTCCTTTTTATCAGAGAGTGAATATCCTTTACATTCCACAATATACATCTTGGTGGGGCAGTAGCCATGTGTCTTGGGGGATGGCATACCCCGAGGATGCAACATATCACGTGCATACTACTTAGTGTTATGCAGCCGTACTACCATTGTGCCAGCCCTTGTGTGTTTCTAAAGGGGATGGGGTGCTTGGTATTGTCTGGGTTACCCCAGTAGTATAGGAGACAGTAGCCATCCTATACAGCAACATACTTTGCTTCTGCTCCTGATGGAGCATGAAAATTCTGAGTAACAAAGAAAAAAACACATAAAAAATAACATTAAGAATAACCATGTTGCAATGCTTAATATGTTCACAACATTTAGAGTTCTGAGATCCTGTGTTAAATGGAAGAGTTTTCCTCTGAACCCCTTGCTCTCTCAAGTTTGTACTACTGTGTGCCATCTGTTGGGTTCAGGAGTCCCATACCCTAATGATGGACCAACATATGTGATACTGGGATGGGTGAGATACTCATCATAATGGACAATGCACAATCTGTTTACTGCCAGGGTTCTGGAGGGGTTCAGTGGCTAACCGCCTATGCTATCTTGCATCAGTATAGTGACGAGTGCCTGCATACAGTATGTGTTGTAATGTTAGGGTTCATCTGCTGGCCCTAGTAGGGTGTAAGAGGCTTAATTCCCAGCAGTAAACCAGTTCCATCCTGATTTCTGTGAGCGCTATACTGTGTCAGGCTCACCACCCAGCAGCAGTGCCAGTGGTACCCCATAGGAGAAGAAACAGAATACTTCCCATAGGCTGTCTCACCACCCAGAAGCACATAAATGCTTTCTGTGGCTAAAAGACCCTGGTAGCTACATCTGGGTCCCTTGCTTTGTCTCAGCAGTGCATGGCCTTCTTCTCTGACAGGTCCAATATCTCTCTGGTTTTGCTGGTGTTGGTTGTTGAAACTGCAGCCACTGCAGATGTCATTGCAGCCCAGAACAGCTTGCCTTTCTGCACCCAGTATAGACAACTTTCAGCATCCCATGGGGGAGAGGGGGGAGGGGCACTGTATGTTGTGGGATTCGGATCAGTTCAAGACTCCCTGGAGCTGACTGCCTTTGATATTAATGTCAGCACTGGATGGCGAGATGGTCACTGTGATCTTTAGTTCAGTAGGTCAGATGAGACAGCAGGTCACTGTGAGGCGAGATGGTATGGGGGGGGGTTGGTGGTTTAGCATCAGCATCCTCTACCTAGCTGTCAGACTAAATAGGCACTAGCCTCAGAAACCCAGGGAATCACAATAGACCCTATAAATCAAGGATTTTACATGCCTCTGCCTGGCTATCTGATTGGTCCTTGGGTCCCTCAATGAAACCTGGGAAGAGATACATCGTCATGCCAAAACTGCTCTGAGATAAGAATCTTTCCCCATCATATTACTAGCAGGGTTCTTTTAAAGCTGATTGTCTGTATGACGTTACAGAGTGCCTCCTCATTTTTCAAAGAAGGGATGGGCAGGATTCATTCATTCCACCAGAAAACTGGCTGGACTGAAATAGATGAGTAGGTGTAGGCTGCTTCAGAGCTCCATCTCAGGAGCTTGGCAGCAGTTGGTTCCCTATAAACTTGCAATCGTGCAAGAGTGGGGAGCTGTGGAATCTAAATGGTCAAGTACAGAAAACTGTTCAAAAAGCTGAGTGACCCAACTGTGGCCAAGTGTGTCTAAGAACAAAATGATCCTGTTTATGCTTAGAGAACAACCTATAATAATGAAGGGGGGTGTTCTCCCTGTTAGATCTAGTAGGCTTGACAGAGGTTGGGAGTGTGAGGTGACCACAGAGATTTCCACCCAAATTGTCTTCCGGCAGTCCACTCCCTTTCGCACATTTGAGAGGGAGGATTCAAGCAAAGGAAAGGCTGTTTACAGATACTACACTAATGCTGAGAATACCAGCCTTCAATCAAAATCTTTATTTAACCAGGCGAACATCATTGAGAAAAGCTCATTTGCGAGATGGACCTTGGCAGGATACAAGAACATTACACAGCACAGTGAAAACAATAAAGCCACACAATATATAACTAACTAACATAGTCAGAGCTAAATATAATGAACAGGGTAATAACAGTGGTAGTGCCTTGAGAACTGTACATACACGTGAGCAGATAATTACAGGTTATAGTCAAAATTGGACACTATAGTGTGGTGAAG
The DNA here is from genome assembly GCA_016271365.2 of Neoceratodus forsteri. Lineage (NCBI taxonomy): Eukaryota > Metazoa > Chordata > Ceratodontiformes > Ceratodontidae > Neoceratodus > Neoceratodus forsteri. Next base: position 164,262,857 of record JADMNL010000025.1, on the reverse strand, counting down.
ACAGAAGAAAAACACAGAGTAAGAGGGGGCAACAAGGCTAAGTTAGGGAGCTGTTGACAAAAAGGAAGGGAGTTGTGCAGGGTATGGGGGGGTAGGCAGGGGAACCCGTGATGGTCATAGCAGCACGTAAGGATACCAGGGCCATGGGTAAGGACAGGCTCAAGTTGAAGGGAGTGAGGAGAGGCAGTAGGTGAGGTGAAGGTGTAATTAGCCTTGATGGAGTCTGAGTGGATGAGGACAGAACCTCCATACAGGATGTTTGCCATGTAAGCCTAACTATGCTTCATCATTTCCAGAACACTGTGAAAGTGTTGATTTATAACAAATGCGGACCATCAGACCAATTTTGGCTCAGCCTACTCATGCCCAAAGTGAGACAGTTATTCAAACAAGAAGGTGCCTTCACCAGTCCTGCTCGGCAGTACGCTTCCCCTCGAATGTGTACACATTTGAGAGGGAGGGTTAGAACAGCAAAAAGGGGGGGGATGTACACAGATACTGCATGAGTGTTGACAGTCCCAGCTGTGGCAGGATACGATTGACTGCAGGGATTCCCACTGAAGTCGTTGACTGTGTGACAGGAAAACTCTGCCATGGCACTGTGTTTCCAAGCCTCTGTGTGCACATTAGTTTACAATCAATTCAGAACATAAGGCACTATTTTACAATCCCTCACCCTGGATCCCCTCATCAGAACTATACCCCCTTAACCAAAGCATTCAGAGTGGGTTGGAATGCACATCATGCCACATGCTGTAATTACAAGCAAAAACTAATACAGGCATTTGGGCAGAAGCGAGAGGTGGTGAGGAGAGGGGTGGGGGATGTAGGCAAGGTAGACTGTTACCCTAGCTGCAGAAGAGCTGGATTAGTGCCCAGGGCTGTAATTAGCACATGTAATAAAAATAGTACCTAACAAGGTAGGTGCTGGTTTGTCCACTGAACCCGTGCTGATCTCCAGTCACCCTGACGCCCTGCTGCTGTCCCTCCTAGGGGTCTTGAAACCCAGCTTCTGCTGTCCACTTTGGTTTCTGTGCCTGCCACTCCTGTTGGTACATTTGGATTTTGACACTTGCCAGTCCATTTTGCAGCTTTGTGGCTCTCGGGGTCTGGTTGAACTTTGAATGTTGGAGCTCCATTGCGACATGTTGGGCCGAAGTGTCTACTGAAATTAGCAGCCATATCCATCAAGCCCTTTACCAGCCAGTTTCTCTTAATATACTAACATACTAATTGCCAGCAGATTAGGCCTTATGGTCTATCGAGTCTGCTCGAACCTCAGATCCCTAGTTGGGTACCAAGGCCCTCCCCCCCCCGTGTTCCAGAAACCCCTATCATCCATCCCCACCCCCCTGAGCCAGGCCACCATCTAATACATCCGCTTTCTGTGTCTGTCCCACCCTCTCTTGAAGACATCCACTGTGGATCTCTGAACCAGCTCGCCAGGCAGTGCATTCCAAGGATCCACCACCCTCTCAGTGAAAAACCTCCTCCTCCTCCTCCTCTTTTCCCCCCTCACCCTTCCACCTTCCAACTTCAAACCATGCTCTCTGGTGATACCTCCCTGCTTTAGTCTAAAGATCCCCTCCATGTTTACCTTATTTATTCCCTTGAGATACTTGAAGACCTAAATCATGTCCCCCCTGTCTCTTCTCTCCTCCAATGAAAACAGGCAGAGCTCCTCAAGTTTGTCCTCATAGGTCAAATCCCCTAGTCCTCGTATCATCTTAGTTGCCCTCCTCTGTACCCTCTCCAGGAGCTGTATGTCCCTCTTCAAGTGTGGTCTCCAGTATTGTACACAGTACTCAAGGTGTGGTCTAACCAGTCCATTGTACAGCAGTAGAATCACTTCCCTGCTCCTAGAGGTGATCCCCCTTATGATGCATCCCAACATCCTGTTTGCTTTGCTAGCCCCTCTCTCCTGCACTGCTCAGAGTTATTTATACATGCATCCACCATGACCCCTAGGTATTTTTCCCCTGTTGTGGCCTCCAGCGCCTCCCCTCCCATGGTGTACTTGTGTTTAGGGTTTCCCTACCCAAGATGTAACACCTTGCACTTGGTGATGTTGAAATTTAATTGCCAAGTGTGAGCCCACCTTTCCAGAGTGTCCAGGTCCCCTTGCAGGGCCAGCCTCCCCTCTTCCCCCTCAACTACTGCTCCCATCTTGGAATCGTCAGCGAAGAGACTCATTTCACACCCTATACCCTCCCTGAAGTCCGATATGTATGCATTAAACAGGATCGGAGCCAGGACCGAGCCCTCATGTACCTCACTACCAACTCCTCTAGGGTTTGAGAGCTCCCCACCGACCACTACTCTCTGAGTGCATCCAGCTAGCCAGTTTTCAATTCATCTGACCATCAAAGGGCCTACTCCCAACCCTGTCAGTTTCTCCACCAGACCATTGTGGGGGACAGAGTCAAACACCTTGCTGAAGCCCAAGAATAATACATCCACAGGCTTTCCCCTGTCTAGTTCTGATGTTACCCATTCATAGAACTCCACAAGATTGGTTTGAAATGATCTACCTGGCACAAACCCATGTCGCTGACTATCCAGACCTCCCACCTCCTCCAAGTACACCCCCAATCGTTCCTTTAGTATACTCTCCATTAATTTTCCCACCACCGAGGTCAAACTGATGGGTCTATTGTTACCTGGTACTTCCCTCAACCCTGCTTTATGGATTGGCACCATATGTGCCTCTCGCCAATCCCTAGGCACCCTCCCTGTCTCAAACGACCTGTTGAAGAGCTCCACCAGGGGTGCAGCCAGTATGTCCGCCAGTTCCCATAGTACTCTCAGATGAATGCCATCCGGCCCAGGAGATTTATCTTTCTTTAGGGCCTTAAGGGCTAACCACACCCTTTCGGTGGAGATAGCATCATCCATCCCCTCCACCTTACTGGCCTTTTTATCCTTGTCCTGATATGACACCCCTGGGGTACCCTCTCACTCCCTCTTGCTCCATTTCTGTTGCTCCCCTGATCCCACTCACTACCGCTTCTATCCCGATTGTGCCTTGCTTTGTAGATATCCCATCCCCCTCCCTAGTGAACACAGAGGCGAAGTACTCATTTAATATCCATGCCTGGTCCCTCGCCTCTTCCACCCACCCTCCTTCTGATCTCAATCTGCCGAGATGGCCCTTAGTTTTTCTCCACTCCCCAATGTACCGGAAGAACCCCTTTTCCCCTCCCCAAATCTCCTGTGCCAGCCACTGCTCTTTACTGGACTTTGCCCCCTGCACCATCCGGGTGGCTTTTCTAGATGCAAGTTGGTACATTTCTTTTTCCCTATCCCCTCTCGTTGTTTTATATTTTTTGTAGGTAGCCTTCTTTTCTCTGACCGCTAACTGAATCTCATTAGACCACCAGCATGGTTTATGTGACCTTGCTCCCTTACGCTTCACCTTGAGAATATTTCCCATGCCCACAAAGTCTGCCACCCTGAAGTCCACTGCCAGTGTCCTAATATCTCTCCCCCCCCCTCCCTCCATGTTTTTTTGAAACCAGACAGTATCGTGATCGCTTCCAGTCAGGGGATCCTCTACAACCAGGCCCCTTACCAGATCCCCATCTGCCAGAACCACGTCCAGTACATGCCCCTCCCTTGTGGGCTCCATCACATGGTGTGTTAAGAACACATCCTGGAAGCCGTCCAGCAGCCTCTGCTCCTTGGCCACCTTAGAGGAAATGGTTCCCCAGTTTGTACCTGGCATACTAAGGTCCCCCATCAACACCACTCCCTCCCTTTTTAGTCCACACTGGGCAATGATGTTGTGCAGCAAACCATCTTCCAGAACATCACCCATCCCAGGGAGCCTATATACTACACCCAGCTTGACCTTACCTCCTGCTGGGGTTCGTAAGGTGACCCATAAGGCCTCCACGTTTCCCTCTGCCTCTTCTACCCTAGCAATTTCCATGTCATCGCTAATGAACATAGCCACTCCACCCCCTCTGCCCTCCTTTCTGTCCTTCCTAAATATAGTGTACCCCTGTACGTTTAGGTACCAGTCATGGTTTTTGTTGGCCCACGTTTCCGTGACTGCCACCACATCCACCCCCTTCCCCGAACAGCATGGTCTGAAACTCTGGCAACTTGTTTCCCAAGCTCCTGGCATTTACTAACATCACCCCCCACCCCTTATCCCTGATCCCCTTTGTCGAACCCCACCCAAGTTCCTTATACTTCCATCCTCCCTCTGCTCCTCCTGGAACCTCCTCCCTAGTCTGTTTCCCCCCTCCCCCGCTTGGGTTTGAAGACTACTCCCCTCATCTGGAGGAGAGGACTTCTGGTCAGCCTCTCTCTCCCCCCTTCACAAGTTTAAACCCCACCTTTCTTGAATATAGTCAGCCACCCCCTGTTTAAGGACTTCCTTCCCTAACGGGGCAAGATGTAGCCTGTCCTTGGCATACAGTCCCTTATCCTCCCAAACTCCTTTCCAGCTCCCTAACACCCCCGACCCACTTTCTTCACCCCACTTCCTGAGCCAGCCATTAACCTCTGTGATCTTCATTTTTTTCTCCACTTAGGCCTTTGCTACCAGCAATATCTCTGAAAAGGAAATGTTGCATCCATTATCCTGACAAACTCTGGCAAGTTCTCGGAACCTTGCTTGGATTTCCAAAACACTATTTCCTCTAGATCGTTAGTTCCAAATGCACAGGAATCCGGCTCTCCACAATCCCTAACCAGTTCATACCATGAACTTTGCTCTGTGCACCATCAGCCCAGAGATACTCACTACCTTCAGCTGGCTATGGCATCCACCCTCCTGTCCCTCCCAATGGATACCCCTAATCATCGAGTCTCCCAATAACAGAACCTTAACACCACCATCATCCTTATGGTTACCTCCACTATGTGCTCTCAACCCCCCATCCCCCTCTTTATTCATGATCTCAATTCCATGGGAGTCTTCCCGCCTTATTAGAGACCCCCTTGTCACCCTCCCCTTTCTGCCTCCCTTGTTGTTTTACCCACTTAACTCAGACCCCCCTGAATAGGTGTCCCCTTTAACCCTCTCTTATCCGAACCTTTTATCCTGGCCCTGATGGTTTCCTTCCCCACACCACCATCCTCCCCTTGTAATAGTACCCCTACCTCCAGAGGCCCTCTGTGGGTCCCTTACCTAGGGCCCCATCCTTGGTACAGATCCCCCTCTTGAAGAGGGGCCCTTCCCCACCTCCTTGTCTCCCAGTTTCTCTCCAATCGTGCTCTCTTCCCTCATGTCTGCAATATGTTGCATCTCCCCCACCTGCTTAACATTTACGTTTCCCCTTCTCCCTCTGGGATTATGTCTATCCTTTCCATTGTTGGTCTGTGATGTCCTATGGGTATCCAACTCCCCCCCCGGCCTCTGTATCAGTTTCCTCATTTCCACCAACCCCTTCCTCCCCCTCTAGGTTGCGTAGTAGCTCAAATATATTGTAACACTCTATGCCAGCCTCCATCAAGTAACCTGAGTTTCCCCCGACTGCCCCTCTAAACTGCCCCTCTTCCTCCCATCTTGCCCTGTTCTCCTTAGGAGCTCCCTTCTCACTGTCTGCTCTTCTAGGCTTCCCCAAAACAGCCCCTCCTGACTCTTCCCCCTCCACTCTCTTTATATTCGGAATGTTTACCCCATAAGTTTTACCCTTAGTATCAACATCCCTATCTAAGGGTCCTCTGTCCCTAATATCCCCCCTTCTGCTTGCTGTAACATAACGTCCTGTAATTTCAGAGTGTTGCCCCAGCCTCCCCTCAGCCTCACCCTTCTGCCACCCATACCCACACCCCTTATCCTCAGACACACACCCCAGCTCCCCCCGCTTACTCCTTAACCAATATACTTCACTCCTGATACGAGATAGCTGTCTACAGAGTGGATAGCCTCCATCTCTCCAGGCCCAATTGAGAATTATTGCCACCCCACAGCCTGTGCAGCCTACAACCCTTCTGAAGATGCCTGCCACGGTGGAATGTGGCCACCCTGTTTGTCCCTCTCTGTTCATAATGGCACACACCTCTTTTCTTAGTCCCTTCCCCCGGAATATAGTCTCTCTCTATACTGACTGCAGTTGTTTACAAACCAAATTTCAACCCCACCAATAATGTTCCCAAGTCTCACAAACACATACAGTCCAGTTTGTGTCCAGTCCCGCTAACAGTGTGTGTATGCAGACATCAGGTACTGTATGATGTCACAGGCCCACCAGTTCCTGTTGCTTCAAATTTCAGTCACAAACAGAAATGCACAACCCTTCAATCCCAACCCCCAGTGGCTTTTCAGTATTTAAGAAAGCCTACAAAACAGGCTGGGTGAGAGGGCTCTACCACCATCAGGCAAACATCAAATTTAAATTTCACTCTAATTATCACTGCCAAACAAGTGTTCCCACAACCAGCACACAAGCCCCAATAGTTACAGTATCACAGCCTAAGTAACGGTTCTAACTCAAAGTAGTAATTTTTAACACACAGAACTAATTTCAAATACAAAACTATTCAAATATGTCAGTTAAAACAGACGATGAACCAAACCACTTTCCTGAACAACCTCCTACTTCTGTTCCCAGGTGGACAGTTCACAGTGTCTTCTGGTGACCTGAATTCTTTTCGTATTCCATTCCTCTGTATTCACAGTGTGGCTGGGTACTGTAGTTGATATGGGATTTTCAATGCCTGAAACCGCCTCCAAATCTCCATGAAGCCTTTCCTGCGGAGAGCCTGTTCTGAACAAAAGTCATTGAAAATATAAATTTTGTGCCCATTCCAAGTGAGGTATCCCCTGTCTCTGGCCAGAGCTAAAAGTTTTTACTTACCAGGGAAATGTTAGCAGTTATTGGCCTTGGGCAACCACCTTGCTTCCGGGGGGCAAGGATATGTGTGCCAGTCAGTCTCCAGAGCAGGGTGCCAGGTCTCAAGAGCTCATTTTGAAGGAATACACATCCTAGTATTCAGCACCTTCTGGAAAGCCAATGAACCTCAGATTATTCATTCTATTTCGATTTTATGCTTCCTCTGCCCTATTCCAAAGCAGTCTAACCATTCTCACCCATTCCTGGATCCTACTGTCATGTCTGCTATCTTTTTTGGCTATGTAGGACAGAAAAGTCTCAGTATCCTGTGCCTTCATTGCCAGGGTTTGGACCTTGTCCTCCATGACTGAGACTGCTGATTTAAAGCTGTTAATTTCTTTAAGCACCATCTGAAGCATTCCTTTGATTTCAGCCACATCTGTGAGGTAAGTCTGCATGGGAACCACTGCCATCCTTGCTGTCAATGTCCTGTCCGAGCAGCCATGAGTTTTCAGTGATAATGTTAGTTTGCATGCTCAGACCATCGTCAAACTTCAGATTTCATTAATCCTGATTTTTTAAAACTGAAACATGTATAACTTGCCCAGTTTCACTAGCTGGTTCCATGGGTTTTCATTATTGTAGCAAGTGGGAGACCTGACTTGTTAAACAGTCATCACAGTCACGCACTGTACACGTGCCTGTATCACAAATGAAAGATTTATCTTAGGACTTCCTACAATACATTTACATAGCACCAATTATGCCCGATTCAGAAATCCACTACAATGTGCCTGTCAGGTTGTTAATGTTTTCAAAAACTGGGCTATAACAGGGTTTGGAAAATGGAAAGGATTGGTGGCATGTTATGAGCAGTGTTAGATATGGGCAAAAATCACTGGGAGAACCCACCATCTTTATTGTAGGATCAAACATTCCTGATGGGGCCCAGGGACATATCCTCATTATATGTTGCATTTTTTACAATCTATTTAGTCAGTTTAATGACTATTGGAGGGTGCATTTTACACAGGCGCCGTCCTTCCCTATTTTACCCCTGGAATGGAGTCATACTTACCGAGTCATATTTTCTTCCCATGATCTCTTTATATTCAGTGCTGTGGGCAGCCCCCTTTGTGCTAGCTACCCCAGATCCATCACTCCAGACTTCCCTAGGACTTACCCCACCAGTAACTTCCTCCAGGGCTTGCCCCTCCCCTGGTAGGAGTGACAGGGTTCCCCAACCCCACCACCAAATGGATCCAATTTTGTGGCAATGTCATGTCATCGGGTGTAGAGCCTATGGGTGGCCTGAATCATCCTATTGACTGTTAACTTTCCTTGGTTTTCTGATATCCTCCACAACAGTGCAGTGGAGCATGCATGCAGTGATTTCAATGGAGGTGCCATGCATGCTGTTGCATGTGGCACACTGGATGTCTGCTACTCCATCACCACTGCTGCCTGTGGGCCCTGCACTCTGCCTATTGCCACTGCTAGGGCTCGGTGCCATGCCCTCTGTAGAGGAGGAGAGTAGTTTGTCAGATGCTCAATCTTTCTTCCCCAAAGCCAGCCCTCTGACATCCCAAATTTACTCCCAAGTCCATTGCTAATCAAACACTGTCCTTAATTACCTCCCAATTACTCTACATTACAAACACGTCCCATTGGCTGTAATGGGGCATGTGGTTCCATACCTCCCTGTTCATATGTCAGATGGTATGCCAGTGCAGGGGTGAGGCAAGCACCTGGAAGAGAAGGGATCAGTTCGGTGGCCTCTTGGGGCAAAAATACGATTCCTTCCCTCCGGATAGGTTTTCACTGCAGTAGGCTTCCTCACGGAGGAACCTTTTAACCCCCCCAAAAAACTTGACAAATTTCTTTAACATAAGTTATACAATGGGCATTTTGAATTCTATAACCAGATTAGTCAGCTAAGATTTTTGCAAGTGAGTAAATCATGCAATACCCATGGCTGAGGAAATGCATTTATAAAAAAAACATTAACACATTTAACATTTATTTTACACATAGGTCCATTGTATAATTACAATAAAGCACTCAAGGATGTGGATAATTGGGGGAGTACCCACTTCTCGTATGGTTGTGACTTGGCTACACCTCATGACATACCACATGAGGCATGAATAAATCCCCCAATAACCCATGCCCTGTCATGCATTATTGCTTAAATATCAAAAATACAGCCATAACATCATCTATTTAATACATATAAAATCAGCAGAAGTACAATTACAAAGTAATCTATTATCAGGTTGTACGCTAATTCAAACAAGTGAGTTTCCAGGTTCCATTTAAATGCTTCCACTGAAGAGGAACTCTTGAGATGATATGGAAGAGAGTTCCATATTGTAGGCACTGCCACCGAGAAAGCCCTGTCTCTTGATTGCCTCAGGTGGAATTTTGGGATGGCTAGCAACAACTCCTCTGTGGAGCAGAGAAAGTGGACAGGAGCATACCGAGTCACGAGGTCTTTGAAATAGGCAGGACCTGATCCATGCAGGGCTTTGTATGTTAACAAAGCAATCTTGAAAGTAGTATGCCACCTGATGGGAAACCAGTGTAGCTGTCACAGCACAGGTGTGCTATGAGCTCTGCAGGCAGCCCTAGCCACCAGCCTGGCTGAAGCATTTTGCATGAGCTCTAGGTGAAGCACTGCCCCTTCAGACAGCCATTGGTAGAGAGCATTACAGTAATCAAGTCTTGAGGTCACAAAGACATGCACTAGGGTTGCCAGATCATCTTGCACTAGATAGGGTCTGAGCCAGAAGATATTCCACGGATGGAAAAATCCGTTGGAAACCACAGCCAACGCTTGATGTTCTAGTGTCAGCTGTGAATCCACGATACCCAGATTCTTGACCTTATCCACAGCTGTCAGACGTGTGCTGTTCGGAGGTGGTAATCTGCTGGCATCACATCATCCTGCCGACCCTTGAGGACCTTGCTCCACCAGTAACAACTTCATCTTGGCTGGATTAAGACTCAGCCAGCTGGGAGCCATCCAATTGACAATTGCTTTGAGCCAATGCTCCAGCACAGTCAGTCCTGCAATTGATCAATAGCCCAACTGGTTTAGCATACAGTATTGGCTTCATTGCAGCTCAGCTCTAACTCTCTTACAGTTCCGTTTCAGAAGCTGTCAAATGACAGTTCACTAAATTGTCATTATTTGACCCTGTACTTATTGATTCGCTCACTTGGTCAGTAGTTTCTATCCCTTCTACTGTGTCCATGTTGTTTTGCTCTTGTTACTAATTTACCATGTCAGCAAAAAAGATCAAAATCGGTCAGCATTTTTTGTCAATGCGAAGTCCTGTAATGGCTGTCAATTACAATGTTCATTCCTATCAGAGAGGAGTGATTGTACTAAAGTCACTTTAGTACCAGTATGCCATTGTGCTGGGATGATGGCCCTGCTCAGCTAGCTAAATGACCAGTCAGGTTGCTGTATTTCTTATGTCCATTTCATAATTACAATCGGCAGCTCTCATGGGGAGTTTCTCCGTTGCACATGATGACACTGAGTTGTCCCTGGAATCCATGAACATCTGAGATTTGGGGATGAGGATGATGCAGCATCCAACTGTCCAGCAGGGAAACCCCTCCTGGAAGCTGCTGATTGTGAATGAAAGACTAAAAGTTGAGCACTTTTTCAGGTGTTGGGAGCACTTGGTTCTGCTCATTATTGCTAAAACCAAAAATGGTGCCATTTGCTTTTCTTAGCACAATGGTACAGTTTTGCAGTGGTAGTGTTGAAAATAGGGCCTTTCCTTTAGTAAGAGCAAATAGTGAGTAAAAAAGACCAGAAGGGGGTGATACCGATCCTCAGTCAGACAGCAGCAGATCTGCCAGCTGTTGGAGTCGCCCTAGCCAATCAGACAGCACAGGTCTGTGGGTGACATGGCTAAGAAGACAGAAGGAAAATAAAGAAAAACATAAATAAATGTACTTATTACTGATGTGGCTATTAATGAGTTAATACAAAAAAATTGGCATTTCCCCCAACATAAAGGCTTGCCATTCGATATCACTCTAATTTACTTTTTATTTCAGTGGTAAAATGAAACCACTGACACATTTCTTGGTAAAATATTTTAGCACTGAATTAAAAGTGAACAGTAATGTTAACAAATTGCTTGAAAGGTGGAAATGACAAGTTGTCAAGCCATAAGAGAGTGCTCATTTCAGTCTCACAGAGGAAAGAGTTCAGACTGCATTTAGCCCTGGAAAGAAAAGATAGTCATTCAGACACCGGGCAGGATATTCAGTGTTTTATCAGCTTCCTTGCAGCTTCTCTTCACCCGGAATCACAGTACAGTAATACTGCTGATAAAGTACATTTGAAAGTAGAAATGTGTACAGATATGATTAAGACAAATGGGAAGTACTGCACAACACTTCATTGTAAAATAGTTTACTCAAGACAAGGGATTACTCAGTAGATTAGATTGTAACATCTTTTCCTGGCTATCTGCTAGCAAATGGAAGTACTTGGACAGGGCTGGTGTGGCCAATATGTCAGCCAATTACCTTAATTACAACAAGGGCCAATGTATGTATGCCCTCAAATCATGAGTCAATGAAGGGGTATAACCTCCCATACTCCAACCATCCAAGCTTTCTTTCAAGTGCCCTCTCCCCCAGCAGGGATAAACTGGAAACTGAGGGGTTGATGGAGGATCTTGGGGAGCCTGGAGATGAGAGACAGCAGTCGGGTTGAATCTGGTGGGCAGAAGGGGGCACATTTGGGTCATAAAGGGGAAGGGCACCAAACAGGCATATAAAGGAACAAAAAATACTTTTTTAAAATATCATATTTAGAAATATAATACATGGATTGCACTTTTTACCATAGGAACACCAGTGAAGGAAAATGTCATAATAGTAGCGTTCTGAGGATGCTACGTCATAATAGAATTGATCTGACATCAGATCAATAGCGATATGATTTGGAGCATGCAGTAACATTTTTAAAACTGGCTTAAAAAACACTGTTGCCATGGTGAGACTGCATAAAGGGGGTCTAGCTGAGATGTAGTGACAGGGATAAGCTTCATTGACATACAGCTGGGACCTCTTTGCCATAGAGGCAGGACATTGTTGTCATGGTGAGTGAGACTGACAGCCTGTGAGCTGAGTGGCACGAGTGAGAGTCATTGCCACTGTGTTTTTTTTTTTTTTATTCTGGCTTAAATACTGTGGGCAGGATTTTCAAAACATGGCACAGGGCTTGCGTCCAGCCTTGCACCATGACACTTTGGTTCTAGCGGTGTGCCAAACCCTTCCCTGCAACTGTGCCTGATTTTACAATCATGGGCACAGTTTTGACAGTTTTCATGATTTACATCAGCTTGTGCCAAACATTTGACACAAGCTCCGTAAAACAGGCCCCCAGTATTGTCACAAGTTAGAGCAGAAAAAGTCGGTCTAACTTGTGGCAAGTGCTCCGTGGGATAGAACATCCTGTTAGATCGCTGCAAGTCCCATGCACTGTATCGCTGACGCACAGGGGCTTGCAGGGATCTAGGACATTAGAAAATCCGGCTTTGTAACTTTAAAGGTCTGTATATAGCTGGTGTCTGTGACAAGTGCCACAGAGGTGAATGACAGGGACAGACATCCTTGCCGTGGAGCTGGGACCTCATTGGCGCCATGTGAGTGAGAGTGAGTGCCATGACAGTGAGTAAAACTGATTTACTCTCACTTAAATAGCTGGTTTCTGTTCTAAGTGCCATGGTAGTTCCAGAAAGAGTCCCATGTATTACAAAAAAACAATACATGGGACTCTATCTGTTATGGTGCTAACGCCATTCTGGGATTCCATGACAACATAAACCTCTTGAGCGTCACCTTGAGGTTTATGATGTCACGGAATCCATTGATGGTGTTACAGCACCATTACAGATTTTTGGAAAAACATTTTTCGTTGCACTGCTGCTTTAAAATATAGTTACAAAGACTGAAATTATATAACATCATTATATACAGATGTAAAAAGGTTCAGGACAAATGGAGATCATATGTGTGCGTTGTGGGGGGACATCTAGGAAATGAAAGAAGTATCTAGCAGCTGTATGGGCTTTGTAGATGGGCAAACATGCTCTTTTGAAGGATCCTAAGTTTTCAGCTTTTATTGTATTTGGTAATGAATTCTGTATTGTTGGGCCTGCCATGGCAAAGGCCTTTTCACCAAAGGATTTATACCTCCTTGGTAGAGGCATGAGACCTCTAGTCTGGGAGCGCAGTTGATACTTTTTTTTTTGTAAATATATTTTTATTGAAAACATATGTGCATAACATACACAGCAAATAGCAGTATCAGTACAGTCATAGATATAATTCACGTATATATAGCTGATATTTCTGATGGGGTTTGACTAGAAGTCTGCTTTGATAAAACTGGAAGGTCATGCATGCTTTTGAATACTAAAGCCATCCATCTGCGCTCCCTTCTTTTTTCTGGGGAAAGAAGTCTGGGCTGCTGTACATGAGGTAGTGGTATTGTCTTATGTCACAGCCTAAAGTAAATCTGCACATGCTGTTGTAAGCAACGCAAAGTTTGTATAAAGCTCTGGCATATAATTTTTTTTTTTAAAATATTTATCGCCCCACATTGTGTATTACTGTTATGTCTGTGACGTCATAGTTATTTCTACAGCAACAGCTTGTGTTGTCACAAACAGTGCATCATGACTCCAGTGGAAGGAAATGCAGGAGGAGGAACAGATGGAGTTTGAGACACAAATATCTAGTATTCATACAAAAAATAGCATCACTAATAAAAAAGTGAGGGGAAATAAAAGCAGACTGAAATATACACAGAACTGTGGTGGAATGTTATTAGTTTAAAAAAGCATTGTAGGATTGTGTAAAATTGCTTTCAACACGGACACACACACACACACACACACACACACACACACACACGATAAGGTAGAACAAACTAATGTGTATACTTGGGCTGTAACCACAACTGACAACTTCAGTAACCAGTGGACCACCCAGTGTTTTAGGATATAAACATTTAAACATAGACCGCGATAGCAGAAAAAGGCCATTAGTCTTATATGCCCCCTGCCCTACTGCTACCACCCTGAGCAACCACAGAGCCCGTCACTGTGTTCCAACTGTGCATGAAACCATTGATAGTGTTTTGTCGCCCACCATATCAGCTGGTTAAAGCACATTAAGACATAACTGTGTTGACTTGGCAGTTCACTTTTTCCTGTGTAAGTTGGTTCCAATGTTTTTTTTTTTTTTTTTCTCTCCCCGTCCCAGCCTGCCCTCCTTCTCCCCAGTCCTCCCAACCCCATTACCCTGGTTTCTCCCAGGACCTCTACCTTTATCCCCCACGGCTTGCCCTCCATAGAAGGGGAGTAGGAGTCCCTCAAACCACCAGACCAGATCCAGATTTGGGAGGTGCCCGAGTCCCCAGGTGTGGGGCCTGCAGAGGCCGATGGTCTTTGTGCGTGACTGGTGTTTTTCCTGCTTTTGGACCCCGGGAGATGTGACGTGTGCTGATGTCAAGCCACACATGCCAATGTCTGCCACATCTCCCCACCTCTGTAGCTTGGGCTGTGCCTTTCCCTGGCCTCCACCAGGGGTCAGTCAAGCTCTTGCCCCCCCCACCCCCCATTTCTTCGGACAGTCAATCCTCCTCCCCCCGGCCGGCCATCTGATGCCTTGGGCTCACTTCTGAACCCGGATTGTATTCTTGGCAAGCGATAGCACTACCGCTGTGCCAGAAGGCCAGCCAAGGTTCCAGTATTTTTATTGTTCAAACTTTACTGGCCCTTCAATAAACTCTGTGGGTGTTTTTGATTTACACATTGCTGGTGGTGAATGCTATTTTAGGATTATATGATGCAGTTTATGTTACTTTCAATTACAGAATTCCATAGTACAACTTGTATGTAGAACACAATAGCAATCATGCAAAAACCTGTCAAGGGTGCCAGTTACATCATACAGGTCTACAATGGGCTTTTGCTTCAGCTTGTAAATCGCAAACCTCACAGAATGGAAAATAAAAATCTTCAAACCTGCAGTGCAGTGGAAATTTTTTTCCAAAGTTAGTTCCAAGCTTCCATTAGTAAAATGTTAGCATACATGTTGAATTTTCTTTTCTAGGTAATTCGTAGTCTATTTTTCAAAATCCTAACCATTTTTCAGTTTTACAATTTCGCTTCTAAGCTAGACGAAGTGAGCATTTTCTTTTCTTGAGAAAAAAAGTAATTTAAAACGTTTATAAAATACCTAAATTCTGGTAGAACTGGACAGTTTTTTCAGCAAATGAAACTGGAAGATTCTGAAATATGTTACAGTTAAAAAGGGTAGTGCCAAATACCCCAGTTTGTTGCATTGGTACTTTAAAGGAACAGTGTTCGTTTTTTTAACATCTTCTATGCAAATGTTGTCTGTTGTCCTGTAGCAAGTACTTTTAAAATTTTCACAAATGCCAAGTGGTTTACATCATAGGGCCAGTTATTTGTTATTTTGTGCTAAAAATATATCTCAGATGGCCCAGCCTGAAGGACTGCCAGCCGATCCCACACATCCATGCATCCACATGGCACTGAGCAGAGGATTAACTCATTCATGAATTTGTCATTTCTTTTACATGTGAGCCAAATATCGTACCTCTTACTAGTCTGGTACTGATGTCTGCCAAGTGATTCCCATTGCTAAATGAGCGGTCTAACAAATTTTATTTTATAGCTGAAATCTGAAGCCATGACTCCAGGCATGTACGTTATTACAGCTGAGTTGAGAAATGATTCACATTCTTAACCATGAACTGTTTGCATGTTTTAAACTGTGGATTATAGCCTTTTGAAAACACCAGAAAAATAGGCTGGTAGTGTATAATAAAAAAAATAAAAAGTATTTACAAAACAATGTTTTTGAATGGTGTCATTAGTGAAAAAACTGTAACTTACATACATGTAAAGAGATGCTGACCGCAATGAGAATGCCTCAGTGCCCATAGGACTCACAACTTGTACAGCATATTAATGAGCTGACAGATTTTCTAGCACTGAGAGACTGAGCAACGGAAACCCTAGGGGATTATGGGCGCTAGTGCCGCTAAAATAAAGAGTAGGACTCTCCTGTTCTCAGGTTGGATTCTTCTGTAGTATCCATTGTATCAGTTTAATTGCCAAACATCACTATTAATCAGTCTATGATTTCTCCTCAAACATAGGTCTGATAAAGTGCAAAACAGCCCAATCAGAAAAGCCATCAAAATTAAATGAAAAAATGTATATTGTCATAACAGTGGAATCTGACACTCTTTCATTGAGCCCAGAGGAATTTAGATGCATGTTGCCGAGTGAATGGCCAACAATTGGGCCCTGGGGAAAGACACAGATTAGCTTGATAGATGGTTTTCGGTAAAGACAATTTACTTCAACATGAAAACATCTGCCTTCAGGATATGATGTAAACTAATAAAGCGGTAGTTTATAGGGGACTGAGCAAATGGCATCAATTAACTGAACCAAGAGGACCTGCAGAAAATTCTAAAAGTATGAGTAAAGTCAGAGCACCTGAACCAAATTTTAGATTATTATCAACTGTAACAGTTACAAGGACTGTTTTGATACTCCATGGTGCTTGAAAGTTAGTTTGTAAAATGTCTAAAACTGGAATAGAGTTGGAACTTACTGTGTGCTGTTTTGCTACCTTTTCTAATAATAGGTCTATAATTTGGGAGAAATACAGAATTACTCATACCCCCTAATGCAAAGTATGATGGGTAGAATATGCAAATCGCCATAGAGGATATTTTGTTGTCTCCGCTTTAAAGGGACACTGTCAGCCCTTCGGTGAAATTTCTCCAAGTGAGATCAAAGGTGTCAGCAACAAGGTTTCCTAATACCGAATGCAGAAATGATGCTAAGATCTTACAGAGGTGCTTAATGTGTATTAATTTCATAAAAATATATTTTCTGTCAGCCTGCCCTATATTTCGGCAGCACGCGTCCATGAACTACAATGGCACGGTGCCAAGGGGCTGTTCTTTTTTCAACGAGTCCAATATTTTTGGTCCTACATGCAGAAATGAAGCTCTACTTCTGGGCATGCGCATTACCAGCTGCAGCCGACAGAAAATATATTGTCATGAAATGAATACACAGTAAGCATTTCTGTAAGATCTTAGTATCATTTCAGCATTCGGTATTAGGAAACCTTGCTGCTGACACCTTTGATCTCACTTGGAGAACTTTCACAGAAGGGCTAACAGTGTCCCTTTAAGCAGGACTGCATGGCAACCAAAAGTACTTCCTCCTTAAAGGAGATAGGAAATGATTTTTACATATTTAACTGTTGTTACATCTTTCTTTCCATACCAGTTATGCATTCTGATATGCTTTGACCAATTTTTTATAAATTATCTAGCTTTGGGGTGCCCTCAGATCTAATATGAGTTCCACTGTCCTCACCAGCTACTTCTCTTGATTTTCATAACTCTAAGACATTCTATGACATCAGAAACTCCCATTCCATGCTATTCATCTGAATGGCCTGGAATGGGTGCTTCTGATGTCATAGAATGTTCAGGCAGCATGAAAATAGAGAGCAGCAACTACTGAGGAGAGAAGGATTCAGGGTAGTTAGAAAAGCAACAAAATTAGATTATTTAATTTAACAAAAAGGGCAAAAACATATCAGAATACTGGGTAGCCAATAAAAGATCAACTGGAGGGCATCTAGACATGTAAAAACTGTTTCCTTTCGCCTTTAAAACTGAGCCAGCTAAATATTCTGCACTGGGATTTGAATATTCTACCCATGATGCTTTAAATTAGGGGGTACATGTACTTTTGTACTGTGTTGAAAGTTGGCGTCACGCCATTGCCCTTGGGCAGCCCCTGCTTCAGCATTTTTGCACTGGTGTTGTTGTCTTTTTTATGTTGTCTTGCACATGCTCAAGCACCATCTTGTGGTAGTAGGAGAAATGCAGAGGTATGTCAGTGTTTGCGACTGCAGGGCATGCTTTAGAAGGTGCGTCCCGCATTCCCCAATGAGCCAGTATGCTAGCGCTGACACAAGTTTATGCAAAGTGCCACCAACTTGAAAGAAATGTGTCTCTGCAATACAAGACAAGCTCGTCATGTAGCGGCACAGATGACATGCCTCCCCTACGTGCCTTGCCTGGTGAAACAATTCAAATAAACATGGTGTCAGCTCTGGCTCCTGCCATCTGCCACACAATGCCAAAAGAAAGCTGACTTCAGGGGGTGCCCAGTCCCCCTTTTGGCATGTCTGCCCCCCCACACACACACAAAGATTGTGTGGCACACTGGAAACCCACATCAGTGGGCCTCCATTTAACAGAAAGACGACCATGTCAGTATGTTCCTGCCCCTGCCCCACCCCCATTGTGTGGCACACTGGGAGCCCACCCCAGGGTGGCCAACATCATCCCCCTGAAAGTCATGGGGCACACTGGGAGCCCACCCCAGTGTGCCCAAGATTTGTTTTATTTAACTTGTAAAGAAAGAAAACTGTCCTGCGGTGCAGTGTCCTTTTGTTTTATTTTTTATACCTGAAGAAAAGAAAACCATCCATTGTTCACGGCACCCCCCCCAACCTTCACCCACCCTCTGCACACCACACCTCCCCACACACACCCTCACCCCATACTTACCTCTGGAGGGCTGGCACTGTGGTCTTCAGTGGAGCAGGAACACATCTGGACTCTTCAAAGCCGACTGCAAACTGAAGAAATGCCGGTAAGCTGTACAGTATAATGGCATAAAAGGGGGGGATTTAACTTAGGTAGATAGCTCAGCCATTTTTTTGAATTTTGGTTCCAAATTTTCAACATAGGGTTCTTGGGACCCCACCTCATGAACACATGCACTGTCATCTCATTATTCATTCCCAAACGGTCATTTTGCAGTCACTGCGCAGAATTACCCTTCAAAACTGGTTAACAAAATGACAATGCCACTGTCATGAGGTGGGGTTCCAAAAAGCTTATGTTGCAAATTTGGTGAAATAAGTCCAAAAAATGACTGTGTTACGAGTGTGCATTGCGCAGTTTCCAGGCACACTCGTAACTCCGACAATTTTTAATATTTTCACTCCAGATTTTCAACTTTGACATTTTTTCACACCTCCTTATGAACAGTACAGTGGTCATTTTTTACATCCTGCCCAAAATATGTTTTCACACATGTGGCGCACAATGGCGTGGTCGTTATGGGAACTCAATGTTCGGGACAGCTTAACAAAATCAAAGTGACACTGTTCATGAGCAGAGGTCCCAAAATGCCTATATTGAAAGTCTGGTTAAAATAATCCCCAAAATAATTGTGTTATGGGTGTGTGTTTCGCAGTTTCTACGCACACTCGTGACTTCACCAATTTCTCATATTTTCAATCCAGATTTTCAACATTGACATTTTTTTTACACCTTTTTATGAACAGTATAGCTGTCATTTTTCACATCCTTCCCAAAATGTGTTTTCACACATGTGGTCGCTTCGGGAAATCAATGTTTGGAACAGAGTTACAAAATCACAATGGCACTGGTCAAGAGCAGAGATCCCAAAATGCCTATGTTGAAAATTTGGTTAAAACAATTTCCAAAATAATTGCATTATGGGTGTGTGTTGCGCAGTTTCTACACATGCTTGTGACTTCACCAATTTTTCATATCTTCACTCCAGATTTTCAACATTGCCATTTTTTACACCTCCTCACAAAAAGTACAGCTGTCATTTTTTACATCCTGCCTGAAATGTGTTTTCACGCCTGTGGCCCCAAATGACACTAACGAACTGATAGTGCCACTGTTCATGAGGTGGGGTCACAAAAAGCCCAGTTGAAAATTTGGAGTGTAAATACCAACAAACACCCGGGACATTAGGGTTTCCAACAGTAACGCCCCACCCTGTAGAGACTGACAGGCATCAGTGGTGTGATTTGGGATTGTCAGCTGTAATGCTCATGCCATTCCACCTCCACTCCCACCCTACAATCAATGACAGGCATCGAGGTGTGCCTTGGAGTCTTCGGCTTCACATTCTCCTATACTGCACCCATCTCAGCATATTTCCTTATGAAATGGGGGTGAGTGTAAGGCCCGAAGTCCCCAAGACACACCACAACACTTGTCAGTATTTGTAGGGTAGGGTGAGGGGAAATGGGGTGAGCGTTATGGTGGGCTACCCAAAGGCACACCCGAATGCCTGTCGGTCTCTGTAGGGTGGGGCTGGGGTTGGCGTCAGTTCACTACTTCACTGCCATTCCTATTATGCATCTCTCTAACTCCGGCACTACCAATGCCAATGCCAGCGAGACAACATTCAACATTGACAAATTTTTTTTTTTTACTGAACTGTTTGGTCCCCAGCACCTCCTCCCGCCAACTTGGCAACAGGGACATCGGTATTTTTGCAGGTTTTCATCTTATCCTGAAAGACTGCAGAAGACAGGTCTTCACTCATTCGAGTTTAGGCGATTCAGAGGTGACCTGTTTATGAACAAAATACTAAAATCTCCAACACTAATGACGCATTGCAGCATCACTATCACAAAAGGAAAACAGTACCAAGGCTTCTCAATAGACAACTTTTAGTTAGTAGAGTCAAAACTAACGAAAGACTCCACTTCTACTCTGTAAGAGCCCCAAACTTTGGAACAAACTCCCACAGGAACTGGTTGATAGTAACACATTCGATTCTTTTTAAAAAGCTATAGACAGATGGTTCTCTGTTAATTTCATCGGGTTTAATGTCCCACTCTTGTGGGGGACAATCTCGATGGGCCTTGGCCTACTTTTGTCCGTTTCTACCTAGTAAGCCCATTGATATCATCAGGCTTGGCCTTCCTCCTTCAGGGTCGATGCATAACTAAGGCATACTGATAAATCCTAGCAAAGAAGAAACGTGTCTTTTGTCTGTTGGTTTTAGACTTTGCAAATTATTTGTGAGGCCTTCTGGCACCATGCAGTCCAGCTTAAAAATGAGATGGCCTAATATCCTAAATGGTAATTTGCGTATGGTACCCACGATGCTTTGCATTTTGAGGGTATGTATTTTTTTCTTTGAAACCTGGCTTTTATTGCTGATGCCCTTTCAGGGTAACTCCTGCTTTAGCATTTCTTTTTGCACTGGGGTTCTTGCATGTCAAACTATAATTAAGGAGTTGTGCTGCCTTAAAGAGCCTAGTGTACTGCATGGAAAAAATAACTTTTCAGAAGTAGTCAGCTATCACTTCTTATACCTTCTGAAGTATTTTTTTCTGTTTTGCTAATTAGAAGATTTTCTACCTGACAGTACGAGGTGTGATATGTAGAATGGCACTCTACCTGGAGGCTGACATATTTCTGTTACTCCCTTCACATCATCAGCATTGTGACCTCGCTGACTGGGACATTATGAGTAACCAAGAAGAGCCAGTCTCCTGCTGCTTGATTGGTACTGTAACTTGTGACACATGTTACCAATCAGGCAGCAGGGCTTGTGATGTAATATGAGTGACATCACATGCTAATGATGTAGTGGGAGGAATATAACTAGATACGTCTGCTTCTAGGTAAAGCACTACTTTACACATTACATTCAATACTATTTAGGTAGAAAAACAAATAATGAGCACATAAAAATAATAAGGGATTATTTTAAAAAAATTACTGCAATTTTCCTGCATGCTTTTATTTCCGTGCCACTGGCTCTTAAAGCTGTAAGGAGTTTTAAGTAGTAGTAGTGTAAACACAACCCTTTTTTACACAGTGTTTCCTCTGATAACCTGAGGAGAAATAAGCCCTACAATAGTCCAGGGCATTCCTTTTCGGAGAGCTGGAGAATGTAAGTGCAAAATCCCTGTAGGCATCCACTGGCATAGAACTTACAGCTCTGATCCCTGTACATTCAATTTCATGGGAACTGATCATTTTCTGTTACATCCTTGAGGTGGGGATGGAAGAGTGGAAGCAGACTGATTTTCAAACTAGCGGCTCAGCCCCTGGGAGCTTTAAATGATGAATGGGGCATCGCATCCCTTTTATGGAATGGTTAGATTTTGCCATTTTAGTCCATCCAATGTATAAGCTTCGAATAATGAAAATATTTATTGCTTAATTGTGTCTTTTTTCACATTGCTTTTATACAGGTCTCTTGTTCGTGATATAGTCATCTATGAACTCAGTGTCAGAAAGCATATCAAAATTAAAAGGAAACTTCTATGATGTTGCATCATTTACATTATATTTATATTTGACAGCTTCGTTCTACAGTAATTAGTTACCCGCTTAGTTTTACATTAGTTTTCTTTCACTTTGTCGCTGAAGGTTGTTTAAGTTGGTATTAATTATGTGTTAGTGGGATAGGGGAGCCCTGTGTTTTTTTATTCATAGTGGGGTTGTTTTAGCTTGGAATCCTTAACTCTGATAGTCACCTTTAAGATCTGCTTTTATAAGCATTACCTCTAAGTTGTAACCCGGCCCCTCTGAAATAGCTTTGTGATTCAAAGCGCCATGGAGTAGCTTGTGCTGCCCTTGATTTTAGTTCAATAAACCAAGACTTTGCAACACTTACCTTTGGTTTTGTTCCTTGGTTGTAATGCTGTGGGTGCAGCAGCCTCCTTCAGTTGAGTGCTCTGGTTTTCTTTGTCCTGTTATTCTAAGCTATATTGAATTTACCAGAATCTCCCACCTTGCTATTAGCTTTGGGTTTAAGCACATTATTACACATAATGCACACCATGTGACACTGTAGCATCTGTGTCAGCTGGTGTGCAGGAGGCAGCACTGTTGTAGGGACTTTCAGACATCTCGGGTCTTATTTGCAGCATTTTTAGGGGCTAAGCGCCTAATTCTTAGAAACTGTGGAACTACCCAAATACCCACCTTACATGAATGGTATTCCTACATGGCTTCTGTCGTGAATAATGAAAGAATAAGTTATTTACTGTTAGATCAGTTGGAAACTTTTGCATACATTTGGGGTGCATTCCTAAATGCTGATTTGTTAATGCACATCACATAAAGGTGTGAAGCCAAGAAACCTCTCTAGGGATACCCTACACTATATTTTTTTATTTTGAATAACCGTTCCTATTAATAGTTAAGCCTTATGTACTAAGAATTCATTCCATCGATTCCTTAAAGTTTAATATAATCCTTATGTTTGAAGCGGTTTATCTATCTGTAAGAAATTGCTGTAAGATATATGTTTTTTTTTTATAATGATGTGCTTGTTATATTCTTGTTCAGAATTGTTAAAAGATAAAAATAAATCAAGAAAACATTTTATGGAAAAAAAAGACATCTCGGGTTGATGTCTTCTAAGGGACCTGGACCAGCAAGCCGTGTGCCTGTTCAGTCCAGTCTTCCCTCCAAGCCTGAAGGTCACCCTTGTGCTGGGTGCCTCGCTTCAAGCTTACACCTTTCTGAGGATGGTTGCTGGGTACAAGGCAGTAGTACAAGCTCCAGCCTGCCCTCGCCTGTCTCTTTACCTGAGGTAGTGTATCAGATGTTTATCCCAGCTCAGGATTTCCTTCAAATACAGTACGCTTACGGTCTACCTTAGTCCTCAGCACAGTCTTTTTTTCATTTAGTATACTTTCCTTTCTTACTCCTGATTGGTCCCCTTTAGTCCTTCTGTTCTGCCCAGCCATGTCACTCATCATCCCTGGGTCTTACTTTGCTGCTTGTTCTCCCTGGATGACCTTCCCCCATGGGAAGGGCTGCCCAGAGGTCACCCCAGATCCTCCCTGATAGAGGTGAAGTTTTGGTGCGGGAGTGACAGTCACAGTCAATGGTGTGGTACCTGCAGCAGGGAGGCAGATGACATTCTGCTTGGTTGGGGGATTTTCATTTTTTAATGCCCCTCTCTGATCATCGTGAGGATATTGCATCTGATGCCAAGATGTCAGAGCAATGATGTACCCCTTCCTATGACTGGCTCCAGCCTGCACTGCCACCTGAGGTCACCCAGGTGGCAGTATTGTGGCAGAGACCAGGAGCCCTCCCTCCCCATGGAGACGAGCATCCATGGGACTCTCAACCATCCTCCCCTGGTGGCCTTCCAGTGACTGGGGCTCATTCCTGAACCTGGATCACTGGAGTTGCAAGCAGTAGCTTTACCACTGCACTGTCTGTCTGGCTCTCAGCTCAGTCTCTTTAACTAGGCCTCTCTCCATTATTAGCTTGGCTGGAAGCATCTCTCAGACACAAGGCCATGACTGCCCCGCAAAATGTAAACACCCCATCTTTGCTGGGACCCTCTCTGTGCTTCAAAATCACCAGGACTTTCCCTTGAAGGGACCCCTCAGGGTTCCCACACCCTTCCAGTGCCTCCCTTACATACACCCCAGAATTAATGGTGATCTACACTAAATGCCTTCAGACTCCAACCCATGGAGTCATCACTGCTGTCATGGTGCTCATCCCGGGAGGCTACCAGGTGACCAGACAATGAAATCTGTTTTTCTTCTTCACTGGATCAATAGACAACAGCTGCTGCTTTGAGGAGCCCTTGCCCCCTCCTGGGGCCTGGCAAGTTACCTGAAGCAAGGGAGCCCCAAAGGTACATCTGGCACCTTTCTTTCACTCTGCCATCTTCTAACAACAACTGGCATTCTAAGCTCCACCCAGTGAACTTTCTTTCAGAGGTTCTACCAATCAGTATGTTCTGTGGTCTGGCATTTTGTAATCAAGCCCCCCTCTGCTGAAAAGATGGGCTTGTTACAGGTATAACTGCAAGACTGTTGTGGTGGGAAGCTGAGGAGGTATGGCAACACCCATGTTATTTGGGTTGGACCGACATATGTCAGCATGGGCAGCCTCAGTTAGGCGGACATTTCCCAGTGGTCCTGATGCTAATGGTTTAAGTTCCAAAGGTTTGGCTCTATGATGGAGATTTTCTAGAAGCTCTACTGTTATTGTTAAGTAACAAGAGTTTTTCATAAAGTTAGCCGAACTAATCTCCTGAACCACTGTCGTACTGTACCCACAATACTGTATAAACACTGTACCCCAATGCTGTGTAAAGATGAAACATAAGCTGGCCCAGTGGTGCTGAGGGTTGAGGTGCTGGATGCCACTCCTCATCCACACCAGTGATCCGGGTTCAGAAATAAGCCAGGGTCGTCAGAGGCCAGCGGGGGGGGAGGGAGAAGTTGTGAGAAAGCTGCCGGCTGGAAGCGCTCCACCTCAGGAGGAGGTATCCAGCTCTCTCAGAGCTTGGTCACCCTCTGGTGGAGTCCAGAGGGATGGTGCCACATACAGAGCTTAGACATAGGTCATTGGGAGGGTTGAGGGGACCCGGTCCGGAGCTTCGGTGTGCATGTGCGCCTCCACACGCATGCATCACCGCTTCTGGGGGTCCCAGGGTAGCTCATGGGAGAAAACAGAGGAAAAACTGTGGGGGCCGATGTGGATGATGCCCCCAGACTGACTCTGGGAATCTGCTGGGGCACGCATGGCGCTAGAAGCCCCCCTAAAGACCCCAAGTTTGGTAGGCTTGGTGGACACTGAGGTCGACCTGCCACATGGAAAATAAAAATAATCTACAAAAAAAAAAAGATGAAACATAAAGCTAGGTTTTACTCTCATGCAGCCTAGTAGTTCGTCTCAGTAATGTGGCTGTTTCAAGCACCAGTAATTATATAAAAGCGAATAATGGGAGTGCCGTACCTTGTTGTTTTTGCACATACCTGGTACGTGATGCTTATATACACTGCAAACCAGACAGCAAGGTGCACCAAAATGCAACCCATACTAAAATCAAGGAATGACATGGATACACAAAACTTACTGCAAAGATATAAATTTTAATTCAAAGCAGAAAACTGTGTTTTCTTGCAGAAGAGCCAGCTGTTACCACTCATCCTCATCATAACTCCACACCATGTAAAAACAGTAACTGCAGTAACACAAATAGCTTCCCTTATTCCCTTGCTATCCATCAAGGAAACCACCACATAGCAGGTTGTGCAAAAAAAATCAAGTTCCCAAGCAAAAGACTTGGCAGCTCATGAAGTCGGGGTCTGTTTGGGCTTCTAGAACTGCTCAGTTTTGCTTTGCAGTTTTTTTGTTTTTTTTTTATAAACCAAGCTTTTTCTCTCCCTGTTTCTGCTGATAGCACCCCCAGCCCCATTGCCAACCTTTTTATGGACTTACAGGTTATCATCCACTTGCCCGGAACCACACTGTGAGAGGTGCCCTGCCATGCCAGTTGAGTGAACACCTGCAGGGCGCGTGCCACCATGGTCAGAGGGAAATTTTTGTCCGTTCACTTGGTTTTCTTATCAAGGGGGCTGACATGCAATGATACAAACATGCATGCATGCAATGGCTAGCATGCATATAGTGGTAAACATTCATACAATGGCACACATGAATGCAACACCACATGTGCATGCAGTGGCACACATGCATGCAAAGGCACATATGCATACAATGTTACACATGCATGCATCAGCGTATATGTACCCAGTGGCACAAATGCATGCAGTGACACACACGCATACAGTAGCACACATGCATGAAATTACACACATGAATGCAAAGGCACACAGGCATGCCATTGCATGCATGCAGTAATACATGCGCATGCAGTAGCACACATGCATGCATGCAGTGGCACACATGCATGAAATCACACACATGCATGTAAAGGCACACATGCATGCAATAGCGCACATGTACACAATGGCACACATGTATGCAGTAGCACACATACATGCAATGGCACACATGCATGCAGTAGCGCACATGCATGCAGTAGCACACATGCATGCCAGGTGTCCAGCAGCTACCACTCCCTGTTCAGTGTTCTCAGCTCTGCTCCCACTTGGTCTCCACCAGGTGGCAGGCAAGCTGCAGGAGCAGTAATCATTCCTCCCCGAGGAATGACTGCAGTCCCTGGGATGTTCAGTCCTTCCTCTCTGGCAGGCTCCCCGATGGCCTATGCTCATTCCCAAATGCAGTTCGCCAGCATTATGAGCAGCAGTGCTACTGATGGGCCAGTGGGCTTGCTTTACTTTGCAGTTCTTACACCCAAACTTCACTAGGTAACTTTCTCATACAATAGGGGCATTCATGGGAGCATTACCATGTTACACAAGGTGGTTCTCAGCACCCTCTAGTTGGCAAAAAAAAAAACCTACCAAAATGATCTTTTTTGGCAGCATGGTGCCAGCGTAGCATTTTTTTGCCAGCCTGTTTGATGTCATACTGCACAAGGATGAAAGCCCCAGTAACAAGATCCCTTACAAGTCAACTAACTGGTACACAAAACTTTCTAAAAATGTTCTGGTTCCACCCTAAAGTGCAACTTTATAAAGAAAAGCTTGAGTAAATGAGAAAGTCTGTAAGTGTTTCTTAAGAATCTTTTCTTTTTTCAATTGTCATTTAATAACCTTCCAACTAGTGGAAATGTACCTGATATATACCCATGCCCCCTCCACACATCCTGATCCCATCCTATCCCACAGGGCCTACCTGTGTGGTCCTTCTGACCATGGCTTGCACTTCATGATGGGATGGGGTGAAAGGAGAGACTGAGTTCACCAAAATGGTCCAATCTGTTGTTCTTGCCATCAGAGGCTAAGGAGGCTGGGGGAGTTTAAGCATCAAGTGGCATGGTCTTTGGGGTTTTCTGCTTGGTTGCGAGCCCCTGGAGGCATGGACGTTCAATGACATCCATGGTGCATCATGCACGCACCCGTACATGACACCCTGACACCCACAACATCCTCCAATCCCATGGTTGCTGAGGCCCACAGGTGCATAGACTTCTGACCACTGCCAGATGTCAGACTATTGCTGGTCACCTTCAACGTCCCACTCTGGAGGAGGCAAATAGTCCACTAGACTCTCAGATCCTCCCATTCGGGCCCTTTGACACTCCGGGCTCATTCCTGGACCCAGGTCATTGGTGATGCAAGCAGTAACGCTACCGCTATGCCAGTTGGCTGGCTTTCTTAAGCATTTTTACAGAAGGTGCAGCATAGATAGGCAGTAGGAGGGTACTCCACTGACATAGGCCAATGAAAGGGAAGGCTGTATTGTCAGCAAATGTTAATTATAACTGTAGACCTACCTACAGCATCTCCTTAGAAGTGCACAGCAAGAGTGAGCCGGCATTAAGGCAAAGAAGATTAGGGATGTATTGGGGCCCCAGATAGCAGTAGGCTTTATAGGGATGCAAAAAGCAATAGCATTAGTTTAAAATTACCGCAGCACCCAATCAATGCAGTCACTGCAGTTCTTGGAGCAGTGATGTAATGTGGTCCAGGTCAGAGAGCCTCAATGTCATGTTTCACACAAGCTTGCAGTAAAGTCATTTATAGATTAATTTTGTTTAGCTGAAAAAATGAATGTCAAGAGATAAAAGAAGCTACTTCATGCAAAGAGCAAATGCCACAAGAACTGCAGAGCGTTGACATGCTTCATAATAAAGAAAATTAAAATCAGTTCTTTTTAAAGTCTACCAATGAACTTTTGATGACTCAGAAAATAGGCAATTTTTTTGACCCAATCAATCAGTTATGCAAAGAGCAATCACAGCTTCTGCATTACTATTACTGCCTGTGTATACGCTTCGATGTTTTTTTCTTATTTTTTCTCTGCAAATCTTGTATTTTTGTATTGTTTAACACTGTCATGGAACCTTTGAAAATGAGTCCTTGACTCAAAGGTATTAATCCCAAACTGAAATAAATAAATAAATAAAATAAACAAAATATCAGAGAGCTCTTACAGGCATCATTTTTCTTGTCACTATAGTTTGAATATGCGAGTGTGCTGCCTGCAGGGGACTCTTGAATTTTTTTAAAGGCAATAGAAAATTATTTTTTCGCAGTTAACTACCCTCCCATTTTCTTTTCCATTCCAGTTATGTATTCTGATATACTTTAACCAGTTTTTGATAAATAAATAATGTAGCTTTGGGGCACCCTCGGATCATTATAGAGTTCCACTCTCCTCAGCAGCCACTGCTCTTTCTTTTCATATTTCTCAGGCATTCTATGACATCAGTTACATCATTCCATGCTGTTCATCTGCATGGAAGTTTACTCACCTGGTAAAGGTGATTATAGGAACCTTTTTACAGCACTCTGAAGTCATCACTATAGGGTTATAGAGGTATCCTCTGGTAGGCTGATGAACAAAACTGAAGCTTTGAATCTGATCCTGTCTCCACCCCTTCCCTCTGGATCTTCTTCTTCAGTATAAAACTTCCCAAGTCATTGTCCTGTAAATGTCCAATAACCAAGGCCACTGATTTACAATGATTAAAGTAATGAAATTCTGTTTTCAAGACTTGAAATTCTGGGAATTGTACTGTTAACTGCTAGTCTAATTTACCAATGTAACCATGATTCTACTGTCATTCTTTAAGTATGTGTATAAATAATTAGAGTACATGAAGCAATGGCCCTGTTTACACTGCTGTCTTTGTAGCGTATGGGTTGATGCACTGCAAAGATGGCAGCGTAAACACTCAACAGAGCACATTAAGAGCACTGCAGATGCATTTTTGGCTCAGACACAAAAGTTGGGACCGCAATAGGATCGAACGCATTAAGCTGTGTTGTAAATTCTCTAATGCGCTTGATCCGACACAAACCCTAGTCTCCCTGTAGAAAAAATAAAACTCCTCCAGAATGTCCAGCCTCCTTTAATGTGTGACCAGCAGCACAGCAAGTGCACACTGTGTAAACTCTCTCCTGTCCCAGGAGCATCTCTGCAGTGGGAAAGTAGCAGTGGAAAATAACAAGTGCTGCTGCCGTGTAAACATAAACACGGCTAGTAATAAGAAAAGTATAAGTTCTGTAGATATACTGATCTGGTAAAAATGCCAAATTCTGTGAAATTCTTTATTTTTACCAGTGTGCAGGCAGTTCAAATTCCAGAATTGTACTGGGTTTTCCAGTAAAAACTAAAAACCAGTGGCGTTGCTAATAACTAAACAAATCAAGAGACTTCAAAAGAACAGTACTATCAGGAGAGGGAGGAATCATGAGCGTAATAAGGACAGGAGCTGGATTCACATGGGCTTTATTTCTGGGGGGCAACAAGAGCAGACAACCCCCCCTAAAGAAAAGGTATAAATCAACAAGCACAAGCTGAGACTGGTACTGCACCAGCTACCAAAACCTAAAGGGGAAACGAAAGATAGAGGCAGGGAAAGACACTGAAGACAAAAGAAAATCACAAGGGAGGAAAGAGAACAAAACAGCAAGCAGGAAAAAGGTGACCCTGCTGGAACCATTCCAAAATCTCAAAAAGCAGCCCTGGAGGGGAAACAAGGAGAGACCACGCCCAGGCTGCAGACTGAGAGCCAAAGACACAAAAGGCAGATTCATCAAACCCCCAGCAAACAGCAGCACAAAGAAAGACAAGATATTTCTCAAATGTCTGAGCAGGAATTCAACAATATGCTAAAACTCACCTAATTCAGCAAACAGTTGGCACAGAGGCAAAAGGGATGCGATCAGCCTGGACAATGCACAGGACTAAACTGAAGAAGATCCAGAGGGAAGGGGCAGAGACAGGGTCAGATTATGAGCTTCAGATTTGTGCATCAGCCTACTAAGAGGCAGTATAGTGTAGTGGTTAAGGGCACTGAGCTGCAAACCTGGAGACATGGGTTTGAATCCCACAACCCCCACTTGCATACTGTGTGATCCTAAGCAAGTCACTTAACTTCCTTGTGCTGCCAGGTCTCACCTGGAAACAAACTTCGGCTTAGTGTGCCTTTCCTGGTTAAACAATTTCCCCTTCCCCCCTTTTCCTCTACTAAAGGACCCCTCTATAACTCTATAATAATGACTTTGGAGTACTGTAAAAAGATGCGATTGATAATGGCCTGGAATGATGTTACTGATATCATAAAATGTTCAGGCAGTATAAAAAGAGAGAGGAGCAACTGCTGAGGAGAGAGCGATTCAGCGTAGTTACAATGACAAAACATTAGATCATTAATTTAAGAAAAAAGTCAAAACTTATCAGATTATTGAAAGGACACTAAAAGGAAAACAGGAGAGCATCTAGAGGTGTAAAAATTGTTTCTTATCTTCTTTAAAGGGGTGGCAATTTTGTCAATGGGTAGCACTTTTTCCAAAAAAATTAAAATGTTCCCTTTTATGCTAGCCAAAAGGGGTAGTGGGCAATTCTTCGCTACACAGCTGGGTCCACTAGTGCCTGTATGAACTTTAAAAGTCACAGTAACTTGATGCAGATATTGTTGCATGAAATGTGAAACACTATTATTGAAACTTTCTTTAGTGCTTATGTAAAGCATAGACTCCCAGCTAGACTGACAAAATATGAGAGCATATAAAGGGCAAAAAAAAACATTTTTTCTGCCAGAGACATTAAAAAAAATTTTTTAATAGCGTTCTGTGACTACCAGATGAAGAGGTGCTTAAAACCACCGGGGCACAGAAAGAAGTCTACTTCGGAGATCGACGGTAATATCTGGGACATGACTTTGCTCCTTCCACAGCTCAACGCTGAAGATGACCACCACAGATTCAGCATGCCCTAAAACAAGAAGGCATGACAGCCCACTTAGAGTATCCAGCCCAATTGAAAGTACAGACCACATAGAGGAGTCGCTGGTTAGCAGAGCTGAGAACACAAAGGATTATCTGGCTTCTCAGGGTTATCTGCCTTGATGAGATTTTAAAACAGTTTCACACAGAATAACTGCGGGGTCAGGCATGGCAGCAGCAAAAGCAATCCTTCCAAAACAAATCACATACCAATATCTTGGACTCTGACAGCTTACACAAAGGCCTTGCACACAGCTACACCATCCCAAGCCTCAAGTAACACTGCTGCTCCAGAGCCCTCAGCAATGTCCAAGGCGCCAACCACCTGAACACTCCCAGAGACAGAACACAGTTCACGATCTCTAAGTTGAATGTCAGGCTTTTCCTCTTGTCACTAGATAAGGATGGGCTACCTTAATGTTTTTCAGTTGAACTCACAAAATTGATGGCATATGCTTTTAGCAACTACTGAGAGAGAGAGAGGAGGATCCAGTGGGGTGGGGGAGACCAAGGTTAATGGGGATTGCAGCATCAGAGGACCTCTGGGGAGAGCACAAGTTATTAAGCTGCTGGGTTGGGGAGGCGTGTGGCATCACCCTCCATGCCAGATGACTGTATTGCCAGTGACTTTTGGCACACAGCTTAACAGGCTCCTTGGACAATGACACTTTGAACATAGCCAACAGATTATAGCTGCATCCCACCCCAAGTGGTGGGGAGATCCTCAAGTAGCTTGGAGCTACCCCACATGGGGGCAGAGGGATGGTATAACACAGAGCCAGTATAACTTAGCAAATAAGACATACAAGCATACCTTGAATATACTGCAGGCCTCCCAATTTGAACAAGTTAAAACTAAGCCTAGGTGATCATGGTGGAGAGGAGGTGTCTCCTCGGCCATGGTAGAAGGCCTTCTGTTTGTACAATGCCCTCCAGATCAATATAAATGAGCACTGCCAAGCATGGACAGGAAATCAGCAACATAAGGGCTATGGCGTGGATGGGTTGAGGGCCTGCTGGGCCTCCTCTCCTTCTGATAAGAGTCAGAATCCTTAATCCAATCTCTGGACATGTAAAAGTCTCATCTGGCATCCTAGCAGCACACCTGATATGGCAGCAATGCAGTGCCCACTAGGGCAATATGACAGACTCACCACCCTAAACCAAGAATGGGCTTACCCACTGTACTATATAATTCCTCTCCTGAGGGTCTTCCCTTCCCGTCCTGCTGGCCCCCATGACATCATCTTAATTCCCCATAACTTTTAGATGCCACGGTCACAACACAACCTCGGAGTTGTGGTCTCTCATGGCCTTCCATCTCCATCCCTCATATAGACCCCAGTGTGACACATCTCTCTAATTACTCCTGTTTTCACATGTCACTCTGTCAGCCATCAGGAACACATTAATTACACTCCTGTTCTCTAACTTACCTGACAAGCCCTTTCAGGCTGCACACCTAGATGACCTACAGTCACGACTGAAAATATACCTGATTTTGACATTTGACACTGCCTTCTGATGGTCTTAATCCATGAGTCAGATAAAGATCCTCCCTAGAGGAAACTCTATCACCCCCAAATAGCCAGTTTACTAGCTGGGTGTGTCAATAAGGTAGAACACCTTGAAGCCAGTACTGTATTGTGAAAATGGCTTTGTTGTTTGATTCTACGTTTTTGTCTGTTTGCTGAAATGATGTGTCGATTGCATGGTAACTTTAAGTTTTTCACTAGATAGTCAGTCAGTGAAAGAACAATACCCCCTGGGGTGGGACATCAGGACAGTGCTGCCAGTCCGTGGATTTTTTCCCCCAATTCTGTTTATCTCCCCCAGGCACTGGAACTCTCTCAGGCCTCTCTGCTCACCTATGCCGCTCTACCCTGCCATCTTCAAGGACGTTACTTTTTCCTCACACCCCGGGGTACATAGGGCCCGAGGAGACCAAAGGGGCAGTGGCAGGGCTCCAGTGTTGGGCATATGGCAGTTCGGCACTGGGATGGCTGTCACCTATCTGGACTGGGGGGGGGTTCTGTAGAGTGTTATGCCCCAGATGTGGGACGTGCAATGCTGCCCAGCCCGCAACGTGGATGCCCCCACCCACGTCCTGAAAGCGGCTGCCAGATGTCTTCCCCTGCTTGTAAGCCCCTGTGCACCACAGTGCCGCCGGTCTCCACCGGGAGCTGCTACTGTGCCGGGCTAACCCTGGATCCCTCCCCCAGACAGGAGAGCAGTCCTCCGGATGCTCATTCCTCTCTCTCCCCTGCTGACCCCCGGCGGTCCGGGTTCATTCCCAAACCCGGGTCACCAACATGGTGTGAGGTGTGGCATCCAGCGCCCCAACCCTCAGCGCCACCGGGCCAGCTCAGTCCATGAATTTAACATTAGTTTCCTATAATGGAAAGGGTATAAATAGTCCTGTGAAGAGAAGGAAAATCCTGCAGGAACTGCAAAGGTTGTGAGTGGAAGTTGCATTCCACAGGAGACTGACCTCACAGCTGCAGAACATTTGAAATTCAAACGCTCCTGAGTGGTGAAGTGTCTTCCCATTATGAACTGCATCCTCATAGGAGGGGAATTGCTATTTTAATAATGAACAGCTTCCCACTCAGGGCTGTCCAAGTGGCTCTGGACCCTGAAGGTTTGTTTGCCTGCCTTACATGGGTCAGGGCAGAATTTTCTAAATATCTACACTCCTATTGAAGAACAGCAGAGAGCCTAATTTCTTAAGAAAGCAATCACTGAAACAGTCACAGATACACTAAATTCTCTTATGGATAGTTGAGTGGCTAGACAGGTCCCAAAGACTGGGAATTAATGGTTTTCACTCTGGGTACGGAATAGTGACTAATGGCGTACCTCAGGCATCAGTGCTTGGGCGGTGATTTTACTAATCGTCAAACAGGGCAATAAAATAGGTTGATGATACTAAAAATAGGTAAATCCTCAGCAACCCCAGAGCAGAGAAATAGCATCCAAAACTATTTGAACTTAATATCATCCTGGGCTGAAAAATGGGAAATGTCATTTAATTTAGACAAATCTAAGGTTATGCACCTTGGTAAATTTAATGCCCCTCATACTTGCTCACTGTGTAACACAGTATTACCTACCAATATCCAAGAAAGGGATCTAGGTATTAGTATAAGTAGAGACCTTAAACAGTGTAACAAAGATACCTCTAAGGCTAACAAGATATTACGGGCCATCAAAAATAACAAAGTCCAGGGACCTAAGTGTCATTTGTCCCATCTGGAGCATATGTTAGGCCACAACTGGACTATGCAACCCAGTTCTGGTGTCTGTCAAGAGGTGACATACACCAGTTGGAAAGCGTACAGAAAAAGGCTAATAAATTATCTGACATAAGGAAGGACTCTTATGAATCCAGATTGAACAATCTTGCATTAATGTTATTGGAGACAAGGAGACTCGGAGGAATCTCTTGCAGATGTTTGATATAGTTCACAATCCAGCCTTGTTCAGTGAAATGGATTTTGACTTTAGACAGATTCACAACAGTACAAGTGGCCACCCCCTACAAATAACTGGGCAAAGATTTAATAACCTAAAAAGGAAATCTTGTTTCCTGCAGAGAGTGGTTAACCCATGGAATTCCATATCTACCAAAGTAGTAATCAGCAGCAGTAAGAGAGAATTTAAATTCCAGCTGGGTAAATGTATCATGAATGGAAGTTTTCTAGCGTATTACTTGGGAGCAATAATGGGCTGGTGCCTTATTGCTCCTAAAGACCTTTGTATGAACCTTTGTAGACATACAAAGTTTACTAATGATAGGAGGTGATTTCAATACAGCCCTGAACCCTGCCCTTGACAAGTGCGGACACTCTCCGCAGACTCAGTCAGGGATGGCCAAGCTTCTGGGATGACTGAATGCAGAACTTGGGTTGGTGGAAGTCTGGTGTTACCTGAATCCTGGAGTGTGAGACTATACCTATTACTCTCCCAGACACAATTAATATTCCCGAATAGACTTTTTTTCTTATTCCCACACAGTAAGTCCATGCAGTTAAAAAATGTACTGTCAGCAATATCAGTGCCTCCCGACCATGCTGCCATCATCCTTCAATTCACCCTTGGGGATACTCCCTGGAGCACCCAACCATGCTGCCATCATCCTTCAATTCACCCTTGGGGATACTCCCAGGAGCGCCCAACCATGCTCCCAACATCCTTCAATTCACCCTTGGGGATACTCCCTGGAGCGTCCAATCATGCTCCCAACATCCTTCAATTCATCCTTGGGGATACTCCCTGGAACGCCCAACCATGCTGCCATCATCCTTCAATTCACCCTTGGGGATACTCCCTGGAATGCCCAACCATGCTGCCAACATCCTTCAATTCACCCTTGGGGATACTCCCTGGAGTGCCCAATCATGCTCCAAACATCCTTCAATTCATCCTTGAGGTTACTCCCTGGAGCGCCCAACCATGCTGTCATCATCCTTCAATTCACCCTTGGGGATACTCCCTGGAGTGCCCAACCATGCTGCCATCATCCTTCAAATCACCCTTGGGGATACTCCCTGGAGCGCCCATCATCCTTCAATTCACCCATTGGGATACTGCCTGGAACTTGACATGGCAGCATAATACTAGCCTGCTAAACGAAGAGGAATTTAAGGCATTAGTTGAAGGCAAAATAACTGCTTTTTTAACCAATAGTCCACAATTGGATAGCAAGACTCCCATGTGCTGGGATGCCCTGAAAGCAGCACTGAGTGTCAAAATAACATCCTACTCCTCTGAATTAAAAAGGGAATTAATGGAGAAACTGCTAACTCTAGAATGAGACATAGCAGACCTCAAATTTTAGCACAAGATTGTCATAAAACCACAGGAAAAAGAGCAGCTAGAAAGCAAAAAGAAAGGGCTAACTAAGTTCCTAGAACATAAAATAGAGCAGGGGTTTTCAACCTTTTTGTGTGCAGGTACCCCCAATCTGCAAAGATGGACAGAGGGTGCAAGGGGAGAGGTGGAGGTCATGTTTCTTACACAAATGGTGATGGGGGTATAGAGTTTGAACACAGAACTTCTGGCCAGAGACCAGATTTGAATCCCATATTCACTATGTGACCCTGAGCAAAGGGAGGTGCGGGAGGTGTTAAGAGTGGAGAGTTGTGAATAAAAGACTCAGATCTGAATCCCACAGAGACTTTCCATGATGGCGTCGTGAGGCTGTAGGTACTAGTCTGGACTGCCCTGTGGGTCAAGAATATTCCCCTTTTGTGTAATTTGGTGGAACAACTCTGGATAATGTCTTTCGACATGGGTTAAATACATTTTTAGGACATCTTTTATACTTGTAACTGAGTGAAGGAAATGTGGTGAAAGATGCTGATCTGCACACCACTGATACATAATACGTACTATGAGTGAAACGCGGCTCAAGCTAAAAGAAATAACCGGTTTCGATTGGACTCTTTTCTTTACAACTGCATGCCCCTAAGTACTTATTTTTCGAAAAAAGGAGCATGAACATAGCTGGGGCCGCTACAGCAGAGCATGGCAAAACTTTCCAAAACACCGAGATGATATTAAACACTGTTTCTACAGTTTCATATTTAACATTTTCCTGCTCTCTCCAAGGACCCCTATGCCTTGCTCATGGACTCCCAGGGGGCCTAGGATCCCTTGTTGAAAAACCCTAGAATAGAGGGAGCCCTTTACTACTCTGAGCAGTGGTTTTTTGAACAGGATAACTGAGCAAGACTCCTGGCGGGCCAACTAAGACAGCAGACAGCATTAAGGACAGTGCTGAAAATCAAGAAACCTGACTCGGAGGTGCAGGTCACCTCACCAAGAGACATTTAAAGAGAGTTTTCAGCATTTTACACAAACCTAAATGGAGAAGAGAAGAGAAGAAACAAGGCCATCATGAGAACATCCAGAAGTACTTAAATGCCCTCCCCTCCCACAACTGAGAGAACAGGAACAGCAGAGCCTGAATGACCCAATCCCTGCTCAAGAAGTCCAGGCAAAAATTAGAAATCTTAAGAATGGTAAATCCTCAGGGCCAGGCAGTGGTACCATGTGAACTGGAGAGTGCAAAAGGGTGAGGATAAAAACAGCGAAGGGAAAACAGTGCAGCCACATAGGGGGAGTGGCAAACAACAGCGTCCGTCAAAAGGGTGACAACAGTGCCACAGCAACTTCACTCCCTTACTAAATATAATCAGCTCTGGGGGGACACAACTCTGGGAGGGGGGAAAAGCCGTAGGTTGCTGTTTTAGCAATTGCTGTTTTTTTGACACTTGCCCTATGTGGCCGCACTGTTTTCTATCACCATTTTCATCCTCGCCTGTTTTGCACTCGCCATCTTCATGGGATATGCCAGGCAGCTACCCACCAAGTTTTATAAACTATTTCAAGAAATGTTAACTCCACACCTAGTAGAGGTAATGAACATCATACTAACAGAAAGGGAGTAAACACCACCTTCATGTCGACAAGCCCAAATCTCTGTCATTCTTAAACCTTGTAAACTGACAGAAGAGTGGGGCTCATACCATCAAATTTCACTTCCAAACACAGACCTAAAAATATTTGCAGGTGTCTTGGCAGTTCAGTAGCAGCAGCACATAAAAGGACTTGTACATCCTAATCAACTACGGCTTATCCAGGCATGCTTTTTATAGGATAATGCTGAGGGTCTTCTAAATATCATTACTGCCCAGAAGGGAAAGAGGGTCTATCAGCTGGCCATAGGTATGGACACTAGAAAGGCCTTCAGTAGGGTGGATTGGGCCTTCCTGCTACAGGTCCTCTGGAAATGTAACCTTGAAGAGGGATTTAACAGGGTGTGTTCCTCCCTTTGTGATGGGCCAGAGGCAGTGGTGAGAGTAAATGATCATATTTCAGACAGATTTGCCTTACAGTGTGGCAGAACTCAAGGGTATCCTCTCTCACCATTAAATCAAAATTAGAACAGATCCAGAAGTGCGGGGTGGGGGGGTTGGCAGGAGGAGTAGAATAAAAGCTTGCACTTTATGTGGATGATTCTTTAATTTTTGTTACGACTTGACTGCACAGGCAACTTATGTAGGTACTTGGGCAAAATGATGGTTAACGCAGGATGGTACAGGATAGAACAGGCTGACTCCCCATTCTCCTGTGGACCATTCGGGGGGGGTGAAATTTAAAGCAAGTAGCTAGCATGGAAATGGGGGCAAAATAGATGGACCAGGAGGCCAGGAGTTGTGGGTCAAAAGGAGGGAAACCAGGGGGGAGGTATGGAAGGAAGTGAGCGATAGTATGGACTCGGGGGGGGGAGTGTAGAGGGAGGATAGGAAGGGAAATAAAGGAGGGAAAGGATGGCGAGGTGAAGAAGAGGGGAAGCAAACAAGTTGCTTTAAAAAGCATGCCTTGGGTGGGACAGGGACAGAACAATTAAAGTAGGAGCAGGGATACAGGAGTAGTTATAAACTAACAACACTCCTAGTGGCAGATCTTATAACGAACTAATGGCAATGTGTGGTAATAGTTTCAGAGCATGCCTGGAAAGGATACAGAGATAAATTTGGAGGATGAACTCTAGCCAGATTGTATGGCCTAGAGGCTAGAGCGGTTTACTCAGGAGGGTGTCGGCACCAAGGGCTAATGGTTCAAGACAGACACAGGGATAAAGCTGAATACACCTGAGAGAGTGTAGGAATCACAGAAACTGGTGGAGGGGAAGAGAAAATGACACAATAGGTCTTATAGTAAGCAGAGAGGAAGCTAACGCAATCAATCAATCTTTATTTAACCAGGAGAAACACTGTTGAGAGACGTCACTGGCAAAGTAGTCCTGGGTGGACGATACGTAAGATATATCACATACAATTGTATATACAAAGAAAACATTTTACATAAATAAGAGAATACATAACTGAAGAACATTATTTACAATATATACAATTCGGAGTAAGGGTGTAGAAAAGAGGTAGTTAAGAGAGCATGGAAACAGCAGGGTCTGATGGAGAAATAGGATGTAACTAGGCACCAAGTGTATACTAGGTGCTGAGAAGAGGGGGGAAGCGGGGGGGTAGGGGAAAAATAGAGTGCACGAAGATCTTGAATCCTAGAGGAGGAGGAGATAAAATAAAGGTAGCTGTGGGGATCAGACTAGAAGAACCAGGGCTTGACAAAGTAGTTGCAGGTTTCTTTCAAAAGGTGACAAAGTAGCATTTTAAAGGTTGCCATATTAACAAATTGCAAAAGTTTTAAGGATTTCTGAATGTTATTCCAAATGGAGGGGAAAGAGTAGCTTAGGGAAGATGTGCCATGCCATGATCTGAACCTGTGAAAATGTTACCACACATAAATGTGGAGCAGTAGTACCCCCTACTGATCAGCCAATATAACACACAAAAAGTAGAGCAGTAGTGCCCCCCTACTGATCAGCCAATATAATCTGCCAATGGAAGATAAGGGTGATAGATGTAGTCCTGGATATGTGACTAAATCACATGGGTAGATCTGTCTATAAGGCAAGAGTTCACCTAGGGTGGGTGGGGCAGCCACTGTGGTAGTGGTGGTGGGTACACACAGTG
Organism: Neoceratodus forsteri; assembly: GCA_016271365.2. Taxonomy (NCBI): domain Eukaryota; kingdom Metazoa; phylum Chordata; order Ceratodontiformes; family Ceratodontidae; genus Neoceratodus; species Neoceratodus forsteri. Next base: position 164,222,962 of record JADMNL010000025.1, on the reverse strand, counting down.
TCCCTGGCTCTACCTGCTGGACTGGAGCAGGCTTCACTGCGATTGTTGGTAGACTGGAGGGCTGCAACAGACCCTTGATGTCCAGCCTTGTGTGTTGGCTTCCTCGAGCTGAGCTGCTAAAACAATGAGTCCCTGAAGGAAAATCACAATGGCTCCCTGGTGACACTATGGGTAAGAGCTGGAAAATGGATGGCAAGGGGAAGGGGAGGTTAGGGCTGCTGAACACCGGGGTGCACAGGGATACAGGATTAGGCAAATACGATGCAAACAGAATCCCAATATCACTTAACACACCTGACTGAACTGGCCACGGCACCGGGCTATACTTCACAGACTTAAAGCACCTTTCCTAGCCACAGACTATCGAGTAGAAATGGAGAAAAACAGCAGCTGAATTAAAACTACCACTGACACCACATGGAAACAGTCTTTTTTTCACACACAGTGCCCCTGGCTCCACCTGTTGAACAGGAGCAGGCTCCACTGCAGTTGTTAGTAGGGTGCAGGACTGCAACAGACCCTCAATGTCCGGCCTTGCATGCAGGCTGCCTCAAGCTGAGTGCTGAAATACAACATAATAGGTCGGAGGCAGTGGTAAGAGTGAATGTGAGAGTGAATGTCATACTTCAGACAGCTTTGCTTTACAACGTGACACAAGGCAAGGGTGCCCTCTCTCACCATTAAGTCAAAATCAGAACAGATCCCAAGGTCGTGGGGGTTGGCAGGAGGAATAAAGTAAAAGCTTGCACTTTATGTGGACGATTCTTTTTTTTGGGGGGGGGTGCAGTCCATTCCGTCCCATACCTTTAAGATGCACTCAGAGAATTTGGGACCTTTGGGGGTTATAAAATTAATTACAATAAATCGGAAACAATAATTCTGAGTAGCTCCTTCCCACCTTTAGACAGACCTATCCCTTTGCCTGGGCTCCTCATAACACCTTTAAATACCTGGGTATCTGAGTTTCCGAGGACACCAGCAAATTGTTTAAAGATAATTACCAAAGATTGCTAGATACCCTTAAGCAAGATATGTTGAGATGAAAGCTACTTCCCCTTACCTTATATGGCAGAGTTCAAGTGATCAAAATGAACATTCTTTCCCAAATTCTATTTTTATTCCAGACACTACCTATCCATATACCTAATGCCTTGTGGAACCGTTTCATGAAAGAGACCTCTAGATTCCTGTGGCTAGGGAAAAAAAACATAATAGTATCAAATATCCTTATGTTACCAAAAGAGAGGGGAGGACTAGGTCTCCCCTGCTTCAAGACCTACCACTTGGCTGCATAAGCAACCTACTAGGCACTTGGGCGAAACAGAGGGCCAACTCGGGATGATACAGGATAGAACAGGCTGATTTCCCATTCTCCTGTGGACCATTCCCACCAGGGTGTTGCCAGAAAACATAATACACACCATGCATAACCCCTGGACTAGACACACTTCCCATATATTACTAAAAATTAAAAAAAACTAACAGACTCACCCAGTGCCTTGGGACCACTTACCCTAATCAGGCATCACAAAGCCTTCTTTCCACCACAGCTGGGCTTGGGGTATGGATACTGGGAGCACAGAGACCTGAATAGATTTGAGCACTGTCTTTCTTTTGGAAGATGTCACTCCTGCCAATAATGTAAGGGGTTTCACCTGAGATAAGAGGACCACTTTTGGTTCTTTCAAATGAGGCACTTTTTAATGGAACAAGGTAATCTACAACAGATCAGAAAACCTCAGTCTGACCTAGAACAATTTTTTTACTGGTTATTCATAAAGCAAAATCCCATCTAGTGTTGGAATTTTATAAGCTTCTTGTTAAAAGGAAAGACCCCCACACATACACACTTGATCAGATCAGATTGAAGTGGGAGATTGAGAATGGTACCCCCATCCCAACCCACCACTGGCAGGAACCTCTCCACACTGGATGGGCTATTACTGCCTCCCCTACTGGAGAGTGCTCAAAAGGTACATTAGGAGCTCCTAAAGTTATGAAACACTATCGTCCAACTTACACAGATACTACCTGGAGACAATTTGATGAGGTTAGAACCCATCATTCTATATTTTGGAGCTATCCTACTCTCAAACCCTTTTGGGAGTCAATACACAGTGAATTGCAGCTAGTGACCAGCATAAAATCCCCTTTACTTTTCAGGACCTGGTTCTGGGCCTACCCACCTTCCTACCAAACAAACGGAGACTTACACTTACGGTGGCAGTGCTCAAATGCATTACCTTGCACTGCTTGAACCTTCTCCCCCTGACAATAGAACTCTAGGAAATGAAAACATCCAAGCTAGAACCTGTGGAATTCATTACTGCAACCCCACAACTTAGACTCCCAAAGTACTTAGACTGATGGCAACCATGGCAGTACCAGCAGGCAGGACAGCTGGAGGGGATGGGGGAAGGGGAAACCGGACTCACTGGACAAAAATAATGCTTTTATTCATTATGCCCTAATAACTAGTATCATTATCCAAATATAACACCAGAGCCAGTGTGAAGGTTTTCTATGCCTTTTTATTGCGAACAGTGTGGTTTATCAAATGGCAACCTCAAATTTTTAACAGTCTCTTCACAGGTCAGGATGGACAATCAACTTTGCTATAATCGTTGAACTGTTGCACAAAAGGACTTAAAAACTGCCGATATGTTTTTCTTAAAGTTCTGTTCCCTCCGAATGGAGGTTATTTGCCTCCACTGTTGTAAGTGTATGCAATATCACGTCTTCAAGTTAAAAGATACACTCTGAGACCTGTAACACAAACAAAGAGATATTTAGCAATCTATAATTCATGATGCACTATGTCTTATATGAATACAACTCAATAAACTTCAAGTTTAAAAAAACATTTTTTTATGAAGAGCTAGAGTTGAGGTTTCACGTTCTAGGAAGGAATTAAATACTGTACTGGCACTGGTAGTATTTCTGAGAATATTGCCTTACAGCAGGAAAGCAGTGTGGCCACATACTGTACCTAACGACAAAAGCAACAAACAGGAAAAAACTGCTCTAAATCGTGTGTACAAACAAAAAGGTTGGTAGGGAAAGAGGACTCACTTGCCAGCTTGGTTTATAATATCATTTATTTGTGTATAATATAGTTTGTTTTTGTAAAGTATTAAAGATTATGTTTTAAAAAAGCCAGTGTTTCATAACCAAACTAATTAATTCATCAGGGCAGGAACACATGTCTGTAGAAATAGTACTTACATATAAATGATGTATGTAAAATGCAATAAAGGAATTGCAGATAATTCATCATATTTTACTATCCCCACCTCTAATAATATTGTGACAAAGATGTGGCATATATTTCATGGGGCACACCTGTGACATAGTTGGGAAATATTTCTGACATATTCAGCAGGTAGGTAGAAAGGTTTAAAAGAATGTCACAGGAGCATGGCTGTGTTAAGTCTAGCTTTGTTTTAAGGGGCTGAAAGTACACTGGGGGGGGGGGAGAGGAGGACAGCCCACTCCCAACCTCACTGTGAGAGGAAATCTGAGGGGGAACCTATCTCCCTGACCAAGAGTGAGGCAAGGGATGGTCGGTGGTAGCCAGGGATGAGGCTTAGTAGCTGCCCAGTATGTCCCAGAGTGTCAAAACCCATATAAAAAAAAGACTGCTTCTGCCAATCAGCTTTCAGGATATGTCCTGTCTACTTTATTATTATTATATCCCCCCTCACCCCCACTTGCCACCCCAAGCCACCAAGCATGGGTTGATTGCTCAAGCTTCCCCTCCCATACAAGATGCAAGGACAGAAGACATGTCCAACAATTCCAACTTGATTGGTCTCTTTGTACTCTCAAAAAAAAAAAGGGGCAAAATGTCATGTTATTCACTATGAATGCTGATTCTTCTGGACCTGGCGTTACCCAAAGAGGGAGGTCAGAGTGACTTTTTTTATCAGATAACAACTGCCCTATCTGATCTTTCTCTAAAACTGACTGGAAACAGAGCATAGCTAGTGACCACATGCCAAATAAGAGAAGCATACTACTCAGAGTGGATATAATCCACCACACACGCACTGCGAGCAACTAAAAACAACAGCCAGCCTTCATCACAATTTAGAGCAAGCCCTTGGTTTTTTTCCTAAACTGCCTGTTACCCAGATAGGTTTTGCTAGGATTCTCTTATGAACCCTACAATAGTCCTGCAGTCCTGCAGGCATAGTTGTGCTGCAGTGCCCTAGATATATTCTAAGCCATTCTTTGTCACTACACTATTACACGTGTAACAGTTACTGTGCCTGGCATATGTCTTATGGGTTCTTCCTCCATAATCATTCTTGTGCCATATTACCACCCCCCCCAGTATCCACTAATAGATCTGTGATAGTTAAAAATGATGGTACTGCTGCATCTAAGATACAGTCAGAACCCCTTGTGCTCTTCAGTACTTTGTCCTGATTTCTGCAGCAGTACTCCTAGGCTTCTGCGGCAGTATTTTCTGGTTTCTGCAGCATGATTTATTAATTTCTGTGGCAGAATACAGTCCTGCCATCAGCTAAAATATGATGCAATGTCATCAGTGATGTCACGTGCCAAGCACAGAGGAGAGGCTTCAGGATAATCGAGATGGGGAAGGGAGCGGGGCACCATGGAAAGACTGTATGTTTGAATGATGATTCACCAAGAACAGTGAATTCTTCAGCACTGTATATATTGTGGAGAATTATGCAAATTCTGCGGAAAATTCCATGGGCACAGAATTGCAGAATTCCAGGGGCCTTGGATATAGTTCACCAAGTACAGTTTTTACAGTATCCGCTTGATAGGTGAACCAGATGTTGCTTATCTTTGCAGGATGAACAAGCAAGAAGCATTCCGTGCGGACTAGCGGGCACCCCTGTAGATGCTGTCCTCCAGCTTCATGGTCCTCAAACTCTCCGGTCTCACATGCTCTGAGAATAATTGATCCTGTGGGATGTAAATACTAAGCTATCAGAGTCCTAAGTGGTCATTCATAAAGTTACAGAACACCTCCCAAAAAAGTGCAGCTCACAGCTGCCTACCACCCCTATACTTCCCACAAATCTGCTAAGAAGAAGAGAAAGTGATAAGAAATATTACTGAGCACAAGTGATATGTGATATTCCCATTTGCTGGAACAGTTCCAGATCTCAGCAGCGATAACAGCGAGGTATAGTTACAGGTGACCATCATTTCTATTCACACTTAGTGATACCCTCTGTGGTGCAATCACACGCAGTTTCCTTGCACACTACTCACCCAACTTGGTGAGCATAGAACAGCAACTCTGTCACCTCCTACTGGAGGATTCTTACGCAGTAGCAATGCTCCTGATACTCCAAACTTTCTTCCCCAGTTCCCGCTGTCTACCCCCTAGGAGGGCATCATCTGAACATGGGCAGACTTGTTTCCAGGCAGCTTAGCAGACAGGAAGGCTAGATGGGTGGACACCACTGCTATGTGGACAGGCTCATTTGAATCCTGCTGATAGACTCTTGGGCTAGGGGAGAGCACTGATGCCTTCATCTCCTCCTGGTACTTGCAGTTGCTGTCCTTCCAATGCCTCCAAAATCAGGAGTGTGGCACATGGTGGATGGCATCTGGAAGAAACCCATGCGGGGAACCTCCAACAGACCCTGCACCATCCCTTTGATGAAGAGCTCCAGAATGGAACATTGGATGGGACGGGTTAAGCTGGACATCACTTCTGAGGAAAGGGACCTAGGAGTCATCATGAATGGCTCCCCTAAACAATCTAGACAGTGTAACAAAGTCTACAGTAAGGCAAACAGGATGCTGGGGTGTATTGGGAGGGGGGTTTTGACAGCAGGAGGAAAGAGGTATTACTACCTCTCTATAGATCCCTGCTGAGACCACACCTAGAGTACTGTGCCCAGTTCTGAAGTCCTCACTGAACGAAAGACAAGGACAAGCTGGAGACCAAAATGATTCAGGACCAGCTGGACAGATCCTATGAGGATTGGTGTAGGGCACTGGACATGTACTCGCTTAAGACCAGATGAGAGAGGGGTGATATGATAGAGACCTCCAAGTTTCTGAAAGAAAAGGTGCAAGGTGCACTGCAAGGAATTACTCAACAGGAATAGTGAATCTAGAACAGGAGTAAAAGCTGGCGGGGGGGGGGAGGTTCGGGAGTGACATGAGAAAGTTTTATTTTACAGACAATGTGGTTGAGCCATGGAACAGTCTGCCAGCAGAGGTGGTGTGTGCCAAAACCATTAATGGTTTTAAACTCGGTTGGGAAAGAGTTAAAGGCTTAGTAGTTACCCCGGGGTGGGGTAGTAGCAAAACAGGGAGCAAGGGGGTAGATAGTGTAGACAAAGAGCCCTCATTGACAAAAGGTATTGGCGTAAGATAGGGTGTTAGTGGCAGACTGGATGGACCATTGGTCTTTTTCTGCCATCATTGTATGTGCTTCTCTTTCAATATCTTCTTTTCATGCAAGTCTGGGTGGCCATCAGAGACCAGGCCAGACAGAAAACTTGTGCCATGTCCTAGGCTCAGGACATATTGTGCCACCCCCTCAGCTGTGCAAGTCCTCATGGCCACTTGCAGCCAGTGCCATGGTGGGGTCAAACCCTGAAGGGCTTTCAGACATGCTCAGCTCTCTCCTAAATTCCTTAGAACTTGGGACAAACTCTTTGTAAGTAGACTTCACTAAATACTCCCAAAAACCTAATGAGGTTTCTTTTTTACTGTTTGCATGCCTATCTATGTTGCTCTGGAGCCATGTAAAGGGTCTTCTAGCCCATATCTAGTAGGGTGGATCAGGGAACAGGGATCCATGGCACACATGCCCTGAGTACATGGGTACTCTCGATTCAGAGTGGAGTCAGTCCAGGGGGTCACTTCTGGGGTCTGGGCTCCTTGGGAACCAGGAAGCTGCTATGTAGTTTTCCTGTAACCTAAGAGTTGAGCCAGAAGGTTTGCACTGTGACTGAACATCCACGAGAGTTCAAAGGTCATTAAATTGCAAGCTTGCTAACTTTCATCAAGTGCACCACTGAAAGAATCTAGAAAACATAGTTACCAGGCCTGCACTGTGACTTTAGTGTAATTCTCGGGTACCCAGAGTCATTTGATATTTGTGTCATACTTGAAACTGCTGTTCTTTTTTTTTTCAATTTCAATTAAGCATATAAAAATAGAAACTGTAGTTCTAGTACTGGTACCAGTTAGAGTTTACCGTACCCTGTGTAAAATAATTTCTCTTTTTGTACCCCTTGTTAATTGATTATACTTTACTGCTGCGTGCATTCAGTTTGTACAATCTGATTGAAGTGCTTACTAGTGAAGGTAACAACTGTCTTCATAGTCCCCAGGGGCCGGTCCAGTCCAGTATAGGTAGGGGGGTAGGTACTGCATCCCAGAGGGGGGTACTGCACACAATATTTGGCCCATTTATTCCCTCTGGGTGGAGGCACTGCACTATTTATTAACTGTTCTGGGACAAACCCCCTTACCACAGGAGAAAAAATGAACCCAACCCCCTCAACCAGGTGGGTCCTGTACAGTCATCAGATAGGAGTGTGAATCCAGACACGGCGTCCCAGGTGTCCCATTATTTCTAAACATTCCAAGCAATCTTTTTTTTTTTCCATAGGAGGTTGTCTCACACAAACAGTTTTAAAATGCTAGTCCTTTAGAAATCATGACATAATTCTTAACCAGTCAGGATTATTTGTTTCTAAATATTCTAGGTACTCTTATGAATGATAATACCACCTCCCAGGCCACTCTCACAATTTTAAGAGAAGTGCGAACCGAAGGTGAACGATTCTGATACCCTAAGAATGTAAGTGATACCGCTCTAACAACCGTAAAAGGGGTCTCAGCAGCAGTATTACTATATTATTGATCAAGCTTGATCAATAATTATATAATTTTTTTACAACCTTACCAGAATATTTCTGTTTCCAGGGCAGCTGTGCCCGTGACACTCTTTTTTTTGAACTTTCTGTTTGTTAGTTTTCATAAAAAACATGAAGTTTATATTCCAGATGCATTACGTAAGGATTCATAATAAAATACACGAGGGCACCACCCCTCTTAATACACACAGATAATCATACGTAACAATTAGATACGTCATGTGGGGGAGAAACCCTAAGAAATATCAATTACTTAACTTATTATTCAATATATGCTGTATTAGGAACCCATGAGCTGCATGTTAATACCATATCCCACAGTATTAATACCTCAAATCCACTCCCCTTTAACCTGTAAAGGGAAAAGTGACAAACAACACATGTTTTATCAATATTAAATGTACCAAAAGTTACTCCCACATTAAGATTCAGAGCACCTTACTTAAAATAGTCTGCTCAACATTGCCCAACTGGTAACTAAGATCAAAGATAATACACTTTTGCATTTTTTTAATAGAATTCACATTCTCTCTATAAACCCTCCCAAACTTAACCTCAGTATTGGTATAAAATGTTAGCTTCCAGTTACCATATAGGGGCTACATATAAGAGGGAAACAAAGCCCAGTTTGCAAACCTGAACCTTACCATTGTTATTAACAGATCAAGTCAAGTGTCTAGTTCATAATTTTCCAAGTCGGATTGTGAGCAGACTTCTCTTCTTCTCCAGGTGGAAGCATGTTTTTGTACCCATTTAAGTGTCTCAGAGGGATCTGAAAAAATAAAAATGTTCCCCTCCTGGACTATGTGAAGTCAAGCTGGGAACAACAGTCTATGAGACATACCTGCCTCCTGAAGCATAGCATGAATGCCATCAAATCTCTTCCTTCGCTGATGGGCAGCATAGCTCAAGTCCGGATACATAGAGATACGGTGGCCATCGTGTAGTGATGATCTTTTCTGCCTTGCTAACGCCAGGAGGAAATCTCGAGTCCCAATCCCATCCACGACACATACAATGGCCCTAGGAGCCTCCACTTTGACTGGTCGACCATGGAAAGCCGCCCGCTAAGCCTTTTGAATGCCCAGGTTCGATCCAACAGTGGCTGACCCAGCTGCTGCTCCAGCCATTCCCACAGGAATGGGCCCAAATGATCCCCTTCACTATTCTATGGCATCCCAATAACTCATAGGTTCACAGTCCTGGCCTGGTTCTCTAAGCTCTCCAAGTGTGATCTTAGATGCGTGTTTTCTTTTACCAGGTTGGCCATAGCTCCAAGGGCTTCCTCCAATTGTTTTTTTATCTCCGTGGCTTTGATTTTAAGATGCAATACATCCGTTTCCACGTTAGTGACTCTATTGGTTAAGGAGTCAAATTTGTCCAGGAAGGGAACCAAGCTCCTAGGTGACAGGTTTAAATGCTTCTTTGGCAAGCTTTTAAAGTAGCCAAGGGGGGAGGTACTGATAGGAAGCAGGAAAGTTCAAGTCTCCCCCCACAAAACATGGCAGGTAGTAGGGTAAACACTGAGGTACAGAGCTTGACAGAGGGCAGGACAGGGGTAAATGGAAAAATAGACAAGGGCAATAGGAGCAGGGATGGGGTAAAAAAGGATAAAGCCAACATTAAATGGAGGGCAATAAGTACCAATGCCGGTAGTCTGGGAAACAAGTTTCCTGAGCTAGTAGCCCTGATGGAAGAGGAACACTTGGATATTGTGGCAGTCACAGAAACATGGAACATGGAGAACCATGACCGGGATGTCAACATACCAGGGTACACAATCTACAGAAGGGACAGGGAGGGTAAAAGAGTAGGAGGAGTAGCTCTTTACATAAGGGAAGGGATCAAAGCTACAGAACTAAAAAGTAAAGGGGAGGACAAGAGGCACTCTGGGTCACCTTGGAGACAGGAATGGCATCACAATCTGCACAGGGTTGTATACAGACCCCGTCTCAAAGGGAGGAAATGGACAAGAAAATGATAGAAGACATTCTCAAAATGACTGAAAAAGGGGAGATACTGTTGATGGGGGACCTGAACATGCCAGATGTTAACTGGATGGCATGGACTGCAGCCACATCCAAGAGCAGGGTCATTCTCCATGCCCTACAGGGGGCATGCCTTAGACAGCTAGTGGTGGAACCCACTCAGAAGGGAGCAATATTAGACCTGGTACTCTCAAATGGAGAGAGGATCACAAATTAAGAAGTCAGTAGACATCTGGGAACAAGCGACAACTGCACAGTGTGCTTCACAATAAACACAACCATGGAGACAAGCCATACAAAGACAAGGATACTGGACTTTAGAAGGGCCGACTTTGGCATAATGGGTGAATACCTGAGGAATGCATTAGCAAATGGCCAGCAAGGAGGGTGGAAGAACAATGGAGAAAATCAAAACTGCCATCATGGAGCAACAAGCCTTGTGTGAAACAAATAAAGAAAACAAAGCGAATAAAAGCCACTATGGTTCTCAAAAGAGGTGTCAGGAAGGTTAAGGAGAAAAGGCTGCATTCAAAAAGTATAAGGAATCACAGAGAGAAATGCGACAGGGAACTGTATCAATAAAGCAGAAAGAAGTGGGTAAGGCAGTCAGAAAAAGGCCCAAACCGAGGAAAGATAGCCAACCCAGTTAAGAAGGGGATAAAACCTTTATAGGTACATTAGGGAGCATAGAAAGGTTAAGGGAGGGATAGTGAAGATTAATAAAGGAGAGGGGAGGTGGGCAGAGGGAGACAGTGAAAAGGCAGAGATACTGAATGAATACTTTTGCTCAGTATTCACAAAAGAAGATGAGGAGGAGTTACCTAAACCAAACAATAGAAGCACTCTGAGTAGTGGGGTTGACGCCAGTCCATTTACAGAAGAAAGAGTCATGAAAGAACTCCTAAAACGCAAGGTGGACAAAGCAATGGGGCCTGACGGGATTCACCCTAGAATCCTAAAATAACTAAGGGAGGACCTAGCGACACCACTGACCACACTTTTTAACAAATCATGGGAGGATGGGGTGGTACCTGAGGACTGGAGGAGGGCAGATGTGATTCCCCTTCACAAAAGTGGGAGCAAGGCAGAAGCAGGAAACTACAGACCTGTTAGTTTGACATCAGTGGTGGGGAAAATGATGGAATCACTTCTGAAAGAAAGAATTGTTGAGTACTTAGAAGCCAGTGGGGCACAGGACCCAAAGCAGCATGGATTCACAGCAGGAAGGTCATATCAGATGAATCTAATCGATTTCTTTGACTGGGTGACCAAAGTAATAGACCAGGGAGGGGCTGTGGATATGGCCTACCTAGACTTTAGCAAGGCATTTGACACAGTCCCGCACTAAAAATTAATAATCAAGTTAGCCAGCCTGGAAGTGGGTCCCAGGGTGGTAGCCTGGGTAGCAAACTGGCTGCACAACAGGACACAGAAGGTAATAGTGAATGGAACACATTCCAAAGAAAGGGGGTTACTAGTGAGTACCTCAGGGCTCAGTACTGGGTCCAGTCCTCTTTAACGTCTTTATAGGTGACATTGCAGAGGGTCTGGAAGGAAAGGTATGCCTCTTTGCAGATAACACAAAGATCTGTAACAGAGTTGATACACAAGGGGGGATAGAAAGGATGAGAAGGGACTTGGTAAGGTTGGAGGAATGGTCAGACATATGACAACTTAGATTCAATGCAAAGAAGTGCAAAGTAGTGCACCTGGGAAATAAAAATCCAGGAGAAGAGTACACAATAGCAGGGGAGGTACTAACAACAACAATAATGGAAAGGGATCTGAGGTAGTCATATCAGATGACCTAAAGGTGGGTAAGCAATGTGAGAAGTCAGTAAGGAGAGCCGGGGATACTGGGATGCATGGGAGGGCATCACAAGTAGAAAAAGGAAGTGGTTATCCCTCTGTACAGACAGTTGGTGAGACCCCATCTGAGTACTGTGTGCAGTTTTGGAGACCTCATCTCACGCAATGACATAGACAGGATGGAAGCAGTCCAGAGAAGGGCAACTAAAATGGTGCAGGGTCTACATCAGAAACCATATGAAGAGAGACTGAGAGAGCTAATATGTATACCCTGATGAAAGGAGGAGGGGGACATGATAGAAACTTTTAAGTACCTCAAGGGAATCAACAAAGTCTAGGAGAGTAGCATCTTTCAGAAAAAGAGATGTGTAAGAACAAGGGGGCACAATTTAAAGATGGGGGGGCGGCTCAGGGGTAATGTGAGGACATTTTTTTTCACGGAGAGAGTGGTGTACACATGGAACTGCCTTCCTGGAGAGGTTGTGGGGTCTAAAACAGTGGGGGAATTCAAACATGCATGGAACAGACATAAGGCAATTATACTGGGGGGGTTGCAGGAAGTAGGCTGCTAGTTAACTAGAATCTGCAGCTTATCCAATAGGTAGGGAAATGGGCAGACTGGGTGGGCCAAGTGGTCCTTATCTGCTGTCAAAGTCTATGTTTCTATGTTTCTATTTAGGCTAACAGCTGAGTCATTCTGTGGCCCAAGGACTGTATAGTGTCCTTGCCTGCTGCTGGTAAATTAGTGCGGTCACGGCCTTGTGCAGAGCGCGTGATCGGAGAAACGGGAGCATTTTTAGATTTGCTGCCCTCTGAAGTAGCTTTGTCTTTCTTTGGATTACCCATGTCGGCACTGGAGGTCTTCCGTTATAAGATGCAACCTCATACTTCACTCACCGCATCCGGAAAATTAAGTTTATATAGTTTAGATGCGGCTAAGTTTGCAGAGTTCTAAATCTTGGCTGCCATATTGCTCGGGCTCCAAAGCACCTCCACATCAGAGACACTCTTGACAGAGTAAGTGTTTCGTGTGCAGAGGAAAGGAGCGCTCTGATTAATTGGGAGCGCTTCCTTGATCCATACTAACCATAAGAGGGTGTCTCATGCACATAGTTCTAAGTTCAGCTGGTACATTCCATTTCCCACATAGAGGATTCTGTAATATACTGCAAAGTAAAACATTTTGATTTTAAATTAAAATTCATTTTTTAAACAAAGATGTTTAACAGGATGGCTTAATGGCTTGGTAGTGGGTAAGAGAGCCTTTCACCTGTAGGTCATGGGTTCAAATCCAGGACAGGTTAGTAGTGGCTGAAAATCATTATCACCAGAGGGCTGTTCAGTAGCAGATGTGCAGTGAGTTGCACTGGTGTCAGTCCAGTTCTCATTGGGCAGGTGTCCACATCACAAAACCGCCAACACAGCACTGATGTCCGCCTTGTTGGCAGTCTCACATGAGAGGCCAAGGACTGAATGGGCATGGAGTCTGAAGTACCTTCTCACCTACATGGTGGTTCCTCCATGGCAGGGTTGAGACACATTGGTGGGGCAGTGTGGGGAATCCTATATTGTGATCGCCTGTGCTGTCCCTGTCATGTGCATAAACAGAGGACTTCAAGTTCCAGTGCTGCTAATCCAGCACCTTTCACAAGCATGAAATTCATACACAGAAAAAAGTATTTAAACAACAACAACGACAACAACAAAAAAGAGAATCCCCCTCCATAGTGAGGCCCATCCCTTGGGGCAGCAGGATTCATCATTTGGTGTGAAGATGGGAGATGGGGGTGGATCCAAGCCTGATGGCGTGTGTGGTGACTGCATGGGTGTAGGAACACATGTGCCAAATAAGCCACAGCTTTCATGTTAAATTGGGGGGGGGGGTACATTTGGAGACCATTGCTTTTGGTTACTACTACTACCTGCTAGCCACCCCTACTGGTGTTGCGATTGTTGGGCTCTGTTTGAATTTAACATATGGGTAAACACATGAAACTAAGTACGTTGTTCTTTTTTTGCTCTTTATTATGCAGTTCCAGGAGTACAATATGGGGTGTGCGAGGTGTCTGGGTAACAAATGTGGGCATGTCTTCCATGGAATGGAGTACGGCAAAGTGGCAACAAAGGGTCCTGGCTTACAAATTCTATTGTCACAGCTATATCGCTGGGTGAGTGGGGCCCGCATTCTCAGGGTATCAAGGGTGCATTTATCAGACGTCTTTTGAACTCTCCCACTACCCTACTTAAGCTGCCCCTGCCGACACCTGTCCAGTTTAGGGGTGGGTCATCACCACCTTGTCAGCCACAATGCCAAGTCTGTGCTACTGTCCTGCGGACCAAGCATCGCCCACTCCCCAGAGGCAGAGCATGCAGCCCCTGCTATGCTCCCTACCTCAGCTTGCCTGGGGACTGCAAGTCAAGTTCAGGATGCAAACCAGGGTTTGCTACCAGACTGGGCAAGTACAATACTTTTACCTGAATTTAAATTATAGCAAAGTAACAAAAAAGCTGTAGTAATCCCAAAACAGCAGTGTCTAACTTGAAAAGGCAGCAGTTACAGGAACAGGAACAAGCTGCTGAAGGACTCTGTTGTGTGCATTTAATGCTGGTTGTAAAACATAACAGTAATCATGCAACTGCAGTGAAAGGGTTCAGATTGCGTGACACTGTTGTGGCTTGTTCCTATACAAACACAGACAAGGCTTCTCACCAGTGAGCGGCCTTATCGGAAACTGAAACTAAAAGCTCAGTTTTCACTTGGAGAGGGGGTCAATTTCTAGGAACTGAAACCATGACCTATAATAAAGATGTTTTTTTCTGTGGCCTTCATTAATCATGATTTGTCTTTTATGGCCTTCCTTGCACTGGCAGAGTATTCCACCTTGGTGAATCTCCAATATCAATACTGTGCCAGGTCCCAGATCACTGTCAATAACTGCATATGTGAAGAGCTCTTCAGAGAACTGTTTATTCTGTGTTTCCACACTTTCTTTTGCTACTTTATTGAATGCTGGGCACAGATGGGACAGGATTGCCCGATTACTAGAGCGCTTTCTAGGCAGTTTGATTAAAATTAATCTCATCCGCTACCTAGCTAGCCTTTCTGAAAATTTAGAAGTTGGCAAGCCAAGGCAGACTCGTGTTGACTTGAGCCTGTGCCTGGTTCGTCTCCACCTCTAAGAACAATTGAGAGCCAAAGTGAAGCCGAGCCAGTGATGATCAAAGCAAGCATCTTTTTTTTTTTCCAGCCTGAGCAGTTGATACAGTGGCTGAAACTTTACGTAGTGTCAACCAAAATGATTTTTTTAACAGAGGACAGTCTCCTGGGCATCACAAAGTGACTGTGCTGCTGAAGTGAGCTCTCTAACATGCTTAATTCACCCTTTGAAATATAAAGCCGTGACTCCAGGCATGCTCATTAGTGTGTTGATATTCTACTAAGGAACATTCAATCTTCAAAAAGGATTAAGGAGTTGGTATTCTACCATTAGATAGACTCCTCCCTTTAAAGGGGAATCCTCAGCTCCCCAGTCTTAAAGCAGCAGTACCAGTTAACAAAAGTTTTTTTTTGTTTTATTCCTTGGTAATAGGGTAAGGCCCACTAGGCTCAAGTGCCTGTTTTCAGGGGTGACCCAGGAGCACAGGGGTAGTTACATTACTCATTTGACTACTGCGATGCAGTCTGTGGTGCCACTTCCAAATCCTCCCTGACCAGATTGGAGTCTGTCTTCGAATCTTTCTGTCGCTTCACCCTAGATGCCCCATCTTGCACCCATCATTGTGTCCTCTACCATGCCCTGTCCTTTCCCCCATTTGCCAACAGGTGCACTGCTCATTGTGCCAAACTCACTTCTAAATTTTGGTTTGGAGAACCCCCCACCTCTCAAGCTCCTCTCTACCCTCCTCCTCCTCCACTCCCTCAGATCCACTGATACTGCGTTGCTTGCTGGTACCCACCATTCTACACTCATCAGACAGACTTGTTTAGCCCATCACTTCCCGAAACTCTGGAACTCCCCAAAATACTGCATTCCTTTTCACTCCACTACCTCGCTTCTGCCTTACATAACCATCTCTCCTCTAGCTGCTCCTGCTTTAACCTGCCATAAACTCCTTCCTGTTGAGTCTGTTCCCCAGCTTGTTACCCACCTCCACCCACAATGCCCCCCTTGCCTCAACCCAGTTCTAATACTGCCCTCTATCTTCTCTCACTAATTTATCCTTGCTTAAGTTCAGCTCCCTTGCAGGGTTCTCAGTGCCCTGGAGGGGCTAGTTCTAAGCATGCATCCTACTTTCCCCTCCCTCACATCTACCTACCTCCCCACACCTACCTACCTACTATTCCTCTAATACCCTTGCCTCCACCTCTTCCTTCTCATCCTCACTGTCTTCTCCTGGTTCTGCCCCAGCAGGGTTTCTCTGCATCCTGAAGGGGATAGATCTAGTCAATACTTTTTCCTCCCTCTCTGACCCCCTACTTATCCCATCCCAACTTATTGTCACTGTCTAGTTCTGCCCCTGGCAGGATTCTCAGTGTCCTGGAGGATTAGATCTAGGCAAGACTTGTCTCCCTCCCCCTTACCTCTACCTCTCCAACTTCTCCTCTTGTCTCTCTTTCATGCCCCACTGCGCTTACTTATCCAACCCCTGCTCCTTTATATCCTGTGCTAAATTCCCTCCTTGTTATCCCTCACTTTTAGTATTATCAGAGCTGCTACCTTTGACCAGCTCTATAATGCTTCACTCAAATGGACTTAGTACCTGTTGTTGGTAACAGTCCTGGCCCCCTTTAACTACAAATGTCTCCCTACCCTAGCTACCACCCCATGCCCTCTTACTCCTCCTTCCACTAGCACTTTTATTGTGAAATTGTACTACTTACTGTTCTCAAATTGTAAAACAAAGAAAAAATTACCTACAATAATTGTATTGTACAGCTGTAAAATTACATAATTGTATATGTTATTGTTGTTTTATTCTCTGTACCAAATCCCTCCTGTTGGTTAACTGTTAATCGTATGTATAATTCACTGTTTACTTCATGGTCCCCGATCGCACAGGAGACAAGCAACTTGTTGTTCAGTGTGCCTTCCTGGTGAAACATGTCAATAAATAAAATAAATAAATAAATAAAGTGACTTGTTCAGGGTCACACAGTATGCAAGTAGAAGTTGTGGGAATCAAAACTAGGTCTGCTGGATGTACCAAGCTCATTCACAGCTCATTAATCTAACCTCTAGGCTATACTTCTGGCAATGGTTTCAATAACTAGGTTGGCAGTTAGGACAAACCAAAACATCAATATATTTTGATTTTCTTTTTGCTTTATTTCATTCCCGAGGCAAGATAAAGGATTTTGAAGTTCTTAAAAGTTATTGGTCCATTGTCAGGTCTACCATCATAGCTGTAAGCAAGTCAGGGAGGTGCTATGCTGTTGGCCATCAGAAATGTGTGCATTTGCCCTGCTGCATATACTTTGATTGCTTTATTTACAAGTTGCATTGTATATTTCTGTATCTTTTTCTGTTATAATACAATACAAATTGTTAGGAAAAAAAAATGAAATATGTGCTGGCAAGCCCCTGACATATTTGCATTACAAATACAGTGGGTGGTTAGTGTGTGATCTCTGGGGAGAAGATTTTTGAAAGCTGCTGGGAGCTGCCATCTTTATTGTAGATCCACACAAATTACAAATGTTGTAATGAAACATGGTCTTAAAAAGAGCTGATTGAATTTAAAGTATCCAAATGAAGAGTCTAAGATTTTCAGGAATACAGTACTGCTAAAAATAAAAAGGTAGGACTGTATTTTTGCTGGGTAACTAGTACTACTGCTTTAATACTGCAGGACCTAGAGGTCCTAATTAAGCAAACAGCCTTAAGAAATTATTTTGTAAATCTCTGACATGCTAGAAAACTTATTTTATATCTGGTTAATCCTGCATCCTTCTGCCCACCACACTGTCAAACTAACAGTACCAATGTATCCTGCAGCCAGCCCTGTGATGACTTGAGCGACGGGCTAAGACATGGGGGATGTCTATGTGTTGGCACTTAGTAATGTAAGCTGATACTCTGTAACAGCACATTTTCATGCTTAGTCTACCGGTACCAATCATGCAGACTCAGCCTGATTGGTATCGGTAGACTAAGCGTGAGAACTGCTGTTACGGAGTATTAGCATGCATCACTAAGTGCCAGCACATTGATGTCCCCCGTGGCTTAGCCCTTTGCTCATGTCATGACAGGGCTGGCCACTGGGGACAGCGGGACTGTTCAGCAGCATGGTGGGTGAAGGAACACAGGATCAACCAGATATAAAGTAAGATATCTAACCTGTCAACAGTTGAAAACATTATTTCTTGAGGTTGTTTGTTTAATCGGGGCCTCTAGATTACATAGGATTAAGGCAGGGAAGTTGTGGATTCCACTTTAAATTATTCTCATATGCAGACGATGTGGTCCTTTTTGTAGTGGATGTAATTTCTTGGGAACAGGTTATCTCAGTTTTTCAGCAGTTTTTAAAGGTGGTATTGCATCCATTAGTTTAAATAATAGGTACTTTATTCCATTTAGAGAGAAATGTAACCTCCCTTCTAGTATTTGCAATATTCCAGGCTGAGATGAAAGTGTACAAATATTAGGAATTCAGTTCAGTCAGGGAGATACAGGGACAAAAAACAAACAAACTGGGAGCTCAGATTTTTGGAATGTAAAGAGAAGGTGGGCAGGCAGAAAAACATGATGGCCATAGCCAAGTTATGTTAGTTAAAACATTATGACTTCCTATTTTCCTGTGCCCCAGTGTGATGTGACCCCCAATTGTTGGAAACAAGAGTATATAGTGATTTTTCTCCAGCTATTGTGGGGGGGCAGACTAAATCCAGTAAAACGAGATTTTACATATCTCCCTGAAATGTCAGGGGGCCTAAATATGATCAAACCCATGGCTTTCTTGTGGACTTCTTTTTTAATTTGTAATGTATAAGTGGTTCTCGTGAGTAAAGACCCTTTTTAGGTTCCTTGGGTGGTACATTGGTTCTAGACTTTCAGAGGCTCCTGGATACAATGATTTAGTAAAATCCTAGAGCAAATCATTTAGGAGTTGTTCCTATTTGTATTCCACAATTGTGTAGGAAAATTAAAACATGGAAGATTTCAATGTCTGTGATAGGGTAAAATAGCTGTCAGCAATGTTACCAGGGAGTAACATCGCAAAACTGTTTTACCTCCTTGGAACTGCCCCAGTGTCCTGGTGAGAGAGAGGAATGTACAATAAAGTGTACCGTGGGCTATATCTCAGCTGTGCTATCATGGACAGTTAGGAGTCTAGGCAGCACATAAGCAAAATAGCCTTCAGAATGCTATTGTCTATGTGATACTTGTGGGGTACAATTAACCAATAAGGCATGACAGGGGGTGCATTATGGTATGATAATGGCCTGCCTCGAGTCGGGTGCTTCCACCACCAAAAAAGGGCCATTACACACCATAACGCACTGCCTGATGTGCTGTATTGTGATTATGAAATGGGTCCTTTTTAGTAAATTGGATGTATTTTTTTAAACATTATTTTTGTTGCGTTACTTCCAGCCAGGCTGTTGTCTTGGGATAATGGCCCAGCTGAAAGTACCTCTTGACCAATCAGGAACCAGCATTTATTTCTGCCTATTTGACAATTAGAAACACCAATGCCTCGTTTTTTTTTCTCATGTCTGTGCAACATTACGTTTTGGAAACTCAGATCAACAGAGGGGCAAACCCAGATTTTCTCCTCTTACATACAACACCCTTGTGAAGTGTGTGGACTTCCAAGCATGGGCAAAGTATCACTGCAGGACGTTAAGGGGCATAGTTGCAATTTTTACATTTCAAATGTGCCAACATAGATGCACAGGGTTGCTTAGGCATAAATAGATCCCCCCCCCCCCCCGTTAGAATTATGGAAGCAAGTTACCAACTCTCTGTAACCCTGTTTACATATCTGACAGAGATTCTAAAAGTGTTTCCTAGGGAAGACAGCTCTGGAGGAATGTTTATTTATTTATTTATGTTTGTTTATTGAAACTTCGGAAATTAGTTGGGCACAAGAACACTTGATGCACACTGGATACAGTACGTGGAATGCTATCTGAAAATTATTATTCCATCTGGAACTTATTATCCTCAGTGGAATCAACAAAGTCCAAGAGGGTAGTATCTTTCAGAAAAAGAGACGTGCAAGAACAAGGGGACACAATTTGAAGACAGAGGGAGGATGGCTCAGGGGCAATTTGAGGAAGTATTTTTTCACAGAGAGGGTGGTGGATGCATGGAACAGCCTTCCTGAGGAGTTTGTGGGGTCTAAAACTGTGGGAGAATATAAGAATGCATGGGACAGACATAAGGCAATGCTTGTGGGAGGTTAGGAAGAAATAGGCTGTTGGTTAACTAGGATCTGCAGTTTATCCTGTAGGTAGGGAAATGGGCAGGCTAGGTGGGCCAAGCGGTCCTTATCTATCATCAAAGTCTATGTTTCTGTGTTTCTATCCTTACAAATGTCTGCTCAAATAATGCATTCCTTTGTATAAATGACAGACTGACTATTTGATTAGTAAATACTGTGTTATTACTTAGATGGGCAAGGACTAGGATGAAGATTAACTTTTTATTATATCAGTTTTAATTTTCAATATATGGCTTTCTTTTTGGTTTTCTTTCTTGAGATTGCGATAGATCAGGGTTTCTCAAATGGTGAGGCCAGCCTCCCAAGGGAGGCCTCAACCTGTTCCAGCGGAGGCTAAAGCAAGCCTTAAAATGTACTATATTTTAATGTCAAGTTTTGGATGCTTCATGTAAAAGGATGCAGCAAAGTGAAAGCGAATAATGGCATGCGAATTTATGTACAAAATGGTTACCAGGAAAGATGTGCTCAACAAACACTTGTTTCCTGGTATGACATGGGGAAGATACAATTCTAGGAAACTGTGTAAAACAGAATTCAAAATAATGCAAATGACTAGGAACAAGGTAACAACTGGCCCATTATACTGGCTGTAGAAAAGTGCAAATACAAAGGCTAAGCAGAGAGATACTAGGAGCAAGAGCAGGAGGGAGCAAAATGGTCCCTGAGAAGGTGTTTCAGAGCAGGGTAAAACTGACAAAGAAAACAGTCTGACTCATGGAGGTATTGCAATGAGAGGTAGAGTCCAACAGTCAGAAGTGTGGGGCGAGTAGGCTGACCTGGGAAGGGGGGTTATAGAGAGGGAGAATAATAGCGTCAATAAAATGAAAATAAACTCAGCTACTCACATGCACTTCATTGTATTCTTCCTGTAATGTGCAAAGTGTGATAGTTGCTCTAACTGTGGGGAGGCCCAAAATTATTTCTATATTAGGGGGAGGACCAAGATCTTTTCCAAGGTTTAGGGGAGGCTCACTATGACAAAGTGTGAGAACTCCTGCGATAGATGCCTGATGCATTCTGTATTCCTTATTTTTTTCTTTGTTTATGATTTGCATCATGTATTGTTTTATTATTCTTTTGAATAAAAAAAATTCCCCATGCCATGCTCTTTTCAAGAAGCGCCATTGGATCGTCAAAATCAACCTGAACAACCACCAGAACAGACAGATAAGATCTTGGTTTAATGTCTTATCCATACGAGAACACTTCTGACAGCACAGTGCCCCCAGATACCAAGCTGGGGCATTGGTCTGGTTACTTTTAACCAAGGGGAGAGTACCCCCGTCAGAGCTACAAAGACTTCTTCATGCAGCTCTTGGTGTCTGCTGGAGGTCTGTCATCTGACTACTGACCAAGCCCATAATTGCTGAAAGTAACTGATCCT
Organism: Neoceratodus forsteri; assembly: GCA_016271365.2. Lineage (NCBI taxonomy): Eukaryota > Metazoa > Chordata > Ceratodontiformes > Ceratodontidae > Neoceratodus > Neoceratodus forsteri. The sequence goes on along the minus strand of JADMNL010000025.1, from coordinate 164,201,447 downwards.
AATCAAAAAGCAGACTTCTATTTGTATTCCAGAAACAACAGTGTATTTCTTATGTTCTGTATGGCAGATGTCCAGTTCCAGAAGTCAGAAACTCTGTTTGTGCTTCACTAAGAACTTGAGTGAGAAGAACTATCCTGAAGCATGTTTCGTTAACCCTTGCTGTGCTGCGAACTGATATATCAGTCCAAAATTCCTGTACTCTCTAATTCTGTCAACAGTCCAAGGGTTTTTAATAACTAGACAGCTCCTGGTTTGCAGTGTGTGTGCGCCATGAATTGCAGAAGGTAAGTGATCTACTTTCTTAAATAGGACCAAAGTTTTTTGCTGTTATGCAGAGTGGTGTAATGTACACTGATCTCTGGTCCTGATATTGAAATATCAGCAAATTTCATGCTCCTGACTTGATACACATATGTATAGAGGTTATTTTTTGCTACCTGCAATGGAGCATGCACATCAGGTGGGGAGGGATTTCTGCTAGATGGACAACCATGTAGATGAGGGGAATTACACCTGCCCCCCCTCCCCATACCAACACTGCACACAAAAAACAAAGTGATTTTTCATGCACACAGGGACCTAAACATCAGAATGCTCTAGTGTGTGCTATGGATCAAATATGCATTATTTATTCCTCTCCCTTTGGATGCGAGACATATTTTTTGTGGTGTTCTGGACTATGACTGATGTTTCTGGTTCACTGAAGACCAACAACTTTCACGGGTGAATCTACATTGTTCATACCACCTCACTAGAGCATGCTTACCTAAACAGCATTTTCCCCCTGCATGTTGAATTGCCAGAATTGTTAGCTTCAATGCTGTGGCAATTCCACCAAGTTTTTCTTTTTCTTTTTTTTACAAGTCCATGACATTTGTGCTTTCCCTTGCATGTATCTTTCAGTGTGGAAACAAATCCATACATTCTTTTTTTGTGTAATATTTTTTTACTAATTTTCAATAAAAGATACATTCACATACATAGAGAAAATATACATGTTCCAAAGGTAGTTACATCATTATACGTTTACGTACCACACTATACACAATCTTTAACGTGAAAGAAGAACTTACCCATATGCCTCTTAACATTGCAAGTATATGTTCTTCCTCATAGCACCAAAAAAAGAGAACTTCACAGTAAGAGAAAACTCAAAAGAAAAGGAAAAAGAACCAGCGGAATCCCCCTCCACCCTGTATCTGCAGTCAGACTAAACATATTTGTTAGCTTTACCGTAGTCATTGTCCAGCCCAAATCCCTACATTCTGGATTTTTCCTGCATTCTGTGGTGTTTTTTTCTGTGTGCACATGCACAATACTTCCTTTTCAGCCAAGTTCATAAAATGAGAAAATAATGTCTATGCAAATATTCCACATTTCACGAACTTGCACTTGGAAAATATTTGCAGCATTAGAAAAACATCCCAAACATGGAAACTCCACAAGGATTTTCCACATTTTGCAATCTGTGGTAAAATCGAAGTGCACCAGACTAGAGCAGTGCTAGACAAGTCATTGGGTGGTACTGCAGTCACTCTTTTCAAATGATTGACAACTGACTGTGCAACAGTTTCCAATGACAATACAACTGGTTTACAAACAGCCTGCACATGTATGCGTATGAAGGGTCCAGTCTGTGCCAAGGACAGCATGCATAGAGTTGACTATTTGTATGTATTTTGGCCCTAGAAAATGCAAAATACCAGCGCATTCACTCCCTTATTCCTGACATGGTACGTCTGCACATGGAATCATTTACATGAAAGAATGGCCCTGAGAGGTCTGAATATCTATCTGTCCCTGCATCTGACTTGCAGTTGTGTCATTAGGCTTAAATGTAGATGGTGGGTGGAGTCATTCCCCCACCTTGAACCTTGGGCAAAGCCCTCCCATTTGATGTTTGGGAATGGTGTGAGTGCTTGTGCATACTTTAATTTTAGCTTTGGCCTTTCTCTTTTCCCACCCTCAGTAGAGGAGACAGGTGGCATTACGGAAATAGAAGGCGTGGAAAAGAAGAGATGCCTCCTCCAACTCACAGAGAGTGTGGGTAGCATGCCAGTGAGGAAAAAAAAAACCCTGAGGAGGAAACCTCTGAGGAACCATGGCTACTGAACTGCCCTTCCTCTAGGCATACTAAGAGGAGATGCTCGTAAAAGCATGACAGGGTTACTACTAATGTCGCAGTGAGTGAGGTCACAGTGCTGACGATGTATAGGAAGGAACAGAACTGACTATGTCAGCCTCCAGGTTGAGTGATGTTCCCCACATCCTACATAGAACTGTCAGGTAGAAAATCTTCATGCATCCTGTACCCCAGCCAAGAGCGGCATCTTGAAACCAGGATCTCCCTAAACTTGTACCCAGACAAGAGAACAAACCACAAGTTGGCATACAGTAGGCATCACCCCTGGCACTGAAGCAAATACCTGGCTCGGTATCTAGAGGTCAGGGGTTAGGGTGCAAACCAAATATTTATATTTACTCTTGAGTTCTGGGAGAGAGGTGCTAGGGCTATGCTAGGTTTATCTTCTGAGGGAGCCCATAAACAAGTCACACTGGGAAGCACAGATCAAATGTCCCCTACTGGAAATGGGTTGGTACAGTATGGCTTTATTCTGACACAGAATGGGGTGGTCCCCCAGATTGGAACTGACTTTCTCAGGGTATCACACACATTTCTTTTCCAGAAACAACACTTGTCTTGGGTTGTACACATTCCTACTAGTCACAAACTATGAACAGTCCCTCTCTCTGTACCAGGGAATCGAAAACATGGGCATTCCTCTCAAAGTGTCTTTTACATGGGGGTTGCCACACACTTAAAAACATTTCAAATCTTTTCCCTCCTGACTCAATAGACTTAGTTAATGTGCCCAGGTAACCTTTTGCCCTTCTGTGAACCAGTTAGCCCTCACTGAAGCTTAAGATGGGTGTGGCCCACCCTGGCCCCATCTACTCTGCCATTCCTTCTGGGTTACACAAAATGGGCCTTCAATCTCCTCAGATTGCTAAATGACTCTACAGTCTCAATCTTCATATTCAGCACATTGTTGTGGTGATACAGGAGCCCTGACAGGTGTATTCTAGCCTTATTTCTGGGCACATACACCTCAGACAACTCCCTAGGAACAGTTCCATGTAACTACTCACAGTTTTGTTTGTCCCTTTATTGCAGACATGGATGCTAGAAGAAACATCTCTTCCCTTTTAGGTAACTTTTCATAGCTTCAAACAGAAATACTTTTTGTCTCTCTCTGGACAGCTGACACTCTTCTGGTCCCTCAGGGGATTGCCCCTTGGAAACACTGAATCTACAGTCCCACTTCACTTTCTCTGGAATGACCCACTGGGGTCCTGCTGGCAATGGTCTCCACCACTTCTCTCGGCGTTTCTGTATTTTCACTCACTAGAGTGAGAAAACTACCAGAGGTCCTTCACTCAGCTCAGACAGGCTGGCAGGCACTTCTACACACTGAGAGCTCCCTCCTCACAGAGTTCCCACACTGAACAAACTACACTACTGTCTGAACATTCTAAAGCTAACCCCTGGCAGCTGATTCCTAAGTGGCTGAGGCTGCTGTGAGAGTTCCAAATGACATAAACCATTCTTTGCTTAGGCTAGCTGAGTATACAATGATGTCATGTTGTAAGGAGCTTTTAACAACTCCCTACAGGCTGCCCAGAAACATTCCTAATCTAACACTGATGGGATTCTAGTAACCCCAGGGAACTGGGTGGTTACATTCAAATTAGCAAAACAGAAAAAACTAAATATTTCCGAGATAAGAGATGATAGCTGACTACTTCTGAAAGTTACTATTAATTCCAGGCAGTGCATTAGCTCTTTAATACATTAATTCCATGAGCTGCAAGCACTGCGTCGTGGGTGTGTGAATGATATGGGTTGTGCAACATCTCTGACGCTCTCTTAAAAGCAAAGCATTAAGCAGCAGCACATATGAAAGAAGTAAACAACATGTATATAGAATGAAAAGCAGAGGTAAGGTTTCAAGCAGGAATTAGGAGTTGCACAAGAAAATCCTCTTGCATTTTCCAGCCTTGTGATTGGGCAAGGATTTCAAAGGGAACTGGAGAAGAAAGTCAGAGAGGGAGCAGAATTAGGGAGGAGATTCAGTATTCTGAAGCTGCAATGGGGCAAGAGGGGCTTACCCCCAAAAGCACTCTCGCAGTCCAGACTGATGGCAGTATGTTTGCGTGCTTTACAATTGAACGTAAAAATGGGAGGGGGAGGACAAACACAGAAGCTATTGGGATTTGTCCCAGGTAGTGTGAGACAAGAACCCATAACCTTCCAATCTTCTGACCTCTGAGGTGAGTGTGTGACCTACTGAGCTACTCACACTGTCTAATGACATAATGGTGAATGACATGTAATTGGTGTAGCACCCCGTGTTCTACCACCGACACCGTCATCCTGGAGGCTGACATTTTCTGCTTGACTTTCTCCCTCCCCACAGACAGCACCAGCTGTACTGCCAGTCATGTGCACAGCAAGGTAAGCCAACCCTGGGCTGGAAGGATCTAGGGCATCATGCAGAGGCATTGCACTTCGACCGGGGGAGGAGTCTGGTGCTCCCACAGCTTGTGCTCCTCCTCTGATGGATTCTTGACAGCCTTGACATCGCGGGTGACCAGGTGACATCAACCGTCCCCTTCCAGAGGCCAGCACCACAAGATTTCATTTTTAGATCAGATATTTACATTTCGACAAACTGGATGATGTGAAACAGTATTGAAATATCTCTTACCAACATAAGAGTTTTCCAATCTTCTCACTACATTTCATGTCTCTGCTTTTCCCTTGCTATGTCTAATTGCCCTAACTAGAATTTTATAGCATCCTGAAAGTTAATTTTTGATTAAGTTTGCAGTATTCTGCACTACTGACAAAACTATGTATTTTCTGCACCTTTTTTGTGTTGCACAGAAAAAGACAACTGGCACGAGTGCCAAATAAAATGCAAGACAGTGCCAGCAAGCTGTGCAGCTTTATACTTTGTTTTTATAAATGCCTGAAGTTGCATGGAGAAGGCAAGTAATCATACTATGAGTCATTGCTTCCGCTGAAAGCATGCCAGTACTTTTGTACACATTTGAGGCATGCTGCCCTTCAATCATTACAGGCCTGGAATATAGAATTACAAATAAACCACCACTGAATTTGAAAATCTGTCTAGAACAATAGGTGTCCTGTGAAATGGTTCTGAACCCCAGATGCAAACCTTACTTTTGAGGCTTAGCCTGTCATAACCTATCAAATGCTTCATAAAACGTGCTATTTTTATATTGCGTGAACTTGAACCACATGACTATCCCGGGAGCCTTCTGCAAAGAGTTCTCTCCAAATTCCTGTTGTAAATCCTGGTAAACCCCTCCCCCTTTTTTTAATTATTATTCTATTTCTCTCCCTTCACCAGCGCTGTCCCATCTACCCACAGCTACTCCCAGTGTGTTCCAATCCTTTGCTGGTGCTTACCTCTGTTTCTGGGTGCCAGTAGATTAATCCATTCAGATGTCCCCTCTTTTCCCCATTAAGTGTACAAGCACAGAGTGGCAAGTTGGGTGGGCAGGACAGGGCATGACAGTACTGTGCTTCATCCTGCTTGCCAGGGGTATTTTGCTGCTTGGTTCTGCCCTTGGGATACTGCCAGCTATGGGCTGCAGTGTGTGTATGCATACACTCTTGCATGACCTGCCCACTTGAGATGGAATGTGCCTACTCCCTAAATCACCTACCCGTTGCACCTCCAACTGCGGTAACCCAGGGGGCACTGTTCTAGTGAGAGAACATAACTGCTGCTAGGGAATCCTGGCTCCAGAATAATGACCATTGAAACTGGAGACTCTGATAGATGTGCAGTTTATTTGCCCTTTAAAGAAAAACTTACATAGCCAGCTCCATGATACCGAGCGATGGGTGTTCGCTTGGCATGCTGGTGACTCGTTTTGCACCCCAAGCCCAGATGTCAGGAGCGGAGACTGGCAGGGAGGGAGTTTACAGCATCCATTTGACGCTTCCCTCCTGGGGGGGTGGCGGGTCCTTGACTGCTGTTTAATGGGTCCTGGTGGTGGCTAGTGGCTGGAGTTCTTGGTGGCATGTGGTCTCGACACACCGTTTAACACACCCACCCTCAGGAGGCTATCACAGCCAGACCATTTCATGGGAGGTGGAGGGGGGGAGGCTGGGGAGGAAAATGGGAAAACAGCTGCTCGGCTGACCGGATGATGGCAGCCGGCCCCTGCTCACCGCAAAGCCCGGACATGTCCATGCTGACCCCTGCCATTACCTGGGATACAGCTGGAATGCCTACAGGTGACTCTCCCTGATCCCACTCCACGGGGCAAGGGAACATTGGGTTACCCAGGTTGCGGCAATAACGGGGTGGTGGATGGCGAAGGGACACGATGGCGGGGTGGGGCCTAGGCAGCCCGAAGAAGTGGCCAGCTGAGGGCATGGGAGGAGCAAAAAACAAAAACTCTTACAGAATACCTACCAGAAAATACAAGTTAGTACAAAGCTGGAGCCAGAGCTAAATTGCTAAATGCCCTGGCGCTTCGCTCGTTAGAGTTTTGTTGGGTGCAGGATCTGTTATTTCTCTGACCCTGCCAATAAAGCAAGAATTCCTAAACATTAAGAAATGTTTACCTTTCCTCCCCAACCCCCAGCATCTCGTTGTTTGCTTTACTGGTTTGTTTTGGGGTCAGGCACCCCTGCTGCAGCATGTGACCCCCACTTCTGCTTGATGCACACTCTTCTGCGTTTTTCTTGTGGGGAAGGCAGCCCCCCCCTTCTTGTAGAAGGAGGGTGTCCACTAGGATATAATCAATCCTTTTTTTCTCCAGCCAGCCATCAATGACCCCGGCAAACCCAGGTCACCAAGATCATGAGTGATAGAACTACAGCTGTACTGACAGGCCAGCCAATCCCAGTTGATCTTTTAAAACTCAATAAATAATTGCAAAAACATCATTACCATCTGGATTCAGAAAACTAAAGTCCCCCTTTGTGTCTGCCCTATACTGACATTTTACATCACCGGATCTTGGTCACACAGAGGGTTTCTATTGCCAGTGAAGGGGAGGGGTGGGGCTACAGGTGCCCGAAGACAGGAAAACTCCTATGCATTGATGAAAAAATGACCTTCAGACTGTAGTTCTCTCACCCTAGGAATGCATGTAGAGAAACTGTTATTAATCTTTCAAAAATGGCAAGAACAAAATTACATTTCATTGGCCAAGAGACATCACCTGACTGCGCATTAAACCTCTATAAATGCGTGGTCAGATGTGGAATCTCATTTTCCTCCTTCCAAAACTCTACTTAGAGCCATTTTCTAAGTGTAATAAGCCCCTCCACGGTGTGCATCATAGAATTTCAATGCACTTTCCAGGGGGTGTAAGGACACTCCACTTTCGTTCCTGTGCCTTATTACTAGACCCCTGAGGCATGCATTAAAATCCTATAATGCACACCTTGTTGTGGTGTATTACTTACTTACTTAAGACGTGACTAGGGGTTGTGTAACCATCAGTAAATCTACCCCTAGGGGGTCATGAGGCATGAGGCAAAGCCAAAGGACTTATGCCCATAGACCTCTAGCCCCATGGTCCAGCATGCAGATGCCTGTCACTTAAATTCTGTAGCAAAAGTGGCTCAACTGCACAGAGTGTGCATGTATTATTATATCCCATAAACACAAAAACAAAAAAACGCACACCTCAACCTTCAGATCCAAGTCTTCATTTATTTAGCAATCAGGCTAAAACTGCCCAAACATCTTACATACTCCTGTGCGGTATGCTGTTTGGGCAATTTTAGCCTGATTATTAAATAAATGAAGACTTGAATCTGAAGGTTGAGGCGTGCGTTTTTTTGTTTTTGCGTTTATGAGATGCCTATCACTGCAGTTTGTTACACTGTCTAGCAGGAGTTTGAATTCATGCTTGAGATATAGATTTTAGGGATACAGTATAGCATAGAGGGCTGAAGCACCAAGCTGTGAACTAAAAGGGCACGGGAAACTCATGTTAACTGGCAGCAGTTAGTAATGTTCCTAACAGAAATGAAAGATATACCTCCAAATTAGCTATATTTAACTGTACCTGAAGAAACACTGATGTGAAAAAACTGTTTTTAAAATAATTTTCTTTTGATGGACACATTCTACACAGTTCTCTTCATGGAACCAGTAATTTGGAGTTTTGACTGTCACAGTTTGTGCACAGAATGCTAAAATGAGCTATTGTACTATCGGAACTATGTTTAGAGTTATGTGCACAAATCATGTCACAGTTAAAACTCCAGATCACTGGTTCCATGAAAACTGTAACAGAATGTTGCCCACAAAAACAAAACAATGCAAAATGCAGTTTTTTTATACCACTTTTTATTTTGGCTTGCGCGCATGCGCAAGAAACATCTTGCCACAGTACGAGTCTTGGGGGCATGGCTGCTGTTGGGCGAATGCAGGGCACGCATCAGTAGGTGCGTCCCTCATTCCCCAATCAGCCTGCATGGCACCGCCACACCATGCATACATAATGGGGCCAGCACATCAAAGCAAAGACAGCTGCAATGCGTCGCAGGCAGCGGTCACAGCGCCGTGCTCGCCGCCATTATGGCCATGGTTGGCGAGCGGGCGGCTGCCTCATCTATGTCAACATGGGGGTGCCTAATCCCCTGTAGGCAACCCCCATGTTTGTGTGCCGACAGGAGCCATCTCCCGTCGGCATCCCCCTGCAAATGTGGAATGCCGAGTGGGGTGCCCAATCCCTCTCGGCTTCTTATGCGCTGCGCTTACGCCCCGGATGGGGAGCCCATTCCCGTCGGCATCACCCCCAACTGTTGAATGCTGAGGAGGTGCCCAATCCCCCCGGCTCACGCTCCCCGACTTTGTTTGCGGCGGGTGCCCAATCCCTGGCATTAACCCCCCCAAAACCTTACTCTAGGTGGCACGCTGGGAGCCCACCCCAGCATGCCAAATGCCTTGCAGTGCCAAAACTGTCCCATGACGCTTTTTTTTTTTTTTTTCCTAGAAAATGAAAACCGTCCCTTGTAGTCTAGGTCTCCCTCCACCCACCCGTGCCCACCCACTGCACACCTGCCTCCCTCACCCCCACCCCATACTTGGTGTGGGCAGGACAGTAGTGTGGTGGGTAGGTAACTGGCTGGGTGGCAGGACACAGAGGGTGGTGGTAAATGGCTGTCACTCCACAGAGGGAAGAGTAACCAGTTGGGTACCACAGGGATCAGTGCTGGGACCGGTCCTATTCAACATCTTCATCAGTGACATTGCACAGGATCTAGAAGGCAGAATTTCACTGTTCGCTGATGACACAAAGCTCTGTAACAGAGTAGACACACCAGAGGGTGTAGACAGAATGAGAAGGGACCTGCAGAAACTTGAAGAATGGTCAAGGGTTTGGCAGTTGAAATTCAATAAAAAGTGCAAGATAATGCATATGGGGCACAAAAACCCTGGCACAATATATCAGTTGGGGGTGAGGATATAGCATGCACCAAGCAGGAAAGGGATCTTGGGGTTGTCATCTCTGATGACCTCAAGGTAGGAAACAGTGTGACAAGGCATCAGGTAAAGCAAATAGGATGCTGGGATGTATAGGCAGGGCATCACCAGCAGGAAAAGGAGGTCATAATTCCGCTATACAAGACACTAGTGAGGCCCCACCTGGAGTACAGTGTACAGTTCTGGAGACCATACCTACGTGGGACATAGACAGGGTAGAGAAGGTTCAGAGGAGGGCAACAAAGATGGTGCATGGGTTGCATCACAAGTCCTATGAAGACAGGTTGAAGGAACTGAACATGTACTCCCTGGAGGAGAGGAGGAGAGGGGATATGATAGAGACATACAAGTATCTTACAGGGAGGAACAGGGTGCAGGAAAACACTATTTTTAAGCGAAAAAGATGTTTCAGGACTAGAGGCATGGGATGAAGTTGGAGGGAGGATGATTCAGAGGAAACATGAGAAAGAATTTCTTCACAGAGCGAGGTGGTGGACAAGTGGAACACCCTGCCAGAGGAAGTGGTGGGGGCTGATACAATCACAGGATTTAAGAATGCATGGGATAGACATAAAGGAATTCTAGAGGGCAGGGGTAAGGGGAAACAGACTTCTAGGAAAACAAACTGAACTTACAAGCCCAAATGGGCAGACTAGGTGGGCCATAGGCCCTTATCTGCCGACACTGTCTATGTATCTATGTATCTATGTATACTTACCTCCGGACTCTGGAGCAACGATCTTCAGTGGACCAGGAACACGTCTGCACTCTTCAAAGCCGACCGCGAACTGAGGAAATGCCAGTAAGCTGTATAATGCAATGAACAGGGTTTTTTCAACTTTGCTGCATATCTCAGGCATTTCTTGGAATTTTGGCACCAACTTTTCAACATGGGGTTTTTGGGGCCCCTCCTCATGAATTCTGTCACTGTCATGGCGTTAATCGGCCTCGGAAGGTGATTTCTCAGTCACTGCACAAAATCACCTTTCAGGACCCATTAACGAAATGACAGTACAAGTGTTCATGAGGTGGCATCTCAAAAAGCCTATGTTCCAAATTTGGTGGAAAAAATCCAAGAAATGCCTGTTTTGCGAGCGTGCATTGTGCAGTTGCTATGCAGGCTCGTAACTTCACGCATTCGCAAAATTTTAATGCGGTATTTTCAGCATTGGCATTTTTCTGCACCTCCTTGTGAACAGTGCAGTTGTCATTTCCCACATCCTGCCCGAAATGTGTTTCTGCACTTCCGGCGCACAATTACGCAGTCGCTGTGGGAAATCAGTGTTTGGGCCAGATTATGAAAATGACAGTGACACAGTTCATGAGCAGAGCTCCTAGAATGCTTATGTTGAAAATTTGGAGCTGATGCTCCATAAAATGACTTGTGTTCTGGCGTGCGTTGGCAGATTGCACGCATGCTCGTACCGTTGTGCATTTGTGATATTTTCACTCTGGATTTCCACCATTGCCATTTTTACACACCTCTTGATGAACAGTACAGCTGTCACTTCACATATCCTGCCCAAAATGTGTTTCCGCACTTCCGGCACAGAATAGCGTGGTCGCTGTGCGAAATCACTTCTTGGGACACTTTGAGGAAATGACAGTGACACTGTACATGAGCAGAGGTGCTAAAATGCCTATGTTGAAAATTTGGTGCCGAACGCCCACAAACTGCCAGTGCTGCAAGCGTGCCTTGCATATTTGCCATGCACCCTTGCAACTCCGCAACTTTCGTATATTTGTATGCCACATTTTCAGCACTGCCATTTAATTACACCTCCTTATGAACTGTGCAGCTGTCATTTTTCACATCCTGCCCAGCATGTTTTCCCTTTTCATTACCAAACACCCACAGGGACACCCTAATGCCTCTCACTCTCTGTAGGGTGGGGGTGGGTTGGCATCAGTCCAATACTTGACTGCCACTCCTATGCTGCATCTCTGTAACTCCTGCACTGCCAATGGCAGCAAGACAACATTCGGAATTGACAAATGCTTGTTTATTCAGCAATACTGTAGCACTCCAGGCCCCCTCAAGTAGCGTAGTGGCACATCACAGAAATAGCATACATTATGCTATATTACCACTATGCTATTTGCTTAACTGTGCAGATTGTTACTTGTGATGTTTATGTTTTTTTATCAGTTTATTTGTGTTGAAGGACTTCACTCCCCACACTCCCATGTTAAAAAACAGGGGTGTGTGGGGGGTCAGAGTCCCCCAACTCAAATAAACTGAAAAAAACCCAAATCAAAAGCAAGCATGCGACAATAGCATAAGAGCAGCGATGTCAAGTTAGCGTACATAAAAATACAGCTCAAGCAGGGGTCCAGAGCGCTACAGTATTACCTTTTATTCAGGAGCAGTTATACATGGATAATTTAAGTGTACAGATATAATTTCTCTAAATGGGAACATTATAAACAGCTGGCAATTAGAAATCACAATTCCTGTCCTCTTTAAAGACCCAGTAGACCTGGGGCTGAAACCCACCACTGCCACTTGCATAATGTATGACCTTGAGCAAGTCACAGCCTCCCTGTATTCCTGGGATGCACCTCACAGTGAGCTTCGACACAATGGCCCAAATATTCAAACTGCGCCCAAAATGTGCGCAATAGCAGGAGCAAGCACAAGTCAATTGCGCACATGCGCAACAGACGCGATATTCAAACGTGGAGCAAGTCAAATTGCACAACCAGCCAATGTCTGAAAATCGCACAACCTGTGCCATAGCGCAACCAGGTAGGGGAAGCTGAGCACATATGTCGCGCCATAGCGCAACAAGGCCAGCTCAGCTGAGCAGTTGAGATGCGCCATAGAGCAAGCAGGGAGCCCCCCCAGCAGCAGAGCAATGGAACTGCACATCCAGAGAGGTAGGCAGGGGCCCACCACCCATGCCACAGATGGGCACAGGAACACAGTGTAGAACTAACAACACACCCCCACAGCCGAAGAACAGCATCACCGGTGGAGGGACGGAATATCCACTGGCCCATGGGGACAAGCCTACAAAGCACAGCTGGGCCACGGCGCTAACACCGGCAAGCAAATACTGCCACACAAAGGGGCCGGACAACCCAGGTGTACCGCAGCCCCCACTGTGCACAGCACACCGTGCTCTGGAATCCCAAGACACCACCCATGAGCAGTGACTGTGACTGGCACTGCCAGAACCACCATGCCCCCCCACCTGGCACAATGCATCCGTGTGTACCACAGAACCATACAAGCCAGACCCACCAGGAGCCCACAGTGGTGTGTGGCAGCACATGGTCAGACCGGCTGACAGCCACCACCACACCAGGGACACCCACCCATGCAGACACACACACAATCCCAGGACCACACCACACCAGATGCCATGCACACCACTGCAACTGAGCACCTATAGCCAGCTGCAAATCAGAGACCACCACAGTATTCATAACAAAATAGATATATATATATTCAATGAAAAACAGAACAACAACAACAGGAACAACAAGAAAACTATTTACAAATATATACATACAATACAAGGGTGGGGGTACAGGTACAAGGTGGGGGGGTGTGGGGTAGGGGTGAAGAATGTGGTGAGGGAAGGCAGGGTGTGAGGGAAGGGTAAAGGGTGTAGTTGTGGGGCAGCTACTGCCCCCAGGCTGTGGATCTGCAGGCCGGCTCAGACCCTGTGTCCCTCTCCGGCATCGCACACCCCTCCGGTTCATTTCCCTTAGGATGCCGATCGATTCCTGGGATATCTCCAACAGGCAGTGGATGGCCTGCTCGATCCTGTGCAGGACCCGGACACCTAGGGCAAGGGAACAGAATCAATGGCTAGGACTGTACACAACCCTGAAGCCCACCCAGTATGCATGGCATACAGCCAAGTGCCCCGCCCTGTGATGGACTGCACACACTCACAGTGACCATGCATGGGCCAAGCCCAACCAGGCAGCAACAGCCATGTGTGCCACTGCACACACACCCCACCCATGCCCAGCACAGCACAACCAAGGCAGTACAGTGACATGTCTATGTGGTGGGAAGGTAGTGCCACAGCCATGTGCCCAGTGCATGCATGGACCACCAGTGATGCACTCACAGACATGCAGTGCCACTGGACAGTGCTGACTGTCACAACGTCACGTGCATAGCAGTGTTGTCCATGGATGGTGGCCATGCCCTATCCCCCCCATTGCACGCAATAGCATCCATGATGTAATGACACTCACCCTCATCTGGCCGCTGCTGCTGCTGCTGTTGCGGGCCCATAGCGCCGCCTCCTCTGCCGGCCACCCCCTGCAGCACCCCTGTGCGCCTCAGCCTGGGCCCTCCTCTGCTCCTCCATGCCTGTGGGAAACAAATGTTGAGGGACGCATTAGTGAGATCCAAATGCAGACAGCCCCCTGCCCCAATGAGTGTGCCTGCCCACACAGCCAGACCCATGCATCACACACCTGCAAACACTGACACAGCCAACCATGGAACAACCCTCCCCCATGCTCTGGCCCCAATACACAGTTATACCCCTGCGGACAATACAGGTGCATAGATGGCTCACCCACCTGGCCTAGGCACAATGCCCCTCCTGGCACAGGGCCTGAGGCGTGCCAGCAGTGTCTGCTCCCTCCTGCGCAGGTCACTGTAGCGGTGCCTGCACTGCTCCGCTGTTCTGCGCTGCCCTGTGACCTGCTCCAGCGCAGTGACCACCTGCCTCCACACTTGGGTGCGGGCCAAGTCTAGGGGTTCCTCCCCAAACAGTGGCCCATAGTGAGGCTCCACCATGGCCACTAGGTTGGCCACCTCTAAGCCACTCCACTGGGGAGCTCTCCCGCGTGCCATGTCATCAACTAGATAGTAGGCAATATGGTGCTCCACAGCGTGGCAACCCCACGTGGAAATGTTGCGCAATACAACCCCATCTGTCCCTATCACGCTGTTCATGCAGCGCCGTTGGTCCCTATCGCGCTGTTACCGAACAGCGTGATAGAGCTGCACACATGCCAGACATACAGCGCCAAGGGCGCAAAGGTCAGGCACAAGGTCATGTCACTGGCGCAAGGCCATGCACAGCACCATCGGACGTCTACACGTCCAGCGTGAGCGGTCACCTGCGTGCCAGTGCCACAGTGGACTATTGCGCAGTTGTGCCACAGCGCCATGTGGTGACCAGCATTGTAGCGCCACTGGCACAATGGTGGCCATGTCCTGAATAGCTGATCATGCACAGCATGTAATCAGCATGGCAGATGCTTGCGTAAGGTCCTGGGCATGCGCGGTGCGGTGTACTATGCAGTCACAGAACTGCGCCATAGGCTCAGCCGGCTCAACCGTAATGCGCAAAGCACAACAGCGCGATATTCAGCCGTCATATGCAAATCAGCTGATCAGCCATTCAAAGGTGCAGTGGCGCGATTTGCATCCCATTAAAGTTTCTCCACTCCTAATTTGCATGCATTGCGCTATAAATGTGCGACAGTGATCTGCAGTGGCCATATTCGGCTACTGCAGGTGATAGGTGGGTTGCATGCTGTGTGATGTTATGGACTATGGTCATGGGATAATGCTGTGAACTGCACAGTCACAGGTGTCCACTTCCACCCATACAGACCGTGACATGGCCGAGCAAGGACTGGGTGAGGAGGATGATGGTGGGTGGAGGAGAAGGCCCAACTTCACAAGGGCTGAAACAGAGGCACTCTACGAGACCTACCTGGATGAGGAGCCACTACTCAGTGGACGGCGGGGCACCCCTCAGGCCCGTGCTGCTGCATGGGAGGGAGTAGCTCACGCCGTAAACCTGCACGGAAGCCACCAGCACTCCGTGCAGGAATGTAAGAAGAAGGTGGGGACAGATAGGAGACAGGTTAAGGAGAAGGTGGCAGCACTCAGGGTGGCATGCGCTGCCACAGGCGGGGGCCAGCCAGAGGTGGTGCAGCTGACCCCGGCGGAGGACCGTCTTGCTGCATCCATGCAGCGCAGTGCCATCGAGGGCATTCCAGAAGGTGGCTTCCAGACAGGTGGAAGCCCATCATTGCACGGTATGACATGGTGGGGGTTGGGGGGGTGGAGGGAGAAGGTTAATCCCATGCACTAACATGTTCTCACTTTCTGTTACAGATCCTGTGCGCCTGCAGGGGACAGTGGTGGTGGGCCCATGCACTGTGGATGTGCAGCCAGAGCTGGAAGAGGGTCCATCCACTTCTGCTGGTATCCGGCGTGCATTGCACCAGTGTGCACACCTGGCCGCCATCTCCGATGTCAGTGAGTCAGGTGTGGGGGGTGCCCTTCCTTGTCCCAGCAGTCTGGCATGCAAGCATGCCAGCACGCTGTGGCTGAGGCTGTGGCATGAACCTGCACCACTGATGATGCAACGTCCGCTATGGGCAGTGACACATGTGTGTCACATAATGGACACACAGCAGGACAGCCCATGCCCATGGACCTAGAGGGTTCCAATGTGTGTGCCAGCATGTCAGCACAGTCCCAGGCTGTGCCTGTCAGCTCCAGTGGGGCAGCACCAGTGGCTGTGCAGGTCCCTGGCACTGTTGCGGACACAGCATTGGAAGGACTGGTCCCTTGGGCACAGCAGGCGGAGGGGCAGCAGCGGGAGTCACCCACCGGGTCTGGGGGTACAGGGTTCAGCGGTGGCGTATGCACACCGCCTGTTGACTTGCCCGTACCTGGTTCTGGTGAACAGTGCCCACCCTCAAGGGTGTTGAGCATCAGGCCCTTCCATCCCCTGGGGGACAGGTTGCCGATTTGGCAGACGACCCGCATGACGAGCACACCCGCCTGCTGCGGGCATCAGTACAGCAGCAGATGCGGGTTGCAACGTCCGTGGAGGCACTGTGTGTGGCTGTGGAGCGGCACAGCAGGGACAATGCAATGATCCTGGCAGAGATGGTCCAGATGAGGATGGATGTGACCGCAACCATTGACAGGCTGACCCAGGCATTGGTCGCTGTCGTGGCCACATTGGGCACACAGTCAGGTGCCCCTGTACTGCGCACCTCATGCAGTACGCTCTCCACTCCACATTCCTGGCATCGTGAAACACCCAGCCTGTCGACGCCGGGTTCTGCTGTGGGCATCCTGAGCACCCCCGGTGCAGGTATGTTCAACATGCTGCAGACCCCTGTGCGGACATGGTCGCGCTCGTGCAGTGGGACCCCTGGTGGTCCATCGGTGCCACCCCATGTGGCCCATGCTCAGCCTACCAGTGCAGCTGGGTCACGGCGGGGCTGCCCATGCATCCGTGGTGGCCGTGGCTCAATGCCACCTAACTGACCTGTCTCCCAGTGCGGGCCCTGTCTGGTGCTGCCCTGTGTGCAAAGTGTGTCTTGGTGGGCAGTGCACCGGTGGGTGCCCTGCCCAACACGCTGACACACGGACAACCTGCACACCCACCTGACTGCTGTCCACAGGTGCGTGTGCATGATGATGCCTGCATTGTACTGTACACCAAGGTGAAAGGGTGCCCAGCATCTGATACACGTACATGGACAGTACAGGTGGTGGGGGTGGTCTGTGGATCTGTGTGTTTGACATGTCTGTTCCTGCTCTGCTGTGCAACTTCCCCTGTGCTCTGTGTGCCTGGTGTGTGTGTGTGTGTGTGTCCATGTAGCGTGTAAGTATTCCCCCTTCCCTGGTGGTGTGTTTGTGCACCTGTACCCTTCCACTCTCCTTGCCGTCATGCACCCCAGGTGTGTTACCCTGTGTGTATGTGTTGGTTGCACATGGCCCCATGACTTACCTGTGTTATGCGAAGTGCTCCTCTGTGATGGTGTCCCGGTGCAACTGGGCCTGCTGGATCAGTTGGGGGTCACGCAGTCTATCGTCCCTAGCATGCCAGGCATACGTGCTACCCTGTGGAACTCCTGTATGTTTGCTGTACGCTCTGCCGCGGTGCTGGGGAAATGGATGTACTCCACAGCATGTGGCAGCAGTGAGCTGAGGAATTAGGTGAGGATGCGTGACGTGGCCGACTGTGTTATGCCTGTGGTGTCACCTGTTGGCCTCTGGAAGGTACCCGTGGTGAGCAAGCACATGCAGGCTGTTACCTTTGTCTCCACTGACACAGCGCGACTCCGTCGTGAGGGTGCCTGCATCACATCACTGCACAGCTCACAGAGTCGCCTCTGTATTGCCCTGTTCAGGCAGTACTGGCCCACAATCTCAACATCTGAATACAGCTTAAAGCTGATGCGGGCACAGTGCTGCCTGTTGGGGGCGTACCACTGACGGGCCCTTCCATGGCCACGTCCCCCTGCAGCATGCCTTCTCACCCCCCTCACTACAGCTTCCATGTGGAAGGTGGCACTGTCCATCTCCCTGGCTGGTGCCCCCCCAGCTGTTGTTCTTCTGTTCCCCCTGCTGTCCTGACTTCTACCTCCACTGCACCGGGTACACCTACTGGCCTCCAAACTCTGTGGCCCCACACGCCTTCGGCTGCCACTATTCTGTCCTGCCCATTCCCTGGCCTGCACTGGTTGCTGCTGTGGCCTGCTCTCTGTTGCTGCCTCATGAGCATTCCCTGTTGGGTTCTTGCGCCTCATCCTTGAGCCTTTTTATTTTGGCTCATTTCCGCCGTGGCGCAACTTCCGGCTAATCCACTGTTGTGCATTGCGCAAGCCTTTGAATATCGCATTGCGCTCTTTATGCATGGCCCCACCCCCTCTGTTTGCGCATGCCTTCATTTGCATTGCGCTGTTGCTCAGCATGTTTTCAGTGGTGCAACTGCCTCCCGCTGAATATCGCGGAATGGCGCATTTTCGGACTTGCGCTGGCGCAACCCTATTGCGCATGGCGCAACCCTTTTGAATATCTGGGCCAATGTGCCTTTCCTGACCAAAAATTCTAAAAGTAAATAAATAAATAAAAAATGGTTAGATTAATGAAGGCAAACCTACGCACAGAGTGTGTTAATGCTATTACTGAACTAAAGTTTGTTTTCATTTTTTAAAATAAATGCTTTATAGTTAACGTTCTACTGTATGAGTTTCCAGCCATTCACTTAACCTTTTTAGAATGCTGTTAGCCATTTAGAATGCTACATTTATAATCATTATTTTTTAATTACAGTGCCATATGAGGGCTTCTTAGTAAGTTTCTCCTTCATCCCTTCCTATGTATCTATTCTCTTTTTTTCTCCCCCTTGCTGCCATCCACCTATCAACTCCAATCTGATAACTGTTGATCTTTCGCTGTCCCTTGCTGCAAAACTATTGCGGAACAAACTGCCTTCTCCTTCCATTTTCTCGCCCTCTGGGATAATCTACTCCCTCAGCTCTGCCGTGCCTGCTCTAACCACTCACTCAAGCAGTTCCTAACAGCTCACTTCACTCTCTCCTTTTTCTGCTCCTAGTTCCTCTTTAAATGACCAGTAGTCTTTTTAGGGATTGCTGGGTTACATATGTCTTGCTGGCCACCCAGTACTCTTTTAAGGGGCTGCTGGGTTGTATACCCCTCTATGGGAATCCAGTTTCACCCTAGTTATTCAGTGCCTTGTTTATCATGTAAACCAACTAATGGCAGAGGTCGGCAGTGCTCAGGAGCAGAAAGGGACAGCACAGGAAGCCGTCTGGAGTGTGCAAGATGGCCACAGGCATGTCTTTAAAGCAGAAGTTGTGGGACACTAGGATTTTACTTTTAAAAACATATGGCAAGGTAGTAAAACAATCTGAGTTATGTTGCAAAACTCTAGTCAGGGGCATATCCATTGACTGGAAAGGGAGCTAGGTGTGTGTCATGGTTTCCTTTAAAAAAACTGTTGTGTTAGCTCAGAATGCAGCGTAAAACAACTCAGGAACATCACAGCAGACTCGATGGACTCAGGTTTTTTTCTATCCTTAATTATGTATACATGTATATAATGCAAATCAGTACCCAGCATGTAACAGGAATGAAGGTAAAGCAACAAGAATGTACTTGAAGCAAAAAATAGTACTTAGTCAGTTGTCCTGTCGTTTTATTAGATAATAATGTATTTCTGGCAAAAACATCACTACTGGTATACCAATTTTTCATTTCACTGATTCTTTTCATTCCTGGACTGAGATGTATGATTCTGAAGTTCATGAAAGTTCTTGCTCCCTTGCAATGCCCAGTATGAAAACAATTCAGCATCTTGGTGTAGTGCACAGTGCTTTTTACCATCAGAAACATGTGGAAACACCAGCATCCGATGTCCACAGTATAAATTTAGTATTTGCATTCAGACAATATCTTTAGCCTTAGTAAATTCCTGGCAGTTTAACTGTGCTTGCTTATAACATGGGTTGCTGAAAGCGTGCAATCCCATTGGAGACGTCCCTCTGCTCTCTGTGTTTCTGTCAGATGCCATTCCAGGCAGGCTAGAGACAATGGGATCCAGCACACTGGGTGATGGCAATATAGCCTAGAGGTTAGAGTAATGAGCTGTGAATGAACTTGGTACATCTAGCAGACAGATATGGGTTTGATTACGAGTAAGTCAACCTCCTCAGTGCTCCCGGGTTGCCCCTGAAAACAGGCACCTGTGCCTAGTGGGCCTTACCTGGTTACCAAAGAATAAAATAAATAAATAAAACACTGGAGGTCTTACCGGGCTCCCGTCTGCCCGCCTAGCATAGCCAATGATTGACACAGTGACCAGGCACAGATATTCACATTCCCCTCCCTTCCCCTGATGAAACACAGTGTCCCCTGGCTTATCATAAGCACATCCCATCAGGAGAGAGAGACAGAGTGGCACAGAAAGCAAGCAGGGAGCAGGAGGCGAGAGAGAGAGAGAGAGAGAGAGAGAGAGAGAGAGATGGAGACAGTGACAGTGACAGTGACGGGCAGCTGGAGGTACAACATGGCATTGCTTTGGCCTGTGAGCTGCAGTGTGTGTGTGTTATGCACAAGAAATGTCACAAATCATGTCAGCACTGTATTTGTGACATTTGTATGTGCATAACATCACTGAGTTTTGCATAGTTTGTTGGGGACTATTTTGCAAAGTGGCAGGATACAGCACCTTTTTTGGTATTTAAACAGGAAAAAACCCTTTCTGTAGGGTTTTCCCTTATCTAAACATAACCCATGTTATAAGTGCAATAACCCACTCCAGGGTATGGGGTTATGGGGATTTAATGCAAAGCTGGGGTGCTGTGAGAACACTCAGCCTACAGCATCATGCCTCACAACACACCCAGCCGTGCATAAAATCCCCATAACCCCATACCCTGTTGTGGGTTACTGCTTACTCATTACACAGAGCTCTCTTGAGGGAGCAGCTGATTTCTGAACCACTAGGCAGGAGTAACATCACTACAGAGAAGTTTGAAGGAAAGGTGGAGGGCAGAACAAGCCAAGTAGCAAAATAAGATTAAACCAGGATAATAACACTTTCCACTAGTGTACTGTAAAAAATAGTAGCTTTACAGTTTTACCTTCATCCACCAGATGAAATGGTACAAGGCCATACAACATTGTTCTTTGCACAGGTAGATAATAAAAACTGATGATTTTTAATCCAATCAGGAGGGGAGCCTTCATTTCTGTAATTTCTCAGAGGGTGGGTTGCTTTGTGAAGATTGCTGGCATGGGGGTAATGCACTTGAAAACAACAGTAATAATTGTTTGGTACAATTGCATGTAAACAGGTTTGACTTCATGGAGAAAGTAATATAGAACTGCAGTAGACTCAGGTTTGAGTCCCACTGAGTGCAAATAAACATGTTTGAGCAGATGTAAATCTCCAAAAGGGATGTGTGAAAACCAAGGGCCTACAGAAGTAAAAGTGCAGTAAATAAAGAAAGGCTGAGGCAAGGAAGCAGGAAATAAACAGTACTGGAATGCAAGGCTGCTGAGGTAAAATAGGCCTAGCACAAAATGAAACAAGGTAAGGTAAAAATTGGAGTAGCTGCTAGCTGAGCAGCAAGGCCAGGACTAGGTGTAGTCAATTAAGGGACGCACAGGAGGCAGCAACTGCAGTGGAAGTTGAAACATGCAATAACAATTGCAGGAAAACTGAGATTAGGTAGGAGCCTGAAGCACAGGCACATGAGAAACACAGTGAAAACAAAGGCCAACCAAATGCTGAGGAAAATAGGGTTACAACCTTTTAAGAAGCCCAAAGTGGGACATTTCTTACTGAAACATGATTTTTTTGCAGGACAGTACGTAACCTCGACCAGTGCAACAGACCTGTTTTCTCTATATAATCAGAATTAAGGCTAAGAATTGTAGCTTCTTAGTTGCTTCAATGGTTTCTTATCATTGTAAGGTATTTTAGTTAAGATATTGTAGTTTTCTGGAACATAGATTCATAGATTCATAGATGTTTACAAGTTCAAAAGGCTTGTGCCCATAAATGAACTTGCCACCACAGTTCAGTGGTGGAAGACAAATTTTCCGGTCACCCATATAAGAATCAAATATTATTTTAAACTGTTCAAGGTTGTCACTATTAACAATATCTACAGGTAGTGTGTTCCATATTGGAGGAATTCTCTGAGTAAAGAACTTGGAACGTTTATTCATTTTACAGCAATAGGTTTTGAGTTTTAAATGATGCGATCTTGTTTGGTTGTATGCCAGATCCTTTTCTAATCCTATTGTATTAAGTAGATATTCATCTTGTTGAGCATTGAAAGTATAAATTGGATTGCCTCTTAGTATCCTATATTCCAGAGAGTATAACCAAAGATTTTTGAGTCTGGATCCATAGTCCATGTCAGACATATTGACTATTGATTTTGTTGCTCTACGCTGCACCCTTTCTATCATGCTTAGATACCCAAATGATGTTGGAGCACAAAATAAGGCACAATAGTCCAAGTGTGGGTGAACCAGACTGGAATACAGTGGGAGAATGACAGATTGTTTCCTGCTTTTAATGTGTTTCAAAATATAGCCTAAAATTATATGACATTTTTTAACAGTTTTGTTAGTATGTGAATTACATTTTAAAATGTTGGATATTATAATGCCCAAGTCTTTCTCTTCTGTTACTTCTATTAAGTTCATATTCTGTATTTTATAAATAAAATTTTCATTGTTTTTTCCCCATATGCATTACTTTGCATTTAGTCACATTGAACTTCATTTTATTAACATCTGCCCAGGCAGCCAGTTGATTTAGGTTGTCCTGTAAAATAATAGCAGATGAATTATTATTAACAAGAAAACCTATTTTACAGTCATCAGCATACTTATTGATCCACACTTCTTTAGTTATTTGCATACTGGAAACTACTATGTTAAAAAGAAGAGGGTCCAATACAGACTCCTGAGGCACTCCACTTGTAACTGAGTTCCACTCAGATTCATTTTCCTAGAATGACTACCCTTTGTTGTCTGTTTGACAGCCATGATGAAATCCATTTGATTATGCTATCATCGATTTTTATGTAGATAAGTTGCTTAATCAACGTCTCATGAGATACCGTATCGAATGCTTTTTCAAAATCCAGAAAAACTACATCAACTGGAAGACCATTATCTAGTGCATTACTAATGGGTTTGAAAAAGCAAATGAGATTTGACAAGCATGATCTACCAGATGTAAATCCATGTTGTGATAGGTCGGTACAACCAGTGCCCACTATGTGGTTTAGGATTTTAGCATAAATCAATCTTTCAATAATTTTACTAACTAATGATGTTAAGCTAATTGGCCTGTAATTGGATGTCAACTGCTTATTACCTCCCTTATATATTGATGTTATATTAGCCACCCGCCATGACTGTAGGACAATGCCACTATTTACTGATACTTTGAAAAGATGGGTAAGTGGTCCTGTTAATTCCTTTGATAGTTCTTTTAAGAACTTAGGGTGAATACAGTCTGGTCCTGGGGATGTATGACACTTGATTAAATGAATGGCCTCTTGCTCATAGAAAAAGGTATCGAAGTCTACTGATGATTTCGTATTTAGATTGTGTCTTTGGGATGAAAGATACTTGAAAAATAAAAATTAAATTCTGTTGCCATTTCTGTTTCATTAGCAATAATTTTATCATTTGATTTTAAGGGGCCAATTCCAGTATGACTCTGCTTGAGAGATCCAATGTAATTATAAAACATTGTTTTATTATCTTTAATATTTGTTGCTAGATCGATTTCTAGTGTTTGTTTTGCCTTTCTAATTTTTTGTTTGTTTTGTTTTGTCAGAAGCTTGAATTTAGACCAGTCAGAGTCTTTTTTGGTCCTACTATATTTTTTATAGGCACGGTTCTTTTTTCTCATAGTACGTTGTATTTCTCTGGACCACCAGGGGGCTACTCTCAACTTGGTGTTATTATTGTATTTAACTCTATCAGGTATCCATGTGTCTAAACAATAGTCCATTTTGTTCTTTATATTTTCCCATATTTGTTCAACATACAGATCTTTCAATTCATCTTGCCAATTCCATTTGGTTAAGTATTGTTTTATACTAGTATAATCTTCTTTATAATAATTTTTGAATTTGCTTATTCCTAAACTATATTTCATGTATTGTGATATATCACATGTGATCATGTTATGATTGCTATTT
Organism: Neoceratodus forsteri; assembly: GCA_016271365.2. NCBI lineage: Eukaryota > Metazoa > Chordata > Ceratodontiformes > Ceratodontidae > Neoceratodus > Neoceratodus forsteri. The sequence goes on along the minus strand of JADMNL010000025.1, from coordinate 164,177,403 downwards.
CCTAAAGGAGGTAGTATGACCGAGGAGGAACATATGCCAGGGTTATTTGTGAAAATTAGATCGAGAATATTATTATCCCTAGTTGGGAAATGCACCAATTGTTCAAGACCCAGCTTAAAAGTAGTCTCTAAAATTTGTTTCTCATTCGGGCTATTGGTGTTAAATGATACCCAGTTTATATTTGGGAAATTGAAATCACCGAGCAGTAATAAATTATTATACTTTGTGTTATCCTCCAACTGGCTCAGAAAAATTAGATTCTCCTCAAGACTGAGACTGGGCGACCTGTAACAAAGGCCAATTGTAAGGGTTTCAGTACCAAACATTACCTTGGCCCACAGTATTTCTGTTTGTGTGTCTGCAGACATTATCTCATGACATTTAAGTATATTGGCAACATATATGGCTAAACCTCCACCTCTGTTATTCTGCCTGTTTTTCAGTAATTTTATGTAACCAGGTATGTCAGTGTTCCAGTCACTATCTTGAAACCACGTTTCTGTAACGCAACAGATGTCAATTTCTTTGCTAATAAGAACTTGCTGTAGCTCATCTAATTTATTTCTTAGACTACGTGCATTGATAAGGAGAATTTTTATGTTCTTGATACTTTCGGGATGGGTAGGTTCTTTAAGTGATTCATTATTGCTATTTCTAGTAGTTTGGGCATTGTCATTGTTACACCTGCTCTTATTTGAGGAATTTTTAGGTCTTTTTTTCCCTACTTTTATGTTTTTCAAATTTTACATTTTTATCAGTACAGGACCTGAATTTTCTGTTATTTGAGCTAAACTGTTTTTTAGTAATTAGGGTGGACAGTATAGAATCTGATGCTTCTCCCACACCCCCATCCCCATTACTCAGTTTAAAGTTACATCAATAAAATTATTAAACTGGCAACTAAGAAATTGTGATCCTTTTTTACTCAAATGTAAGCCGTCACTACTATACATTTCAGTTTTCCAAATATATTCCTCCCAATGTGTTATGCAGTTGATGTGTTGCTTAAAGCACCATTGTCTTAACCAATTGTTTACCTCTTTTAATATGCAATTGTGTTTATATTTTGCTCAGGGAACTGGCAGTATCTCAGAGAAAGAGAAAACACAACCTAAATCTACAAGTTTATTGGTTAAGTTAACAAACTCCTGTTTAATTTGTTGGGGTTGTTGGTAGAAGATATTATTAGCCCCTGCATGTATGATCTCTATTTTCTTGACATTATTTTGGGGGATTATGTCATTAATCATTTTTGTAATGTCGGAGACTTTAGCACCCTCAAAACCTGATAGAGTTCGATGGGCTTTATCTTTATTGCAAATGGCTCTATCCGTCCCTTTAACCATAGAGTCACCTAGAACAAATATTTCAGTAATTTGTTGTTGGGGGTGTCAGTCTCCATGCTGTCTGCAGATTGCTTAGTGATTTCAGTTGTTTGGTGTAGAAGAGAATCAGTTTCTGAAATGTCCACTATTTGACCTGAAAGTACAGTTGTGATCCCGAGTGTTAATAATTCTACTTTTACCAGACTATCACTGGGATTATTTTCTGCTGTAGATTGCATATTGTATTTTACCAGAGCGGTGTCAGATGCTACTTTACCATCTGGTGTACTTGTCATACTGGTGATTTCCTCATAATTTACATCCATTGCTAAAGGGTCGAATATATTAGAGATTTCTATGTTAAACTGGTTTGATTTTCTTCCCTTTTTCTTTTTTGGATGTTTTAAATGTTGAACCAAATACCAAGCATCCACTGGATCAGTAGGATTGTCTTTCTCCCTTATTCTTTTTTTATTTGATGGGATGTTAATGGCAGTTATAGCTGAAGTATTACATGATATTGTGTTATTTAGATTTACAGTATTAAGTTCCTTATTTGATACAGTACCAGATGGTTGAAGTTGTAAGCTAACTTGAAAACGTTTAGCCATGTCTATTTGACTACGTTCTATTTCACTTGGCCTTGTGCCAAACTGGGCTAGCAAGGCTGACATCTCTGCGTTTTCAATGCATTTAGTGCAAGTAATTGGATTGGTTAATGGATCAGTAGATATCAGCATACACATATTGCAGGTCTGACATAATATACATGTATTCCCTTTGGTTGTTAAGACAGTTAATTCCATAATGAATAAGCAAGTAGAATTCAAATTAAATGGCAAGATCTATAAGAGTTAATTGCAAATATGCCTACTTTTAGGCCTTAATGAAACAGTAACATTTTTACTTACTGTTGATATACTCTATGTGCTTTGCTATACACTTAACACACTTAACATGCACTGATGCGTGTCTTTGAGCACGCGTCTTTGCATCGCATACGCTCGCCCTGCTCACCAAGCATGGTGTTATAAGCAGTGGTAGGACCTGGAAGTTGAATACACGGGTTAAACCTCCCTCGAATAAAATTCAAGTGTTTTAAACATTTATTTTACAAATAAATTGTTAACAAGACCTTCAAAGGTATATTGCAAGTATTTGTCACTGTTAAAAACTGCCCCAGAAGAAATAAAATCAGTGCCTAACAGTCTGTAGTTTTTTCAGTTCTATTGTGAGGACTACAGGACTCTCTTCCTGGTTCCTGGTTTGGAACAAGGGCTCAGAACTTGTGGGAATGAGTGCCGAAGTCTAATGTCCCCAATACAAAGTTTCATTTAAATAAAACAGCATAAAAGGAGCAGTGCACACAGCCAGTGTGTAGTCTTTTAAAATGTGAAGCCAACATTTAGTGGAAAGTTAGAAAATATTTTTTCTACTATAAAATCAGGACATTTAGTATTTTTCATGTTTTTTTGCAGAACACAGCTGCCCAAATCAGGATTATCCTGCAAAAATCAGGACAGGTGGTAACCCTAGAGGAAATGGAAAGCCCAAAAAAGAAAACACAAATACAAAAAACACAAGCACAGGAAAACAGAAAAACTAGCACACAAAGAAGCACACAACAGCCGGAAGCAAAAAAAAATTAACCAAGGCAGGAGAAATACACCAACAAAATCCAGCAGGAACCAAGCAAAGCCCAGACCATAAGCAAAGCCGGGGGGGGAGGGGCCCAAGGGAGAAGAAAGACCAACAGAGCCTTTGGCTGGCAAAGAAAAAGTGCTTCAGAAGGAGGCTGGGAGGAACTCAGAAGGGGGGCATGGCTGGTTGCTCACCTATTGAACCACAGGCATAGCCTTTCAAAAAGTATACAGGTATAGATAGGCATACCAAATAGAAATAGGTTCAAACATAATCTGAGACACAATAAGTAACTATCCCATATACAGTAATTGAATGACCAATATGTTACATGAAAGATAAGTAAAAATGTAGCTTAGCCACAGGAACAAGCCTCAATGTATAATTTTTCCCATTAAGGGTTTTGAAGATGGATCTCTTTAACAATCCAGCTCTGCATCTCTCATCATGTCACACTCATTTCAGTCTACCCCCTTACCATCTCATATCTTTATTTCTTCCAAAGGCTTTGCCAAGAGTCAAATGATAAGAAATCACACTGAGGCAGAAATATTTTTTTTAAAGTCTTCTTATCGCTAGTTTTTTTTTTTTTTTTTTAATATTGTGTTCCTGATTTGTTCCTGAGTTGTTTTAAGTCTCAATTGACCCTGACTGTGGATGTCAGGGTTGAGAGGTGTTGTTGCTGGATGGAGACATGCTCCACCACACCCTCCTGTCCTGAACCTTCAGTACACATCAGGAAATATGCTTCTTTTTAAAGTTTGTTCCCTATTGGCCCTATCAGATATCCAGCCCTCTGACTGTCCCTGGCAGTCTCCCAGCCTTGTCACCACTATCACCTCCCACATGTCCTGTATGGTTTGCCCCAACCCCCCAGCAAGAGCTTCAAACTGAGGGCAACTACTCACTCCTCTGAAACACACAACCTGCTGGGGGGATGTCGTTGTGGTGTAAGGCCCTAAAGTGCCAGCCAAGTGCCAGCATCCTGATTGACCACTGGGGTGGAGTTATTCCCTTAAGTCTCAGTCTACAGGCCTGTAGCCAACACAGAAACTGGGGGGGGTGGCGGTGAGGCTATTGGCCAACCATGGCAGATGCTCTCCTGAGCAGCTCTCACATTCTGTTTGCTTTAGCTGTTGAACTGAATAATTTCAAACTCTCTAAGTACGAATGTTTGGACAGACTGAGTGACTGTTACACCCGATAGCTTCTCTGTGTGAATTTCAGCAACTTTTACTGATGAGAAAGGCATGCGGTCATCCTCTGATGGAATCAGGGAAAGGTAAGCAGGTCAGTTGGCCTGCCAGAGAGGGGACAAGCAGCGAGTCTGAACCTTCACTCACGGAGGTGCTGCAAGTAGTGAAACATGTGGGAAGGGGACTGATGCAGCCAGACAAGTGTGTCAAAAAATTTAAACAAGAAGGTTGATTCCTTTAATACTTGAGTCACCCTGCCTGAGGCAAAAATTGACACTGTTATCTTCAAAACACTGCAAATTAAGGTCATGGCAAACAAATCTTCCACTGAAGTGACAAAGGTCATTCAAGGGAACAACATTTTGTGATTAAGACTTGAGCAAAATGGAACCAGAGTCGCTCATGTCAGATTGCTGGGCATAACAAAGGAGGCGGAGGGGAGGTGATCCAGTGGGCTACATGGGAGAACTCCTGTGATCTTTACTTAAGCAATAATGACTGAGAAGCCAGTAATTTCCAAAGGATTAATGACCGATTGGGGGGATGGGTGGCCCAAGGCGCAGCTAGGGGCTATCTCCCTCCAGTCAGTCATTAATCCAAGGAAATGATTGGCTTCGAGGTTGTTATTGTGATTATAAGTCTAATCACAATAACAATGTTTTTTCCAGTTATTTGTGGCTTTAAGTAGAGCAGCATGCCGTGTGTGCTGCGCAGCATCAGTTGGCTGCTGGATCGGTCATTTCTAAGACATTAAAGAGCGATCCAGTAGCCAATCAGAAGCCCTAGCTAGGCTCATGTAAAATTAATTAGACTTATAATTGAACATAATTTGGAAGGGTAGATACTTAAAGCCTACCAGTTAAATATCAGATGTTGCCCTACAAACTCTGAGTTACCCCAGACAATTTTGATATTGACTTGGGAGAGGTGGGGCTGCATATTAAACTTTTGATTCTGCTGGCCAGCAGGAATAAAGGCCAGTTATCCCTCCCAGATGAAACCAGGACTTTTTTCTGACCTCAGTTATACCACCAGAAAAAGGCTTATTGCGTTTGACTTGGTTCAGGTAGGCTTAAAAGAGCTGGGAATGTCACATAGCCTGCAAATCTCTATCTGACTTGTATTTGCCAGAAAAACATTTATGTTCGTTGACTTGGCGGAGATGGGGAAAACAATGGAAGAAATAAAACCAAATTTTTCCAGACAAAGTGAGGATTTGGACACTGGCCCTTGAATTCATTTTTGTCTAAAGTTTATCCACAACTGCTTTGAGCTACGTTATGCTTGTCAGTTCTGTACTGCTTCTTTCAATTGTAGCCTCCTTCAGGAGCTATGTAATGTTAAGAGTGTCTATTGACCTCATCTCGGTTGTGCCAGCTTTCTATGCCTTAGAGGACTGGGTTAGCTGATCTGACTTGGCATTCCAAAGGGGAGGAGTGAGTGGTGTGTGCTGAAGGGCAAAGACTGGTGAGTCAGAGTTGGTGGGAGACATGCACCTGGTACACGGTACTAGATCCCACTGTTCTGAAAGTTTCTGTATAGAATTGGCATTGAGATAAAGTGCTCGTGTGTGGCAGCTGTCATTTATGAGAGCATTGAAAGAGGGTTTCCCCCTCTCCAGCAGGAGAAAAAAAACATTTGAAAAAAGAAAAATAGTGGTCTTTCTGAGAGGAAGTTGGTTCCCGTGAGTTCTGTGGGCAAGGGATCTGAGGTGATGTTCACTCTGTTTTACATTTAAAGTGACTGCTTTGGCATCCAGCAGTGCCCTCCCTCTTCCAGTGAGACACACTGACTTTCAAGTTGCAAAATTCCTGTTAGAAAACAAGAGTTTACCTCAGAGCTTAGAATGGAGGGCAGATTGCCCCAGAAGGTATGTGCAGTGCCAGTATGCACCAGATATGATGCCCAGGTGGGCAGTGTTAGTGTTCTGAAAGGACAATGCTGTAAGGAAAAGTGTACAGGGATGGACACTGAAGGAAGTCAGGGTCTATTCATGCATACAGTAAATGACAAGATCTGGTGGTGCTGCTCAGCTGTTGGCATAGGGCTGTGAAGTCTGACAAGGTTGCATGAAATTGAAAAAATCAGATAGGAGATGCCCGGGGCATCCACACCCATGATGCTTGGGTTGTGGACCCTGAGAGTATCTAGTGCCTCCATCAGGGCAGAGTATGCCAATAAACGTACCCCACCAGGGTTGAGTCCAACTCACAACTAAAAGACTGTTCTAGCAGTGGTGAAAAGGAGAAAAATGCCAGCTGGGAAGTGTAAAGTGGGATCCATGAGGTTGCTAACGGTTTATGTGAGTTCACAGTTGGAGGAAGAAGGGATCCTGTTTTGTTTAATAACCTCTTCAATTGAAAATTGCATTTGCTATACATCCAAGTTCTGCTAATCCCTTCCTTTATAGCTCTGCTTTGCCTTGCCGCATGTCAGTGGAGCCCCAGAGGTCACCTCAGGCTTGGGAGGTCCAGTGAGTGTTTTCCAGTTGTTTTTCATGTGAAACCCCTCCCTGAAGGCTGTTTCTATCTTGTATACTCCAAGACCAGGGAGGGTGACCTTACGCAATATTGCTGAAATGTATTGGGCAAGTTATTTTTCACCTCTGTGCTAGTTATATGTTGTGGGGTGTTGCACTGACACTTACAGTGAGACTCAATAACACTTGATGCAGGCTCGAGTGTCACACTTGGTATTTGTTTCTCCCTGGTAGCCATTCGATCCCAAAAGCAGAGGCCAGATAACTCAAAATGGTCACAGCCACGTGGCAGAGAGCGGTTAACGCCACAAGCGCAAGGTAAACACTGGACCTGCATGCAGCAACTTGGTCTACGATGGACCATTAAACCCAGGCAGTATTGCAAATTAAAGTTTATTTCAGAGGCAAAACAAGCAAGTCTTAATAGAAATAAATTACTGAGAGCCTACTGAATACTCACATTTACTCGTACAGTTCGTTTTAGATGTTTTCATAATCATACTTTTAGAGTCAGTTCATAAGCAATATGTGATGTTAGTGCACCCTCGATGGGGCATTTCTATTTATTGGAGTATATTACAGTTTTTTGTGGGTATATGGACCTCCACAGCCACTGGCTGGCTTTTATGGGCAACTGTTCAGAGACATTAACAGATGTTTCCAGTGTACTCAGCAGGACAAATTGCCATTTCCTGTCATGGCCGCTAAACAGTTAAATTAATTGCCTGATACACTGCTGAATCTCTCCAAGTTTAATCAGTTTAAGATATCTTTGCAGTCTGGCTTTGCAGTCCATTGCAATTGTAACCATTAAACAGTTTTATTCTGGTTCTCTCTGTACATAACTTGATACTTTTTATACAATGATCTGTGTGGATTTTTTTTTAAACTGTTTGCAGTTGCACTGCCTTAATTGTTTTGAGCATGATTCAACTGCATTTCCTCTGGAATTACTTATTGTACTTGTAATGTTTTTTGTGACTATGTATCTGATGTGGAATCTTTGTAAATGAGCACCTGAACTCAAAGGTATTCTCTGAAGTTTTCAATAAATAAACAAACAAAAATTCAGACTTTCGGCATCAAGTCCATAGTCATGTTGTGTTGGCCACTTTGGGGCATTTTGTTTCATAAGTAATTTACTTATATATTTATGTTTTGTGATACCCTACTACGCTCCTTCTATTTTAAATGACTACGGAGAGTTGATTCAGACAGCACAATCTGTATTGCACTTTAAACATTTATTGTTAAATATTCTGTACTGTGATAATGTTTGTAAATGTGACTAATTGTTGTAAATGTGATTAATTGTTTGCTTATATGAATTGTATTTTAATGTTATTTGTCAGGCATGGCTGAAAAAAGGCTGTGCCCAGTCCATTCCGTGGTAAAAAATAAAACAAACAAACAGTGCTGTGCCGCTTGTACTTAGGAGAAGAATCTTTGATATGCCTGTCTCTCTCTTCATTGTTATGCCCTGCTACCAAACAATGTATACTGCAGAAGGAATAAAATAATGCATTTTGAGAAACCTGGTGGGTGGTGGAAATGTGTGCCTAATTAGCTAAACTGAATAGGACTCTGACTTGATGGGACTCTTTTTGATAAGGGGTTGGTCATAAAAAGTGGTGATGCGGGAGAGAGGGTTGGCTTCTTGGCCTCGAGCAATAGGGAACAAGTCTTCTCACTAGTGACTTGGGTTCACAACCCTAGCCCAGGACATCAGGAGCAGAGGCTGGCAGTGATGTGTCAAGCACCTGATTGGGCACTCTCCTCCCTGTGTGGGGGGGTGCTGACTAGGGCCACTAGACAGTGTTACAGTGGAGCCTGCCAGAATGCAACGCAATACTGCCGAATTCTGCACTATGAACCAAGGCAACTTCAATGACCGTTAATCCTGTTTGTCTTGCAGGAATCTGTGCTACTGCATTGCAGCCTGGTGGGCTCACTGCAAGTGCTAGACTGGAGGCAGCTTACAGACAGACAGACAGACAGACACAGTGAAAGCAAAAGCGATGTAGAATGACTTATAGTGATTGGGGAGAATGTGGCATCACTCATGCATGTCACAAGAAGAGGTTGTGGACAGGGAATAAGGCAGGCCGTCTGGTCTTATGATGACCACCTGCCCCCCCTCCCCATCAGTAGGGTCTGTGCTTAGAAAGTTCTTCCCCCTCTGATATTCCCATCTGGTCCCTGGTCTTTGGAACCCTCACTCTTCTCCTCCTCCCTTAAGGGAAGGCCATTCCATGAGGGGGTTCCCCCCGTCAGTGATACAAACTGACTCAGGCTTGACACTGACTTCCTGGACAAACCAGGTAGGATAGCCCTGGACATGTTACTCCCCGGGAGTTGGGAAGATGGCTGGATCCAAAGGAGAGACCTGATGGTGGCCAGGAACTACCAAAGAAAAAAATCAGAGCGTGTGTATGTGTCTGTGTGCATGTGTATACTCCATGTTACCCTATGACTGTGTGTTGTGTCTGAATGGTTGTAATTCACATTGATGATTTCAGGAAGAACATTTCTTTTTTGAAGAGCAGCTGACACCTTTAGGAGAACTTTTAACAAAGCACAATATTTAGACACAGTTCAGCTTGTATTTCACATTAGTTTTGTATTCCTCCTTCCCTTTATTTATTACTGAGGTCATTTGCATGAAAACAGGACCTTTGCTCCTGAAGAGTTCATCTATTCTTATTGCCTTCTCCCTACCTGAGGTCATAACACACTGCTTTGTGACATCACAGTTACTCCCATGGCAACATATTGTTATGTCACAACACAGGATTATGATTTGAAATAGGGCGTGAGCTATAGAGGCAGATAAACTCTAAGGGAACTCTAAAGGATAATCATCATGTCGTCATACAAATTTACTCAGTAATAAATAATGGAGAAGAGAAATGTATAAAATATATATGGAATGCAAGCTGAATTGTACCTAATTATTATGTTTTTCAAAGTTTTCTCTGAGGCATCAGTAACTATTTAAGCCATGTTGTTGCTTGATACACTGATTCATCCATCTTTTGATTCTATACCATGTCCAGTACTGCTGGACATTCAGAGAAAAAGTCTCTGTTGTTTTGAATTATGGTGGTTTATATCTTTAGGGTTACTAGATTGGCCAGGAATGTAAATCATTGCCTAGTTTCCTGGAATGCACTACCAGGGGCCTCTCGATTCCTGCATTTTCCTATACAAGCAGTTGTAAGGAAGCACAACTTTTCCTGGAGCCCCTCAAAGGTTCCTGTAATTTAAGTTTTCCATCAAACTGGAAACCTTGCCCTTTTCCTCTCCCAACCCATGTCCCTCAATCGTATCTGTTTATCTGCTCAAGTTTGATAGCAAAGAGTAAAGAAAAGCCACAGATACCACAAAGGAGTTTTTAAAATGTCATTTTTATATACATTGTTGCTTATGCCTCATTAATTCTCTGAATTTAGTGTCTCTTTGTCATTATCATGAGTCACATGAATATGACTGCAGGACAGATGTCCTGTAGGTTTCATCTGCTCTGGCTACCTATCCATACTGGGGATGGGAGGACAGGTTCGGATAAGTTCAAAACCTCCCAGAACCTGTGCCAGTTTCTGTAAAAGAACCTGATCAGAAGAACCTTTTTTCAGGTTCTGATAGTTTTCAGACTATTAATGTTGGAACTTATAGAGCACATTGCTTGGTGCTTTCCAGCCTAAACAGGGAGCTCTGTTACCTGAATGGGAGCTCCAGTGTGCTGCTGAACAATTTTTTTAATGCATCTCCTAAAGGAAAGGAAGGGATCATAATTTGCCTCCGAGGGGCTTGCGCACAATCCTGTTCCACTTCCTCATAGCAGGCGCTGTGTTAGTTGAACTCTGAAAGTAACAAGAGCCGTTCGCATAGAAACATAGAAACTGTCAGCAGATAAGGACCGCCAAGCCCGTACAGTCAGCCTGTATACCCTACCTTTATTAGCGGCCACTGACCCTATCTGGTCATCAGCTTTAGCCTCTCCTTCCCACCTCTAATGTTCCCTTATGCCTATCCCATACATGTTTGAATCCCTCCACTGTGCTGGCTCCCACCACCACCTGGAGCAGGCTATTCCATACATCCACCACCCTTTCCATGCAAAAAAAAACATCCTTACATTTCCCCTTATCCTGTCCCCTTCCAGTCTCATATCGTATCCCCTCGTTCTTGTACCTCTCCTATACTGAAAGATGTCACCCCCTTGCACCTTGTTTATGCCCTTAAGATACTTGAAGGTTCTATCATATCCCCCAATTCCCTCCTCTCTTTCAGTGTATACATACTGAGGTATTTTAATCTCTCCTCATATGTCTTCTGGTAAGCTTTGTACCATCTTAGTCACCCTTCTCTGAACTGCCTCCACCCTGTCTATGACCTTATGAAGATGTGGCCTCCAGAACTGTATACAGTATTCCAGCCATTTTAGCTGAACCCTGGCATTGATCTGTGCCAAAACCCAGTTTAAAATCAGGAAATCAACTTGCAAAAAGAGGCTCCATTCAAGTAAATGGAGCACACACACACACACACACACACACACACACACACACACACACACACACACACACATATGCACACAAACACACACACACCTCCCTATACCAACATCACAAAATATTAGATGGAGCTGGCTATGAGGCACTGAAAAAGGATTGTGTGGCAATGCCCTTGGGAGCAAATTACAATCCTTTGCCTTCCTTTAGGGGTATATTAAAAAATTATTCAGCAGCACATAGGAGCTCCCATTCAGGCAAGGCGCTCCCTGTCTAGGCTTGAAGGCACCAAGTGAATGTCATGCATGGTTCTCTTTAATATACTCCACCAGCCAATTTTGTAATTACAGGGGAGCTTTCCAGGCCTTGGCCCCTCCTAAATCTGAAGTGAGCCCTGGTGGCTCACACATCACTGCCATTGACTTGTAATGGGAAGGAAGGCTCAATTTAAAGATAGGGCCATTATGGGCCCCCCAAACTCCCAACACTGGTAAAATATGATTCCAAGACTGCCCCCAGCAGGTCTTTATCCAGTAAGAAGGCTGGTAGTGGTAGAAAGACCCCAAAGAAGGCTGGAGGTACTGCAAGTGTATATCACTCCAGGTTGTTTCTAGATTCCTTTCCCTTTACTCACAATAGCTTAAGGGTGAACAATGATGATTAAAACAGCTTTTGTACTGTATGTTTATATGTACAATTACTCTGTCTCTTATGGTTATAAGAGTGCATTCTTGAGTTGTCTGGGTGAGAAAACAGTTGTGAAGCTGAGCAGTTCTGGCACACAGAGGACTTGAGAAGAACATCGTATAACTGAAAGAGACACAGGAACTGTACATGTAGACATATTATAAGTCACAGTAAATACCATTATTTAAGAAAATGGAATTTGAATTTAAAATCAAATTTTTTTATTTTGCAGGATATTAGACAATCCCTCTATGTGGGAAATGGACTGTGCCAACTGAACTAGGAACTTCAGAGTTTTTGAACTTTGTACATGAGACACTCTCTTACGTATGTTAGTACTGCCACTGGAAGCACTTTTACGGTTGTAAGAGTGGTCCCACATGCATTTTTTGGGTATGAGAACTGTGAACCGAAGGTGATTGGCTAAGCATGATGTCATGATTTATAATTTAAACTTAAAGGTTCTGAAAGTTCTGGTAAGGCTCGGCTAATTACTATCAGAACCTTTTATGGATTATTAGACCCTATTAAAGCCTCAGAACCCTCTATGGTTTTCCTATCCCTAATCTATTCCTGACATCACATTCCTTTCGCTCATGATCTTGTGATCTTTTCCACAGCAATAGATCGTTATGTTGGATGTAAGAAGCCAGATGAAGTGACATTTTTTTTTGGGGGGGGGCACTGTTCCTGTTTTCATTTTAATTAGTTATTATAAAAGTGCAAGGTACATACAGAATCTATTTCAATTATAAAGTTAAATCTGTCTAAAAATGTATTTTTTTCCAAAGCCTCCTCTGTGGTATCAGGGGCTGTTTAGTGAAATTTTGTATACTAAAGGAAAAATAATAGACGTCTGTGACCAATTTATGGGGGGAAAAGGTTTGAAGGTAATTTTTATATGAATAAATGGTGCTAAAAAAGATGGGCTTGGGGGACCCTCTCAAAATTCTGGGCAATTGCTGCTAAGTGGCCAAATTCAAGATGGCCATTAAAAATCTCTAAAATGGGATATCTCAGCTCATAGTTGTCATATAAAGCTGTATTTGACGTCTAAATATGTATTTTGAGGGTCAACGGATTCATTTTGTATAATAAAAATGTTCTTTCTTGAAGCCAAATTTATATATATATACAGTATACATACATATTAGAGGCAAAAAACTCCGTTTAATGCATCAGTTAGGGTTGTTCCACAGTGACGAAAGTGACGAAATTCGGTGTTAGGGTTGAAAACCCCCCTTGGACCCTCAGTCCACCTCAACCGATTGGGGTGCGCTTTGAGTCGTCGGCCCCTAACTCTCACCCCATCACATGTGTAAAGCAGAGGTACAGGAGAATGGGGTGAGAGTTGGGACCAAACACCAATCACTCCAATGCCGGTGAGGGGGTGGGCTGGGGGATCAAAGTTTCAACCCAGACTGTTCCTCACTTTTGTCGCTGAGGAAAAACCCTAACTGATGCATTAAATGGACTATTTTGCCTCTAATTTCCATTCTTTTTGAGAATGCTAATGAGAAATAGTGAATGTAATGCAGCGGCGGGAGCACGGGGCCCTCTGGGCCTGCGCTCCCGCCACGGAAGGGCCCGAGCTCCCGCCACGTGATGTGTTGTGACATAGTAACAGGAACAGCAACGCAAACAGAAGCGCTAACAGTGGTGCACATGGTAACACAAGTGCAAATGAGAACAGAAAGGGTAATGCACTCGGTGGCATAGACGGGAACGGTCCGCCACGTGATGTCTTGTCACATAGTAACATGGTGCCCTCAAATGGAAATGGCAATGGGCATGGTGATGCAAACTGAAACAGAAAGAGAAACAGTACTGTAGACACAAATGGCAAAAAATAATGGAAACGCAAGCGCAAATGGAAACGCAAAGGATAACGCACATGGTGGCATAGACGTGAACGGTAAGTGAAACCGGTACGGAACTGCAAGCGGAAAGGGCAACAGTAACAGTAATGTAAGCACAGAGGCTGGTTTTCCCCAAAAGCTGCATAGAGAAAGACAGTGAGTACAAAGAATGTATGCATAATAATGGGTCTCGGAGCAGAAAATGAGGAGTTGGAATACTAAATTGCTTATATCTCAGGAACCACAGGATGTAGGAAAAAAATTTAAAAGTCATATGATTTATGACTTTCCTGGCTACTTCTGTACTTAGCCCCTATTAAGGGGCTAAGCATTTTTCCAACGAAAAGTCCGTATCTCGCACCATTTCCGAGATACGGGCCCTGAAAGGCGCGGCAAACGCCATAATGTTATCCTATGGGGAAAAAAAAGAAGTTCGGAGTGCCATAACTTTGGCTCCCTGTAATATGTTTTCACCAAACCACTAAAAGGCACATCTGTGGGATGTTGGCTGTCTTCCCTCCACATTTCAGCCCAAAAGAGTGAGCTGTTATTTTGTAGCAGGGCGCCAAAGGATTGCTGCAATGTGACGGATGCCGTAATGTTATCCTATGGGAAAAAGCGTCAACTCTGGAGTGCAGTAACTTTGCCGCCCTGTAATATTTTTTCAGCACAATACTGAAAGGCACATCTGTGAGATGTCGGTTGCGTTCCCTCCAAATTTCAGGCCAAAGAACCAAACTGTTCTTTTGCAGCAGGGTGCCAAAGAATTGCTGTCATTTTCCATAGCCCAGAAAAGTACTGTCGCAATTTGTGAAAGCTTTCGCAAATGCATTCGACAGTGTCGCAAGTGCGACAGTACTTTGCGAAAGTACTTTTTCCAGAAATTTGAAAAACGTATTTCTGGGGTGTTTAACCCCAAAATAAAGACATGGCTAGCATCCTCAGGGCCGACTAGGTGAATACAAAAAGAATTGGGTTGCTAGAGGGTCCCAAATTTAAATGCCAAGCATTTTTCTGATCACTAACTGAAAACAAAATGGCAGATTTGCAACAGTAAAAGGGCCATTTGCGACAGTAAAAAGTGCATTTGCGACACTGTCGAACTTTTTGTTAACCTTTCCCATTGACTTATAATGGGAAATTGTTTTTTGAATAACTTTTGAACCGTTTAATATTTTTTCAAAAAATCTTCAAAAGGCACATCAGGGCCCCAGCCACACGTTCCCTGAAGATTTTGGACTGGTCACGCAAACCGTGCGACCTATAGGCACAACCATAGAATTCCAGAAAAAGCATAAACGCATGCAAAGATCACGCTTAATAACTCTGCAGCCGTGTACCTGACCGGTACAAAACTTGGTAGATCCCAAGGCATATGGGTCTTGATTATGTATTCCAAATTTCAGGAAAATCCGTCAAACGGTTGCAAAGTTATTAAGGTGCAAAATTTGGGGTTTAACATGTAAATGGCTCCTCAACCCTAACTATAGCGGCACTACCGTGCCACTATATATATATATATATATATACACACACACACACAATAGGGGTGAGTGGTAAATGAGTGAGATAAAACAGCGTATCATCCACTGCAGTGTGATATTTTTACCCTCTGCTCTACTGTGATGATATTAACCATTTACACACACAGGTCACAAAAGGTCACTGATATCATCACCCTAGGCAGCTTTCCCCTCAGCATGCAAGAAACACCTGTGCTGTTACCATAGACACAAATGTGGAACTACCTGAGAGGTCTCACTGCTGCCTACAGCTAACTCAGTGAGCATTACAAAACACACCTATCCCCCTCAACTTCCAGCTCATTACTGTGATGCTCTCAACTTGATGCAGCCAGAATTCCAAACAGCACAGCTTCACAGAACAGTCTAAACTACTGCCTGCAGCTAACTCAACTACCACTGAAACACTCTCTCACTTGTTCCTCAAACTCTGATTCTCACCCATTATAATTACTGTGACAATCTCAACTTCACTGCAGCCAGAATCCTAAAGAGCACAATTTCACAGAACACTCTGCACTCTGCCTGTAGCTAACTTAATTGCCACTGAAAACATTATCAGCTGTTCTGACACTCTGCCTCTCAGCTCATTACAATTACTGTGATGCTCTTAGCTTCACTGCAGCCAGACTGCTAAACAATACGGCTTCACAAAAGTATGTTTCTCACTCCTACCTAAAACTAACTCATTTAGCATTGCAAAACACACTCATGTGTCTCTCAGAGTTTATAACACTGCCAGCCCATTTAGAAAAGCTCACACACAGAATGAGCAAACATATAAACAAGAAGAGAACACAAGACAGCATAACAAAACTTCTGAAACTCTTGGCCCTATTGTATATATCGAATATATGATGGGCAGATTGTGTGCTATGGCAAATATTGTCACTCCTGCATCGTGAGCTTGGATATCTCACTCTGCAGGAGTGACAATATTAGCCATATCACACTCATGCCCATCATGTATCCCCTATATATATATATATATACTCATGCATGTGTGTATATGTATATATGTGTGTGTGTGTGTGTGTATATGTGTATGTGTGTGTGTATATATGTTTTATCTTTTCCCATGTGTGTCCAAATGAAGTTCTGTGATTGGAAAGCTGTTGACACCCTTGGTAAAACCAGTACAACAGTTGAGAGGAAAGAAGAGGAGTCAAGAGGAGACCATTAAAGAACTGTTTATATTATGTGATAAATAGTGTGATGAAGACAAAAGTGGCCATCCAATTGATTCTAGGAACAAACTGAAGAGCCTAGCACTGGAATGGAGGGGGTTGGATAAATATGGAAGTGCAAGGGCCTAGCTACCGATACGCCTGGCACGCCACGGCATGCTGTAGACCAGTGCGAGGGTAGCAGAAGCCGGCCGGCGACGGCGTGCATTTGTAAATTTCCAATTCCTTTGTGCAAATTATTTCTCTTATTTTCGCGGGCTTTTCCAGGGCCCAACAGCCAACAGTGCTCGCAGAGTCGCAATTAAAGGGAGTAAAAGGGGGGGTGGGTCTCAGATGATGTGCACGCCTACACCAACCAAGCGGACCTGATTGAGACATGTGTGCTTTGTCCTCAATCAGGTCCGCTACTGCTTGTGAGGAGGCATGCCTAGTAAGGGGCGGGCCAGGCAGGCTCTTGAAATTCCCCTGGAGCTCTCTTGAAAGCGAGTCAAGCTGTGGATTGGACGGACTGGAACACTACTTGCTGCTGTCTGCCGACTGCCGTTGCTGACTTGCAGACTGCCGTAGAAGCCGAATCAACCAACGGAGCATTATCCTGCACTTCTGTAGAGGGAGATAGCGAGAGAGAGGATTGTAGGAGTCGCCGCGCCCGCGCTGATATGTAGTTTGCCTGACCCTTCCCCCTTAAAACGGTGCATTTCGTTGCCACTGCTGCTCCTGTAGTCTGTTGTCAGTGCTGTGCTGTGCCCTGTGCTATTCAGTAGCCAAGAAGAGGAATTTTGGACACCAGCAGCACCTGAGTCTGATACTGAGTCTGTGGGTGAAAAATATCATCTGTTCCAGGTATGTTTTCACTCAGTTGGTTAATGTGTGACACTGCTGCTCTTGTGGTGGATGGGCAAATAATATTAGCAAGGCAGTAAATGTAGGCAGTTCTGCTTCTGGTGGTGGTGTGTGTGTGTGTGTGTGTGTGTGTGTGTGTGAGACAAGGTTATGTATACAGCTGGAGGTCACAAACAGTGTCATATGTACAGCTGGAGAAGAGGCAGCAAACAAGGTTGTGTACACAGGTTGGGGACACCAGACAAAGTTTGGTGTACAACTGCAGGTAACAGACTGGGATACAGGGAGCAACAAACAGAGATGGTGTGTAAAGCGGCGAGTAAATGTGATCTTCCTAACACATTCTAGCCATGAGGGATGCTGTCTGTTGCTTCCACCAACCCCAGTGTCCTCGTTCAAACTCCTTGTCTTTGTATTGGAATTGTACTTTTGTTTAGCTGGCTGCATCTTCCAGAATATTGGTGGCTCAGGAAACCTGCTCACTGTTGAACCTGTTGTACAGATCTGATGGGAGGTTCAAAAGGCCAACCCATAAAAACAACAACAGTCTTTGAAGAGTGCTAGGAGACTTCCAGAGCCACACCTTGGACGTGGAGGGATGTTAAAGCCTGTGACTAACTTAGCACCCCTGACTTTGTTATGAGACTCACACCCAGAAATGTGCACTGCTTCTCAGTAGTCCCAGCTCCCTGCTGCCCTCAGGGACAGGGTGTTGCTCCGCAGTCGCATAGCATAGCTCAGCATGGCATGCCACTTTCCCCAGTGAGCCAGAAGGCTGTAGGTTCTAATCACCAGTACGTGGGCTTATATTCCAGACACTGGCACTCCAAAGTGCAATATAGGGGAAGGGTGCTCCACAGTCATGGAGTGCCAGCCTTCAGATGAGAAGTTAACCAGAGGTCCCTTCTACCTGTTTCTGGTGCTGTCCTGGTGGGTGTTCCAGTGGAATTCAAAGAATCAATGGCACTGATCACGAGAGTGGGGATTTTTAATTTTATTTTACAATACTTTAACAGATGACCATGGGATCGTTGCATCCCTCTTTCCCATATACTGCTGACTTCCTTGTTGTGTAGTTGGGCCGGGCTTTTATGTGATGGGTTAGAACTGGCCTACAGTATTTTGTTAAGTTATTTTGTAAATTTGTTGACCAGGTGAGTGCACTGGCAGCGAGCGCCCTTTTCAGGCACGACCCGGGTGCAGCACCACAGGCAAGAAGGAAGTACATGTCACAGAGGAACCATAAATGAAACAGAAATGATATAGTATGCATATTTCGGTAGATTTACAAAATTTGAAAAAGAAACCGACATTCAGGATTATAATGGAGTACATAACGGGATGTAAAACAAAGACAGGTAACATTGCAGTTGTATGGGAGGTTGCAGTCGCTAGAGAGAGAGAGAGAGAGAAAGGGGAGGGAGAGGGGGAGAGAGAGGAGGGAAGAAGGTTGCAGTCACTAGAGAGAACAAATTCTGGTTAGGTCCACCACGGCTGCGTAACGAAGCTAGTGACGGTGTGTGGAATTGTTAAGGAGGTATGGAGAAACAACACAATGATTTGTAAGTAGTACGATTAGTTTTAGTTTCTGTTCTAAGAAGGGCATATACATTATTAGGAAAATATATGGAGGTGTACATTTTAATGGAAGGAATAGGAAGCAATATAGGTTGCTGTGAACTGAATTGTTCAGTTTTACTGCAAGCTGCTGTTTGTGACATTGTAATCTGTATGCGCTTATTGCATGAAACGTTGTTTGCTGCCTGAACTTGCTGCCTATTGTGTGCTCCTTCATCTGTACTGCTGCTGATGTTAAGCCTAGTTGTCTGCCTAGTTTGCTTCCGTAGCTACATTGCAGCTCGTTTTGTCACTGAGGGTATTTTTGCTGCTTGTAATCTGTTAGCCGCACCCTCTCCCCTCCCGACTGGTGGCGGCGGCCCATGAAGGTGGGGTAGTGGTGTTTCAAATTGGCAAGCTGGTAGACAAACAAAAAAAAAAAAGACAACGGATTGGGTACCTCATTTCTGAATAAATGAGGAACAGTGTATGACACTGGGATTCGACACCTAGTGTCTGAAAATGAAAATGGGGGGTGCGGCCTTTAAAACCATAAGCTGTGGCACCGAGCAGTGAGGCACCTGCTCAGCAAGCTGGTGACCGGTTTCACATTGCACCCCAGAGAACTGGAGGAGATGACTGGGAGGTATCAAAGTGACCACGCAGACTATCTCCTCTCTGGCGGAGGAATGGCTCACACCACTCCATGAGCTGCTCCTGGAGGAGGCAGGTGGAGAAACACTTGATGGCGTGGATGGCCACATACTACTGTCCATCTCTCCAGGATCTGGAGCAATGTGCATCCATAAATGGGAAGAGGAGGAAAGGAGAAAATGGGAAACATGGTCCATATCTAGTGCCCCAGATGAAACACAGAAACAGACGTTGATGGCAGATAAGGACCCCATTTTTTTCTACCTTATGAATGTGCCACAGGCCTTACTCTGTCAATGGCCTATCTATTCATACTCATCTGTATTGCTCCCTTATGCCCATCCCATGCCTGTTTGAATCCCTGTCCTGTATTCATATCGACCACCTCCTGAGGTGGTTTTACCTCCTTTGCTCTAGTCAAGGTATACATATTGTGGCATATTTTTACTTTAGGGGACTGTCTTAGGATTCGAGTGCACCGGCGAGTAATACGGCCTCATGCACATTCAGGTAATGCTACATCGATGCTACATCACGGGACTGTCAAAAGAAACGAAACGGTGATATTTTTTAATGTTTACAACAATTGTGCACTGCAGACTGGGAGTGTGGTGGGTGGAGCGCCCCCCACAGAAGGAATGAAATGTACTATAAAACTGTAGATCACCACTGGGGACCCGGGTGGTGTGGGGGGGGCGGAGCGCCCCCACAGAACAAATGTCAAAAAGCAACTCTGCAAGGCCACTTTTTCAATCATGACGACTGTAGTATTGAATTTCAACAGCAGCTGAGTGGACATGGAGAAATCTGATTTGGAGCGTTCTGACTGATTGCAAGGTGTGCGTGGGGGGGAGTGTACAGATGTCAGTGGGAGGACATATTACCATAATCCACTGAATTCTGAAACGGGGGCACTATGTGTCCCCTAATCTAATCGCCCATATTGTGCTCTAGTCAGGATATACATATTGAACTGTTAATCTGTCACTTGTTGTTTGATGCAGCCCTGCATTATTTTGGGTGCCCTTGTCTGGACTACCTCAATTTTGTTAATGTCTTGTTAATTTCTTCCCTGTGATTGTCAGCATCTCCCCTCCCAACCTATAGGTGGCTTCAGGGTTTCTCTTCCCTATGTGCATGATCTTGCACTTTGCATTTACACCCCAGTTGCCACTCTTCTGATCTGCTGCTAAAGCTACTTTTGTAGTGAGAAGTGTGTTCTTTCTCTGCTGTAGTTTTTAGCTCATAGAGGGATATAATTCATGGAACTACCCAGTAACAAAAACTAAAGTTATTGGTCAATGTTTAAAATGCACTCTGCAGAAATGTGTGCTTTGGGAACTGCTTTTTGAGTGGTGTGCTTTTTCCACCTAATAAAGGTTTGATAGTGGTTGTATGGCTTTTCATGTAGTATTACTGTTCCTTGGTCTTGAATGACCACTTAATGCATAATAGCAATACCTAAAGTAACTGCTGCTGTTAATGCTGTTAGAATACGCGCTGGTCACAAGAAGGGTTATTGGAAGCAGTCACAACTTGACATCAGCAACTGTCTAAGTTTAACCTCCAGTTAAACCTTGAAGGAATCCTAGGTGGATGCTGAAGTGATATCATGAGTGCAGCGAGTTCATTAATTTTTTTTCTTTATTTTAGTCTTTGGTAACTGGGTAAGACCCACTAGACACAAGTGCCCATTTTCAGGGGCTACCTAGGAGCACTGTTCAGTCACACAGTATGCAAGTGGAGGTTGTGAGAATCAAACTCTGGTCTGCTGAATGTGCCAAGTTAATTCACACCTTGTTCCTCCAACCTCTGTGCTATACTGCCAACCCATAGCAGTCATGGTAGGCAAAGAACCTTTGTCCCAGAGGTGCTACAGCAGTGTACATTAAAAATCTGGCTTGTACAGCTTCTGATGCAATGACAGTTGATAGCAGAGGTAATAAGTTTTTGCACTTCAAGGACCTTTTGCCTAAGCTTTTTTGGACAGTAACATGTTTGGTACATGAGTACCTTTGGATTGGAGCCAGTTAGTTGATGGAAAGAGGGTAAGTTCTGAGCCTATCAGGAGCAGGAAAATGGCATAGTTAGTCTTGTAATTCATAATTAACTTGTATATGGAACCATCTTTCTATGACTATGAAATTACTCTGTAGCCTGGATTCAAGAACCTTATGGTCTGTATCACTGGTAAACAAGATGGCATCATCGGCATATAAAAGGATGTGACCCTGACAGGAGTAAGGAAGGTTGTTGAAATGCTAAATAAAAAGGGTCCAAGATGCAGAAATCAACAAGGAACTCCAGATAGGACAGGTCTGCTGTCTGAGTCGGTGTTACCAATCTTCACCTGCTGTGTATCGGTTGTGCAGGTAACTTTCAAACCAGGCTACACTGTCACGAGCTAGGCCAATGGTGGTAAGCTGTTCAACCAGAGAGCATGATTCACTGTCGCATGACTTGGTTAAATCAGGAAAAGCAGCACCGACCAGGTGTCCTTGATCTGAGAGTGTTGAATAAAGCCTGTGAACTCCAGAAGGGCAGTAGCAGTATACCATTTCTGTACTCGTGTTGCGGAATTGTAGATTTTCTAAGTATTCAACCAGCTGGTCAGCCACTATATGCTCAAGAGCTTACTGGTGTTTGATATGGGAGCACAGGGAAGTTAAGTGTCTTGCTCAGGGTCACACAGTATACAAGTGATGGCTATGGGATTCAAACCCAGGTCTCAAGATCTGAAGCTTTAAACCACCGTGCTATACTGTCTCCCATGTTTGGAGTCTTGACGGTATGAGCTGCATCGTGCAAGGCAGTCCTGCATGCAGCAATGCAGTCACAGTGCTGCATAGAATAGTACAGCTGTTGCACATCAGAGTGCAGGCAGTAGCTGTCCCATTAGGAAAACACAGTTGTGATCCTGCAGTAACCATCCATGTGGAAGGAACTAGTTGGTCTCTAACAGACTGCGGAGCTGTGTGCTCTGTTACAGAGCAGTTGCTTGCGCGGGCCTGGGCTGTCTAGGTGTTCTCAGATTTAAACAGGAATGTTTCTTTATGCTACTTGAAATCATACAGCCCTGGTATTGTTTCCGCTTTATGCTACTTTGGATGGCCCTGTCAACTTTATCTGTACAGGGAAGCAGTTTTTCAATTGCAAATGGCACATTCTAATTCTAATTTCTATTTTAAATTAAGGGTACCATCTAGGGTTGGGTACAAGGGCATAAGCTGCGGCGGTGTCTGGGGAAAGTGTGCTACACAGAACAATGGACTCAATTAAGAGAAAGCAGCCATCTGGGTCACAGGTGCGAAAGGCCAAACGGGCCAGAATGGAAGAAAATGCACAAATGTCTCGGCTGATGCAGTCCTTCATCATCCGACCCACATTCACTGCAGGGTAAGCTTTTTTGATGGTACTGATTCATCCACTTGTGTGTGTGTGTGTGTGTGTGTGTGTGTGTAAACAAATATCTAATTAGTCTCAGTTTACAAATTTATTTACTTATTGTTTTAGTGGTAACAATGCAGCTACACCACAGATGAAGGAAGACTTAACACAAGAACCTGTGCAGATTCCAAATGCATCTGCCACTGAAACCGAAGCCACCACAGAATCCCAGACCTCACAAGCTGCATCCCAAGAACCTGATGAGGCTGACCTGCACTCTGTGATGGAGCCTGTCGAGGCCAACATTGTGCCACTGACAGATGTGCAGATACCTACTCTTGTTGGAGAGTTGGAGTTGAACCAGCCAGACACTGAAGACCTTGGCTGTTTGGATCGTGGCCACCTCACTGATGCACAGAAGAAATGCATCCTTGGAATGCAGTGGCAACCACCATCTGGATTTCAGTTTCCTTCTCGGCTAATGTTTTCTGAAATTGCCAATCAACGCTTAAGGAGATTCAATCCACAATACCTGCAAACATACACATTTGCAAGATATTCAAAGTCTTTAGATGGTGTGTTTTGTGCCCATTGTTTTGTGTTTAGTACCACAAGTGGCACTGTGTTGATATCCACGCCAATGAAGGACTGGTCAAACAGCAAGAAAACCCTTGAGAGGCACAGCAAATGTAAAGAACACTTGAATGCCGCTGCTAAAACAGATGGTTTTCTTGCCATCTGTGATGGCAAGCTGGTGACTGCCTACCAGTCTCTAACTGACCAAAATACAAGGGTGTCCCAGCAGACCAACCTTCCTGCGCAGGATTGTAAAATAATCTTGTTCTGTGGAAGAAACAATGTTGCCCTGCGAGAAAATATACAGATGGAGGAAACTTCCAGGAATTACAGTATACAGCAGAACTGGACCAAGAATTACAAGATCACCTGAGACTAGCTCCCAGAAATGCAGTCTACACATCTCCTCAAATCCAAACCGAGCTGATCCAGCTTATGGGCCTGCAACTGCAGCGAAAAATTTTACAAAAAGTCAAACAAGCTAAATGGTTCAGCCTAATTGCAGATGGTACGACTGATGTATCAACTAAGGAACAGATATCCTGTCGTTACT
Organism: Neoceratodus forsteri; assembly: GCA_016271365.2. Taxonomy (NCBI): domain Eukaryota; kingdom Metazoa; phylum Chordata; order Ceratodontiformes; family Ceratodontidae; genus Neoceratodus; species Neoceratodus forsteri. Next base: position 164,153,422 of record JADMNL010000025.1, on the reverse strand, counting down.
ATGTCCACCACAACACCATAGGTGACACTGAGATACATGAAGATTTTGTAGAGTTCACGGAAGGCTTCAACAACACAGGTCGAGGACTGGCAGATCTCTTTATGCGACGCCTGTCTGCCTGGGGCATTGACATCAACATGATGAGAGGGCAAGGATATGACAAGGGCAGTAATATGAGTGGTAGATTTAATGGGGTCCAAGCAAACATTAAGGTTGTTGTGCCGGAAGCCTTATATACAGTCTGCAAAGCACACAGCCTCAATACTGCAATTGTTCACTCCTGCTCCATGAGGCAAGTATCAAACATGTTTGACACTACAAAAAAAATTATTGCCTCATTAAAGGCATCCGCCAAACGGAATAATATTTTCCTTACAGAACTGAAGGAATTTCGCAACATCCCCAACGATTATGATGAACCTGCAGATCACATCAGAACTATTCCTGCAGCAGGCAACACAAGATGGATGAGCCAGGCTGATTGTCTGTCAAGGTTTAAGGTAAAATACTTGGTGGTTTGTAGCACACTGGAGAAGATGTCAGAATTTGAGGATGATGCTGAATGGTTTCTTTATTCAATCACCAAATTTGATTTTATCATGACCCTGAGTTGTGTTGATCACATTATGGCCTTGACAAAACCCTTGCACCTTTATTTACAGTGTGTGGACATAGACCTCATTCAAGCGTCCGAGGAGGATACTACTTTGTGGGAAGTATTGAGGGGCATGAGGGAGTCCTCCGAAGTTCATTTTGGGGAACTGTACACAGACATCATGTCACTGGCAGCCTCGGTGTGCACTGAGGAATCTGTTCCCCACACCTGTGGAAGACAAACGCAATGCAGCAACATCAGTGCCACTAGCCCTAAGGAATATTACAGGCTCAACATCTTTATTCCATTTCTGGACCATGTCATTTCGGACTACAAGAGCAGCTTATTGAGTGTCGACCTCGCTTCCTTGCTCAGTCACCTTGTCCCACAAAAGTTACATTTGCTAATACATGAGGAGCAAGTGTTGGAGCTATATAATGCATACAAGGTGGATTTGGGCAGCATGGCAGAATTTAGGATGGAGCTCATAAGATGGCGTGCAAAGTGGGTGAATATTCCAGTGAAACAGAGGCCAGAATCTCTAATTATGACATTGCAGCACCTAAATTCAGCACTGTATCCGAACATCAATGCCGCATTATCCAGCTTGGCAACCATGCCAGTAAGTGCAGCAACTGCAGAGAGGTCTTTTAGTGCACTGCGACGGTTGAAGACATGGCTGAGAAGCACAATTGGGGAGTCTCGTCTCACAGGGTTAGCTCTGCTGCACATCCACAGGGATATGGAAATTGATGTGGAACAATTGTTGAAGGACTTTGACCCATGCCAGGACAGGCGCTTTTCTAAAAGATGACCCCTGCTGTGTCTGTTTGTAATGCAATAAGTGTGTCTGGTGTGGGTGGGTGTGTCAAGCTTTACTGCAGTGAGTTGTGTGGCATGCAAAGTGGGTAAATGTTCAGTAAAGTGGATCTGACTCCCTAGTCAGAGTGTGAATGGTCCTCTGTGGGACTGGCTACCTTTTCGTGGTACAGAGGCTTGACACAATTGAGAAATTGTAACTAAAAGCCAGTCTTGGACTGAATGTGAGTGCATTTCATCTTTACATTGTCATATAGAGATGCTGCAAATGATGTGGTGGAGGGGCGGGGCATGGAAAAGTGGTGGGGGGCAGGGCATGGAAAAGTGTGTGATGGAAAGGCAGTATGGACAACAGTGGTCTGGGATAGCAAAGGGGCAGCTTGGTGTGCAAAACTGAAATGTCTGGCTACACCCCTGTGGAAGTGTTTTTGAGAAAGTAAACTGTGATGACCGTCCAACTGGCATGTTTTTTCACAAACTGTGTAAGACTGGATTCATGAGTAAAAGAAAGCTTCAGCAAGCCAAAACTAGGAAAGAGAAACTGAAGATGCAAGAAATCCTTGTATCTTGATCTGAGCATGACAGTTCCACTGAAAATACTCCTGGCCCTGCTGCTAGACTTTCATGGAGTCATCCTCTACAGGACAGGGATCTCTGTGTATGGTGCATAATGCCAGAAGACAAAAAACATCCAGGCTGAGACAAGTGGTATCTTCTCCAACAAATGGATGCATGGCATACGATCAAGGCTCACACAGTGTACCTAGAAGATGCCACAATGCTTGATTGTATCTTAGCTGTAATTGACTGCACAACAGAACCTTTTGCCACTGAGATGCGGTATTGTCACTCCCATTGGAAAAAAAATATGTCTCTCCAATGTACCACCAGGACAAAAACATTAATTCAGATCTCCACTTACAACAGGTTTGTCTTGCAGAAGTTTGAGAAATGTTCTTCAAACATTTACAGACAGTTGTTTTGGATATGAATGAGCCAAGAACATTACAAGGACTTTTGATGGACTACAATACCCTGTTGAGGAATTTCGGATATGATACAAGTGCAACAAAATCAAGCACAATTAAGCAGATGATTCAAAAGGAGTTTGCAAACAGGATTGAATTTCATAATCATTTCCACACAAATGAGAGTATCATAGTGTATGACACATCTGCAGGTGGAAGTTATGTGGAAGTAGCAATCTACTCATGGGGAGTGAGCGACAAACAATTACTGAATACCATTGCTAGATGCTTGAAAGATAAGTTATAGAAACATAGAAACACAGAAGTTGATGGCAGATAAGGACCACAAGGCCCATCTAGTCTGCCCATTTCTTTTTCTGCCTTACGAATGTGTCATTGGCCTTTGCTCTGTCAATGGCCTATCTGTTCATAATCATCTGTATTGCTCCCTTATGCCTACCCCATGCCTGTATGAAGCCCTGCACTGTATTCGCATCCACCACTTCCGGAGGTAGGCCATTCCATGCATCCACCACCCTTTCTGTGAAAAAGAACTTCCTCACATTACCCCTTAATTGGCCTCCCTCTAATCTCATGCTCTGTCCTCTTGTCCTGCAATTTTTCTTATATTGAAACATGTTAGACTATTTCACCTTGTTAATGCCCTTAAGGTGTTTGAATGTTTCGATCATACCACCTCTCTCCCTCCTTTGCTTTAGGGTATACATATTGAGCTCCATTAATCTGTCCTCATATGTTTTCTGATGCAGTCCCTGCACCATTTTGGTTGCCCTTCTCTGGACTGCCTCAATTTGGTTAATGTCCTTGTGAAGGTGAGGCCTCCAGTACTGCATCCAGTACTCCAGATGGGGTGTAACCAGTGTCTTGTAAAGAGGGATTATTACCTCCCTCTTCTGACTAGTGATACCCCTACTAATACACCCCAACATCCCCCTAGCCTTACCTACTGCTTTACTGGTCTGTTTGGATGATTTCAGGTCATCGGTGATGATGAAGCCCAAGTCTCTTTCTTCCCTTGTGACTGCCAGCAACTCCCCTCCCAGCCTATAGATGGCTTCACGGTTTCTCTTCCCTATGTGCATGATCTTGCACTTCTTTGCATTAAACCCCAGTTGCCACTCTTTCAACCATTTTTCTAGTTTATCCAGATCTCTTCTCATTCTGCCCACCCCATCTGGATCATCTACTCTATTGCAGATCTTGGTGTCATCTGCAAACAGACAGACCTTACCCTCCAGTCCATCTGCAATGTCACTGATGAAGATATTGAAGAGGACTGGCCCCAGGACTGATCCCTGAGGTACCCCACTTGTGACTTGCATCTCTTCTGACTGTATATTGTTTACCACCACTCTCTGTTTTCTGCCCGTCAACCAGTTTTCTACCCAGTTGACCAACTTCTGACCCATCCCGAGCCTACCCATCTTATTAATCAATCTTCTATGTGAAACAGTATTGAAAGCTTTGCTGAAGTCAAAGTATGCAACATCAACTGCTCCCCCTTGGTCCACCACTCTGATTACCCAGTCAAAGAAATCTATTAGATTAGTTTGACAGGACTTTCCTTTATTGTGTGATATAGGCATGAGCTGGCCTCCACATATTGATGAGCTTGAGAACACTGAATAACTTCATCCTGAGTTACGAAAGTTTCTCACCTGGCTAAAGAACCCTGCTGCTAGTGACTTCAGTGATGCCTGCCAGGATCCAGAGATTGCAGCCTTGTCATCACCACTGTTAGCTTCATTCATCATGGGGAATCACACTTCCTTAAGGGTCAAGTTATCAATTACAATTCATGGTCTGACCAGAAGCCATGAGATTATAGACATGATGAAGAAATTATCACTTGGAATAAGCTACTAGGATGTTCTTAACCTGTATGCTACATGGGCCAAGTTTGAGCTTGAGAAAAATAACTGCAGTCCTGAAGAGCTTGCTAATGATTTTTCTGGAACTGCCATTCTAGATAATGATGACTTTCAGGACGACACATTGACCAGAGCAGATACATCTCACCACACAAACGTGATGTTTGTTCAACCAGTGGCTGTTGTTACTAAAGTTCCTTCTGAGAATCGTCCTAAACTGGCAACGGCAAAGCCTCTTGAGATGAAAAATATTAGTGTAGAACAACACAGAGTTCAACCTTACAGGATGGTCAAACGTGACCTACCATCAGTTCGCATTAAAGTTAATATCTCACCACAAAGCACTCAGGACCAAAAGATTAGAGAAATGGTCCATTCTTTGGCTTGTCTTGATAGCAATGGGAAAGAAGTTCCAGCAGAAAACCAGAAGATTGGAGCATTTGCTGGATTTCAAGACAATATTCAGAAGTTGGCTACAAAGAGCATGGCATACTACCTATCTCACATTGCCCAAGCCACCGCACAAGTCGGTAGTACATGAGGTGATATGTCACATAGTCAATGTAGTGAAAAAGAAATCAATGCCTTTCATTCAACTGGTTGGGGACCAGCCAGTCTGTACTCTGTTTGTTCAGTTGAAAAATAAGAATCCTACACAGTTTGAACTCATCCTTCCATTCCTAGGTTCATACCATGCACTGTGTTCTTTTCATATCAGCAATTAACAAGTGATTCAAAGGATCTGGTTTATGTGACATTCTTGTTGCAGCTAGTGTGATTACAGAGGGTTCAGTTGACAAAGCACTGCACAGAAAATATTTTAAGAGAGGCATCAGATGTCTTCAACTGGAGTACGAGGTACTGGCTCCCAGAATAATTCACAGGATTCAATGAATTTAGATATTTCAGTTGACCACAGCAATTTCTCACATGTCATCTATAAATGAAGGGTTTACCCTCTGTATTGTCAGAGGGATGTCAAGGCCATCCCATATAAGAGCAAAACCTGTGACTCCTCCTGAACTGTAGAAAGCATGCTGCCATGTGTTTATTCAGTATCAAAACCTGCGACTCCTCCTGAACTGTAGAACGTATGCTGCCACTATTTTGTGAGGTAACCACACAATGATGTGGTGATGTAAAACTTGTGAGCACATTTCCACTTCAGACTGTGTGGTTACCTCACAAAACAGACAATTCAGGATATTGGGTAATTATACACGTACATCAAGCAATGTTGTTTATCTTATTCAATGCAGGAAATGTCCTTGCACAGGGTATGTGGGGGGAGATGAAATGAGAACTCTGCACTAGAATGAATTCACACAGGTATGATATTAATAGGAAGATGACTGCCAAATGAGTGGCACAACACTTCTCTCAGGATGACCACTCGATCTCAGATATGTCTGTGATGATCTTGAAAGGACATTTCAACAGTACACAACAGGGACAAGCTTGTGAGATCAGACTTCTGTTGCTTCTTACTACGGTGGAAGATGGCTTGAACACTTATGTTGGATGTATGTGTGGGTTTGTGTATATCTGTTTATGTGTGTGTCATGGGGGGAGAAGAAGTGTGGCACATTTAATTTTTAATATGGGTATTTGAGGTGGATGGTCATGTGGGTATAGTGGATGTAAATAGTGAGGTGATATTGAAGTAAACTTATGTTCAGGTACATGACATTACGGTGTCATAGTGGCTTGGACTCTGGGCTCATACTGTAGTGGATATTTACTTCATTCTGTTAGTTCTGTAGTTTGAGTATATACTGTTATGTTTTTACATTCTGTACATATTAGGATGCATTGTCTCATTTACTTGGAGGTTCATGACAGGTGTAATTCCTTTTTGGATAACTATTGTAATGATTGGTGCAATTGATGGTGCATTAGGATTCATGTACATATATTTCCTTCTAAGTAGTTACTTTCCCGCGGGAAGGGGGGATTTAATTCCTAGGAATTTTTGTTTACATTCCTTAGATTGTTCTGTAAATGTATTATTTCTATTACACACTGACAATTTATTGAAATCTGTACATATTAGACTGCATAGTCTCAATTTCTTGGGGATCTTTGTATCTGGCACTTACACTGACAATTGATAGTATCATGTATAAAATCTCGTTACAAAACTGAAGGCCTTAAGGTTTCTGGAACATAATAGCTGGTTGAGAGTATGTTGGGAATATATCTCCAACTAGTTGTACATTCATCAGTGTGATACACTTACTCACTTTGGGTAAACATCACTTTAATCCTTCTATATGCTATGTAAACATCATTTCTGTTGTAATTTTTGGGGTTTATGTTTTATTTTTTGTTTGCTAATATGTTACATTTTGGCATGCAGTTGTTTTATCCAGGGTCATTTTCTTGTCATTGGCCATATTCTCAAACTAACAGAGTTCTGAGCAGCGTTGAAGGTGGCTTTTACTGGTGTGCTCTTACCTCACTCTTAAAGCATGTGTCTTTGGGAGTTTTTTCACTTGACGTATAATTTAGTGAGTAGAGAATCCTAGTGTTTTGTTATTCATTAGACTGATACATGGCATAATATATGTGAGTTGAACTCTCTGCCTGCTGTTATATCTGGGCAACCTTTGACCTTTAAGTTTGGTTCAGCTAAAAGCACACTTAAGATATTCAAGCTGTCTGACATCACTTTAATTATGTTTTGAATGCCTGTTTTAAACCAATCAGAATTATTTCTGTTTTTTTTTTCTGCATGTTCTGAGTGTTAATAATATGGGAATTTCTAAATAACTGTCATTAAGCTTCAGAAGAAGGACTTGGTCCAAAAGCTAAAGCTATTTGTTCTTTTTGTAACATCCTTGTTGATCCAATAAAAGGTATCAAACCATTTGTTCTGGATTTGTTCTTACTAGAATCAATACGGCATTAAACAGTTTGTCAACAATTTTTATCAAAGACTTTATTCTGAAGAGGAGGGTGCTACATCTATTGACTTAGAAGAGTTTTGCAATAGTATTAATATCCCCACCGTGCCAGACTCACTTAAAAAAGGTTTGGGGGCTCTAATAACAAAAGAAGAAATCTTAACTGCCATCAAGCAATTTAAAAAAATAAAGCACTAGGCCCAGACAGCTTCTTGACTAACTTTTATAGTACCTTTGACAAAAAAATAGCCCCTGTTTTGGCAGAGGTCTTAAATCAAGCATTGGAGGATGGCAAGCTATCCCCAAAAATGACTAAGGGTTTAATAACTTTAATACAGAAGCATGGTAAAGACCCCTTGAACTGTGGAAGCTATAGACCTATCTCTTTGATCAACTTGGATGTTAAACTTCTGGCCAAAGTGCTCGCTAATAGATTGGAGACAGTAGCTCATATTTTAATATCCAAACATCAGACGGGTTTCATGAAAGGGAGATATGCAGTGGACAACACAAGGAAATTATTTCATGTGATGCAAGCAGCTAATAGCCAGTCATCGCCCTGTGGCCTTGTCTCGCTTGATGCTGAGAAGGTTTTTGACAGGGTAGCTTGGTCCCATAAATTTAATTCCCTTAAAATGTATGGTTTTCCTGACACCTTCCTAAACTGGATTCACATTTTATATCAAAATTCCTCATCAACGGTAGTGACTAATGGTGTGATAACTCCCTTTTTTGAGATAGGAAGAGGCACCAGACAGGGTTGCCCTCTTTTGCCTCTTCTATTTAATATCACCTTAGACCCCTTAATAAGGCATTTGTCACATGAAAAAGAAATGAAAGGCATTAAACTGGGCCAAAAGGAAAAACTAATTGATGCTTACGCAAATGACATTCTTCTCATGATTTCAGAACCAGTCTCTTCCCTTCCCCATGTTTTTAAAATAATACAAAACATTGGTGAGATCTCTGGTTATAAGCTTAATAAGGGAAATACCAACTCCGTACCCATCAACAAACATTACACTAAGGAGGATATCACGTTCAAAAGATTTTTTAGAATATTTAGGTATTCACATTTACAAAAATATTAACAAGACAAAATCAAAAAACACAACAAATGTCAGACAAAAAGCATTGGGGGACTTAATTAGATGGAACAAATAACCATTGGGTCTTTGGGGAAGAATAGAAACCATCCAAAATGAATCTTCTGCCAAGGCTACTCTATACATTTATAATGATTCCATGTAGCTTGATGAAGAAATGGATTCAGGGAATATTATGTCAAGCAGCTCATTTTATTTGGGGTTATAAAAGGCAGAGGTTAGCATACACTAAGATGTGTCATACTAAAAATAAGGGGGTCTAAAGACACCTGATCTCTATCTTTACTTCTTAGTGGCTAGAACAACCCAATTAGCTTTCTGGTTTAAAATAGGGACAACACAGACTATGTACCTGATTGGGTATATATTGAACAGGATATTATGAACACACAAGGGACAGATATAAGATCTCTTGTTTTTTTCAAAACCCCTGGGTGCTTACAGAAATAAAATACTTGCTGATTCTATTAGACAAATCAAGCAATTATCCCTACTACTGAATCTTAATTTGGGTCAGGCCAGGATACAACTGATCTGGAACAACCCAAACATTTTAAAAGAAGGGAAACTGGGGGGAGGGGGGCACTAGAGAGCCCAAGCATGGCAGACACCTGAAGCTGCAGCTCTAAACTAAACAGCACAAAAAACTTTAAATAACCTAATTTGGGGGGGGGCAATAACCAATGAGTTTAATAAATTTAAGGATCGGAAACTGCCTAAATAAATGATGTGCAACCTAAAGAAAGAAAAAGGGGCACAGGATGGAACATGGAGTAAGTCTTACTCCAGACCCCCGACCACGAGGTCGACACAAGGTCGTAACCGACTGGACGATAACATGAATGGTGAAGAGACACTGCAAACCTTAGGGCATAAAGTAAATAGACTCATTAGTTCAGTGTCTGGGATCTCAGAAAAATTTGACTCGTTAGCAACCAGAGTAAATACAATGGAAATGGAGGTTAGCACGATCAAGATCATAGCGTCAGACTCTAAAAAGTGTTCTGAGACAGCCATGAGGACCGCTGCTAACCTTGTAAAAGAAAACACTCATCAGAGGAGTCAGCTTGAAATATTAGAAAATCAAGCCAGAGCAGCAAACTCATGGGTAACTGGGATACCCGAGCACAGTGAGGGGGCCACCTAATCCTCTTCCCTACTGAGTGGCTCAAACAACAGCTAGGGCAATCCTTCATGGATAAACATATCCAAATACAAAAGGCTTACCGTGTCATTTCAAGGGGCAGGCAAACAAATTCTGAAGCCCCGACAGCCATAGTAGCACTCTTAGATGGTATTGGTTCCAGAGATTTTATCCTGATGCTGACCAGACAAAAAGAAAGTTTTGCTCTACGATGGGATCAAAGTGCAATTGTATCCAGATCTGAGTTTTGCCACCAGGCAAAAGAAGAAAAGGTATGATGGGGTAAGAGTGCTCCTTCGTGAGGCACAAAACCCTCTCAATATTCTTTTTTCTGCATGTCTGCGTATCCTGCATGAAGGGAAAATCTATATTTTCTCTGATCTGAGCAAAGCTCTTAAATGGGCCCAGAAACACAAACCACCAGCAGAGATGCAGAGGCTCCACGGACCAGTCGGAGGTAGATGACAACGACGATGGAGACACTTGATCGGGATACATATGGACTACAAAGCTGGTTCATAATGAAAGACATTTTATGGATGGCCAGAGTAAAATGGATACCAATCTGGAATTTATAGCTGTGGTAATGCATCTAAGTGTAATTCATAAACAGTGTTATGCTTTTGAATATTGTATATGAGTATGTTTACAAGATCTAGTTATGGTATTACACTTTCAATAATGTTATAAGTTTTTGGATCCAAAGTAGATTCAAAATAGTATTGGGCAGTTGAAGTCTGGGGGTTGTTCTTGTTCTCTTCCTCCTCTGGGAAGTCCCCATTATTAGCCTTATGGCAGTTGTTAAAAAGAGTTTATGACAGTTTCAGGCTAAATTAAAAAAATTCTTAAAGACACCAGGGAGGTGTCCATACATGTTTGAAGCATGAAGATTCATCTCCTTTTGGTAGGGAGCTCTGTTATGTAATCCATTATGGGTTTAAATATTCAAGGATATGTATCATGCAGCTCATGGGCTTGTTGAATTAACTAAAACAATCTGATTATATTATATTATACGGTGAAATGTTTATACTATAAACCCTCCAGGGATGTATCTAATGGACACAGTATGAGTCATTTTATATGATTGTATTAAGAGGAGTGGCACCCTCAAGTGGAAAATATATGAATCCTAATGTACAGTATCAGGAATGTTTCTTTTTAACTGTATGCTTATTGTAAGATCAATAAACATAAATTGTAAAAAAAAAAAAAATGAAAGACGGGAAACCAACTGATAATAGAGTTTGGAGACATAAAGGTATTCACTCAATTCAGGATATTAACAAAAATGGCTCATTTATCCCCTTGTTGGCTTTGGTAGACATGTTTGGTATTTCCCATGGAGATGGTGCACTTTACAGATCCATTCAACAAATAATTCAGGATAAACGTGACCTGGCCATATCATCTAATGAAAACACTCTTTCTTTCCTGGGCAGCAAGAGACTATCGCCTTCCATCTCTTCTTTCTATGTGCTATTTGTGGAGCTGGTCAGGAGGTCAGCAACAGAATCAGATGGTAGTCACAAGTTCTGGGGTGTCCCACTGATGATTGGGACTGGGAAAGTATATGGTCATTGGTTTTGAAAACATTCAGTGCTGTAGATCTTAGACTAATTCATTTTAAGACCATACACAACCTGTGCTACACTCCTGTTCAGAGATTTAAGATGGGGTTGTTCTCTTCTCTGCTATGCCATAAATGCTGGTACATTGTTTCACATGTTCTGGTCCTGTCCTCTTGTACAATCATTATGGACCAAAATGGGGCTTTTGTTTCAGTGTGACCCTAAGATTTCAAATAACATTCAGCTAAACATATGTATTTTGGATCACTTCAAAACTAATACACACTGGAGGAAGGATCAAAAACAATCTCTTGATAGGTACATCCATTAGACATGCTATTTTAAAATATTGACTGGAGGACAAGATACCTAACATACAAGAATGGAGAAATAACATACCAGAAATCCTCGGACTAGAAAGATTAGCTCTGTCCTTAAGAGACAATCAACCTAAAACAATAAAAACGTGGGACACCGTATATAATAAGTTGCTGTGTGCTACAGATCAGACCTAGGCCTAGCCATGATGCCATAATTCAGTATGGTGCCTTTTTATACAACCATATACTTGGGGATGGTGTGTCCATCTTGGAGTGACCTCTCATAGTTAAGGGGCCAGAAATAAGACATGATGGGAGTGGTGCAGTGCAGTGGCTGTGGAGCAGCAGTCTTCCGGGAGATGTTCTGGAGGATGCAGTGTTGTCCCATCTGCAGGCACCTCTCTGGGCTGAGGGAGGGGGTTGCTCATCTCCAGGCTGAGTTGACCAGGATTTGTGGGACCTTCTCTTCCATCCAGGGACCACCAGTGCCACTGCCGTTGCCTCAGAGGTTGCCAAGAAAGAGGAGCGGTTGAACCACAGTGAGCTCAGGGAGGGTGAGGGTGGTTAAACAGAGGTGCATCCCTCCAGTTGTACCTCTCCACAATTTCTATGCCATTCTGGCAAAGTGTGGTTCCTCTATGGAGACACCTGCAGTGGAGCCCAAGGAGGATGCTGGGAACCTCCACAAAGGAGATCCACAGGAGGATGGCATGGGACCCCACAGGGGAAGGAAACAACTTCTGGTGGGGGACTCCATTGTTAGGAAGGTAGAACTTGGGGAGGAAGCAGAGAGGGAGGTAAGGTGTCTTCCTGGTGCCATTGCTTGGAGGGACAGGGAGCGAATCCTCAGGATTGCCAGAGCAGCTGCACAGGGAAGGGAGCTGGGTGTCATTGTCCACCTAGGGACAAATGGCCTGGCTAAGAAAGAGATTAGAACAGTGCAGGAAGAGTTTGTGGAATTGGGGAGGGGCCTTAGACAAGTAGCATGCACGGTAACCTTCTCGGAGGTGCTGCCCATCTATGGTGTAGGAGAGGCTAGGGTGTTCCACACCATGGGATTCAATCAGTGGTTGAAAAAACTGGTGCAGAGCTCAGGGATTTGGCTTCATTGGGGAGTGGGTGTCCACCTGGAGTGATGCAAGCCTATACTGGCATGATGGGCTGCATCTGTCCAGGAGGGGAACCAGGATCCTAGGTGATAGGTTTAAATGCTTCATTGGCAAGCATTTAAACTAGCCAAGGGGGGAGACACAGGAAAGGAGCAGGAAATCCTAGCCCCCAAAAATCACGATAGTAAGTGCAGTAGCTTACCAACATAGAGGTGGCGATAGGGAGAAGGGCAGGGGTAAATGGGAAAGTGACAAGGCAAGAAGGACAGGGATGGGGCAAAAGGAGTAAGGCCATCAGGAAATGGAGGTATGGTACCAATGCCCGTAGTCTGGGCAACAAGCTCCCTGAGCTGGTGGCCTTGATGGAAGAGGATGCCTGGATATTGTAGCAGTCCACAGAAACATGGTACAAGAGAACCATGACTGGGATGTTAACATACCGGTACGTAACTCTGGGAGAGAGACAGGCAGGGAGAAGGGGAGGAGTAGCTCTCTATGTAAAGGAAGGGATAAAAGCAGCTGAACAAAAGTAAATAGGGAGGAGAGGAGGCACTGTGGGTCTCCTTGGAGACTGGAAGGGCACCACAATCCACTAGGGTTGCATACAGACCCCCATGTCAGGGGGAGGGAATGGACAAGGATATGATAGAAGGCATTCTTAGGATGGCAGAGAAAGGGGAGATACTGTTGATGGGAGACCTGAATATGCCAGATGTTAACTGGAGCAGATTAGCTGCAGCCACATCCAAGAGCAGGGCCATTCTCGATGCCCTACAGGTGGCAGGCGTCAGACAGCTAGTTTCAGATCCCACTCGTGAGGGAGCAATCATAGACCTCGTACTCTCAAATGGGAGCAGTGGGAGGATCTCAGATATAGAAATGGGTTGCCATCTGGGAACAAGTGACCATCAAACAGTGTGGTTCACGTTAAACTCAGCTACAGAGTCAAGCCATACAAAAGTGAGAGTACTGGACTTCAGGAAGGCTGACTTTGTCAAGATGGGAGAGTGCCTCAGAAAAGCACTAGCAAACAGGCTAGAAGGAGGTGGAGCAACAATGGGAAATCATCAAAACTGCCATCACAGAGGCAACAAGCCTGTGTGAAGCAAATAAACAAATCAAAATGAAAGAAAAAGCCACTATGGTTCTCAAAGAGGTGGCTGGGAAAGTCAAGGAAAAAACATAGCATTCAGGAAGTATAAGAAACACAGAAGGAGCAGGACAGAGCTGTACCAGTTAAGGCAGAAAAGCAGGGAGGAAGTCAGAATAGCAAAGGCCCAAACTGAGGAAAAGATAGCCAACTCGGTTAGAAGGGGATAAAACCTTTTATAGGTACATCAGAGGCGTAGAAAAGACAAAGGGAGGGATAGTGAGCTGAATAGAATGAATGGTGGGTGGGCAGAGGGACAGTGAAAAAGCAGGGATACTGAATGAATATTTCTGCTCAGTATTCACAAAGAGGAGGAAGTGCCTAATCCAATTAACAGAAGCACTCTTGATGAGAGGTCAATCCAGCCCTTTCACCGAAAGAAAGGGTTCTGCAAGAACTCCTAAAACTGAAGGTGGACAAAGCAATGGGGCCTGATGAATTCACCCAGAATTCTAAAAAATTAAGGGAACTAGTGAAACTCACTGACTACTCTTTTTAATAAATCATGGGAGGATGGTGTGGTACCCGAGGACTGGAGGAAGGCGGATATGATTCCCCTTCACAAAGTGGGACCAAGACAGAGGTAGGAAACTACAGACCTGTCAGTTTGACATCTGTGGTAGGAAAGTGATGGAGTCACTTCTGAAGGAAAGAATTGTTGAGTATCTAGAGGCCAGTGGGGCTGGGACCCAAGGCAGCATGGGTTCACAGTGGGAAGGTCATGTCAGACAAATCTAATAGACTTCTTTGACTGGGTGACCAAAGTAGTAGACCAGGGAGGGGCTGTGGACATGGCCTACCTAGACTTTAGCAAGGCATTTGACACAGTCCCACAAAGATTACTAGTCAAATTAACCAGCCTGGGAGTGGGTCCCAGGGTGGTAGCCTAGGTAAAACATTGGCTGGAGGACTGAAGAGTGATGTGAATGGAGTCCACTCTGAAGAAAGAGGGGTTACTAGTGGGGTACCGCAGGGTTCAGTACTGGGTCCAGTCCTTTTTAATGTCTTTATAAGTGACATTGCAGAGGGACTGGAAGGAAAAGTATGCCTCTTTGCACACAAAGATCTGCAACAGGGTTGATACACAAGGAGGCATGGAAAGGATGAGAAGGGACTTGGCAAGGTTGGAGGAATGGTCAGAAGTATGGCAGCTAGGATTCAATGCAAAGAAGTGCAAAATAATGCATCTGGGAAACAAGAACCCAGGGGAAGATTACACAATGGGGGGAGGTAGGAACAACAACAAAAAAGGAAAGGGACCTGGGGGTAATCATATCAGATGACCTTAAGGTTAGCAAGCAATGTGAGAAGGCAGTAGGGAGGGCTGGGGTATACTGGGATGCATAGGAGAGGCATCACCAGCAGAAAAACAGGAAGTTGTTATCCCTCTGTACAGACAGTTGGTGAGACCCACATCTGGAATACTCGTCCAGTTCTGGAGACCCCATCTCTGCAAGGGCATAGACAGGATAGAGGCAGTCAGAGGAGGGCAACTAAAATGTTGCAGGGTCTGCAGAGAAGGCGTATGAGGAGAGACTAAGGAGCTTATATGTATACCCTTGAGGAAAGAAGGAGAGGGGACATGATAGAAACTTTTAAGTACCTCAGTGGAATCAACAAAGTCCAAGAGGTAGCATCTTTCAGAAAAGAGATGTGCAAGAACAAGGGACACAATTTAAAGATAGAAGGGAGGTTCAGAGCAATGTGAGAAGTATTTTTCACAGAGGGGTAGTGGATGCATGGAACAGCCTTCCTGAGGAGTTGTGGTGTCTAAACAAAAACAAGACAATGTAAAACCACTATGGTTCTCAAAGGAAGTGGCAGTGAAGGTTCAAGAGAAAAGAAAGCATTCAGTAAGTACAAGGAATCACAGAAGGAGCAGGACAGATAACTGTATCAGTTAAAGCAAAGGAAGCAGGGAAGGCAGTCAGAACAGCAAAGGCCCAAACCAAGGAAAAAGATAGCCAACTCATTTAAGAAGGAGGATAAAACCTTTATAGGTACATCAGGGGTGAAGGAAGACCAAGGGAGGGATAGTGGGGCTTAATAAAGGGAGGAGGTGGGCAGAGGGTGACTGTGAAAAGGCAGAATACTAAACAAATATTTTTGCTCAGTATTTACAAATGAAGAGGAGAGGTACCTAAAACAAACAGTAGAAATACTCTGGATACAGAAGTTGATACCAGTCCATTTACAGAAAAAAGGGTTCTGAAAGAACTCTTAAACTGAAGGTGGACAAAGCAATGGGGCCTGATGGATTCATCCCAGAATTCTAAAGAACTAAGGGTAGAACTAGTGACACCACTGACTACCCTCTTTAACAAATCATGGGAGGATGGGAGTGGTACCCGAGGACTGGAGGAGGACAGATGTGATTCCCTTCACAAAAGTGGGAGCAAGGCAGAAACAGAAACTACAGACCTGTTAGTTTAACCTCAGTGATAGGAAAATGATGGAATCACTTTTGAAGGAAAGAGTTGTCAAGTATCTAGAGGCCAGAGGGCACAGGACCCAAGGCAGCATGGATTCACTGGCGAGAGGTCATGCCAGACAGATCTGATAGATTTCTTTGACTGGGTGACCAAAGTAGTAGATCAGGGAGGGGCAGTGGACATGGCCTGCCTAGACTTAACAAGGCATTTGACTCAGTCCCACAAAAGATTAATATACAAGTTAGCCAGCCTGGGAGTGGGTCCCAAGATGACAGCCTGGGTAAAGAACTGGCTGGAGAATAGGACACAGAGGTAATAGTAAATGAGTCCACTCTGAAGAAGGGGGTTACTAGTGGGGTACCGCGGAGTTCAGTATTAAGACCAGTCCTCTTCAATGTCTTTATAGCGACATTGCAGTGGGACTGGAAGGAAAATATGTCTCTTTGCAGATGACACAAGGTCTGTAACAGAGTTGATGCACAAGGTGGGTGGAAAGGATGAGAAGGGACTTGGCAAGGTTAGAGGAATGGTCAAATGTATGGCAGCTTAGATTCAATGCTAAGAAGTGCAAGGTAATGCACCTGGGAAACAAAAACCCAGGGAAGAGTACACAATGGGGGGTGAGATACTAACAACAACAAAAATGGAAAGGGACCTGGGGGTAGTCATATCAGATGACCTAAAGGTGGGCAAGCAATGTGAGAGGGCAGCAAGGAGGGCTGGGGGGATACTGGGATGCATATGGAGAGGCATCACCAGTAGAAAACAGGAAGTTATTATCCCTCTGTACAGACAGCTGGTGAGACCCCATCTGGAGTACTGCGTGCAGTTCTGGAGACCAAGCTCATAAAGACATAGACAGAGTGGAAGTTGTCCAGAGGAGGGCAACTAAAATGGTGCAGGGTCTGCACCAGAAGACATATAAGAGACTTAAGGAGCTTAATATGATAGCCTCGAGGAAAGGAGGGAGAGAGGGGACATGATAGAAACTTTCAGTACCTCAAGAAATCAACAAAGTCAAGAGGGTAGCATCTTTCAAAAGGGTGTGTGCAAGAACAAGGGCACAATTTAAAGATAGAGGAAGCGGCTCAGAGGTAATTTAAGAAGTATTTTTTCACAGAGAGGTTGTGGATGCATGGAGCGGCCTTCTGGAGGAGGTTGTGGAGTCAAAAAACAGTGGCCGGAATTCAAGCATGCATAGGACAGTCATAAGGCAATTCTGAGGGTGTGGGGTAGGAAGAAGTAGGCTGCTGGTTAACTAGGATCTGCAGCTTATCCATTAGGTAGGGAAATGGGCAGACTGGGTAGGCCAAGCGGTCCTTATCTGCCATCAAATTCTGTTTCTATGTTTCTAAAAATGTGGGAGAATTCAAGAATGCATGGGACAGACATAAGGCAATTCTTGTGGGGGGTAGGAAGAAATAGGCTGTTGGTTAACTAGGGTCTGCGGCCTATCCTGTAGGTAGGGAAATGGGCAGACTAGGTGGGCCAAGCTGTCCTTATCTGCCGTTAAAGTCTATGTTTCTATGTTTCATAGGCCTCTCATTCTCCTGATACTTTCTCATCTTTCATATCTTTTCCTTCATTTCATTCTATAGCCCTACTTCTTTCTTTTTAGTTATTTTTGCTGTGGACTATTTCTCTCTATTCTGCCTCTTTATCTCTTTTGATGTATATTATCTTATCAATTTTGTCTCTTACAGTTAAATAATTATTCTGTTATCTTAAAACATATTGTGTATTGTTACACTGACATTGTTATCATTACTTCAATCTGCATAACATAGCTGGATGAGTTTCGGTTTAATCTAGGTGTTAAAGAAGATGATGGTATTATTTTGATTGCATATAATACCTAATTGTATCTTACCTATGTTCAGGTATATGTTACATATCTATGTTTCATTCTTTAGATAGACTTTTATTCATTGATTGTAGTTATGTATTCATTCTGTACTTCTGTTATAAAACAATACAAATGTTATTGACAAAATAACCAAAACAATGTATTTATCTAATGTCATTAGAAAATTCTCATACATGATTGGATGTAACCTATCATGTGGCTGTGTATTAAAATGCTTTATAAAATGGCACAAACAAAATGTAACATGGACGCCACCTCCCAATGGGCTACTACCCCTGCCTGCTGCCCAGTATGCAAGTTGAGGGGCCTGGGTTCTGGTCTGGCTGTTAACAGGGATTCTATACTGACAGTAATGTGATTTGCAAGGGGCCCCCACCTAGAGTGACTCTTAAGTGGGTTTGATGACAAGATAGCGCAACCCTCAGTGATGTTGTACCTACCCACTACCCCACCAGTGGACCCACACATGGAATTTCGCAAAACACTTTACTTTGCATTCAATGGCACAATTACTGAGTGCTAATAATATGCTCACAGCAGCCCACTTACCAACCAGGTCTGGACCTCTGGCATATACCCTGCATACCTATAAGGAATGACTTTCAGCAACAACAATGCACCTGTTCGTTTCCCATGACAATGTAAACCCTTAGTAATAATATGCTTATGGACCAGTGTAACATTCAAACAGTACACCTGATTTATTTGAGGAATTAGAACAAAGGGAAGAGGATAGAAATCAAGATTTAGATTTAAGGCAATTCATTTGCTTTTGTAAATCACATTTGAATACCACATTTAACACCTTGGACAGTCTAGCTATTACTACTGGGTAGCCAGGATTTCATTAGTTGCAGGCCTGAAGCATTGCAGCTGGTTGGCTGGCGGTGCAGCTGGTTGGGGCCCTTAAATGAACAACAAATGATTATGACTCTTTTTGTACTTGGCTGTAGCAACATAAATAGAAACTTTTGGAACACCCATAAAATTGTAATCCTCAGGCCCGATGGCCTGCAAAACAGTCTAAACACCAACGTGAACATAGAAGGCAAATCAGATGACAAAGATACTGTTCATTTGAAGTTGCAGGGACAAGTCCTGTGGTTACTCACTGAATCAGGACCTCAAGACCTGGGATGGTTGCCAGGCTGTTCACCCCGAAGCATGATTGGGCTCTCCGGGTTCTTGACTGCAGGCTGCAGACTTTCATCCTTCTTGACAAGGACCAGCATACAGGGACCAGGACTAACACAACTCACCCCCACGTCACTGCTTCTCCCCAAGGGTGGCCACAACCCACAATGATCTTCATCATAGGAACTGACTCCCCAAACTGGTCTTCTAGCAGCTTTTGAATTAAGGGCAGCAACAGTCTTTTAGAAAGGTTATTTTGTATCACCAGTTCAAACTTTGGCACAGTCTTGGCTAGGCCACACCGCTTACCCTCTGGCAATTTGCAGTCTCTGGCAGGTAAGCTGGCAAAGTGCTGTCCAGGTCTCCCCCCTTTGGCAAACTGTCAGGAGACAATTCCGATAGCCACAGGCTTCAGTTTTAGACAACAATCTCTGAGGCAAACAAGTCTTTTACTGAGATACAGCTTAGTGATTTTCAGAGTCACTGACACACTTTAGGCAGAAATCTCAGCTCAGCAGAAACACCTTTTCCTCTCCCTTTTGGAAACTTAAAAAGTTATCTGCAATACTTAGCTGTTTCAAAAATCCACTCAGGATTTCAGGCTGAGGAGAAGTAAACAGGCCTCTCCCCAAGTTTTCCAAGCTGAGTACAGAACCTTCTCTCAGACTGGAAGCTCACACCAGACTAACTGTTCAGAGTCTTTTTCGACTGAAGGAAAACAAAATCCAATAATCTGGTTGGCTGCCCGGGCTGTTAGTCAGAGTTCCAGTATCCTGATTGGCTAAAATGGGCACCAAGCATACAGTTCACAGTTTCTCCCAGCAGCCATTGTAAAAGGACCCATGAGGACCCCTTGAGTTCCGACTGGCTCAACAGCAGGGTCAAAGTATCAACATGGTCGTTGGCTGACAGAAAGCAAACAGTCTCAAACTTTTAAGTTAATTTTAGACATGACTGTTAAGCTTTAGTACTAAAAATTTGCAGCATTCAATAGGGCTTCATCTGTACTTGTAAGCGATGGTACACTGGAACTTGTAGGAGTGTTGCCTGACTGGTCACGAGCTCAGTTTCACTCGGACCCAATACAGGCTATACACTGTATACACAGGGCTGAGCCTCTTAAAGGCATAGTGTGACAGCATTAATTCGTGCAGGTAGCAGGAATATAGTAATATTTTACATTTGGATTTGCATTCTCACCATTGGAATTAGCCAGGTTCAAAAGGTAGAACATAGGCTGGATCTTTTCCAGACAGAGAACAACGCATTACTCAGAGAGATGAACCAAGGTAAGCTCACCATTTTGGAGGGGTTTACAAAAAATACAGGAACCTTATTGGTTGAAACAAGTCACCCGATCATGCATTAAAACACTATTTCTGCAATGTCAGGTCACCAATCTCCTTTCTATACCTAAAAAAAACTATTTTTTCATCAAATCCATTTTATAAGCTCAATAATACACTTTGCAGTGTGCATTCAAACATTACCAAGTAATTGCCAGCATTGAGAGTACACCGGGCCTTCGGCCCTCATGTCTCACAAAACCCCTGGTGTGTGCATCATAAAATGCTTTAATGCACACCCTGTTGTGTGTTACTGCTTACGTAATTCACACCCTGTTGTATGTTACTGCTTACTTAATGCACACCCTGTTGTGTGTTACTGCTGACTTAATTCATACCCTGTCATGTGTTATTGCTTACTTACTGCACATCCTGTTATGTGTTACTGCTTACTTAATGCACATCCTGTCATGTGTTACTGATTACTTAATGCACACCCTGTCGTGTGTTACTGCTTACTTTTTTTTTTTTTGTTACTTGCCTGGCTCCTTGGCTTCAGAGGTGGCCTCATACCACCTCCTACTCCATCCACCAGGTCCTGCCACCAGGATCCCCTTGGCTTCATTGTGCTCGTTAAGGCCAGAGGTGTATACATTTTCCCCCCATTTTTCTCCCTCACCCCTAAGGACACCATGCAGAGGACCTTTGTCCATACAAACGACGTGCTTACACATGCTGTCGGCAAGCGCCTGACAGTGTTCTCCTTCCCTGACTCCGGAGAGCCGTGTGCCCCTACTGCCTGTGCTTCCACAGACAGAGGAGCTACAGATGCTTTGTGTTACCGGGTAACTCACCTCAGGAGGAGGAGAGCATCCATTGGGACACTCAGTTCTCCTCCCCTCATCTGACCCCCAGATGGCCCAGATCCATTCCCAAACCCAGGTCACTGGCGTAGCGTGAGGTGTGGCATCCAACGCCTCTACCCTCAGCGCCACCAGGCTGGGCTTTGTTACTGCTTACTTAATGCATGCCCTGTTGTGTGTTATTGCTTAATTAATGCACACCCTCTTCAAATCAAATCAAATTTATTTTTATGGCGCCTTTCAAAATACCAAGGCACCGCACATTACAATAAAACAGCTGGAGCACATACATTACAAACTATATAATAATTTAAAATACAAAACCAATAAAACCACAACATATTGTTCAGGTTAAGGCCTGTTTAAAACTCTCCACTGTCATGCACTCATGCATCTGATGGAGGGAAAGAGAGTTCCAAAGGGTGGGGGCCGCATGCATAAATGCACGGGCCCCAGAAGATTTTAAATAAACCATTGGAACCTCTACCAACCCCTCATCAGTCAAGTGGAGCAACCATCCGGGGCAGTAAGGAACCAGGAGCTCTTTCAGGAAGTCCGGACCCAGTCCGTGTAGGGCTTTGTATGTCAGTAAACCAACCTTAAAAGTGATTCACCACTGTACCGGCAGCCAGTGCAGTTCGCGCAGCACCGGAGCAATATGACAGGAACGCGAGGTTCCCATCAATAACCTGACCGCAGCATTCTGAACCAGCTGTAGGTGGTGAAATATCTACTCCAGGAAGCCCTAAGTAAAGGGCATTGCAGTAATCCAAGCACTTGGACACAAAGGCATGGCTCAAAGTAGGCAGATCATCGGACGGAACTAGGTGCTTAATTCTGGCGATATTCCTTATATGGTAAAAGGAAGATTTGATGACCTCTGACACCTGTGAATGCAGTGTCAGCCCCTCGTCAAAAACTACCCCAGGTTTCGCACCCGTTCAGAGGTCGGAAGAGGCAAGCCCTCAAGAAAATGTCCGGAGGGAGAACGCACTCCCGACCCCCCTATCCGGCGACCTGGGTCAATCACCAACACCTCAGTCTTTTCTGAGTTCAACCTCAGCCAGCTTGAACTCATCCACTCTTGGATTTCTACAAGGCAGTTTTTTATTACCGAGAGGGCTCTATCTTGGTCAGGTGCAAAAGATAGGTAGAGCCTATCATCATAGCATAGCATGTCATCAGCATAGCAATGAAACCTCATCCCATACTGTACCTTCTCACAATGTCTCCGAGGGGCAGAATATACACTGTGAACAACATGGGGGACAGCACCGATCCCTGAGGAACCCCACAAGAGAGGGAAACTGGGTCAGAGGAATAAATCCCTGACACCACCCTCTGAGTTCTTCCAGTGAGGAAAGTGAAAACCATCTGATGACTGTACCAGACAGGCCACAAATGAACCAGAAGCGATAAAGCAGAACCCCATGGTCCACAGTGTCAAACGCTGATGAGAGATCAAGAATAACCAGAATAGAACAGCTCTTCTGATCTCTAGCCATCAGGAGATCATTGAGCACCTGAACCAACGCTGTCTCGGTACTATGCCTCTTTCGGAAACCAGACTGGAGAGGCTCATAGTTATCATGGATGGTCAAATGGTCGTCCAGTTGTGTGGCCAATACTTTCTCGATCAACTTCCCTATAAAGGGAAGGTTCTAGATAGGTCTGTAGTTAGCATGGCAGTCTGGGTCCAAAGAAGCTTTCTTCAGGAGGGGTGTCACCACCGCCTCCTTCAGGGAGCTAGGAAATTCACTTGTTTCCAAGGAGCTCCAGACTATCCATGCAAGGATCGGACCAAGAATATCACTACAACCCAAAATCAGGGATGTTGGTCTGGGATCCAAACTACAACACATAGGGAGCATACCTTGGACAATCCGCATGACATCTAAAAGCTCAGGCTGGTCAAAGGTACTCCAGGAAAACTGAGGTGTAGTGCCCAAGCACTGGTTCAGAGTAGTGCCCATGGAGTGTGCTAGCTGGAGTGCCACTCTGATGTTGACCACCTTAGTCGCAAAGAATCAAGCAAGCTCCTCGCACTCAATTTGCAAAAATGCTTTCCTTACCTGTAGACAGGCTGGGTTGCACAGTCTGTCCATGGTATGAAAAAGTTGAGCCAGTTGATTCTGAGCAGCTGTAAGTCTTCTCAGACAGGAACTCTGCCTTCTTATGGGAGATTGCGGATTGATAGGCTCAGTAATGGTCCATCAATCTAAGGTGATCGGTAACAAGGTGGGACCTCTGCCAGCAATGCTCCAACCTTTATCCTAGTCACCGCATTTCCCTCAAGGACCCATCAAACCAAGGAGACCAAGGGTGAAGGGAGAGAAGACAAACACGGACCAGAGCAATAACATCCAGAGTCACAGATATGGCCGTATTATAGGCTGACACTAGGGCTACTGAGTCACTGTTAGCCAATGGAAGGACAGATAGGTCAAGGACCACGGCCAGGCCTTCAGAACTTATATCTCTCAAAGGGCAGTACTTGACCATCTCTACAGGGGTAGGCCTGTGAAGGGGGGTGCAAAAATTGAACCACACAGAGTAATTGTCGGACCAGCCGACTGGTTCCACCCCCAAGTCGGAAGCTTCGACCCCCAGGAGGAAGACCAAGTCAAGAGAATGACCAGATTTATGGGTAGCAGTAGAAAAAATCTGTGTGAGGCCCAAAGATGTCTTCAACTGGAGGAAGTGCTGACCAAATTGTGAGAGTTTATCACCGACCCAGGCATTGAAGTCACCCAGGACCATCAGCTTAGGAGACTCAAACGCCATGTCGATCACGAAGTCTGCCACTTCCTGCAGGAACTGCTTCCCATCTGCGGGTGGACGGTAGATGAGAGCAATCTTGCAGCCTACACCTGCTACCATGGTGCACTCAAATGACTGGGTCTCCTCAACTGGTACACTCGTGAGGCCCAATTCGGTCTTAAAACAAACTGCAACCCCCCCCATGATCCAATCTCAGGTGGTGAAACACCGAGTACCCAGCTGGAACAGCGGCCTCTAATACAAGGCCTGAGTTCTCATCCAGCCAGGTCTCGGTGATTCAAGCCAGGTCAGCTGTTCTGACAAGATTAGCAACAATTGTAATCTTGTTTTTCATAGACCTGGCATTGCATAACACCACCCGAGTTGGATGAACCTCCAAGACTGTCCGGGTCACCTGCCCACCAACATTGGTGATGCCCTTGGGTATGGAAGCCAGACAAGAAGGACCACAATCTGAGTTCCATTACACCCTAGGGCATCTCCTGGATTTCACTACCCCGATATGGTAAGCCCCCTCGTTCACCCTCCACTGTTCATGCCCCCCGGCACCCCCCTCGACGAACAATATCCAACGCTCTACAGCACTGGTAGATAGTGAACTGCAAAGGAGGAAAGATAAAAGGACAGAGGGCATGAAGAGCGGAGGATGAAAAGTACACGACAGTGGAGGCAGGCCTCCTACACATTTCAAAAACCCAAATAAATCTAACAAAACAAAATAATACACAAAAAACAAAACAATATGGAACCCAGTAAAACTAAGGAAAAAAAAAATAAATACCACTAAAAACATACATTCCTAAACTTAAAATGTGTATTACTGCTTCTTTATAGACTTACTAGAGTGAAAACACTTAACTAAGATATGTTAATACTATTTTCACAGAAGGTGTTCCTGCCAGGGAAATGTTCTTTCCCCTGTGGTACTCTTGAAGCCTTTAATCTTATTTACTCACTGTTGATTTGAATAAGCAGTGCAGAACTGAGTAGTAACAATAAAGTACATATTTAAGTGTCTTTTTATTTCTGTTGAATTGATGGCCCTAATTTCATTCTAGATCTGCATCGGACATTCTCCCAGATGATTATCTACATCCTTCTGGCATGCATCACTGAGACCTGGCTGGATGAAAATGCAGGCCCTATATTGGCCTCTGCTATTCTGGATGGTTCTCAGTGATACACCGCCTGAGTCTGGATCATAAGGGAGGGGGTGTAGCCATTATATTTAAGACAGAACTGGGCCTTGTGGAGATGCCAGTGGGGCCCACCAGATCCTTTGAGTGTATCCTGGGAGAAGGTGTAGGGTGCGGGATACTCCCCATCTACCATCCAACCGGTGATGGTGGAGAATTCCTGAAGGAGATAATGGACTTTATCATCGACGTGGCACTGAGTCCCCCAGATGGTTAATTCTGGAGGACTGCAATGCCTGGGTCAACGATGAACTCTCACAATTTGGTCAAAATCTCATCCATCTGATGACTATGCTGGGTCTTACACAGGTGGTTACCTCCTCTACCCATATAGGGGGTCACTTGGATCTGGTGTTCCTCCTGGGGATGGAGATCACTGATTTGGGGCTGGAACCAGTGAGTTGGTCTGACCATCAAACAATAAGGTTCAGTTTCGGGGCCTCCCCCAATGGATCTGCCCTTATGGAGATGGTTCAGTACCACCCTTTAAGGGGGGGTTACCCCAGAAGATCTATCAGCAGTGCTGGATCTATTGGGATTGTCAAGTGAATGCATGAGTCCAGGGGATCTCGTACTGGCCTATAATGAGGCTGTGGGAGATGCCCTGGACATGATTGTTCCTGTTCATGTTTGATCACTCATTCTTCACCCAAGGACGCTTGGTTTGATGGTTCTGTGATGCTTGGCCAGCTGATTATGATTGTTCTTTGATATTTGTAATATAAAAATGTAGTGTGTGATTTTCTCCATAAGGCAGCTGTGCCATGGGTCAGGTTTAAGCGGAAATAACAGGATATATTACCCTGAAACCAGGAGGTAATTAAAAAGACTAGAGAGCCTTAATTAAGGGTCTCTTATTCATCTGACTTAATTGTAGCTGACCCAGCTAACAGGATATAGGGATCGTAAATGTTTATGATGTTTTAGAGGAAAAAACATTGTTATATCACTATGGTGCTAAAAGTCATAAAATCCTTTGAAATGCCTGGGAACAGGAACTGTTCAAAGATCAAAGAGAAGGAACTGGGAAATCACAGACTTATAATTTGGGAAATTCGTTTTTGCTGAAGTCACAGTAGTTAAAATATCTCCTGACACGAAAATAATTGTTTGTATAATTGTTATATTCTAAAAGGAGGAGCTAGATGACCTCATGGAAGGGGTGGAGAGACACAATTTTAACCTAGAACTATATCTGATGTTAAGGACATTTCTTGTTGGGCTTTTAAGAAACAAGAAGTAACTTAAGCACTGTAAGAAGGTAATACATTAGATAGAAAGGGTGGGATATTCAGAAATGAGCCAAAGCCAGGAGCAAGACTTGCGTAGCGCAAATCCACTGTGCTACGGTGCATCCAGCGCGATAGTCAAAGGTTGCACATGACGGCATGCACCAGCGCAACATGGCTGAATATCACACAGATGCACCATAGAGCAACCAGGGCTGTGCTGGGGAGCAAACCAACATGCGCCATAGCACAACCAGGGTTGCGCCTGGGAGCAAACCAACAGTGCAACCAAGGATGCACAAGGGGCAGAGGTGCCTGCACCAGGACACATATGAACCAGCAACAGGCACAACAAGGAGCAAGCCATTGGGGTGGGATAACCCACCACCAGGGTGCCGAGGGTGCCAGGAGTGAGGCATGACAAGCACATGATGGAACACTGCACAATGCACATGGTGAAGCAGCAGGCACCTGCTTACGAGGACCACAGTGGTGCACGGAAGCAGGGTGGCACCAATGGCCACTGGTGAACAGCCACTGGAAACTCTCCACAGGAATGCACGTACCATGCCACCTGGACCACAGCTGGCAACACACAGGCAAACAGCACACAATGCACATGCCACACAATCTGAACAGAAAGGCCACTGCTTCCCCATGGCACAGCCACCAAATAATGGGTGAACACCACACGGCACAGCCCCTGGCCACCCCAGGCACACTACACAGCCACCATGCACAACACTGCAGCATGGCCCCACATGCCAGCCGCAAAGCAGACCCGGGCACAGATGTGCAGCCATAGAAAAGTGTATTACCAACAGAAAAAAACACAACCATATACAGATATATACAGATAACAGGGGACAGGGAAAATGGGAGGTAGCTATTTACAAAAAAGGCTAAGCCAGGGAAGGGAGGTAAGGGGACAGGGGTCAGGGCAAGACAAGAGGACAAGGGAGGGCAAGGGAAGGGGGGACAGAGAAGTTAAATGGTCGCAGGCCAATGTGCCCTATGGGTGGCCTCGCCCCACTGCTGCCTGGTGCTGTAGCCTGTGGATGGCTTTCTGCAGCATCCTCACCACCTGCAGCATGGCAGTGGAGACCTCAAGAATCCTCCTCAGAAGGTGGGTGTTGACAGCTGGCCGACAATCACCTAGGGCAAAGGAGGGTACATGGAATCAGTGCATGTCTGGAACACCCTAGCCCACCCACTGTGCACAGCAGACAGTGGTGACACACACCCCTGGGATGGCACCCAGTAACCTGCAGTGTGTGCACCCACACATGCCGCCATCCCAGCGCACCACAGCCATGCGGAACACAGCACACCACCACCACCCATGGGCCACACACCATCACGGTGGCAGGCAGGAGACATGGTAAAGCGGCAGGATTGTAGTGGCACAGCTGGCAGCCAGATGCACCCACAGCCCGCCTGCGGCTGCCACAGGCATGTGCGATAGCCACAGCATGGTGCAATGGCCAATGTGGGCAGTGTACAGCTGCAATGGCTATGCATACAGGGGGCCATGTCCCACTCCACCCCCACAGCCCACCCTGCACAACAATGTAGCATGTAACAGTGCCTACCTGCACGCTGCAGCACACCTCGCACCAGTCCCGTTGCACTGCCCATGTGGCCTGCTGCCCATGTAAGAGCCCCTGCGGTGGCCTGCCCTGGCCTACCTGCAGTGCCTGCCAGTCAGGCTCTCCTCCTGTCCTCAGGGCCTAGGAAGGTAACATAGAGGTGAACACATCAGTACCTGGCATCACCAAATGCCCCCCCAACAGAGCGTGTTCCCCAGCCCAGTGCAGCCCCAGCACATTGGCACAGTTCACACATGGTGCGCTGCCCCGGGCTACAGGGCACGCAGCCCCAGTGCCCCCCGCAGCATGGTGTGCCACCCTGCCAGCCCCACAGAACACTGGTTGGGCACAGACATATGTAATGCACACTTACCTGGCCATGACACGGCACCCCTCTGGACACGTGCCTGCAGTGCCTGGAGCCTCTCTGGGTCCCTATGCTGCAGGTCCCCATAGCGGTGGTGGCACTGTTCATAGGTACGCTGGACACCAGTGGCCTCTTGAAGCCCATCCGCCACCTCCTACCAGACCTCCATTCGTGGCCTATTCAGGGGCACCTGCCCAAATAGGCTGCCTGGGTGTGGCTCCACCAGGGCCACAAGGTTAACCAACTCAGTCTGAGTCCAGTTTGGTGCCCTGGCACTGCTGTGGTGCGGCACTGCTGGATCACAGTAAAGTAAATCAAAATGGTGCCCTGTAGCACACGAGTTCCATGTGCTGGGGATGCGCACCTCACACAGAGATGTGCTGCCAATGGCAATCGTGCATCCCTGGAGATGCACGATACGGGCATGGACGCACTGGTATGTGGTGGTGCAGGGCACCCTGGGGGCAAAGTGTGAACCTGAGGTCAGGGGTCAGCATGTGCACCATGCACGACTGCGCTATTGGGATCGCCATGCAAGGTGCACAATAGGGGCATGTGGACACCACAGGCTACTGGTCAACTGCACCCATGTGCCATATGCCCCATGGCACCAGAGCGCCATTAGTCCTATGGTGCCCGGGTGCCATAGGCCTCACAGCACCTGAGCGCCACATGTTCAATAGTGGCTGAGTGCTGTATCGTGTATTGTGCAGTGTGCGTCTGCTGTGCCGTTGGCATAGGTGCCGGATGTGTGCGCATGTGTACTGCTGGGCCTATTGTGCACGTCACAATGTTGAGCCACGACTTGAGCATATGCAAGTCCATTGCGCTAGGCACAAAAACGCGATATTCAGCCGGCATATGCAGATTAGCTCATCAGCCTATCCATGGCGCATCAGGGGCATTTGCATCTCATTACAGTTGCGCATCCCCTCATTTGCATGCGATGTGCTATAAAGGCACTGTGGGAAAGCACAGGACATGGACCGGTATTGTATCCTTCAGAGGTAAGCTGTGAGGTTGAGGGGGTGACGGGACAGTGGATTGGGTGGATAGTAGCAGTCACTGACCACATGTCATGTCCCACAGGACACAGCATGACCAATCACGAGGAAGATGAGGAGTGTGGGCCTGCACAGAAGTGTAAGCCCAACTTTACAAAGTCTGAGATGGATGCCCTGTTCGATGCATACCTCAACCAGGAGCCTCTGCTGAGTGGATCGACAGGCACCCTACAGACTAGGTACGCAGCATGGGAGGGTGTGGCAAGGGCTGTGAATCAGCAGAGCAGCCATCAGAGGTCTGTTCAGGAGTGCAAGAAGAAGGTCGGCACACACAGGTGCCGAATAAAGGAGAAGGTGGCAGCCATCCAGGCCGCACATGCAGCCATGGGTGGTTGACAGCCCAACGTGCCACAGCTGATGGCGCAGGAGGAGATAGCAGCAGCCACCATGCGGTGCAGCACCATTGAGGGGGTGCCTGGCGGCAGCTTCCAGACGGGTGGTAGCTCATCACTGCATGGTAGGTACAGCAGTGTCTGGGGCAGGGGGGGTGAGGGGCCAGCTGGTGTGACAACCGCATTAATGCAACTGCATTCCCTTTCAGCTCCAGAGTGCCTGCATACAGTGGTAGGGGCGGGGGTGTCCACCATGGGGGTGATTCTGGACCTGGAGGACCATCCATCCACCTCCACTGGTGTCCAGGGGGCCAGATCGGATGCAGCCCAACACCGCTGTCCTGGCTGGATGCCCATGGCGTGGTTGCAGATGAGGTCCTGGCTGTATTCCAGCATGACACCAGCCATGGCGTACAGTATGCCAAGACACAGATCAGGGCGGGGTCCAGCACCGATGACGATGAGACCATTGTCCTGGTTAGTGGTGTTGCCATTGAGGGGGAGGCACCCATACCACTTACCCACCACGGTAGTGCAGACAGTGCCCTGGTGGCGGTTGTCCGGCCACCGGCCACCACCCCCGGTGTCGCCGTGGGCATCAACAGTGCAACACCGGCCGATGGTGGTGACAGTGGTGGTGGAGTAGCTGCACAGGCGCTGCTTGGTGCACAGCAGCCGGTGGTGCAGCAGCGGCAGTTGGACGGGGACGTTGGGGGACTGGATGCAGTGGTCTCCGACAGTGCGTCAGTGAATGTGCAGCCTCAAGAGGGCCCCACTGTGCAGCGCCCACCTGTACGGGGGGGCTGGGCAGCGGGGTCCAATGGCATTCGTGGGTCGGCGCATCACCCAGCTGCCCCTGGGTGCCGACCCCTTGCCCAAGCACACCTGTCTGCTGTGGGCCTCCATGGAGCAACAGGTGTTGGTCATGGCTGGGGTGTGTGCACTCCGTGCTGAGATGCACCAGGCTGCAGAGCAGCGTGATGGGTAGTTTGCACAGTTCCTGGATGACAACAATCCTATGCAGGTGGACACGACTGCAGCCCTGGATCGACTTACCGCTGTGGTCATGGCCAGCCTAGCACCAGTGTCCACCATAGTGCATGGCTGGTGGCCGCAGACCCTGCGGAATGCATTCTCTACCCCTTGGTCATGGGGTCAAGCGGCCCCCTCGGTGTTGACACCGGGATCTGCTGTGGGCATTCCAGGCACACCTGGGGTGGGCATGTTCGGGAACCTGCAGACCTCTGCGAGGACTCAGTCACATTCCCACAGTAACACCCCTGGGGGACTGTCACAGACACCCCCTGTGGCTGTTGCACAGCCTGGGTCTGCTGGGTGGTCTCAGCAGGGCCATCCATATGTTCACGGCGGCCGTGTGACAATCCTGAACTGCCCACCTCCCTGTCCGCTGCCTACTGCCACCCTGTGTGCACATTGGTGTGGCATGTGCATGTGCATTCCACTGACGTGGCATCCATGGTTGTTGCCACGCACAGGCTGTGTGCACATCTTCCTGGCTGCTGCACCACTGTGGCATGTGCATGATGATGCCAGCACAGTGCCGGTTGCTACTGTGCACCAGTGCTCAGCGTCTGACACACGCCTGGTGCCAGCCTCTGGGCGCGTGCCTGCAGGTGCCTGTGTGCATATGTGTGTGTGTGTGTGTGTGTGTGTGTGTGTGTGTGTGCGGGGTTTGTGGAGTTTGTGGGTGGGGTGTGCTCTGCTGTGTGTTTCAGCGGCATCCCGACCCTTACCCATCCATGCTCCCCTCCAGCCGCTCCTGTCACACGACTCGCCCAACCATGCCTGTGTGCTGTGCTATAGTCACTATTCTGTGCATGGGGACATGTTCACCTACCTGCATGCACCGTAGTGTTCCTCTGCAATCATGTCCCAGTGCCGCTGGGCCATCCTGTGCAGCCGGGGTTCCCTTCACCCGGGTGGCTACTCACCGCCACATGGCCCGGCAGCCATGTCTTCCCCACTGCTGCTTCCCTCTTCAACCATGACAGCTATCCCACAGTCAGTGGCCATGTTGTATAGTATACAGCAGGCCAGGAGCAGGCCACAGGCCTTTGAGGGGCTGTACTGTAGGGCACCGCCAGACCTGTCCAGGCAATGTAAATGTGCCTTCAGCAGCCCAAACACATGCTCGATGATGTTCCATGTGCTGGCGTAAGCCTCATTGTATTGCTCCTGCACTGGGGTCGACGGGCACCGGTATGGGATGAGCAGCCAGGGCCAGAGTGGGTAGCCACTGTCACCTCTGTGGAAAGTTATATGGTTAGCATGGTGGACTGTGTTGCTGCACCACCCATCCTTCCCGGCCGCACCCTCCGGGGCCCTACCCTAGCAGCCCTCACACCTTGCCCTGTTGCACCAGGCCGCCTGTATTCACAGAATTCTCACCTACTAGGTGGCCAATGGGGATGTCCCCACTCTCAAACCTGTGGCACAGTGCTGAGCTGTGCCAGATGAAGGCATCATGTGCTCCCCCAGAGTGTGTGGCACATACATTGATTATGCGCCTCCTGGCATCGCACACCACCTTGCAGTTGATACTGGAGTAACCCTTTCTGTTGATGTAGGCTACCCCCTCTAGGCCAGGTGGTGTGCAGATGCCACCATAGATGTGCAGTCGATGGTCCCTAGCATGTCAGACATACATGCTACCCTGTGGAACACCTGCATGTTCGCTGTATACTCTGCCTGTGTGCTTGGGAAGTGGATGTATTCTGCAGCATGTGGCAGCAGTGCATTGAGGAACTGTGTGAGAAGCCATGACGCAGCTGACTGGGTTATGCCTGTGGTGTCCCCTGTTGGTCTCTGGAAGGTACCCGTGGAGAGCAGGCACATGACAGCCATGATGTTTGTCTCCACATTCAGGGTGTGACTCCATCTAGTGGGTGCCTGCATCTCATCACTGCACAGCTCACAGAGCTGCCTCAGAATTGCCCAGTTCAGGCAGTACCAGCCCACAATCTCTGTATCACTGTATCATTCGAAGGTGGTGTGGGCACAGTACCACCTGTTCTGGCTGTACCACCGACGGGACCTTCCACGGCCAAGCAGCTCTGCCTCCTGCCTCCTCACACCCTTCATTACCACCTCCATCTAGAAGATGGCACTGGCCATGGCCTCAGCTGTCCTGGCCCCCCTGGACAGCAGGCCCTTCAGGTCCTCCCGGCTATGTGCTACTGTATGTGCGGTTGTGCTGGGTGCACACCTGTGTCTTTTGCTCCCAGCTGGCAGCCTGTGGCCTGTGGCCTCCGCCTCCCACCTGTCTGGGCACCTGTGCTGCTCCTTCTGTGCCAGGTGTCACAGACACACACTCTGGCTGTTGACTCCCTGACTGTCTCACACACACACACATACACACACAACCACTCTCTCACTCCGTCTCACTCCCTCACTGCCTCTGTCCCTGTCTTGCACCCCTCCTGCTGTTCAGCCTGGCCACTATGTCTCTCTCACTCCTGCTCCCCTCTGGCACAAGTGTTCTTCCCCTGCTTGCTCCCTCTTTTTATGGGCTCAAGTGTGCTCCATGCATTTACCATTTGCTCCATGCTTGCGCCATCTGTCAGGTGTTGAATAACGTACTGTGCAGATATTCATGGCTACGCCCCCTGCACTTGCGCATGCATGCATTACCATTGTGCATTGGCGCATGGCGATTTGTGCTGCGCAGGTGCTAAGGCTGAATATCACTCTCTGGTGCATTTTGTAGTTGTACATTGCACAACTGCTTTGAATATCCCACCCAAAAGAGTCGAATTGTATTGTGGTAGGAGTTTATGTTTGTACTTTTCCTTATTTTCTTTTAAGTGATTGTATGCTTTGTGATATAGTGTTCTGTGTTTACATTTTACATATTTTTATCCATTTTTAAGTAAACATTTCATTTAAAAAGGCTGCCTGGGTGTGTCTTTGAAGTTCCTTTTTGCATGTGATGTATAGATGGTTAAATTTGACAACTGTTCATAAGCTTGATGGTGTTACTGAACTGGGAAAAGGTAAGAATATACCGAAGGTCTTTTATAGAGTTTTAAGGGTTCATTTTGGATATCTGGTTAGATGCCCTTAGGTGAAAGATATCTGGCATCCCCCAAAGAGCAGATTATCTGAGCCTGTACATTTGGGTATGCTAGAATAAGCTTCACAGTTTAAATCCCTGCCCAGGGAGATTTCTGCTGCACAGAATCGACCAGCTCAGCTCTTCCAGACTGTAGACAGATTGTGCAATCCAGTCTGTCTCCAACCTGGAAGGCCCTTTTCTCAGGCTAAGTGCAAGGAATTTGTTTGATTCTTTGCAGATAAGGTTGCATCAGCCCGGCTGTCTTAATTAGGGATTGTGGAGGTCAGTGGGAGGTGATGAGCACTCAGTCTGTCTGGACAGACTTTAGCTGGCCAGAATTCACAGACGTTGTGAAGATCGTCCAAACTTTGCACCCGACCAGCTGTATTTTGGATCCGGGTCCTACAGCCCTCTTTGTTGTGTAGATGTTATCTGCCCGATCCTAGCCAAAATTGTCTAGAGTTCTTTGGAGAGGGATGTCTTTCCTGATCCCCTCAAGGAAGCGGTTGTATGACCACGCCTAAAAAACCCTCCTTGGATCCAGACTGTCCGGCTAACTACAGGCCTGTCTCTAAACTGCCTTTTGTTGGTAAGGTTATCGAGAAGGTGCTTGTGCTGCAATTGGATGATCACCTTGTGACCCACAATGTCTATGATGCTCTCCAGTCTGGATTTAGGAAGAGACATAGTACCGAGACTGCACTTGTCTGAGTACTGAATGACCTCCTAACAGTGAGAGATCGAAAAGCTTATACCATCTTGGTCCTTCTTGATCTCTCTGCAGCATTTGACACTGTGGACCATGGTGTGCTATTGGAGTGCCTGCAGCTTCTTTGTGGACTGTCAGGGACAGTCCTCGAATGGTTTCGATCTTTACTCACAGACAGGTCTCAGGGGATGGTCACTGGAATGTATTCTTCTGATGCCCTCCCCTTGTCCTGCGGGGTGCCGCAGGGCTCCACATTAGCACCCATGTTGTTATATGCTGCCATTAGGAGAAATCATCAGGCGATACGGTTTGAGTTTTCACTGCTATGCAGACAATACTCAACTGTATATGTCCTTTCTACCCAGGCAGGTTGATGTAGTCTCTGTGTTTAACAACTGTCTTGCCAAGACCAAGGATTGGATGAGTACCAGCTGGCTGAGACTGAATCTGGACAAGACCGAAGTGTTGGTAGTGGATCCGGGTCATCCTAGAGTTGGTTTGGGGGTGGGGCAGGCATCAGGCCTATGGCCAGATGGCGTCCACCTCACTACCTCAGACTGGGTACGTAATCTGTGCATTATTTTTGATGATGGCCTGACCCTGAAATCTCAGGTGTCGGCTGTTGTCAGATCCTCATTTTACCATCTGAGGAATATCGCCCAGGTGAAACACCTGGTTCCTCCGGATGACCTGCCAGCATTGGCCCATGCCTTCATCACCACCCTCCTTGACTACTGCAATGCCCTCTACCAAGGGCTTCCTGGGGTTGATATCTGCCACTTGCAGCTAGTGCAGAACACAGCTTCCAGGCTTTTGATGGGTACATCTAGGACCAGTCATATTACACCTGTGCTGCATGGACTGCACTAGCTGCTTGTTCAGTGGCGTGTCACTTTTAAGATTGGCATGCTTACCTTTAAAGCCCTACATGAACAGGGATCATGCTATCTGCAAGATCTTCTGACTTCCTTCTGTCCCTTCCGCCCTCTCCGTTCCACCAACGAGGGATTGCTAGAGATTCCCAGGGTTTGTTTAAAAACATCGGGTTCCCATGCTTTCTTTTTTGTGTCCCCTTCCTTGTGGAATTCTCTAGCTCATTGGTTAAGAGAATGCCTGACCATCGAGAGATTTAAATCTGATTTTAAAACATATCTTCTTAAAATAGCCTTCCCAGGTGAATTTTAAGTAAATTATGTATTTGTTATTTTTATTGTTAATTAACGTGTATGAGTTTTATTTTAACTGTAAAGTGCCCTGGCTTTGGAAAGGCACTATATAAATAAAGATTTACTTACTATTTACTTTATTTCTGTGTTACTAGGTTCTTGGGATGATCCCATGAAAAACTGCCTATGTAAGATATTTAAAAACACAAAAGTGTAGCTGGCCCAGTGATTGCTGAGGTGCTGGTCACCTTACTACCAGCCATACTGGTGAACTGGGTTCAGAAATGGACCAGCGTCGCCCAGGAGCCAGCCGGATAAGGGAAGATTGAGCATCCCAAGGACATTATTCCTCCTTCAGGGAAGGGGGATCTGGTGTTCCACCACTTGACTGCCACCTGGTGGAGGCTGGGTGGCAATGACAGTGAGAGCAGCCAGACGAGGGAGAGATGTCAGTGGACGTGGCACATATGTGCACTATTGCACACATGCATGCACAAGCATCACTGCACGCTGACATCCTGGGAAGCTAACAAAGCAGGAGGAACATGACCTGGACACTTGGTTTCCCCTGCAGGCCCTGTACAACCCTACAGTATGTAGCAGGCAGGCCCTGCATGACCCTATGTGGCAGGTGTCCTGACGTGGGGGATAACCAGTAAGGACTGGACAGTTCAGTGATGGGGTGGGGGGAGGAGTCACCAGGATTGGGGTTGAAGGAGCACAAAGTGATGATAAAAAAAGAACATGAAAGCTTCTCTATGTACATGACAGATTTGTAGGCAACATACAGAGACCTAGGCAGCTGTGTCAACTTAATGTGACTAACAGATTTATTTATCTATTTGTTTATTTATTTCAAAGGTTTCACCAGGAAAGACATACTGAGCTGCTAACAACAGATGCATCCTGGGGGTGAGGGGTAATGGAGACAGTTCAAGAGGAGAATAAAAATGAAAAGTATTAACAGCATTACATAAATAAAAGTCACATACAGCAGCACAGTATATCAAAGGAGCTTAATCATAAACATTACAAGGCAAATCAGTACAACAGGTACATGCAGTAGATAAAAACTGAGCTTTGACAGGCAGAGGAAAACTTACTAATACAGATATAGTGGGGGGAGGCAGGGGGTAAAAATGGCCAGAGCAATACTAGTGGGGGGAGGCGAGTCAATAGGTATACCATGATGGACAGTTGCAGGTGGGAGCAGAAGTCATGAAGAAGAGACTTAAGGGAGAAAGCAGAAGAGACAAAGCAGATTGACAGGGAAAGGGAGGACCAGAGTTTAGGGATGTGATATGAGAAAGCAAACTGACCAACAGTAGATTTCCTAGAAGATATCGAGAGGGAATGGGAAATATTACCGTGGAGAGGTTAAGAGGAATAAGGGGAGAGGACAGTAGGGATGTAAGGTCTGAGACAAGGGAATGAAACCAGAATTTGGATATAAAAAAGGGTACAATGAGAAAGGCACCTGGCACTGAGAGAGGAGTCAAAGATCAGAGTAGAGTGAGCAGTGGTAGGCATGAAGGGGACAGTCTAAGGCAAAATGACAAAAAGAGTGACAACAGTGGTCCAGTCCGGCAAGGGAGCATTTGTGAGCTCCACTATAGACTATATCACTATAGTCAAAAATAAGGAGAATAATATTTAAAACAATCTCTCAGCGGGCAGGAAGCGGGATACTCACTTTGCTCCTGTATACAGTGCATCACGTTTTGGGTGGAGCTTATGGTGTATGACATCAGAATGTACCGAAAAATCAAGATGTTGGTCCAGCCAGACCCCAAAGTACTTAAAGAGGATACATCCTCAATCATAGCACCATCAAGGGTGTGAAATAAATTTCAATTTCAATTTCAATTTCAACTTTATTTTTAAAAGGCGCTTTTCTTAAATCAAAGCGCCTGTACAGATAAACATGACAATAAATATAATAAATCCAATCAACAGAAATCCTTAAAAGCTATATTAAAAAGGTGGGTCTTCAACTCCCTTTTAAAACTAAGGACGGTCGGGCAGTCTCGCGCCTGACGAGGTAGAGAGTTCCACAGGGTAGGTGCCATAAAACTAAATGATCTAGCACCAGATGTTTTCAAACGTACCCTGGGAATCTCTAGCAATCCCTCGTCAGTGGATCGGAGGGGCGAGAGGGACTAGGGGCACAGGAGCTCTTTCAGGTAGGCAGGTCCCAGATCATGTAGGGCTTTATGGGTCAGCAATCGACCTTGAAGGTGATCTGCCAGAACACGGCAGCAGTGCAGTCCGTGGAGCACAGGCGTTATGTGACTGGATCTAGAGACTCCAGTCAACAGCCTGGCTGCTGCATTCTGCACCAGCTGCAGACGGCGGGTTCAACTCTGATAGCCCTAGGTATAGGGAGTTACAGTAGTCAAGTCGGGAGGTAACAAAGGCGGATTAATGTTGAAGGTCCTCTGGAGGAACCAAGTGCTTCACCCTGGCAATATTCCTCAGATGAAAAAAGGAAGTCTTCACAACCGCTGACACCTGGGATTTGAGTGTGAAACGGTCATCAAGTATTATGCCAAGGTTTCGCACCTGGTCTGAGGTCGTCAGCTAGACACCTCCAAGCCATAGGCCTGAGGGTGATCCTTCTGGCAGACCCGCCTCACAGCGACCTAAATCCACAACCAACACCTCAATTTTCTCCGGATTTAACCTCAGCCAATTCCCATTTATCCATTCTCGGATTTCTTCAAGGCAGTTATTAAATACCGACAAGGCAGCGTCCTGACCGGGCACAAAAGACATATACAGCTGGGTATCATCAGCATAGCAGTGAAAGCCCAGACCATACCGTCTAATAATCACCCCTAATGGTAGCATATACACCGAAAACAACATGGGTGCTAAAATGGAGCCCTGCGGTACCCCACAGGGCAGGGAGAATGATGTTGAGGAAAAAATTCCTGACACCACTCTCTGAGTCCTACCCTCAAGGTAAGATTGAAACCATCTGAGGACCATACCAGACAGTCCACAGACTAACCGCAAGCGCTCCAATAACACACCATGGTCAACGGTGTCAAATGCTGCCGAGAGATCAAGTAGTACCAAGATGGATCGGGTCCTACGATCTCTAGCCATTAGGAGGTCATTTAGTACCCGTACGAGCGCTGTCTCGGTACTATGCCTTTTCCTAAATCCAGACTGGAGCGGATCGTAGATATTGTTGTTGGCCAGATGATCCTCCAACTGCACTGCGACCACTTTCTCAATAATTTTACCCACAAAGGGTAAGTTAGAGACTGGTCTGTAATTTGCTAGACAGTATGGGTCTAAGGAGGGTTTCTTTAAAAGGGGCTTAATTATAGCCTCTTTGAGGGGATCTGGAAAATTCCCCCTCTCCAAAGACTTCCATACGATCAGAGCTAGGACTAGGCCAATCTTATCCATGCAACCCACTAAGAGGCGCGTGGGACCAGGGTCCAAATTACAGCAGGTCGGTCGCAGTGCTCAAATGATCATCACAACATCCTCGATTATGGGAAGGCTGAAGTCAGACCATTCCAACTGGGTGCTTGACATCTCCGACGACCACCGCTGCTCCCATTAGGAGGGAAGAGCAATGTCGATCTGATTTTGGCAACCTTATCTGCAAAGAAGAGAGCGAGCTCCTCACACCATTCTTGAGATAAGGCTCTTCTGGGCTGAAGACAGACTGGATTGCACAGTCTGTCCACAGTCCGAAGAGCTGAGCCGGTCTATTCTGTGCAGCCACTATCTCTCTGGACAGGAATTCTGCCTTCTTATGAGGAGATTGGATTGATAGACCAAATAATGGTCCATCAAACTAAGCTTGTATCATCACGGCCGGACTTTGCCAATGCCTCTCCAGCCTTGCAACTCTCCTCAATTCCCTCATGGTCTCATCAAACCAAGGAGACCTGGGGCGAGGAGTAAGAGGACCAACACGAAATGGTGTAATAGAATCCAGGGCCCTGCTACTGCCTCATTATAGGCACGCAGCAGAACACCTGGATCCATGCAATCTATCGGTAGGCTCGATAGGTCCAATACTGCCATCAGGTCCTCTGGGGATATACCCTCAAAGGGCGGTATCAAACCATCTCCGTAGGGGCAGACCTAACAGGGGTGGCCTCAAAACTGAATCTAATGGAGTGATGGTCTGACCATCCAACCGCCCACCACCAAGTCCGACATCCCCATCCCCAGAAGGAACACCAGGTCCAATGAGTGTCCGCCCACATGGGTCGAGGAGGAAACTACCTGTGTGAAGCCCAGTGATATCATCAACTGAGGAAATCTTGACCAAACCGAGAGAACTCATCGCTTGACCCAAGCATTGAAGTCCTCAGTACCAACCATCTGGGGACCCCAATGTTAGGTCGACAATGAAGTCTGCGATTTCCACAGAAAAACATTCTCGACACCTGGTGGATCAATGCAGAAGTATCCTGCACCCACACCCTCGCCCACAATGTACCAGAGATCCGGTGACTCATGGCACTCCACCAGACCCAGTTCTGACCTAAAACACATGGCAACACCCCCGCCCCTACGATCCTGCCTCGGGCGGTGTATCACCGAGTACCCAGCCGGAATTGCTGCGGCTAATACAGGCCCAGCATTTTCATCCAGCCAGGTCTCGGTGATGCATGCCAGGTCAGATGACTTGACAAGATCAGCTATAATAGCTGTCTTGTTTTTAATAGTCCTGGCATTGCATAACACCACCCGAGTAGGACAAACCTCCGATAGTGACCGGCCTACCTGCTGGTCCAATCCAGGGCCCTTGGGTATGGGCACAAGACAGGAAGGCCCTCTCTCCGTGCCCATTTCCGCCCAGGGCATCTCCTTGACCATACAATCCAATCCGCCCACTTCTTTCCATTCCCTCTAGCATGGCCCTCCGCCTCCTTCTCACAATCCCCAAAGCCCTGCACCTCCTATAAACGCCAGCTGGCAGCAGGGGACAGAGAAAGGGCGGAGGTCCCTACATAGAGGGGAATAATACCCTAATTGCCTGGCAGTCACTCCAGCACATCTCTTCACTAAAATAAAACACTCACAATAAAATAAGTTCTAACAATTTCTAGTGCTGTAAAATCATCTATTCAAATTCTGATACTATAAAATTATCTATTATGATTCTAGTTCCACCCCACAGTACTCTCACTACTGCAGGAAGGAGCACCCCACCTGAAACTACTAAAAATAAAATGGGTGCTGTATAGGAGAATGGAGTAAACTTTGGGGTTGAAGAGTCCAAGGCACACCTCAATGCCTCCTTCCTCCTTGTAACAGCTGTTTCCAATGCTTGCCACTAGTAAAATCAGCAACAGTCTCTCACCCTGTGCAAACTTCTGTTGGGTGTTGTTAGTCACTTTGGAAAACAATCTCTCTCCCAAATTAGCAGACAGAATCACTCAGGCAGAGTACAGCAAAAGGTGCAGATTTACCTCTTGGAGCAGCTCGGCTTTTTTAAAGTGCTTTGACCCCTTTGAGGGAGGGAGGTGAGTCTGGTAAGCCTCTGTCAGGTGCCAAAAGTTATAGAAACAGTTTTTTGCATTGAGGGACAGTTAGATTGGAACCAGTGCTGAATGTTGTCAAAATCCAGTTCTAGATGGGAGGTAAGGTCATGGAGAGAGGAACCAGATGTAAAAAGTACTGTATCATCGGCATGCATATATATGGATCCAGAGGAACAGACAGACAGGAGGTCATTCATGAATATAGAAAAGAGAATAGGATCCAGGAGCAACCCTTGAGGGATGCCTGAACAGCAGGGGAGTAGTGAGGAAGTAGAGCTTTCTGTCCGTACAGCTTGAGACAGTCCTTCAGGGTAAGAATGTAACCAACTGACTGCAAAGACTGAGAAGCCTGCTGCTTTAAGCTTGTCCAGAAAGAGGGGGTGTGCCACAATATCAAAAGCTTAAGCAAGAACAACAAATATGGCAGAGATGATCAGTCCCTGGTCCATGCCTGAGAGGATGGAGTAAGTAAGTAAGCCAGAGGAGAGAGGTGGAAGTGGAGTGGGATTTCCTAAAACCAGACTGGAAAGGGGTGAAGAATGACGAGGAGACAAAGAAGGAAGAGACCTGAGAATGAGGTAGGGAAGGAGAGAA
This sequence comes from Neoceratodus forsteri, assembly GCA_016271365.2. Taxonomy (NCBI): domain Eukaryota; kingdom Metazoa; phylum Chordata; order Ceratodontiformes; family Ceratodontidae; genus Neoceratodus; species Neoceratodus forsteri. The sequence continues at coordinate 164,111,639 of JADMNL010000025.1, read as the reverse complement.
AGGAGAGATAGGATAGTAGTTACCAAGAGAGTAAGGATCACCACTTTCAGGGAAGAGAGACTGCTAACTTTTACAGAAAGAGAAACAGGAGAGAAGTAAATGAGTCAGGAATGCTGTGTTGTTTCCAGTCACTTTAAACTGCCAAAAGAAGTGCCACACTGTATCTGTCACTTAATGCCATGCTGCAGGGTTAATAAATGCAAATTACTGTGAAGAAATGTTACACCACTGACTGCAAATCAGGGATCTTCCTGTATCACCAGGTGCTTGTCTAGAGACTCAGAAGACTGACACAAAATAGCATTCCGTGCGGTCAAGCATTTTGTTTTGAAATTACAGCAAGATTGTTTCAGGGAAGTAGTCTGGCAGAGTTTAAGATGATTGCGTGTTCCTGTAAGCAGGGCAGTGCTTTACTAATCTCCACAGTCAGATGCAAGCAACAGGCTCATTGTAAAACTCTTTGAAAGGATGAGCAGCGTGTGAAGCTGCACTATCTGTTGAAATCTGTGTGGGTGAGGTGTGGGGAGTGTCTGTGTTTATGTGCAGTTTTGCCAGTCTATAAAATGAATAACAGCCCTAAGTATTTCTTTAACAGTCACTGAAAAAACTAACTCAGGAATTTCCTATAATAGGTTATCAGGGAAGAATCTGATGTACCCAGTTATCACAAAGGATTTCTGTCTTTGTAGCCTGTCCTACACAAGGATTTACACACTGATACCCACGATGCTTTGCACTGCGTATAAGGGTTTGGTATGTTTGCATGTCATTGGGCAAGACACACACACACACATACACACACTCGGGAACCAAACAATCTGGACACTTGTTCTCTCCCTCTATCCTATTTGAGAATCCAGTGCTGCTAATCTTTTTTTTTTTTTCAGTCTGTTGCTTTTCTCCCCTGCCCTGCCATCTTACAGGGATATACCCTGTAATCAGAGATATACCTTGTTCAGGCTCCATATGTACACTCTGGAAGAGAGAAGGGAGAGGGGGGTTATGATAGAAACCTTTAAATATCTCATGGGGTAGATAAGGTACAGGAAGGAAGTATTTTTCATAATAAAAGCTGCTCAAGAATAAAGGGACATGCTGTGAAGCTGGGGATGGTAGGTTCAAGAGAGATGTGAGGAAGTTCTTCTTCGCAGAAGGGGTAGTGGATCTGTGGAATAGCCTACCATTTGAGGTTGTGAGGGCCAAAACAGTGATGGGGTTCAAGAATACATGGGGCATGCATAAGGGGTTCCTTGTGAAAAGAAATGGGGTGGGGAGTAGAGTCTATGGTGATACTGTGGGTAGAGAAAAACAGGCAGATTGGGTGGGTCAAGTGGTCCTTATCTGCCATCAAATTCTATGTTTCTATGAGCAGTTATTCAGATGGCAGGGGGTTTATTCCCCTGGTTTTTCTTCCCAGATCCCTCCCTCTGCCCTGTGACATGTGCAGTGCCTCCATTGGCCTTGATGTCATAGCATCCACGTGGTCAGAGGCAAGCTCCCTCATACAACCATAGAGATCACTGTGGCACTGCAACTCACTGTCACCCCTCCCTAACTAGGGCCGGCTCAGTGGTGTGGAGGACTGCGGCACCAAGCCTCACCTGCCACCACACTGGCAACCCCAGGTCAGACGTGATCTCTAGATGTCAGGGGTCATCCAGGAAGAGAAGGATCGAGCATCCAGAGACCAGCTCTCCTTCTCTGGGAAGGGGGGAATGCCGACTCTGGTATTTCCCTGACCATTACCAGTGTCTGGTCCACAACGTGGGGAAGCCAAGGAGTGGCAGTTGTTGACATTCTATGCATAGAAGCATGCATAGGCACATCTGGATGGCATTGCATGTCCACTCCTACAATGGGAAGAAAGCAGAAAATGGTCGATGGCAGGGCAGGATGATACTGACCCCTCGCAGGCTCCGTACTCAGGCTACAGGGCCCTCTCTGGGAAACCAGATCTGTTCCATTGGCAGGTTGGAGCCACCAGCCCTTATCACAGGGAGCAGACCAGGACTGAGACCAGGACTAACTCCCTGGGATGACAAGTGACAGGGCTGGGGAGGATGGTGGAAGGAGCAGCCCGCCCCAGCAAGGGAGAAATAGAAATCAAAAAAAGAAAACTTCTCTGACTGCAGCACACTGTCGAGTGGTAGTTTCCTCAGCCAGGCTGTCCTCCTGATGGGTGACCCTGCTCCAGTCCTGATCCTGAACCCTGGTCACCAATGCACCTGGGTCATCAAGGTGACCTCAATAGTGCTGTTCTTGCAGATTGCATGTCCAGTATGCTATCACTGAGATAACAAAATTTACCATGGGAAGTTAGCAGTCCACAGTTGGAGAAGCTTTTTTGAACTCTGCAGGGACCCCAGCACAATGTATCTTGTCTTTCAAATTGTGGTGTTTCGTTTGCTAACCACGGAGAAGGAATGAGGGTAGGCAAAATTATTAATTGTAAATTTGGGTCCTCATGTCACCTTAAAGATTTTTTAAACCCTGCAAGTACTACTGCTGCTTCCTGAATATGCCAGTGTTATCCTTCAAGGAATAGTTCAAACAGAAGTGATTAGACTAACAACAGTTTTAAATATTATAGATCATGTGATGCTCCCAACCAATCACAGTGCTTCCTTCAGTTGCATGTGAGGTACTTTTATTTCCAAAAGAGTGTCTCATGCACTGTCTTGTTCTAACGGGCTTGCTACTGCCACTTGTACTGCATAGAAAAGAACTGCTAAAGATGGTAATTAAGAAAATTGTAGCAAGTGCTGTAATCATTTTTTAGGGATATTAAGAAGGGCTCTTATGGATATGAGCATTGCCCTGTGCGTCCTTAGGGCATCAGAACTGCTCCCCTTCAGTTCGCAGTTCTCTTACCCTAAGAACGAGCAAGGCAACACTCTAATATACACAGCAGGCCTGCCTAGCATTGCTATAAACTTATATTATAAATCGCTACATCATCCTTCGCTAATCAGGATTGTTTATAAACATTCCAGGTACTCTTATAACCATAAGATGGTCTCTGAGCCTGATAGTTTTAAAAGTTTGAAGTTCTAAGTTCAGTTGGCATAGTCCATTTCCCCCGCAGGGGTTGCTCTTTTTTTTCTACAATATAAAACATTTTTCATTTTAATTCAAGTTCCATTTTTCAAACTAGAACTCTTTAACCATATTTATAATATGTTTATTTTTTTTTGCAGTTCTTTCACTTGAAAAATTGAGAAGGCATTCTTAGAACCATGAGGGACACAGCAACTACACGTATAGACACAATGTTTGTAGAGCTGTATTCTTTTTTGTAATAAAATGTTATTGAAAATATTCAGATCATAACACATAAAAAACAAAATTACTTCACTGTTATGACATTAAACATCATATTTATAAGGCTATATTTTCAAACACATTTCACTTAGTAATCTGACATTAAGTATAAAATGATCAGTACACAATGCAATATGTAAACCTTTCACAGGCATTAATAGCAGATTAATGTGGTAAGACTCAGTCACTATATCCACTGTGTCCCCAAAAATTAAAGAGGAGAGATTTTTAGAAGAAAAGAAAGTTGTTAGAACATAAGTCTGATAGAAATAGACTGAAAAGAAAAGACACCTAAAAGAAATCTATGCGTTGTTCTGAATTATAACTGGAAATCTATTGACAGAATATGTTACATTGGGTACTAACTCAGTCATTTACAAAGGCACAAGGCCAGGAGACAAAAGGGAAGACAGTTGGGAAAAGGAGTGAACTAGTGTTCGAGGGCCAGAGGGAACATGCCTTAGGGTACTAGGATACTGACTTCAAATAATTTCAATGAACAATAGTAGACTGCTATCCTTACAATATGTTTGCATGAAAAATATTTTTATTTATAAAAAGGTTGTTCTATAAATTGGTTATAAGTAATCATACATCAGTTACAAATTTCAGGACCTTATGTATTGAAGATACATTTTTACAGGGAGTAATAATGAACAGACAATATATAAAAGTTATAAAGCAGAAGTTGATTAAGTATTAGTAAACAATAAGTTAAAAAAGCTATTCTTATGGTATTCAAAGATAAAAGTGTCCACTCATTAGAACCATTCCATGTCAATGGCTCAGTAGTAGTGTCAGTGGCTGAGTAGGTGGCATGCTTGCCTCTGGGGCTGGAAGATTAGAAGGTCCTGGGTTCCAGACTGATACAAGGTACTTGGGGTAATACCCTTAATGGGCACTGTATGCACTACGGTGGTGTAATGTATTATTGAGATGCTGTCTTTTGTACCAGATGTTAAAGCAGCAGTACTAGTTAACACAATCTTAAATACTGTGGTTGGCAGTAAGAAATAAACAAAATATCAATACACCTGATTTTCCTGCCTACACCATTATTACAGTGACGCTGTAACAGCAAATCCCCTACAGTGACACAGGAGCAGCGACCACACTTACGTCAAGTTGTATTCGCTGCTGACAGCATGTTGTGGCGACTGGAGTGCAGGCAGCAGGACTGGCCATTTTCCACTGTCTGTGCAATGTGTAGTTAGATATATTAAATATGGGTGGTGCGGGGGGCACAGCCCCCCTGCATTGATACTGGTTCACTGTGTTTCCCAGTCGGTGTCAGGACGTGGGGATGTCAGTGAACTTTCTGTAGCTGTGGCTTGCTGTAACCATTTTCCTGTTTGCTTTGTTTTGTTCCTGTGGCAAGATAGAGGATTTTGAAGTTCTTAAATGTTATTTGTCCTTTGACAGGCCCACCATCATGGATGTTAATCATATCTGGGTGCTGCTGTGCTGTTGGCCATCAGAAGCATGTGCTGGCAACATCATGACATATCTGCATTATAAATACAGTGGGTGCAGTTACTGTGTGATCTCTGGGGAGAAGATTTTTGAACGTTGCTGGGGCTGCCACCTTTACTGTAGATATATTTTATTTATTTTATTTATTTAGTGATTCGGAAAAAAACTTTGAGCACAAGCTCTTTTACAAAGGTTCCACATCATAGATTGCAAAACAAAGTACAATAGGAGAAAGCAAAGGTAGATTACAATGAACAATACAGCTTGGATTCAGAACGTACAGAATAACTCAAAACATAGGTACAAGTTAAATAACAAGAAAAAACACTTTATGAGGGTGGGGGGGGGATAAGCAGCCACAAAGTGCCTTGTCAGTAGTTCAGAGGGATGGGAATAGCTGGCAGAGGGGTGAAGAAGGGAGGTACGAGAGAGAGAGAGAGAGGAAAGTACTGTGGTGGAGGTGAGAGGGTGGGGGAAGAGGGGTGATAAGGTATAGAGAGAAATGGTGGGGTGAGGGGAGACTGAGCAGAGAGGACATGCTAGAGTAAAATGGTGGGGTATGAGGGGGCTTGGTCAAGCAGCCAGCATTAGTAGTGACTGTTTGGGAAACTCACGGGGCTGTAAGTTGGGGGAGGGGCGGTGGCAGGTGCCAAAGAAGCATGACACAAACTGATTGCTGGGGCAAGTCATGAGAAGGGACAGAGGGAGGGGGTACCTGAGGCCTGCCTAGTACATGCTGGGGGGCAGAGAGCAGGTTGGCTGGACTCAGGGGCCAGTGCTCTCACAGAGTGTTATCAGGTGCTGTTTGAGGTCAGTTTTGTATTGTGCCAGACAATTGGTGGCCAGTAGGTTCCCAGGAAGTTCATTTATCCATTGGGGGCCCAGTAGGGAAATGCACGTTGCCTGTGTGAGGTGTGATGGAAGGGGATCACCAAGGCCCCCCTAGTCCTCCCTCTGGTGGCCTGTAATGAGTTGGCCACCTTGATCACACTGCCTACACAAGGTGGTGTTTTATCCAATAGAGCCTTCTTCCCTAGGATGCAAGTGTGGAATTTGACCCTGTTTCTTAATGATAGCCAATTTACAGGTTCATACAGAGTACAGGTGTGAGTGCCTCGCTCACCATCCAGGGTAAGACTGCAGGCTTTGTTGAGCGCAGACTGAACCCTCTTGAGCACTGTATCCATTGCCACCCCATAGACCGCTAGTCCATAGTCAATAGTAGATATAATTGCACTGTGGACTGAGAGGTGGAGGGCCCCCGGAGAGAGATGTTGCCTGTGCCTGTACAGGATACCAATCTGGTACTGACTGTCTTGACCAGAGAGTCAATATGTTGCACAAACGTGAGGGCATCATCTATTATTACCCCCAGATACTTGAACAAGTGAACTTGTTCCAGCGGCTCACTGCATGAGTTGGATATGATGAGGGGTGGTGCTTATTTTTGTTGTGGGGGCTGGACATAAGCAAGGCCTTGGTCATCTTGTAGTTTAGTAGCAACTTATGACTACAGAACCAATCCTCGAGTTTGGAGAAGGAGTTCTGCAGCTCAGATTGTAGGGCAGTCTGAGAAGTGCTGCTGCTCAGGAGCACATCATCATCTGCATACAGTATGAGTTTGGTGTCTGAGGCTGAAGAGTAGGGGCCCCAGTATTGATCCCTGGGGTATCCCAATGATATTTCTCTTGCACTGGATACTGTTTGCCCAATTTTGACACATTGATTTCTCCGTATCAGGTAGTCTTGGAACCAGCAAAGGGCATTGGGTGCCACACCCATGTTTCGCAGTGGGGGCAGCAACAGGGGGTGGTTGACTGTATTGAAGGCTTTGGTGAGGTCAATAAAGACAGACCCCACCAGTTTACCTTCATCCAGAACCTTATGTGCATAGTTTGTGTAGTCCAGCAGGGCAGTGATGGTACTGTGATTTTGTCTGAAGCCATGCTGGTTGGGGTATAGTAGAGTATACTTATTGAGGTAGTTGACAAGTTGGCCCACCACAATCATTTCCAGAGCCTTGGACAGGGGGGAGAGGATCGAGATGGGTCTGTAGTTGGCTACCAGAGACTTGTCACCTCCTTTAGGCACTGGCGTAACTAGGGCCTGCTTCAAAACTGCCAGGAATTGGGCCAGGGCCAGGGACTTATTGTACAGCGTGGTAATGGGCACTATAAGAACATCCAGGGTGAGGGATAGAAGTTTCATGTCTATCCCGTCACTGCCCAGTCTGGTTTTACCTAGTATTTTCTTGACCACAGTGAGGGCCTCCTTCATCGTCACCCTTTTAAAGTAGAAGGTCGGGTGAGAACACTGGGTAGATATGTTGTTGGAGTGGTTCAAGCCAGGCTGAAAATAGGCAGGTGGAAGCACTGGGGTAAGATCGATGAAGGCCTTATTGAAGACTTCTGCAATAGCTAGAGGGTCTGTAGTGCGGGTGTTACTGATACTGAGCAGCTGAGGGTGTTTCTTGTCCTCCCTTCCAAGGATGCTTTTGATGTTATCCCAGAATCTTTTCCCATCATCCCAAGAATTGCAAAGCAGGGCCTTATGGTAGTTGGCTTTGGCGAGCCGGATGAGCTTGGTGCAGCAGTTCCTGGTTGTTCTGTAGCACTGGTAGTCATGCTTGCTGCCTATGTTTCTGGCCTTCTCCCAGAGTATGTCCCTTTCTTTCAAGTGGGAAAGGAGCTCCCCATCAATTCAGCCATTTGTCTGCCCCCCAATTTTTATTTCCGTGAGCGGGGCATAGATGTCGCAGATGAAGCTAAAGCCCTTAATGAAGTAACTGAGGGCCTGATCAAGGGTAGGTGCCAGGTCAATAGAAGACAAGTCATGCAGGGCAAGGGCTGATTTGAGGGCTCCAAGTTTACCCTTCCTCAAGACCCTGCTTTCAATGAGGATGGGTGAGCTTTTGGTAAATTTATTAGACCACAGGAAGGTGATTGGGGAGTGGTCACTTAACGTGTCTGGGAGAACCTTGCTCTTAGAGATCCGGGATGGTGAGCTTGCTAGGACCAGTCAAGGAGGGTACTGTTTCCTGTCTTATAGTTCTGCCTGGTGGGGCAGGTGACAAGTTGTATCAGGTTGGAGGTGGCTATCAGATCCCTGAAAGGGGCAGCCTCCTTTCCATCCCAGTTTATGTTAAAGTCCCCAGTAATGACAAGCTCCATCCCCTTTGGAAGGGTGTCAATAACATCCATAATTGTGGGAAAGCCTTCTGTGGCTTTCTTGGGGTGTAGGTAGATTGTGGCAAGGATGAGAGTTTTGCCATTCTGGCTGACCTATACCTTTCTCACTATTATCTTATGGTCCTCAGCCACCCTGGTTCCAGATAGTACAGTGCACTGCAGAGAGTCCCTGGCATACATGAGGCATCCTCCACCTCTCTTGCCTATTCTGTCAGTCCTGTATGCTTGGAAGCCTTTGAGGCAACTTCACTATCTTTAATCCTACTGGTCAACCAAGTCTCCGTTAGGCAGAGGATGTCAGGGGTATGGAGGGCCATTCATGCCTGTAGTTGGTCAAATTTTGCAGTTAAAACTGCAGATGTTCAGGGAGGCTATTTTTAGACCTTTAACCTTATGAACACCAGAGCCATTGAAGTGAGTGGGCCTGGGTTCAAGTGAATGTTGCCAGAGAGGAGAAGGAGCATAAAGATGACCTTTCTGGAAGAAAGGTTTATGCTAAATTTGGCTCATACCTTCCATTGCCGAGGCTTCAAATGATTCGGGTGGTTGGACACTGGCTTGATTATTGGGGTATAGCTAACCATTACTACCCCTATGTGAGGGGAGGGCATGTGGCCACCGGTGTTTGTAGGGTAAGGCCGAGTGAGTCGCTGTCCACAGCCAAGTGCGCCAGTTTTTGAAGGTGCATTTGACAGCCAAGCACAACCCAGTAGTGGTTCAGAGGGGGGTAGCAGCGGCCCAGCTAGGAATCTGGTGCCAGCTGTACCAAGCCAGGTAGCAAGAAGCAGAAGTAGATAGCACCCTTTGGTAGGGGACATGGCAGCTTGATTCAGTTGTCAAGCCTGACACACTGATGTCAAAGAGAGGCTGTACGGTTAACCACTGTACCTGGTGGTTTTTAGAGAGAACTAGAAAGAGGAGTTACACTAGATAGGGAAACTGCTTCGCAAGACACAGTGATTCTGTCACTCAAAGTTTGAGCAGCTGGCTGGCAGAAATGTGTAGGAGTGAGCTAGTAAGCTGGAGCAGGGTTTAAGTGTATTTAAACAGGACCAGGGTGGGGGTGGGTAGGTGGGCTGAAAAAGCAGGCAGCTAGGGCTCCCTTCCTGGAGGTAATGAGTCCCCAGGTGCGAATCCATACCTGAGCTTCTGTGAGGGGCTGGTGGCTTCAGATCTGGACTGTGGATGGCAGTCTGGCAGGTTGGATTCATCAGAGAACCAAGGTTGTGGCTCTCAGACTAACCCGAAAAGAAAAGGACAGAGGGAAATTAAATAAGAGAGGCAGGAGGGTGGGGCTGCTCATGGAGCTGAAAGGGGGCGTTGCAGACCCAAAATGTTAGGCAAGGTGCCAGAAGGTCTGAGAGAGCAAGAACAGGGCTATTTAAAACACAATACCAGAGTAAAATGGTAAAAGGGGGTGCAAGACCTGAGCTGAGATCGCTACTGGGTCTTATGAGGGAACACTCTACAGGCTCTAAGATTAAATCAGCAAACTTGAAACTCTAAAATGCTAGCAAGACAGTATTAACAGAAATGTATCTCACCTGGTTAAACAACTCAAAAAAAAAAAATCTAAATCCAGTAAAATATAATTCAAGCATTAACAGTGCAGAGCTATATGGAGCCAATCGGAGTGCTCCTGGAGTTAACTGCAGCCAATGGGTCACAGCAGTAGTGACGGACGCTAGATTTAAATCCAGAAACAACTGTCCTCATGTAAAAAAGGAAAATCAGGCAGCTAGGGCTCCCTTTCTGGAGGTAATCAGTCCCTGAGGGCAAATCCATACCTGAGCTTCTGTGAGGGGCTGGTGGCTTCAGACCTGGACTGCAGATGGCAGTCTGGCAGGTCAGGTTCATCAGAGAACCACGGCTGTGGCTCTCAGACTAACCTGAGCTTCTGCGAGTGGCTGGTGGCTTCAGACCTGGACTTCAGATGGCAGTCTGGCAGGTCGGATTCATCAGAGAACCACGGCTGTGGCTTTCAGACTAACCTGAGCTTCTGTGAGTGGCTGGTGGCTTCAGACCTGGAGTGCGGATGACAGTCTGGCAGGTTGGGTTCATCAGAGAACCAAGGCTGTGGCTCTCAGACTAACCTGAAAAGAGAAGGACAGAGGGAAATTAAATAAGAGAGGCAGGAGGATGGGGCTGCTCATGGAGCTGAAAAGAAATGCAAAATGGCTTAAACAGAGGGGGGTGTTGCAGACCCAAAATGTTAGGCAAGGTGCCGGAAGGTCTGAGAGAGCAAGAACAGGGCTATTTAAAACACAACACCAGAGTAAAATGGTGAAGGGGGTGCAAGACCTGAGCTAAGATCGCTACTGGGTCTTATGAGGGAACACTCTATAGGCACTAAGATTAAATCAGCAAACTTGAAACTCTAAAATGCTAGCAAGACAGTATTAACAGAAATCTAAATCCAGTAAAATGTAATTCAAGCATTAACAGTGCAGAGCTATATGAAGCCAATCGGAGTGCTCCTGGGGCTAAACTGCAGCCAATGGGTCACAGCAGCAACAGACGCTAGATTTAAATCCAGAAACAACTGTCCTCATGTAAAAAAGAAAAATCAGGCAGCTAGGGCTCCCTTCCTGGAGGTAATCAGTCCCTGAGGGCAAATCCATACCTGAGCTTCTGTGCGGGGATGGTGGCTTCAGACCTGGACTGTGGATGGCAGTCTGGCAGGTTGGGTTCATCAGAGAACCATGGCTGTGGCTCTCAGACTAACCTGAGCTTCTGTGAGGGGCTGGTGGCTTCAGACCTGGACTGCGGATGGCAGTCTGGCAGGTCGAGTTCATCAGAGAACCACGGCTGTGGCTCTCAGACTAACCTGAGCTTCTGTGAGTGGCTGGTGGCTTCAGATCTGGACTGCAGATGACAGTCTGGCAGGTCAGGTTCATCAGAGAACCATGGCTGTGGCTCTCAGACTAACCTGAGCTTCTGTGAGTGGCTGGTGGCTTCAGACCTGGACTGCGGATGGCAGTCTGGCAGGTCAGGTTCATCAGAGAACCACAACCTTGGCTCTCAGACTAACCTGAGCTTCTGTGAGGGGCTGGTGGCTTCAGACATGGACTGCGGATGGCAGTCTGGCAGGTCGGGTTAATCAGAGAACCATGGCTTTGGCTCTCAGACTAACCTGAGCTTCTGTGAGTGGCTGGTGGCTTCAGACCTGGACATCGGATGGCAGTCTGGCAGGTCGGGTTCATCAGAGAACCACGGCTGTGGCTCTCAGACTAACCTGAGCTTCTGTGAGTGGCTGGTGGCTTCAGACCTGGACTGCAGATGGCAGTCTGGCAGGTCAGGTTCATCAGCCACGACTGTGGCTCTCAGACTGATAAACACAAATTACAAAAGTTGGAATTAAACGCAGACTTAAAAATAGTTGATTGAATTGATAATACCCCAATGAATAATCTAAGAGTATCATAAATACAGTCCTTATTAAAAAAAAAGGTAGGATGACATTATATGCTGGCTAACTAGTACTACTGCTTTAAAACCAAGGTCCCTTCTGCCCATCTCTGCTCAATGTCCAGTTGAAGGTAAAAGACCCTATGGTACTTATCGATGAAGAGTATGGGTGTCGTGGCCAGCATTTCCCCATCAGTAAAACAGATCCATGTAAACTACACCTCAGGATACACCTGGAAACAAGCTGTCACAACTTAATGTACCTTTTCTGGTCAAAAATTACAAATAAATAAAAATATCTACATAATAGTGTTATATCTGAACATAAATGTATATTTACATTATACCATTTTGGGCAGATTCCTTCAAACGTTCTTGAGTTTAGATATGGAGGGGAAAAAGCCTCAAATATATTGATATTATTTGAATGTGAAGAGAGAAGATGTTAAGCATACATTCTTTTACTGTAAATGGTGTAATAAAGTGAGAAACATAGAAACATAGAAACATAGAATTTGACGGCAGATAAGGACCGCTTGGCCCACCTAGTCTGCCCATTTTCCTACCTAACAGATAAGCTGCAGATCCTAGTTAATCAACAGCTTACTTCCTCTTACCCACCCCTAGGACTGCCTTATGCCTGTCCCATGCATTCTTGAAGTCCTCCACTGTTCTTGACTCCACGGCCTCCTCAGGGAGGCTGTTCCATGCATCCACAACCTCTCAGTGAAAAATTACTTCTCACATTACCCCTGAGCCGCCCCTCTATCTTCAAATTGTGCCCCTTGTTCTTGCACATCTCTTTTTCTGGAAGATGCTACCCTCTTGGACTTTGTTAATTCCCTTGAGGTACTTGAAAGTTTCTATCATGTCCCCTCTCTCCCTTCTTTCCTCAAGAGTATACATATTAAGCTCCTTTAGTCTTTCTTCATATGTCTTCTGGTGCAGACCCTGCACCATTTTGGTTGCCCTCCTCTGGACAGCCGCCACTCTGTCTATGTCTTTATGGAGATGGGGTCTCCAGAACTCAACACAGTACATCTAGATGGGTCTCACCAACTGTCTGTACAGAGGGATAACAACTTCCTGTTTTCTACTATTGATGCCTCTTCCTATGCATCCCAGTATCCCTCCAGCCTTCCTTACTGCCTTCTCACATTGCTTGCCCACCTTTAGGTCATCTGATATAATTACCCCCAGGTCCCTTCTATTTTACTGTTGTCAGTATCTCACCTCCCATTGTTACGCTCCCTGAGTTTTTGTTTCCCATGTGCATTATCTTGCACTTCTTTGCATTAAATCTGAGCTGCCATACATTTGACCATTCCTCCAACCTTGCCAAGTCCCTTCTCATCCTTTCCACTCCATCCTGTGTATCAACCCTGTTGCAGATCTTTGTGTCATCTGCAAAGAGACATACTTTTCCTTCCAGTTCCTCTGCAATGTCACTTATAAAGACATTAAAAAAGGACCGGTCCCAGTACTGAACCCTGCGGTACCCCACTAGTAACCCTCCTTTCTTCACTGTGTACTCCATTTACTACTACCCTTTGTGTCCTGTTGTCTAGCAAATTTTTTATCCAGGCTACCACCTTGGGACCCATTCCAAGGCTGGCTATCTTGTGTATTAATCTTTTGTGGGGGGACTGTATCAAATGCCTTGCTAAAATCTAGGTAGGCCATGTCCACAGCCCCTCCCTGATCTACTACTTTGGTCACCCAGTCAAAGAAATCTATTAGATTCATCTGACACAACCTTCCCATTGTGAATCCATGTTGCCTCGGGTCCTGTGCCCCAATGGCCTCTAGGTACTCAACAATTCTTTCCTTCAGAAGTGATTCCATCATTTTCCCTACCACTGAGGTCAAACTAACTGGTCTGTAGTTTCCTGCCTCTGTCCTGCTCCCACTTTTGTGAAGAGGAATTACATCTGCCCTCCTCCAGTCCTTGGGTACCACCCCATCCTCCCATGATTTGTTAAAGAGAGTAGTCAGCGATGTCACTAGTTCTACCCTTAGTTCTTTTAGAATTTTGGGTGAATCCATCAGGCCCCATTGCTTTGTCCACCTTCAATTTTATTAGTTTTTCAGAACCCTTTCTTCTGTAAATGGACTGGTATTGACCCCTGTCTTCAGAGTATTTCTCTTGTTTGGTTTAGGTAACTCTCCCTCCTCTTCCTTTGTGAATACTGAGCAGAAATATTTGTTCAGTAACCCTGCTTTTTCACTGTCACCCTCTACCCAGATTCCCTCCCCTTTATTAAGCTTCAGTATCCATCCTTTGGTCTTTCTTCGCTCCCTAATGTACCTATAAAAGGTCTTATCCCCCTTCTTAACAGAATTGGCTATCCTTTCTTCGGTTTGGGCCTTTGCTATTCTGACTACCTTCCCAGCCTCTTTCTGCTTTAACTGATAAAGTTATCTGTCCTGCTCCTTCTGTGTTTCTTATATTTCCTGAATGCTGCCCTTTTCTCCTTAACCTTCCCTGCCACCTCTTTTGTGAACCATAGCGGTTTTTTCCTTCGTTGTGTTTTATTGATTTTTTTACCAGAGACTTGTTGCCTCTGTGATGGCTGTTTTGATCACTCCCATTGTTCCTCCACCTCTCCTTCTTGCCTGTTTGCTAGTGTTTTTCTGAGGCACTCTCATTTTCCCAAAGTCAGCCCTCCTAAAGTCTAGTACCCTTGCTTTGTATGGCTTGATTGTATGGCTGTGTTTATAGTGAACTACACTGTTTGGTGGTCACTTGTTCCCAGATGGCTACCCACTTCTAAATCTGAGATTCTTTCTCCATCCCCATTTGAAAGTACCAGGTCTAAGATTGCTCCCTCCCGAGTCAGTTCCAATACTAGCTGTCTGAAACATGCCCCCTGTAGGGCATCAAGAATGACCCTGCTCTTGGATGTGCCTGCAGCAAAGGTGCTCCAGTTAACATCTGGCATATTCAGGTCCCCCATCAACAATATCTCCCCTTTTTCTGCCATTCTAAGAAAGCCTTCTATCATTTCCTTGTCCATTCCTTCCCCCTGAGATGGGGGTCTGTATACAACCCCCATGCGGATTGTGGTGCCATTTCCTGTCTCCAGGGTGACCCAAAGTGCCTCATCTGCCCCCTGTTTACTCTTTAGTTCTGTTGCTTTGATCCCTTCCTTTACATAGAGAGCTACTCCTCCTCCTCTTTTACCCTCCCTATCCCTCCTGTAGATTGTGTATCCTGGTATGTTGACATCCCAGTCATGGTTCTCCGTGTACCATGTTTCTGTGACTGCCACAATATCCAGGCAACCCTCTTCCATCAAGGCCACTAGTTCAGGGAGCTTGTTACACAGACTATGGGCATTGGTACCATCACCTCCACTTTTGATAGCCTTACCCCTTTTAGCCCCATTACTGTCCTTACTGCCTTTGCCTTTTATACATTTAAATCTGTTCTGCTCCCTAATAACTTCTGTACCTTGGTGTTTACCTCACTAATCACCATGTTTTGTGGAGGAGGCTTGATTTCCAGCTCCTTTTCAGTGCCTCCCTTGGCTAGTTTAAATGCTTGCCAATGAAGCATTTAAACCTCTCTCACCTAGGATCCTGGTTCCCCCCCCCCCGGACAGATGCAGACCATCGCACCAGTATAGGTCTGCATTCCTCCAGGTGGCTCCCAGTCCCCAATGAAGCCAAAACCCTGAGCTCCACGCCAGTTTTTCAACCACTCATTGAATTCCCTGGTGAGAAGTGCCCTAGCATCTCCCTTGCCATAGACAGGCAGCACCACTGAGAAGGTTACCGTATGCGCTACTTGTCTAAGGCCCCTTCCCAACTCTACAAACTCCTCTTGCACTGCTCTGATCCATTCCTAGCCAGGTCATTTGTCCCCAGGTGGACAATGACATCCAGCTCCCTCCCTCATGCAGCTCCTCCCACGATCCTGAGGATTCGCTTCCTGTCCCTCCAAGCCGTGGCGCCAGGAAGGCACCTTACTTCCCTCTCCCCATCCTCCTCCAATTCTACCCCCTAATGATTGAGTCCCCCACCAGGAGTTGTTTCCTTCCCCTGTGGGGTCCCATGCCACCCTCCTTTGGGTCTCCTTGTGAAGGTTCCCAGCATCATCCTTGGTCTCCACTGCAGGTGCCTCCATAGAGGAACCACTATCCACCAGAAGAGTGAATGAATTGTGAAGAGGTACAGCTGAGGGATGCAACTCTGTTCCACCACTCTCCTCCTTGAGCCACCCCTGGTCCAGCCACTCCTCTTTCTTGGCAACCTCTGAGGTAGTGGCATTGGCCCTGGTGGTCCCTGGGTGGGGAGGAGGTTTCTGAATCCTAGCCAGGTCAGCCTGGAGACGGGCAACCTCCTCTCTCAGACCAGAGAGGTGCCTGCAAATAGGGAGCATCGCAGCCTCCAGAATGTCTCCGGAACACTGCCGCCCACAGCCATTGCACTGCACCACTCCTATCATGTCTTATTTTGTGTCCCTCTACTGTTTCTCTGGATGCCTCTCTCTCCTCTCCTTACAACTCTCACCCTTCTTGTTCTGGGACAGCAACTTCCTATCTTCTTCAGTAGTCTCCTTCTTCCTTGCTCAATATCAAACTACCAGCAGCTGGGGGGGAGAGTGAGCTACTTTTTCTACTTCAGGGTTGACAAAACCAATGTTTCTCTATGATCCTTTTCTTCCTACTGCCAAACAGGAAGTTCTTGTTGACAGTTAAATCCTGTGGCTATAAAAGTAGAACTGGCTTTGGGTGGGTGGGATGGAGGGCAATTGGTAAGAAAAAAGGCTAGCAACAGGAAGTTGTTATTTGACTCACCTGCTTTTGTAGTGTCTAAACCACACCCCCAGGTAAGCTCTCTTTCCTCCTACTGGTTTAGCAAAGTCACCTGATACAGTACCTTTCCCTGCACAGAACACACACTGCCTTTCTTTCTTTTCTTTTCTTTCTTTTAACCTTAAATAAGACCCCTTCTACTTCTAATAAAGTTATCTGTCTACTTAATCTTAACTGACACTGACTCCTACTGAGATATAAGTTTTAAATTAAGAAGAAAATGTAGCTTCTTTTAGTTAGCTGCTTTCTGCTCTACAAGCAAGGCTAGCAACAGCAGTGAGATTACTGTACTTGGCAGGAAAATGACAATTTACAAGAATCACTACTGATAAGATGTTAAAAACATGCATTACTCAATCATTTTCCCATATTTATATTTCCCAAAAATGTATTTCAATGTTTTATGGATTAAAGAGAATGTGAAATCATTTCTAATTGGCAGCTGTTTGTAGTGTTCTTATTTTCCGAAATTATATTCATTCCCCTATATTGCAGAAGGGATTATCTTTTGTACCGACTCAGGACTCACAGCCTTTTGAACTATATGTGGATTTACATCACTTTACCAGAACTTTAAATCTTATATGTGTCATGGTAATCTAGCAGTAGAACCATCTTTGGGGGCAGTCCTCAGAGGGAGGTAAGCACTTTTTATACACCATCCAGCTACATGCCTCCATATAATGAGACTGAGTTTTTGAAACAGCTTGTGAATGGGCCTTTAAATTAATGTTTGAAACTAGTGCAGCAGCAAGCTATGTTAACATTACTGGCGAAGAAGCAGCTGTTTTGAAGGAACTGAAAAAAAAACATTATTGTTAAACCAGCTGACAAGGGGAGGTTCAGTGGTAATAATGTCTAGAGAGATGTATGTACTAGAGATTAATAGACAACTCAGCGATACAGATTTTTACATTGATCTAAAAAGTGACCCTACTGCTAAGTTCAAACAAGAAATAGATGTATTTCTTAATGATGCTTTATTTTCAGGGGTTCTTACCACATCTTAAATTGTTTTTTTGACTGTCTCTAACCCTGTTAGGGCAAATATTTATATATTGCCCCAAATCCACAAAAATCTTTACAACCCACCTGGGAGACCTATTATTGCAGGTATCGGTTCACTTACTGAGCCTTTGTCAAAATTTGTGGATGCACACATTAAACGTTATGTTACAACATTACCATCCTATATCAGGGATACTACCCAAATGTTGGGTGTACTGCAGGAGATGCAGACAGAGATGGAATGGTATCTTGTCTCGATGGACATTACGTCCCTGTATACAAATGTCCCCCATTTGGGTGGTATTTCTGCCCTCGATTACTGGTTATCCCCGGATGTGAGTATAGAGGAACCAGAAGAGCAATTTCTTTTAACATGCAGTGAACATATATTGACTAAGAATGTCTTCATGTTTGGCAAGGACATGTTCATGTAACTTAAAGGTACTGCTATGGGGGCTACTTCTGCCTCCAATTATGCCAACTTTTACCTTGGCAGGTGGGAAAAAACATTTGTCTATGACGTCCAGAACAATGCTTTTCATGACAGGATTGATATCTGGCATCGTTTTATAGACGACATTTTTATGGTATGGACAGGTACACTGGATGAACTTGGAGAATTTGTTAAGTACCTTGAATCCACTGATCCAAACCTAAAGTTCACGGTACAAAGTGACCAAATGAGCATTTCTTTTTTGGATTTAAGGATTTCTAAATCTTCTGATGGGACCTTAAAAACAGATCTGTTTCATAAAGAAACTGATCGTAATTCTCTCCTCCATGCATCCAGCTGTCATCCACGCCATTTGATTAATAATATTCCCAAGGCCCAGTTATTGAGAGTACTCAAGAACTGTTCGGAGGTCAGTGATTTCATTGTGAATGGCAATGACGTGCAACAGATTTATTGAGGGAGGTTATTCCACTAAGCTTGTAGAACAGGCTTTTTGTGAGACCTTAGATACTCAGAGAGAGAGAGACACTACTAGTTACAAAATCTAAAAAAGAGGGACCATCCAGAGTGAACTTTATTACCAACTAAACCAGGCATACCCATGCAATACAAGCTATTGTAAACAACAATTGCCACATTTTGGAGCGTGAACAATTACTGACTGAGGATGTAAAAGAGAAACCCTGGTTTGTCTATCATAGGGGAAGAAACTTGCAAGATAAATTGGTGCACAGCTATTTATGTGATAGAGAAGAAACTACACTAGGTGACATTTGGTTGCCCCATTGCCCACAGGCAATTTTAGTTGTGGAAATTGTAAATTTTGCCCATGCATCCTCAGAACTGATACTTTCACTACATGTAATAACACCAAATTGTTTAAGATTAGGGAATTTTTTTAACTGCAGTAGTGAGAATGTTGTTTATCTTGCCACATGTGAATGTGACTCTTTTTATATAGGTAAAACCAGCAGACCGATGAAGCTCAGAACAGGAGAACATCTTTGCTCTGTCTCCAATAAAGATGTCAACAATGCGTTAGCATTTCATGTGACTAACAGTAGGAGTGGTAAACTTTTTTTAAGTTTTGTGCTCTGGAGAAGGTTTCTCTAGGACCACGTGGTGGCAACCTTTATGCCAAATTACTTAATCGCGAGTCCTTTTGGATTTTCACATTGGGGGGACTTGAACCACTGGGACTCAATGACAGAATTAAACTGTTGGCATGTGTTAAAAGAAGGATATAATTGTCTTTTGTCTCTCTTAGGCTAAATTGTGTCCTTTGTACATTGCCAATGTTTCATTTTGGTTTTTCTATGGTTGTTTGTTTTCCAGGATGCAGGATTATTTGTTATCTGCATACATACAACACCACTCTCTCTATCTGAAAAACCATAGAATTCATGTTGAAAGTGAAGCGGTAATGTTAAATGCTCCATGATATATTGGAACCTTGATTGTTTAGATGGTATAATTATGGTAGAATTCTATAAACTAATGCATAGGTTCTAAATTATGTCCTATTGCTGTGCTCTATATTTTTAGGTACTAATGAATATGAAAACAATGTAATACATTTTTCAGATCTGCTAGTAAAATTTGATGTAGTTCTCCTGCAGTACATGATATTTACTGTTTTTAATGGTTATGGATTTTTGTAATATCTATGTGAAATGTATGTTTTTTCATATAGTGCCACTTTAAATTCACTATGCTTTCTGTATAAAAAGGGTCCATATGTCTGATTCGCTACCCTCCTGATAACACATGTTTGAATGCAAAACTGGTAGAGGATTGTAGCCTCATCCCTGATGCACCTTGCACTTTTGGCGGTGTTTTTAACTTTTGTTATTAAAAGCTACTGTTTTGATGTCTACTCCGAATGGTGCAGTTTCTTGATGCTTTTTACTGACATTTTTTGTCTCCGCACACTCTGTACCCTGCTGAGCTGTTTTGCTTTGTAGCTATTCCTCTAAATTATCTATATGTAACTGTACCAGAATAAAAAGTGGTACGAAAAACTTTATTTTGCCGTGCTTTGTTTTTATGGGCAGCGTTCTGTTACGGTTATCTTCCTGGAACCTGTGATCTGGAGTTTTAACTATGGCACGTTTTGTGCACAGAACTCTGAGTAAGGTTCTGATAGAGCAATAGTTCATAATCGGCATTCTGTACACAATTTGTGACATAGTATAAACTCCAAATTACCAGTTCCATGAAGAGAACTGCACAGTATGTTGCCCATAAAAAGAAAGCAACTGAAAACACAATTTGCACATTAGTGTTTATTGCTATACAGTTAAATATGGATTATTTGGAAGTATGAATTTCATTATTGTAAACAACAACATTATTTACTGCTGCCAGTTGGCACACATTTCCTGTCCCCTTTAAGGTTACGTGGAAGCTTAGGCTACTTGGAAATCTTTCCAAAGTCAATAAGTCTGTGACTTCCATTTCTCATTGCCCAAAGAACACTCTTCATTCTCTTTATTTGATGCCAGGCATCTTTCTTCCTGTGCCTGCTTTATATCCAAATTCTGGCTGTGTTCCCCTCCTTCCTACCTTACCTCCATCTTATCCTCATCCCTCACCCTTCACCCCCCACCTACCTCCTACCTTCTCCACAACATTGTTTTCCATTCCCTTTCTATTCCATCCAGGAAATTTACTGCTGGTCAAGCTGCCTTCTCATATCATTTTCCTAAGCTCTGGTCCTCTTTTCTCTTGTCTATCCGCTCTGCCTCATCTTCCTTAAGTCTCTTCTTCATGACTTTTCTACTCCCACCCGCAACTGTCCTTGACCCCTTACCTTAACAGATCCCTTCCCCACTACACATTTTGTCCTGGCCTTTTCGCACTCCCACTCCCCACCCACCATCATGCCTGGTTGGTGTAATTTCCGCTTGCTTATCCAAGCTCAGTTTTTATCTACTGCATGCAGCTCATTGCAGTGTATTGCCTTGCAATGTTAAGATTATGCTTTTTTGATATACTGCTTGTATAGACTATTATGTTTATAAATCTTTTATTTACTATTTATTCTTTCTCCTCTTGTACTATCTTATCTCACTATAACAAAGCAGAAAGAGACAGACAAGGTGGTGAGGGGAGCAAAGGTGCAGGAAGAGGAATGGATTGCCAAAGTGGTCGCAAAAGGAGACAAAAGTTTCTTCAGATACATAAGTGAGAAGCGGAAGTCAAGGGGTGGGATAGTAAGGATTAGATGGGTGGAAGGGGGACAGAGTGCAGAAGGGAGCCAAGAAAAAGTTGACATCTTAAACAGTTACTTCTGTTCAGTCTTCACAGTGGAGGGAGGAGGGGATCGTCCAACAAGAAGAAGCAGGAATGGGAGAGGGGGTAGACACAGGTCCATTTTCAGAGGAAAGAGCCCTGGCTTGAAAGGACTTGCAGCCTGGATGGGATTCATCCCAGGATACTAAAAGAATTCAGGGAGGTGCCAGTTGCCCCACTGGCAGCTTTGTTGAAAAGCTTACTGGAAGCAGGTGTCATTCCGGAGGACTTGAGAAGTGCCGATGTGATCCTTCTACATAAGAGTGACAGTAGGAAGAAGTCCAGCAACTATAAGTCAGTCAGTCTCACTTCAGTGGTGGGGAACATTAATGGAAACACTACTGAAAGAAAAACTAATAGAATATCTTGAGTCCAATCAGCTAAATGGCCACAGAAAACATGGATTCACAGGGGAGGTCATTCCAAATGAAATTAATAGATTTATTTGACTGGGTGACAAGGGATCTTGATCAGGGAAGTGTAGTAGATGTGGCCAGCCTGGACTTTTGTGAGGACTTTGACATGGTGCCACACAGGAGGCTTTTTAGGAAGTTGATCAGCCTAGGAGTGGGATCCAAAATGGTAAATCAGGTTAGAAATTGGATAACAGATAGGAGACAGAGGGTGGTGGTTAACAATACTTATTCTAAGGATGGGAGAGTGACCAGTAGGGTACCGCAGGGCTCAGTACTGGGACCAGTCCTCTTCAGTATCTTCATGGTGGATATCACAGAAAAACTGGAATGGAAGGTGAGCCTTTTTTTGCAGATGACACCGAAATCAACATTGGGGTAGACACTCAGGTGGGGGTGGAAAAAATGTACAGGGATCTTGGGAGACTCAAGGAATGGTCAAAAACATGGCAGTTGTGCCGGCCCAGTGGTGCTGAGGGCTGAGGCACTGGATGCCTTACCTCATGCTACACCAGGAACCCGTGTTCGGGAATGAGCACGGGCCACTGGGGGTCGGCAGGGGAGAAGAAGGATCGAGCGCCCGACAACTGCTGTCCTTCTCTGGGTTGGGGAGGAATGCAGACCTTGCTGCAATACCGCCACCTGGGGGAACTCGGGAGGAAGGTGCAGTCAGAGGCAGCAAAAAAAAAAAAAGACGTGTTGGGAGGGGTGGATGTCAGTTGAGGGCCAGTGCAAAGGCACATCTCACCATGCCTTTGTCTTCCTGGCCCTCCTAGTGAGCTGACACATGCAGGGGGCAGGAGAAAACTAGGAAAAACACCCATGGTGGCACTGGTAGATAGGTCCCAGCGTCAGCGATCGGGAGAACATGAGAGAACAGCCCAAAGTGCATGCTCAAAAAAGCTTCAGGTCTGGAGGAGTTTGAGGCAGCTCCTCCACCCCAGCTGGGGGGAGTTATCTGGTGTCTCAGGGTTCGGGAGCAGGGTGCCCATATGGGCTGTCGATCCTTGGGGGAGCTCTGACACAAGACGCATTGGGTCCCCAAAGAGAGGGGCTACTATGGGAGTTAGGAGCATAAAGACAAGGTAAAAAAAAAATACATGGCAGCTGAGGTTCAATTCTTTAATGTGCAAAATCAGGCACCTAGGGCATAGGAACCCCAGTGCTGAATATAGGATGGGGGGGGTGAGGTTAATGACAGTCACGAGACAAGAAAGGGACCTTGGGGTTATCATATTGAAGGACCTCAAGGTGGCAGTGCAGTGTGACAAGGCAGTGGGAAGGGCTAGTGGGATGCTGGGTTGTATAGGAAAGGTTATCTCCAGCAGTAAGAGGGAGATAGTGTTGCCGTTATATCACTCATTGGTGTGACCACATCTAGAGTACTGTGTTCAGTTTTGGAGACTGCACCTCAGAAAGGACATTGACAGAATGGAGGCAGACCAGGGAGGGGCAAATAGGTGTGCACAAGAAGACCTAAAGGAGAGACTGAGGGATCTCAACATTTATGTACTGGAAGAGAGGACAGAGAGAGGTGACATGACAGACACCTACAAGCACCTCAAAGGGCCAAAAAGTGTGCAGGTGGGGAGTCTCTTTCAAATGAGCTCAAACAGCAAGACTAGGGGGCATGCAAGGAAGTGGGGGGAGGAGTTCAAGAGTGATGTGAGAAATTATTTCTTCATGGAAAGAGTGGGAGATGCCTGGAATAGACTGCCAGCAGAAGTGGTGGAGACTGGAACAGCTAGGGAGGAGGGGGCCTTCACGCATGCATAGGATAGACATAGGGGTATACTAGATAGGAGGCAGGGAGGAGGTAGTGTTACCAGAGACCAGATAGGTTCTGCAGAGACAGAATAGGCAGGGAACATCTGGGCTGACTGGGTGGGACAAGTGGTCCTTTTATGCCAATGAAAATTCTCTGTTTCTGTCTCTCATACCCCCCGCCCACCCAGGACACATATGGAAACAAACTGTTATCAGCTCAGTGTGTCTTTCCTGGTAAAACTTTTTTTTAACTCAAGTAAAATTTATTGATCAGATATAAATCATACATCATATTTTTATCAGTCGAAAAAGGAAAACGACCATCTAAAGATTTACAAAATCACACATACCCCTTGTGACAAAGAAATACAGTCCAATGAATGTACACCTCCATGACAGGAGGCCTGATAGAAACACTGGTCTGGCAAATAAGTAAATTATACAGCAGTGGTGTGATGGACCACTTATATAGTTGATACGTCCATGTAAAAATGGTTAAACATTGCCACCCTCAACAGTGTTGGGGCCAGAAACCAAAAACTCACAGGAGTGTGTACGTACTCTCTAACAGGAAATGATTTCCCAGCATAGAGGGTCCTAAAATAGACTTTATGGAATCAAAGGTTGTTAAATTTGGCAACTGGTGTTAATAGTGGTCCATAACAGACTAAAGAACAGAGAAAATGTGAAAAAAAAACACAGTAAAGATATAAACATAGAAAACACCTTTCCTGGCATATCCTCCCCCGTGCGTGATACTCCAACATCCTAAGGACTGGTCTCAATCTGCAAATGACCTCAGCCTGTTAGGGAAACAAAATCTATAAATCATTGCATTGTTGGGTATCAGATTCAGAGGAGTCATCCAGTCCAGAGTGTTCCACATGCCTGCCATTGTGGTGTGGCAGCTCCCAGCCAGACATTTCCAGTTGGTGCCAAGGGCACCATAATTCTACAAATGTATCTGTCTCAAGTCGAAGTGCACTAGTAATCCATTCCATCCTCTCTGACTTGGCCACTTTGGTGCACCACTGCTCCAGTGAGGAAGGCTAGGGAGGAGAGCCAATTAAAGGTGATATATTTTACTGCTGCTGCCCGCAGGATCTGTCCTGGCTTCCTTACAGTTTTATTACAAGATAACAGGAAGGGGAATCCCAACACTAATTCATTAAAGGTGAAAGGGAAATCTTTCCCAATAATCCTCTGTATTTCATGGTGTATGGACATCCAAAAAGTGACCAGTTTGGGGCATGCCCAAAAAATATGGTAATGGGTGCCACAAGCTCCCCTGCACTGTTTCCAGCACTGATCAGTGTAGTTAGAATTAAAATGCATGGTAATTGCAGGTGTTGTAAAAAATCTTACTAATATTTTCCAGTTATATTCTCTCTAAGAGGGAGAGGCTGTGACCTTCCACCCTTTTTGAATGCGCTGAGACCACTGGGCCGGGTCTATTGAGATTCTACTCTCTTGCTCCCAGTTTAACCTTATGGTGTTTAATGGAGGGACGTCTGAAGACGATAGGATTTTACAAAATTCTGACACACAGCGGAATCTCTCTCTGAGGGTAATGACATCATAGAAAAAAGATTCTAATTTTGTACGTTCTCTACAGATCTGGGATATGACCCCAGGGGACATAATCAGGTGTCAGAGCTGTAAGTAACAGAAATGGTCAGCTCTATGGAGGGAGTAGGTATTTACTAATCAGATAAATGGAAGACAGCCAGTGCTATCTATGCATTGTGCAAAAGCAGTAAGCCCTCTACGTTCCCAGTAGGCGAAGCCCAAATTTAACTGAGGGGAAAATGACTCTTTGTGCCATATTAGAGATACTGTAAGGGTCCAGTAGTTTCCTAAGGTGCATTAAAATGCAGAGGGAGTGTTTTGTACAAGGATTACGCACCTGTGACCAGATGTGAGGAGAGAGCGTGTTGGTTGGAAGAGTCCATAAGGCCCAGCCAGGAAGCATGTCTGCTTCAATCTGGTACCAGTCTCATTCTGCATGTTGTTTCACCCATGTGCATAAGAAAGTCCCCTGGGCTGCTAAATAAGACACGCACAGATTTGGGAGGGCCAAACCCCCTGATTCCTGTGAAGCCTGTAAGATACGTTCTGCAATTCAAGGGTGGTTTCCCACCCTAAGAAAGTGTCTGATATCCTTGTGCAGGTTATTCCAATAAAATATGGGTATGGGAATAGGGAGGGTTTGAAACAGGAACAATAAACAAGGCAGGATGTTCATTTTAATGGTTTGGATCTGACCATATAATGTGTGTGTGTGTGTGTGTGTGTGTGTGTGTGTGTGTGTGTGTGACAGCAGGGTCCAGCAAGTGAAATCTGCTTGTAAAGTATTATACAATTTTGTATAGTTACTTCTGAATAAAAGAAAAGTGTCTGCCAATATCTGCACTCCCAGAGAGTGGAGTGTGTTCTTATTGCCCCATACAAATGGGAAATTGGATTTAAATTCAGGTGTGGGGCATTTACTAAGTACCATAGCTTCTGATTTTGTAAAATTTATTTTATAACTGGCCAATTCCCCAAAGTCATTGAGGTAAAGATGACCGAGGGTCTACTTGGAAAAACGAGTCGTCGGCATATAAGGCCAATTTTTGTTCCACACCACCTGCCTTCACCCCCCTTAATATCCATGTTGGTCAGAATGGCTATTGCTAAAAGTTTGTGGGATAGGGTGAAAAGCAAAGGGTATAAAGGGCATCCTTGTCCGGTGCCCTCTTTAATAGTATAAAGTCAGAAAGAAACCCATTCACTTTTACTCTGGCTTTGGGGGTGCTGTAAAGTGAAGTAACCACAGTGATGAACTTTTTACCTAAAGCAAACCTTTCCAGGGTGGCTGTCATGAAGATGCAGTCCACCCTGTCTAAGGCCTTCTCTGCATCCATGCTGATGACTAGTTAGAAGGACTGGTTAAAATGCAGGGCCATAATAATATTAAGGAACTGACCTGGTAAAACTTTTGAAATAAATAAAGGTAACACTTTACTTTGAGTTTCCTTAAATGCACTGCAGTTACACTGTAACCACACTATAACTGTATTGCAACAAACATGTAACTACAGTGTAATTATCCCTGTTGCATGTAATTAATGATTACCTACCCCACAGTTGCATTGAAATTGACACTTAAAATAAAGTGTGGCCTAAATAAATACTTATGTAACCTCCCCCCGCCAGTCCCCCTTTTTCAACTAGCAGGGCTGCTCCTCCCAAACCAAGGCACCACTGAGAGGGGTGGGTGTAGTCACTACTAACACATTTCTGTGACTCAGTACTTCCGCTTCATAGCCTGCCATGCTTAGACTGGCAAACCAAGTGTGGCAACTACCTGGCTCACACCTGGGGGGACCATTTAGCATGGCCATCAACCTGGGTCCCTGGGAGAAAATGTTTGCTCAGCATTATGCTAGGTTTGTACTTCTGGTCAGTGGCACCCAAGTAAATCCAGACACAGTGGAAGCAATAACTGTAATGTCCAAACCAGGTTGGGATTCTGGAGTGTGGCTTTTTATTCACATCACAGAGCATAAACAAAGCAAAGTTGGACCCCCACAGGGCTACATCCACTGGTAATGCAGATTACTGAGGTACAGAGCACACACACACACACACACACACACACACACACACACAGTGAACCCTCAGGTTCTAAATGGATCTGGGCACACACGGCCTGAACTGGTACACTTTTCTTCTTTCCTTTGACTTGGCACCCCGGCCAGTACTAGGACACTTTTCCATATTGCATGAAGGTTACTGGTGGCTCCCTAAACCACCCACGAGCACATACCGGCTCACAGGGATATCCAAAATCCCATGTCTGGGTGCTTTCCTCAGGCACTGGCCAATTGCCATGAGAGAAAACAAAGGTGCCCAATCTGAACCCCGGAGAGGTAAACCTGGTTACTCCAGATGAGGAGGGTCTCCCACCTTTTCCTCCCAAATCTATACTTGGCCATTCATCTGGTTACAACACCTTTCTCTGAAACACTCTTGTAGATGCCCTCTTGAAATGTTTTGCACATTTAACATTCTACTTCTCACACCACGGAGATGTCATGAAATTAAACGTTCTGTATGTGGCTATGTCTTTACTCTAGACGCCCACTTTTGCAGATGCTTTTAACTCATACACAGTCTAAAAGTTCTGTATTTGGCAAGTCTCCCTCAGACCCCACAGTAGGCAGACACTCTTACTAGAAAACACAGTCTTGGTGAACAGAGTCCCTCTGTCAGAGAAAAACTCACCACGGAATGCAGGTGGGCTTTTTCTACACACAGTCTCGGGTACTCACAGAGCAAACGACTCTCAGGCAGCTTCACCCTCCCCAGGCTGGACCAGAGGATTGACCCTGAATTCTGGAATCCCCCCCATCCCTCCAGGGATGGGGCACTGGAAAACTTTCCAGGAACGGTCTCTACCACTTTCTTCTACAGGTCTTCTGTGTTCTTCTGTGTTCTTCTCTAGGGTGAGAACACACAACCCCTTTTCCTGAGGTAGCTCTCTTTCCGACCTGACTCTGAGGAGCTGCACTCTGCAGCACTCCTTACTCTTCAGACCCTCTCTCAAACTACTGAATCTCGTAACATTCTACTGCTAACCCCTGTAGCTAGCATTCCATTGTGGCTTATGCTGCTGCGAGAATTCTAGCGTGAGATAATCACTCCAGCTCAGCTGAAACTGAAAAAGAGTGTGACAGTGTGAAACCCATTTAACTGGTATCTCACAAGCTGCCTCTCCCTGCCTGCCACTGATTCTAAGTGGGATTCTAGTAACCTCTGGAAACAAGGGGATTACACCCACCCTTGGCCAGAAAAATGACTCTCCGCAGTCATTACCTACCCGGCACTAGGCCATCCTATCCTATGTGCTACCTATGGAGAGGGGTGATCAGGTCCTCTCCTACCATGTGCCAGGCACAGGCAGGCAACACTAAGGGCCCAGAGGCCATTGGCTGATGCATCAGCCCCTACATTATGATCTTACTATGGTAACCAGTGGCACTGGAAGAACTGTCCAGAGCATAGCCCTAATAGACCAGCACTGCGGCCCCTACTGCAGGTCAGGACCACAGCCTGTCTATCCCCCTAGCCCTCTAGGGAAACCTATCTAACCAAAAAACAAACCTACCCAAACAGGGGAACCTCCCCCCATCCCTGGACACCTGAAAACCAAACCACGGAGCTAATACTATACCCAAGCATTACACTCCCACACTCCCCCACAACTACACCTGTGGTAGAAAAAGGTTAACACATGTTAACAACAACACAATACTTTAAAAAACAACACTTTAAAGCACATGAGGAACTCCGATGAGTTCCTCCAATCCTCTTCTTGTCTTCTCTTCTGTCTTCTTCAGGATTCATCTGCAAGAAAAAAAGACAAAAAACACACCCCAAATCTGCAAACACAGTATACGACCATAACCCTTACGATCAAACACTGAGAATCCCCCAAATATTTTTTTAGAAAGTAGAAAACAGTAGAAAAATAGTAGAAAACATCAACATTATATACAATGCACGTTTTGGGGATGGAATGCCCTAAATGTCCCAACTAGTGACAACTGTCCCCGAAGGCAAGGTCCATGAAAGTGTCTCTCCTGGGCCAGAGCCCGGTGAAGCACAGTTCTTGTAGTACTGTAGTCCCAAAGGGGAGAGTCTTTGTGGACAGTTCAAACAGTCTGTAGTCTGCCAGGTGTAGGATGTGTATTGCAATGTCAGTAAGGTAAGAAAAGTCTGGACTTACCAGTCCCTTGAAGAACGAAAATGGAACAGCACCTGGATCTCCAGCTGAAGACTCTCCCTGGCAACATTTTTTGGATACAGCTGGGCGGAAATCTTCCAGAAATGACAGGATGGCATGTCTGGAAACTTCTGGGCTGATGTCATCTCTGGATGACGTCATCTGGAGATGGAACCTTGGAAAAGGAGAGGAACAGCTGTTCTCAAGTCATTCGAAATCCCAGACGATGAATCAGGAAACAGCTGAGCTGATGTCATCTCTGGCTGATGTCATCTGGAAGGCCAGGCAATGGAACTGCAAGGCACACTGCATGGTTGATGAATCTGGATGCACCTTTGGATCCTGGAACACCAGACTGGTGGAACAACATGGGTGCGGCAGCGGCTGGATGGCAACACTTGCTACCACTGCTCTGCTTTCCATTTGGTATGCATGGGCACATCCATAGGAAGCTGGTTACATTGAGGGTAGTACCACAATGGATCAGGTGCAAGAATTATTACCCCGTCTGGGTGCTCATAATTCATATTATGGAAAGTCTCATTGCCCTTTCTGTCCACAATACACACAGTGTCTATGAACAGTGTCCTGCCCACTCTCCGATACTTGAATCTGTCTCTGACAGCTTTGTCTCTGACATATCGAGTTGCACCTGGAATCAGGTCTTTAGTTGCCTCTTCCACTATCCAGGCTCTCCTGTTTTTCTCAATCTCCTCCCAGATTCTCCGAGGAAAGTTAGGAAAGTACATTCCATAGATCTCATTTGCCTTCCTACTAACCAGTCTTTTCTCCTTACTACTCTTGGTCAGTTCAAGACCACTGCCTGGCTTGGGGGCGGCCAGTCCTGGTTCTGCCAGTGTCACATACTCAATGCTACATAAAATGGATCCCTGACCCCTCCTTGTGGGGGCAGTGCTGTGGAGTCACCACTCTCTTCTTCGAGTTCCTCCAAGGCAAGAGCCCGAGGCTGTGGACTAGCACCTTCATTGTAAGGATACATACAGTAGCTACCCCCTCCTCCTTTTCCTCGCTTAGGATCTGGGCCCAGGAGTGAGCAGTCATCCTCACTCCCGAGACTTTCCACTCTTCACTGGGTGCAGAGGTAGACACCTCCCAATCTTGGGTCTCGCGAACCTCATCCCCTCCAATGTGGCTAGGGCTTGAACCCTCTCTCCACGGATCCGCTGATTCTCCCTCCACACTGTCCATCTGTGACACTGGCATGGAGACATCACGACTACTCTGCTTTGCCAGTACATCCACACCCTCTTCCTTTCTGCCACACTCTGCTGGGTGTCCCCCAACAGGCTCCACCTGGTGCTGTGTGCTGCCATTTGCAGGATCTTGAAGCTTGGTCCATGTGGGAGCCAAACAAATCTTGGGTGAACTAGTTAGACCTTGTTTCTCTAAGCACCCAGAACAGTGAGGAATCATGAACACGTCCCTTCCAGCCTTGAGGCACATTATGTATACTCTCACAGGGTATCTGAGAATCGCAACATGAGGAGGCAAACGTCCACCTTAGAAACATTTCTCTATTTCTTTCAGCTTGTTAACCTCTTCCACTATAATAGCCCGGGCATGATCCAGGTAGCAGGATCATCCCGAAACCATGACTGCAGAAAAACACAAAAGTTCACTGTTATTTTTGAGTTCACTTTGCTTGGAACAGTCTCATAAAATGGCTCCCTGCTGCTGTGTTTACATTACTACCCCACCCTGTAATGGCAGCGGCAGCACTCCTGGTGCATCAACATTCTGTATCTGACTCAAGCCTCTGTGTATCCAACTTACTGCATACTGATAAAGTTTACTCAAACTGCATAGACTGCACTGTTTTTCACTTCCCCAGCACATCTATGTGATTTTCTTGGACTTTACATTAGCTTTCAATCACTTTTACTTGCTTAAAGTCACTAAAGCCACAGTATTTCTGGAACAGGATTGCCTATTTGTTGCAGCCTCTCATACAACTCACAGTCTCTTTTTTTGCCAGAAAATTACACTATTGCTGAATCCATAATCATGCGCACAGTCTAATGCTCAGAATTCTTACTCAGGTTGGATTTACTTTACACAGTCCTTCTTTGCAAAAACAATCACACTGTTTACACACAGATCCAGCTGGCTTTAGAAAAATCACACACAGTTTGAGCTCAGTTTTTCTGAATGGTACTCACTGAATCAGTAGCTGGCTTTTTTGATGGAAATTTTGGCCTACAGTTGATCCTGGAGGCCTCTGGGTTGAAACGGGCTGGCGGTCTCACCGACTGTCTCTGCGAACATCATGCTTTCTCCCCAGTCGATCGGAATACAGGTTGAGCCTGATTTAAAAGAGAAAAGTCTGATATTTAAATTTTTATAATGTTTGCAGTCACCGCGATGCTCCTCCTGGCTAGCCAGCTCACACACAACTCGCTCTCTCCCTCTTGAACACTGGGCAGCACTCTGAAGCTGGCTTGGGGGTGGGACTGACTGCAGTCTCACCAATCACTTGACGCCATGCAAATGAACCTCTCTCTCTTCTTGTGCTCTTTTCCTCCATGGCGATCGTCGAGCAGGCAAAATTTAAACTGCAAAGCTACCTTTTTTTTTTTCAACTGAAACTCATAGATACATAGATACATAGACAGTGTCGGCAGATAAGGGCCTATGGGCCACCCAGTCTGCCCATTTGAACTTGTAAGTTCAGTTTGTTTTCCTAGAAGTCTGTTGCCCCTTACCCCTGACCTCCAGAATTCCTTTATGTCTATCCCATGCATTCTTAAATCCCGTGATTGTTTCAACCCCCACCACTTCCTCTGGCAGGGTGTTCCACTTGTCCACCACCCGTTCTGTGAAGAAATTCTTTCTTATGTTTCCTCTGAATCGTCCTCCCTCCAACTTCATCCCATGCCCTCTGGTCCTGGAACATCTTTTTTCTCCATGGCAGGAGCACCATTTTAACCATTTTCTCATGCAATTTCTCTAGTGACTCCCCCAGTCCACACAGCAAGCATTTTAAACTTTTAGGGCACAAATGTCTCTTTGTTTCCCACAGTTCTCAATACTTTTTCTTGTCACAACTTGAAAAACTGGAAGCAATAACCGTAATGGCCAAACTAGGTTGGGATTCTAGAGTGTGGCTTTTATTCACATCACAGAGAATAAACAAAGCAAAGATGGACCCCCACAGAGCTACTTCCACTGGTAATGCAGACTACTGAGGTACAGAGCACACACACAGAGTGAACCCTCAGGTTCTAAATGGATCTAGGCACACACGGCCCGAACTGGTACACTTTCCTTCTTTCCTTTGACTTGGCACCCCTGACAGTACTAGGACACTTTTCCATATTGCATGAAGGTTACTGATGGTTCCCTAAACCACCCACAAGCACATTCCGGCTCACAGGGAAATCCAAAATCCCACATCTGGGTGCTTTCCTCAGGCACTGGCCAATTGCCATGAGAGAAAACAAAGGTGCCCAAACTGAACCCGGAGAGGTAAACCTGGTTACTCCAGATGGAGGGTCTCCCACCTTTTGCTCCCAAATCTGTACTCGGCCATTCATCTGGTTACAACACCTTTCTCTGAAACACTCTTGTAGATGCTCTCTTGAAATGTTTTGCACATTTAACATTCTACTTCTCACACCACGGAGATGTCATGAAATTAAACGTTCTGTATGTGGCTATGTCTTTACCCTAGACCCCCACTTTTGCAGATGCTTTTAACTCATACACAGTCTAAAAGTTCTGTACTTGGCAAGTCTCCCTCAGATCCCACAGTAGGCAGACACTCTTACTAGAAAACACAGTCTTGGTGGACAGAGTCCCTTTGTCAGAGAAAAACTCACTACGGAATGCAGTTGCCCCAGGGCTCTTTCCATAGACAGTCCCAGGTACTCACAGAGAAAACGACTCTCGGTCAGCTTCACCCTCCCCAGGCTGGACCAGAGGCTTGCCCCTGAATCCTGGAATCCCCCCCCCCCAATCCCTCCAGGGTGGGGCACTGGAAAACCTTCCAGGAATGGTCTCTACCACTTTCTTCTACAGGTCTTCTGTGTTCTTCTCTAGGGTGAGAACACACAACCCCTTTTCCTCAGGTAGCTCTCTTTCAGAGCTGACTCTGAGGAGCTGCACTCTGCAGCACTCCTCACTCTTCAGACACTCTCTCGAACTACTGAATCTCCCAACATTCTACTGCTAACCCCTGCAGCTAGCATTCCATTGTGGCTTATGT
Organism: Neoceratodus forsteri; assembly: GCA_016271365.2. Taxonomy (NCBI): domain Eukaryota; kingdom Metazoa; phylum Chordata; order Ceratodontiformes; family Ceratodontidae; genus Neoceratodus; species Neoceratodus forsteri. The sequence goes on along the minus strand of JADMNL010000025.1, from coordinate 164,078,498 downwards.
TGCTGCGAGAATTCTAAGGTGACATCATCACTCCAGCTCAGCTGAAACTGAAAACAGAGTGTGACAGTGTGAAACCCATTTAACTGGTATCTCACATGCTGCCTCTCCCTGCCTGCCACTGATTCTAAGTAGGATCGTAGTAACCCCTGGGAACAAGGGGGTTACACTTAGAGAGCACATCATAAGCATGATAGCACAACACCCCACCCCCTCCCTGTCCCACCCATTCAGCAGCCTCCAACCCCCCCCCCGTCTGCTCCTGACTCACCCATCCACAGAAGAAATCACTGCCATCAGAAAAGCAGAGACAGTGACTGGCAGAGACCCTCAACTCATGCCTCAGTCAGCCACAATCTGCATGACAGGGAAGAAGTGCACGTTATATGCAAACTGTTTATATTTAGATACCGTGGATGGGATTTTTGCCCATAACAAAAAAAAAGACATAGTTCCCTGTATACAATAGCAATTAAAAGCATAGGGAGGGCCTGTAACCATTAAGTTTTAAACGTCTTGTCAGTCACAGTGTCTTGGCTGATGTTATCAATAATCATTCTCCAATTCTTGCATGTGGAAGGTAAGAGCTCCACAAGTAGAAATATAAAAACACAGAATTTGACGGCAGGTAAGGACTGCATGGCCCACCTAGTCTGCCCATTTTTCCTACCTGTTTCATATACCACAGATTCTAAATAATCTGCAGCTTATCCTCTCTTTCCTATTGCTGGAGTTCCTTTATGTCTGTTCCATGCATTTTTTGAATTCCCCTACTGTTTTTGCACCTACAAACTCTGCCAGGAGGCTGTTCCATGGATCCACCACCCTTTCTGTGAAAAAATACTTTCTCACTTTACTCCTAAGTCCCTCTATTTTTATATCATGGCCACATTCTTGAACATCTTTTTTTTTTTAAAGATGCTACCTTCTTGTACCTTATTTACACCCTTGAGGTATTTGAAAGTATCTATCACATCCTCTCTCTCCTCTCCTCCAGGGAATATATATTGAGATCCTCCAGTCTCCCCTCATATGACTTTTGGTGCAGCCCATGCACCATTTTTGTTGCCCTTCTCTGAACCGCTTCTACTCTGTCTATGTCCTTCTGGAGAGGCAGCCTCCAGAACTGGACACAGGTCTCACCAATGTTATATGCACTGGCATCACCACCTCCTTCCTTCTGCTGGAGATACTGTACCTCTCCCTATGCACCCCAGCATTCCATTAGCTCGCCTCACAGCCTTCTCACATTGTTTGGTAACCTTTAGATCATTGGATATGATTACTCCCAGGCACCTTTCCTGTTTGGTGGCTGTCAGTACCTCCCCCCATCATGTACTCCTCCCTCGTATTTCTGTGCCCCAAGAGCATGATCTTGTACTTCTTTGCATTGAATCTTAGCTGTCACACCCTTGATCACTTCTCAAGCTTGCTTAGGTCCCTTCTGATTTTCTCTACCCTCCTGGAATGTACAAGACCCTGGTGAGATCTCACCTTGAATACAGTGTGCAGTTCTGGAGACCCACCTTCAAAAGGACATTGACAAAATAGAGACGGAGCAGAGGAGGGTGACCAAAATGGTGAACGGACTACATTGCAAGCCTTATGAGGAGAGAGTCAGGGACCTAAAATTGTATACCAGAGGAGGGAGAGAGAGAGAGGTGACATGATAGAAACATTCAAGTATCTCAAGGGCATAAACAAGGTGGAAGAGGACAACATATTTCAGCTCAATAGTAATGCCAGAACAAGAGGACATGACATGAGATTGAAGGGTGGCCACATAAGGGGAAATATTAGGAAGTTCATCTTCACAGAAAGGGTGGTAGATGCATGGAATAGCCTGCCCCAGGAGGTGGTGGCAGCCTGTACTGTGGTGGGTTTTAAACATGCATGGGACAGAAACAAAGGAATAATAGAAGTAGGAAGAAAAAGCTAAGCCAATGATCAATAAGGGTCACTGGTCACTTTCTGAGCTAGCGTAAATGGGCAGACTGGATGGGCCTGGTGGTCCTTATCTGCAGACAGAATCTATGAATCAGATTTGTTTGACAAGATCTTTCCACTGTGAATTCATGCTGCCTTGGATCCTGTACTCCACTGGATTTGAGATATATCACAGACCTTTCTTTTGGTAGTGATTCCATTAGTTTCTCCACCACCGACGTCAGGCTGACTGGCCTGTAATTGCTATCCTCTTCCTTGCTCCCACTTTTATGGAGAGGGACTATATTCACCCTCCTCCAGTCCTTTGGTATCACACCTGTTTCCAGCAAACTGTTGAACAGGACTGTCAGTGGTGCTGCCAGCACCTCCTTGAGTTCTCAATACTCTGGGATGTAGCCCATCTGGCCCCATTGCCTTGTCCACTTTCAGATTAGCGAGTTCCTTTAAGACTCTCTCCTCTTTAAATGAACTGTTATCCACCTACCTCCCAGTGGGGCTTCCATTGCCTAACTCTGGTCCCTCCCCTTCCCCTTCTTCTGTGACTACTGAACAAAAATACTTATTCAGGATTTTTGCTTTTTCTTGGTCCCCCTCTGCATACTTCCCTCCTTCCCTTTTTAGTCTCTCAATGCCACCCTTAGTCTTTTTTTTTTTTTACTAACTTACCCGAAAAAATTCTTGTCCCCTTTTGTTATTGCCTGGGCTATTTTTTCTTCTGTTTGCGCTCAAGACTGCTTTCCCTGCTTCACTCTGCTTTTCCAAATACAGTTACCTGTCTTCTTCCCTCTGTGTTTCCTTGTTCCATCTAAAATAGCACAAGGTCACACCTTTTCTTTTTTCTTTTTTAATTTACATTTATTCAGTTTGACAAAAGATATACATCATGTATCAATCTCTTGGGTCTGAGTATAGCAATACATAAAAAGCAATATCACAGCCAGAGAAATCCACTCCTCATCCTTTGTTACAACATATTGGGAGTCTTACAAGATGTTTTAGATTGAATGCACATGATTTTTAAACAGATGAGCTTATTGCAGCAATAGCTGTGGACTACTACTGTAAATATGGCTTTTATCATGCCGATACTGGTGTGCAATACCACAAAACACCATAACTAGGTGGCGTTATGTCCATAACCTAAAAATTAGTATAACCATTCATAACAGTTAGGGACGAGTCTTTCAAGCTCCAACAAAACAAAACTATGTGGAACCAAGGGGGTGTCAACATAGGGACACTAGTAACCGTACCAACTTACTGATGAGAGGCTGCATGAGCAGGAGGAGCTCTGCACTAATGGGAGACAACACCACGTGGGAGGAGCTATCTTGTCTTCTGTTTTTCACACCCAGACAGGACATTCAGGCCATAAAGAAATCATTTATCAAAGAAAATCTCCATCATCATATATTTCTGCTAAGGTCAACATTTGCTCCCTTGCCAGTTCCCACGCCGACACATTACATTAACTTACTCGACTACGATAACATTAAAAATGAGCTACAACATAAAATGTTGAAGGCAGAACATATCTTATAGATCAAACCATAACAACTTTTAAAAAGCATTTTTTCCTTTGTAAATTATGTTATATCTGACCCATAAAATAAGCCCTATGTAACAATTTCTACCCTGGACCAGCTCACAGTTCAGGTCTCAATATCTGAGCCCAGTTCTTGGGGTCTGGATGCAAAGTCTGCTTTAATAGCCTCCAGCTTTTCTTCTGGCTTCCTGAGGGTCATTAAAGATGAAGATTTTAGCCACATGTTAGTCGCAGTTTGATAGGGAGTTGCAACGAGTGGGCAATGCTAAGTGCATGAAGTTCTTCTCTCACTACATCGAAGGCTTTCCGGCATTGTCTCATCAAGTAGCTAAGGTTGAGAAACACATAAATATGAGTGCCATCCTTCATCTCCAAGTGTCCTTTATTTTTGCAAGCTGGAGAACTCTATCCCTGACATGCGGTCCTTGAGTACCCACCAGGACAGCACGAGGTTGGTTGGGGTCCATCGGTCTCCGCCGCAGGGTAATCCCGTATGCTTTGTACACATTGTAATGGGAAAAACCCTCTAATATTATTATGGTATTATAAACAAATCTGATGTCTGCTAGATACAAAGAGGCTAGCTGCTTCAGTGAGTGACCTTTGACCCCAAAAAGGTGTCAGTGTGGCTGACAGCTGCATGATGTGTTAAATGGACCAGTAAAGAGAAACCATAATTAAAGGTTTCCTGTTCTGTCTTAATTAGAGCTTTCTGTCCATCTGCCAGGATGTAGGCCTCGTAAACCTTTATGATTTCCTGCAGGAACAGGCCATTTGATAACAGCACCATGTTATAAGTCATAAACCTTAGATCTTTCTTGGGAAACAGGAACCAGCAGACAGTTTAAAGAGAAATGTTTTGATCAAAGACTCATAATTTGGGAAATTGCTAGTTGCCAATGTTCACATAATAAAATACATCCTTGTAGATAATTATGTTAAGCAGTTGAAGCAGGGAGGCTCTAGGCTGTGACCTCTCCAATAGGGGTGAGGAGATGGATCCTGAAATGAACAGACATCAGAGGGAAATAGTGCATATTATTTTGGACTCAATAGAGACACAGTTCTTTGGACTTTTGAAAAGCACTTAAAGGTAACATCTAGATAGGAAAGAACTTAAGTATTTGTGGTAGGAGTTTGTGTTCTGTAACTTCCCATTTTTCTTTTACTGTGACTGTAAGTTGATGATATAATTGTTCTGTGTTTGATTTTTACCTGTTTTACATTTTTTTTTAGTAAACATTTACTTTAAAATACTGCTTGTGCTTTTTTCAGCCATTTTACATGTGATTGCTGAACCTGTGTTTAAGTCTGACAGCTGTTAAGGGGCTTGAATGTGTTACTAAGTTTGTTTAAAAGGTAAGAATATACCTAGGTCTCTCATAGAGTTGTAAGGGTACATTTTGGAAACCTGGCTTGGTGTCCCTGGGTGAAGGATTGTACTGCATTCCCTAAGAAGGTACATATCTGAGCCTGTCAACTGTGTATGCTAGCATAAGGTTCACATTTTGACTCCCTCCAGAACTTGAGGCTAGTAGGTGATTTGGACCCAAAACAGACAGGAGGGTTACCCTGTTTGTCACCTTTTCACACTATTGCGCTTCAAGGTTGGAACTGTGGGAGCAGAGGGCCTGACCTGCAGAGTGCGTGTGTGACAGATTTGGTTGGCAGTGGTGCAATTTAAAAAAATTGGCAACACAAGCTTTAATAGTTCAGTGCGTCAGATTAATACTGTACAGCTCACATGCAAAAAAGGCAGTGATTTTAAAAAAGGGTAAACAGAAATATATCTTTGTACTTACAGTCTAAGTTCCTACCTGTTTTATTTTTCTTTTGAGTGCAAGTTAACATAGCTGTAGTTAGGGAAGAAGATGGCTTTCAACTACAGTGGATACACTGCAGACTACCTGAGGCAGTTGTGCCAGGAGAGATGAGTCCAGCACGAGGGGAAAGCCAACAAGCAGAACCTCTTGGATGCTCTGGTGGCAGTCGATGCCCAGAGCCTTGAGTCACAATCTGTGACTGAAAAGGACCAAACCTTGGGTATGGAGGGGTCAGGGTCCAGTGAAGTGTCCAAATACAGTGAAGAGGACTACAGGGCCAGTGTAAGCCAAGGGCTACAGCAGTAAGGGAAGGTCACCAGCATTCTGGAGCCAGAAGCGATCAAGCTGCAGATGGAGTTACAGAGAATGGAGCTGGAGTTCCAGAGAGAAGAGAGGTGAGAACAGCAAGAAGCAAAGGAGAAGAGGGAGCAACGTCAACGAGCCACAGAGGAAAGAGAGAGACAGCTTCAGTGAGAGGCTGAGAGAGAAGAGCATGAGCACCAGAGGTAAAATGAACTGGAGAAACTACGACTCCAAACTCCAGCACCAGAGCAGGTAAGTGGCATGGGTTCAACTGGAACTACAGGATTGGGTTACAAACTAAATTCTAAATTGATAGCCAAATATAAAGAGGGGGAAGATATGGATGCCTTTTTAAATTCCTTTGAAAAAGTTTGCATTCAGGCAAATATTCCTAGAGGGTTCTGGAGCTTCCAGCTATCCCCGCTACTTACCGGGAAAGCTCGAGATGCATTAGGTCAAATGGACAATGAGGACAGTAATGATTACAGTAAACTTAAAGCTGCACTTTTAAAAAAATATGAGCTCACAGCAGCGGCATATAGAGCTAAATTTCGTAATCTCAGGAGAAGCCCTGACATGAGCTATGAGGAGCTAGCCACTAAGCAACATCAGTTTTTAAAACATTGGTGGGAAGGAATTGAAGCAAACTCTGTATAGAGAATTGAAAATGCTGTACTGTTAAAGCAGTTTTTTTGGGCATGCCCAGCAGAGCTGAAAACCTGGCTGGAGGAGTGAGATCCAAAAACAGTGCAAGAGGCTGCTGAACTCTCAGACTACTATGCCAGGAGAAGATCTGCTCTGAGAGTGAATGGTGGGGGTGTGGCAGCACAGAAAGGGAAAAGCGCACCTTCAGAGCAACTAAAACCCTCTCTGCCTCCACTGAAACCAGGTAGCCCCAGGTTATGAAGAAAATATTTACCTGAGAGATGAAATGAATGTTGGGTTTGCAAAGAAACTGGGCATATTGCCAGACAGTGTCCCAAAAGGACAAGCAGTACACAAAGTGGTGCTAGAAAAGAAGTGAGTTGTTTGTGTGTCCCTGAAAGTATGCTAGTAAACATGAGGGAACGCATGCACCCGGTCACTGTGAATGGTGTACAGACACAAAGGTTAAGAGACATGGGGGCATCCCTGACTTTGGTAAAAGAGGATTTGGTAGAGCCTGGTCAGCTTATACCCAACCAATTTGTGACTGTACGGGGGTTCACTGGGGAGGAGAAAACATTGCCACTCACTAGTGTCCTCCTAGACTGGGGTGAGACAGGGGGGATGTACCAAAGGTTGCTGTAGCCAAAACTTTAGCTGTTGATGTAATTATTGGCAACAATCTCAAACAGGGGATGGTGTGTGCAGTTACCTGTAGCCAAGTGGTCAAGGAAAATTGTAGTTCCCTGGACCCCATAGAAGCCCCTGTGGAAAACACTGGGAGGATGGTTTCTCAGCCTGTGTCTCCTGATATGGAGACTAATGAAAGGAGGGTAGAAATTCCCCTGGTAGCAGTTAACCAAACAGCTATGGAGGGTTACTCTGAGGAATGAGGGGTGACCCATTGTCAGAGGGTTAGGGATGGCAGTAATCCTGAGTGCTCTGATGATAGAACTTAGGACCCTAGTTTAGACACTGAAGGGAACCTGTCCCAAGCCTTGGGAATGTGTAAGGAGTTTGCAGCTACTCAGAAAAGTGACTCTAGTCTAGAGAAGATGAGGGATTGGGCAGACTCTGATAGAGCACAGGGAGGTAACGGGAAACATAAAGTTTATTGGGCAATGGACTGATGTATATGCAGGATGCTAAGACAGAGAGAGTGGTGATAGGCAGGCAGCTTGTCATTCCCCAGGGGTACCGTGAGCAGTTGCTCAAGATTGCACACAATATTCCCTTGTCCAGTTGTTCCAGTCGAGACCGAGGTAATGTATTCTCCTTTATAAGCCCCTTGACTGTCACCAATGTTTTATTCTGTGCTTCCTGAGTTGCCTTTGCTTCAGATGAAACAGGTCCATTTTTGTTTCCATAGTGGTCAGCCTTGTATCAAATGTGTCCACCTTGCAATCTAAATCTTGGATGGCCTGCAACAGGGCCGCATTTAATGGTTCCTTCCCTGGGAAGCCACTTGTAGGTTCTCCGCTGCACTGCCCTTGTTAATCTGCTGGATGCTGTGCCATGGCGGTCCCGCAAGATTTCATCACTTGTTGTCTGGTTTTACCCATGTCAAAGCAAGTAAGAAACAACATCAATCTGTAGCCCTTCAATGTATCTCTCCTCCGGTATGTTTCTTTTACTGGTATCTTATGTTAAATGTCGTTATTATCATTATTTTCTCTTCCAATGTGGAGCATTGAAACAACACGTCTGCTCCTGCTAACTGAAAGCTCTTCTCCCCCGGTCAAACCCTTTCTAATTTCAACCTAGAGAGTGTTATTTTCTCCCTAAGGGAAGCCAGCTGGTCCTACCTTGAGAGGATCCCAAACATTATTTTAACACTAGGTTTCTTTATTCATGCCTTCCAATAAATCAGAGGTAAATTGGCACCAATAAAGAAGAGTGAGGGTGGTACTGGGCAAGAGGCTTGCCCCTGCAGTCTTATATACAGTGCTCTCTCTTTTATCTGCCAACCTGTGTACATCTTAAATTCTGGTGGATAAAAGAGGGTGACCGATAATAGAGCGTGATGATTAAGGGGGGAGATATCATTTCTGGAAAACGGAACAGGAGTTCACACTGGTGTTAAGCGAGGGTGGCGAATGGGAGGGACAGATAAAGGAGGGAGTACTTTTCAAATCAGAGATGCTGTTTGGAGCCTATTTCAAATATCCAGGTTCTGTTTCCCACTGGCATGATTACAGAAATGAATGCATAAAATGTAAAAAATGTGTTAAGGTGGCCTAATCTGAATTTTTACACACAGCAACAGTTTAACAACTCTAAAAATCCTAAAAAGTTTTGGAGAATAGTGATTGGCATTACCAGAAGTACTAGCCATATGAACAAAATAATGGTGAATGGCTTAGTTCTGGGCTAACCATTTGATATTGCTGTGAGATTTAACATAGCGCTTCCACAAAGAATAACTCTGATTTCACAAATTATGGTTCAGTTTCATTTCACTTCAGAGCAAAATTAGGGTAAACTGTGCACCAAAATTGTTTATTCCCAAAGATGTCTTTGGTCAGCTTCTAATGATTGATACATCAAAAAAGCCTGGGCCTGCTAATCTTTGATCCCAGGCTCTGAAAGTTGCTGTTCACGAAACTGGCATACCGTTAACTTACGTATACGATCTCTCCATTTACCTTGGTGAAATCCCTAATCTTTGGGAATCAGTTATTATCTCTGCCATATATAAAAATCATCCAAAAACTAACAAGGGCAACTACAGACCATGTGCTTTGACAAAAATTCAAGAAAAGTTAATTTCTGAGCAACTGGTCACTCTCGTTGAAAGCAGTAATATTCTGCCCAAAAATCAGTTTGGATTTCATGCAGGTTATTGCACCTCACAGGCCTTAGTGAGGTTCACTGGCAAAATCCTTTATGCTATGCAGGGGGTAATGTGATAGGTGCAATTTTTGTGGACCTTATTAAAGCCTTCAACTATGTGGACCTTGGTTTATCACTCATGAAGCTGTTCGATTATGGGTTGGACAAGTTATTTATTAACTGGTTCAATAACTGTTTAACAAACATTACCCAGGCTGTGAAAACTGAAATCCCTTTTCCCAAACTGGCTACTCTAAAAGTCAATGTCTCACAAGTATCCATTCTGGGCCCCTCCTGTTTTCAATTTTTGTAAATGAACTCCCACAGATTTGGGAAGTTGTAAACATTTAAATATACACTGATGACACTGTCATGTACTGTCACAATGCTTTGCTTCTTTTTGTTAAGGAAAGATTGCAAAGATGATTCTAAAATTATAAGAAAACTAATGTTTTACATTTTGGTACAAGACAAAAATTGGCTACAATAAATACTCTCCTCTGTATAACTGGTTCCTTTTTAAACTTTATTTTATTTATTTTCAGGATAAGAATGAACAGATAAAACATACGTACACTTGATTAATAATACAGGATGTATTATAATAGCAATATAACAGTAGAAAATACATATATCCTCTTTTTGTTGTTACATCACTGTGGGGGATCTACTAAACTGTCTCTTAAAATAGTCTCATCTTTCCAACTTGGGCCTACTACAGCAGGGCAATGGACCACCATCCAGTAACGCTTGTTAGCCAATGTCCAGAGAATCAAGTCCTTCGATGTAGATGAGCTTTACTTTTTAGAACAAAAAGCAGCCCTGGGTCTTTGAAGCAAAACTATAAGGCAACAGAATTAATCCATCTCACTACTTTCAGATGTCTCGCGCCCCTGTTCCCTCCCTCCATCAGTTAGGCACTTAAAATGATTCACTATCTAGCACTAAATAACAGGTGCTTAATAACTTTATCAATGCTGTGATTTCAACAGCTATTAGGTAACTTGATTATATCTAGTATAAATGTTCAAATGTTAGTGGTAGAATACCTCTCCCAGTAACTGATTTGTAGAACAACTTGTAAAAAGTGCAATTATGATAAGTTCAGCCTTATTTTACTTATCTTTATATGATCCTGTGCCAGACAGAAGGGCATATATACCTCGATAGAAGGGGCCATCTGCCCATCATGTTAGGTTATATGTTCAGACCCTCTGTAATCATGAAAAAAATGCCTTGATACCCTATGAGGTGTCAGCCCCCGCTGCATTTCAAACCACGCAGTTGCTGCTGTGTTGACCATGCTGACGTGTTTGTGAAAGCAGTAATACAATAGAATCACAACTAGAATTTATAATACAAATTATAGATCACAGAAGAATCCTGGACACATCACAGTGCTTCCTTCAGTTGCGCATGAGGTACTGTTATTATTGTAAGAGTACCTCAAGCGCTGAGCCACTGTAATGGGTTTCTCACTGACCGCTCACGCCATCAGCATTTTAATTGTAAAAAAGGACTGTTTTTAATTCAATAAAGTTAGTGATCTATAATAATTTTATGTATCCATTTGGAGAGCCACTTTCGGATCTAAGAGTGTCACTTCTTGTGTTCTAAGGACCACAGAACTGCTCACCTTTGATTTGCAGCTCCTGGTTCTAAGAACTTGCAAGGTGACACTCATATCCATAAGAGGCCCTCCAACCAGACCCATAAACTTATAAACGAAGGGCTTGTAAAATGGCTGTCTGGTTGGTTACATAAACTGCCTCAGAAGGCTCATATGCACAGTATAACACATAAACTTCATAAGTTTACAATCAAATGTCCAATAATATAATCGTCTCAACGTTCTTTACAATACAGTCTTACTTGAGGGGTTCCAGTTTCCTCCTCTCCTTTACTGCTCCCTCTTCATTTTTCTGCTCAAAATCCCTCTTGATGTCTTCCAGTTAATGTCCAGGTTCCAAAGAATCTGGTACTTTTGATAATGGGTGACCAAGGAGCTAGAATAGGGAGGAGCAGTGGATGTGGCTTGGCTGGATTTCAGCAAGGCTTTTAACAACATTCAATTCAGGAGACTAGTAAGCAAGTTGGGTAACTTGGGGGTAGATAAAAAGGTGGTAGCCTGGAAAAGAAACTGGTTAGCTGAAAGAACACAGAAGGTAGTGGTGAATGAAGTGTGCTCCAAGGAAGGGAGGGTGTCCAGTGGTGTACCTCAGGGATCAGTGTTGGGACAGCTCCTCTTCAATATCTTTATAAGCAGCATAGCTGAAGAACTGGAAGGGAAGGTCTACCTCTTTGTGGATGACACCAAGATCTGCAACAGACTGGACATTCGGGGAAGGGGGTTGGATAGAATGTACAGGGATCTAAAGAGACTGGAAGAGTGGTCAAGGTTATAGCAGCTGAGTTTTAATGCAAAAAAAGAGCAAAATAATGCACCATGGTCATAGGAACCCAGGAGCAAAATACAAGATGGGCAAAGTGATACTGACAACAAACAAGCAGGAAAGAGACCTAGGGGTAATCATATTGGATGACCTAAGGTGGCCAGGCAGTGTGAGAAGACAGTTGAAAAAGCGAGTGGGATGCTGGGATGCATAGGTAGAGGTACAGTATCTCCAACAGGAAGAGAGAGGTGGTTCTGCCCCAATATAAATTACTGGTTAAGACCCCCAACTTGAACACTGTGTATCTGAAGACAACTTCTAAGAAAGGTCATAGACAGAGTGGAGGTGGACCAGAGGAGAGCTACTAAAATGGTACAGGGTCTGCAGAAAAAGCCCTATGAGGAAAGGCTAAAGGAGCTAAATTTGTACATTCAGGAGGAGAGGAGAGAGGAGGGATATGATAGAAATCTTTAAATAATATTAACTTTATCTATATAAAGCGCAATTCAAAAAATATCAAAGCACTTTTACAAACAGCTAAAACAAAGTTTTAAAACCAGTTAAAACACCCAGATCCATACATTTAAAACTCAGGGAATGCCAGAGAGAATTGATAAGTTTTAAGGGGAGATTTAAAGCTCTCCACAGTCAGGCACCCCTTATCCGGGGAGGTAGAGAATTCCACAGGGTAGGAGCCACAAAAGTAAATGCACAGGCTCCAGAGTTCTTTAAATGAACCCTGGAAATATTAGCAATCCCTACTTGGTGGAGTGGAGTGGTCGTAGAGGATGGTAGACACAGAGAAGCTCTTGCAGACAACTCGGTTCCTGACCATGTAGGGCCTTATAGGTTAGCAAGCCAACCTTAAAGGTGATCCGCCTCTGGGTAGGCAGCCAGTGCTGCTTGCACAGCACAGGTGTGACATGGTCAGATCTAGAGAACCCAGTCAACAACCTGGCTGCAGCATTCTGCACCAGCTGCAAGCAGTGGATATCAACTCCCAGAAGCCCCAGGTACAGGGCATTGCAGTAATCAAATACCTTACTTGGGTTAATAAGATACAGGAAGAGAGTACCTTTTGGAGAAAAAGGTGCTCTATAACAAGGGGGCATGAGAAGAAACTGGAGGGGGCTATATTTAGGAGGGATGTGAGGAAGAATGTTTTCACAGAATGGGTGGTGGATACCTGGACTAGCCTTCCAGAGGAGGTAGTAGGAGTGAAAATAGTAACTAGGCTCATAAGTGCCTGGGATAGGCACAAGGGAATTCATGGGGGTAGGGTAGTGGGAAGAAGAAATTGCAAAGTGGATTAAGCAGAATCTGAAGGAAAAAAAGAAAAAACAACTGGGTAGACTGGGTTGGCCTAGTGATCCTTATCTGCCATCACGTGCCATGTATCTATGTAGATGAACACATTCCCCGAGTAGATCATCTTTAAACGAGCCGGGAGCTCCAGGGCATGAGATATTCCCAGTTCTTGGAGCCCTGCTCAGATCCCAGCGAAGCCATGCACCCTTTGGTGTATTGCATAGCTTAAATCGGGGAAGCAGTGTATGGTAATGCTATCCAATAGTTGCAGTGCTCCAGCAGATTTCACCTTTTGGAGCAGCACATTTCTCATGTGCATCCCCACTGTTGATACTAGGAAGGTGCGAGGTAGGTCCAGGTTGTTCGATCTCGACCATGGGATGATACAATAAGCTTTATTTATTAAATGCTCTGCTTCCATACTGAACAGTTTCAATATAAGTCTCTTAATGTAACCCAAGATATCTGGACCCTCTGCTCCCTCTGGGATTCCTAAGAAATGCAGGTTGGCAGCTGGGGCACCTTTTTCCAAATATTCAAGTTGAGCCCTCATCAGTTTATTTTCTTTTAAAATGCCCACTACTGCCACCTGCAATTTGTTACCAGTGCCCAACAGTTCTTTGTGGTCAGCATTAATCAAATCCACATAGAGAGGGTGGAGGCAGTACAAAGGAGGGCAACCAAAATGGTGCAGGGCCTGCATCAAAAGCCCTATGGGGTATGGCTCATGGAACTTAACAAGTACTCCCTGGAGGAAAGGAGGGAAAGGGGACATGTGACAGAGACCTCCAAATATCTCACAGACAAAAACAAGGTACAGGAGGAAAGCATTTTTCATAGAAAAAAAAGCTCAAGGACAAGGGGTCATGCTATGAAGTTGGAACAGCTTACCAGTAGAGGTGGTGGGGTGGTAACAGTGACAGGGTTCAAGAATGCATGAGATAGACACAGAGGGATCTTAGTGGTGGGGCGGAACAAGAGACCGAGTAGAGTCTGCGGTGACACTGTAGGTATAGTCTGTTCACAGATGACACCAATATAGAAGCTGTTGTGGATGACATAGAGGGATGGCAGAAGCTACAGGGTAACCTAATCAGACTTGAGGAGTGGTCAGAGAGGTGGCAATTGGGTTTTAACGCAAAGAAGTACAAAGTTATGCCCTTCAGGGCGAGGAAACCAAGGAGGGAATATTGGTTGGGTGGGGTGTGGTTAGGGGTCACTAAGGAGGAGAAGGATGTGGGGGTCATAGTAACAGGGAGCATGAACAACTCTGTTCAATGCAGGAGGGTTGCAGCTAGGGCCAATAGGATGCTGGGGTGCATTGCACAGGGATTCTCATCCAAGCACAAGGAGGTGATCCTGCCCCTGTACAGGTCCTTGGTCAGGCCGCAGTTGGAGTACTGTATGCAATACTGGTGTCTGTACCTGAGGAAATATATCAAGCTGCTCAAGGTGGTGCAGTGTACGGCAATAAAAATGATACAGGGGATGGAAGGCAGAACCTATGAAGAAAGGCTGAGTCACTTGAGTTTGTTCACCCTGGAGGAGAGAAGGGGTTGGGGGGACATGATTGAAACTTTCAAATAATTGAGGGGGGTCAACAAATCTGGCACAGAGGGGCTGTTTAAGCTGAGGAATGGAAGGGACACGAGGGGGCACGGGCTAAGATTGGAAGAAGGCAGGTTCAGGAGGGAGATGAGGAGGCATTTTTTCACTGAGAGGGTGGTGTTGAAATGGAATGCTCTGCCAGAGGAGGTGGTGGCATGCAGGACAGTGGGGAGTTTCAAAAGGGCATGGGGCAGGGCACGAAGGGGGACTGGGTAAATGACACCGAGCAGTTTCAGGAGGTGAATGGGGATTAGGGTGTGTGGCAGCTGCAATATAAGAGTGCTAGTTGTGCATACAAGCAGATTTGATAGACTGTGAGGCCTGTTTCTACTGGCAAGTTTCGTATGTTCATATAGGCAGGGAAAACAGGGCAGACTAGTTGGGCCATCAGGTCCTTATCTGCCAACAGATTCTATGTTCACAATATTTCTATCCATTTTGGTCTCTACTCTCATTACAGTAGGTGTGAGTTAAATCCTTCCACCTTCCTATCTAATTGTCATCCTGCCTTCAGGATCATGAGGACTATGGCCTGCAGATCCCCACCTGTTGCTTCAGCTGGCTGACTGCTTTGCCAATGGTGGTTGTCTGGGCGGAAGCTTTCCCTTTCCCTGTCTCCTTCAGTTTATTTATTTATTTGAAAATTGTTAACCAGGAAAGGCAGACTTAGTCTAGGCTCATTTCCAGGTGTGACCCAGGGGAAGGGAGCAAAAAATATAACCACAAGTTGCTCTGGAATTTATCCAACTGCTAATTATCACTTTGTACAGAAAAAGTTGGCGAAAGATACTAATTTTAACTTTTAAATCTCATGAAGAGAAGGTGTCTGAAAGACGTCTTCTCCTGTTGGATGGTAGCCACACCCCCTGTATAACTGCATCTGATAAATACATACTCAAGCTAACAATGTACAACTACCTGGGTATCATGCTTGATAAAAGCTTAAAGCAGAAGTGCAATAAAAAAATCTAAAAAGTTAGTTGCAGCTAATATTAATAAAAATATTGCATACCTGTCGAATCAACATTTTTAGGTACTTCCTATGCTGCACACCATAAGTTTTTGTTATTATCTCAATCCTAACCCTTGGCAGGTTTATACAGTGGTATTTCTAATGCAAATGTGGTGGGCATCTTATTTTCTTGTCATGAAGGAAAAAACAGCCTAAAATAAAACATTAATAAAGTATTCAAATTTTGCTGGAACTAAAAATTTTAACCACCAAACGAATCTGGGAGGTACCTAGAATCTTATGTAGTGAAGAAACTGTAAAGATCAATTTTTTTTTGCCCAGTTTTGTTGCATGCTGCTTTAACATCTGAAGAATACATTTCATCAGTCACAAAAGCCATAAACCAGGAACTTTATGCGCCATGTAGAACATGAAATACTCTGACATAGTAAGCTTGGAAGGCAAATGTCCTACTCGAGCACTGGACTGTGGGAGGGCAGTTTTTCATGATATTTTTGAAATGCTGCTATACAAATGATATGTTACATTCAACAACATCTGTAAATTGGTTTTAGGAGTCCCTAGGACCACCCACCACTGTGTATGGTACCGATTCTTGGATATAAGGACCCCATACTACAGAAGGGTATAGCAGGGAGGGTTTACTGATTCACAGACTTTTAAACTCTCAGGTCAGCTATAAAATCAATGTGTTGCTGTTCCTATTATTAAAACAAACGTGGGTTAACAATCTGTGCCATATTCAACTTCTTTTTGAAACAGGTTCTCACTGCAAGTGAGACAATCAGCAAACATTTTGGAGTTAAAAAATATTTTGAAGACTGAGCTGTTTGTAAATCCAAGTGTTTGTGTGTAGTATACAAAGGAATCTTGCCTTAGCAGTTTATTTATTTGTTTACTGAACTTTCGCAATCAGGAAAAGCATCTTACATTTTGTTTTCTGCCAGAGGAAGAACATGTTGTACTCAATACTGTTTCATGTTTAAAACAGATAACTGATGTCTGACCACATCTATCATCTGAGGAAGATGGGGGGGGATTAGTTATTTGGAAATACTGATGTCAGTTGTTATATAAGATCATTCCCATCTTTCCTTTCCCCTCATAAAAACCTTACCCCACTCCCTTCCAAATGTGATACATGTCCTAGTCCACCGTTCAAAATGAACAAACAAATAAATAATCATAGACAAAACTATCATAAAATTAGCTAGATGCAGGAGGCATTTACTATATATACGCATACCGAGGAGGTTGTTTGCAAGAAGAGCAGGGTACAGGATCTATTAAGGATGCAAGAAGAGTAAGGTGTAGAATCCATAAAGGAAGCAAGAACAACAGAATGTAGGCTTGATAAAGGATGCAAGGAGAGCAGTGTGTAGGATTCATTAAGAATATAATGAGAGCATGGTGTAGAATCAATAAGAATGCAGAGATGGTGTACGCCTCGGTGCAGTGGTTGGATTTCTGCTTAGTGCTGAGTGACCCAGGTTGAGGAATGGACCCAGGGTACTGGAGGAGCCAACCAGGGGAAAAGCTTAAGTATCTGATGACCTTGCCTTCCCTGAGTGGGAGGGTGGGGATGTGACCCAGTGTTGCTGGCTCCCTGGCTAAGGCCAGGGAGAAATGGCAATGCAGCAGGTCCCGCTGACTGGGGGGGCATAGTAAATGTCAGGGTATGCCTTGCCATTAGTGGCACGCCACACCCCAAGGGAGAAAAGTAGAAACTTGCTCCCTGGTCGGCTGGATGATGGTCACCGCCCCCACTGCCACAGAAGGCCTGGGACAGCCCAAGACCACCGCAGCAGCACCCAGACCAAGACTGAGAGTGCTGGCCAGCCCCCACTGGGGTCTTCTCCCTCGGAGGAGGGGGACCCATCCAGTGAAGGGTTACACCAGGTTACCCAGTGGGCTGTGATGTGGGGTGGTGGTGGCTGGTTCCGGGGCAGGGTCCCAGTGGGGTCCCTAGACAGCTCAAATGAGTAGCCAGCCAGGGAGCTTGAGAGGAGCAAAAAAAAAATAGAATGCAAGAAGAGCAGTAAGCAGAATCCATAAAGGATGCAAGAAGAACAGGATAAAGGATTCCTAAAGGATGGAAGAAGAGCAGGGTGTAGGATCCATTAAGGATACAAGAAGAAGAGCAACAGGGTGTAGGATCCATTAATGATGCAAGAAGAACAGTGCGTGGTATCCATAAAGGATGCATGGAGAGCAGTGTGCATGGTATCCATAAAGGATGCAAGGAGAGCAGTGTGTGTGGGATCCATAAAGGATGCACAGACAGCAGTGTGCATGGGATCCATAAAGGATGCACAGAGAGCAGTGTGTGTGATCCATAAAGGATGCATGGAGAGCAGTGTGTGTGGGATCCATAAAGGATGCATGGAGAGCAGTGTGTGTGTGATCCATAAAGGATGCATGGAGTAGTGTTCATGGGATCCATAAAGGATGCATGGAGAGCAGTGTGCATGGGATCAATAAAGGATGCACAGAGAGCAGTGTGTGTGGGATCAATAAAGGAAGCAAGAGCAGTGTGTGGGATCAATAAAGGATGCGTGGAGAGTAGGGTGTGTAGGATCAATAAAGGATGCATGGAGAGCAGTGTGTGTGGGATCCATAAAGGATGCGTGGAGAGCAGTGTGTGTGGGTTCAATAAAGGATGCAAGGAGAGCAGTGTGCATGGGATCAATAAAGGATGCAAGGAGAGCAGTGTGTGTGTAGGATCAATAAAGGATGCATGGAGAGCAGTGTGTGTGGGATCCATAAAGGATGCAAGGAGAGCAGTGTGCATGGGATCCATAAAGGATGCACAGAGAGCAGGGTGCGTGAGACCCATAAAGGATGTACGGAGAGCAGTGTGCACGGGATCAATAAAGGATGCATTGACAGCATGGTGTGTGGGATCCATAAAGGACGCATGGAGAGCAGTGTGCATGGGATCATAAAGGATGCAAGGAGAGCAGTGTGCATGGGATCCATAAAGGATGCACAGAGAGCAGGGTGCGTGAGATCCATAAAGGATGCACGGAGAGCAGTGTGCATGGGATCAATAAAGGATGCATGGACAGCAGGGTGTGTGGGATCAATAAAGGATGCACGGAGAGCAGTGTGTGTGTGTGTGGGATCCATAAAGGATGCGTGGAGAGCAGGGTGTGTAAGATCAATAAAGGATGCATGGAGAGCAGTGTGTGTGGGATCCATAAAGGATGCATGGAGAGCAGTGTGTGTGAGATCAATAAAGGATGCATGGAGAGCAGTGTGTGTGGGATCAATAAAGGATGTGTGGAGAGCAGTGTGTGTGGGATCAATAAAGGACACGTGGAGAGCAGTGTGTGTGAGATCAATAAAGGATGCATGGAGAGCAGTGTGTGTGGGATCAATAAAGGACACGTGGAGAGCAGTGTGTGTGGGATCCATAAAGGATGCATGGACAGCAGTGTGTTTGGGATCAATAAAGGATGCATGGAGAGCAGTGTGTGTGGGATCAATAAAGGACACGTGGAGAGCAGTGTGTGTGAGATCAATAAAGGACAAGTGGAGAGCAGTGTGTGTGAGATCAATAAAAGATGCATGGAGAGCAGTGTGTGTGGAATCCATAAAGGATGCATGGAGAGCAGTGTGCGTGGGATCCATAAAGGATGTGTGGAGAGCAGTGTGCGTGGGATCCATAAAGGCTGCACAGAGAGCAGGGTGCGTGAGATCCATAAAGGGTGCATGGAGAGTAGTGTGCATGGGATCAATAAAGGATGCATGGAGAGCAGGGTGCGTGGGATCCATAAAGGATGCATGGAGAGCAGTGTGCATGGGATCAATAAAAGATGCACAGAGAGCAGGGTGCGTGGGATCCATAAAGGATGCATGGAGAGCAGTGTGTGTGTGATCAATAAAGGACACGTGGAGAGCAGTGTGTGTGAGATCAATAAAGGATGCATGGAGAGTAGTGTGTGTGTGGGATCAATAAAGGATGCATGGAGAGCAGTGTGTGTGGGATCAATAAAGGACAAGTGGAGAGCAGTGTGTGTGAGATCAATAAAGGATGCATGGAGAGCAGGGTGTGTGGGATCAATAAAGGACGCGTGGAGAGCAGTGTGTGTGGGATCAATAAAGGATGCATGGAGAGCAGGGTTTGTGGGATCAATAAAGGATGCAAGAGCAGTGTGTGTGATCCATAAAAGATGCAAGGAGAGCAGTGTTTGTGGGATCCATAAAGGATGCAAGAAGACCAGTGAGCATAGGATCTATATAGGATGCAAGAAAAGCAGTGTGTATGATCCATAAAGGATGCAAGAAGAGCAGTGTGTGTGGGACCCATAAAGGATGTAAGGAGAGTAATGTGTGGGGGATCCATGGAGGATGCAAGAAAAGGAGGATCTATTTAAGGATTCCTAGAGGAAATAAATAGCCAAATGGTTTAGTTTCTGAGCATCTCTACAAACCCCATACACACACTGTAAAGCATCACACCCTGTGCAAGATATGAGCATTATGAGTATACAAATCCTTGTGCATGGCATTAGCTAGATATAGCAATTACACACATATTTCACTGCAGATGATCATTCAATGTCTATTTAAAACTACTCAGAATAACAGCTTAAAAGAGATTGAAATACTTAGACACATATTTTTTTTATTGTTTATAAGCCCATTAGGGTTTGCAAACTCAGAGTCTTAACTCTACTGCCTTGAGGTACAGCTGACATGTAAGAATATTTTACAGGGGATGTCATCACAGAATGTCCTTGGTTAAGAACCGCACATGGAGCTCTTCTTGAGTGGTTCAGCAACTTTCGACTTGCAGATGTTTGATCAGAAACTGCCCTCTTGTGTTTTGTTTTCTACCAAAAGGGAAGGACATGCACCGAATGTTCTTTCTCTTTTAAAACAGATAACTGATGTCTGACCACATCTACGACCTGAGGAAGTTGGGGCATAAAAGTCTCAACTCGCGTCAGACTGACGGGACTACAGGACCCTGAGAAATGTGTGTAAAAAGGAAATTCTTAGTGCCAAATTCAAGTACCTAAAAAACCAACAGCTCCCTAATGAGGATAACCTCGAAAGGTTTTGGCAATCAGTAAAATCCATAATCAGCAGCCGCTCCCAACCCCCACCCTCACCATTGACCTTGATGGCTCAAGACACATCGACCCTAACACTATTGCAACAATGTTTAACAACTTTTTTTGTGACCTGTCCAAATACAGATCCAAGGGCCCTCGAATCTCTTAACTCAGACACTGACAAAATCAACCCCCTCAAACCTCAATTTTATCTAAAAAGTGTAACAGCTTGAGAAATTCGTAAACTTCTTGCTGTACTAAAATCAGACAAATCTGCTGGCCCTGATGGTTTATTACCTACATTTCTCAAACTAGCAGCTCCACTAATCGCATCCCCTATCGCTAAACTCCTCAACATGTCCTTCTCATCTGGGATAGTGCCTATGCTATGGAAATCCTCAAGTATCATCCCACTACATAAAAAGGGTAATAAAACATCCCTTGATAATTATCACCTGATCTCACTTCTTTCTGCTCTTGTAAAGATACATGAAAAAATAGTGCACTGGCAGCTAGTGGACTGCTTGCAGCAATATGACCTTCTGTGCTGAACAGCATGGTTTTCTCAAAGGGTGCAGCAGCAACACTGCTCTAATAGAATTCACCAATGCCATTTACCATGCGATGGACAAAAGTCTTGTAACAGGTGCAGTGTTTGTGGACCTGACCAAGGCCTTTGATCTGGTCGACCACAAGAAACTAATAAATTGGCTTGATGCTGTCATCCTAGGGCCACCAGCACTTGCCTTGTTCAAAGACTGCTTGACTGACAGAACTCAAGCTGTCAGGATTGAAGACACACTTTCAGGAGTTAATAACATCACAAGTGGCATACCACAAGGTTCTGTTCTCGGACCCCTCTTGTTCAGCAGTTCCATAAATAATTTGCCCGCAGTCTGCAAACCTGTACGGACCCTTCTATATGGCACAGTTCTCTTTACACATAGTAGCAACATTAATGCCATTAACCTTTCACTCAGTTCTTCCATAGCCAGGCTTCAAAACTGGTTTGTAATGGAAAATATGGTGCTCAACCTTCCAATGGCAAAGTCCACGCTGTCTGAGACTAGGCTCAGAATAAACAAGGTATCCTCCAGTTTCTGTGTCCTTACCAGCAACGGTACACCCTTAGCTAAAACACTGTCTTTCAAGTACCTCAAGGTTCATCCTGACCCTATGATATCCTTCAAATCCCATCTCCAACACACCACCTCTCTCTTACATCAGAAGCTAGGTGCTTTTTACAGTGTTTGACATTTCTTAGCTCCTTAAGCTGGAATCCGTATTGCACTGGCAAACCTAGTCCCATTATTAGATTATGGATCGGTTGTAATTGATGCTGCCAGTAAATCCATACTACTGCAAAAACACACTCTATGCTACAAAATATGTAAATTTGCCTTAGATTAGGTCTAATGCTCACCACTGTACGGCTCTCAAATCTCTTAATTGGTTCCCCCTGACATCAAATCCAATCTAGCTACTGCAACACTAGTAAAGAAAACTATGCATGCTGGGACACCTTCCTACCCAAGTAGCCAAATCTCTTTCATCAGCCTTCCTTCCTCCCACTCTGCAACCAAAAACAACATAATAATACTCAAGTTTCACACAAGTATGGGTCAGCGCTCTTTTAGTTATCGTGCAGCTTCAGTTTGGAACTCCCTTCCTCCTTCTGTTAAAATATCTTACTCTCCCTATGCCTTTGCCAAGCTTCTAAAGTCTCTTTACTCCTCAGCCCAAGCCTGCTGTTGCTTCCGCTAACCACCCCTTGCCATGACCTCCCACCTTATACTAACTAATAATGCCCAACGACCAATCTCAGTCACATTTTTCCTTCTCCACCTCCATCTTCCTCCTGCTTTCTCTATCCTCTGTTCTACCTTTGTTTATTACATTACAAGCACTGTTGTATATCACATTGTATATTTACAAGTAATAACACCATATGTGTTCATGTTTGCCTACAGCTTACTGTAAATTCGTATGTATTCACTGTAATTTATTTTCCTGTTTGTCTGCGCTTCTGCATCGGAGTCATGCCTGGAATAGGTACTTGTTACCAGTGTACTCACCCGGTAAATAAATTAAATAAATAAATAAATAGATAGATATTTGGAAATGCTGACACTGTCAGTTTTTACGTGCGATCCTTCCCACCTTTCCTTTCCCTTTATAAAAACTTTACTTCCACTTCTTTCCAAATGTGCCTAATATTTAGCCGGGTCAAGTACAAACAGAAAAACAATTTGCACCAGGGCCCAAATCCGACATATGCAAGGCACTGCTTGCACCAAACAGAGAGGAAAAGCTACCTCTTATGAGGGTGCTGCATGCAAATATTCATTGATTCAGATGTTGATGGGCACTATTGGGAATAGCAGCCCTTATCATTCCAGCAGGCAGTCAGATATGTGGTAGTATCTCATGCCAGCTCTGACACATCTGCCATGGTGCTAAATAGCACTAGATATTTAACACTGCCCTCCCACCCACTCTGACCCATTGCAAAGTAATCACTGGTGTTAATGATCTTCACAACCTCTGGCCGATAGTCATTCCCTGGTTCTAGTAGAGACCCCATTGTCCTTGGTGGCATCCTCCCATTTTCTAGTGGTCTCCCACCCTGGTCCCAGTCAACAGCATTCTCTAGTGCCTAGTGCCCTCTCCCAGCCTCCAAACCCATGGGTCACGCTCTGTTGCCTAGTGGTACCCTCCCATCCCTCCCTCCCTCTTGTCCTCTCCCAGAAGCCTAGTGCTCCCTTGCCAACCATGCACACCACTCAGTTTGCAATTGGGCCCATGGGGATACCACTAGTCTTTACCAGATTGTAACCCTCCATGCCTGTGGAACCTTACTGCTGGATCTGTATGCTCAGAGCATGGCCTGGTGAGCAATTTGCACTTCAACCCCTGCCCCCATTCCTGGGCACTTGGCTACCCCGTGGATATACAACAATTGTTTCTCACCACTTCTCACCACAGCAAAGATGTCTCAATGATGGTGCAAATTGTTTGAAGGTGCTGAGTTGTCTTTGCAAACACAGTTCTTTGCTCTCACAGTACGTTTTGAATATTTAGACCATAGTATTTATTTAGTTCTTTTATTTATTGATTTTTTTATTTGGAATTACTCCTACTGGGATAACCCTGTGGGATGCAGCCTCTCGTCTTCATGGGGTTCCCATGCAGAGTAGCGGCAGTCAATGGGTTAATGTAGCCCAGCAGGAATAGTTACATTCTGGCTAAACTATACAAAGCAGAAAACAAACTGTAAAGGTAAGTCACTTATCCAGGGTTCCATATCATTTCGGCAAAGGCAAAAAGGTGACCATGAAAACAGCAACAGCTTTACAGTGACTGGAAAGACGGCGACAGGTGTATTTGCGGGGGCTATGTCCCCTGCACTCCCCATTGTGGTGGGCTTTGCCTCCTGCACCCCCTCTTTCTAAATATACCAACTCTGAGGTCGTAGCACCTCAGCCGGGGAGTGGAAATAATCGTGAATGACCGGCGTCTTTCCATTAGCCGTAAAATTAAGTCGCTGTTTTGTGAGTTTGCCTTTGCCTTCTCCCACATCATGTGCTACCCTTATGCAGAACCCCATTTATCCAAACAGTTGCATTGTCTCCCACAACTTTCTGATAAATGAGATTATACTGCACAACCAAACAGTAGCTAACACAAGCTAACAGTGGGACTGCAGCAAGTAAACAGTGTAAGCACTGCTGTGTAACATGAGCAGGGATGAGGAAGGGGACAGACATAGGGTAAGGGAGATTCTGGACCAAAACAAATACAGGGAGTTCTAAAGTGACTGCTCTCCCGCATCCCTCCCCACTGGACACCTCTGGAAATGAGCTGTTATCAGCTCAGCATGTCTTTCCTAGCAAAACTTTTGAAATAAATAATCAGATTTTTCCTTGTGCACAGCTGTACTACAAAGACAGCCAGTAGCAGCCATGCTTAATTAAGGGGCTTGGCCAGTTCAATCAGTTATACAGCAGACAATGATGGGTCAACCATCTGCAGGGGATACTGTAGGAGGCTAAGAGTACTTGTAGATACAGTACATAAGCTCCAAAGTTGCTTTACGGAAACATTTTCTAAAAGGCATATATAAATATAGTTTTTTAGAAGGAACCTGACTAGAAGCTATATTTAGTGTCAGTGGCTCAGTGGGTATTGCAGCACACTCATCTCTTGGGCTGGAAGATTGGAAAATTGTATGATCTAGCCCCGCACCAGATACCTGAGGAAATACCCATAACTGGCACCTTAGTGTAGTACAAGGGGGCTGCTGCATTGTTGAGATGCCTTCCTTCGACATGACATTAAACCAAGGTCCCTTCTGGCCAGTTTCCAGGTGAAAGTTAAAGATCCTGATATGAAAGGGATTTCCCTGGATCTCATTGCCAGCAAACCCATCCCTGGGATGCTTCTGGAAATGAGGTGTCACAGCTCAGTCTGCCTTCCTGGTCAAAAAAAGAAAAAAAATACAAATGAATCTGCAACTATCGGAATCTACACAAAGAAACGGAAATTCTTGTCCTGTATGGTAGAGTAGTTTCTCTTGGGGTGACTTGGTCAGTAAGACTCAGTATGCCTACATTTACTAACAGGTAATGACTGACTGGAACAGCTGAGGCTCAAGAGGAACTTGTTTATGTATTAGAATTTGCCACACCAGGAAATTCACTTTTAAGCGCTTTTTTTTCAATAAAGCTTTTTCTCCCATCGATGTCAGGTGGCTATCAACCCTGTCACTGCTGCCTCCCAACCAGGCAGCATCTACTCTGGACCTTACCTGCCAACAAATCGCCCACAGATTGCTCCTAGTGGTGGGGCCAGAGGAGGGAAGTCCATCCCACCGAAGCCCAAATCCAGATTTGGTAGTCCAGGCGATTGCGCGAGTTGGAGGCAAGCAAGCAGGGCTTCATTAAGCCTGCACTGCATTTTCCATTTTCTCCCCACCCACCTCCCCTGACATCAGGTGTGCCCTTTCAGGTCTTGACATGTACTGAAGCCCCTGCAGAGGAGCAAGCTCCCTGGCCCACTGCAGGGGTCACCAGTGTGACGGAATCTGATGTCATCCCTCCCCGAGCTGGTAGAACTGCCATGTGACAGTGCTTCCCCAGCCTCTAGGTTACACAGTCAACTCCCCAAACTGATTCCCAAGATTGGGTCACCGGCATAGGAGCATGACACGCTATCTATAGGGTCATCAGGTGTCCTCACAATGTCTGTTTTTAAAGTGGTTCCCAGGGGGACTGTTACTGAAGCAATGTATTGTCTAACATTTCAAGACTAACAAAGTGAACATGGTATATATACATATACATGGTATATACACTAACTTTGTTTTTTTTTCTCTGTTAGATATTTCCTGAAGAAGACCTAAGGTTGAAACATAGATTTTTAACTCTATTTTCTATTTTCAGCATGCATTTAATATAACCATTTTGTTTTGATGGTACATACATATATACACTAACCCAATTATGCAATAAAGTGCATATGCATGGGAATATAGTGGGATATAGAGGCTGAGGGTTGCATACAAACATACATATATGCCAGCAGATAAAAGCCTTACGGTCTAGCTAGTCTATTAGCTTGTGCAGGTCCCACTGTGTTTACAGATGGACTTGCCTCAACCCCATCTCCCCTGTGACCCCCTCAAATAACCCCTTTCCCTACTCCTGCAACTTTCCCCTTCACACTGTCCCATCCTCTCTTGATACTATCCACAATTTTCAGGGAGACCACCTCCTCTGGCACCTCATTCCACTTGTCTATCACCCTCTCTGTGAAAAAGTAACTCCTCATCTCCCTCCTGAACCTTCTTCACACCAGCTTTAGTCTATGCCTCAGTGGACTTGTTGCCACTAAGGCTGAAAAGGCCCTCTGTGCTCACCTTGTTTATTCCTTTGAGGTGTTTGAATGTCTTTCTCATGTCCCCCTTCTCCCTTCTGTTCTCAAGAAGTACGTGTTGAGCCCCCTGAGCCTCTCCTCATAGGTGTTGCTCTGCTGGCCTTGGATCATCTTAGCTGCCCTTCTCTGGACTGTTTCCAGTAGACAAGAAGATGGGTATACAGGGCTTTCCTTGGAGCCCTGGGTAGTAGCACTAGTCATTGTATCACTAGGAAGAGAGTTCCAAGGAGATGGAGCAGCAAAGGATAAGGCATTTGTGCCAATTACCAATGAGCGTAGGACACTGTTTATATAATACGACTCTGGGTCCTTTCAAGACCCTCTGAAACTGAATCTTGTCATATGTTCTCAACTTTGCCCAGGACCTTCTTTAAGCTCCCTGCTAATGTAACCCTCCAATGTGTATATTCCTGTGCTGTATGACTATGTTTTATTTGATATTAGTTTTGTATGTGTACTTTTTGTTTTCCTTTCTATTTTTATTTTTTTTTATCTGACATGGAGCATTTGCAAAAGAGTCTATGACTCAAAAGATTGTAATTCTGATTCTATTCAGTAAATAAATAAAACAATAAATAAAAAGGAGAGCCGTAGCCTGACAACAGAGGGTGGGATATTCAAACGGGTTGTGCATGATGTAACAGATTTGCACCATGCGGAACCCGTGATCTGTGTAGCGATATTCAATGGGAATATGCGCTGCAAATCCCCATCGCGCTTCAGGCACACGGTATATATATGCAGTGCAGGTAAGGCGGGCGTGCCCATGGCCTGCACATCCCAACATTCAGCCGGATGTGCTATGAATATGCAGGCGCAACCCCTACATGCGCCGCACACAGTTAAACCAAATAATTATGGAGCAACAGCTGGCCACCCACAGGTGAGCTGCCATAATGCAGGGTGCAACACGGCAGCTGCCAGCTGTGGGTGGCCACCAGAGCTCTGGTGGCACTGTCCAGTAGCGTAGCGTCCCCCCATGCCCAATCGCGGGCTGTAAAAATGAAGAACCTCCCTGGTGGTCCAGTGGACCTCTCTCCTTGCCCGATCGTGGGCTGTAAAAATGAAGAACCTCCCTGGTGGTCCAGTGGACCTCTCTCCTTGCCCGATCGCGGGCTGCAAAAATGAAAAACCTCCCTGGTGGTCCAGTGGACCCATCCCCTGCCCGATCGCAGGCTTTAATATTAAAAACACTCCCTGGTGGTCTAGCGGTGCCTGTAGCCCCTCCCAACCCACCCTCAATCCCACCCCCCTCTCCCCGGTTAGTGGCGGGCAGCAGCCCACCCACAAGCCACACGGCCACCCGCCAACTGACGATGTACAGTACAGCTGCACACCCATTGGTCCATAGCGTGGGGCAATGGGCTTGCAGACCATACTGTACTACACAGTCTCGATATGTGAATGGATCCATTCACATATAGGGACTGTGTAGTATGGTACGCTGCTACCCGCTGCTGACTAGGGGGGACCGGGGTGGTGGGAATGAGTGTGGGGGTTGGGAGGAGGAGTATGGGTACCGCTAGACCACCAGGGAGTGTTTTTAATATTACAGCCTGTGATCGGGCAGGGGAATGGGTTCACTGGACCATCAGGGAGGTCAAATATTATTACAGCCCATGATCGGGCAAGGGGATAGGTCCACTGGACCACTAGGGAGTTATTTACTATTTACGGCCCGCAATCGGGCATTGGAGCATGTTGTCAGTGGGGGCAGGGGGCGTCGGTCCCCGACGACTGCTGCCTGGCAGGGCACCAGGTGCAAGTTGATGGCGAGCAGTGCACCTGCATGCAAATGGGGCCATAATGATATGCAAATGGCCCCATTTGCACCTTGCATGCATTATGGCACCATTTGCATGTCCACTGCTGAATATCATGGTTGATGCACCTAGCGCAACTGCACTTGTGCCGGTGCATCCCCCTGCTTCTCTCTGGCCACTTGCGCTGGTGCAGTGCCACTGCGCCATGCACTATGTGGGTGACCGCGGAGCAATATTCAACGGTGCTGAGCCACGGCGCAGCACCATTGACTATCACCCTGTCCGCACCCTGACACATCCCAGTTGCACTGCACCCAGGCTTGCGCCACAGCCTGGTGCAGTCTGAATATCCCACCCAGGGTGTATATGTCTGGGTGGACTTGGTCAGCAACCTGCATATATAGGCAGAGTACTGTCTGAGGCGAGTACACACTTATGTATCAAGGTAGCCAATTAAAGGTCCCTTTTCTCATCGTGAGCTAAAAGTCCAAGACCAAGATATATATATACATATATATATATTTATATAGATATATATTTATATTTATAACATGGGTTCCTAAAATACTGTCTTCTGATACATCCAAACAGGTCACCTGACCATTGCTTAATCTCTGATATACCCACGGTTGCATGTTCACAGGGCTTTATTTTACTATTTCTTTAGGTAAAACTCCAACATAACATTGCCCATGTTATAAGAGGATTAACCCACTCCAGGGTATGGGTTTTCTGAGCATTAATCCATGCCGGAGTGGTTGAAGTCACTCAGCTTCACCTCATGATTCCAACCCCGCCAGGCTTGGATTAAGTAAGTAATAAGCCTCGACAAGGTCTGCATTAAAGGATTTTAATGCACGCCCAAGGGACATGCTAAGGCATGATGCTGAAGGCCGAGTGTCCTTACTCCCCTGGGAAGTGCATTAAAATCCTTTAATGCATGCCCTGAAGTGGCTTATTACACTCATAAAATGGGTCTCCATCATAAAAGAATTTGTCTGATTTACTCTGACAGGGATTAAAACTTATTTACTATTTTCTAGAGTGTACAATGCATTACTTCTAAAACATCTAAAAACTGAAAAAAGTAGTCCCTATTAATGCATAATATAGCCTATCTCAGCAATAGGTTAACTAGTACAGTACTTTGCCTGGAGGGGAGATTTATTTTGTTAATTATTGTTTGGTTTGATAGCTATTTGATTGGAATTTTGAGTTAGATCAGTTGGACTCTTTTAGTTGTACATAAAATTGTTTTAATATTTTAAGGGGTATTTGGTTATTATTATTTAAGTTGGGTGGGAGGATTGTTGTTTGTATGAGAGTAAATAAATTGGTTTAAATATGTGTTGGGGTTTAAGTAAAATGGTTAGGCAGTACTCCCCCTAAAGACTTCGGGATCTCCGTCCCTTTAAATTACCCCCACTTTCTGTTGAGGTTTATGCAAGATGCCGAAATCTTGGCATTGTAAGATCTAAAAGTAGAAGGATACGGGGATGTTGGAACTCTTGGGGGGGATGGGAGAGAAGAGAACGGATACGGGCAGCGAGGGCTAGGAGATGCCCTGGGGCAAAATGGGTACTGGAGCGAGGCCCTCCTTGCCTAGTTCCCATACCCAAAGGCACTGACTTGGAGTGTGTCAGGCAGGAAGTGGGATCACCCTTGGATTTCCGTCCCTTTCGGGCGGTGTTAAGCAATGCCAGGTCGATTAGGAACAAGACTGCAGTGATTGCTGATCTTGTTCTCAGTCAACCTGGCTTGTATCACCGAGACCTGGCTAGATGGAAATGCTGGCCCTGTATTGACTCCCGGTTCCGCTGGGTTCTCGGTGATTCACTGCCCGAGAGTGGACCGGAGGGGCGGGGGAGTTGCTGTCTGTTTTAGACAAGATCTGGATCTCAGGGAAGTGCCAGTTGGTGATACCAACACCTTTGAATGCATAGTGGGTGCAGGTGCAGGCTACAGGACTCTTCTTATCTACCGGCCCACCAGGGATGAGAGGGAGTTCCTGAAGGAGGTTGCGACTTCATCGCCGACATGGTATTGGAATCTCCCAGATGGATAATTCTGGGGATTTCAATGCCTGGTCGATGATGAATTCTCTCATTTGGTCAAATCTCCTCCAATTAATGGATTCATTGGGCCTGTCACGAGTAATTACTTCTGCAACCCATGAGGGGGGGCATACATTGGACTTGGTTTTCCATCTGGGGATGGAGATATCTGATGCGGAGGTGGAGCCGGTCGGATGGTCTGACCATCACGCCCTGAGGTTCAGATTTGCAGCCCCCCGAAATAGGCCTGCCCCCAGGGAGTTAGTACAGTTCCGTCCTTTAAGAGGGATTATTTCAGAGGGCCTAATGACGGAGCTGGACTTCTCAGATTTTCCAAGGGATAGTGGATCCAGGGCCACTGGTCTTGGCCTATAATAAGGCCCGTGATCAGGCCCTGGATGCCATAGTCTAATTCATGTTCATCCCCGACTTTTCACCTGGGGGCTCCTGGTTTGACGGGAGGTCCGTGAGTGGAAGAGGAAGGGACTAAGATTAGGAAAGACGTTGGTGGAAAACTCAGCTGGAGGTGGATAGATATGTATTGTTAGAATATTATAAATTCTACCAATCAGCAATCTCCCATAGAAGGCAGAGTTCCTGTCAGGAAATTGCTGCAGCTAGGAATAGACCATCCAGCTCTTCCAGACTGTGGACAGACTGTGCAATCCAGTCTGTCTCCAGACTGGTAGAGCATTATCACAGGTACAATGTGAGGAGTTTGCGAAATTTTGCTGACAAGGTATCCACCATCAGGGATGAGATCAGCCAGTGTCTTTCTATTGAGCATTGTACTGATCAATCGGGTGGTACTAATGCCCAGTTGTACTGGTCTACCTTTAGACTACCAGCAGTAATAGATATTGTGAGGATTATCCAGACTCTGTGACCTACCTATTGTAAGTTGGACCCAGGCCCTACTCACCTGGTGGTGGGGTGTGTAGATGTTATCGGCCCAGTCCTGGCTGGGATAGTGGTGGTGTCATTAGAAGAGGATCTTTCTGGATCCCTTAAAGGAGGCGTGCACACCCCTTTTGAAAAGCCCTCTTGACCCCGACTGCCCAGCAAATTATAGACTAATCTCTAACCTCCCTTTGTAGGGAAGGTTATTGAGAAGGTGGTCGCTCTGCAACTGGAGGATCATTTATCTATCCACAATATCTATGACCCTCTCCAATCCGGCTTCAGGAAGCGGCACAGTACAGAGACGGCTCTTGTTCGGGTATTGAATGACCTCCTGATGGCAAGAGATCAGAGGACCCATTTTATCTTGGTTCTCTTAGATCTCTCAGCAGCATTTGACACTGTGGATCATGGGGTATTGCTCGACCGCCTGCGATTTTTCTGTGGCCTGAGGGGGGCAGTCCACAGTTGGTTTCGATCTTTTTTGGAGGGCAGATCTCAGAGAGTGGTATCGGGAGTCAACACCTCGACCCCTCACTATCTGCCCTGTGGGGTACCGCAGGGGTCAGTGCTGTCCCCTATGTTATTCACGGTGTATATGCTTCCACTAGGGGACATTATAAGATGGTATAGGTTGAGTTTTCATTGTTATGCTGATGATTCTCAACTCTACCTGTCTTTTATGCCTGATCAGGAGTCAGATTCCATCACTATTTTTAACAACTGCCTTCTGGAGATTCAGGATTGGATGAGTGCTAGTTGGCTTAGGTTGAATCCAGGGAAAACTGAGGTGTTGGTTGTGGACCCTGGAGGGAGGATAACAGGGGCTTGGACGGGGGAATCCCTCAGGTTTATATCTTGGGGGGCCCAGCTTCTGGCCTCTAATGATACGTAACCTGGGAGTAATTTTTAGCCTGACTATGAAGATGCAAGTGTCGGCCGTAGTCAAATCTGCCTTTTTTCATCTGAGGAATATTGCCCGGGTGAAACACTTGGTTCCACGGGAAGATCTTCCAACTTTGGTCCACGCCTTTGTCACCAGCCATTTTGATTATTGCAATGCGCTCTATCTAGGGCTGCCGGGGGTGGATATCCGCCGCTTGCAGCTGGTGCAGAACGCGACGGCCAGGTTGTTGATGGGAGTTTTACGATCTAGCCATATAACACCTGTGCTGCGTGATCTGCACTGGCTGCCAGTACAGTGGCGGATTACCTTCAAGGTCGCATTATTGACCTTTAAGGCCCTACATGACTTGGGACCCCACTACCTGAAAGAGCTCTTGGTGCCTTACTGTCCTGCCCACTCTCTGCGCTCCTCTGATGAGGATTGCTAGAATTCCCAGGGTACATTTAAAAGATGTCAGGAGGTAGATCTTTTGCCTATCGGCACCAACCCTGTGGAATTCTCTACCTCGTCAGATACGAGAATGCCAAACCATTGAAAGTTTTAAAAAACAATTAAAAACTTTCTTATTCTCCTTAGCTTTTGCTGGAACATATTGAGTAAGTGTACTGTATGGTTGTTTGATTTATTGTTTGAGATTTGATTTTATCTGTTTTTATTGTAAAAGCGCCCTGAGCTTGGGAAGGGCGCTTAATATAAATAAAATTTTACTTACTTCCTTACTTATTTACTTTGCAGTAAAAGTATTTATAAGTAGAGTTGGCTAAAATATATATTTCCCTAACATGTAAATATCATATAAATGCACTGTAATATCTGTAAATTTGTAAAACATAAGCTGTGTTTAAAACTTCATTTTCATTACACTGTAGTTATATAGTTTCGTTGAAAGCAACCTTCTCTTTATTTTTGTTTCTTTCTTATATGTTGTGGTCTAGTACATAAAAGGAAAACTGCTATAGCATTGAGGTGAAATAGGTTAGTCAGAAAAAAAAAACTTTAAACCTGCCAGGTTGCCATTTTTTGGTGGGGGTGGGGGGGTTAGATTTCATCTGAAAACACCTATATATATGATTCAAATGTACGTGCTTTTATAAACACCAGCAATGTATTTGAGCAGATTGGGTCTGCCTCTGCTTATGTAACTGTGTTTTCCCACCTTTCCTCTTTGATTGTAAAAGTATTACTGTATTACCTATTTTTTCATCCTGTTTTGTTTTATGTTTTCCCCACATTAAAGACAGAATGTTTATCATGGAATGTTTACCATGGGATAGAGGGATTCAAAATTCTGCTCAGTTCCGCTGGTAGAATGTTACTCTCCTAACATACTGTACACACACATACAACAAAGACCTATTTTAGAGCCAGAGACTCAATTATCTAACTGTCAGGGCAAGCAGAAGAGATTTCCCTGATGAACAGGTAAAGACAGAAGGGGGATTTGTATCTGTTAGTAAAGAAATAGTCGTAATAAAAACTATGAGCAATACATAGAAAATACTGGATGGCCAACTATGCAGAACCAGTGTGTGTTCTGCCACAGAAGGATTCTGTTTCCCTCTGACCTCGAGAGCAAAGCTCGAGAGGTCCATGGGAATCAGAGGCCTGAGGTGGTGAAACAAACTGGTTGTGCATAGAGTTGCTCATTCTGTATTTTTATGTTTGTTTGCTTGCATGTGCAAGAAACATAGTGCCATCATACGAATTTTCTAGAGGTGTGTCAGCCTCTTCCAATTCAGTCAGTGTGTTTTTGCAGGCATGGTCGCAGTGCGCCAATCACTGCTGCAGCTGTCTATGACAGCAGGAAAATGCAGTGGCATACAGTTAAAAGGGAGAGCTCTGCTTGAGTGAGCAGAGCTCTTCCCACACACACACACACGCAAGCACGCATATTGCGTGCTGATCGCTCCCCCACGCACACACTGTGTGGCGACGAGGTGCTCAATCCCCATCGGCTCCATGCCTTCCCCCAACAACAGCTGTCCAGGTGCCACGCTGGGAGCCCACCCCAGCATGGCAAGAACTGTCATAGCCAACGGCGGTGCCCAATTCCCCATCGGCTCCACGGCTGCACTCCCCCCAAAAAAAAGCTTTCCATGTGCCACACTGGGAGCCCACCCCAGCATGGCAAAGCATGTTATGGCCGATGGGGGTGCTCAATCCCTCGTCGGCTCCAGCCCCCCCAAACAGCCTTTCCAGATGCCATGCTGGGAGCCCACCCCAGTCGCGGCAAACGTCCGCGCCGTCTAAAACCTGTAAAGAAGAAACCTTCCTCGCAGTCTCCCCACCCTCCCACAACCCGCACTCCACCCACTGTGCACCCTGCCTCCCCACCCCCCACCCCATACTTACCTCCAGAGCTCGGCGCGATGATCATCAGTGGACCGGGAACATGTCTGCACTCTTCAAAGCCGACCGTGAACTGAGGAAATGCCAGTAAGCTGTATAATGGAATAAATAGGGTTTTTTCAACTTTGTTGCATATCTCAGGCATTTTTGGGAATTTTGGGCCCAAATTTTCAACATGGGTTTTTTGGGACCCCTCCTCATGAATTCTTGCACTGTCATGGCGTTAATCGGGCCCGAAGGGTGATTTCGCAGTCACTGCGCGAAATCACCTTTCAGGACCCATTAACGAAACGACACTGCTAGTGTTCATAAGGTGGGCTCTCAAAAAGCCTATGTTGAAAATTTGGTGAAAGAATTCCTAAAGTGACTGTTTTGCTGTTGCAGTTATGTTCCTACGACACTGTAGTTCAAGAATTTCAATATTTTCACTCCAGATTTTCAACATTGCCATTTTACTACACCTCCTTATGAGCAGTATAGCTGTCATTTTTACAACTCACCCAAAACGTGTTTCCGCCCATGTAGCGCACAATGGTGCAGTCGGTGTGTGAAATCAATGTATGGGACACATTAAGAAAATCACAGTGACACTGTTCATGAGTAGAGGTCTTAAAATGGCTACGTTGAAAATTTGGTGAAAACATTTCTAAAATGACTGTTTTACGAGCGTGTGTTGCGCAGTTCCTACGCATGCTCGTAAGTGCGCAAATTTTCAATATTTTCACTCCAGATTTTCAACATTGCCATTTTACCATACCTCCTTATGAGTAGTACAGCTGTAATTTTTCACACCTTGCCCACGACGTGTTTCTGCCCATAGGCGCACAGTAGATTGCAGTCGATGTGTCTTGAAATCAATGTATGGGACACATTAAGAAAATCACAGTGACACTGGTCATGAGCAGAGGTGTTAAAATGGCTATGTTGAAAATTTTGTGAAAAAATTCCCAAAAATGACTGTTTTAGGAGCGCACGTTGCGCAGTTCCTACGCACACTGGCAAGTTTGCAAATTTGTAATATTTGCACACCACATTTTCAACAGTGCCACTTTACCGCACTTCCTTATGAGCAGTACAGCTACCATTTTTCACATCTCGCCCAAAATGTGTTTCCGCACATGTAGCACACAACAGTACAGTCAGTGTGCTAAAACAATGTTTGGGACAGATTAAGAAAATCACAGTGACACTGGTCATGAGCAGAGGCCTTAAATGGCTATGTTGAAAATTTGGTGACAAAACTTCATAAAATGACTGTGTTACGAGTGAGCATGGCGCAGTTTCCACACACCCTCGTAAGTTTATGAATTTGTAATATTTTCAGTCCAGATTTTCACCAGTGGCATATTTCCACACCTCCTTAGGAACAGTACAGCTGTCATTTTCCACAACATGGCCGAAATGTGTTTTCACACTTTTAGCACAGAAATGCGTGGTCGCTGTGGGAAATCATTGTTCAGGACAGATAAAGAAAATCACACTGACACTGTTCATTATTGGAGGTCCCAAAATGCCTGTGTTAACAATCTGCTGTAAAAAAAATCCTCAAACTAGTTACATTATGGGTGTGCATTGCACAGTTTCTATGCATGCTTATGACTTCACCTGTTTTTTTAAGATTTTCACAGCAGATTTTCAACATTGCCATTTTTTACACCTCCCCATGAACAGTACCGCTGTCATTTTTCACATCCTATTCGAAATGTGTTTTTGCACCTGTGGTGCCAAATGCCATAGTCGCTGTGCAAAAGCAGTTTTCGGCTAACAAACTGATATTGCCACTGTTCATGAGGTGGGGGTCACAAAAAAACCATGTTGAAAATTTGGAGTGAAAATACCAATGAATGCCTGAGGCGTTAGGGTTTCCGACCATAACGCCCTACCCTGTAGAGAATGACAGGCATCAGGGGTGTGACTTGCGATTCTTGCCTGTAATGCTCATACCATTCCACCCACACCCATACCTTGCAGCCAGTGAGAGGCATCAAGGTGTGCCTCGGACTCTTCAGGCCCAAACTTCACCCCATTCTCCTATACCACACCCATCTCACCGTATTTCCTGATGGAATGGGTTGTGCATAAGGGCCAAAGACCCCAAGGCACAGTGACACTTGTCAGTGTCTGCAGGGTAGGGTGTGGTGAAAATGGCGTGGTCATTATGCCTGATGACCCAAAGGCACACCCCAATGCCTGTCACTCTCTGCAGGGTGGTGATGGGGTTGGCTTCAGTTCAGTACTTCGCTGCCATTCCTATTATGCAGCTCTGTAACTTCTACACTACCAATGCCAATGCCAGCAAGCAAACATTCGGCATTGACAAATGCTTGTTTATAGTGTGTAGTACTGTGTGAAAAATGTGTTTTGTGAGTTCTTTTGCTTTCAAAATGAAACTGACTCATGCAGTCTCTAGACGTTCTAGAATGCTGTTCTACCACAGTAGGGTAGAACAGCATTCCATGACATTGGAACTGTGGTAGAACAACATTTTGAAAGGGATGGAATTCTATACAGAACAACACTCCACTATACACTATTTAATGTTTCTAATTTGTTTATCTGTGTAAGAAGAGTGTGATGATCAGGGAAACAACATTTAATTAATTTGTTTTATTTTTTTATTTAAGGTAGTTTTATTTTAAGGGCTCAGTTGAAGGTTTTTACAGTGTAAAGGTAGCAGCCATCTTTGTGATGGAAGATCAGTTCTGGTTGCAGGGAGACTAATGGAAGATAGTTCTGGTTATAGGAGGACTGATTTGCTCTTGTGTGTTGTGGTTTAGGACCAGGATGACTGTGCGTATCTAGAGATGTAATGTACAGTCAGCTGATGTCTCTGTCATGGGTTAATCCATATATATATATATATATATATATATATATATACACACACAGTATATATATATATATATATATATATATATAAATAGGAGATACATGATGGCAGGAGTAGGATATGGAAAATATTCTCACTCCTGCAGAGTGAGCTGGGTATTCTCACGAGTGCCGAAGACACTAGTGAAAATACACAGCTCACGAGGCAAAAGTGAGAATATTTTCCATATGCCATGATCTACCTATCATGTGTGCGATTTATACCACGGGGTGAGAGCAGCAGGAGCATTTTTTCTGAGTCTGTGTGTTTCCTGCTCATTCTGTGCGTGCTGTCAGTGTGTGTGTGTGTTTGTGTTCTGAATGGACTGGGAGTCAGAAACACAGGTGAGACTGTGTTGCAAAGCTAATTGAGTGAGTCAGAGGCTCAGTGAGAAAGACAAACTGCTACAGGTAGCATTGAGAAACAGAACCTGCTTTGTAAAAGACTCATTTAGAATTCAGCTTGTTTTGAAGCTGAGTTCAGCACAGTAATGGGCTAGCAATGTTAGAAACACAATGGGACATAGGTGAGAGTCTTTTGCAAAGCTAATTGAGTAAGTTGCAGCTTCAGTGAGAAAGAGAAACTGTTTCTGAAGCAGTTTCCTTTAGAATGCAAGCTGCAGTACATTTATCCTCACTCTGGTGACATCAGCAGAGTATGGATAAATGTCGATATCCTCACTCTGCTGATGTCATCAGGATTTATCCTCACAGCAGTGGAAATAACACAGGTTATCCTACTGAGAAAGCTCTCACCCCATGGTATAAATACTGTACATCAGGCAGTGGTGGGTTCTTTTATCACTACCTCCCCAGGAACAAGCCTGTACATATTTTTGTACACCACTGCTACTTTGAGCAGTGAGGTTGCAGGTGTAGATCTGTGTACCTTGCTGCCATATTCCAGACCAGGCAGAAGGGACTGTCATAGAATTAAATGCCTAGTGTATGGGTTGAGCAGACCCCACGTTTCTGGTGCAAGCCCCTTACAGTTCTAATGAAGTTTAGCTGAGGGTCCAACCAAAGCCCAAGATAATGAAAACTTGATTGTTTGCCATCATAAAAAAGGTAACCTTAATTCACTATCGACCTATCACCCTTATGAACTGTTGCTAAGATATTTTCAAGAATCATACAGCAAAAAATAGAAAATTGGGTCCAGTCTAATAATATTCGTAGTGTTGTTCAAGCAGGGTGTAGAATGGACTTCTCAGTAACAAACCATTGTTTCACTTTTAATACATCTCATTGAAACACATTGTTTCAATGAGATGTATTAAAAGTGAAACAATGGTTTATTTATTTATGAAAACTGAAGCACTACGCTGACTTCATTGATTTAAAGGAAGCATTCAGTACACTTCCCAGCAATACACTTTGGGAAAGAATAAGAGAATTGAAATTAGAGGACTTGATGGCCGATGTCATTGTTAATCATCTTCAGGGAAACTGAGTTCAAATTACATAAACAATGGATAATTAGGTGGGGGGGTCAAACAAGGGTGTCCTCTTGCTCCACTTTTGTTTGGCCTTTTTATTGAGATGGTCTTCCAGAATATGGGTGATTCATCTTTTCTTTTTTTTATATATTTAGTTTATTTATTTATAAACCGCTCTTTTTCAATTGTGACTTATGTTACCTTTGTTTTACCAGGAAAGCTTCACTAAGCTGAAAGCTTGTTTATTAACATGCTGTACAAGTGAGCAAATTCATTAAAAACAGATTAAAGCTGGCCCAGTGGCGTGGAGGGCTGAGGCATCCATGCCTTACCTTCTACCATGCCAGTGGCCCATATTCGCGGTGCAAGCGGGCCGCCGGGGGTCGGTCATGGTGGGAGAGGATAGAGCATCTGGAGGACTGCTCTTCTCTCCCAGAGAGGGATGGGGATGGAGTCCGCTGCATGACTAGCCCCTGGTGGTGGCTGGCGCAATGGACCCATTACATAGGGGGTACATGCAGGGCAGACACCCAGTGTGCCATGTGTGGAAGCGAGTGTGGCTTGGCCATTGGTGTCACTGCACGCTTTCTCTCCATGATTGGGGTTGTGGAAGAAAGTCCTAGAAAAAACTCAGACCAGCTGGATGATGCCAACCCCCCTGCAGGTGCCGCACCCAGCTAGGCGGCACCTAGTGGGAGCAGAGGTGAGTCTGGTGGACGCTGTGGTAATGGGGCTGGGGGGGTAGTGGAAGGGGGCTGGTCGGAAGGAGAAAATGCAGAAACAGATTAATGTAAAAAAAAAAAAAAACCATGCATTAAAACACATAACCAATATTAGCTAACCCAATATTGGCTAAGATCAATTATCTATTTAGGTTAATCAACTGGAGGGAAAAGCTTCCCTAAATAGGAATGTCTTCAGCTCCCTTTTGAAGGCATTTACTGATGGGGCCTGTGTAAGAAAATGAGGTCATGAATTCTACAGGGTTGGTGCCACAAACAAAAATGCCCAGGCACTTGATGATTTCAAGCATACCCTGGGAATCATGCCACAAAACCAGTAGTACCCCTCAGCAGAAATGTGATTTTATCTATGTGAATATTGCAAGGGTTAGCGTGTGCTAGTCTTGGAATGTGTTTAGAGGTTTGGGAGGCTATGATACACTTTTTAGCATGCTCTCTTTGGTCAGCTGTGAATTACCTTGGTGAAAAGCACCTTAAAAGAGCCAATTAGGCAATGCACACCATTTAAGAGTAGCCACTGTAGGCATTTCATAGATATTACCATATCGTGGGGTTCCATCTAGGCGTCTGGTGGTTTGGTTTGTTCACATTGGAATTCCAATCTGATAACTAAGCGAATGCCTTTTGCATGGAGATACAAATAAGAAAATAGCCAATGTAGGCAGTCAACATGTTTTACTTTTCAGATTTACCATGGTGTGTGTCTGTGCGCATGCACGCACACACACTAGATTATGTCTGTTTGTTTGTTACATGCCTCAAAACCAGTAGCACCCTTCAGCAGAGATGTAAATTTAACTTTGTGAATACTGCAAAGGTTAGAGCTTGCTAGTCTCGGAATGTGGCCATATATTTTGGGTAGGTAATGCCCCACATTGGCATATGCCAGTGATACAGTTCATTTAGCTGTTATACTGCTCAAATTCAAAAGAAAGTTAAGAAAAATTGTAGTTTAAACCAGAAAATTAAAACTGACAATCAGTTACTAGACAAAGAGGAACTAAGACCTTTGGGTCAAACAAAAAGGTACATACATGGGAAATAAATGGTAATCCTATAGAGCAAGTCAACAAGTATACATACCTTGGTGTCATTTTTTTTCTTATAATTGGGTGAAACATTGTTAAAAGGTACATACATAGGAAAACAATGCAAAGTAAGTTTTATTAACGTTTTAATTCTAAGTACAGTGGGTGCTCACTAGACTCAGCATTATTTATTTATTTTTGTTACTTTATTTATTTGTTTATTTATTTTTATAAGTTGGTGACAGGGGAAAGAAAACTGAGCCAAGGCTTGTTTCCGGGTGTGATCTGGTGGAAGGTATACGTGAGAGGTGCTGATATTCAGATTACAGTGGTCCAGATATTCAAAGGGGTTGTTCCTGGTGCAACAGGGTTGCACCATGCACAACCCCCCAATGCGCCCCAGTGCAATATTCAAAGGGGCAGGCTGCGCAGCACAACCCCTGATGCGCCGGGGGCATTGGTAATGTATGCGGCACAGATGCAGGGAGTGTGCCCATGCACATGCAGCACATTCCGATTTTCAGCCCGGGATGTGCAATGCATATGCTGGCTCAACCCTGTACTGCACCACACAGGGGCCTCAAAGTTGTGCCCTGAAAAAGCAGGAACAAGTCCCAGCCACCCACAGGTGGGATGCTGAATTGCATAGCACAACACAGCAGCTGTCAGCCGTGGGTGGCCACACACCCACCCAGAACACTGTTGCTGGGCACACATAACCCCCCTGGTGGTCCAGTGGCCCCCCCGTACACCCGATCATGGTCTGTCATATCAATAAAGGATCCCTGGTGGTACAGTGGTAACCCCCCTCACCTGATCAGGGGCTGTTGTAAAATTAAAGGAACCCTGGTGGCCCAGTGGACCCCCCCACCCCCCTTTGCCTGATTGTGGGCTTTTGTAATATGACAGGATCCCTGGTGGTCCAGTGGTAGTCCCCCTTCACCCAATCGGGGGCTTCTGTGCAATGTAAGAGTTACCTGGTGGTCCAGTGGTAACCCCCACCCTACCCATCCACAGAGGTCCCCCACCACCCAGCACCCCCCGTCATCAGCAGGTGGCAGCACCTCACCTGCATGCCACCCGGCCAACTGCCGAATGACAGCATACAGTATGATCTGTAGCCTATTGGCCCACTGCATGGATCATGGGCGTGCAGATCATACTGTACTACACAGGCCTGATATGTGAATGAACACTTCATTCACATATCAGGCCTGTGTAGTACAGTATGGTCTACTTTGTGCAGATTCCTTCAAAAAGTCTTGAGTTTAGATGTGGAGGAGAAGAGGTCTCAGACATATCAGCATTATGTCAATGTGGCATACTGGAGACAGAAGATGTCAAGCATACACTCTTCCTGCATGTGGTATGATAAAGTGAAACTACAGTTCATGGCGTAATAGTTGCTATTTACAGGAATTGCTACTGATGAGATGTTATAAACTGTGTTACGTCTGACTGATAAGGGAATGACATTAAAGGTAGCCATTTTTTTTTTTTATCAGATGTTTTAGAATTAGGATTGCTAAGGGTAGTCAACCAACAAAGGAAATGATTTGTCATTGAGATGGAAGGATAGCCAGTTACTGTATTTGTACTGCCATTATTCTTTTAAGCATGTTTTAAGATCCTGTTGTATTACTGAGCTACTGCTGTATTATTGGTGATATTGCTTTTTATGTCAATTTACACTTTATAAAAGGTATGCTTGTTTTAATGTTACATATAATAAAATTATAAAACTGTTAAGTCATTCAATATTAAGTGAAATGGAAAAACAACAGTATTTAAAAATTTTGACTGTTTCTAAGGTGGGGCTAGAACATGGCAGAATCTGAAGGATGTAGTGGGAAGTGGCCTTGCTACTGAATAGCTGTGACAGGGTAAACACAACAGCGGGGAACAAGGGGTTAACCCCTTGGTTGAGACTGAGGAAATGTAGAGACTGCAACAGGCAAAAGAGGGGGATGTCTCCATAGATGTGGCCAATTATAGAGAGAGATTGCTAAAATGCAGAGGAATCCAGCAAGGGGAGAGAGAGAGAAGCTGGAAACTGCTGCCATGTGAGAGAGGAACCAGAGCTGAAAACCAAAGAGAAAGTGTAAGTCATGCAGAGAGCCTTTGGGGAAAAACAGCTGAAGCCTGCTACTGAGATCCAGACCATGTCTGGAGCAGAGGGTCCTGAGGTAAAGGACTAGTTTTGCCAGCTGAGTGGAATATACTGTTGAGAACTGCCTGCAGAGAAGGCTAAAGGGGAAACTGTTTGTGCTTCATTTGTGCTTCACTTAAGACTGTATTTTGAACAAAATGCTGGCCCACATAGGTGGTGCAAAGATTTCTTTGTCAAGACAGCCTGAAAGTACTGTTTTATATTAACTTTTATGTTACCTGACCAGAAACATAGAATTTGATGGCAGATAAGGACCGCTTGGCCCACCCAGTCTGCCCTTTTCCCTACCTAATGGATAAGCTGCAGATCCTAGTTAACCAGCAGTCTACTTCTTTCTACCCCAACCCCCTAGAATTACCTTATGGCTGTCCCATGCATGCTTGAATTCAACCACTGTTTTTGACTCCACAACCTCCTCCGGAAGGCCGTTCCATGCATCCACAACCCTCTCTGTGAAAAAATACTTCCTTACTTTACCTCTGAGCCACCCCCATCTTCAAATTGTGCCCCCTTGTTCTTGCACACCTCTTTTTTTGAAAGATGCTACCCTCTTGGACTTTGTTGATTCCCTTGAGGTACTTGAAAATTTCTATTATGTCCCCCTCTCCTCCTTTCCTTGAGGCTATACATATTGAGCTCCTTTAGTCTCTCTTCATATGTCTTCCAGTGCAGACCCTGCACCATTTTAGTTGCCCTCCTCTGGACAGCTTCCATCTTGTCTATGTCCTTGCAGAGATTGGGTCTCCAGAACTGCACGGTACTTAGATGGGGTCTCACCAGCTGTCTGTACAGAGGGATAACAACTTCCTGTTTCTACTGGTGATGCCTCTCCTATGCATCCCAGTATCCCCCAGTCCTCCTTACTGCCCTCTCACATTGCTTGCCCACCTTTAAGTCATCTGATATGACTACCCCAAGTCCCTTTCCATTTTGTTGTTGTTAGTATCTCACCCCATTGTGTACTCTTCCCTGGATTTTGTTTCCAGGTGCATTACCTTGCACTTCTTAGCATTAAATCTAAGCTGCCATACATTTGACCATTCCTCTAACCTTGCCAAGTCCTTCTCATCCTTTCCACCTACCTTGTGCATCAACTCTGTTGCAGATCTTTGTGTCATCTGCAAAGAGAGACATACTTTTCCTTCCAGTCCCTCTGCAATGTCGCTTACAAAGACATTGAAGAGGACTGGTCCTAATACTGAACCCTGCGGCACCCCACTAGTAACACCCCTTTCTTCAGAGTGGACTCCATTTACTTTTACCCTCTGTGTCCTATTCTCCAGCCAATTCTTTGCCCAGGCTATCATCTTGGGACCCACTCTGGGGAAGTTGAACTGACTGATTATGATTTTTCTGGAGTAACAACTTAAATTTGAAGCAATAAAAGTGCATTTTGTTCTGTGAACTTTAAACACAGCGTGTTGCCTTTCCATATACCATAAGCCAGCTTGCCACAATAACATTACTTTAACACTAGAGCCAGTCTGAAAATACTAATAGGTGATCAGTATAGAATAAAATATAGCTACTCTAAATTATGCATATATTTATTTTGATAT
The DNA here is from genome assembly GCA_016271365.2 of Neoceratodus forsteri. Lineage (NCBI taxonomy): Eukaryota > Metazoa > Chordata > Ceratodontiformes > Ceratodontidae > Neoceratodus > Neoceratodus forsteri. Next base: position 164,034,346 of record JADMNL010000025.1, on the reverse strand, counting down.
GCTTTTTTTTAAATATGATTTCTTTTTTATTCACAATTGTTCACTCTTTCAGTGTGACTCAATTCCATTTTCTCTTGCTAGCATTCTCCCAGTCCTGTCACTCCTAAATGAGTCCCAGAGGCTTCTCTTACCGCTCATGAACTTACCCCTCCAAGATGGGGCCTTTTGGCAGTACACCATTCCCCTACAGGTGACCAAATCCAGGAGGGAACCTTTGTGCTGGTAGTCAGAGGGCAGAGGACCCAAGATTGCATTGAGAGCTCATTTTGTTGGCTGTTTTCTGATGTTTTCACCCCCCCCACAGATGCTGGCCGCAAGGGGCACCGTGACATGCCTGCAGTAGGTATGCATGGTTCAGAGGCTGTGCGTCTTCAGCTTCCCATAGCTGTCCCACCTGCCATACCACCAGTGGTGCCTTAAATGGTGCTGAAACAGCAGGAACAGATTCCCTCTGCACAGCGGAGGCAAACATCCTCTGGGAACTCGGGTCTCCTCCCCTCTGTGTCCTGGGCTCATTCCTTACCCGGCTCACTTGTACTGCAAGTGACAGCCTTTACACTGTGCCAACTGGTTAGCTATATGATTAACTTTTAACGCACCTGTCAACATTCAGACTGGGGATCAAAGATGGCCAGTAGGGCCACAGCCTGAAAAGTTTACTCTCTAGTGTGGACTATTTTAAAAGCCCGTATTCCATGAATAATTGAAACAAAACTTAACTTTGAACTGATGTCTGAGACAAGAAAGGTTTATCCTTGTCTTCATCTGAGGAATACTACTCTCCATGGATTAAACCCCTTGGAAAGCTCTTCAGCCTTTCACCCAGTTCGAGGAGCATGGGGAACCCTTAAGCAACAACAATAGCAACCCCTGTTAGCAGTTCCCCTGGCTTTCCAGCTCCCATAGCTGCCTCATGTATAGTAGACGTGGTCACTGGGGAGGGGGTCGCCATCTTTTGATCTTGTCCAAATTGTTTGCATGCTGTTTACTTGATTTTATCGATGGACTTATGGATTAATAAAGCTGTTTTTTTCCTATATTTGGATTGGATCCTGTGCATCTACTTGGAAGTGCCACAGTTTGCCGACTTCTGCCTTGCAAGTTTTCGTGTATAGTAGTAGCTCCTACCAGGACTACTAAATGGCAAAACTTCCGGACCCGACTGTATTGACTCAGCAACCCACTATCGAAGCACTTACACCTGAAATTCAGCAGAATCCTGAAGCCATAGAAGTTGAAGCAACATGTTCTGAGGTGGCAAAAGAAAACCCACATCCAGCACTGGTAACACTGGCAGTAGCAACTGTAGGTGCAACATAAATTGGAGGTTCTGAATTGACCCTGCCTGTGGAGAGAGTGGAACAGGGGGGAATGGCTTCAGCATCCCCCCAGCAACCTGAGTTTGATGAGCAATGCCACAAATGGCCTACTCTTGACTATTTGGGTGATTCACTTAATCGTATTCTATCTTGAACAGACAAATTTGACAGGAATTTCAATGCTTTGAATGACAAAGTGGACTTTTTACAAAAAGATGCAAACATTTCTTGGAAAAAATTGAGGTAATTTCAGCACAAGTGAAGAGAAACATTAAAACTACTAATGCAAGTTCTAATAAAATTACAGGGGTTAAAGCTACAATAGCTAATCTCATTAACGATAAATTTGCCATGCACAGAAAATGTGAAATGCTGGAAAACCTAGTCAGATACAATAATTTGTGAATTGTTGGTCTCCTGGTGGGTATTGAAGCTGAGTACCCCTCAGTCAGGGACATATTGGTTAAATATATCTTTCAAAATGCTTATGACCTGCCTAAAGATAACCTCCCTTCTTGACAAAAGCATTTTGGTTCAAGAAAAGGAAAAGATCAAGGTTTGATCAAGTGACTAATTTACACAAACCATCCTTATAGTCTTTGCTTTTGAGTCAGACAAAGACTTAACAGTTAAATTATCCAGAGTGAAGGGTACACTTACTTTTAAAGATCACCACTTTTATGTTTACCCACATTTCACTTATTCAACTCAGCAATACAGACGTTTCCCCACCTTCAGATAGGAAGTATTGGAATTAACATAGAACCATAGAAGTTGACAGCAGATAAGGACTGCTAAGCCCATCTAGTCTGCCCGTAAGCCCTGCCCTTATTTACAGCCTCTGACGCCATTGGGGGCAGAGTTCCAACTTCTTGCTCATGCAAAAGTTAGAATCACTTTCAGAGGCCGGCAGTATACTGACCAACTTAACACCTTTCTACAGGCATGGTACAAAAAGAAGGATGCTAAGGAAGGAGAAACAGAATTGCCCTCCTTGTCAGAGGAAGAAATGATGAATGTTGCTACTGAAATTGAAAATATCTAACCGATATGGACTTAACAAAACTAAAACCGCAGTAATTACTATCTAAAGTCAATATATTTCTCCTAAAAATTGTACTGGTTACCCCTAGTTGCTACATGGTTAAAAAATGGTAGATTAGCCATTGCGGTGGTGCTGAGGGCTGAGGTGCTGGACACCATACCTCGTGCTATGCTGGCGACCTATGTTCAGAAATGAGCACGGGCCACCAAGGGTCAGCAAAGGAGAAAAAGGATTGAGTGTCCGATGGACTGCTCCCCTTCTCCAGGAAGGGGGGTCCTCAGTAGTCAGTGCCTGTTTGCTCCCTAGTGGAGGCTGGGGGACAAGGCACCATGCCACAGTCAGTGAGGAGTTGGGACAGACGCTTGGAGGGGAGCGCATGTGGATGCGCGCACACTCCCCCCCATAAGCGTCATTGCATGCCCCCTGCTCCAAGGGAAAAACATGAAGGAAAAAGAGTAACTGCTACACAATGGTGGAGGGCACTGCCCTGGCCCCTGAAACTGAACCTCAGTGGGGGACTGGGGGAGTCCTGCCAACCCCGCCAGAGGGAGTAAGCCCTGGAGTTCAGTCGGGGCTGTCTGGTGGATGCCAGGGAACAGGACTGGGGGTGCCCTCCGGAGTACAAGTCGGCTGAGAAGGGTAAAAAAAAGAAAAACATGGTAGATTAATTTACTTAAAGTATTGTAATTTCATTATAAATATGTTTTTTTTACCAATGCAGGATGAAGAGAGAGCAATTTCTAAATAAAGCATATATTTTATTGTAGTAGAATGTCAGTAGGAATGATGCCATATGTCGAAGGATAAAGACAATTCTCTTAGTTTTTTGCTCAAGTTCTGCAAAATGAGATAATTTAGCTGATTTTGCCCTCTGTAATTCTTCTATTTATTAGTTACATTTTTTAATTAGTCTGTTGAGCCTCTCTTTGCTATGGACTGATGATCTAACATGTATATAGGATGGGTAGTGATTACTCACAATGTATGTTCTTGGTCTTTAAAAAATTAAAAATAAGTAAAAGAAATCTGACTGATCAGTTAACAGTCTATATCTGCCAAGCAAATGACCACTAATGCAAAAAAATTCCTTTCTTCCACCCCCCCCCCAATTTCCCTTGCATATATTACCATCCTTAAGCCTGTGGGCTGTGTTTCTGGTACCACACCCTAATAATGGGGGAAGGGGGGAGGCACAAGCAGTCTTCTCTTTGGCCAGTGCTAAATTCAGCTTGTTGTAACCCCTATGTGGCACTATCCCAAGGACTACTACCCCTGCCTGCGTGACTAGTTGCAGGTTAAGGAGCCTGGGTACTGAAAACGGGTGCCTCCACCCAGAGGACAGGGTTCATGGTAGCGTAGCTGACCTGGGTACAGCCCTCTGGGACACTGTGACCCCCCTCTTTTCCCCTCTAGTGGCCTAAACAGTGAACAGAATACACAGTTACAATAACCCCTAATCAGTATACAAATCCCCACTCGGTTTGCACTTACCACCAGGGCTGGTTCCACCAGTCCCACCCTGGAGACCTCCTGTAAAGTAAGGTTAGACACAGCGGGTAGCAACAGTACAGTGCTTCTGGCACAAAATGGAACCACAGTCAGGTTAAATGCAAAAAGAATTAGATCTGATTTATTCAGGGGGACTGAACAAGGGAGGGGCGTAATTTGGCTGATTAGTTCTATAACTGATTCAATCAGGCAATCATGTATGCACTTTAGAGTCCCTTCACAGTCACACATTCTGGGTACCCAGTTGGAACAAAGGTGGGCTAGCCTAATTCGTTGCCTGGGGTAGGCCGGCATTGCAGCTGGTTGGGGCCCTGTGATGGTGAAGAAACATGCACAACCATGCACAATTTGTAATCCAGAGCCAAAATCACGCATGCGCACTGCGGTCAGAGGAAAGATCTAGCGCATCGTAGAATGCCATAAGTGCTGCGCGAGATTTCGGCACCAGACTCCGGTAGTGATTTGCAGTTAATCCAGTGCTCGTTTTATTGTAAAACATACCAGTAGTATTTTAATTTTACTAGTTTTGCTGGATTATATGTCTGCTGCGACGTGTTTGCTAAAATGTGCACCTCAACACAGCGTGCACAGCAGACACGCGTTCCCGGCACATTCTCGATGCAGTATCTGCTTCCGGGGGATGGCGAGTTTCAGTCAGGACGACTGAAAAGAAAAGAGTTGAAAATATAAAAAAACAGATAAACTGAGCACTTTTACTTTGATACAAGACAATTCCCTAGCATATTTAGTGTTCGTTTGTGCCCACAGAATATCATTTGCACATTGAAAGTAAACCAATGGGCAAAGCTGACAGTGCAGCTTTAAACTTTTTGTTTTGTTTTGTTTAAAGAGGTTCTCAGGTTTTTTGGTTCAAACATGAGGTCCTGAAAGGTTCTAGGAGGCTTTTCCTTTTTTGTTTGTTCTAAACTTGAGATCCTGACAGGTTCTAGATGGATTCATTGGTTTTAAACCTGAGATTCAGACAAGTTCCAAGAGGTTTTGTTTAGTTCTAAACTTGAGATCTAGCCATGTTCTAGGAGGCTTTTTACAAGGGATATGCAACCAACCAGTCATTATCTGATAAATAATAATTGAGCAGCAATTTTTCCTATAGACTAGACCAGTTGATATTTCCCATAACAACGGGCTAGTTGTTATGACATTCATACGCCATGCCACTCAACTGATACCGCTGCTGCATTGGCTCAAGGAATGTATGTGGGCGTGCTGAACAGTCTTTGAAAGATGGCGCTCCCTCTGTCGCTTCACGAGAACCTGCCAAAAAAAGAACATGATCATCCCTTCTTTAGTTTTTAAAAAGTATCTGGTTGATCCAACCTTGTACCCCATTAAATATCTGGTTGATCCTGCCGTCTGACCATTTTGGCACTGGAGCGTGCCCAGGGAGTGTCATCCTAGATGCAATCTTGGGGTGACAAACTGTAAGTAATTTAAAAAAAAAAGCATCAGGCACCAAATTAAAAACAGAAAAGAAAAGGGAGATGGCAGCAGAAAGAGGGAGTCACAGCCAGTGTGTGTGTGTGTGAACACTAAAGACAGGTAGGAGAGTGTGTGTGTGTGTGTGTGTGTGTGTGTGTGTGTGTGTGTGTGTGTGTGTGTGTGTGTGTGTCTGTGCGTGCATGTGCATGTGTGAAAAATTGCTGCTCAGTGTATTATAAAAAATAAAAAATGGGGAAGTGTATGGCATACTTTAATTTAATACACACCCTTGGTGTGGGATGCTTTGTAAACCCCTCGGGCTTCGCTCTCTGGGTTTATGTAGCATCCCACACCCCGGGTATAGCGCAGTGGTCTAAGGCTCTGAGCTGCAAACCTGGTGACATCCAGCAGACCAGACCTGGGTTTGAATCCCACAGCCTCCACTTGCATACTGTGTGACCCTGAGCAAGTCACTTAATCTCCTTGTGCTCCCAGGTCGCTCCTGTAAAAAAGCTTTCAGCTTAGTGTGCTATACCTGGTTAAACAACTAAATAAAAAAAATTTTAAAAAAATTCTCGTAACACACACTTCCCCATCATTTATTCTCTATACAACTCATTCAAATGAGTCATATTTGACCAGACTGACCTCAGGAGTGGTGGAGAGAAGCATAGCCATTAGTGATGTGGCAATGGGGTCAACACAATGAGTTTGGATAAATTATTTATCTTACGCTGCCCTGTTGTTAGTGCAATTTATGCACCGTGAGTGTGTGTCTCTAAGGTACCATGTTTTCTAAATCGAAGTCCTAAGATGTCTTTTTCAGAGGTACTTTTTCCTTTCATGCGCTGGATGCAGGGGTCAACCTTAACTTTTTTTTGCACTAGCCAGCCAGACAAGTTGATTAAAAATTGCACTAGCCCGCAGATGGTTGCACTAGCCCACAATAATAATGGAACACTAAGGGAGATTAGCAAAAGGACTACAGCCTGCTAAAGTAGGGACTTTTTCAACTTCAATAACAGCCATGAAAAACCTGCACTAGTCAAAATGGACAAGTAAAGGGTTAGCTGCACTACCCCTGGCCAATCTGCACTAGGTTCAGGGCTAGCAAAACAATGTTAAGGGCGAACTCTGGCTGGATGCCCTTCCAGTCTTGTGAGAGATACAACCAGCTAGTGTCAGGAGTGCCTTTGATTGCCTGCTATGCCGTGGGAATGGTCAGTTCATTGGATGCACTGAGAGACATGAGACTAGAATAGCATTTTAAGGTTACACATCCAAATTGTGTGGATAAATGATTTATCCTCACTGAAGAATGACTAATGGTGTTTATCCAGTGCTCTAGACCCACACTTCCATTGCATAATTTTGTTTAGGGCTAGCTCTGCGTGTCCCTGATATTAAACTGAATGACACCAGTCACTGAACAAGAATGCATTAGACTGTTTTGCTTCCTGTATTGTAATAATGAAAGTCGGTATGTGCAAGAAGGAACAACTTCACCCATCTGGCTTATTTTCAAGAAAGGAAGAGTGTATTTTAGTTTCTTTTTTAAATATATCAAATTAGTGGGTGGTTTGAGGCTTGTTTTTCACTTCTATTCAAATTCTTTTAAGTGTAGCAATGACTACATCTTTAATTACTCCGAACTGCATGATTTTGGAGTTTCTTAAAAATGGGAACAGACTGGTCATACAAGATATGAGAGCTGGGGTGATGATAGTAGCATTTCTTATGAGGAGGAGTGGTATGTAGAACAGATATAGTAAATTGGACTCATAATAAAATAATTGGGGAAGCAAAACTGCTTTCTTTGTGCTAAAATATAACATATTAGAGTCTCACCTGTGGAGGATGGCCCTGAGGGACACACATCTGGTGAAGGCATTGGACTTTCAGCAAACTGGATAACTTCATCCCTAGTGCCAGTAGAGTATGACTAGTGTTTCACAGGAAATTGTAAGTTCCCCCAGAGGGAAGTGAACTTTTGGAGCAGCTTACCAGTGAAGACAGTGGGCATGAAGACAGAGCAGTCTCACTGATAGTCCTCTCATCCACAGCGGTCTTCTTAATCAGAGGCTACATCCGAGTCCTTATGTAACCTCCCCTACAAATGGGGGTTCCAAAAAAGTCTTCCTCAAGCTTGCCTAAATGCTCACTGCCAGGCTGGTGTCCTGCATTTTAACAGTTTAAATGTGATTGCCAGAGAGTGCCTCTATAGCCTTTGTGTACTGTCTTTAAGAGCTGCCTGGATTGCAGTAATAAGTAATCTGAGAGGGAGCTCTGTTGAAAGATATAACTATTTGCTGAAAATCATTTAGAGTGGTGATAATGATAATGTAGTTTGTCTAACCTGCCTTATTTGCAGCAGGGACAGTTTTGTCTATCTCGATCTTGGTGCTGGAGTGCGAATTGGACCAATCAGTTCTGGTGAGACCTAAAATGGAGCCGGACTACAGGAGCTGTCTGGAGTAAAAATCTGTAGGAATTGTAGTTTTGGGCTTTTGGCACCTGAAGGGGGAGCTCCTGTTGTGACTGACAGATGAATCAGCCAACCAAACCTTTTGGATCTTGGGGAAATTCCCAGGCTCGCTGCAGTTTGAGTCAGATCTAAGTTGGGATCTGAAAAAGCAACATGCTTGAGACAGTCAAGCAGCTGTCTGAGTAGTTTTCATGCAGAAGAACTGTGGAAAGGCCTGAGTTGTGGCCTGCATGTATGCCTGCTGCCCCTGAGAGAGAAAGAAGAGAATTTTTTCGGACTAAATCCAAGTTTGTGAGAACGAAGTAATCCACTGATTTTTTTTACCAGGTTCATACCTGAAGAAGACCGAAGATTTTGCTGAATGTGATCTGCCTGTCAGGATTACCAGCTGCTTTTGAATCCTCGGTTTGTGCAGAGACTTTGCAATCATGACTAGAGAGCGGTTTGCCTGGTACAGTAGAATTTCCTTACATGTAAATGTGCTGTGCATTGGAAGTAGGTCATGATTGGGTTCACCACTGTGTTCTTCTTGCTGGAAGCTTTATCCTGCCTAATCGGACTGAATCCACGTTCATCTCCATTTGGCCTGGGCCATGCCATGCTGGCCCTGCCAGACTACCCCACTGCACAGAGAAAGCCACCGATGAGAGACCTGCCTGGGGATCAGCCCCCTGCTCCACACTTGAACAGGAACAATGCCTCTGTGAATTGTGTGGGCCCTGCTTCTCGTGGCACTCCAGATTAACCACCTGCTGTCTCGATTTTCATCCAGCCAGTGTCCAGTCTTGGGTATCGTGAGTAATCATCAGGGTAGCTCCCTGCAACAACAGCCAAATCTAAAAGTGTGTCATCTGATTGTCTTGTTGTTTTCTTTTCACGAACTGAGCCCTCCGGCTCCAGATTACAAATAGTGTGCATTGTGCATGTTGTTTTCTTCCATCACAGGGCCCCAACCAGCTGCAACGTTCCTGGCTAGCCCACCATTCTCCATCTGGGTACCCAGAGTGTGTGACTGCTTATGGACCCTGAAGTGTATGCATAACTGTTTGATTGATAGAGCCTTTAAGCAAATTAGCCTGATTACGCCCTTCCCTCGTTCAAATCTCTTAAATAAATCAGATCTAACTCTTTTGCATTTACTCTGACTGTGGTTCCAGTTTGTGCAAGAGTACTATACTGCTGTTATTTGCTGTGTATAACTTTGTTTTACAGGGGATCCCCAGAGCTGAGCCAGAGGAAAGCCCTGGTAGTAAGTGCAAACAGTGTGGGTACTTGTGTGGTGTATCAGGGATATTGTGAAAGTGATTATTGTGTATTGCTCTAGCCACTAGTAAGGAAAGAGGGAGATTACAGTGTCCTGGAGGGCTGTGCCCAGGTTAGTTTGACCACTACTAACCCTGGCTTCCGGGTGGAGGCACCCGTTTCAGACCTCAGGTCCCTTAACCTGCTACTAGCCAAGCAGACAGGGGTAGTAGCCCTTGGGATAGCGCCACCTAGGGTTACACCTACAGTGGTGCACAGCTGCAAATTGTGCAGGCTGTTTCTCTGCCGCCCCACTCCCAAAGTAATTTCACCGAATGATTCTCCCCATTGAACACAATTTGGAGTCCAGTCAGACAGAAGATAAATTGTAAGATCGCTACATCCTTCAGCTAGTGTGAACACTGTTGAACTTCTTTCTGTGCTGGCAAGTCACATCACTGACCTTTATGACAAAGAGCACTGATTTCACATCAGGGAGGAGTGGGTTCATAGGCTGACCCAATCCCAGTGTGCAGTCTCGTGGCCCAATACCATCAGTTACCAAAAATATAGTTCAGATCAGTTACCATCCTACTGTCTGCCCAACTGGTATTATAGATTGAGGGAGCATTTCTGACCAATCAGAGGCCTCCTTTCCTCTGTGAATGAGACTCTTCTTTTGCTATAACGTTCTGCTTGCAGTCAGACAGGTGACTCTTCAGTCCCATCCGTGTGTCATGCAGCTGGCTGTTCATCACCTCCAAGTTCTCAGTATCTGTTCTCCCCACAGATGTCTTTTCATGGCAGAGCTAGGAGAGGGAGGACCACCCCCCGCCCTATAGATACACTTATCCAAAAGTCTCTGGTCCTTGGCTGGTGAAGCAGCCTTCAGGTAGATGGGCAGGGCTTCATGTAGCCTCTCCTCCCTTTTTCTGTTTTCTTTCCCTCACCGACACTGGGGCACACACGTTGATGCGTGAGTGTGGAGACTTGTTTCGCAAAAGTCCCACAGCTCCCTCCCTTTTGTGTCACTCTTGGTCCATCCTACCACCAGGCCTCCATCTGGTGGCCGTCACATGGTGGAGTCAGCAGCCATCCTCCCTCCCTCGGGAGAAGAGAGCAGTCCTTTGGATGCTCAGTTCTCTCCCACCCTGGCTGACCTCCCATGACCCAAGTCCATTCCCAAACCCAGGTACCCAGCATGGAAAAGGCAAGGTGCATATAGTACCTCAGCCTTGTACGCCACTGGGCCAGCCCTGCATGAGACACTCTAATTACATAACAAGTGTCTGATGCGCAGATGCCCTGCAAACAGTCTTGTTTTCGGAGGGATTTTAATTTTTTTATGTATCATTGATCGGCTTTGATCAATAATACATTAATACTGCCATGGAGACTGCTCTTACAGTTGTAAGTATGGCTTCTCATTTTTTTGTACCCTAAGAATGCACATGAGACCAGTCTCACAACCGTAAGAGTAATCTCTGTGGCAGCATTAATATACACTGCTGTGCAAAACTAAGGGGCACCTGTAAAAATGGCACCAATACAGTAGTTGGGCATGGGACTCTAAATTTATTCAAAGTAAACCTGCAGTGTTATAACTACTGAGCAGAGGGGCATGATCATAGGGGTTTATAGGCCTACTGCCATCTGTGAATCCCATAATCTAGTTTTTATAAAGCTAACAAGATCAAAGCCAATTTCAGCAACCTCAGTCTTCCAATCTTCCAGGAGCAGCACAGGGTGCTTCCCTCAGCCCCCTTCCAAGAGGCTTAGTATCCACATGACTGAGTAGTTGCCGGATTCTAGAGCATCTTGAACAGTGCTCAAAGTTGGTAAGACCCTTTTTTAAAGAGATAGGGGGCCTGTAAGACTAAATCTGAATTTTTTTTAACTAGTGACAGATCTATTTTCAGTACCCAGACATATTTTTCCACTAATAAGTTGTGATCTGAACTACCATCCAGTTTTGCCAAATGAATAAAGGGTTTCTTCTAGCATCTGTAAAGATGTGGCACCACGTTGAACTGACCACATGGCGAGAGCATTTTTTAATTTTTTTTATTTGGTAACCAGATAAGGCCCACTAGGCACAAGTGCCTGTTTTTAGGGGTGACCTGGGAGTACTGGGAGGTTAAGTGACTTGCTCAGAGTCACACAGTAGACAAGCACAAAAGATGTTCCAGAACTAGAGGGCATGGGATAAAGTTGGAAGGAGGGCAATTCAGAGGAAACGTGAGGAAGAATTTCTTCACAGAAAGGATGGTGGACAAGTGGAACACCCTGCCAAAGGAAGTGGTGGTTGCTGAAACAATCACAGGATTTAAGAATGTATGGTATAGACATAAGGGCATTATGGAGGTCAGGGGTAAGGGATAGCAGACTTCTAGAAAAAACATAAAGGGAACTTACAAGTTCAAATGGGCAGACTGGGTGGGCCATAAGCTCTTATCTGCCGACAGTGTCTATGTATCTATGTAAGTGGAAGTTGTGGGACTCAAACCCAGTTCTGCTGGATGTACCAAGCCTAATCACAGCTCATTACTCTAACCTGTATTTAACCCCTAGGTGGCGCTATCTCTAAGGTTGCAACCCCTGCCTGTACTTCTAAGCACAGGTTGAGGGGCCTGGATTCAATATTATGGTGCCTTCACACAGAGTAACAATAGTGGGGGTATCTACCTAACCTGGTATAGTCCTCTGGGAAGCTATAACCCCCACAAATCCAACTAGTGACCAAACACCTTGCAATAGGAGATAACTCCTTGCAGTAGTTGGCACATAGTTAGCAATTAGCATTAATGATATGCACACACCCCTTGCACTTACCATCAGGGACTGGTCTTCATCAACTCCCCTGGAAATCCCTGTAAAGACAACATTGACAAGGCAAGTATGCACTTTCTATATTGTACACAAACTAAGAATATGGTCATAAGCCAGTTTAAATGTGAAGCAGCAAATCAGGGTTATCAGAGGGACATGAACACCCAGATTGCTATGCTGACTGGCCCGAATCGGTGCCCGGGGGTGGCCAGCATTGTAGCTGTAGTCAGGGCCCTTGATGGAAAGAAAAGGCAGTTAAACATGCATAAACAAGGCTTTGGTTATTTGTATCCAAGGCTGGTTGGCCCAGTTCTTCATAACCCTATAAAACACACTGGAGATATCAGATGGTACCACAGAAAGATTCAAAGAAAAGTTGTAGGGCACTACCCTGAGTTTACTCATGACACCAGAGGCATTGCCAGCATGAGTAAACATTGGAGGCCTGGGCCCCAAACAAAACGCTGGGGGTCTGGGGGCTGCCTAGGCCCCCATAAGCTGTAGAACTTTTGGTGCTCTCTCGTGCAAAATTACACATTTTCTGCTACTTCAGTATTGTTTTTTCTCCCATTTCTTTTCCATTATTTTGTGTCTTTTTCTTTTTGGTTGGCTTGTCACTTGTCACTTGAGAGGCAAAAACTACATGTTACGGATTAAAAGTTATAGAATCAATAGCATATTTTGTAAATATCAGTAGATCTGGGCTAAATCTACCGATATTTAAGAAGTATGCTGGGCACTGAGGAGGGCTGGGCCGCCATGGCCTCCCTCCCTGAGCTGAGTGTGACCCTTATGAAATTATTTTCCACACAGTCACACAGCACAGGTCCATGATCTGACTGAGTAAAATATGATACTTGATGCACTTCGGGAACTTAGGGAAGTACTAGAAACTGGAATTTAAAGAACTAAAGAACCACTGACACCGTGAGAATAACTTTAAAAAAATATTTGCACACAAAGCAGCTATATATTACTTATTCGTTCTGTATTTCTGATCCTTATTGGTTATTATTGAGGTCATATATGCATGGAAACAGAAACAGGATATCTGCTGACACTGCTGTCTTGAGTGTTCATCTGCTTCTATTGTTTCTTCCCAACTTGATGTCATAATACTGTGCTTATCACATCACTGTCATTCCCAAGGCAATAGAAGGTGATGTCACAACAGAATATATGCAATTCAAATAGGGAACAAGCTACACAGGCAATCAGTAATAAATAATGTAGAGAAGAAATCTATAGAAGATAGTTAACAAAAATGCAATGTGAATGGTGTCCAAATTTAAAATGCTTTTTAAAGTTTTTCAAAGTGTTCCCAAAGGAAAGGTGTCAGCTGCTCTTTAACATTTATATGCAGCAACACTGTATCCTACTTATGTCACCTAACCACTGTGCTAACCAAAATTGGAAAATGTGAAGCACAGGCATATGAAGGTGGCGCATGACATTAATTTGATACTCACATCACATGGGCCCTTTAATAAAATATTTTGTTTTAATTTTTCTGCTCAGACTCAGACTGAAAAGTCTACATTAAAAAATACAGCAGTGTAATACACAATAACAACAAATAACATTAAATAATACTGCCTAATCATTTTTATTTTTGTGTATTCTGATGTTCTCCTCCATGCTGTTGTCTCTCTTTCTCTGGTAATAACAACTGATGCCATCTGTTACTTTTCTTTGCAAATCGTGTAATTACCTGTTCTGATGAAAACACAGAACACATTTCCTTTTCAATTGCTAGAATTGCAAGATCATGTAATCTGTTTTGAGTCATGGTGCCTCTGAGCCATGTATGTACCCTTCGCAGTGCACTAAAGGAGCGCTCACAGCTACAGCTTGTCCTTGGAATAGTGAGTGCTGCCTGGACCAACTGCTTGAGTTTTGGAAACATAAGAGGGTCTAGTAGCTTATAAACTTCATTTGTATTAATTTGTTTTTCTTCCATTTTTCATTTCAGGTGATGTTTTGCAACAAACAATTCCTCCTTTTGCAGTTCAATCCCATAGTGATGAATTAGAGGTGCCAGAGATTCAGAGCAAAGGAATGTTGCAGACGATGGGTTGCATGCACGGATGCCATTTATTATCTCGACTGCAACACTAGAAAATCTTTGCTTTAGTTCAACAGACATTCTGTTAAGGCATGGATAATAAAGCTTGTTTGAAAGTCCACTTGAGAAGAAGTTTGGCCCTACACTTCCACTGATGCCTCAACAATAAAATTATCCATCTGTTTCTGTTTTTTCTTCTGTTTGTGTCATGTATTTCCACATTATTCTTGTTACAAAAATCCACAGCTTCCTTAAACAGTTCATTGCTACTGTCCTCACTCTGTATCTCTTCAAGAGTGTGACGAATTGAGTCAACAAAATCTACTGCAGTGGATAGATCTAGATCTTCCCTTTGTAAAACTTTGTGGATGCCTTCTGTTACCTTTAGAAGAGAATGAAAGATAACCAGGCAGTAAATTGTGGTTGACTTTTGCAAGGATGCTAACAGTCCAATAGCTTTAGGAGTGCGAATAGTAGCAAGGCACTGAAGTACAGCTACATAGCAGTTCATCAAGGCTTTGATTGATTGGATCTGGCAAGACCAGCGAGTATATGACAACTGGACCAACTCTGATGGACTCAAGCCTGACACTGTATATTGACAAACTCATGATGATGAACAAGGGAAGTGCTAAAAAAACTCATACACGGTTTCCATAGTGCAGAAACATTTTCTTGCTTCAGTAATACATTTGCATGTATGGCAAAGTACTAGATTCAGCTCATGTGCATAGCAGTGCACGTACACAGCCTCTGGATGATGCTGGTGGAACTTAGCTTGAACTCCCCCTACTGCCCCACTCATAACAAAGGCACCATCATATGCCTGTGCCACATATTTTGCACTTGTAATTCCACTGTCTTGGAGACATTTTAGCAGTGATTCCACAATGGAGTCAGCATTAACAGATTTAAGTTCTGTGAATCCTATAAAACGCACTGTACTGCTTTCAGTTCCAGGTACAATATACCTCACGCAAACTGCCAGCTGCTCTTTATGTTCGTCTCTCGCTTCATCTGCCATAACAGCAAACATTTCTGAGCTGTTAAGTTCAGCAACTATCTTTGAAATGACCTCGTCTGTGCAACATGCAATCACCTCATTTTGAGTTTGGGGAGAAATATAACTGGCATTTGACGGTGCCTTATACATTTGTAGAAAAGGATCAAATTGTTTTAATAGATCCAAGCATTCCATAAAATTTTCTTTATTTAAACTACCATGCGTTTCATCGTGACCCCTGAAAGAAAGTCCTTGCCTACCCAGAAATAATGTGACAGCAATGATGCGCTCCAGATAGCATCGCCTGTCATTTACTTCTTTGATGTTTGCAGCTTGTAATTTGTGAACAATATCACCAGTACTCTTTGTGTCTTTAAATACAGCCCATAAGGTGTTTGCATTTGCATATGAAGTTTTTTCATGCTCTCTAAATGAGTCAAGTGCCCTTTTCCAATTAACAAATCCTGTGCTTAACAAAGAATCTTTATTAGGGCGAGTAGCTCCATATGTCATTCCAAAGCATCTACAAGGACAGCAAAAAGTAACATCTAGAGTAACAGAATATTCTAACCAGTTATAATTTTCAAACCAGTAAAACTGGAGTGACCTTTTTTTGCTTCCAAATGTGTGCTGTGGGTAACAAGGCAACTTACTCTGAATAGGCCCTGTCTCAAGTGTTCCCAAGTCTGTGATATTTTGAGCGTTTACTAGTTCACTGTTCGCTTTATTTAAGCCTTCTGTGTCAGCGTCAGCATCAACATAACTGTGACTGTTCTGGTCACTTGTGCTTGGTTCAGCATTCCCCTCATGCACAGTGGTATGTGATGCAGTAGAACCAGGGAGTGCAACATTATCATCATTACTTTCTGAATTGGCAATTATTCGCACTTCTTCATGTGTATTCTTTTCTTTGGACATAAAGAAATGTCGGATATCCATTTTTATGAAACAGTGGAAACCAACAAGTTCTGATATACAGTACTTCTGTGCAATACAACTGATTCTGAGCCACACACTGCCACCTCAGGGCTCACAGCAATGCAATGACAATGGCACAGACACACTACGGTTTATTGTCACGTAGAGGCTGCTGTGATTTAAACTGCAGCTACAATTTTTTTTTAACACAGTACGGCGATACACTCTGCTGCCCTCAGCCCTCCCACAAGTCCGGTACTACTGGCAAAAAAATATCTCAGGTACGCTGGGTCATTGGTGAGGTGGATCAGAGGCTGCTGTGATTTAAACTGCAACTACAATTTTTTTTAACAAACTACGATGACACACACTGCTGCCCTCAGCCCTCCCACAAACATGGTACAACTGGCAAAAAAATATCTCAGGTACGCTGGGACACTGGTGAGATGGATCAGAGGCCGCTGTGACAAACTGCAAGTACAATTTTTTTTAATACAGTACAGCAACACACACTGCTGCCCTCAGCCCTCCCACAAGTCTGGTACTACTGGCAAAAAAATATCTCTGGTACGCTGGGTCACTGGTGAGGTGGATCAGTGGCTGCTGTGATTTAAACTGCAACTACAATTTTTCTTAGTACAGTACAGCAACACACACTGCTGCTGCCCTCTCAGCCCTACCACAACAACCCCAGGCCCAGTACTGGCAAAAAACAAATCTCAGCCTCAGGTACTCTGGGTCACTGATGAGGTGGATCAGATTTAAATTGCAACTACAACAAATTATTTTTTTCTACAACAAAATTTCCCCCTGCCCTCACAGCCAGGCCACCTAGATTGTGCCAACTTCGACTTAAGTTGATGACTGTAGAGGCTGACTCAGTTCTCAGTCACACAACATACAGACTAGAATGTTCCTTTCAGACCTTCTGGCCTAGTAGGCCTAGAGTGAAAAATGGGCCTTCCTTGCCTTACAGCAGGTAGTAGCAAAAGAACTACAAAGTTAGCAGCAGCAATTGCTGAAATACAGAAAACAACTGTTTTTATGCAAAAATAGTTATATTTGTATTCCCTTTTTTTCTCAAATTCCACAAACACAGAGGAGACAAACTCTGCACTGACTCGCTGAACAACTGCAGTGCTTTTGCTTTCACTCTCTCTCTCTCCCTCTCGTCTGTCTCTGTCTCTAACTGAATAAAGGCCACAACCTATGATTCTCACTGGCCACTCACAAGGCTCTGTTGCTGTGATGACACGCTGTACTTTATGCTACTTGATAGTCACATGACAATCAAGTAGCATAAACTACAAAATAGGTATCCCACAATGCACATGGGTGGCCCAGAAAGAGTAACTCAACTGTCTGTCATGTGACACAGCTGGCTGCTGCAGTCAGAACATGATTATGAATGAGAATAAAAGTCCCATCCTGGCCCTGCAGTTTGCTGCTAATCTGCACAATATCATGCTGTAATAGCTGCCTGTATTCCTAACCGAAACTCTCCTCCCCGTGTTGTTGACTTTTTATTACTACCTTGAAGTGTGTAGCTCTCAGCACTCCACATCAGATCAGACAGACAGCCTTCCAGAATTTATAGGATTACAGTAATCCTATAAATTAAAATCACTATGGGAAGTAAAGTACCGTACTACAGTTCTCTGCTGGACACTGCCATCCATGTGTATCCACCCTCCTACTCATTCATCCACATTTTGTACCTCACCTTTCCTCCTTACCTCAGACTGCATCAGACATCTCCTTTTTTCTAACCTGACCCATCTCCGGCACTCGCACTGGGTGTGAATCTCCCACCCAGTTCCGCTCTAGTGTGCTCCCTCCTTCTTTGCCAATCGCCATCCCTCCGGTTCCCGTTCTGGCGTTCTCATTCTTCTACCCCTTCCTTCCCTTTCCTTGTACGCCGCTTTGACGCCTCACTCATTCACAGCCTAGGTCAAGTTATCCGACCGAGACTCGCTCGCTCATCTGGGAATCTGCTCTACAAAATATTCAGAGCTGAGAGCTCCTACAAGCAGGAGGCCATTCCAGAAAGTAATCCTATAAATTAAAATCACTAGGTAAGTACCATAGTACAATTCTCTGCTGGTGCCATGTGTACTAATGCTGGTGCAATGCAATCTTATTATATACTTTAAGACATGAGAAAGAAAAAATGTTTTTTTGGGAAAAAACACTATTTATGATAAAATGTACTTTTACTGTCAAGGTCATATAAGTGCTCGTTTTTTTTCAGGGTAGTATGACAGTCACAACAGGAGCACACAAGTCTGTCCCAAACAGTACTCGCTTGCTCCCGCTCCCCCTTTGAGTCTGCCATCAGCGTGCTGCATGTGCCATCACTAGAGCAAGCACACAGACTCCCACCAATCAGAAAACAGTCTGAAGTAGGAGCTGTGATGGTTGCCATGGCGACGTGAGGACGGGGACGAAACGAGCGAGGCTCAGTCAGTGAGCAATACTGTACTCAGCTGCTAAAGTAAGCAATTCAGGTGGCTGCCGGCTGGGCTGCAATCTGCATGTGTTTTTTTTTTTTTTTTAAACGGGTCTGGAAGTGGGAACAAAAAAACATTCGGGACCCCAGACAAAACATTCAGGGCTCCAGCCCCGGAGGCCCAGCCCTAGCAACGCCTCTGCATGACACCAGTTGGTTGAGGAAGGTCTGGCGATATGAACACCTGCTGCAGAACACTGAAGAGCATGGGGAAATTGTGCCTGCATGGCTCACCTCCGCTTCATGGCCTTTCCCTCCTGGTGGCCGCAACCTGTGATTTCTTGCAGTGCGGTGGCTGGAACTTCAATCCGATCTCTTGCCGAGAAAACAGTCACTGGTGCAGAAATAGGTGGCTTGGGCCAAGTATGGCTTAGGCCCAAGGCTGGATGAACACTTCTGGCAAAGTTCAGTTTGTTTGCTGGTGAAAATCTCCAGCTGGCAGACAGTTCGGTCACTGGTAAAGATGGGCTCCTTTCTGGCAAGCAGGAGTCCCTGAACAGTAAGCCATGACCCACAATAAACATTCAGCACGTTTAAAGAAAACAGCATTCACTTCTCTACCTTTCAGATCGGTTTCAGGCTGATTCACTATTTCAGTAGATTCATTGAGCAAACCTCTCAAGTCGCAAAAGTAGTCTCTCACACAACTCTTGGGATGAACACTTCACAGGAGCTCCTCTCGGTCCAATATCTCAAGCTGCACTTCTCCTGGTGGTCCAATATCTCAAGCTGCACTTCTCCTGGTGGTCCAATATCTCAAGCTGCACTTTTCAGAGTCTCGGGTTAAACAGCCACAGTTCAAAGATTAGCTTCAGATTAACCTAATCTCTGCTATCAAGCAGTCCAATACTGGAAAACAACAGCAGGAAGGCAAGTCAGGCCTTTCCCTGCCACTTCTCCTCAGTTCTTTTTCTGGAGCTGCCTCTCAATGGCTCAAGCTGCTCACTATCTCATCTGTCACAGCAACTGCCCCTCCCCACAGCCTACAACCAGGCATCCTGCCCAGAACAGGCGACTGCCTCATCCTGCAAGCTGCGGGAGCCACTCTAACCCCGGTGGCTGTTCTGTGCTGACCCGCCCGCCTAGCCTACAACCAGATATGGATTTTGAAGAGCAGCTCAGAGCCACCGACGGGATTGAACTTCTCGCTTTTTGCCTTTCTGGCCGACTGGCTACACTACTACTAGTACTGCTCCTGAGCTCTGATTGGGTGCAACGCTATTCCCCCTTCTCTTATTGGCTCTTGCCGCTACCCTTTCTAAGCTGTCTTTTTTTTAATACAAAAACTGCTAATGCTGAGTTTTCCAGTACCGACTGTTAAGTAGAACAGGACTGTTAAAGTTAAAGGTTGTTGACCCCCGTTTACTTTCCCATTTGCAAATTATACTCTAAAGCCACTAGAGGCAACAACTCAAGAAGGTTACTGTCCTCTTCCCACTGCTCTTCCCTAACATTTCTAGTTCTGGGTCCTTCATACCTCTCCAGATGTGCTAGTGATTACAGAAACACGGCTGAAAGCATCTACCACTGACCATGCCATCAACCTTTACTGTTTTATCTCTAATACTGTTCTCATGGCTATCCTTGGCTGGCTAGTAACCCTGGCCTGCCTTATTCTTCTCTGCTGTGCAGACCAATTTATTGTACACTCCTTAAGATTCAGTCCTTCAGTTAGTACCCCTCCCCCTCCGTGACACATCTGGCCTGACTCCCCCTGCATACTCTTACGCACCCCTTGCCTTCCTAAACCTGGCACTGCCCTACTTGGGCTCTGGCTCCACAAGCATTTGTGTGTACCTACTGTACAAATTGCCCCTGGAATGAAGCCTTCTTGTGCCTCGCTATGGGGCTGAATTTCTGTTCTCCTCCTTCTGGCCCGAGCAGGGGATACTTAGCTCAATCCTGGACCCCCTTTCCCTGCCTCTACACAGCTCCCTGTCACTAATACTCAGCCTCTCCCAAAGGTCTGAAAATAGCACATATGAATATTCACAGTCTTTGCCCTAGGATGGATGAATTAGAAGCCTGGGTTTCCCGGAAGAACCCTGACATCCTATGCATCTCAGAATTGTAGCTAAAGCCAGCTATCAAACAGCATGAGGTGTCATTACCTGGCTACTATTGCTTTAGGAAGGGTAGGGTGGGCAAAAGGGCTGATAGTGTCCTTATGTACACTCAGGCTGACTTGGATGTCATCAAACTCCCTGAGCCCACTCTGGATCCCCAGTCCTGGAATCCATATTCCTCTCCTTGACGCATGGAAAGGTCAAGCAATTAATTGTTGGGTGCGCCTACTTGCCGCCCAGCAAGGTTTCTATTGGCCTCCCTTACTTCCTTAACTCCCTTGCTAGTCTCCCACACCATGATCTTGTACTTTGTGGTGATCTCAATATCGATTGTCTTAACCCTACTGCTGACAAAGTGTGTTCCACACTTGTAGATTCTATTCTAGTACAACTTACTCAGGATCCTACATGCCTCAGTACCAAGTCTGGTAAACATACTTTGCTTGACTGGGTGATTACTAATTGTCCACAGAAGGTCAAAGCTGCTGGAGTTCTTTCAGATTGTATAAGTGACCATTCTGCAACTATCTGTGTCTGGAGGAATAACTGCCCTAACCTCCCTCCCAAGATTACCCTTGTTAGGGACATGACCAAGTTCATCATCAGTAGTTTCTGTACCTTGATCATTAATACTGACTGGAACCCAGTTAAGACTCTCCCTGATATCAGTCAAGCCCTGGATTTCTTTATCTCTACCCTCACTCAAATCACTGATAACCATGTCCTCTTGAAAAAATGCAGGTCCAAGGGTGTCAAGGCTCCATGGCTTTGCAAGGACATTAAGATGTTTATGTCCTCCAGAGACCAGGCATGGCAGACTTACAAAAAAGTGGGCTGCCCTCTGATAGGCAGGTCTATAGGCAACTCAGAAATAAATGTAAACATGCCCTCCATAAAGCCAAACACCACAATTACGAATTCTTAACCAAATTGAGGCAGTCCAGAGAAGGGCAAACAAAATGGTGCAGGGACTGCATCAGAAAACACATGAGGACAGATTAACTGAACTCTATATGTATATCTAGAGCAAAGGAGGGAGAGAGGTGATATGATTGCAATATTCAAACACCTAAAGGGCATTAACAAGGTGAAAGAGTCTAACATGTTTCAATATAAAAAAAACAGCAGAACAAGAGAACACAGCATGAGATTAGAGGGAGACCGATTAACAGGTAATGTGAGGAAGTTCTTTTTCACAGAAAGGATGGTGGATGCATGGAATGGCCTACCTCAGGAAGTGGTGGATATGAATACAGTGGAGGGCTTCAAACAGGCATGGGATAGACATAAGGGAGCAATAAAGATGAGTATGAATAGATAGACCATTGACAGAGCAGAGGCCGATGACACATTCATAAGGCAGAAAAAGAAATGGGCAGACTGGATGGGCCTTGCAGTCCTTATCTGCTGTCAACCTCTATGTTTCTATGTTTACAAACTGAACACCTTTGCTACCCCAAAGAGTTTTGAAGACAGGTTAATTCCCTGGTTAAAGGGAAAGCTGATGAACTTCCAAGCTGCCTCACTGCCCAGGGTACCATCCTAACTGACCCCCCTTTTATTGCCAATGGATTTAATGAATTCTTTACAGATCTCCAAAAGTACACCTCTCTCTTCCAGAGCTCATTTGTTCCCCCCTCGAACCTATCACCTTTGGCCTACTGTGGTACTCGGCCTGTGTTCTTCTTGAAGCTGGCCTCTCTCAAAGAGGTCCAGAGGCTTCTTCATAACGTGAAAGCTGAGAGCTCACCTGGTCATGACACCCTGGAGCCCAAGTTTCTTAAGCTGGGTGCTCCTGCCCTCACTCGCCCTATTTGTGACTTATTCAACAGGTCCTTCCTCTCGAGTACAGTTCCCAATAAGTGGAAGGTAGCTGTTGTTGTGCCTGTACATAAGGGGGAGCCTAAGGAAGGGGCAGAATGAAGAAGGGGTAGAATGAGGAAGGGGCAGAGTGAGGAGGGAGATGGAATCAATGGGGCATGCCAGGAAAAACTACCACTAGGGAATGTTATTAACATTTCCAAATATGAACTTTTGGAGATGGAACTTTCCCTTTTGAACAAAGGTCTCTCGTTTGTGCCATCTTGGAGATTTAACCTGTTTGAGACAATAGTGGACTACAATAAGATCACCAGAAATGTAGGACTCAAATCCTTCTCCACACAGAAGAATGAAGAAGGACATGAGATGGCACAGACTGGGGTAAGTCAAACATTAACATCAGCCTTGCAAGCATTTTTAAAGAGCTGTGAGAGAGACTTGAACATTTTGGATCAAGAGGTAAATCAGGGTAAGGTTTACTATCAGAATCTAAGTAAGGCAGGAAAAACTGCTTTAGAAAAACTGGGTTCAAATACAAATGTGACAATTAAGCCAGCTGATAAAGGAGGATCTATAGCAATCATGGACACTGACGTACCACGAGGAAGTATGCAGGCAATTGCCCAATGAAGTGTATTATGCTAAACTTAATAATAGGGAACCAACTAATGAATTTAAGAAACACATTGATGAATATCTAGAAAATGTATGTCAAAGGGGTTGGGTGTCAGATGTCAGTTTGTGGACTGAGAAGGAGGGTATTGTTGGTGCCTACTTGAAGGTGTGGGATGTGTGTATTTCATGTTAGTTGTGAACAGTCTAGTCAGCATGTTTGTTCTGTGATGAATCATATCTTGCGTAGGTTTCATTTTGTACAGTAGATGGGCAGTTTAAGATTATTGAGGGGTTGTGCTTGTCACTAGGATTAGCTGACTTGTTGCTTGGTGGTGGCATGTTGTTTAAGGTGGTACTGTGACTTGCTTTGTCAATGTTTCATAGGATTTCTGGGCTGATGATTTAAAAGGCATTTATTAAAAATATTGTTTTAGCTAGAATCAGGTGATTGCTAAGAAACAGCTTCCTTGGCATAGTGTTCTAGTATTGATAGAACACTGGAAGTAGCAGCAAACTGAGTTCTAGATTATTGAGATTGTTGTTACATTTTGATGGTAAAGTAAGATAGTAATTTATATATTTTTGAATTTTATAGTTATGTATAACTAGAGACTAAGAGAAGCTGGGCTGGGAGGATGTGAGGGAACAGGTACATGTATGGGAAGCAGGAGAGTGGTAAACTGCAATAGCTGTGGGGCAGCAGTCTTTCTGGGGGTGATATGGAATAAAGGGGGATGTCCTGTGTGTAAGAGCCTGGAGCAGCTAAGGGCTGAAATAAGACTGCTCAGATGGGAGCTGGGGATGACAATGTGGGATGTAAGGAGCAGAGCAGTGGAGGGAAAGGCAAAGGGGTGATGCCCAGGGGAGTGACGCCATCAGGAAGGGCATCAGAGTGGGGAGGAGCACCCAGTATACTGGAGTATCTCTTCCTCAGAGGACTAGGGAACCCAGGGTAGAGGAACGGCAAGTGGTAAGGGGAAGGGGTGGGAATGTGAGAGTAGCATGTGGGGTGGAAATTCTAAAGGTGCCTCTATTGAATAGATTTGCACCACTGTCTGGAAGGAGGAGGGGCAGCAGGAGGTGAGGTAGGAGGTCAGGTTGAGCCAGGGTTGAAAGCAGGAGTACAGGGAGGGGACTAATCAGGGTGGGCAGGGAAGAAGATGCAGGCAAAATGGAGTGGAGGATGGGGGGAGGGAGAGAATAGGAAAGGAAGGGGGGGATAACTGAAAGCAGATACAGATAGTCAGAAGGGAAGGGGTAGATTGGGAGATGGAAAAACATTTATGGGGATCAATTGTGGATGTGTAGATAGGTTCACCAGGGTGCATAGGGAGCAGTTAGGTGGGGAAGCAGCTAGTATAGAATGTAAGAAAGGAAGGACAGGGAGCAGGGGACTCAAATGCAAGCAGGAGGGTGGTTTGTATGCCAGGGATGACAGCAGGGAAGGTGGGCCCAAGAATAAGGGAAATAGTAAGGGAGGTTGGAGGAAAATCTAATTTAGTTATACATCTGGGAACCAGCGACCTAGCTGGGAAGGAGGTTGAGATAGTACAAAATAGGTTCAGGGAGTTAGGGAAGATCTGCAGGGAGGAAGGAAGTTTGCTGGCTTTCTCAGAGGTGATACCAGCACCAAGGGCCAGCACAGCTAGGAAAAGAAGAATAGCAGATTTTAATGACTGGCTAAGGAAATGGTGCAGGGAGGAGAGGTTCATCTGCATTGTGGACTGGGAGGAGACCTGGTCAAACAAAGCACTCTTTTCAACAGACAGGCTACACATCAATAGGGAGGGTTTGAGGGTACTCAGGGACAAACTGGGGGAATACATAACCACTACACTTAATTTAAACTACTGGGGGGGGAGCATCAGACGTGCAGGCCCACAGAATCTGACAGGAGGAGGAGGTCAGTGAATCTCGGCCCCCCCCCCCAGTGATGGACGAGGTCTGGAGGGAGGAGGTAGAAGGAGCAAAAATACAGTTACCAAAGAGTGGAGCAGGTGAGGAACACATAACAAGGGTATGTGGAGGGGTGCACACAGAGGGGATAAATGTGAATAGAAGAAAGGAGGGAAGAGAAGGAAGGTCAGACTCTTGGTGGAGGGTGGTATCTCTGAATGCACAGAGTATTGGAAACAAGATGGATGACCTGCAGGCACTATTAGCAGACAGGATGGAGGGTGGACATAGCTGCAGTAACCGAGACTTGGGCAACATCACACCATGAATGGGACCTTGCGATCCCTGGATATAAACTATACAGGAGGAACAGGGTAGTTGGGAAGGAGGGAGGGGTGGCAGTTTATATCAGGGAGGGAATAACATGCACGAGGAAGGAGTCAGAGGAAGGGGTGGTAAGGCATTATGGGTTAAGATGAGGTCCAATAGAGGGAGAAAGGTGAAGTTGGGGGTAGTTTACAGACCACCCAGTCAAGATGAGGAGAGGGTCAGGGAACTGATCTCACAAATATTGGAAACTGCAGGGAAAGGAGAGGTGGTAATTGTGGGGGACTTCAATCTGCCCAAGGTGGACTGGAGCATACCATCCACAACATGTGCTAAGAGTCAGGTGATCCTGGAAGGACTGCAGAGTGGGTTCCTGACTCTGGGTGTCACTGAACCAACAAGAGCTGAAGCAATTCTTGATCTGGTGCTCACAAATGGGTAGCATGTACAGGAAATAATGATCAAGGAGCAACTGGGTGGGAGTGACCACTGCACTGTGTGGTTCTAGTTGGATATGGGCAGGAAAAGCATCCTGACAAAGACCAAAATCTTGGATTTCGGGAGGGTGGACTTCAGGAAAATAGGCGAAGTGCTAAGGAGCCATCTGGCAGGCATCAGAGTAGATATGGGGGTGGACCAAAGGTGATTCATCATTAAGGAAGGAATACTGGTTGCCACAGATGAGTGTGTTAGGCTCAGGGGGAAGAACACCGGGCCAAAGCACCCAGCTGGTTCAGTTCTGGGGTTGCAAGGCAGTAAGGGAAAAGAGATTGGCATATAGAAAATTCAGGAAGACCAAGAGAGAGGTGGATAGGGAAAATTACCTAAGGCTGGCTAGTGAGACAAGTAAGGAAGTCCGGAGAGCAAAGGCACAGAAGGAACTGCAGATAGCTGAAGGAATTAAGAAGGGGGGGAGGCTTTCTTTCACTATATAAGTGAAAAAATGGACAAGAAGGAAGGTGATTTTCAGGATTAAGAAAGGGGTGGAGAGGGTGGAGGATAAAGGGGAAAAAGCAGAGATGCTAAGTGAATACTTCTGTTCCGTCTTCACCAGGCAGAAGGATGGACCAGTGCCTTCAGGAGGGAAAAGAGGAGCCGGGGAAGGGGAACACAGATGTAGTGACAGAGGAGGATAGAGTGAGGGAGGGGCTGCTGGCATTGAAGGTGAACAAATTACCAGGCCCGGACAGAGTACATTCAAGGGTACTAAAGGAACTGGCTGAGGAGCTGGCAGGGCCACTGGCAGACCTTTTTAATAGATCACTAGAGTCAGACATGGTACCACAGGACTGGAAAACAGCACAAGTAGTGCCCCTCCACAAAACCGGTCCCAAGGATGACCCAGGAAATTACAGACCAGTCAGTCTGACCTCCATTTTGGGCAAGCTCATGGAGACCATACTAAAGGAAAGGTTGGTGGAATATCTAGAGGAGCATGGTCTCCAGGATGAGAAGCAGCATGGGTTCATGGGCGGAAGATCATGTCAAACAAATCTGATTGACTTCTTTGATTGTGTCACTAAGACAGTAGTCAGGGGCTATGCGGTAGACATCCTCTAGCTTTGATTTCAGCAAGGCCTTTGACTCTGTGCCCCACAAAAGGTTAATCAGGAAGTTGGTGGATCTTGGGGTTCAGGGAAAAGATAGCCAGATGGGTGGAAAACTGGCTGAGGGACAGAACCCAGAGGGTGGTTGTGGGGGGAGAGTTATCTGGCACCAGAGATGTAACCAGTGGGGTCCCAAAGGGCTCAGTGCTAGGGCCGGTGTTGTTCAATGTATTCATCAATGACATTGGGGATGGCATTAAGGGCAAAATGTGTCTATTCATGGTTGACACCAAGCTCTGTGGGAGAGTGAACACAGCTGAAGGCATACAGGACCTACAGGAAGATCTGGAAAAGCTGGGGAGGTGGTCCAGGATCTGGCAGCTTGGCTTCAATGTCAAGAAATGCAAAGTTATGCAAATTGGGGCCAAGAATCCCAGGACAGAGTACTACCTGGGTGGAATCCAAGTATCTGCATCAGAGGAGGAGAAGGACCTGGGAGTGATGATCACTAGTGACCTGAAGCACTCCACACAGTGCAAGAAAGCAGCAGCAAAGGCAAACAAGATGCTGGGATGTATATCTAGGGGGATCAATAGTAGGAGGGAGGAGGTTATACTGCCCTTGTACAGGTCACTGGTAAGGCCACATCTAGAGTATGGAGTTCAGTACTAGTGCCCACACCTCAAAAAGGACATAAACCTGCTGGAGAAGGTCCAGAAGAGGGCTACAAAGATGATAGCCGGTCAGCAGGGTAAGGCATACAAGGAGCGGTTGAGAGCACTCAATGTGTACTCCCTAGAAGACAGGAGAGACAGAGAGAGGGGACATGATTGGGACCTTCAAGTACTTGATAGGGATAAATAAGGTTGATAAGGAGAGTCTCTTTAAGCTGAGTGGCAACCATAACATGAGGGGGCACAGTCTTAAGCTGGAGGGTGGGAGGTTTAGGAGGGAGGTCAGGAAGCATTTCTTCACAGGGAGGATAGTGGACACTTGTAATGCGCTTCCAGAAGAGGTCATCTGGTTGAAAACAGTGGGCAACTTTAAGAGAGGCTGGGATAGGCATAGGGGGAAGGTAATGATCATGGGTAGGGAGAATGGGAGGAGTGGGGGGGGCAGGGACATTATTTTTTTATTTATTTAGGGATTCGGATCCTACCTTTGAGCTCAGAGCTCTTTTACAAAGGTTCCATGTCAAACAGTGACAATGACAACAATAACAAACAGTTTACATGCAATACTATAATAGTAGGTAGCTAGTATACAATAAGGTTACAATGTCATTCATAGAACCAATGGTGATAGTACAGTGTCAAGAGCATTCGACTATGGTAAAGGACAGTGTTTATATGTAGCGAAGGAGATAAAGAGGTGTGACACCTAGTGTGAGAGTCCGAGGAGGAGTCAAGGTGAGGGGGAGGGGGAGACTTGGGGGGGGGCGGCCAAAAGAAGTGGCTTTGTCTAGGAGGTTGGAAGGCAGTGGTAGTAAGTTGGTTTTAAGGTTGATCTAGTGGGAGAAAAGGCACAGGGGAGAGAGGAAGACAGAGGGATAGGGCAAGAGGGAAGAGTGGGGTTAAAAAGGAAGGGGAAAGAGAAGGAGAATGTGGATGAGTGGGCATTATGGTTGTTAGAGTCCTAGTGGCAGTCACAAACTGTCCTAGTAAGAAGGTGTTGCCTTAGGCCATTTTTGAATTGCGAGATGCATTGGGAGTTTAGAATGTACACTAGGATTTCATTGAGCCATTGGGGGTCCCTACAGCTGAAAGCACGCTGTCCCTGCACAGTTCGACGGAAAGGTGTTGACAGGGCCCCCCTCATCCTGCCTCTGGTGGTATAGCTAGTAGCACTTGGTGTTAGGATGCTAGAAATGCATGGAGCAATTTTACCCATTAGCGCCTTTTTTCCAAGGAGACATGTTTGGAATATAATCCTGTTCTTTAGTGGCAGCCAATTGGTCTCCTCGTATAAGGAGCAGGTGTGGGTATTTCGATCTGCAGTCATTGTGAGCCTACATGCCTTGTTGAGGGCAATGTGAATCCTTTTGAGTGCAGTGTCTGTTGCTGCTCCATAGACGACCAATCCATAGTCGATGGTAGAAAGGATGTAGCTGGAGACTGAGAGACGGAGGGCCTCTGGAGTGAGATACTTTTTATACCTATATAGTACACCCAGCTTGGTGTTCACTGCCTTTACCACTGTGTCGATGTGTTGGGTGAAGGTGAGGCAGTCATCACTTGTGACCCCCAGGTACTTGAAGGAGTGAACTTGTCCCAGCAGCTCCCTGACTTTATTGGAGATGGTGTGAGGAGAGCTTCTTTTTGCTGTGGGCTGGCTGTGAGCATCACCTTGGTTTTTTTGTAGTTTAATAGAAGTTTATGGCTACAGAACCAGTCTTCCAGCTTGTAGAAGGATGTCTGCAGCTTGGAGTGGAGGGCGACTATTGATGAACTGCTGGTGAGAAGCACAGCGTCATCTGCGTAAAGTATCAGTTTAGTGTCACAGGCTTCAGGAAGATTATTTAGGAAGAGGTTGAATAGCAAGGGCCCCAGTATTGACCCCTGTGGGACTCCTAAACATACTTCATTGGAACTAGATACTGTGTGCCCAATTTTTATGCGTTGGTTTCTGTGTGTTAGATAGTCCTTGAACCAGCAGACAGCAGTGGTTGCAACCCCCAGGTTCTGTAATTGAGTCAGGAGGAGAGAGTGATTGACAGTGTCGAAGGCTTTGGTGGGGTCTATGAAGACTGACCCCACCAGTTTTTCTTCATCTAGTGCCTTGTGCGAGTAGTCAGTGTAGTCCAGCAAAGCAGTGGAGGTACAGTTCTCCCTCGCTATAACTGACAAAATGGGAGCCAGGAAGCATATTCATTATTTTAGCATGTTCGTTACATCGAAGGAGTAGTTGCTCAGTGAGAACCAAACCAGCAGACCAACAGACAAACACTAAAAACAATGTCAGTTATTAAACAAGTTTAATTTGATGTACTAGAACACTATTTGTGACTGCATTGATCAAATAGATTTTTTTATTTGGTTCTTCAGTTCTAAAATAATCTATGTTTAAAAATGCAAAAAAGTGCAAATGTGCTACACGGCATAGAGAAATGGAGAAAGCAGAATCATAGCAGCGTGTAAAAGTACATTTACTAATTCAATACATGATTCTACAGTAATTACCTTTTAAAAAAAGTCAATAATGGTTTTCTGCTTGTTTTGTTTGTTTCAGGCCAAATTCCGTGAATATGACAACAGCTGTTTTAGTTGCAGTACCTTCAGGCGATCCGCATCCTGAGCCTGTAACCACTCCAGAGCTGTTTCTAGTCCAGCAACTGCACTATGACTTGATGGAACTGCTTTGCCCTCTTCTTCTGACTCGTGAGTCTCCACTTTCATCAGCCTGCTCCTGCCCCTGTTCTGGTTCCGTTCCCGTCACTGCATTCACTATCTCTTCCTCGGTCAGCTGATCATTGGTTGGAATCATGTCATCAACTGATATCCAGTCATCAATTACATCACTGGCAGATTGCCCTTCTTCGATCAAATTGAGCTGTGTCGCTGTGGTAGCAATCTCTGTTGTATCATCTGAGTCCAGTTCCAAATCAGGTTGCAACACACCTCCAAATGATGGACCCAGAGTTGCTAGCCAGCAGTGACACACAGTCAGTTCTGACACATTGCTCCAGGCTTCTCCAGCAATTGTAATCACTTTTAACAAATTTAATTTTTTTTGAAACTCGGTAACTGTAGTTTCCTCAGAACAGGCAACAAGATCGCTGAGGAATCTTTTCCGATAATGTTTCTTGAAAGTTGCTATAATGCCCCCGTCCATTGGTTGGATTCTAGAAGTTGTATTCTTGGGCAAGAATAGGGTTTTAATTTTGCCATCTCTAGATTTGAGTAAAGATTCTGTTGGGTGTGAGGGCATTGGTCCAGTAGAAGCAATGCTTTGGGGGGGGGGGAACCTTTCAGTCTTAGATGTCTACGAACTGCTGGAATAAATGTGTTAGTGAACCAATTTTGGAAAATTACACTTGTCATCCATGCGTTCTTGCTGTGGGCATACTTAACAGGCAATGAATTTAAGTTTATGTGGTGAAAACAGTGTTGCTTCCCACACTTTCCGATACACAAGGGAGTCACCTTGTGTGTTCCTGAAGCATTAGTGCAAAACAGCAGCGTGACCCAGTCTTTTGAGACTTTAAAGCCTTTACTGTCATTTTCTTCTTTTTTTGATGCCAGAGTGACATCAGGGAGGCACCGCCAGAACAGGCCAGTCTCATCACGTTGTACACCTGTTCAGGCATGTACCCCCCTGACACGATTATATCTCTCAGTTTTGGGAGAAACTCTGCTGCTGCACGATCGTCACAAGAGCGCTGCTCACCTGTGATTGCCACTCGCCTAATGCCATGTCTTCTCTGGAAGCGCCAGAGCCATCGGGCAGATGATTTGAAGCGGCTTTCCTCACCATAGAGCTGCTTGGCAAACTGGTCCACCTTCTCACGTAGAACTGAACCAGACAGCGGCACTCCATTTGATCGTTGTTGGGTAAACCACAGCTGTGTAGCAGTGTCGATCTGCTTTTCGTCTGCAAGTCTCAATTTTTTTCTCTCAAGTCCATTCAGCTCTGCACACTCTGCAACAAACTCACGTAGCGATGCCTCCTGTTTGTACCAAGTACAAATTGTGGATTTAGAAAAGCCGGTGTCTGCAGATATTTTCTTGAGGCTTTCACCACATTTTAGTCTGTCCAGGACAGACAGCTTGGTTTGGACCGAGTACGAAGATCGCTTCATCCCTGCAGCAGCAGTGTTTAACACTGAAATGTGAATCCTTAATCCTGAACTTAGTGTGTCTTTTATCAGTGAAACTGGTTGGGTAATTGATTAGTTAATGGAATGGTTGCTTTACAGGGGTATTCAATTAATTTGTTTAATTGAGGAGAGAAATTGAGTGCAATTGAGTGCAGCTCTGCGTTTTCAGTGTAGACATGCATACAGTGCAACAGCGCTATAACGCTGAATTCCTGGGAGCCAAGTGAGCCATTCATTACAACCGATAATTTGCTATAACAGGGTTTGTTATAGCGAGGGAGCACTGTACTATGATTCTGCCTGAAGCCATGTTGGTTGGGATATAACAGGTTGTATTTGTTGAGGTAATCTGTGAGTTGGGTGGCCACAATCTTTTCCAGGGCTTTAGATAAGGGAGAGATGATGGATATTGGCCTATAATTGGCGGTGCACGTCATATCACCATTCTTGTGCATCGGTGTCATGAGAGCCTGTTTCCAGATCCCGGGGAACTGTGCAAGAGCCAGCGATTTGTTAAATAGTTTTGTAACTGGCACGATGATGACATCCAGTGTTAGGGATAGAAGTTTCATATCGACTCCCATCACTCCCCATTCTGGTCTTGCCTAATATTTTTTTTTTATGTGTTTGTAAGCCTCCTTCATTGACACTTTTTTGAAATAGAAGACAGAGATTGAGCCCCCTTGAGGCGTGCAGTTGGTTTGTTCCCCAGCAGGGTGCAGGTAGTCAGGGGTTAGCACTCCAGTCAGGTCAGCAAATGCTGTATTGAGAGAATCCACGATGTGCCGTGGGTCAGTAATCATGGTGTTGTTGATGTTGAGCAAGTGAGGGATCGTCTTCTCATCCTTCCCAAGAAGGTTTTTGATGTTCTCCCAAAAACTCTTCCCATTGCCCCAAGTTTTATTAAGCTGCTTCTTGGGGAAGTTGGCCTTTGCTTTGGTGGATAAGGTTGGTGCAGTGGTTTCTTGCAGCTCTATAGCATTGGAAGTTGTGTTTGCTGTGAGAGGACCCGGATTTTTCCCAGACGTTGTCCCTTTCCTTCATCTGGGCAAGAAGATTCCCTGTGATCCAACCATTAACTTGACCCTGAATTTTTCTTTTCCCCAGTGGTGCAAAGATATCGCAAATCTTGTTGAAGCCCTCTATAAAGAAACTTAGAGCTTGGTCAATATTAGGTGCATGATCTATGGAGGACCAGTCATGCTGGGAGAGGGCAGAGGAGAGGGCCCCAAGCTTGCCCTTCCCCAAGACTCTACTATTAATTATGATAGGTGGGGGCTTGCTCAATTTGTTTGACCATGTGAAAGTGACTGGGGAGTGATCACTTAAGGTGTCAGGCAAGACCTTAAGTTCAGAGATCCGAGAAGGGGAACTCGCGAGGAGCCAACCGAGAAGGGTGTCTTTTCCTGTTTTGTGGTTTTGCCTTGTTGGGCTGTCTACAAGTTCGGTCAGATTGGAAGTAGCGACCATGTCCTTGAAAAGCGTGGATTCCCTGCCCCCCCCCAGTTGATGTTAAAGTCACCTGTTATGAGAAGCTCTGTGCCCTTAGGAAAGGCAACAATTGTATCCAGTATTTTTTGGGAGGCCATCCCTGGCTTTAGTGGGTGGAAGGATAAACCGAGGCTAAGATTAGAGATTTGCTGTGCCGTCCAACCTGTGCTTTTATTACTAGTAGTTCCTGATCATCCTCGACCCTGGTAACAGGAAGGACCGAGCAGCATAGGTAATCCCTGGCATAGATAAGGGCTCCTCCGCCTCTCTTGCCACACCTGTCTTTCCTGAATGTTTGATATCCCAGGAGCATCACTTCATTGTCTTTTATCTTGCTTGACAGCCAAGCCTCTGTCAGACAGAGAATGTCAGGTACATGGTGGGACATCCACACTTGGAGTAGGTCAAACTTTGCTGTGAGGCTGCAGATGTTCAGTGCAGCTACTTTCAGGCCTTTACTTGTGTTTCCCCCCTGAGTTTGATACTGGTGGTGGGCAAGGATTGGCATGGATGTTACCTGATAGAAGAAGACGCATAGATATTATTTTCCTGGCTGAGAGGTTTATGCAAATGGTGGAGCGTATCTTGCACCTCCTGCTCTTGCAATGGGGGAGGCGAGTATTCACCAGGGTGATCTTTATGGGCATGAAAATGGTAATGTTGATAACCGTGGCAGGTGTCAGGGACCCGGGGCTAGCAGGTGAGATGCATGAGGTGGAAAGCTGGAGCTCCCTCGGCACAGTTGGCATTGGGGTGCCATAGAGTCCATTTTTGTCAAGAGAAGGTTCTCACAGGGGTGGTAGTGGTCCAGCTTGGCATCTTGGGCCTGTAGCACCCACAGCGAATAGAAGAACTAGGAGGATGGAGTAATCCATAGTAGAGCAGAGGTGGTGGCACTTGGGTGGTCTAACAAGCACACCAGGAGGAGACAGCAAAGGAAAAATGCTGATGGTTAATTTCATCCACAGGAAATGAACTGTTGAGATCCAGGGTCACATAATATGTCAACATTCCTGAAAGGTGATATACTATGGCCTGGGCATATGCAATGTGTGAAATCCTTTTGTTTGTATGTTTCCTTTGATCTTCAAAGTCCTCAGAGACAAGTACAATGCCTTGGGAGTAGGTCAGAGAAAAATGTTGATTCAGTCACAAAATGTGTTAAAATTCCTTTGTTCTTTAAAGTCCACAAGTGCAGCTGCTTTAAGAGTGGTCAGACGAAAAATGTTGAAAATGTTGATTCAGTTGCAGGACCCAGCATCACCATGTTTGTAAGACTAGTTGCAAGGCATATGCTTTCTTGGGGAGGCTTCAAGAAAGTTGATTTAAAATTAAAAAGCTGATACCTGATGATGATGTTTTGCAGAAATTCAGTCCAGGAGACTTTCACCAATGTTGTGTGCAAGAATGGCGCAGGTATTCCAAGCAGAAAAACATGAAAATGAAAAAAAAACGAACCTACAGACACAGACAAGCACAAACAGCCACCCATGCAGCCCCAGGAGGAGGAACATTAGCTCAAGCTGTGGACCCTGCAATACGAGCAGACTTGATGGACCAAATGGCCTTCTTCGTATGTTTGTATGACACCATAGCATATCTTAAGGTAGAAAATCCTGTAAGAGCTTGTTTCTATTGTCTCCCCAAAGTGCATAAGTGTCTAGTAAATCCCCATGGTTGCCCAATCGTATCGGGTAATGATTCTCTGACAGAGCCTCTGTCCAAACTGGTGGATTTCCACATTAGTGATGTAGCTAAACAGATTCCAGCATACATTCAGAACACTGGGGACATACTTAATGGCAAGGCAAGGCAAGTTTTATTTATATGGCACCCAATCCCAGAGGCTCTGGGAGCCTTACATAGACATAAAATAAAATATGTAAATAATGTTTTGAATGATTTAGAAATACATCAGGATACCATGTTTGTTAACTTAGATGTGTAGTTTCTTTACTCAGATAGTCCCCATGATGGGGGCCTGGAATCTCTGAAATGCTATCTAGATAAAAGGACAAATAAGGACCTCCTACTGAATTCTTGTAGAAACTCATAGAGTTTGTACTTAAATGTAACGCTTTTTTCTATCTAAATAAACAGTTTATCCAAAGGAAAGGCACTGCTATGGGGGCAAACTTAGCACCCAATTTTGCCAGTATATACCTGGGCAAGTGGGAGGAGGAGCTGGTACGGTCACCAGAAAATAATCCTTTTTTGCAGCGTATAGATCTCTATTGGAGATTTATTGACAACATTTTGATTGTCTGGAAAGGAACAGAAGAGGAATTGTTCTCATTTGCTAGGTATCTGGAGAATACTAATAATAACCTCAGGTTTTCAGTATCCTTTAGTAAAAATCAGATAAGTTTCTTGAATTTAATTATATCCAAAGATGAGAAGGGGGGAGTCAAGACAGATTTATACAGGAAACCCACAGACAGAAATACCCTCTTTCAAGCCCAGAACAGTCACCCCTTCCATACTATCACAGGGATACCAAAAGGCCAACTTATAAGGATAAAAAGAAACTGTAGCGAACAAGAGACTTATGAGGCAAGGGTGGAAGAACTAGAAAATGGGTTACAGGCCAGAGGATATCCAGAACAGATTGTCAGCAAAGCAAAAATGGAAGCAGACAATATACAGAGGGCAGAGGTCATGAGGCCTAAAAACAGAAACAGGGAGAAAGGGGCTCTATGGATTAATTTCGTCTCTACATATGGTGCACAGTCTAAGGAAGTGAGTGAAATCATACAGAAACACTGGCATATGGTCAGTCTGGATCCAGGTTTAAAAGACCTCAGGGAATACTACTCCCAGGATGATACGCAAAAGAGGGAAAAGCCTTAGAGACATGTTAGTACGTTCTGTACAACCAAAAAGAGAAAACCCCAGAATATGGTTCCCTCGGAAACCAGACTGCTGCTACAATTGTGGAAACTGTAAGTTCTGTACCCACGTGACTAACACAAATTTTTTTAAAAACCCCATAACAAAACAGGATGTAAAGGTCTGAGGATTTATCACATGTGCTACTGAAGGAGTTGTGTACATGGCAACCTGTTCTTGTAACTGCTATATAGGGAAAATAAAAAGGCAGTTTAAACAAAGGATAGGGGAACATCTCCAAGCCATCGAAAACTGAGAGCCTAAAAATGCTTGAGCTGTCCACATAAACTCAGCAGAAAATAGGAGGGAGCATAAATAGAAACAAAGATTTTGACGGCAGATAAGGACCTCTTGGCCCACCCAGTCTGCCCATTTCCCTACCTATTGGATAAGCTGCAGATCCTAGTTAACCAGCAGCCTACTTCTTCCTACCCCCCTTTGACTTTTTTGGATATTGAGAAACCCATAAAAAAAACAAGAGGAGGTAAATATGATAATGTGATAATGTCCTTCACATGAGAGTGCAATATTGGATCTTTAACTTGGGGGGTCAGAAATACCTGGTCTGAATGAAATAGTTGAACTGAAACCATTTTTATGAAAATAGATATGAGATCAGAATCCCCCCTCCCCCCCAGTCCTATGACATGCTTTACAGACCGTGGTTAAGTGAAAGTAAGCAAGCTTTTGAATTGGTGTTCCTGGTTCCCTGATCCATTCATATAGAAAAAGTACCATGAATGAGACACTGAATTAAAAAATACAATGATTGTAAAT
Organism: Neoceratodus forsteri; assembly: GCA_016271365.2. Taxonomy (NCBI): domain Eukaryota; kingdom Metazoa; phylum Chordata; order Ceratodontiformes; family Ceratodontidae; genus Neoceratodus; species Neoceratodus forsteri. Next base: position 163,997,737 of record JADMNL010000025.1, on the reverse strand, counting down.
ATTGGCACTGTAAACATGGTTCTAGCACTAATGTATTGTGTTTCTGTGTTTTTTCAGCTATTAATAATTCCCATTTTGAAACTGGGCGCACAGTAGTTGATTTTTGAGAGAAACCTTGTGGAAACCAAAGACACTCTACCAGTTGTTCCCAAAATGTGGTAACATTATTCAGATAGTCAGCTGATGCACCAACATATCTAGTCAGTATGTGCATGAACATATAAGCAATATTTTATCAAGTTCCTGTCACTGGTCAGAATTGAGTATCAGTATAAAAGTGGTGGTATGATTATGATGCCTTAAAATCAAGTGCTTTTAACAATTGCACTAAGCACCTTGCTGGTTTTAATTGCACTGTCACTTTAACTTGCATTTTATTTAAGGATAATAGGTCCTATCAGCACATACCACGCCCACATAGCAGCTCACCCATGCACAGGTGCACCCATGCTGGCATTCACTAATGCAGGCCACCTGTCCACGGCTCTGCCCCCCCGGCGCGCAGGACTCAGCATGGCGGCCGGGGTACGAGTCGAGGTCCTGGGCGGGCATCCAATGGAATGCCCCACCCAACACCCACAGTGGATCCCTCGTGTTGCAGGGCGTGGGTCTAGGGTAGTGCATGGCTACAGCAGGCACCCAGACCTGCTCAGCATAGCCCCATCTCCATCCCAGATCGTGGCACTCAGCACCCTTTTGGTGCACAGGCAGACCCCAGTGGTAGGCACCACCCCTGTCCCATGGAACACACCTCTGCAATGCTGCTGTGCTCCAACCCACTCCTGGCCATGCCCCCTGCTACTACCCTGCACTCCTCAGTGTAAGGCAATGTCACCCCCCCAGCACCGACAGCACCACCCCCAACATCCAGTAAGTCCCGTTCAGCAGCCCCCGCCCCCCCAGTACATCCCAGTGGGCCATGGCAGTGCGGGAGGGCGTCATGGCTATGGTCCACCATGCCCAACGGGAGACATCCATGGGGGCACACACCGGGATATGCCTGGTCCCGACTGGTGTACCCAGCGCCATCCTTCGCAGCCATGTGGCCAGCACTATGTGGGTTATTGAATGCATGGTGCTGGCATGCCTCAGAACACCCTGGTGGTGAGGTCCATGAACATGAGGGATTGGGTGTTGGGTGTGCAAGCCCCCAGTTGTGCATCCGATGTGGGGGGCACAATGGGTGCAGGGTGGCTATGCGCCCAAGTTACGTGGCGCATAGCCGCTTTGCACCTACGTGCATAGGGCCCATTGTGACAATGCCTTGTCATCCTATGATTAAGCATCAGGGGGCGTGAAATGCATTAGGAGACTTGGATTGTGTTAGAGTGAGGAGGGGGCTATGCTGGAGTCGAGCTATCTTTTTATCGCTTTTGAGTGTACCAAAATAAAATTAAGCACCTTATTAAGAAACGGTCCTCCGGGCATCATTTCTCAGCATCGACCTATGAGAGACTCCAGTAAGCAGCTAGGGCTGGCACAAACTGTCTTTTCACTATTACTTGAATTCTTGGCATTGCACAGCATCCTTGGTGCAGCCCAAACTGCTTTTACTTTGAATATATTAGGAATAACTACTTCACAGAAGAAGTGGTGGTAACTGGAGTCACCTTCACAAGCAGGGCGTGGTAGCCCACACTGTTTCTTCCTTCGGGCTCTAGTACCTTGATAAGGGTTAGCCGTGATGGCAAAGGCAAGACAAATTTAATTTTTCTGGCGCCCAATCACAGAGGCTCTGGGCGCTGTACAAACACACAGGAATTTAAAAAATATCATCTCATAATATAATAAATAATCAAGTCAGAATAGGTAATGTTCTGTATATAAATAATCACCCTATTTACTTTAAAAAGGGACTGATAATCTATGTTCTCATCCAATACCGAGAAAGCCTAGCTAAACAGATAACACTTAAGGTGGTCTTTAAATGCCTCCACTGAAGGGGCCCTCCCTCACCAATGCCGGAAGCAAATTCCACAGGACTGGGCCGGCGATACTAGAAGCTCTATCGCCAGCAGTTTTCAACCTCGTCCTGGGAATCGCGAGGAAGGCCCTCAAGGAGGATCACAGGGAGTGGACCGAGGCAGCGGGTATAAGAAGGTCCACCAGGTAGCAAGAGCCCAGTCCATGTACGGCCTTAAAGGTGAGCAAGCCCACCATGAAAAGCATCCTCCACCGAACTGGCAGCCAGTGAAATTCCTGCAGCACTGGGGTGATGTGACAGTATGTCAATTGTCCAGTCAACAACCTGGCAGCTGTGTTCTCAACCAGCTGCAGCTGATGGAGGGTGCATCCAGAGACCCCGAGGTAGAGTGTATTACAGTAGTCAAGCCTAGATGTTATAAATGCATGCACCATGGTGGGGAGATCCAAGTGCTTAATCCTCGCAATGTTTCTCAGATGGAAGACACTAACCCTGACAATGGATGACACTTAATGTTCCATTGTCAAACTGCTGTCCAGCACCATGCCAAGACTGCACACCTTAGATGAGGCCATCAATGGGACAGGCCCTAGAAATAGTCCAGTATCTGCCCCCGAGGCCATCCAATCATGCCTCCTGTTCGACTCCACCACCAGTACCTCCATCTTATCGGGGTTCAGTCACAAGCAGCTAGAGGCCATCCAGTCATTGATCCCGGCCAGACAGTTCTTTAATACTTCCGCCACATTGGATGTCCCGGGGCAAAGGATAACACAGGTGAGTATCATCGCCATAACAATGAAATCCCAAGCTGTACTTCCTAATGATCTCACCCAGTGATATTTGCCAGCTGCAAGTTGAGGGGCTAGCTGCACAGTTGGGCAGACTTGATAGACTGTGAGGGCCTGTTTCTGCTGGCATTTCGTATGTTCAATATTCTACCAGTCAGTGGAGGAAAGAACTTGATAGCCAGTGGTTTTCTTTCATTCCTAAATGCATTTGTTCTTATATTCATATAGTGTAGAAAAAGGTTCAAATTTCAGTAGCACTACTGCTCATTATGCAGATGACCTGGGTTCCATTACGAACCAAGATCATTGGGGACCAGCTGAGGGGAGAAGGATTTAGCATCGCTCGGGACACTCTCCTTCACTGAGGTGAGAGCACTGCAATACTTTATTTATTTATTTATTGAAAATGTTTCACCAGGAAAAGCACACTGAACAAAAAAATGCTCGTCTCACGGTGCGACCTGGGGGGGTTACAAAGGAGGCAGGTATACATACAATAGTTGAACTCGCAGTAGCATAATATGGAAAATGTACATAGTTGGGAGGGATTACATTTGAACTTATACATAGGCAGTGCAGTACAGTACAGCGCAGACACAGTAGTACAGGTATACAATTAAATGGATTCTAGCGAGGTAGGAACAGTACAGGACATGATCATAAGCCAAAGGTATACAATACAAAAGTTGCCTTGAGGGCAAAAACATGAAATGCATAAGTGCAAGTTACAGAACAGAGGTAGTAATAGCAGAAATTGAATGACTGTAGTGGAGGTTGAGCTTCAGAGATCGTCACATAGAGAGGAAGGATTTGGAGGCGAATAAGGGGAAGAGATGGAGGGTGAGAGAAGCGTGGGTGAGAAGGGGAGAGGTATAGGTGAGGAGGAGGGAGTGGGGATGGGGCTTAGGTTGAGTGGGATGAGGGAAGGGAGAGAAGAGAGTGAGGGGAGTAGAGGGAGAATAAGTGCGCGAGGGGTAGTATATAAGCCAGACAATTAGGCATGGCCAGGCCGCTGGTCAGGCACAGGGGGGAGTGGAGGGGGGAGGAGCCAAGCAGGAGGGTGGTCAGGGGCAGCTGCAACTAGGTGCAAGGAAGTTAGAGAGGGCATAGGAAAGGGAGAGCTTGGATGAAGAATGACGGACCTGGGTGGGTAGGCCGTTCCAGAGTTTAGGGAAGAGGTAGGAGAATGCAGATTGGCCGGTGGTGGTCCTACAGTGGGATGAAAAAGTAGTCTAGGGTCAGTGGATCTGAGAGTGTGTGAGGGGGTGGGTGGGGAGGCTAGGGCAGATGCGAGATAGGGAGGGAGGGAACCGAGCCAGAAGTTAAAAGTGAATTTAGCGCAATGAATTAGGCTCCGGTTACACAGAGAAGGTAGGGATAGGGAACGATAAAGCGTGCAGTGATGTGAACGAGGGGGGGCGTCGAGGGCAAAGCAGCAAAAAGCATTGAAAAGGGGGTCTAATCTGGCGAGGGTGGTCTGTGCAGCGGAACTGTAAACTACATCACAGTAGTCGAAGGAGGGTAGAATCATTTTCTGAACAATTTCGCATCTGACAGGAAGAGGGAGACTGGTGCGGTTTCTATAGAGGGCACCAAGTTTAGGGCGCAGTTTGGAAATGATGGAATCAACATGGGTAGAAAAGGAGAGATGGCAGTCGAGCCAAACCCCAAGGTACCTGAAGGAGGTACTTCTTGAGGACAGTGTTATTCAAGTGTGGAAACTCAGAGGAGGAGGGAGGTGAGTTTGGAAGGCGCTGTCTGGGCGAAAATCATAGAGTTGGTTTCTTAGCATTTAGGGAGAGTTGGTTGCAATTGAACCAGAGTTGGATTTTGGTGAAATCAGTTTGAAGTTTGGAAGTGACTTCTTCAGGGGTCCGACGGAGAGAAGAGGACTGATGCCGTCTGCATACATGTGAATGGCGGAAGAGGAGCAGGAGTTTGGCAAGTCATTTAGGAGGATGGAGAGAAGGATGGGGCCGAGAACTGAGCCTTGTGGAACGCCAGAGGTGATGGGGGGGAGATGTGGTCAGCTATTTTAGTGGATTGGGATCTATTTAGAAGGTAGGCATTGAACCAGTTTATGGTGGATTCAGCTAAACCAGCTCCAGAAAGGCAGAATAGTAGGAGAGAATGGGATACGGTGTCGAAAGCTTTTGCTAGGTCGATAAAAATAGCAGCGGTGATTAGCCCTTTGTCCATCCCAGTGAGGATGTGGTCAGTGAGTCTGAATAGGAGGAGGTAGTGGGTGGTGCTTTCTGAACCCAGACTGGAAAGGGGTGAGAAGTTAGTTTCTCTGAGGAAGTGGGAGAGTTGGGAAAGCACAAGGTGTTCCTGGAGTTTTGCGAGGGTGGGGAGGAGGGAGATGGGGCAGTAGTTGGATGCAGAGGTAGAGTCACCACCTTTGGGGAGGGGTAGAACAGTGGCATGCTTCCATACAGAGGGGAGTGACTCAGTACTGAAGGAAAGATTTAGGAGGGCTGCGAGGGGGGTAGCGATGGCGGAAGCAGATAAGAAGAGGAGTTTGTTGTCAAGACCGTCAGGGGATTTGCCTTTGGAAGGGTTTAGGGCGCAGAGGGCATCTAAGGTTTCAGAGGGGGAAATGGGTTGAAAGGAGAAGGGGTTCTTGCCGGATTGGTGGGGGGTAGGAGACTGAGGAGATGGAGTAATTGCAGGTGGAAGGACTTCAAGGAGGGCATGGGCACAGGTAGTGAAATATGAATTAAACTCGGTGGCGACTTCCAGGGGATCGGAGAGGAGAGAACCCTTGGCAAGGAGAAGAGGTGGAGGGTTAACTGTTTGGGGGGAAAAAAGGGAGCCAATGACTTTCCAGAATTTGGAAGGTCTACCAAGGTTAGCATTAAGTGTGTTATTAAAATATTCAGACTTAGCTAGGCGGATGGCCTTGGTGCACCTATTGCGGAGCGTGCGATAGGAGGTGTAGTCGCTGGGGAGGAGTGAGGATTTGTAGTTTCGCCAGGCCTTGTCACGGGCTTGTTGGCAAGCAATCAGCTCGGGAGTGATCCAGTGTAGGTGGGAACCACGGACTCTAGCCCGGCATAGGGGAGCGTGTTCATCCCAGACGGAGAGGAAGGTGTTCTGGAAGTGCATAAGGGCTGAGTCCATATTAGAGCGATTTGTGCTTGGGACCCAATTAGAGTGGTGAAGATCATCCAGAAGGGGGGAGAGGTTGAGGGATTTGTAGGAACGCTGGAATATAAATTTGGGAGGGGATTTGACTCTGTGAATTTTGCAGACTAAGTAGATTAGGTGGTGGTCGCTAATGGAATCAGGGAGGAGACTAGAGCTGACACAGCAGTGTGGGTGGGAAGTAGCGTCAGTCGAGAAGTGAGTGGCTACCAGACTTAAGGTTAGGCGGGTGGGTTCGATTGTGTTGATAGAGGTTAGAGCAGTTAACTGGTTTGGGTTTTGCTGAAAGTGGGTGCTAGCCAGTTGTGGTTAAAGTCACCCATAGCGTAAAATTCACCGATTGGACAGGGAAGACAGCTGGCCCAACAGGTCAGTGACTATTGTGGTTGGCGTGCCTGGGCAGCAGTAAATGAGCAGCCACAAAGATAGGTAATGGGGGGACAGTTTACCATCAAAATCTCGTAAGTTTTGGATGCGGTTTTGTAAAGGAAACAGTGAAGTGGAGGCTGAACTGATGTAGATAGCCACCCGCCTCTGGAGGCGGTCTTGCCGTTATGATATTGCACCCTGGGATAGCGAAATTAGTATCAGGTAGGCTGGGTTTTAGCCGGGTCTCAGAAAGGATGATTATATCAGGGGAGTGGTGAACAGCTAGGACCTGGAGCTGATTGAGCTTAGGGGCTAGGCTACGGATATTTAGGTGGAGAAGACGCAGGTCCCGGGGGAGAAAGCTAGGATGGGGGACGGAGTTTGCCCTGGCTGAGGGGTTTGGTATGGGGTAGGCAGGGCTGGGGGGATACAGGCTGGGCCGGGGTTAGAGTGTATATCCCCAGCAGCCAGGAGGAGTAGTACTATGGTAAGGTGGCAGCGTAGCATGTGAAGGGACCGGGATTTAGGCTTTCGGTGGTTGGGGGCAGTAGCAGAGTGGGCAGGATGGAGGGGTAGGTGCAGGAGTGGGAGAGAGAGGCAAGGAGGCAACCAAAGGAGTAGGATGGGGAGGAGGGGGGTGAGATAATGGGACCAGGAGATAGCTGGGAGGAAGCAGTGGACTTAGAGGGGCAGGAGAGGAGTAGCAGGAATGACAGTGGAGGGTGGGGAAGGGTAGGGACATAGAGAGTGGGTGTCGGGAGAGGATAGTATAATGGAGGAGAACAGTAGTAGTACCAGGGTCACAGAAGGTGTCATTATGTCAGATTTGAGGTAGAGGTAACCAGTCATAATACCCTGTTGAAGCCAAGTTGGGAATTACAAGTGAATGAGTTGCCCTTCAGATAGCGTAGATACCACTTTGGAGTAGTGGTACTGTCACGGCCTCTGGTGGGCAGGGTGCAGGGTTTGAGACCCTGGTAGGGCAGTAGGGCTTAGACCTAGCTGGGAGCAGGGTACCAGGTACTAGGAGGCGTGCCGTGGGTTATGATTGGGCCAGAAAAAGGGGTTGAAATAGTGACTCCTAGTGGTCACTAGGGAAGTAGCAGACTAGGTGAGGGGTGAGCAGTAGGGCCAGGGAGGTGCATAGGGTTAGCCAGAATGATGGGCAAAAGTAGGGGAGTGGGCAGAGGCAGGTGTTTGGAGAGGGGAGAGAAGTGGCCTGAGCAGGAAGAGAGATAAGCAGAAGTGAGAGGGTAATACAGGTAGAGGAGGAAAGGACAGAGGGGCCCTCTAGTGGCTAGCAGGTATAACCTGCAAATGGAGAAATGGGGACTTAGTTAAAAGGGTGGCAGGAAGTGATGTCACTAGGATGAGCCTATATAGGAAATGCTGAGCCAGGGTGGGTGGGTGGCCTGTTCTAAATCTCCTAGATTGACAGTGTTACTGTATGTCTCAGTCAAACATGATTTGAGAGCCAGTAGATATTTTTGGACTGGTAAAAATGTATCTATAGGGCTGGCCCAGTGGCGCTGAGGGCTGGGACACCTGCATTATCTTGCACCATGCCGGCAACCCAGGTTCTGGAGCGAGAGCAGGGCACTGAGGGTCAGAGGGGAGGGGAGGAGAGGATTGAGCATCCAGAGGACTACACTCCTCTCCTGGGGAGGATGGGCTGTGGATCCCATGGTGCTAATGGTCCCCGGTGGAGACTGAGTGTACCGCAGTCATTGTGGACACCCAGGACAGGATTGGAGGCATCGGCAGACATCATGCGGGCGGGTGCATTCCAACCTCGTGCTGGACGTCATTGCCCATCCACACCTCTAGGAGGAAACCAGGAAACCGGTACAGCCCTGGCACCCATAAAGGTGAAGATGGGCCTCTATGCACACAGCCAGACCCAGCTCATCAGCCTCTCGATTCCTCCTTCTTGCTCCACCCACCATCTGAATTCTGAGAAACAGCACCAAGTAAGGAGGTGGTGGCCCAGCCTTGGGGGGTATTGAAGCTGGGGGGTTGGCAGGGATGGGAGTGATAGAGGGGCCTCCACGAGGAGAGAGGACTGAGAGAGAAGGTTCTGGCTTGGCGGGAGCTAATTAGAGGCTGGAGTCGCATCGGAGAGAGTCCTAAGGGGCTGGCAATTGGAGGGAAAAAGAGTGGGGGAAAAAAAGTGTCTATGATTCATGTTTTTCATTTTTGACCAGGAAAGTCACACAGAACTGCAGCAGCTCACTGAGCACCATGGGACCTTTAGCTGTCACCTTGAAAGTTACAAGTGATGGACAATAGGGACTTCCTTTTAGCATCCCATCTGAGGCACCTCCAATACTGCAGTATACTGTTAGTGTATTTTACTCCAGGTTCCTGGTGTGAGACTAGAACTCACAACCTAACCTACCAATCATACAAAATACCTATGAAATACAAGATGAGTTATGTATAAAATATGTTTTTTTCAAAGATTCTCATAAGATTTCTGGTTTCTTGACTGTAACACAGAAACATAGAAACATAGACTTTGACGGCAGATAAAGACCACTTGGCCCACCTAGTTTGCCCATTATAGCATAGTGCCTAGACTGTAGCTCAACATTCTTAAGAAATAGTAAAATAATGACTGAAAAGCCAGTCATTTCTGAGGGATTAGTGACCAGTTAGGGGATGGGTGGTCCAAGGCACAAGTTAGCAGTGTTGGCCATACCTTACTTTCCTCCTTACTACCCTCTTGCCCGTCTACCCTCTTCTCACCCTCCAATTGCTCTCACCCGCTCCCACCTCACCCTTCCACTTCTCTACCTTCCCTTCCACCCTTACCATTCCCCACCTCCCCATTTTCCCCACCTTTCCTACTGATCCCTCCTTTACTCCCCCCCACACACACTTTTTCTCTCTCTTTCTTTTGACGAGGCCCATGTGCTGATCTCTCTTTGTTGTTAACTTGTACTGTCTTCTTTTGTCTGCCTAACCATGTTTTAACAATCGTACTCTGCACCTGGTTATCATAACCACTCATAACTGTCACATTTGTTTCTTCACTACTTATTGTTAAACTGTGTTCCTTTTGGCCCACTTCCTGACACTGTAGGATGTGCTTATCACCTGAATGTCAACCATTTTTGTAATCTGTGTTGTGTAATCCTTTGACGTGAAACCTATGTAAAGAGCTCTTGGCTCAAAGGTTTCAATCGGAATATTCAATAAATAAATAAATTGCAATAACAACTTTCCCTGTTACTGCTTTTTCACTTACGTTGCTGCTTCAGCAGTTGGGCATGAGAAGTGTCTTACATTTAAGATCATGAATGCCACACAGCAGCAGCTGGCAGCTGGATCCGTCATTTCTAAGACATTAATCTGGAGCCTTGCTAGGCTCAAGAACATGTGATTAGACTTATACTGTCTGATCAGGCACTGTATTTCCTTTCCATCAGTATATTTGCTCTACTGTTGTAGCACACTGTCCTAACCCCTATCTTACTTATATGGTATACTAAATTAAGCGTTTTAATTTTATTCATTTCACTGTACCAGGAAGGTGGACTCGATCAGAATGACAGATTTACAGCCATACCTAGGAAGAGTGCATTATACATTACTTTTTAAAATTTACTGTACTTTCTTCATTCCTGCCTTGCTGACGTTGGCCACCCTTTCTCTCCCACTCCTGCTTCCCACACTTACCTTCTGACAAGATTAGTGCCCTGCTGTTTACCCCTCCATGGTGGAGCACCTTGGGTTCCCCAGTCTCAGGAAGATCTATAGCTGGGTTGTGGTTGGGGGCCCAGTGAGCGGTGTTGCACCCATGAAGGGAGGCAGCATCATGCTGCTTCAAGTAGGGAGGCTTTTCCTTCCTGTAAGTCTCCCTCACTTGTGGGCTTGGACCAAGTGGACATCTACATGCAAGTGTGCAGATATCTTGCTCAGGAGGCGCCCCACCAGCCCATCGCAGCTGTGCTGCACGGCACACAGTCCTCCCTTCTTGGAGTAGGAGAGAGTCCTCTGGGCCAGCCCCCAACTACCTGGGTTTGCTTAAATACCCGGGTTGCCGATGTCAGGAGCAGTAGCGCTATTGCTGGCTGATGGACTGGCTATATGTCTCTTTTATAAAAACACAAGTACATTTAGAAGTAGTTAACAAACAATTCATAAGACTTTGCTCAAAAATACCATCTCTTTGTTCTAACACTAAGGTAGGAGGTTAACTGATTCAACGCTTAGGAGCATAGGTGAACGTCACCCTGCCTTCTGACTCCTGCCTTGCTGGAATGCATTTCTCAATGGATCTGGTATATGCAGCCCTGACTGTATGTATTGCTTCTGTAGTACATCCCTACCTCATTTATTGTTCACTAAATGTTTGATCATATGTATTTATTTACACTCATTTATTAATTTAGTTATGTATTTATTTTTTAATAACCAGGTGGAACACTTGGAACAGCTTGTTTACAGGGGTGACACGGAACACCAGGGAACACATACAATAGATGAGGATGGACAGGCAGGCAAAACAAACTTACAGCATATTTAATGCATACAAGGAGGCGAGGTAGGGCTCAGGTAACATAAAGAACATTTAAACTTCTCCAGTACCATTGGCTGTCGGCGCAGCAATAGTGCTACCGCTCACAATGCTGGTGACCCTCATTCAGGAATGAGCCCATGTCATCAGGGCTAGCCGGGCAGGGGAAGGGGAAGGATTGAGCATCCAAGGGGATACGCTCCTCTTACAGGGAGAGTAGCCTGCTCCACTGTTATGCTGCCACCTAGCTGACCACAGGTGGGAGTGCAGTCAAGAGTAGCTTGTGTAGAGGTGGAGGAGAGCATGTCAGCTGGTGCTGCACTCTGCATGCTTTTGTGCACATGCGCTGGTGCACCCTCACTGCCAACTTCGTAGGGGAAGGAACAGAAAGTGGAAAAATACCCCGGTCAGCAGATGACACCAGCTGCCTGCAGGCCCCACACCCAGTTACTCAGGCACCACCTCCACACACCAGATCCAGTCTGTGACAGAGTTTGAGGGACCCTCCACTGCCCTGCCAGATGAGTTAAGCTCTGGGAGAATTCTGGAGGGGAAGGTAAGTCCTGGGGGATGCCAGAGCAACAAGACTGAGGAGGCTGAGCAGATAGGGCCAACCGGAGATATGGGGACATGAACAGCAGCAGCTGCAACAAAGCCAAATGTCTCTAGTACCATACATTTTAAATGATATTTAAAAGAACTACTGCTTGTAGTGGTTCTGCTTCAAAAATGTCTCAGTAAAAATCAAATAAAGGCCAGGTTGTGGATAAGCAGTAGAGCGGATTAAGAATCATGGACTAAAGAAGAGAAGTGGGTTTTTAAATAGGATTTGAACAGTGCAGGAGTCCATAGAGCAGAAGGGGGAATGGTAGGCAGACTGTTCCAAGGTGCAGAAGAGGCCCTACCACCAAGTGAGATCAGCTAGGGAATGGGGAAACAGAGGGACTGCCACAGTTGGAGGAATAGAGAGCACAGGGAGGGAGGGAGGAAGGTGGGGGGGGGGATAAATTCAGACAGATATATAGGAACAAGCCAATGAAGAATTTTGAAGACGGAGAACAATTTGAAATGGATCCAGTAGGATATTGGTATCCGGTGCAGATCTCTTAGAATAGGGATGATAGGTCACACCTCTGAAAGTGTGTCAGGATATAACAAGCGTTACTCCAACACTGTATAGCCTTATGTATGAAATAGCAGGAGCCTAAATTGGCACTGGCCCACTAGTCACATGCTAGCTCATTTTGCATCAGGTTTAATAAATATTTCCCTTTGAGTAACCCTGCTGGCTTATACTTGAGAACATAACGTTGCGCTACGTTCACCAGATTGACCAGTGAAAAGGTCTGTGGGGCCACGGGGATCTTCCCAGTCACTGTCTCTGTTGGCTAGTCACAGTCAAACTTAAATATTGACCACTGTCTAGATGTAGTTGGTTCCACAGCTTATCAATATGCAAAGCTATATTTTTATTTATTTATTAACATCATGGATTCAGGACCTTTGAGCAAATGTTCTTTACAGAGGCTCCACGTCAGAATGGTAACATAGGTTAATATTTACAATAGTTACATTGCAAGTGTCACCAGGCCTAAATACATTTATGTGTAAACAGAAGGGAGACGAAGAATTCAGGAGATTACTATAGACACTAACAGTGATCAGAGGTGCATCTTACAAACAGCAGAGGCATTGTACAATGTATGCCTGAGTCTAATTGTTACTAGGTTACTAAATACAGATTGAAACAGGCAGAAGGACATAAGGGAAGAGAGGGAGGAAGAAAACTGAGAGAGGAGAGGTGGGGTGGGGTGGGGTGGTACGAGGATGGGGGATAGCGTGAAGAGAGGGGGAGAGGATAGGTGGGGGCAGGAGAGCCCCAGAGGAAAGTGCAAAATAAGTAAAGTGAGGGTAGTAATTAGAGTAGGTGAGGGTCAGGGCAGTTGCCAATAAGGAGCAGGTGCAGTAGAATTTGGTAGTGCCTCGTGGTAGCAGTCACAGTTAGCCTCGGCAACTAAATGGTGCCAAAGTAAGCACTTAAAGGAGCCCAACTTTGTTGCATTGGAAATGTCTGATTGCAGTGCATTTATCCAGAGCGGGCCTCTAGAGGTGAAAGCATGCTGTCCAAGCGAGGTACAGTATCTGTGAGTTCCGAAAATGTGACTGCCGGAACTTCTGGTAGTGCGAGGATTTAACGATGGCACCAGAAGGGATTGAACACCAGGAGGCATCATACCTAGGTTGACTTTTTTGGTGAGCAGGCATAGATTGCTATGTTTTTCCTGAATCATATTTAAATAAACAGTGAATGTTCAATTTCTACATGTATTCCAACAGAGAATTATGACGTCGTTATGACTTTATAAATAAACTAGAAAACGAATCTGGTTTTCCTTGACAGAATACCATTAGTATCTTTTGATACAGTGGCTAATAATAAATCAAATGTTGGCTACCTCCACAGACAAGTTTGACACTTGCTTTGTTATGTACAATACATCTTCAATAATAAGCCTCCCTCAATAAGAAGCCGCCCTCTAATAAAAACTAGCAACATTGCACGTGATAGAAGCAGCCCTCTGTTTCCAGCCACAGTTAATATTAGAGGTGCCATTACTGTAAGCATTTTAGATAAGAGTGGGTATCATTGATAAAAGGGGTTACATAAGAGCCTCAAACATTAAATCAGCAAAACAACATCAGACATCAGGGCATGCTTTTCAAATGCCCGAGAATGCTTCAAGTCCCCGGTGCACCTATTATATGGTGCACGGGCTTATGCATTCTCCAGTGCCGATCACTGGGATTTTTATCTCAAGATGTCGATACTGCAAGTTAGACCAGCTCCCCCAGGTCCAACTTTTCGGCATGTTGTTGGCCATTTCTACTGGGCTTGCACCAAATATCTGGTGCAAGTTGCCATAAAGTGCCATAAAGTCAGCCTCCTTCTTCAATGACTCATCCCGACAAAGCCTTCTCTGGCTCCTTCAAAACTGGATAATGACGGGAATCCTTAGTCCTCATTCTTTACCCTGCACTTTCTCTGTTACTGCCTAATATACAATCTGCCAATGTTCAGGATACAGTTCATTGATCTCACGCTGATTTCTAATCCTGACCTGGCTTGCCAGGTCCACTATCTTCCTACTCAACCGCTAATGTAAACTTACTATGTATTCTTGGAAACTATGTAACCTATTTGTTGTCGCTTTGTCCATTGTATCTGTATGACCTGGAACCTTTGTGAATGAGACTCTGGGCCCAATTCCAGGATGAATGTCACAACTCGCAGGCATATGTGAGTTGCAACATTTGCCACAACACCTGGGACCCTGTGCCATATTCCAGAAGGGGCAAAGGTCCCGGCACATACGACCTGTGAGTTGCGCCATGTAGAGGCTGACGCCATGGGCATGGTGTAACAGCCCCACATGTTGCAGGTCACAGTCCAAGCAGACCACCCCCCAGAGCCCCCCACCCTGGAACACCACGGCATGCACCAGAGGGCATGTAGGGGGCTAGACAGGTGGCACAGGAATCTGGGGAGCACAGTGGAAAATGGACTCCGACAGTTGGGGGGGTGGGAGGCATGGTCGTGTTTGTGGGGGCACGGGGAGCACAGCAGGACCCTTGCCTCGGCACTGCGGAGTGGGCATCTGTCAGATGGCGCCAATGGATGCCCCTTAGAGCATCTCAAAGATGTTCTAAGTTAGCTCCACCAGTGCGGCTCCTGGAATTGCTGTAGTGGGTTACGGCAGCCACCATTCTGGAATAGGGCGCAGTTGCTGCCGTAACCCACCCATGTCCCATATCGTTATGGGTTGCAGTGTAGTGGGTGGCATATCCCATGGTTGGCATAGCCTGCAGCTGACATGGTGCAAGGCACCTTTTGGAATAGGACTGGTGTAACGCATGGTGCAAGTCGTGAGTTACGCCGTGAGGTTTGGAGTACCTCGGCTTGCGCCGCCGTACGCCATCCTGGAATCAGGCCCTCTGACTCAAAGGTATTAATCTCAATCTGAAATAAATAAATAAATAAAAAGTGCTGAAAGTGTCGCAACTGCATCCAATGTACTAAAATCGGGAGCAGTTGCATCAAAGGAGCTTGACGCAGCTGTGCCAGGGCAATGGCTGATGCAGGACTTTACTCAAGTCCTGCATCACCTTTGAAAATCAAGCCCCAGATTTCAATCTTTATTAAAGCCCCCTTTTAACTTAAAGGGACAATGTCAACCCCCTTAGGCCTCAAAATGTCCCTAGTTTAAAAACACATTTTATGATTGTTCACATTCTGCAGGGACTGCCGACATATCTGGTAGTTTGATTTGGATCCCATTTTCTTTTAAAAAGTGAAAACTGACTGCCCACCATACTGGTGTTACCACATCAAAACATGTTTGTTTACATCTCTTGATTACCTCCCACTGCATCATTCCTGGACTCAGGAACACCTCTAACACCTGTAACACAATCTAGCCACTTGTTATGCAGTGGGAGCAGAGAAGACCATGGCATCATAAGTGGCTACACTGTTTGAGGGTGTTTCTAATGTTCAGGAAGTGTGTTCTAAGAGTAGTTCAGTGATTTGAAGCAAAACAAAGCTGAGCATAGCCACACATTACCGTGTATTTTGGGTCTAATGAGCAAGGAGGCAGATTAAACAACCAGCAATATCAATACATTTTAGAGAAAGTAAGCAATCACAAAATGTGAGTTTTTACCTAAAAATAATATGGTGAAAAAGAGGTTGACATTGTCCCTTTAATACAGACACAGCCAAGCATCATTGAAAGAAAAATGTCTTAATTTCCAAATCCAGTATCATTATTTTCCCGGCAGTGTTTGTATTTTCTCTGTAGCCTCATCCCAATGGCAACATTCCAGAGTGAATAAAGCTCATTTCTGAAGCTATATGTAATAGCTACTATTTATACAATGTAGAAGACATTACACATTGCCATAAAAAATGCATTCATTTTACAACTGAAGTAAAAATAATTATGCAGCTCCACTTCAGGAGTGTCGTAATGGAGCTTTCCATGCCAGGAGCAGCTTCGGATTCCCAAACATCTGTTAGAATTCTTAAATGATGTAAGGTCTTCCCTGGACTTATTTAAAATGTTTGGAATATTTTATTCATTAGAATGTACTTGTATTAATATGCATGACAACACCCAGGCCCAAGGTCCCAAGACAAACAACTCTTAATCCCTAAATAAATGACAGTATAGAGGGGCTGGAAGGGAAGGTGTGCCGCTTTGTGGATGACACTAAGAGCTGCAATAAGGTGAACATGCCGGGATGGGTGGGAAAAATGGGGATGGACCTAGGTAAACTGCAGGAATGGTCTAGAGTGCGGCAGCAGAGATTCAAGCTGGAAAGGTGCCAGCCAGCCAATCAAAATCCATGATTCTCTGAGTTTTTTTGTGCCCATTGTATAATTAAAAACATTCACTAGTTTTAAGGTAGGGTTGGATAATTACTTGCTACTGAACTTAAACAGGGAATAATCAGGGACCCTGCCTGGTTTTGCATTTTAACCGGTAACACCGGTAACAATCATGGAATCCTACTTGGTTTGCAGATTTTGAATTCTTGTACCGGTGCCTCACAGAAATTGCATGTAACTGCACAGAGTCTCTAAGATTTCAGTATCTTTTTAAATTTTTTTTTTCTCTTTCTAAGTCCCCTTCTCACAGCATCAGTCTCCACTTTTCAGAGATTTCTAGGCTGGGTATCCCCTAGCTTCATCCCCAAGTAATGCTTAGGAGCTCCTGTGGGCCTGCCCCATCCTGCCTGGATTGTACCCCCCCCAGGTGGGAAGGGAGGAGACCCCAGGTCACCCCTCCACACTCACTTAGTGTGTGTCAGGCTGCTCAGTGGGTCCCTCATGGAGCCTGGTTATGAAGTATGGGGCACCTGGGTCCCTTCTGCCAGTGGCCGATGTGGAGTGATTGTTCGTAGTTTTCTGGTCTCTGTCCCTGAGGGCACCAGCACTAGAGATCAAAGGAGGTAGGTCACAGAGACATGCCACTGCTCCAGATTCTGGCTAGTGTCCTCCCCTCCTGATCACTCTACAGCACCTTTGCACCACCACCCATGGTCACATGGGTGGTGGTAAAGATGCAGGACCTGCAGCCCACCCTCCTGGAGGAGGAGAGCAGTCCCCAGGTGCTCAATCCTACTCCCCTGGCCAGACCTCCAGCAATCCCAGTTTGCTTCTGACCCTGGGTCACTGGCATTGTAAGGCAAGCAATAGTGCTACCACAGCACCAGCGGGCTGACCCAGATTTCAGCATCTTAAAATGAATGCTGCTGTGCTTTGCATTCTTTCTGCTTTGCTACATATAGAGTCAGTAAGGAAATGACCAGCACTGCTTTGCTGTAATCAGTCATTCAGTTTAACCACCCATGCCTAGTGGTTAGAGTAACAAATGGTGATTGAACTGGGTACATCCAGCAGACTTTGGTTTGAGTCTCACAACCTCCACTTGCATACTGTGGGACTCCAAGCAAGTCACTTAACCTCCCCAGTGCTTTTAGGTCACCCCTTAAAACAGACAGTTCTACCTAGTGGACCTTACCTGCTTTACAAAGAATATAAAAAAAAAAACAATATATGTTTACTACATCATAGAATAGTACTCAGGGTACCATGTAATTTACCCGAGTTTTACTTGGGCTGAAATTATTTTGTATAGGTAAAGATAAATGTTCAGATACATTTTATGTGTTTTATAAGCTTGTTTTTAGATTTTAGTCAGGTTTTTATTGTATTCTTTGTGTATAAGCATCTAGATTGTAGATTGCTAAATGCAGGATCACTGTTACCAACTAGCTTATTCAAGTTTATAATCAGTAGGGCCATCCAAAATCCTCAGTTGTTTGAATGAAAACTAGTCTGAATGAAAGTATGTTCACGAAGAAGAAACTGCCTTACTACTTATGAAAAGACTTCACAGTTAGCACCCCATTTAGGTGAATTGGATCATTTACACCTTTCCCCCACCTGCTGTTTCAGTCTCTGTGACAACAAAAAGTTTTCTGATAGACTGCTTCAACAAAAAGCAAATGTTAAGTATTTAAGAGTACTTATGTTTGGCCAGTGGATTTTGAAAGCACAGTCAATGACATACAGAAGGTAAGACCCCAGGGACTGTATGATGCTGGTGGGCAGAGTAGTGTTCAATTCACATCTGAAAAAAGACATAAAAACTGGGAGACACCCTTTTCATGAACACCAAGTAAAAAAAAAAAAGGCATCCACGTGTCTGGGAGATGCAAGAATTCATTTGAAGGTCCTCCACTAACCACTTGCGAATTTTTTAGGTGAAGACACTTTATTTCAAAGAAGCAAATTCAAACAGTTTTTTTTTGCTGCTCCTACCCCTGGCCATCCACTCCTTCAGGCCTGCAAAGGCCCCCTACAACCTGCTAAGTCCTGACCAACATCCACTGACCCTTACTGCTGTGCTACCAGGTAACCCAAAGTAACCCTTCATTGAGTGGGCCCCTACCCCTGTAGGAGGCTACCAGGAGATGGGAATTGCCCCAAAGAGCTTCCTGGACATGGCAGGGGTCAGACCAGACACATGTCTGGGGCTTCTGGCTTATGGAGGGACCACCAGCCATCCTTCGGTTGGCCAGTGGGTGTTTACCCATTTTCTTAGGAGTGTGACAGGCCACATGATGTCAAGGCACAAGCCGATGTCCATCATGCTCCCTCCTGCAGTGAGGGCTGACATGTTATCGTGCCTCTGGCCTCTACCACTGGCCAGCAAATGCTGAGCCAAGAACCCACCCTCCTCCCAGGAGAAGGTGAGTGGTTGTTGGGCACTCAAGCCTTCACCCACCAGCTGGCCCTCCAACACCCAAGTCTGTTCCCTAATCCTGGTCAGCGGTGTCACAGGCAGAAATCCAATTCAGGCAGTTAAATTATAGATGGGAAAAAACAAAGGTAGTCCACCTTAGCAGTGATAGTTCAGATTAATTCACTTCTGAGTTCTAACAAGCAAAGAGACCAAGTCATTTGTAACTTGTGCATGTGGGGCGTGGGTGTTGAAGAAAGGGGATCATAGTGCTGTCACTACTGCCATCACCCCAGAGGGATGTGGACTGCATTGCTGCTACTGCCATCACACCAAAGGAGTGGGAGCTGTAGTGTTTCTGCCATCACCACTGGTGGATGGGGAATGTAGTACTGCTGCCATCCCACCTGAGGGATGGGGGCCATAGTGCTGATACTGCCATCACACCTGAGGAATGGTGAACATAGTACTGCTGCTTCTGTCACACCTGAAGGAGGGAGGTTGTAGTGCTGTTGTTGCTGCCATCACAACAGAGGTATGGGGGCCGTAATGCTGCTTCCATCACACATTAGGGATGGGGGCTGTAGTGTTGCTGCTGCCATCACATCTTGTACCTAAAATAACTTTAAATTGGTACAAGGATGGTAGGATGTGCAATAGTGGAGGTCAAAATTGCTAAAATGCATGTTAGCAGAGTTAAAAATTGTTAAATAAAGTACACAAAACCAAACACCGATAAAACCGGATTTTGACTTAGCAGACAACGGTGACGATACCATTTTTTACAATGTGCAAAACGGAATATGCCCTTTCTTAATCCCGGTAAACCAGTGTCCCTGAATAATGTGCCCAGTATGATATGGGCGACAATCCTGATTGGCACTCAGCCTTCTTTTGTCTTGTACAACCTAAGTAACCCAAGTAACACTGGAGTGATCCATTGTGAAGAAGAAAAAGTCCAGAATCAAGGTTTTTAAAGTAATATTTTAACTAAAATAACTGGATCTGAGCACTATGACATACCTTGCTAAGGAGGCACTAGCAATATATAAATAACAGATGCAATAGGCTGGCTAAAAATAGAACTTTTTCGGCTGCATAGTTTGACTTCTATAGACCTTACCTATGGCTTCACCAGTCATGTGGTCATAGAGGTCAAAATCTGCAGATAAAATGAAATGTGATATTTAAAAATTATTTATTTCAATGCTAAGTGCATCATCACCATTTGTTTACTTGAGGTTGATCACAAAGGAGCTCTTATTCAATGTGAAAGCATTTTGCGCAATGCCTGATGACATCACAATGGCATCAACTGCACTCAGAACAGAGTAGGGAAATGCAACAGAAACAAATCTTTATTAAAAGTACTAATCTGAATGCTCTGGAATTTAAAATACATTGTATAAATTGGACACACAATGCCCTCCCTCAGAGTATGATGTTTGTCAACACTTGTGAGGGGCAGGACTTTCATAACTCACTCATGGCTCTGCCACTCGTATGTTTTGGACCTGCCCCCAGCTCATAAAGATAAATGAGATATTCTGAGTCAGGCTACTGTGTATCCCTTTGTAACCCTCCCACACCACTTTAGGCAAGTTGGCACCCCTCATTAAAAGAACTAGTACCCACATATGGCATACCATTTACTTTTGGCAGAAATACTCAGCTTGGTGCTACCCCTAGTGTTAGAGTGTATACCAGGCTCATTATCTAAAGGAAAGGGGTTGGGGATACAATTACCAAAATTAACCTTTGTATTTACAACCAGGTCCAGGAGAGAGAATACTATGTGTATGCTAGACCTTACTGCTAAGGGGGCCCCAATAATTCCACACAGAAGTAATGATCATATTGTTCCATGCAGCAGCTGGGATTGTGCAGTATGGCTTTGTTCACAGATGTTACCAAAGCACAAGTGGACCCCCAATGGTTGGTCATGGCAAACAAATATATTCATTTTCCAGACACTCTTTGCTAGGCAATACAGTTCTTCAGAAAACATTTAATTTCTCTTCCCCATGGTGTATGCTTGTGGATTGAACCACACACCTGAAACATTTCCATTTCTCAAGAGTGTATGCTTGTGGACTGTTGCCACACACTCAGAACATCTTCTTTTTCCTAGATAGTGTATGCTTGTGGATTGAACTACACACTCAGAACACCCTCCTGAGGCAATGGCCTTTGCCCAGGGAAACCTGGCACCCATTAATGAACCAGTTAACCCTGCCTTGTAGACTCGAGATGGCATTCTTCCTACCCTTTGCCCCAACCAACAGTCTCTGCCACTCCTTCAGGGTTTCACCAAAAGATGCCTTCAATCCCCACTGAATTGTTAAAGACTCAAACTTTACTTCAGATTAACTCACTTAGGTGAACAGGGGTCCTGACTGGTGTGATCTAGCCTTATCTTGGGCACACACACTGCAGACAACCTCCTAAATTTGAGAACTTGTCTCCCATTCTGTACTCACAGATTAGTTGCTCCTTCCTTTAGGTATGGAAACAACCCAGAAGACACCCTTTTTCCATGATAGCTTGTCAGAAATTTGCACACAATGTCCTTCTCAAAGGCAGCTGTACAATCTCTAGGACTTTCAGGGGATTGCCCCTTGGATCCACTGAACTGGCAGTCCCTCTCACTTCCCCGGGAGTGAAATTAAGGAATCCAGCTGAAAAAAGGTCTCCGCCACTTCACTGGCAACTGAAGATTTAATCCAAACTAAGGTAAGAAACTCAGGGCTCTCTGTGACAGAGCCCCAACTGGCAGACCTCCTGCCACTCTAACTTCCAAACTCAGACTAACTGAACATTCTAAACTTCCCCTGAGCAGCTGACTCAAAAAATGGTTATGCTGCTGCGAGAGTTCTAAATGACATAATCATTCCCACTCAGACTAGTTGAGTAAACAGTGATGTCATTTAAGCAATAAGCCATGAGGGGGTGTGGGTTATCGGGGGATTTACTACGGTTGGAGTGGTTTGCCCATGAGGTGCAGTCGAGTAGGTAAATCCTCGCCAGCTGTGGTAAATCTCCTGATAACACACATCCTCCGAGTGGCTTATTGTGATTATACCAAGGTTATTTTTTTTTACTATAATAAAATACAACTTTTAAAGAGGTTGCTTTGTTTGTTTATTTTATTGTATTTATTCCTGGGCTGCAGAGGATTAGGATTTAGATGATCACCATTTGCTCATCAACAGCCAGTGATTATCAGAGGATTTACACCCATCTTAAACTGCCAGTCTGACCATTTCATTGGCTGTTCACTTATGTCCATGGTATAATTAAGCAATATACCATGACCGAGAGTGGGTATATTGGTGGATTTACCATGCCTGGTGTGGTTCGGTCACGAGGCACAGCCGAGTGATTCCACACCAGAAGTGGTAAATCCACCCATATACCCACTCCCTGTCATGGTATATTGCTATTATACAATGTCTAATTTGTTTTTTTGGTTTTTATAGTGACATAAAACTTTTACAGTGGGTATACTGGAGGATTTACCATAGTCATGTGATCTATTTTGACCAATGAGGTTACAGGATTTTCATACCCCATTGTATAATATGTAAGAAGCCCGTTAATGAGCTCCTTATCAGCTGCTTTTTCACCTGCATATATACTAGTACTAGTGGAATTCTAGTAACCCCATGTGATTAGGTGGTTACACATTTTTAATTAATTTTTTTTATAATATCAATATGTCTTTATAGTATGTGTATCATTGCATTGAAAGTGTATTGACATGATGTATTCATACTGACCTGATTCCAAGTTTTTATTTAAATAAACTAAAGTTTCTAGCCCTTGTGGTTTCAAAATAAGCCATTTTTTTCACAGGCAGGGGTAAATGGGGAAAGTGACAAAGGCAAGAAGGACAGGGATGGGGCAAAAAGGAGTAAGGCCATCAGGAAATGGAGGGTAATGAGTACCAATGCCCGTAGTCTGGGCAACAAGCTCCCTGAGCTGGTGGCCTTGATGGAAGAGGGATGCCTGGATATCGTAGCAGTCACAGAAACATGGTACACAGAGAACCATGACAGGGATGTTAACATACCAGGGTACATAACCTACAGAACAGACAGGCAGGAGAGAAAAGGGGGAGGAGTAGCTCTCTATGTAAAGGAAGGGATAAAAGCAACTGAACAAAAGAGTAAACAGGGAGGTGAGGAGGCACTGTGGGTCACCCTGGAGACTGGAAAGGGCACCACAATCCGCACAGGGGTTGTGTACAGACCCCCATGTCAAGGGAAGGGAATGGACAAGGATATGATAGAAGGCATTCTTAGGATGGCAGAGAAAGGGGAGATACTGTTGATGGGGGACCTGAATATACCAGACGTTAACTGGAGCACATTTGCTGCAGCCACATCCAAGAGCAGGGCCATTCTTGATGCCGTACAGGTGGCAGGCCTCAGACAGCTAGTTTCAGAACCCACTCATGAGGGAGCAATCTTAGACCTCGTACTCTCAAATGGGAGCAGTGAGAGGATCTCAGATCTAGAAGTGGGCTGCCATCTGGGAACAAGTGACCATCAAACAGTGTGGTTCACGTTAAACTCAGCTACAGAGTCAAGCCATACAAAAGTGAGGGTACTGGACTTCAGGAGGGCTGACTTTGGCAAGATGGGAAAGTTCCTCAGAAAAGCACTAGCAAACAGGCTAGAAGGAGGGGTGGAGCAACAATGGGAATCATCAAAACTGCCATCACAGAGGCAACAAGCCTTTGTGTGAAGCAAATAAACAAATCAAAATGAAAGAAAAAGCCACTATGGTTCTCAAAAGAGGTGGCTGGGAAAGTCAGGGAGAAAAAGATAGCATTCAGGAAGTATAAGGAAACACAGAAGGAGCAGGACACAGAGCTGTACCAGTTAAGGCAGAAGGAAGCAGGAGGAAGTCAGAATTGCAAAGGCCCAAACTGAGGAAAAGATAGCCAACTCGGTTAAGAAGGGGGATAAAACCTTTTATAGGTATATCAGAGGCGTAGAAAGACAAAGGGAGGGATAGTGAGGCTGAATAGAATGAATGGTGGGTGGGCAGAGGGGGACAGTGAAAAAGCAGGGATACTGAATGAATATTTCTGCTCAGTATTCTCAAAAGAGGAGGGGGAAGTGCCTAATCCAATTAACAGAAGCACTCTTGATAGGGGGTTGATCCCAGCCCTTTCACAGAAGCAAGGGTTCTGCAAGAACTCCTAAAACTGAAGGTGGACAAAGCAATGGGGCCAGATGGAATTCACCCCAGAATTCTAAAAGAATTAAGGGGGGAACTAGTAAAACCACTGATTACTCTTTTTAATAAATCATGGGAGGATGGTGTGGTACTTGAGGACTGGAGGAAGGCGGATGTGATTCCCCTTCACAAAAGTGGGACTAAGACAGAGGCAAGAAACTACAGACCTGTCAGTTTGACCTCTGTGGTAGGGAAAGTGATGGAGTCACTTCTGAAGGAAAGAATTGTTGAGTACCTTCAGGCCAGTGGGGCAGAGGACCCAATGCAGCATGGGTTCACAGCAGGAAGGTCATGTCAGACGAATCTAATAGTTTTCTTTGACTGGGTGACCAAAGTAGTAGACCAGGGAGGGGCTGTGGACATGGCCTACCTAGACTTTAGCAAGGCATTTGACACAGTCCCACACAAAACATTAACAGTCAAATTAACCAGCCTGGGAGTGGGTCCCAGGGTGGTAGCCTGGGTAAAACATTGGCTGGACAACAGGACACAGAAGGTAATTGTAAATGGAGTCCACTCTGAAAAAAGAGGGGTTACTAGTGGGGTACTGCAGGGTTCAGTACTGGGTCCAGTCCTTTTTAATGTCTTTATAAGTGACATTGCAGAGGGACTGGAAGGAAAAGTATGCCTCTTTGCAGATGACACAAAGATCTGCAACAGGGTTAATACACAAGGAGGCGTGGAAAGGATGAGAAGGGACTTGGTAAGGTTGGAGGAATGGTCAGAAGTATGGCAGCTAGGATTCAATGCAAAGAAGTGCAAAATAATGTACCTGGGAAGCAAGAACCCAGGGGAAGATTACACAATGGGGGGAAGTAACAACAACAGAAAAGGAAAGGGACCTGGGGGTAATCATATCAGATGACCTTAAGGTTAGCAAGCAATGTGAGAAAGCAGTAGGAAGGGCTGGGGGGACACTGGGATGCATAGGGAGAGGCATCACCAGCAGAAAACAGGAAGTTGTTATCCCTCTGTACAGACAGTTGGTGAGACCCCATCTGAGTACTGTGTCCAGTTCTGGAGACCCCATCTCCGTGGGACATAGACAGGATAGAGGCAGTCCAGAGGAGGGCAACTAAAATGGTGCAGGGTCTGCAAGAGAAGCCGTCTGAGGAGGAGACTAAAGGAGCTTAATAATGTATACCCTTGAGGAAAGAAGGAGAGGAGGACATGATAGAAACTGTTAAGTACCTCAAGGGAATCAACAAAGTCCAAGAGGGTAGCATCTTTCAGAAAAGAGACATGTAAGAACAAGGGACACAATTTAAAGATAGAGGTGGTTCCGGGGCAATGTGAGGAAGTATTTTTTCACAGAGAGGGTTGTAGATGCATGGAACAGCCTTCCTGAGGAGGTTGTGGGGTCTAAAACTGTGGGAGAATTCAAGAATGCATGGGACAGACATAAGGCAGTTCTTGTGGGGGGTAGGAAGAAATAGGCTGTTGGTTAACTAGGATCTGCGGCCTATCCTGTAGGTAGGGAAATGGGCAGACTAGGTGGGCCAAGCGATCCTTATCTGCCATCAAAGTCTATGTTTCTATGTTAAATTATCATTAGTAAAGGCTAGCTTTGGAACAATTGAGGCCAGTATTATAATTGTTTTTAATTTAAAGCGTGCATCAATGTGAATTGAGATTTTCTGTCTATACTCATCCAGTGTATCAATAAACTGGAACTATCTCGACAGAAGTACTTAAAAAAAAAAATCAGGATTTTGTAGTCACACAGAAGCAAAATGAATAACAATGGTATGTTTTTTGTTGTGAAAATCTGTTTCCAAAGTGTAATTAATTTCCTCTTTGGTTAACCCCAAACAGCTGTCAATCACTGAGCACATACTGTATACAATATGCACACATTCAGAGCTCAGTCGGCGGCTGGCCAGTCACTGACTCAGTTTGGGGATAGGGAGTGGGGTGGTGGTACACTGCCTGCTGAGGTGGGGTTGGGGGGACTACTATACCATCAATGATATCATAAGATGGCCTAATCGGGGCTTGGGGGGGTCCACTAGACCACCAGGGACTTATAATAAATAATTATTTCATGGGGACATTGAGGAGGGGTCCACTAGTCTACCAGGAAGGGAGGTTATTTTATTATACTGTATATTCATATGGGGTAATCGAGATCAGGGGTCCACTAAACCACCAAGGAGGGGAGTTATATTACTATATATTCATCTGGGGTAATCAGGGTTCGGGGGTCCACGAGACCACCAGAGAAGTATACTAACTACTTATTTCTTAGGGACATTGGGGGGGTGGAGGGGACTGCAGCACATTGCTGCAACTAGGTTAACTC
The DNA here is from genome assembly GCA_016271365.2 of Neoceratodus forsteri. Classification (NCBI taxonomy): domain Eukaryota; kingdom Metazoa; phylum Chordata; order Ceratodontiformes; family Ceratodontidae; genus Neoceratodus; species Neoceratodus forsteri. Next base: position 163,971,627 of record JADMNL010000025.1, on the reverse strand, counting down.
TCCTGGTTGAGAAATTTTTAAGTACCCTTAATTCTGCCCTGGCTGGTCTAATGGTACTCAGAAATTTGCTCTCTGGGGAGTTTTGTTATTCCCAATTCAGTGGATTTGGCAGCCTGTATCTGCTACAAGCCCCTGGTGCCATGCCACAGCCCATTTTGTGGCACAAGGGTGGTGCAATCCCCCTTTGGTGCAGGCTACCTGTAGTTGATGTAGGCTGCCTTTATGAATCACTCCCTGTGCATTGTTTGGTGCAAAGGACACTTTGCACCATTCATTGTGCCACAAGCCCCTTGCGCTGTGCCAGTAGCTTTGTGAATCAGGCCCTTAGTCTTAATTACTAACATGCTAAAATGCCAGCAGAATAGGCCTACATAGAAACATAGAATTTGATGGTAGATAAGGACCGCTTGGCCCACCTACTCTGCCCATTTCCCTACCTAACGGATAAGCTGCAGATCCTAGTTAACTAACAATCTACTTCCTCCTACCCCCACTAGAATTGCCTTATGTTTGTCCCATGCATTCTTGAATTCCCCCACTGTTTTTGACTCTACAACCTCCTCAGGAAGGCTGTTCCATGTATCCACAACCCTCTCTGTGAAGAAATACTTCCTCACATTACCTCTGAGCCATCCCCCCTCTATCTTCAAATTGTGCCCTCTTGTTTTTGCACATCTCTTTTTCTGAAAGATGCTACCCTCTTGGACTTTGTTGATTCCCTTGAGATATTTGAAAGTTTCTATCATGCCCCCCCCCAATGGTCTGTCGTGTCTGCTCGTTTGGTCAGCCAATTCTGATTATATAGAGAAAACAAGTCTCTTGTATTGGTCAAGGCTACAAAGTATCCTGAGAAAAATCATGTTTCAGTAAGCAATGACCCACTCTGAGCTTCTTAAAAGATGGTAACCCTATCTAGAAAAAGGTGATTTCAGATCATGAAAAGTATATGTAGCATAGTATTTTCCTGCTGTGTTTTCATTTGTTGTAACGCACCCTTTGGAACGTTTCAGAAATCTTAATCCTGTTTCTAGCGTGTGTGTCAATGTGAAGCATCCAAATTCTAGCTATGAATGATTTCAGTGAAAATGCAAAGCATTTACAATTTGTCAGATGATCTAGTATTTAACAAGCCTTAACCTCTTGATTTATTATCTCACACACAATATCGGAGATGTGACAAAGCTATTCTGGGTACAGCTGTGTTTGTATTCAGCAGAAGTTTTACTTTCACTTGGCCCAGTGCTTGTGTATTCCCAGAAGTCACGTGATGGATTCTTCTAACCTAGCTCTGCAGGCTATGTTTTTACTATAAATCCTTAAAGCACTGTAATTATTGTGAACTGTTGAGCCTATGGTTTTGATTTTAGTGTACTTAAATACACTTTCTGCTACCTCATTCTTTTTGTATAATGTATTTGTGGCAAAAAGCAATACTCATGTTTCATCCTACCAGGACTCATCAGTGTGCCTTGTCTGTGTGACACCCCAGTGGAATGAACCAGCTACCCTAAGATGGTCTATTTGGGTTATATTGTGGTGAGCCCAATAAAAACAAAAAACTGGTTGCTGGCACCATCCTTTAGATGTGGATCATATTCATTTTTGCAAATGACATGTACATGTCTGTATGTGTTCACGCAGGTGGAAGCAGCAAAGGTGCAAAATAAACTAACAGTCAGTCATCACCCAAATCCGTCTGCATGACCTTCTTCGTGACCCTTAAAATTATGCCGTCAGCCCCTCCCATGAACAGTGAATGCTTGGTGTTGTCACATCTCATGTGGGGTGGCACAAGGCACTTGTGAGAGAGAGAGAGAGAGAGAGAGAATGAAATGAGGGAAAATATCTAAGAAGTGTGACAGAAAACATACTTAATGTAAATAGTTAGAGTGCCATGTTTATATTGGGTGGGCTTCGTGGACTGAGTTCTTGTAACTGTTTAACAAAAAACCCATGTGTGGATAGATTAGGTTGGTGGTGGGTTTATTAGGGAAACAAAATGGCAGCAGTGTAAAAACTGAATGAGTAGGTGTATGAATTTCAGTGTTGGTGATGTAGCTGACTGGCCTTTTTGCCACAAGTTTGTTGCAGGTTTTATCAGGTCCAAAGAACAATCACATTGCTTGCATAATCCTGTCCATTTTTTAATGTGTGGTATAAACTGGACATGGAATGGCATGACTCAGAATATACCACTTATCATCACACATGAGGGGGCAGGACTCAGGATTGAGAAAACAACTTTACTGCATGGACACTGGTCATAAACAGGATGAAACATGTATCTCTGGTTTGATATTGCAGCCTTGGCATATTGTTTGTGAGGTCTTTTGGCACCTTACAGTTAAGGTGAAAGTCCAGCCAGCCTACATTTCGTCATGGTAGTTAACATAACTTTCTCATATCTTGTAGTGTGATAAATAAGTAAAAAAATGTACTGCTGTGGAGGAATGGTGCATTATGGGAAATGAATAAAACAAGAAAAATGCACTACTACTTAAGAGAAGTGCATTATGGGAAATGAGTAAAAAGGAAAAAAGCAATGCTATGCAGAAATGGTGCATAATGGGAAGTGAGAAAAAAAAGAAAACTGCACTGCTATGCAAGTATAGTGCATTATGGGAAATGAGTAAAAAAAACTGAAAACTGCACTCCTACATGACAGTATGTGGCTTTCCTCCCAGTCTCATTCAGTTCATCCTGCAACCATCCTTCAGCTGTGAAACCGGACAATTAACTTCTTCTAACTGTCTGGCTGTGCTAATGCTGCTCAAACCCCCCAAGACTGTATGTGGCATTAACCTGTGCCAGCCCGGGCCCTGATGCCCTATATTTGTCCCCAAGTTTTCTGTGAAATATACAGCTATTAGACCAGATTGAGTCTCAAATGAGAAAAAACAAATGGGGGTAACATTGCTGTCTGTATTTTTTATATGCAAACACAGGGACTGGCTGTCACTTGAAGACAGATGTCAATCACACTGGCTAACATTTGTATATGGATCTGTCCTTGGAGCTAAACTAGATCTTCTTTACAAAACCAGCTCCACATTCATTGTGGAGGTAATGAGCATTTTCTCATTCCTAGGGTTCAGAAAGACCACAGGCTTGAGGCTGTATTGTTTAGTGGCTAAAGCACCAACTTGAGAGATTTATTTATTTTTTCAGTCTCAGAGTACACGTACCTTTGAGCGCCAAGCAGCTCATTTACAAAGATTCCACATCAGTGGGATGGTGGGTTACAAACATATATAGGAGACTAACAAATTGAGTCACTAATAAACAGTGCAATTAATAATACATCATAACTAGACATCAGTATTAAAGGAGAGAAGGAGCATAAAATTATCATAAAGAGGTGAGGATAGAAGAGCTTAAGACCAGGGAGAAGATTGGTAGCAGCCAGGGGCTTTGTCATAGTTACATTTGGGGAGGCAGGAAATAGGGAAAAGGTGAGCAGGGCCGGGGCAAAAAAGGTGATGGCCCAAGGAAGGGAGGAAATGAGGATGGGGAATCACAGAGGATGGAGGAGGGAACATGGACTGGGGTACCTATGAATTAGAAGGTGCAATCACAGGAGCTTTCAGTTATGAGATGTTGTCTGAGCATATGCTTGAACTGGCCCAGTTTGGGTAAGTTAGCCAATTCACTGTGGAGGCCATGAACCAAAATGGGGCTCTAAAAAGAAAGGATCACTGGCATTGTGCGATCCGGCACTTTGGGACAAAAAGGAGTTCGGTTGCTGAGGTGCAAGTGCGTTGGGTCTTGAGAGATTTGTTCAGTAGGCAACCCACACTCGGTGGCAAGAGCCCAGGGAACACCTTTTTAGTAAGAAGGCACGTTTGACATTTGATCCTGTCACTTAGCTGCAGCCATCCAGACTGAGCATAGAGCTCACAAGTGTGGGTGAGATGAGCAGCACCTCTGATAAGTCTACAGACCATGTTCAGAGCAACAGTTAGTCTGTTGAGTGACGTAGTGGTAGCAACTCCATAGATGACTAGGCCATAATCAGTGATTGACAGTACTGAACTGTGGATTGCGAGTTTTAGAGGTTCAGGAGTTAAACTCCTTCTGTATCTATAGAGGAGCCCAATCCTAATATTAACAGCCCTGGCAACATTCTTGATGTGAGGCACATAGGTGAGGTGACTATCCAAGGTTACACCTAGGTACTTAAAGTGCTGTATTTGTTCAAGGAGGGCTCCTTGGTTATTCCCAATAGTAAGAGCATGAGCCTTGTGTTTGTTACGAGAAGATGAAAACAACAAAACTCTTGTTTTCTTGTAGTTTAGTACCAGTCTGTGTGTACTGAACCATTGCTCAACTTCCAAGAATCTGAGCTGCAGATTGCTTTCAAGCAGGTTTGGATCCAAATGGCTTGCAAAGATGACAGCATCATCTGCATAGAGGAGGGTACATTGGTGACACGCAGACGGCAAGTTGTTCAGAAAGGTATTAAAGAGGAGTAGGCCCAGGATTGACCCTTGAGGTACTCCAGATCGGACCAGCCGCTGTTCAGAGATAACATTAGATATCTTCATCCACTGAGATCTGTCACCAAGATAGCTTTTGAACCATTGCAGCGTATCAAGTGATAGACCAATTTTAGTTAGTTGTCCGAGGAGAAGTGGGTGATTAACACTGTTGAGTGCCTTCATTAAATCTATAAAGACCACTTCTACAAAGACTGCCTTGATCAAATGATTGCTGAATGAAGCTGGTAAATTCAAGCAGTGCTGTGGTGGTGCTGTGCCCCTTTCTAAATCCATGCAGTTGAGGGCATTGGAGGGAGTAGTTTTTGAGGTAATCCACAAGCTGGGTTGGCAACAATTTATTCCAGCATTTTGGATAGAGGAGGGAGGATTGATATTGGCCAATAGTTGTTATGCAGTGACTGATCACCAGATTTATGTACTGAGGTCACAAGGGCAGTTTTCCATACCAGTGGGAATTGTGACAGGGTTAGAGAGAGGTTAAGTATCTTAGTTATGGGTAAGAGTACTTCCTTAAGGGTGAGCGCAATCAGTTTGAGGTCAAGAGAGTCACAACTTTGTCTAGATTTTCCTAACACCGTATTCAATAGTTTTCTAATCTGGGTCACTGAGACCTTCTTAAAGTAGAAGGGAGGGTGCTCAGGGATCTTGCCCTCATAGTGACTGTTGACTTTGCAGGGGTATCATCAAAGAAGTCTTGTGGAAGGACACTACTCAGGTTAGTAAAAGCATCATTAAAAGTATTTGCAGTTCTAGGTAGGTCAAGGATGTGGGGTACCATCAATGTTTAGCATCGCAGGTGACATCTTTGGGTCTTTACCAGTGATATCTTTGACAGTCGACCAAAATTTTCTGCTGTCGCCCCACATGGTGGACAACAGCAAACTATGGTATTTACTTTTTGCCTGTCAAATAGCCCGCGTGCGGACATTTCTTGTAGCTTTATAGGCTTGCAGATCCTGTTGTTTACATGATGCTTTGGCCTGGTGCCAGAGATGGTCCCGTTGTTTCATGCTATCAGTCAGCTCAGGAGAGATCCAAGGATGCACTGTGCCATGGACCTTCATCTTTTTCAGTGGGGCATGTATGTCGCCGGCAGCATTGAAGGCCTTAACGAAGTGCTCAAGTGCTGCATTAATGTCATCAGTGTGGTCCAGCAGAGCCCAGTCCTGACAGTGTAGTTGTTGTTCTAAGAGGTCAAGGTGGCCATGTTTTAGTACTCTGTTGAAGATAGTTTGGGGTGGGGGTTATGGAACTTGTTAGACCAGCAGCAAGTGATGAGTAAGTGGTCACTAAGGGGTCAGAGTGTACAGTTACATTAGAGATGTGATCTGGGTGATTTGAGATTATCCAGTCAAGTGTGGCGGTGCTTGTCCCAGTTTTATAATTTATTCCGATCAGGGAGCTGACGAGTTGAGTGAGGTGTAGAGCTGATAAAGCATCCTTTATAGGGCTACTAGCTGGTGACAGCTAGTTAATATTGAAATCATCCAGTAGAATTGTCTCAGCAATGTGATTTTGGGCTCAGAGATAGTCCAGAACACTTTGGAGACCTGAGGTTGGGTTTTTAGGGAATATGTAGACTGATAGAACTGTGAGTGTTTTATAGTGGGCTCCCAGTAGCACTTTAATTGCCAGTACCTGGGTGGGGCATCCAAGATCTGGAACAGGCAAGGCCAGTCCCTTTAGTGAGTTTTTTAGATAGATGGCACAGCCATTACCATGTTTGGATGTCCAATCCAGCATGAATATGGTGTATCCACATAGGGCAACTGCTGTGGACTGCATGTTCAAATCCCACTAGAGCCAAATATTCACTGTATGACTTTGGACAAGTCATTTAACCTCCCAGTGCTTAAGTCCATCAAGCTGCAGAAATAAGCTGAAGCAGGACCCCACTGGAAATGAGATGTTGCATCTCAAGCTGAGCTATCCTGGGTAAATAAATTATAAAAAAAGGCTGAGATCATTTGTCTACAATGCACCTACAGCAGAGCCAGACAGGATACAATGCAGTACCTTGCAACATTACTGAAAATGCTGCAGTATGCTGCCAGGAAGAGTGTAATTCAATGGCAATTAAGCCCTTTTGTCATGCAGTGTTTTGTGACATGTCACCTATGGTTCCACCATGCTGCATCGACAGAGAAATTGTTGACGTGTGGCATAGCTAACATTGTGTCTTTAATTCTCGGGGGGGGGCTGTGCCCCCCCCTTCTTAAAATATCTAACTCCATGTCAAAGTTAATTTGAAGAAGGAATGACATGGAAAGGATGACATTTGGCCCTCAGGTCCCTTACAGCGACAAACCTGTTGAGATTGTCACTGTAAGGGATTTTGCCATGGTACGTTCGCTGTGTGAATGGTACACCATCACCTACTGCAAGGAACTGCATTACATCTTGGCTGTCTCTGCTGTACACATTGCATTCCCCTACTTGACCACTGAAAGTTTGTTTACTTTTCGGACTGGATTTGAACATGCTTTTTACGGTAAATTAGTAGCTGTGTTCGCTTGCTCTTGGAATCTCAGATAATGAGCCCAATAGTATAGCAACTGTATTCACTGATGTGAATTAAGACACCGCTATGGTGTCAGTTTGGATTTTGACCAGAGAGAGAACAAGCAGGTCCACTCATGACAGAAGACTGTTAGTTTTAAAATATATCATTTTGGCGCTGCCACCTAGCCTCCACCAGATGGCAGCCAAGGTGCAAGACAGTGTGGTCCCCCACCCTGGGAGAGGAGAGCAGTCCATCGGATGCTTAATCCTACCCCCCCCGGGCTAACCCCTGGCAACTCAAGCTCATTCCTGAACCCTTGTCATCAGCACGGTGAGAGGTGAGGCATCGTACATCTCTGCCCTCTATGCCACTACGCTGGCTTTAAAATGCATTTTTTAAAAGCAGTTTTAGATATGTAGCACTCAGACGCCATGTCCCACTGGGCTACTTACCCCTGCCTGGCTGGTCAAACCAAGGCTGAGGGGCCTGGGTTCCTATTTCAGATTTTAAACTGGGTTTTTCCCATGATAACATTTATTTGCTCAGTGCCTCCTACCAGAGTATACTTTTCAGTGGGCAAAATAAAACCTGGTACAACCCCCTGGGATGCTGTACCCACCCACAATACCCTATTGTCACCCCACAAATGGATTAATAGCCAAAACCCCTCATTTCAACATTTCAGAATCAAAGGCTCACTCTAATTACATGCTCACACACCAAATTTATAAAAAATGGTTAACCAACAATTTATTTACAAGGGATGAGGGTTAGGATGGGGTAAACTGGAAGCACAGGTTAAGTGACAGGTTGATTTACATTTTTAGATTGGCATCAGGGTACATCAACAGTTGGATCAGGTTCAAATGTTCTGCAAAAGAAAATAATTATTCTGCATTTTAACCCTTGCTGTGCCATGGACTGATATATCAGTCCCAAATTCCTATGTGTTCTAATTCTGTTGGCAGCCTAAGGATTAAATTTAGACATCCATCATTTTTGGCTACCTACCAGCCTTCTGATGGCATCTATTATCTTTCTGTCTAGATAGCTGCTGTAGATGGCAAATACATATTTAATGCCCACACTGGTACCAGTTCCCAGTCTATTACAGAACCCCGTAATCAATTCTACACCTTAAACTTGGGTACCCATTACTAAGTTCTTAGTTGCAGACCTGATAAGGTGCAGCTGGCTGGCTGGCATTTGGGCCCTTAAAAGAAAACCCGATTAGCCTATGCATTCTTTAATCTCTAACTGTAGCAACAGGTAATCCCTCCCTATGGAGCTTGGGCTCTAGATAATGAAAGTTTGGCAAACACATCTTTAACTATGTACAGTTCTCTCCTTTAGGGTGGCAGAGGTAGCTCTGCCTACTCACAGTTTGGATGACTTCATCAGGAGTAGGAAAGTAGTCATAATTTGTGTAGTAGCTTTCATCATTGCAGACAATTCACTTTACTTTCTTGAATGTCTCATAAGCAGAATATACAGTTCCTTGGTCAGCTGATGGTTTACATCTCCAAACAGAGCATCACATTACCGAGTCCTCAGACAACTTCAGGCAAAGCCCCGACCTCAGGACACTTTCCTGTCCATTTCTGTAGGCACATTAATCAGTCACATCAAGCATTTTACAAACACAAGACCCTTCTTTGGTCACTTGAGTAAACAGACATCCACCCTATTCTTAGCACAGGATAGACACAGGGTGCAGACAGACACTGAGCACCTTCTGGAATTCGTGGCTGCTTGGCCACAAGAAGGTCAGATAGCTTTTCTTATAAAATGGGCAAAGGATTTCAAGCAATCTGATTGGTTGTTTACCGTGCATTAGATGTGTCTAATGCACAGCTAAAACTAGAAACCCCATTTAGAATACACAGGCCCATTTTATAAGCGCAATGAGCCAGCCCAGGGATGTGCATTAGACAGTTCTAATGCATGGCTATGGGAGTGGACGCACTCGGCCTATGGCCTCATGCCTCACTACATCCCCCTAGCCGTGCATTAGAACTGTCTAATGCACACCCCATTGTGTCTTATTGTTTACATAACTTGCAGTTACAAGATCCATCAGCACTCTCACTGCTGAGGCAGAAATGTTCATGTAGCTCTCTCACCACTGCAGGCAGGATTTCTTGCAGCTCTCTCACAGCTGAAGTTAAATCAAACTTTGCCAACACTTTCTTCTCCAATGTGGGAAGGAACAGTCCTGTCCCCATGAAGGGGCTCCTGTTGAACTGAATCGGCCTGAAAAGTCTCTGAGGTTTCAGGAGATTTTTGGAATCATATTTTGGCAGTCACCTACAATAATATATGTATTTTATTTTGGGTTCATCATCATGCACGCAGCACTGCCAACTTTTTTTGAATTTGGATTGGTTCTCAACAGACTATAAATTTGCCTATTTTTTGGGCTGCCAAATTTTTCAGGCAGTCCGTGCAAAATCTTACTTTCCTTTATCAGATATGATTATTGTCAGATGTAGTTTGAAAATTTTGAGGTCAGCTTCTGGTGTGATGTTAAACCTTCCACTGCATAAAACTAAATCAGGCAGTCATTCCTTTTCCATTGCAGCCCCACTTTTTGGGAATGGTCTACCGTGCTGGCTTCATAAAAGTATTTCATTGAGTGCACTTAAATCTAATCTTAAAATTTATTTAAAATCATTGGATACTTGTAAATGTTATTCATAATTATGAATATGTACTGTGAATTGTTTCTGTGTTCGGGTCAAACCTGAAAAAGGACCCTTGGTCCAGTGTTCCTACCCGGTTAACAAATAAAACAAACATGCTAGCCATGGGGGACAATATTTGGCAACCCCCAGGACAGTCATTTCAATTCCTTGCAGCCATCTTTTTTCTCTCAGGAGCCAGAGTCCCACCCCCGTGAAGGGGTTCCTGTTGAACTGAATCAGCCTGAAAAGTCTCTGGGGTTTCGGGAGCTTTTTGGCAGCTCAGTTATTCTAGATGCCCTACAGGGGGCATGCCTTAGACAACTAGTACTGGAGCCCACTCGAGAGGGAGCAATATTGGACTTGATTCTCTCAAATGGAAATGGAGAGAGGATCACAGATGTAGAAGTGGGTAGCCATCTGGGAACTAGCGACCATCGAACAGTATGGTTCACAATAAACACAGCAATAGAGTCAAGCCATACAAAGACAAAAGTACTGGACTTTAGGAGGGCTGACTTTGCCAAAATGGGTGAGAGCCTAAGGAATGCACTAGCAAATGGGCAGGAAGGAGGGGTGGAAGAACAATGGGAAATAATAAAAACTGCTATCACAGAGGTAACGAGCCTTTGTGTGAAGCAAATAAACAAAACAAGACGATGTAAGAAACCACTATGGTTCTCAAAGGAAGTGGCAGTGAAGGTTCAAGAGAAAAAGAAAGCATTCAGGAAGTACAAGGAATCACAGAAGGAGCAGGATAAAGAACTGTATCAGTTAAAGCAAAAGGAGGCTGGGAAGGCAGTCAGAACAGCAAAGGCCCAAACCAAGGAAAAGATAGCCAACTCACTAAGAAGGGGGATAAAACCTTTTATAGGTACATCAGGGAGCAAAGGAAGACCAAGGGAGGGATAGTGAGGCTTAATAAAGGTGAGGGAGGGTGGGCAGAGGGAGACTGTGAAAAGGCAGAGATACTAAACAAATATTTTTGCTCAGTATTTACAAATGAAGAGGGGGAGGTACATAAAACAAACAGTAGTAACACTCTGGATACAGAAGTTGATACCAGCCCATTTACAGAAGAAAGGGTTCTGAAAGAACTCTTAAAACTGAAGGGACAAAGCAATGGGCCTGATGGGATTCATCCCAGAATTCTAAAAAGCTAAGGGTAGAACTAGTGACACCACTGACTACCCTTTTAACAAATCATGGGAGGATGGGTGGTACCCGAGGACTGGAGGAGGGCAGATGTGATTCCCTTCACAAAAGTGGGAGCAAGGCAGAAGCAGGAAACTACAGACCTGTTAGTTTAACCTCAGTGATAGGAAAATGATGGAATCACTTCTGAAGGAAAGAATTGTCGAGTATCTAGAGGCCAGAGGGGCACAGGACCCTAGGCAGCATGGATTCACAGCAGGAAGGTCATGCCAGACGAATCTGATAGATTTCTTTAACTGGGTGACCAAAGTAGTAGATTAGGGAGGGGCTGTGGACATGGCCTACCTAGACTTTAGCAAGGCATTTGACACAGTCCCACACAAAAGATTAATATACAAGTTAGCCAGCCTGGGAGTGGGTCCCAAGATGACAGCCTGGGTAAAGAATTGGCTGGAGAATAGGACACAGAGAGTAATAGTAAATGGAGTCCACTCAGAAGAAAGGAGGGTTACTAGTGGGGTACCGCCAGGGTTCAGTATTAGGACCGGTCCTCTTCAATGTCTTTATAAGCGACATTGCAGAAGGACTGGAAGGAAAAGTATGTCTCTTTGCAGATGACGCTAAGATCTGCAACAGAGTTGATGCACAGGGTGGGGTGGAAAGGATGAGAAGGGACTTGGCAAGGTTAGAGGAATGGTCAAATGTATGGCAGCTTAGATTCAATGCTAAGAAGTGCAAGGTAATGCACCTGGGAAACAAAAACCCAGGGGAAGAGTACACAATGGGGGGTGAGATACTAACAACAACAAAAATGGAAAGGGACCTGGGGGTAGTCATATCAGATGACCTAAAGGTGGGCAAGCAATGTGAGAGGGCAGCAAAGAGGGCTGGGGGGATACTGGGATGCATAGGGAGAGGCATCACCAGTAGAAAACAGGAAGTTATTATCCCTCTGTACAGACAGCTGGTGAGACCCCATCTGGAGTACTGTGTGCAGTTCTGGAGACCCAATCTCCGCAAAGACATAGACAGGATGGAAGCTGTCCAGAGGAGGGCAACTAAAATGGTGCAGGGTCTGCACCGGAAGACATATGGAGAGAAACTTAAAGAGCTTAATATGTATAGCCTCGAGGAAAGGAGGGAGAGGGGGGACATGATAGGAACTTTCAAGTACCTCAAGGGAATCAACAAAGTCCAAGAGGGTAGCATCTTTCAAAAAAAGAGGTGTGCAAGAACAAGAGGGCACAATTTGAAGATGGGGAAGCGGCTCAGAGGTAATTTAAGGAAGTATTTTTTCACAGAGAGGGTTGTGGATGCATGGAATGGCCTTCCGGAGGAGGTTGTGGAGTCAAAATCAGTGGTGGAATTCAAGCATGCATGGGATAGTCATAAGGCAATTCTGGTGGGGGGGGGTAGGAAGAAGTAGGCTGCTGGTTAACTAGGATCTGCAGCTTATCCAGTAGGTAGGGAAATGGGCAGACTGGGTGGGCCAAGCGGTCCTTATCTGTCATCAAATTCTATGTTTCTATGTTTCTCCTGATTGGCTGGACTGATTGTCTCTCTGAAAAATGAATATTCATTAGGCTTCCTCGACACCTGATAGGCTTCTTGTTTGGGCACCTAAATTTGGTCCCTGCTTTTCCCCCCAGCAAGTCTCTGGCATAGTCCCATAAGTCTCTGCAATAAATCCTGGCTTTCCGATTGGCAGACAGCCTGCAGATATGGCTGCTGTTAAATGCAGTTCCCAAGCAGTCCATCAAGGTCCCCACAGCAAAGTTCTGGTGCAGCCAGTAGAGATCCTTTTTGTTTATAATAGCCCAACAGTTTAATAGCCCAACAGTTTAATAACAGACACTGCACCCCACAAAGCTCTATCATTTTTAAACCTTTATCTTCTGCCGCTTGCCTGATGCTAGCACTAGAATTCCATGTCTCCAAGCACTAGACAGGCTTACACATTAATATTAATGGGTTCCTCATTAATATTTATTAGCACCGAGCCCAAACACACACAGCGCGTTTGGTGCTCCTGCCTTTAGGATTTTTGGCGGCTCCATCTTGCACTTGCCCGCGGTCTCTGGTCCTCTTGTTGCCACCAGTGACCAGGACTATGCAAGAGGTGGCCGCTTTACCACAAATCATAGCAAGAAACATCGGGAGTGCTTCCATGCATGTGCAAGCCGTCCACCCGCCGTGAGGTGCTAGAGGGGAAAAGACGGCAGTAACGCTACTGCTACCAAAGCCCATTATGGGCAAAAATAAACACAGGGGCATGACTGGAGGCCCAGGGGCACATAAGGACTTGGGCCAGGTGGTGGCGGTGCTGTTTGGGGGAGAAATGGAGAACACCAGGCAACAGGAGGCAAACTGGGAGAATGGGGCAAATGAGGTAAGCTCCCATGGGGGTGGGGGGATTAAAGATAAAATGGTAAATTGTCCATGGTACAACAATGATCATAAGTCTCTCCTCATCAGGAAATGAGCTGAGCAAAGATGCCACACTATGTCCGTGTTCCTATATCTCACTTGAATTTCTTATATACCAAACAAATTGCCTTAGTATTGTATAAATTCTTGCTCTTGCAGATTCTGTTTCATTTTGTTTGCAATTTTTTTTGTTGTTTTTAACAATGAGGGATACTGCTGAAAATAAGCAGTTTGCTCAATATTTAAATGACATGTGCTGAGCACTCCACTTATGAATGAAGATGGATATGAATATATGGAATTTAATGTGGTTATTAACAGGGCCAATGATTTTCCATTTTGAACGGAAAACACTGGAGGAAAAAAATAATTTGTCATTTTTAGACCAGGACTTGGGAGCAATTTTTCAAGAATACAACTATTTGTACCACTGTACCATACAAGCAGCTCTGCTTTGCACCAGCTATTTATTTATTTATTTATTTAATTTATTTACTTTTCTATTTACTAGCTAAGTGCACTATACAATTAAATGCCTATTTTCAGGCACAATCTGGGAGATTTCAAACAAAGGACAATAAAGTATCGCAATTTTACAGTAAATTACAAGGGGATAAGTACAGGTGGCACATGGCAGTATAACAGTCACAAACACAGTATCAGAAAAGGCAACATAATGTGAAACAAATACATTTCACAAAGGTTACATGAAGCACAGACAGAGAGGTATTTATGATTCTGTCAGTTGTCTGCAAGATGGCACCAACAAGGCCTGAGCGCATGAGCAGGCTGCCACATTAGGCAGATGTTCACTGTACCTGCTGCGAAACGAGGCAGCAGAGGAGCATTGATGAAGAACAGGGGGCCGGATTCTCAAAGCCGATGAAAACCCTGTAGCTGCGGGAAAAACTCGGCACAAGTGGGCTGCCACTTGCGGAACTGCAGTTTTTCCCACAGCTACAGTATTCTCAAAAGTGGAGCTGGTTAACAACTTGCCCCACAATATACTGCAGCTTGCAGCTGTTTTTTCCCCATAGCCACGGAAAAAGTTACGACTGGTGGGACTAGGCATAACATCTTCCTCAGCTGCAGTGGATGAGAATACCAAGCCTCGCAGCTGCAGAGATTTCAGTCTGCAGCTGGAGTTGTAGAGTGGGACTTCAGGCTCACATTTTGAGAATCCAGCCCAGAAGGTTTTGAATTACATAACTCTGAGGCAGCATGAGAAAATTCATCTTATTTACCAGGTGCTTCCCATTTGACCTGTTATTGTGTATTGTCCTGCTGTTTTTTCTCCTGTGCCCCTCCCCTAAGTCACACCAAGACATGAGACTTGGCTCAGTGTGCCACTCCCCATTACCAGTTTTCAGATCAATCAGTAAATAAAAATGAAGCCCTGCCTATCTTCGTATTACATTTTGATTCCAGGACAGTCAAGAGGGTATGCTTACCAAATCTTAGGGAGTACGTACTACAAGTTGGTTTGAGCAGTGAAGCCAGGGAAGAGGGCAGACAATTATGTAAAATACCGCAAATCACACCACCAAATGTATATTCACGCAGAGATGATGGGGGGATGCCAACCAAGCATAGCATACAGGGAGCAGTGATAGGTAAGTCGGTGGGATGACCGTGCAAATCAGAAAATATTATTATAGGTGGCTTCCCACCTATGAATGGTGGATTTAAAAGCAGTTGAGAATACTGGGGGGCCCCATAAAGAGTTTGGAGTGTAGCATCTGACTTTGTATGTGACACCCAGCATGGAATTAACAGCTTACAGACACCCGTCACATGGGACGAGAAGTCGAGTGAGTGGTCAAAGGTGACACCAAGCCAGCTGAAGGAAATACAATTCTCTCCATTTTGAGCCATATCTGTGTACAAAACAATGCTAATTTCCACTCAATTTGGGGAAAAATGGAAAAAAAAAACATTTTTTAAGACCCCGTCATACAGAATTGCCCATTTTTGACAAAATGGAAACATCTTTGTTTCTGGGTTATAAAGAACAGACGTTTCATTTATAATGGACACTATGATGCTCTTATAGGCATTTCTAGTGTGTTTGGGGGTTCAGGGTAGAGCACAGATGTGGTGAGGAGAGTTAGTAAGTATAAAATTGAGATTGAGAAGCTGAAGAGATTTAATTTCTTACAAAGTAATTCTCCACAAGCTGCAAACACTTTAATGAAACACAGTGAAAGATAATTTTACATTTCAATGAACTGTTGGTAGTAACGATTCCTTATGTTCTTACTGTCCTGAAACTTCAACTGCCAACCACTAAACTTCCTATTTTCTTTTTTCTTTCACATAACTTTTTTATGTAACACACAGACATGCTTATCCACTCAATCCCTGCTTTCCCTGACCACCTACCATATCTCTGGGAACTCGTCTGACCTAAGGTTCCCCATGGCTTGCTCCCCCGTGGTGGTGCCGGGGGGGGGGGGCTGTCCTCCCCTTGGTACATAATCCAGAAGTTGGCTGGTGGTTCCAGGGTAATGGTGTGGGTTGGAGATGGGCATGAAGGGCTTCATGAGCCTGCATGTCCATTTCTCCTCTTTTCTTTGGTTCTGCCCATCCACGCCACAGACAGGAAATGGTGCGTACCGTGTAGAGACACACAGGCCTTATGCCAAACTGGTAGCCTGTCCCTTACATGCCACCTCAGCCTGCACTACCCCCAGGCCTCCACCTGGTGGCAGCTGACAGTGTGGCTGATAAGTCCCCTCCAAGGAGAGAACAGTCTAGCAGACACTCGATCCCCATCCCCGGGCTGATGCCTAGCAACCCAAGCCCGATCCTGAACCTGGGTCACAAGCATGGGGGGCGGTAGAAATACGGCGCATTCCTGCATTGGCCCCAATTTCCTATTGTCTCATTACCTTCTGCAGTAAACTTCCTGTTAGAAAATGCATGTTAGGTGATTTATCCCCGATCAAATTGTTATGACCTGAGATTTACTTCTTCAAGAGGCTTCCAACTGTGTGAGTGTTAATAACATGCGATTCATAAAATAATCAAGAAACATAAAAGAAACTACTACTAGGGATCAGCTGCTCCAAAACCAAAAAGTGCAATGACTTAGTGGACAAAGCCGGCACTAGCCACTGCATAAAACACTGCCATATACAAATTCAACATACATAAGCAATTTATTTCACAGGAAGGCAGAAAAGGTTTAAAACTTACAGCACCTGGGGCCTGATATTTAAATATGCACAAAGTGCATTGCAAAAATTTGTGCCATCCCTTGAGCTAGCCCAGGTGCCTGAAGATGCTATATTCAGCAGAATAAATATTTGGCCATGTCGACCCAGCACTAAGCCACTTAGCGCTGCCCTGACAGGGCACCTGAAGTACGACACCAGAATGGATTGCACCAGAGTGCTATTTGCAGTATTCAAAGGGAGCCATGCAGATAAGTCTATTGGGCATGCAAGATGGTAAGAGACCATTTGCATGCCCATTATGGGCTCATTTGCATGGGCAGTGAGGAAGGTTAGCATTGCGCGGCCCCCCCCCCAAATTGCTCGGTCCCAGACGTGTTCATATCCCTGGTGGTAGTGGTCCTTTCTTGCCGATCACTGCCCATTCTATCAATGAAAACTATCCTTAGTACTACTGGTACCCCAACTGATCCACTGGCCTGTGCTATAATTAAACAGTATCCCTGGTGCTAGTGGTGCCTTCCCCCCTTCCGATCCCAGCCCTGGCTACAATACATTTGTCCCTGG
Organism: Neoceratodus forsteri; assembly: GCA_016271365.2. NCBI lineage: Eukaryota > Metazoa > Chordata > Ceratodontiformes > Ceratodontidae > Neoceratodus > Neoceratodus forsteri. The sequence continues at coordinate 163,954,619 of JADMNL010000025.1, read as the reverse complement.
TGCCACGGGCATCCCCCAATCCCATCCCTGGCACTAGCAATAATATCCCTGATGCTAGTGGTAACCCTCCTCCCTCCAATCCTATTCCCAGCATCATCAGTATGATTCCTAGTGCTAGTGGTGCCCTCCCGATCCCAGCCCTGATATACACACAAGCCCTCCCTGTGGTACTGGGCACCCTCTCACACTCACTATACCAACAGTGGTGGTGCTGGGGGTGTAAACTGTGACCAGCACAGCCCTCCTCATACCCCCTAAGCTGGCTGCCATATGTACAATCAGTAAATGCATCTCTTATTTCTAGGGCAGCATGTGTCACCCTGTCCTGTACATAAGATGCACACTTCCATGTCTGTACATGTGGTGGCCAACCAAAGAAGTGTAAGGAAGGTTGTACTGGTCACCATATGCATTCACAGCATGACTGCTGTGAAAATGGTGAGTGGGGGGGTGCCCAGTGCTGCTTGGGGGGGACCACTGAACACCAGAGAGTGGTTGTGTGTGTATGTCAGGGCTGGGATCAGGGGAAGGGCACCACTAGCACCAGGGATAATATTGGTGAAGCCAGGGATGGGATTGGAGGGAGGGGGATTACCACTAGCACCAAAGATAATATTGGTGATGCCGGGAAGGGGACGGGTGGGGGTTACCACTGGCATCAGGGATACATGTATTGCAGTGTGTGCTGGGAATGGAGGGTGGGTGGTTACCACTGGTACCAGGGATAAATGTATTGCAGCTGGGATTGGGATCGAAGGGAAGAGGGGGTTACCACTAGCACCAAAGATAATATTGGTGATGCCAGGGAAGGGATTGGAGGGAGGGGGGTTACCACTGGCACCAGGGATAAATGTATTGCAGCCAGGGCTGGGATCAGAAGAAGGGGGGTTACCACTGGCATTTGGGCTAAATGTATTACAGCTGGGGCTAGTATTGGGGTACCACTGGTATCAGGGATAAATGTATTGCAGTGGGGGCTGGGATCAGAGGGGAAGGGTTCCACTAGCACCTAGGATACTATTTAATTATAGAATGGGCCCGTGATCAGCGGGGGTGGGGCGGTACCACTAGCACCAGTGATTTGTTGATAGAACGGGCCAGCAATTGGTGTGGGGGGGGGGGGGGGGTACCACTAGCACCAGGGATAGGTTTTATTGATAGAATGGGCTGGCAATTGGTGCAGGGAGGTACCACTAGTACCAGGGATAGTGTTTATTTACAGACTGCACCAGTGATCAGTGTGGGGTTGGGCAGGGATCACAGGGAGCATTTTTGCTCCCCCAGCAGCCCAACTGGCTAGGCAGCTGCATTACCTCTCGCAGTCACTAGGGTTGCCCAGAGTAAGTCGGCGTTTTGTTGGGCAGTATTTGCACTGTGCAAAAGGACCATGCTACACCCTTTTGCACAGCACAAAACTGCTGAATAAGGGTTAGCATACATATTCATGGCCATGCCCCTCCCCCTTACCCACATGCATACATTATGTGTATTGAATATGCGTGTACAGCACAAACACCGGTTTGCATGGGCAAAGATCTGTATGTGCCCATTCAAACTTTTGAATATCGGGCCCCTTATGTCCACCAACAAAGAGAACGGGAACCTACCAGGTAGGTGTCTCATCCCATCTAGTTTCACCCAGAAATTAATTCTCTTGAGAAAGGTGCTGCAATTTTTAAATCTTTTTCTGCCTTTTTGTAAAAAATTGTTCATGCGCTTTGAATTTTTATATTGAAGGTTTTATGTGGTAGTTGGTGGCCGCCTTTTCTGCTGACACCTTGATTCATACAATAGCACAAGAGACCTTGCTCAGTGTAATTTCTCCCCCAGTTTTTATTCAAATGTGTGCACAGTAATATGTTTTCATTTTCATTCAGCAGATTTGTATATGAATAGATAACACATTTAACGTACTGCGTATTCCACGTTGCTGGTGTTTCAGTTTTCTTTTTATTTCTTTTGCTTTCTTTTCTTAATGCAATTTCTGCCTATGGCCACTCCATGAATGCTTTCTTCACCTGCTGTTCTTGACCTTACTGGCATAGACCAGAAACTGAATTATATATCTCCATATAGTTCAGAGTTAAGGTATTGTATGCAATCGTTGTTATATTTTGAAGTGTACATGCTACAAGCTTGAACTCTATCTACCTAGCTATACATTAAAAACTTGAACACTGAATAAACATTATTTTGCAAAAGGAAACATGTTCCCAGGCAGTAAAATAATGTTGTACACACAAAGAATCCAGAAACATATTTGCTTGCAGGATTTTGAGTAATCTCATAAGTTCTACAAAAGAGTCTTGTACATGCCTAACACATGCATAGGATTTTCAAAAGGTTTAGGCATGGCCGCAGATGCATGCTGCGCCTCTGTCTGCTCACATGCATCCAAGTGGCCCTGTAGCTCAAAAAAAGATTTAGTTGGTTTGCAACAACAAGTTACAATGTGCAGTAAAAAAAAAAATGTTGCAAATGAGTTGACATCATTTTTTGCTATACTTGGTGTTTTGTTTGCCACAAAATTCTGTCAGTGCTCTGATATACAGACATCTCGAATACATTGCAAGACATGAAGCACATATCAAGTTTAAACAGTCTTTAGGAGAAGCAGTTCAGGCCACAGTGTGGTCGATATTGCAGTTCAAAGCAACCTAACTGCAACCCTAACCCCAGCTTCCTCCCCATGCCTTGTGATCCAAGGCCAAGCTACAGGTCTGGTGATGTGCACCACAGATCTGCTACTCCCCATAGGGCCTGCAGGATGAATCATAACTTTCTTTACACAGGACCCTGCAGGCCCTACATGAAGCATGACATAAGCCATGATTTTCTTTACACAGAGTCCTGCAGCCCCTGCACAAAGCATGGGGCCAGTCAATATGAATGGACTACATGAAATATCTTGACTCCAACAGGTTATGAGACCCAAAGGCAGCATGAATTCATGGGGGGAGGTCATGCCAGACAAATCTAATCAAATACTTGGACTTGGTGTTCAGGGCAATAGATCAAGGAAGGGCAGTAGATATAGTCTACGTGGATGTCAGCAAGGCCTTTGACACTGTGCCACATAGGTAACTGAGTAGTCTAGGGGTGGGATGCAGAGTGGTAAATTGGGCAAACCACTCGTGAATGAATAGGTGACAGAGGGTGGTGGTAAACAGCACTCACTCTAATGAAGTGAGAATGACCAGTAATGTGCCACAGGGCTCAGTACTGGGATCATTTCTCTTTAATTTCATCATAAGTGGCATTGCAGAAGGGCTGGAAGGGAAGGTATGCCTTTTTGCAGAAAACACCAAAATCTGTAATAGGATGGATACTCAGGAGGGGATGAAGACAATGAGTAGGACTCTTTGAAAACTTGGAGAATGGTCAAGTATATGGCGGCTGGGATTCAATGCCAAAAACTGCAAAATCATGCATCTAAGGTATAGAAACCCAGGAGCTGAGTGTAAAATGGAGGGAGGCACTGATGGACATTGAACAGGAAAGAGATCTTGGAACTATAATATCTGATGACCTGAAAGTGGCAGGACAGTGTGCCAAGGCAGTAGGCAAAGCCAGTGTGAAACTGGGATGCACAGGAAGAGGTATCACCAGCAGAGGAGGAAGGGGGTGTTACCACTGTGTCACTCACTGAAGAGACCCCACATGGAGTACTGTGTCCAGTTCTAGAGGCCACATCTCAGACACAACATAGACAAGGAGGAGGCAGTCCAGATGATGGCAACAAAAATGGTGCAGGATTTGCACCAAAAGCCCAATTTGGACAGTCTGAGGGATCTCAACATGTACACCCAGAAGAAGAGGAGAGAGAGGTGGGACAGGTACTTCAAGGCAGTGAACACGGTACAGGAGGGTGGTCCTTTTCAAAGAAGGAAGTGCACCAGAACAAGAGGGCATGTAATGAAGCTGGAAGGGGGGAGTTTAGAGAGATGTGAGGAAATACTACTTCATTGAAAGAGTGGTGGATGCCTGGAACAGTTTGCAGGCAGAAGAGGTGGGGTGAAACCAGTGGGGAGCTTCAAACATGCATAGGATAGGCAGAGGGGAATGCTGGTACATTGCTGGGGGGAGGGTCATCAGAGACCATGTAGGGTCTACAGAGACAGAATAGGCATGGAACATATAAGCCCAGGTGGGGTCTGCAGAGACAGAACAAGCAGGGAACATCTTGACCAATTGGGTGGGCCAAACAGTCCTTCTCTGCCAAAAATTCTATGTTTCTACCACATTACACTGAGCTGCAGACCTGTAGCTTGAAGCAGCAGATCCATGGGGCATGACTCCAGACCTGTAGCTTGCCTTGGGTCATGTCCATAGGGGCTGAGGAAGGGGGATGGGTGTTAGGGTTGGAAAAAAAACTAACACCACATTTCCCCTGCTCTTGTGAACATGTAATGCATCAAAGAAAGACATAGAGGAACATTTAATACTACAGAGATTAACCTGCAGGAACATTTAGTACACCAGAGGTAGAACATCAGGAACATTTAATGCAACACAGATAGAACAGCAGGAACATTTAATACACCAGAAGTAGAGCAGCACATACATATAATACACCAGAGGTAGAACAGCAGGAACATTTAATGCACAAGAGGTAGAACAATGCAACATTTAATGCACCAGAAGTACAGCGGCAGGAACATACAGTATAGTAAACCAGAGGAAGAACAGCAGGAACATTTAATGCACCACAAGTAGAGCAGCAGGAACATATAGTACACCAGAGGTAGAACAGCAGGAACATATAGCACACCAGATTCAGAACAGTAGGAACATATAGTACACCAGAGGTAGAGCAGCAGGAATATACACTACACTAGAGGTAGAACAGCAAGAACATGTAATGCACCAGAGGTAGAACAGCAGGAACACTCAATGCACCAAAAGTAGAACAGCAGTAACATTTAATGCATCAGAAGTAGAGCAGCAGGAACATTTAATACACCAGAAGCAGAGCAGCAGGAACCTATAGTACACCAGAGGTAGAACAGCAGGAACATACACTACACTAGAGGTAGAACAGCAAGAACATGTAATGCACCAGAGGCAGAACAGCAGGAACACTCAATGCACCAGAAATAGAACAGCAGTAACATTTAATGCATCAGAAGTAGAGCAGCAGGAACATTTAATACACCAGAAGCAGAGCAGCAGGAACCTATAGTACACTAGAGGTAGAACAACAAGAACATGTAATGCACCAGAAATAGAACAGCAGGAACACTTAATGCACCAGAAGTAGAACAGCAGGAACATTTAATGCACCAGAAGTAGAGCAGCAGGAACCTATACTACACCAGAGGTAGAACAGCAGAAACATTTAATGCACCAGAGGTTAAACAGTACAACATTTAATACACCAGTGGTAGAACAGCAGGAACATTTAATGCACCAGAAGTAGAGCAGCAGGAACATATAATACACCAGAGGTAGAACAGCAGGAACATTTAATGCACCACAGGTAGAACAGTACAACATTTAATGCACCAGAGGTAGAGCAGCAGGAACATTTAGTACACCAGAGGAAGAACAGCACGAACATATAGCACACCAGCGGTAGAACAGTAGAAACATTTATTGCACCACGGGTAGAGCAGCAGGAACATTTAATGCACCAGAGGTAGAATAGTACAAAATTTAATGCACCAGAGGAAGAACGGCAGGAACATTTAATGCACAAGAGGTAGAACAGTACAACATTTAATGCACCAGAGGAAGAACAGCAGGAACATTTAATGCACCAGATGAAGAACAGCAGGAACATATAGTACACCAGAGGTAGAGCAACAGGAACATTTAGTACACCAGAGGAAGAACAGCAGAAACATTTATTGCACCACAGGTAGAGCAGCAGGAACATTTAATGCACCAGAGATAGAATAGTACAACATTTAATGCACCAGAGGTAGAACAGCAGGGACATTTAATGCACCAGAGGTAGAACAGTGCAACATTTAATGCAACAGATGAAGAACAGCAGTAACATATAGTACACCAGAGGTAGAACAGCAGGAACATTTAATGTACCAGAGGTGGAACAGTGCAACATTTAATGCACCAGAGGTAGAACAGCAGGATCATATACTGTACACCTGAAGTAGCAGAACTGTTTAACTGTCATAATTTTTAGCTGTTATTGTTTTTATTTACATATTTATTTTTGCATTTTATTGCCATTCACTGTTTTTACAGCACTTTGACAGTTTTGTGAGTTGTGCTTTAAACCAATAAATTGTAATAGCAATAATAATATCATACCAGATGTTGGAAAGTAGGAATGTTTGGTATTGTTCTTTCCTAAATAACCATGAAAGCCTCTGTTTTAACTGAACTCTGTTGTAGCAAAATATATTTTAATTTATTATGCAAAATATTGAAGAATTGGTCATCACCCTGCTATTTTCTGTAATAAGTACTTTTTTTTTTGTTTGTTCATTTTCACCAAACTCATGCTGATTCCAGATACTGTACTAATTGGTTTTAGTAGAACATCTGACCACAATATTTTGAAAGAGCACAACTTTCTTTAAACCACAATATGCTGTGGTTACGGGTAGAAAAGTATTCTCTGCTAAAATCTACTGTACCACACATTGATAAAAGTATACCACATTCTGTGCTTTTCCTGAGATTAAAATTACATTACTGGGTAATTTTATTTTACTTGAAAATTTCTCACTTGGTAAATACTACCCCTGCCACACTGAATTCTACACAAGATGCAAACATTCTCCTGGACTGCATTCTGGTTACCAAGGCAAATGTATCATCTCTGGAATTCATGGTATAACTGCAAGACAGACAAACTGCAGTGAAAAACAGATAGGCAAGGCAACATTTATTTAAGAGACTCCCATTCCCAGAGGCTCTGGGCGCCATACAATAAAAACACAGCATCAATTACAATACAGTAACACAAACATAACAGCCAATGTTAATAACCATAATAAATAATGTGACCTTCTGGGAATTGAACCCTAATTATTTGCTAAGCAGTGGCTAACACTGCACCAAAAAATACAGTATCTAATTGTTAACTATAAGACACAGTAACTGTATACAGTATATAAATATATATAGTATGGAGAAAAATAGTGTGGTTGCCAGTGTTGTTATACATAAGGGATAGCATATGACAAGGTTGTGGTTATAAGGGAATAATACACACCTTAAGTGGTTGTTAGGGATGAGGCACAGCCAAGTGCCTAAACCATCCAAAAGGTGCATTATTTCGTTATGACCATACACCCTAGAGTGTGCTATCCCACTTATAAAAAGGGCATTTATTTTCTTTAAAAATATGTAATTCGGGTGAGGTGTACTGTTGTCAAAAAATTATCAACAGTCATGTGACAGATTTAAACTAATGAGGTTACAGGATTTTCATGGCCCATTTTATAAAACTCAGTATCATCTCTCCTGCTTGTGTCATCATGTTGTTGCACTGTTTTGCACATGTGACACTCTTGTTACAGGTTCCACTAGTGTCATACTATTCATGCTGCATTAGCTGTCTGAAAGAAAACAGAATGTTTAAGAGAGAAAAGAACATTTGCAATCAAGTCTCTCGTGCATTATACATAATGGCAGATTGTGGCAATTACAGAATGGTACTGACCATAGACTCTCATGAAATAATTGCTAAAGTAATAATGTTGCTCAGATAGCATCCTAAACATTTGGATACCACCAGATACCTCCCATTTGGCCAGATAGTTGCTGTGGTAGGACAGTAGTATTATCTGCCCTTGGATCCTACCATCTAGGATCCAACTGAGATCCTAACTATCTGACCTATGATCCATCACTATCTGACCCCGGATCCTAACTACCTACCCTAGGATCCCTGGATCCTAACTAGGATACCTGGATCCTAACCAGGACCCATCACTATCTGACCCCGGATCCTAACTATCTGCCCTAGGATCCATGGATCCTAACCAGGATACTTGGATCGTAATTAGGTTTCATCACTATCTGACCCTGGATCCTGCATCTGTCTTTGGCAGTATATCTGGTAGGATCCAAGTCAAGATACCAGCACTATCTGACAGATAGTGGTAGGATCCTCAAAAGCATTATCTGAGCAACACTACAAGGTAACCCTCTTGTGATTACTGTCAACCTTTCCTCTTGATTCTGCAACAAGACAACTCTGCATTGGCCCCCCATTTGTTATTTGTTTTAAATGTATTTTTTATATGCCCATCCGTAGGATAACTCCCATCAGTGGCTACTTTCCAGTCCAGTTCTCTGGCTTCTCTAGCACTTGCAACTCCCCTTTGGACCGCCTGAGGCCACTGCATATCCAAGCGAGGGCTAGAGTCAGGGGACCAGTTGGTCTCTCTATATAGGGACCTCTAAAATAAGGGGATGGATAATTGCCAGAGCAAGGGCCTGAGCATGCCCCATCATCCTGCAGTCCTGAGGTGATGTCACTTGGTCTGGTTACTCCCATCCTGTATGGAAGCTAGCACTAAAGGAGTGTGAAGCACATGCATACACATTACTGAGTTCTGCTGCACGACACTCAGCCAGCATCCACCCATCCCTCAGAAGTGTCCCCTGCAATACTACCACCTGTGGTCCAGTAGGTGGCAGTGTAGTAGCAGGGACTGAAAGCCTCCTTTCCCAAGGGAGGGGAACATCCTGTGGAATGCTCACTCTGCCTCCCCCACCAGCCCTCTGATGACTTGGGGTCATTCCCAAACCTGATCACTGATATCATGAGCATTAGCATTACCACTGCACCAATGAGCCATTTGTAATCCTTTTTGTATCTGACTCCCTCAGTGATCATTCAGTCACCTACTACATCTGGAACACAGAAAACAAAATATCTCCAAAACAACTCAAAACCGTGATCCAAGATGTAATTCAATAGAGAAAATATCCTAGCAAACCTGGGATCATTTAGACCTACTCTCTGATACTGAATCTACTCAATCCTTTTTCCCCAGATCCTTGTTTCTGGGTTAGTAACATACATGCTCTCTCAGCACTGCAAAAGTTAAAGAATAACGCACAAGGGCAGGCAGGTGGGGCTACAGAAAAATGGATAGTAGCTTGCCCAGCATGCAGAATGATGGCCTCCTCCAATCCTCACCCATGTCAGCAGGACCCTCTCGGCTCTGGGTCTACCCCCAACAAGTCCCCCCTAACAGTCAAAGGCACTTTTCCCTTTTGTGCTTTCAGACAAGCATCAATGATGCCAGGGCCAGCAGGGTAAGCCAGAAACTGAGGGGAGGATGAACCAGACTGAGGAACATGAAGGTGGATACCCTGAAGCAAGAGGTAAGTCCAGCAGACAGAATGGGGGTGCTAGGAGGTCCAGTGGAGTGGGACAATTTGGGGCCAATGGAAGCCAAAATCAAACAATTGTAAAGTAGTTTCTTATACATAGACAATGAGCCACATTCTCTAATATTGTCTGGGAGATGAGTCTAGAAAAAGGGGTCCCGGTAAACAAAGGAACCCTATTTTGGGCTTGATCCGGATAGACTAGAAAACTGCAGGCATATTTGAGTATAGACATTTGTGTCCCTCATTGCTTCCAATAGCACCTTTAGAACTCTGAACTACTGGTGCTCAGGTAGTGCTTTCAGAATCCGAGCACCCTTCCAGGGGTCGCCCCACTATCCATTCACTGGATCGACCCCCATATGACTGAGTCAGTATGTCAAATCTCTGTCTGGATTTTGAGAATCCAAGGTCTGATAGGGTTGAATGTCTGGATCAGGGGGTCAGATCTTTGGATCCAACCCTTGGATATTTGTAATGTGATTGTCAGATTCCTGATCTGACCATCAAAGCCCATGGATCCTATCAGATCCTATGGCTCTAATCCAGTCCATCTTTATGATCCAAGGAGATTGGATCTGTGGCTGGATACCATCCATATCTGATGGCATCCAACATCTGGTAAAACTGGAGGTATCCACTGGTATCCGACCCTGGCGGATACTCTCCGAGCACCACTAGCCTGCACCTTCCATTGCTTAACCTTGATCCAAATTGGCTGCCTAGGCAAAAATGGTAGCTTACTGAGGAATTGTTGAAACAAAAAGTGTGGAGAGCTTTAAATCTGCTCTTAAAACATTTTTATTCTCTCGTGCTTATCCTGATAATTAATTTATGGAATTATGTCATTTTATTGGTTTTAAATATCTACTGTTTTTAGGTCTTACTCTGTAAAAGTGCTTTGGTATTTATTTGAATTGCATTTGCAACAAATACAGCTTATTATTATTATTATTATTATTATTATTATTATTATTATAATACGCTATGGAGTTTTATTGTCAAAGAGTGACTGCAATTCAGAATATATTAAGCCGTGTTTTGGTCTGTCATCACCAAATGCACAAACCTGCAGAATAAGTTATGTAGAATGTATGCTGTATAATAATAATGCCATAATTCAGTTAGGAAAATAACATCTGTTGAGCAGTTCTTTTCCAAACTTTGAAAGGCAAGCAGTTTGTTTGGATATAAGACTCTGAGTTTGACATAAAACTTTGAAACCAGATTGTCAACATGTAGATTAATGATTAACTATAGGTCAAGCTAGAGCCCCAGATATTTAACTATCTGATTGTACAAAATCATCTAACAAAGTAACCATATTCAGGGAATATTCATTACAGTTAGAGTTCAGGCCAGACAAAATTAATTACTGTGGCTTCACACTCATTTTGTTTTCCCTTAACTATGTATTTATTCTGTAAAACAAACTACATTAAAGTAACGTTAGAGCTTAGAAACAAATTCAAAAATGTAAGGCAGTTTAAAGTTAGGCTAAAAGATTTGTGTCCCACATTCACACCACTGCTTGAGAACCTAATGTCCCATACTGTACACATGATAGTAATACAAACCAAGTAGGTATATTATTATGTGAGGAGTTAGGTTTGATAGCCAAAGTATGAATATGATATATGACTCATAATATATGAGTCACAAGTCTTTAAGCCCAAACTTTGAATTTTCTTCCTATTTTGACTTTGTCCATGAGTTACAGTGTTATTTTGAACACAGTTTGTTTATACAGAATTTCCTTTTTTGTCAATACAATTTAATAAATGTAGCCATTGTCAGTGGTGTAGCTAGGGAAATAAAATGTTTAAGTCAGAACCCTTTGTTGTTTCTTTGCCATCTCCTACTATTATAGAAATGCCCATATTTGTTAACTAGACCTCTTGGGCACCTCATACTATATTTCTGGAACTGTACATCCAGAGCAAAAAACAATGCAGTATTTAGTTTTATGCCCCAACATTCATATTAGCCCCAGTAGGAAGTGGATATCAGACATCAGGAGGAAATAAAATCAATGGTCAGGGCTCAGAATGATGCCCCCTCTCTGATCTACTTGTAAGCCATGGTTTACTTGGAATATGCCTTCCTACAACTGACCACTGTTTCATGGCAAGTGGGAGTCGGGACCAGGAGATACAGGGACTGGATGACTCATGTTAGTACAGATTAGAGTTTTAACAGCTTCCACTGTACAGATCCTTGGTCAGGCCCTGTCTTGAGTACTTTTCTCGGTTCTGGTCCCCATAAGTGTTTTGTATTTGGTGTAAACTGTTTTGTACTTGATGTTAATTTTAATGTAATAATTTACACAGGTTCACCTTGTAAACAGGGCATATCATAGCCCTAATGATGTTATGCTGTGTAAATAACATGTTACTTACTTACTTACTTACTATATTGGAGAAAATATTTGATTGAGGAAAGCCAGAGGAGATTAACTAAGGCAGTAGACAGCATGGTAAGTGTGAGCCATGAAAAGGGGCCCCAGATGGGCCAGAGATGATACAGAACTGTTTTTGTATAGGCTACCACAAATGCCAGTGCTCTGGTGGCCATGATGGAGGTGTTGCTTACATCAGTGCTCTCTAGCCCTGGGGTTAGGGACAGCATTATCGTGCTCCTTGAGGGATCCCCCATGACTGGACAGACAGATGCTTGATGCACTATATGTTGACATGTCACCTCTAGCTGCAGGATGCAACTAGAGTGGAACGGAGTCAGAGCAGGCTGATGCAGTGTACATGTTGTGTGCATCATTGACTGGACACATACATCTCTATGTCACAAGAGTTGGAGGAAAGCGGAAACAGGAAAATAGTGCCTCCTTTGGGCCAGCACTTAGCCTCAGTGTTACCTGTCTACAATCTTGAACTCCCCCCAGCACAACAGCAACTCCAAACTGAAGCCCACCCTGCAACAGGTAGGTGGTTCTGCCATGGAGGGTAAATCAGTAAACTTCCAAAGGTCACTAAGGGTGGGACAGGTTTGCAGAAAACTGAATTCTAGCCTTCTACAAGTAAATGAGATAAGGAAGGATTTGTTTTGATTAATTCCTTGCACGGCAATTTGTGAAACGTATCTGATGGAATGGGAGAATAACATGAAGCCATGAAGCATGAGATCAGACAATTGTTCTCAACAAAGGTAAATGGATACGAAGTGAGAAATATCACAGGTACCTCACATTATGGCCTCATCTCCATAAATTTATTACATAATCTTGTCACATGTGGGGTGGTCTATCAGACCAAGTTAATAATGTAAAAGAGGAAAGGAAAGCCATACAATATAACTGGGTGGTTTATGAGCTGAATACAGGATTGGAACAAATGGAAGTTGCCATCAGACAACCCCCTAGTTAGTTGTGCCTCTCGAATCCAGGCAAGTGCTATGTCAGAATTCTTTAATGAGGTGGGATCAGTGGTTACGGGCAGGGAAAATTCTGTCAAGGGTAATCTGGTTTGTTTTCCAGTCACTGTTCTAAAAGGGTTGGGGGATGGGTCACACAGTTCTCTTTGGTCCTGGCCTAACCCTTCCTCAGTTACCTCAAGCTTTTAGCAATGTTTTAATTGGGTAATGAAGAAGAAATCAAAGGGTTCATTAGATCTTTAAAATCAGACTCTGCCACAGAGGATGACATTTTATGAAGTTTTCACTAACGTGATTAGTTCAGATCTTACTGCATAATACAATAACTGTTTACAAACATCTTCATTTCCTGAGAGCATGACTGAAGCTATTATTGTGTTTTTGTATAAAAATAGACATAGAAGTGATTTAAAAAATTAAAGGAAAATGAACCTTTTGAATGTAGACTTGAAAATAGTGTCTAAGATTTTGAGTCTAGGTTTGGGAGCAGCTCCTGAGAGTATTGTTGATACTTCACAGACCTGCACATTACCTGGAAGAAAATTCCAAGAACATCTGTTTCTGTTGAGGGAAATAGCTGAATGGCAGAAAATGGGGTAGTTAGATGGATTTGTTCTCTCCCTGTTTCAGGAATGTGCACTTGATCATCTTTTCCATAACCATATGTTCACTGTGATGAAACGGTATGGTTTTGTATCTCAGTGTGTCAAATGAATTAGGGTTCACTATCTAAGGGCTGTTGTCACTCTAAATATGAATGGACAGATGGGGGATACTGTTTGTGGTGGCGGTGGGTCACCAGGGGTGACTTTTAACCCCCATAATGTTTGTTTTAAGTATTGCCCGCCCATTAGGAAATTAAATAAAAATGGTGGGATTTTCTGTTGGTGCTGCTATGGCACCCACAGTGCTGGCTTATACAGACTACTTATGTCTACTGATTGAAGATAAAAGGGTTGGGGAGAAGGCATTACATGTAATGCAGTGTCTGTTCACATATCAGAAATTCATGTAAATAGGGACTAGAGTTGCAGTGTGTTCTTAAGTTCTAGGTCAAGAGTACCCTTAGTAGCAGGGATCCCTATAGTGCCAGACAAGTGTGAAGTTTAGGGATCTGATTTGGGAATACTGATGATGCTGTTTATAATGTATGTTAATACTGTTGCTGAAAACACCCTTATGGTTGTAAGAGTGGTCACATGCGCATTCTTAGGGTATGAGAACTACATAACGAAGGTGAGTAGTTCTGATACCCTAAGGATGTGGGACCACTCTTACAATTGTAAGAATGGTATCAGCAGCAGTATTACTATATTATTGATTAAGAATGATCAATAATATATATATTTTTACAAAACCTTCCTAGATTGTGCCCATTTCCAGGGCAGCTGCATACGAGACACTTCATAGAATAAGAGTGTCTCATGCGCAGAGGAAAGGACAGCTCTGATCGGCCAGGAGCGCTGCCTGAATTTATAGCTGGGATAAAACAAATGGACAGAAGGACAGTGTAACTTGGACCAATGTAAATGCTGGCAAATGTAAAAAAAAGGGTCTTTCTCTGCAAATCTTTTTTACTACCTGTACTTCTTTTTCTTAGCTATGGGTATCCTCCTCCCCTATAAAAAGAAACTGTTTTGTTCAGTCTTTTCTTTCAGTTATCTTGGGGTAGCCACCTTGACCCTGTTAAAAAGAACATAACCTATTTAGCAGCAAAAGGGGGGTGGGAATGATAAACCTGGTGGCATACTTATATGGTGTGTGTGTCTGTGTGTCTGTGTGTAGTTATTTGGCCTTTTTACCACATTTCTGTGCAGCCTTGGAGAAATTGAGCAAGGGTTTGGTTTACTTCTCCTTGCCAAGAATGGGAAGCAGAAAGGATTAGTAAATTTAAAAGGGGGCACAAGGCATACCCTGGACCAAGTTATGCTAAGGATGCTGCAGTCGATATAAAAATAAATTGAACACTCCTCTTTCTTTAGTATAGCCTACCGTGAGGAACCAACTACATTTTTACATTCCAGATAATGCCTTTTCCATTGATAGCAGGTTTGGTTGGGAGTTGGAAGAGGGTACACAAGATATTCTGGGCATGCTTATTAATAGACAAATGCCTCCGAGGATGTGGGACACCTGGCTGGCTAGCCATGGCAAACTGAACGTGAAAGATAATAAGAAATATAAAAGTATTAAAGAGAGGGTTTGTCCAAAGGAATGTTGTGTGGCTCAGTTTAAAACTCGGGAACATCTCTTTTTGGACTGTCCATTTACCAAGCATTTTTGGTGTTTGATGGCTGAGGACAAATGGTACCTGCCCCTACTTTTAACACTCAAGTATGAAGCACCATGGAATGGGGATTATACAGATCTGCTTGGGGCTCGTATTATAAACAGCATTTGGTTTGTTGCATGTAAATTTTTTCACATGGCAAATAAGGTACCAGCAGGTTCTCCAACAGAGACAGGTTCAAGGGTTTGAACTGATAATCATGATTCAGGCCTTTTACAGAGCATGTATCATTCAGAAGTAGGGAATTTGTCGTCACAGGCTCAGATGACATTCTGGAGTAATGTGTCTTGGATTTTCCCCACGTAAAGGACTGCCCTTTTGTTTTTCCTCATATGAGGTGAGGTATTTTGGTGGTTGGACTTATGATTTAGCAACATCCTTGTAGTATTGCTGGTTTTCCTTTTGTTGACAGTTTTTGGATGATTCTTTGTGTAATTTTACTTCTCCCTTCTCTAATTATTGTTTTATTTTCTATGGTTCTTTTTGTGTGCTTGCCTTTAAAAATCTGTAAATAATGTTACTGTTTTGGACTGTTTATTAAAAAACTCTCTTATTGCCACCTGGACAACCACCAGGAAAGCACAAGAGATAGTCAGAAGGGACCTTGGTTTAATGATTCATCTGAAGGACAGCACACCTGGTCAGTACCAGCACCTCTCTAGCACTACACTCATGTGCCAGTATGCATGGTATGAGCCCAATCCTGGTGTGGGACTAGAACCCATGACTTTTTGGCCCAGAGGAAGCTGTGTTACCAACTGAGTCATGCTGACATCACTAAAGAAAGAATCTTTCTTTCTTTCTTTCTTTCTTTCTTGCTTGCTGTCTACAGACAGTATCTATCTATCTGTCTATCTACCTATCCATCTAGGTGTCTACAGACAATGTCTGTCTGTCTGTCTATCTACCTACAGACAGTATCTATCTGTCTGTCGATCTATCTGTCTGTCTGTCTGTCTGTTTAGTCTATCTACAGACACTGGGCCTGATTCTCAAAGTGGGCTTGGACTGGTGCAAGCTGCAGCAAACAGCAGCTTGCGCTGAAGTCCAGCACACCAGGGACCCTGCGCCCGATTCTCTAACAAGCAGGGTCCCACTGGCTAAGTCCCTAGGGTTACAGCAAGCCAGACAGGGTGCCAAACACATGGCACAGCAGGAGGGCTTGCTATAAGCCAGCTGTGTGCTAGTCCAGTGGTGCCCTTGGTGGCTTTTACCCCCTGCCCCGATATGCCTGATCGAATAATTGCTGTCAACCTGGTGGTCTAGTGGTCCCTCCACCCACCCCATTATGCCCTTTATACTGTGATATATTCTGGTGGTCTAGCAGACCCCCCCCCACCCTGGTATGCCCATAATTATCCCATTCATCCTGGTGGTCTAGTGGTCCCTCCCCCACCCCGATATGCCCATAATTATCCCATTTATCCTGTTGGTCTAGCAGTTCCACCAACCACCCTGGCAAAAAGTGCCCAGCACACCATATTCCCCCCAACCCATACCCTGAGCCAGGACTGACACAGCCCTCCTCACACCAGCTCAGCAGGCCTTGACTGAACTGTCACTGTGGGCGTATAATACAGTAGGCACTCACTGATTATCAGTGAGCGCCTACTGTGCTCTACGTACAGTGACAGTTCAGTCAAGCTGGCCAAGGTGGTGTGAAGTGGGCTGTTCCAGTCCTGGCTTGGGGTATGGGTTGGGGGAGTGAGGTGCTGTACACTTTTGCCAGGGTTGGGGCAGGGACCACTAGACCACCGGGATGAATGGGATAATTATGGGTATAGCAGGGTGGGGGGGGGACCACTAGCCCACCAGGATAAATGGAATACTAATGGGCTTATCAGGGCAAGAGAAGGATCCATTAGAGCAGCAGGTACAGTGGTTGGCATTTGAACCTATTAGGGGGCATCGGGGTGTGACTGCTGGATTACTCAGGCATTGTCACATAGCCGCAAATAGGTCTGCTCTCTCAGGGGAGATTGAGAATAGCTCTGGGGGCAGTAATTGACACCAGGTGCCATATCCACCATTTATGTTTGGCACAGGCACCTTGCATCACTCTCGGGGCTTTGAGAATCAGGCCCAGTGTACCTCTATCCATCTATCTATCTATCTATCTATCTATCTATCTATCTATCTATCTATCTATCTATCTATCTATCTGTCTATCTGTCTGTTTATCTGTCTATCTGTCTATCTATCTACAGACTGTATTTATCTGTCTATCCAGCTGTCTGTCTGTCTATCTACAGACAGTATCTATCTATCTGCCTACAGACAGTATGTGTCTATCTATCTACAGACTGTATCTATCTGTCTTTTTATCTATGGACAGTTTCTACCTGTCTGTCTGTTTATCTGTCTTTCTGCCTATCTGACTGTCTGTATGTCTGTTTACAGACAGTATCTATCTGTCTGTGTCTCTCCATCCATCTATCTATCTATCTATCTATCTATCTATCTATCTATCTATCTATCTATCTTTCTATCTATCTACAGAGGTATCCATCTATCTGTCTATTTATCTATGGACAGTATCTACCTGTCTGTCTGCCTATATGTCCGTCTGTGTGTCTATCTACAGACAGTATCTGTCTGTGTCTATTTTTCTACAGTATCTGTCTATCTGTCTGTATGTCTGTCTGTCTGTCTATCGAAAGACAGTATCTATCTATCTATCTATCTATCTATCTATCTATCTATCTATCTATCTGTCTGTACACTGTAATGCAGCATGAGGGGGGTGCTGCACTCCTGAGGTGCTGTCTTTTGGATGAGACATTAAACTGAGGTCCCATCTGCCTCTTCTGGTGGTAGTTCAGGTGGGTGTTAAAGATCCCATGGTACTTCTCGAAAAGAGTAGGGGAATGTTTTATTAAAATAAATAAATAAAATAAACAAGGTACAAAAGCAAGAAACATTCCTGAAACATAATACAAATGTAGCCCATATTATCCTCAGAGCAAAACAATGTACAGTGGAAAAAGGAAAATGGTAATTATCAAAAGAAAGGAAAAAACAAAGGAAGCAGAAAAAGAAAAACAGTCATCACTATAGTCATCAACAACATTTTGTCAAAGTATCCGTAAACAATTATTCTAATACTTAAGGAATACAGTAGCAGAAAGTTGAAGTTTTTCATGCTCATAAACTTCCCTAATACCATGAATTATCTGTGTAATGATCTGCACAGAAGTATATAATTTTTGCTGCAAAAGAAAGGCACATCTGGCCAGCCACAGGTAGAACCTGCATATTGCAAATATTAATCGCAATGTGCTTGGATGATAAGATCTCAGTGAAGAAGGATATATACCAAATATCAAAAATTTGTATGTTAATAAAGGGAGGGCCTTGTCTTTCCACTTATGAAGAAATGCTGTCCATACTTGACAGCTAAAAGGACAATCTATAAAAAAAATGCCTCATAGTCTCAGGGATATTAGGACATGTGTCCCGAGGACAAAGCCTCTCTTCCAGAGCTTTATGCTTAAGGTTGTTGCGGACTCCCAGCCTACTATGGCAAGAGATCCAAGTGACATCCCAAGTTTTCCGGGGTATTCTAGGATCAGTCAATTGGGGAAAAATTGTACTGGAATCAAGCACATTACCATGAATATCTGTCAAAGATGGCAGATCAGAAAATTGTGAAACCAAAATGGATTGAAATAACTGTTTTCGAGAGCTAGATAAAATAGAGCAGACTTGCAGGTTCCATTGTCTAGCTTTCAAAAACACAGGAATAAGGTAACTGGGTGGACCATACCTCCTAAAATTATAGGGAATTTGTAAGGGGGGGGGTCTGCCAAACCTGGCACAGAGATCTAGAAAACCACTGCATCAGAGAATGCCAAACTTCAGTTTGGTGTTGTACAAGAAAGGGTAAGGTGGACTTAAAAAAGATGCAATGAAAAAAAAAACAGAGGGTTAAGCATCCTGACTCCTCCATGGCAGTAATCTTGGTAGGTAAAAGACCGCTTAACTGGGTTCAGGCGACTGCCCCAGAACCCTTGAAAAAAAAAATTATAAACCCGTTCCTCTAAAGAGAAGGGTATCGGGAAAATCGCAGCTAGGTGTAAAAATAAAGGAAGGACCAAGGTTTTCAAAAGAAGGACCCACTTTCTCTTAGCTATAGTTCTCCCTTTCCATAAGGTGACAATGCATGAAGCCTTATCTAGAGATGTCCCCCTATTGTATGAAGCATCATCAGAGGTGCCAAAAGTAAATCCTAAAATGTTAATGAGAGAAGTATCAAGGGGGATGTGAGTCATTCGGGGAGCAGCGGCAGGAGCATCTGTCAAAGGGAGAAAAATAGCAGCATTTTTCCCATAGTTTAAACTAGAACCAGAGACAGTTTCAAAACTTTATAAAAGTGAGAGGAGGTCATCTTCTCTGAAAGACAAAGTTGTGTGAATACACAGGTTATCTGCATAAGCAGATACCGAAGGTAAAAAGTACCCAGAAGGTGACAAAATCTTTGGGATGGAGGGACTCTCCAATAATTTCTGAAGTAAAGGATCAATTTGAAAAGCATACAGAAGGGGACTTAATGGGCACCCTTGTCGAACATCCTTTAGACTTAAAAAGGATGCACAAGGTGACCCATTTATATGTGGCTGGACCCAAGCAGTGGCATACAGTAATTGTATCCCAGCCAAAAATTGCTATGGAATACCATATCTGGATAAAGTCAGAAAAAGATATGCATGATTCACACTGTCAAATGCTGTCTCCTGGTCCAATGAAATTAAGAGAGAAGGAGAAGTAGCAGTACTAGAATATACTCTGTCTCTGAGAAGCAATAGGTTAGAGGTTATAGATCTATTAGGGACAGCACACATTTGAACATCAGAGATAAGGATTTCAGCTAAAGAGGTGAGTCTTTTAAGGAGAATAGATGCAAAAATTTTATAATCCAGATTCAGGAGACTTAAAGGCCTCCAATTCTTAACATCAGATCTGTCTCCTTTTTTAAAAAGGAGAATCATAATTGCATCAGAAAAATGATGAGGGACAGAATTCGTGGTAAGTATGGCATTAAAAATGAAAGTTAAAACAGAGGAAAAAAAATCTAAAAAATGCTGATATAATTCAGCCGGGAGGCCATCCATGCCAGGGGAAGTACATTTTCTTTGCCTCTTAATGGCAGACTAAACCTCCTCTAAGGCGATGGGTGTGACAAGGGTATCAAGCTGTTCCTGCAATGTGGAAGGGAAAAATTATCTGTAAAATAACTAGCATGGGGAACAGCCTGTAAGGGGGGTCCCAAAAGTCAGTTCCAAATAGAAGCCTGCTGTTCTCTTAATTGCCAGTAAACTATCATGTAGCGTATGAGTCAAGGGGTCAGTAAGGCTTCGATTTGGGTGGCCACAACCCAAGCCACACAACTTTTATAAATATCAAAGGATGCTCTAGTACCTTGCGTACCATATTGTGCTTCAAATGTAAGTGATGATGCCCTATTATACTGAAAAATTTCCATGTCAGATTTTAAAGTCTTTATTTCGTGAGAGAGATCCTTACCAGACTCATATGCCCTAGATATAGTGTCATACAGTTTCCGTCATAAGTGTAAATAATTAAGATAGGTGTTCAAGGTTTTAAATTTGGCCTGTTATTTAAAAAAAATATTTAAAATCCCTTTTTGTGCCCTCCCACCAAGTCAGGAGAGAGTGGTAAGCATCCAGGATGGAAATTCGAGCCTTTAAAAGCTCTTGACATGATGCAGAAATATGCGTGTCCATTAATAAAGTTGTATTTAATTTCCACCATGAATAAGTTCTTTGTGAAAATGAACCATCAGAGGGAAAGCAATGAAGCAAAAGTGCTAAGTGGTCTGAGGTTTCACAGGGCAAAACCTCTACTCTACATACCTTAACATTCTGTGAGACAAACAGGAAATCAATGTGAGTAGCAAGGGTTCCCTTATAAAAAGTCTTTACACCCAAATCGTGAACTTCACAATACCCATCCTTAAGAGATGCACCTCTAATGATTGCTCCCAAAGCAGCCATGTCGCTAAATACTTTTTGAGTGGAACCACCACATCTGATAAAGTAAGCCCACAATTAAAATCCCCGCCCATATGCAGTTGTCTAGTATATAAATATGGCTACAAAAGTCTAAACAAATCAGTGCGAGCCACAGTGCTCTGCGGTGCATACATGTTAATAAGCCGGATGTGTACAGTCCAATAGCAGAGCTCTACCGGGGAATATATCAACAAGTCTAGTGACCTGGAAATCAAACCCTGTGAATAAAATGCCCAGCCCATCACACCTGTCTTCTCCCATGGGCCAAAAGGAAGATCTTTTAGTCCATCTGTTGCGCACTTGACTGAAATCATGTCTAGTTTTCAAACGTGTATCCTGGAGAAAATAAATGTCTTGACCTAAATCCATTAAAAATTGCAGAGTGGTAAGCTGTTTTCTATAGGATTTCAAACTACACGCATTAAGAGTCTAACAGCGTAAGGAAGACCCTGAAGTCATGCGAAGGAAAGGCATAAGGAAACAGTCTATCTAGTCCCATTCAGGTCACTCCAGGGGGCTGTTTAGATGGGGATGGATCAGGCTGAGAGTCTGAAGAATAATCCATTTTGGATGAGGCCTGAGAAGAGTCAGAATCACCTTCTTCCCCCTCCGTGTCCCCTCATTGTTTACTTTTGTGCAGAGCATTGTATCTATTCCTAGTCAATATAGGAGGTTGTGTAGCAAGACCTGGAGCTTTCCTTTTCCCTCACCCTTGCTTTGCTGGAGCAACCACCTGAAAGGGCCTGTCCTCTTGAGGTGGAATTGGGGGAGGGCAGCATAGGATTCAAGACAGAGTCCTGGGAGGGACCCAGTGGAAGGCCTGACAAATCTCTGGCTACTACAATTGATTCCACAGACTCAGAAAGAAGGAGTTCAGCTGGTCCTGTCTCAAGCAGGCTAGGGGTCTGAATGAGCTAGTCAGCTTCAGTGCATTTTAAGGCCTGGGTCTGTGAGTCAACAATTAATGCCATCTGGTCCTGGGGTGGACAATCTAACCTGTTGTGATCCACCCAGGGGCACTGATGGTAGAAGTGCCCAGTCTCATCACACAGATTACAACACAATGGGTTGGGACATCCCAAGCTGACATGCCCATAGGCCAAACATAAGCTACATCTAGGCTTGTCACAAGTATTACTAAGGTGGGTCCTAGCACCACATTTATGGCAGGTACGAGGCTGACCCAGGTAAAAACACAGGCCACAGTCCCTTCCTATGTAAAAACTACCTGGTAAATTCACAATACCTTTGTCAGACTGTCTCAATTTCACTTTGACTTTCCAGCCCCCTGTCCAGATGAGGTCCACGTCCAAAATAGGATGCGGAGCCTTGAGTAGTTCACAGCGCTGCTTCAGCCAGTACTGCACATCTGCTATGCTTACCCCTTCACTTCAAAAAGAGCAAAGCTAAAATTGTAACTGTTGGTTTAGTGAGAGGAATCAGCATAAAAGAAGACAATAATGGCTGAGATTTAACCAACTCATACTTCATCCAGAATTTTTCTAATACATAAACATTTTTAAAACTTAAATCATACATGGGCTGACCATGAACATGAATGAAAGCAAACAATTCCCCAGCCCCAATGCCCAAAGAGTCTTGCAACATATTGTGAAGGACAGTCCTCCTGTTGGGAGCTTTAGAGATGTCCATAAACTTCATTCTGACAGTGTTTCTGCATTGTGCAGGTTTGCCTACGTTCCAAAATAAATCACTAAGGTGAAACGAGTTAGGGTCTGAAGTATCATCTCCCGGTCGAGGTTCTGGATGCCTGTGAACCTGGGGGAGAGTAATATCTTCCTCAGAAGAGGAATGTTCTGCAGATGTAGGCGCATGACAAATAACGGTGGGGTCCTGAGCAGGTTTCAGGACTGGAGCTGTCTGTACAGGATCAGGAGAGGCCAGCTTGTCAGTCATCTGAGCCGCCGCAATGATTTCAGCAGCACGGACAGGACCAGGGAACTTCCAGCTCAGTTCAGTGGTCGAGTCCGTCAAACCCACCGCTTGGAGAGCAGCCTCAGGAGACCATACCGAGGGAGTCTGAGGGCTGGTACGCCAGCTATCACACAAACATAAAGACATAGGGAGCACCTCACCAGCCAACAACACCGGAGGCAGAGAATCAACTGTAGGTGCAATGCTCGAACTGTCCTGCAACTCAGAAGGAGAATAAACAGTGACAGGTATATTAGATGGCATTGAAGGTTCCTCTCACAAAAGCTGCTATACAAGGAGTCTGTGTTGTGCTATCATTACCCATAACTGTCCTTCAGAAAGCATAGAATGTGCAGGGTCAGCCATAACAGAACGTTGCAACTCTTGGTCCAGGTGCTCATTATCAGTAGAAATTTGTCCTGAAGAAGTTAAATTCACACTTGCAGCATCTGTAGTTCTGGAAATATTTAGAGACACAGTCTCTGTGTCTCCATCCAAGGAGATGTTCGCGATAGAAGCAGAAGCTTGTAGGGGAGAGCCAACAGCACCCTGGCTTCCATCTCCAGCCTCCTGAATGGCAGCCATCTTGTTGAAAGACTGCCAGGGCTTCATCCTACAGCAGAGTAGGGGAATTTCCCCGGTACCCTGGCCAAATTGCCCTCATTCACTAAAAATACCACCAGCAGCTTAATCTGGTTCAAGGTCAGTTGGCATTCATCTGTATCCTCTTCCCTGGGGCCGTGCCTGAAAATAGGCAGAATTTTTCTAGTGCACTTACCCTGTCAACAAAAACTAAAATTAAACATAACAGATCTCTCTCTCTCTCTCTCTCTCTCTCTCTGGAAAATGAGAGAATAATTTCTTAGAAGTGTCTCTAACTATGTAACAGTTAAGTCTACTATAACTTCAGATGAAGATGTGGGCCTTAAGCAGCAACATAGAAGATAATGGATGGGCCACTGTGTACAACGCTGTGCTTGCTTCAAGAGGTTGTCATGAGAACCATTTGACTTCAAGAGCAAAACTTGAGAGGTATGTAGTTGTCATGACCAGGGCCACTGGAAACCCAAATGTTTGAACCCTTATAACTTTGAAACTGTTCAATGGATTTGAACGAAATGGCATGCATAATCTCTAGGGGTAGGTCTCTTGACGTGCCAAATGTTGTGTGAATCCATTGTGTGGTTTTCGAGATACAGAGTGCCAAATAATCCCAAATGTACATGTTTTTTGCCATTTCTTTGTCTACCTGTATCTCCGAAATGGCTTTAGGTTGTGGTCTGACATTTTCAGGTTAGAAAACTTTGCCTCACAGATGTACCTTTTGAAGGTTTGGTGAAAAAAAAATGGATCCATTCAAAAGTTATTAGATTTTCAACGTTCCCATTACTTCCTATGGGAAAAGTTAGATGTTCCGCATGAAAATACTTTTTTTTCGCAGGAGGTACTGCAATTTCTGCATGTAGGGTCACATAGAGGCTAGTTTGGTTTTGCAGGCTCTCTTGTTTTCCCAGGAGCTAGTGTTATTTCACATGTAGGGTCACACAGAGCCTGCTGTAGTTTTGCAGAGCTCTATTGTGTCCACCATCTTGTTTTGCCATTAGCAAGAGACACAAAATGAAAAAAAGATGTAAAAATGAATGTAATACAAAAAAAAAATCAGAACTTAGCAAAACAGGTCCTGTTTAGCTACATTCCGGTGTTTTTTTTTTGTTGAGTGTGGCCAGAAACACCTTTTCTAGACAACTGAAATCTCGGGTGCTGAGCTCAGCCAGAGGACCACTTCTCCCCCATTCTCTGTAAGAGAACAGCAAGATTTTCTTGACGTCTGCAGCCGTAGCTGGAACTTGTGCTGCTGGCTGCAGAGTCTGCTTTGAGCTGCCCCCTTTTCACTAGTGCCTAGTGTCACCTCCACCAACCAATCACTGTTGTGTAGTGGCACCCTCCCTTCCAGGAGTGTAGCCAGAAATTTCCATTTTGTACACAATCTCCAGCAGTTACACCCCCCCCCAATTAAAAAATGTATACATCCTTTCCAAATGTCACCCCCTTCCAAACAAGTCAGATTATTGTCAGATGACTCCTCTACTCTCTAAAGAGGTTATACATGTATTGGACACTCAGTGGCCTACACTACAAATACTACAGATTAGAATGATATTAACAGAGTGGCGTATGGCTTGTTACAGGCACTCAACAAAACTGTACACAAATGTGTACAGTGAGTATGCCTGTCTACACCCTTGCTCCCTTCTTATCTTTCCCTGGTGTCTAGTGGCACCCCCCAACCTCCCATTGTCATACTTTTTTTTTTTTATTTATATTTATTGTATATTAATATATTCTGACACCAGTATGCCTACTCCCAGTTCTTTGTATTAAATCTGACAATGGGGGGCCCAATCCCTATGTTGGTAGTAGAAGCCCCCCCTCCAGCAGTGTGGGACAATAGGGAGCCTACTCCCAGTGTCCCAAAATTATTTTCAGTTGCATCTGAAAATAAGAAAACCATCCCCAATGTCTATTGTTTTGTTTAACCTGAAAAAAAGAAAACGGTCCCTCCTCATCCCTATCATGCCCCTCCCCCATCCTGACCCTCCCACTGTGCACCCCCATATACTTATCTCTGGAAGTCATGCAGTGTCATCTTTTGTGGATCAGGATAGGAGCGCAGTCTTCTATGAACTGGATATTTCATGTTCGAAAATGTGGTACATGCGAAAATAGGTATAGCTTATTTTCACACATGCTACATTTTCAAAAATCTAATATCTAGTTGATTGACACATTTGATAAGTGCAGAAAAGCACCTTTGTTGTGCGTTTCCTGTGGTGCAGAGGACAAGGCACAGGGACAGGACATCCAGAGGCCCTGGGTTTGAGGCCAGTGACTCCATATCCTTTTTCCACCTACAATGAAGGTGAAAAAAATATAGACTCTGGTCTCGAACCCAGGATCCCTGGATGTCCCATCCCCATGTCTTGTCCTCTGTGCCACAGAAGAAGCACAACTGCAAAGGTGCTTTTTTCTGTACTTATAAATGCTGTCAATTGAATTGTATGCATGTTTGTCTGCAAGTGGATGCTTAATGTTCGATAGTGTGGTATGTGTGAAAATAGGCATAGCCATAGGCTGTACCTATTTTCACACGCCTATCAAGCAATGCATCCTCTCAAGCTATGCATATCGTGTTTCAGCCACAGTCCCCCTTCCCCAGCAGCGTGGGACACTGGGGTGCCCACTCCTAGTGCCCTGAGTCATGTATCCCCCCCAGCAGTGTGGGACACTGTGGAGCCCACTCCCAGTGTCCTGAGACATGCATCACCCCCAGTAGTGTGGGACACTGAAAAGCCCACTCCCAGTGTCCCGAGTCATGTATCCCCCCAGCAGTGTGGGACACTGGGGACTCCACTCCCAGTGTCCCAAAATATGTTTTTTTGTTAAACATAGGAAAAGAAAACAGTCCCCAATGTCTTTTTGTATTTTTAAACTAAAAAAAGAAAATGGTCCCTGATCGTCCCCACCGTCCCTCCCACTCATCCTGACCAACATTGAGCACCCATCACCCTACACCCCCCTTACCCTATACTTACCTCCAGTGGTCATCCACTGTCATCTTCTGTGGACTGGGACAAGTCTGCACTCTTCAAAGCTGAACCACAAACTGAAGAATCAAGGTAAGTGCCGTATAATTTATTTCAATGGCGTTTTGAACTTATGTTGATATCTTTGCTATTTTTAGGTATTTTTTCACCAGATGTTCAACATGGGCTTTTGGGGACCTCACTTCATGATACTGTCACACTGTCACTGTTGTTTCATTAATCGAGCCTGGAAGGTGATTTTGTGGTCACTGCGTGTAATCAGCTTTCAGGACTGTTTAATGAAATGACAGTGCCAGTGTTCATGAGGTGGGCTCCCAAAAAGCCCATGTTGAAAATTTGGTGAAAGAATTCCTAAAAATTGCCTAGTTACATGTGATTGTTGAAAATTCTCTACACATGCGTGTAACTTTGGTAATTTTTAATATTTTGACTCCAAATTTTTAACATAGCCATTTTTTCATACCACCTCATGGACAGTACAGCTGTCATTTTTCACATCCTGTCTGAAACATGTTTTCACACTTGTGGCATGGAATGGCATTTTTATTTATTTATTTATTTGATATATCGGTTTACAACCTTTGAGCCAGAGGCTCATTTACAAATGTACTTCATCACATGCAAGACAGATGGTGATACAGAACATGGCATAACAACAATTACATTAAGCATGTGTTACAGACATTTGTTACAGACATTTACAGCATTTCGATGTAGATATTTTCAGACATTATTTATAATATTTGGATGACGAAATTTACAGCATAACAGCAGAAGACATTAAAGCTTGAGAAAGCATCTAAACTTAGTTGTCAGTCCTATTCATGGGTTTGGTGTTACTGAGTAGAGGTTGCAATCCATAATGGACTTTGTCAGAGAATTTGGATAGGAGTGGGTGTGAGAGTGAAATATTAGTAGCAGTTACAGGAGGGGATATTGAAGAGGTGGTTGCGAAGAGTGGTTTAGAAGTGGGCGATCTTGGGTGTGCTAGTGATGGTGCTTGGGGTGCATTAAACTATGTGGGGGCCCTGTGGTGGAAAGATCTCTGGGCAAAGGAGGTTTTTACCCTGGACACAACCATAGGAGCTTTCTCTGAGTTGCGGTTGAAGATAGTGGGGGTTGCAGGATGAAGAGAGGCGGTGACCCCGGGGGGGGAGAGTCCAAGCAGTATTTTCTTGGACAGTAAGCAGGTCTGGTAGCACAGCCTTTCATCAAGGTTGAGAAGATTGGCAGAGGTATAGAGTGAGCAGGTATGAGTGAGCCTAGGTGCACCAGTTAGGAGCCTGCAGGCCTTGTTTAGGGAGGCCTGGATTTTCTGGAGTGTGGAGTTATCTGCTGCCCTGTATACAGGGAGCCCATAGTCCACTAGGGACAGTACTGATGAGGTGATGGCAAGCCTAAAGGTATGGAGGGGATAGTCCCTGTGTTGGTAAAGGAGTCCAATCTGGGTGTTTGTTGTGGCAGCAAGGGTTTTTATGAGGTCATAGAAGGTAAGGGCTGAGTTGAGGGTAAGTCCAAGATATTTGTAGTTGGATACCTGTTCAAGGGGGTGCCGGGTGCTGGAGAGGATGTGGAGAGGTGCATTTTTTGCTTTGTTTTGTCGGTGAGAAAAAAATCATTGACTTTGTCTTTTTTAGGTTTATGACCAGTCTACAGTCCTTAAACCATGTTTCGGCCTGGAAGAAGGCATGTTGGAGTGAGTCCTGAAGGGGTGTTGGTTTATGATGCGAAGTAAAGAGCACTGCATCATCTGCATATAGGAAGATTTTCGTGGAGCAGGCCTTTGGTAAGGAGTGTAGGTAGAGGGAGAAAAGAAGTGGCCCCAGGATACAGCCCTGGGGCACCCCAGAGCAGATGGGTAGTGTGTCGGATAGGGTTCCATTAATTTTGACGCATTGGGACTGGGCGGAAAGGTAACTGGAGCACCAGGCCAGGGGACCTGTAGAGAAACCAAGTTGGTGGAGTGAGTCGAGAAGAAGCGGATGACAGACTGTGTCGAAGGCCTTGGATAGGTCTATGAACACAGCTCCTGCAATGTTACCGGCGTCTAGGGAGGAGGGCAGGAAGTTGGTGAATTCTAGGAGAGCTGTGATGGTGCTATGGTCCGACTGGAAGCCATGTTGCTCTGGGCATAGGATGTTATACTTGGCTAGGTATTCAGTAAGTTGGGTGGCAACCACTTTTTCTAATGCTTTAGAGAGGGGGGAAGAATGGAGATGGGTCAATAGTTATTTGGAGAGGCTTTAAGGATGGGGGTAATGACAGCTGTTTTCCAGGCACTAGGGAATTGCCCTAGGCATAGGGATTTGTTGAGTAGGTCCATTAGGGGGACTAGGACCTCATCGAGGACTAGTCGAAGGAGGCTGGCATCTAGGGGGTCATTTATAGGGTTATTGCTGTTTGGCACTTTTTGTAGGTAAGGATGAGCTTCATGAGTGGATATTTTGCACAGGAGGAAATAAGGATGCTGCAGGGTTGGGGTGGGGATTGGGGCACAGGGTCAAAGAAACAACTAGGGAGAACATTGCTGAGATCTGAGAAGGTGGTGTTTTGACAGTTTGCTATGGTGAGTGTGTCTGTGGAGGCAGTACCATTTATGGTGAGCTGAGAGGGAGGTGGGGAGCGAGATTTCCCATTAAGTTCTTTGATGTTATTCTAGAAGGTCCTTGCAGACCCCCACGTGGTTGTGAGAGTGGCCTGATAGTGGTCTGCTTTGGCCTTACGGATGGCTCGAGTGCATCTATTGCAAGCGGCATTGTAGGACTGTCTGTCTGCCAACCTGCCTGATTCTGTGGCTTTGTGCCAGAGATTATCCCCATCTCTCAGCATTTGGAGTAGGAAGGGGGTTATCCAGGGAGCATGTTGCCTTTTGGTGCGGAGTTTTGTGAGTGGAGCATGGAGGTCACAAGCCTTGGTGAAGACCTGTGTAAACAGGTTGAGTGCAATGTCAATGCTGGGGGCTAAATTAATGGGGGACCAATCTATCTGGGTGAGCAGCTGTTTAAGTTTTATTAACCCTCCTGGGCGGAGACACCTTTGGAAGGTTGTTTGGGCTATGGGTTTGGGTGTGGAAGAGGTCCATTAAAATAGGATGGGTGAGTGGTTACTTAGGAAGCTGGGAAGTACTTGTATATCCTGGATTTTGTAGGGGCAGTTAGAGATAATGATATCCAGGAGGGTGTGGGTACCAGTAGATGGGTGAAGTCTAGTGGGTTGGGTAACTAATTGGACCATGTCAAGGGCCAAAAATGAGTCCTTTGTTGGCGCAGCTGAGGGGCCAAGCCAGTTGATATTTAGGTCCCCTACTAGTGTCTGCTCTGCATTGTGTGGTAGGGTAGAGAGGTATTCGGTGAGGGATGTAACGGCAGTCTTTTGGTTCTTAGGGGGTATGTAGACAATGGTGAGGTATAGTGGGCCCCTGGAGGGGTCAGAGGTGATTTTTAGGGTGCGGGCTTGTGCTCTGTTTGTGAGTTTGGGGGGTGGGAGCATGTGACCAATAGTGTTGTTATTGATGTAGAATGCACAGCCACCCCCACGCTTTCCTACCCTGTCTTCCCGATATAGAGTGTATCCGGGGAGTGAGACAAAGGCATCAGGAGTTGGCACAGATTTGAACATTTCCACCTACAGGGTTTATGAGGTGGGGTCATAAGAAGGCTATGTTCAAAATTTGGGGTGAAAATATGAAAAAATGCTAAAGTTATGACCATTCATTGCAATTTTGGTACACCTGCTCATAACTTCAGAAATTTTAAATATTTTTATCCTAGATTTTCAACTTAGCCTTCCTACTACCTGATCTCATGTATTTCTCAGCTGTCATTTTTCAACTCCTGTCCAAAATGTGTTTTCGCACCTGTGGCACGGAATGGCATTGTAGTTGTGCAGAATTATGTTTTGATGGAGATTTGAAAATGTTCTCTACCTGGTGCATGTGCTGGGGTAATAAGATGGTTATGCTGATAATTTGGTCATGCATCTATGGAGGGATGGATGTGCATGGTCTGAAGGACACTGTGCTCCCACAGTAAAATAAGGAAAATCATGGAGAGTGGGAAGGCAGGGCCCAAAGGGCACTGCGTTCCCACAAGCAAATAAGGAGAAAAGTAAACTATCTAGAAAACTAAGAAAATTCATTGCAAAAAAACATTGTTAATGCATCAGTTAGAGTTGTTAGTAAAGTGACAAATGTAGGGAAATATGGTGTAAGGGTTTCCAACCCTAACGCTCCACCCCCACCCTGCAGACACCGACAGGAATCAGGGGTGTGCCCTGGGGTCATCAGCCCTAACACTCATCCCATTCTCCTATACTGTACCCATCTCAACTTATTTACTTATGGAGTGGGGTGAGCATTAGGGCTGATGACCCCAAGGCACACCCTTGAAGCCTGTCGGTGTCTGCAGGGTGGGGGTGGGCCGTTAGGTTTGGAAACCCTAACACCATATTTCCCTACATTTGTGCCTTTCTAACAACCCTAACTAATGCATTAATGAAGTTTTTTGCAATGAATATATACTATATATATATATAGATATATATATATATATATATATTATATGAATATATTGATTGCAGCCACAGAGAAAAACCTTGTACTTAAGGAAGTTCACGTCAACTGATGTGATCAGGGGTTTTGGCTGTCCACCAGAAATGTTCGTTAGTTAACAGGGGACTGTTTTTGAAGGACAAATACATGAAATTCCTATTGCCCTGCAGGATGAATTGGAAGCAGCTGCTGGTACTGTAGCTGGTTTTGAATATATAGCTAAGGCCATCTCTTATCACTCACTCTCATTAATAGTGCTGACAGGCTGAAACTGACAAAAAAAAAACAAGCTATCAGAAATTCTGTCAGTGAGAGTGTGGTGTATCAGCATTCTTTCTTGTTGTACCGTAGTAGTGACGTACCCAAGATAGTACAACACTTTGCCGTCACTTGGGTACAACAGCCTGTGAAATTGTCCAGTTTCCATACATAACAGCCCTTGCCCATATACTATTCTTTGCAAAAACTTTTTTAATGCATCACTTAGGGTAACTTAATGCCACAAAAGTAGGAAATGTGGTGCTAGGGTTTCCAACCCTAACACCCCACACCCACCCCCGACACAGCAAAAAGGGAAAAAAAACTTCAAGGTTTTGAATCTCCGGAGTCTTGGCGAATCAGTGGTGGGGTCTTCCTTGGGGTCGTCAGCCCTAATGTCCCTCCTCCTACCAGCTGATAACCTGTAGTCCAAAGCACAAGGAACAGCTCCAAGTCAGTGCCTCATACTGCTACACTCTTCTAAGGTAGAGAATTATGTCTCGCCACATGTTGCCAACACAGTTTGTTGTAGCTTTCTTCACACAGGACTAAAGAAAGGAGATCATGTGTGACAGGGAACTGGGTGGGCATTAAGGCTGACAACCCCAAGGAAGTCCCCACCACTGATTTGCCAAGACTCCGGAGACCCAAAACCCTACTGTTTTTTCCTTTTGCTGCTTGAGGGGTGGGGATGTGAAGTAAGGGTTGGAAACCCTAATGCCACATTTCCCTTCATTTGTGGTGTTAAGTTAGTCTAACTGGTGCATTAACAAAGTTTTTTGCAAAGAATTTCCGCTCTTTTTGAGATAGTGAAATCGCATCCTCATTCACATAGGTCCCTTCGGGACCTGCGTGAACGGATGCAGATGCCCTGCTCCAAGGGAAGACTCTGTCCACCTACAAAAGTGCAGGGCCTGCAAGGACACTGCAGTTCTGTGCAATGACAGATTTGAAGAATTCATTGGGTTGTCTGGTGGGCTGTGGAAGTGCATGGCCCTGTGGTCCCTGTACTTCTATGGGACCGCAGCTACAGATACATAGAGCAAAGAGTGCCTCTGTCAGCCAATGCACAGGGCCATCTGCCACCCAAGGGGGTGAGGTGCAGGACCCTATGCCAAGAGGACAGCTGTCTTCACTATATGATAGCCAGACCCATGCAAACAACCTTGCACCTTTCATTCCCTGGCTGGAGGGGTGTCATATAACAGCCCAATCCACCCACCCTCACCCCATCCATTTGACATGCAAAGAAGGCTGCACTCAAGTGGATCTGGGAGGGTGTGGGACAAGGGGTGGCTAATCCCCACTCTGAATGCACAGAAAAGAAAACAGTGCCACATTCCACACACACAAGGTTCCACAATGCAAAAGTTGCTAGAAATAATAGTCATTGTCAATGACTGGGACATCTTTTCTTGGTGACTGGCTTAGGTTCCCACTTGCATACTTATCATAGTCACCGACACTAGATATTATTTCTAGCAGCTTTTGCATTGTGGAGCCTTGTGTGTGTGGAGTGCGGCATTGTTTTCCTCATGCCATCCGGCTGGGTCACAGATCTCACCTCTGAACTCAGCTCACCAGCACAGGCTCACAAAGCATACCCACTGGGGTCAAGACTGACACTACACAATGTTTCTTAACATTTGTTTTTATTATTTTGACCCCAGATTTTGAAGATACTTGTTTTATGATTCACCTTATAAACACGACACGTACCATTTATAATATATTGGATGAAATGTCGTTTTGCACCAGAATTCTGAAAACACGTCTCATCAAAGATTTCAAAAAAGGACGCATGTCAGGTTTGTGAGGCGGTTTAGAAAAATAGCTATGCTGAAAGTTTGGAGTCAAAATATTTAAAATTAGTGAAGTTATGAGTGAATGTTGAAGTACTGCAATGTTCACTAATAACCTGGGCATTTTACCATATTTGCACAATAAATTTTCAGCATAACCTTTCTATTAACTCACCTCATGAACTTGGTAGGTGAAACTTGTCAAATTCCCACCAAAACATCTTTTCATGCCACTGATATGTCATGCCATGCCACAGGTGTGAAAACACATTTTGTCCAGAATTTGAAAAATGACAGCTGGCACATTCATGAGGTGGTGTGAAAAAATGGCTACATTGAAAATCTGAGGTAAAAATATTTAAAATTATCAGAGTTTTGATTGAGTGTAGAAAAATGTCAAAGTACACGCATAACTGCCATTTTATATATATTTTGATCCCAAATTTTTAAATAGCCTTCTCATGACAACCACCTCATGAACAAAGGTGGTGAAATTTTTCAAATCCCGCTCAAAAGGTGATTTCGCCAAGCAACCGCGAACTCACCTTTCGGGTCTGATTTGCATAATTCCACCACCATTGGTCATAAGGTGGGATCCCAAATTGGTCATGTTGAAAATTTGAGGTCAAGACATACAAAAAAGTAATGCATCAGAGTTAATAACCCCATTGAAATACATTGAACTACACTTACCTTAGTTTCTCATATTGCAGTCGGTGGTTCCAGCAATAAGATGTGTCTTCAATAGTAGGAAGAAGTAGGCTGTTGGTTAACTAAGATCTACAGCTTATCTAATAGGTAGGGAAATGGGCAGACTAGGTGGGCCAAGCGGTCCTTATCTGCCATCAAAGTCTATGCTTCTATATTTCAATTGGAGAGTGGACCTTTACCCTGGGACATGTTCAGGTGAGTGAGGGTGTGTGGGGAGTGTGTGTGGGGGGTGCAGGGTGGTGGATGCTCAGTGGGTGACTGGGATGAGGGAGTCAGAGCGGTGAGGGACCACTTTCTTTTTTACAGGTTTAACTAAAAAACAAAAACATCGAGGTTTAGTTTTCTTTATTACAGGGAACGTTAATGTGGGATGGTGATCAGAGGGTGGGGGGGCGCCACTAGACACCAGGGAAAACACACACACACAAGAGGGGATGGTGATGTGAGGGTGAGAAGTACCACTAGACACCAGGGAAACATAATATATAAGGGGATGGTGATTGGAGGGTGGGGGCACCATTAGACACCAGGGATACATAAGGAGATGATGATCAGAGGGTGGGGGTGTCAGTAGACATCAGGGAAACATTATATAAGTAAGTGGACAGTGATTAGAGGTTGGGGGGGCACCACTAGACACCAGGGAAACATTATATAAATATGTAGCCAGTGATGGGAGGGTGGGAGGTGCCACTAGACACCAGGAAAACATAACATAAATACAGGGCCAGTGATGGGGGGGTGCCACTAGACACCAGGGAAACATAATATAAATACAGGGGTAGCAATTGGAGGGTGGGGGGATGCCACTAGACACCAGGGTAATGTAACATACTTAATGGGACAGCAATGGGAGGGTGGGGGGCTCCACTAGTCACCAGGGAAATGGTGGCTCACTGGTCTCAGAGCAGTCTACAGCACAGGTTCCAGGTGCCGCTGCAGAACTCAAGAAAGTCCCACTGTTCTTATGCAGAGAACACAGGTCAACAGCTCCTCTCGCTAAACTGGGCACCCAGGATTTTGGAATGCCCAGAAAAAGTATTTCTGGCCATTAACTGAAGAAACAAACATCAAAATCTAGCTAAACAGATCCTGTTTAGCTTGGTTCTAGTGTTTTTTTTTTTTTAAGTGATGCCATTTTTATGTAATGTCCACATTTATTAGTTCAAGGAGAAAAGAAATAAGATGACGGGTCTCACAGCACAAAAAAATGCTTTTGCTGTGAGAAGCAAGTGATGAGAAACCAAAACGAGCCCTGTGACACAGAATTTTGGTGTCATATCAGAACCCTACTACAAAGGCACTGGCTATGGGGGGGCTGAGGGGCTGAAGCCCCGCCGGGAAGATTAGGTGGGGGCTCTGCCCTCCTCCCCCCGAATTTACACAGTTGCAGGCTGCAGCGAGGGTTAAATTGAGGCAGAACAGTCCAGACTACAGTTCCACCTAATCAGCCAGCCACCACCGCTTTAACAGTTTAAATCCCATTCCAGCTCAGCCAATCCTTGTGCACCATTTTGGTGGGAATCAGGATTGGTGCTGTTGCATCAGCAGTCGCATTCCCCACTCAGTGACCTGCTCAGATCCTACTAGCAGATAAGAAGGGGTTCTTTTTTGTCATGGAGTCCCTCGCATGCTCCCTCCATGTCACTCTTGTCTCAGTTGGGACATCATGGGCTCCCTAAGCAGGAGGCGGCAAGGCACTCATGCTCCCTGGGCTCGGCGGGTGGGGAGCATGAACACACAGTGTGGAATAGGGACATGGCCAGCAGCTGAGACAAGGGGAGCAACCGGCTTCAGACTCAAAGGCCCGGGAGGCAGTCAGAAAGCCAAGGAGTCAGGACGAATCAGACTTCTAAGTTCCTACAGGTGGGAGTCGGGGACGTGTGGGGAGCTGAGCAAGGGCTGGATTTACTATTACCACTGTGGGCATCAACTGTGAAGGCAGTCGCTTGGCCACCTGAACCCCCCCCCCCCCACGACTGGAGAAAATATGCAGCTGAAGCAGATAAAACATTATCATGTGGAGCAGGGTTAAAAAATTAAAATGTCACACCAAGCCAGAAGAAACCTATTAGGATATTGTTAAACACTTATTAAATAGCAATCATTTTAAAACAACTCACAGGCACCAGCAGTGAAAAAAGCTCACTGCTGCTGCCTGTATGTTATTTAAGCAATAACGCCCAACAGGGTGTGTGTCGTGCTGGGATAACGTCACGCCTCAGGTGGTTGGGCACGAGGCCACAGGCCAAGTGCGTCCAATACCTGAGGCGTGACGTTATCCCAAACGACACACACCCTGGAGGGCATTATTGCTATTATGCAATGGCTCATTGTTATATATAAAATAAAACAAATGTTTTAAAGAATGTTTTTATTAGTGTGAACAAATATTTTTGTTTCTTAGGAGATGCAAAAACAGAGATGCAAGCTCCATAATGACATCTACATTGGTTCACAGTGAGGCTGAGACTAGACCTGTGATGTTGTGCTGGGATAACATCACAGGTCCAGCCCCAGACTGACCAATCAGAATCCAGGAAATTGTCTTGCCATTGTCTAATTTAACCTTGTTACTTTTTAAAATGATTACCAATATCCTAATGTTCTTCTGGTTTGGTGTGGTGCTTGTGCTGAGTTTCTCTTGGTTGCTGTTTCTGTGGCTCTGCCATACCTCTGAGCAGCTGTTTGTATTTGCTGCCTTGTACAAATAAAACAAACTGAGGATCAACAGTTACAAATCAGAGAGCAAAATGATCAAAGGCCTCCAATAAACTGCCCTTGGGATCATGTTTGTTGTAGTGTCTGGATGTGAAGCTGGTGGCGTGACGTTACCATGTAGAAGCATGTGCATCGGTGGGGAAAAATGGCACAGTAAGCACAATACCTCAGTCTCCTCCTCCTGTTTTCCTTTCTCAAGGGTGCAACCTTCAAACTACGCCTATGCATAGGGCTTATCAGACTTTCAGGGGGCTGTTTTCTGACCTGAGGATAGTTACCACTGGCTGGCATGGCTATAATCTAGTTGCTGCCAAATTGGATGTAATTTTCAGATCCGTCGTGTGTGCAATAAAATGGTGGTATGTATGATGATGTCTTTGTCCAGTAACAGTAACTCATTGTGACACTAATAGTTTGCTGTCATTTTTTGGGGTGACTTAACAGGAAACAGTGGTGGTTGGAAAATCAACTTCTCAGTTGATAATGAGTATGGGTGAGTCCGTGGCACAAAATCATCAAGGAAAGGATTCATCAATGTCATTTAGGCAACGGGTTACAGGACCCATGGCCATGTACGTTCCTGTGGTGCAGGCTGGAGGGGGACTTTGACAATTCATGAAATACATGTCCTTTACTAGGTGTTTAAGGAGTTAGCCGGCTTGTGGGTTGGCTTACCAAGATTGCAGCAAGGCTTTCAGCACCATTCCACAGTGGAGACTGTTACGCACTTTGTGGTGCCAGGTGGTTCTCAACACATTGTTAACCTGGTGATAACAGAAATGAGTGGTGGTAGTTATAGTTCAGTATGAGGAAGGGTGGTTGCCCACCATACAGAAAAGGAGGTGCTGTAGAGCAAGAGGGCATCACATGAGAGGAAGGGGGTACATTAAGGGGCAATGTGTGAAAGTACTTCTTCACGGAAAGGGTGGTGGAGGCATGGAACAGCCTCCCAGCTGAGGTGGTGAGGGAAAAGTTGGTGGGGGAATTCAAAACTGCATAGGCTAGACATAGGGAAGCAGTGTGCCAGAGAGTTTTTGACAGTACACGTTACATGTGTTTTATTAAAATACCACCCACTTTCCACAAATCAGGGAGAGGAAAGGAAGAGTTGTCAAGTTAGGATATGCTTAGGTATTTTTGCATAGCAACCTCTGCCATCTCCTATTGTGTGCCAGAGGGTTTTTGACAGTACACATTACATGTGTTTTATTAAAATGCTACCCAGTTTCCACAGACCAGGGATAGGGCAGGAAGAAATATCCTGGCCCATGGGAAGTGGGCAACATTTTAATAAAACAGCAGACAGTATATTTGGCAAATTAATTTTAATGAGAAAAGATTTGGGGGTTAGACTGCAGAAAAAGTCATCATGTCAGGGACACCACCAGTGTCCCTGACCAGGTGGGAAGTGGTTCAAGGTGGTGAGTTACAACACCAGAGGATATGTCAGTAGCTGGGGAGGGGGTCAGGGTGAGTGACTGACACCACTAGTGTCTGCAACATTTGCTGGGGAATTGGTCTGGGTGAGTGACACCATTAGAGGCTGTGCCAGTAACTGGGGAGTGGTCAAAGTAGGTGAGTGACACCACCCCTTGCTGGGCAGTAGAGCGTCAAGGTGATGAGTAACAACAAAATGCAGGCAAATTTGAGCAATGTGCTAGCATTTAAATTGTGTTTGTTATGTTGTGCTATCTCATCAGAACCCCCCCCCCCAAAATGCACCACAGAGCACCAAAAACCCCAGAGCTTCTGGGGGCCGCCAAGGCCCCAAGACTCCCAGCCATTTGTTGAGCCCCAGGAAAATAAAAGCTGGTTCCTATGCCTACTGAACATGCTCAGAACAGAAAAACACATATAGAATATAACACTAGGGTAGTGTGTGCAACAAGAAGTTTACACACACCCGAGGTTTGGATGATACCTGAACCCCGAGAGTGAAGCTCGAGGAGTTAATAAAAGCATGCAACACCGATGGTGTGTGTAAAATTCTCATTGCACACACTACCCCATGTTTTGTTTTATATAATTGCTAGGAGTGTTTTTTTACCACAGCAGTTATATAAATACATCTGTGTAGCCACAGTTGGGTAGAAGTGCAATCTATGGTCGGGCTGAAGTTTCAGTTTAAACTTTAACTTTTTTTTGTGATTTCACCCTAAGTAAACAAAAAAAGCATCCTGAAATGACTTAAATTCAAACTTGAAAGTTTCAGAAGCAAATGATTTAATACCTTTTATTGGACCAACATAGATGTAACAAAAAGAACAACGTGCTTTAGCTTTCGGACCAACCCAGTCCTTCCTCGGAAGCGTAAGGACTGGGTTGATCCAAAAGCTAAAGCACTTGTGTTCTTTTTGTTACATCTGTGTTGGTCCAATAAAAGGTACCAAATCATTTGCTTCTGGATCTGTTCTTACAAGGACCAATACGGCAAAGACTAAATCTGTATGTGAACTTGGAAGTTTGTCATTTTAAGACTTACAGTGGCGTCTGAATGTGAGAGGTAGGGAATTGTCCAGAGTGATGAAGGCAGGATGGCAGCTGGTACATATGTGGAGCAAGGGAAACTTGGCACGTGTTTTCCATTATAACTAGCTAGTTATAATGGTGAATTATAAATGGGTTTCCCTATGGGGAAAAGCAGTCCCTGATCATTATAACATTTTGAAGCCTCATAACTCTGGAACCATTTAATACTTGTTCATGAAACCTGTCAAAAAGCACTACCTTAGAACATCACACCTGTACCCTGAAAGTCTGGGTCAAAATTCCATTCCATGTAGGCTATAGGTCAGAGCAAAAAAATCCCATGTTTAGTATAGGAAACAAATTAGGCATCTACAGAAAAATGACATACAGATCTCAGAAACTGCACAAGCTGTCACCACAAAACTTTCCACAGATTTACATTTTGCTTCCTAGACAAGACGTAGATTTTCAGCTGATTTTGTCAAATGGTGCCAATGTTATTAAGGTACAAATTTAGGGGTTTCACATTGAACAACCTACTTAACCCTAATTATAGGGGCACTACCACACCCCTGTAATAAGTTGAATTTATATCCTTAAAAGGTGAAGAAAACGTTTACTGCAAATCCAAGGTGACTTTCGCATATCAAAGATAATCAAATTTGTTACAGGCCCAGAGTAGAAATAGGTTCTCTCAGGTTACAGGAAAGTACCTGTCTTTCAGAAAATAATTACATACTGCTGCTCAAGGTGTGTCTTCTCACAATGCTGTTTCAGAATGAGAAGTAGGGGAAATTCTCAGTAAACAAAATCTATTCGTTATTTTTCGATTATGGAGACATTATTTATAGTGCTGCTCCAAAGTCCATTTTAGTTAAACGGAATCCTCTCTCTCTCACTCCTTCTGTCACTTTGCCATTAAGAAACCCATGTGTACACATCATTGTA
Source organism: Neoceratodus forsteri (assembly GCA_016271365.2). NCBI lineage: Eukaryota > Metazoa > Chordata > Ceratodontiformes > Ceratodontidae > Neoceratodus > Neoceratodus forsteri. Next base: position 163,914,594 of record JADMNL010000025.1, on the reverse strand, counting down.
CCCTGTATTCTTCCATTTCCCTCCCCTCACTTGATACTAGGCACCTTACCCACTATGCTTTTATTTCCAATTTTTAGGGTGGCTCTCTCCCCTCGTATCTTGCCTCTCTATCCTCTCCTTTCCCCCTTCGTTCTGTTACTCTCTTCGCTGTTTTGCTCTCCCTCTAAGGAAATCTACTGCTGGTCAAGCTGCTTTCTCATTTAGTCTCCCTGAACTATGGTGTTCCCTTCCCCATCTATTCGCTCTGCTCCTTCCTTTTCTGCTTTGAAATCTTTCCTCCGTGGTTTCTGTGTTCATTCCTGCAGTTGCTTTTGATATTGGGTTGGACTTCTTTTACCTGTAACTCCCAGTCACTGACTTCAGCACTTCCCTACTTCCCTAGCATCAGTCATTCCCTCTGTTCCTCTTTGATATGTAGATTAATATTTAATGTTCTTATCCCAGTTCCACAATTTACCATATGGTAACTTACTGACTGTCAAAATAATTTCTTGAACATTATTGTCTTGTTTATTTTGACACTGTGTACTTATTTCCATGCGGTGTATTTTTATTCTGTATTTTGTATCTGTTCTCTCCTCCTCCTCCTCACTTCCCCTTCCCCAATAACACATCTGCAAAAGAGTTAATACTAGCTCAGTGTGTCTTTCCCTGAAAAACCTTTGCAAGCAATACATAAACAAACAAACAAAAGTAATTCAGTTGTAGCCCATGGGACAAAACATGATCGTTGGTGGAAGGAAATTGTCTGTACACTCATCCTTTGGCCTGATCAGTCAAAAGCCTGTAACCCCTAGAACCATAAGGAACAGAAAAACAAGCACTCAGGAAGTAAATTATTTAGTAACACTTTAAGTTTCCATAACTAATTACACTGTAACTGCATTACAATGTAGCTGCATGCAACAAACATGTAACTACAGTGTAAATACCTATGTTTCATTAATTAATGATTACCTACCTCACTGTTACATTGAAACTGACACTGAAAATAAAATGTGGCCAGTTACTTGGTCATTCTGAGAAGCACTGAGGATAAAAACCCTTAGAGAGCAACTTTTATTCACAAAGTGATGGAAAATTTTCTTTTGACGTTGTCTCCATTTTTATATTTGCTTGTGCTTGTGCAAGAAATGTTTTGCTACAAAATGGCATTTCAGAGGTGTGTCACTGCCGAGCCCCTTGCAATTCACGCTGCAAAGGGCTCAACAGTGCAGACCAGTGGCCAGGCACTCTGCACTCCTTGCTGGGTGGAAACTTCATGTACGTGAAAGGAGTCAGGTGCTCCTATCAGGCAGTGGGTGGCTCATTTCATTTGCATGACACTGCCCAGCAACCAGCTGAGTGGCGTCAGTATCACTGATAGCTGTGGTTTTGCATACCTCTCGACTGGCCTATTTTCAGCAGGATGTCCTGATTTTCAACCACTTTTTCGGCCCAGTACCAACATCCTGATTCAGCTGCAGAAAGTCCGGATGTAACTGGAGGACACCATAGTAACAGCCAAAGTGGCCTGGCTGCCCACGCCATACATCTCTTTGTTGTTGAGCTGAGTCTTTTCTGACTGCTGCCCAGACTGAGTGTACATGCAAAGGGACATTCTGTACCGACATCTACACCACTGCCCATCTACCACCCTCTGCCAAAGAGTCTTATTTGGGACACATGCCTACACGGATGCTGTGTCAATAATGATCTCTGCATGGCACATCTGAAGAGACACTGCTGGCTGGTGCAATGTGTTGACCGACTTGCATGAAGTTCTAGTGATCACGCATCACTCTCATGATCCATTGACCAATCATCTAGCAAACAAGTTTCCAGTGGCCACTCAATGAAAAACAATCAGAAGCCCCTTGTGAATGCAGCCAGTGAAAAGCAAGGTAGCGATTGCTAACTATGTACAGTGCTGGGCCTGTGAGAATCAGGCAGCTTGACTGAACTCCGTGGTGCAGAACGAGTGGTGAATAGAAGGTGAGCAGTGGAAAACAAACAGGCTGGAAGAAAAGATGAAAATAAAAGTGAAAAGAAAGCAGTAACGATGGAAAACCACATAAGTCAAGTTGTAAATTTCAGTGCTTGACCCACTAAACTGCCTCCTTCTGTAAACTGTTCTCCCTCCTTGCACATTGCAATACTTTTCTTGAAAGTAATACTAATCCTGATTTGAGTAGTAATATTTTAAATTCAGAAATAGTGGAGCTGGGACTGAACAAAGTCAAGTAATTGACTTAACATGATCTATGGTGATATCTTGCTTCAGGGGTTAAATTGAGCAGAAGCCAACAGGAACTCAGTTCCACCACATCGTAAAAAAAAAAAAATTGTACGAAAGTCACCACCTCTTTTATCTTTCTCTACTGGAGCATTCCATCACCTAGAAATGACAGTTTCACTACCTACCAACTACCTCTCAGAAAGACTTCAACAAGTAAAGGCAGAAGGGGAAGTTTCTCCACCAAAACCTCTATTGAGGGGTGTACCGCAAGGTTCCATTCTTGGTCCCTTGCTCTTCACCATTTATATTAACAACGTAGATGCCCCTATCAAAGAAGCACAAATACACTTATTCACAGATGATACGGTACTCTATGCTAGTAGCCCCACACCTGAAGTGGCCTGTAAAGCCCTTCAAAATTATTTTAATCTGCTGCAACATCAGCTTATAAACCAGAAACTACTCTTAAATGCAAAAAACCCAAAGCAATGTACCTCTCACCCCTTCAAAATGCAATAAATCCTGCAATTGCTGGGACACTCCTGCAGATCACTACCATTCTAGGTAAGCGGTTGGACTACGTACCAAAGTTCAAGTACCTGGGGGTCTGGTTAGACCATAGACTTACTTTCACAGATCCCTTAGAAGAACTGGCAAAGAAACTTAGACAAAGACTTGGTCTGTTCTTTAGGATTAATAATCTCCTCACAAGAGACACTAAACTGAAACTGGTTCAAACTACCTTTATTTCCCTATTGGATTATGCAGACTTTCTATATAGTCAGGGACCTGCAGGTACCCTAGCCAAACTCGATACGCTTTATCACAGAGCCATACGATTTATCACAGGTCTTTCATACTCAGCCCACCACTGTGCATTGTTAATCCCTTGCTTACAGATGGTAAAAAAATGCGGTTTGGACGTACAAAGCTATCTCAAATAAACTGCCCCAGTATATCTCTGTCTGTTTACCTTTGTGCACTCTGGGGAAGTATGCCCTGAGAAGCACCTCATATATCTACCTTTATGTTTACAAAGCAAAATCTCGCATTGGCAGAGCAGCCATCAGCTTTGTGCTCTATCAATTGTGGAACAAGCTGCAAAAAACTTTGAAATTAACTCACCCCATCAGCCTAGCAGCTTTTAAATCTCTATATCTACATCATAATAAGGAGTCCTGTGCCTGTCTACCCTAAATAGTGACTCCTATAAGTCCAAGTACACTCTAATCACTACTGTTAAAGACTAATCACATCTATAATCGACTCTTCCCTCTCCCCTTTTTCTACCCCCATATCTGTCTCTTCCACATTCCTTTGACCCTGGTTCCAGCTCTAAATTCTCCATACCGTATCACTATATATCTTTTTATATTAGGTTTTATTTGTGTTCGGTGCACCTGATATGTATATTTCTTTACTTTTATGAAAAATTGTGTCCTTCCCAAAACTAGCTATATCTTCTGTTCCAAACATATACTACTGTCAATGCTACCTGCTGATACTTTGTATATACTGTATTATTGTATTTCACTTTATTTGTATTATTACTATTTTCTTGTGTGTTGCATCCCATGTATATTGTCCCTTGTTCCTTGTTAACAAACCCAGGTCCACCCCGAAAATGAGCTTGCTCAACGGTGATCACCTGGTTAAATAAAGACTTTGATTAATTGATTGATTGATAGAAAATGTAAGAGTTCCTGCACCTGAACACTTCCAATGTAACCACTTGGTGCTTGCTTGCCGTTGTCACCCCTTCGTCCCCCATTGTATTTTTCCAGGCTAGCACAGCTGAAATCAGTGAAGTGCTGATGCAAAATACTTGTTTTAAGTGGGCCACAGTTTCTGCACAGTTTACAGCTGCGAGAGTCAGACTGCATGGGCGGAGTCCATTTGTTACGGACAGTGGTGAGATTCGAACCACTGCAGTGCTTTAACCACTACACCATACTGTCTCCTGTTGGGTGGGATTAATCTGTACACCAAAATATTTTATTTGTAGATGCAATAGAAGGTTATCTACAATTATGAAATGAGGCCTTTTTTTAATAAGTTACCACCTATTTTGTTTTTGACCAAATGGTTCTTTCTGGGTCCAGATTTGGTTTCCCCACTGAACATTATATTTCTGTGGTTACTAAGGCCAACCTTTAATTTTGTTGTGCTTCTGTTCAGGTTGTAGGCAGATGACATAACTTGAATGCTTGCCTACAATGCTGGACAATTGGAAGGCATCCTTGTATGCAAAGTATAGCAGTATAGGAGGCAATATAGTGCAGTGGGTTAAGGCTCTGAGCTGCAGATCTGGAAACATGGGTTTGAATCCCACAGCCACCTAGGTGCATACTGTGTGATCCTGAGCAAGTCACTTAACCTCCTTGTGTTCCCAGGTCGCATCTGGAAACAAGTTTCGGCTTAGTGTGCTACTCCTAGTTAAACAATGTTCCCTTTCCCCTTTCCTCCTCCCAAAGTGATGGAAAGAATCTATTGGTTTATGGTCAGACCAACATAATCTTCCACTTCTTCACACTAACAAATTGTCATGGTTCTGCAGGAAAGGTCCTATCAGGGTAGAGGCCCTTAAGTTATTTATTTTAAAAGTGTTACCAGAAACAGCATATTGAGCTGGTAACAGCCTGTTTCCAGCTGCATCTGGGGCGGGGGCACTCTGGTCATGATGACACTACTCACTGCTTGCTGGGTGGAAACTTCATGTAGTTGAAAGGATTCAGCCGCTCCTATCAGACAGCAGCTGGTTAATTTCATTTACATGACACCACCCAGTAGCCAGCTGAGTGGAGTCATTATCACTGACAGCTGACCATTTGCATACCTCTCAACTGCCCTGATTTTGGTGGGATGTCCTGATAACCGGCCACCTTTTTGGCTCAGTCCTGACACCCCGATTCAGCTGCAGAAAGTCCTGATATAACCAGAGGACGCCATAGTAACAACCAAAGCAGCCTGACTGCCCACACCATGCATCTCTTTGTTGTTCAGCCAAGCCTTTACTGGCTGCTGCAGACTGAGTTGGCATGCATCAGACATGAGCGCACCATCAGCTAATTGGTGTGTTCACTTGCACAGCTATGTCCGTCTGTGTTTTTGACTCCCCTGTCACTCACAGCCTTGTATTCCCTGTTCTCCCCTCAGGTACACACACATCTTGCAAACAGTGCCTTCCAGCACTCACTTGATACATAGATACATAGAATTTGATGGCAGATGAAGACTGCCTGGCCCATCTAGTATGCCCATATACCCTACTCCCCAAGTGTCCCTTGTTTACCCTTTTCTCATCATCACTAGGGCCCCCTTATGTCTATCCCATGCATTCTTGAATGCCTTCATTGCTTGCACCCTTAGCACTTCTGTGGGGAGGCTATTCCATGCCCTTTCTGTGAAGAAGCACTTCCTCACATTCCCCCTGAGTCTACCTCCCTCCAGCCTCATATCATGACCCTTGTTTTTGAGCATTCTCTTTTCTTAAAGAGGCTCTAATAAAACCCTTGAGGTATTTAAAAGTCTCTATCATATCCCCTCTCTCCCTTCTCATCTCAGTGAATACATGTCAAGGTCTATTAGCCTCTCCTCATATGCCTTCTGGTGTAGCCCTTGCGCCATCTTTGTAGCCCTCCTCTGGACTGCCTCCACTTTGTCTATGTCTTTTCTGAGGTGCAGCCTCCATAACTGGATGCAGTATTCCAGATGAGGTATCACCAGTGATCTGTAAAGTGGCATCATCACTTCCATTTTTCTCCTGGAGATACTGCTCCCTATGCACACCAACATTCTGCTGGCCCTCCTTATCACTTTCTTGCACTGTCTGGCCACCTTTAGGTCATTTGTTATTACCCTCAGATCCCACTCTTGCTTTTTGGGTGTCAGCAATCCCCTTCCCCCCATTGAATACTTTTCTCCTGGGTTTCCACACCCCAAATGCACAATCTTGCATTTTTTGCATTAAATTTCAGTTACCACACCCTTGGCCATTCTTCCAGCCTTCATAGGTCTCTCCACATTCTTTGTACCCTCCCCAGCATATGGACTTTATTGCAAATCTTTGTGTCATCTGGAAATGGACACACCTTCCCCCCCCAGTCCCTCTTCAATGTCACTTATGAAGACATTAAAAAAGACTGGCAGCAGCACCACACCCTGGTGTACCCCGCTGGTCACGTTCCTCTCCATGGATTTGAGCCCTGTTCACTACCACTCTTTGTGTCCTCCGCTCAACCAGTTTCTAACCCAGTTCACCAACCTGTGCCCCACTCTCAGACTGCTCAACTTGTTTACTAGCCTTCTATGTGGAATAGTGTCGAAGGCCTTGCTAAAATTCAAGTAGGCTATATCCACTGCCCCCCCGATCTACCAGAGGGACAACATTTGCCCTTCTCCAATCTGCCGGGACCTCCCCAGTCTCCAATGACTTATTGAATAGGTCTGCCAGGGTTGCTGCCGTTCATTTCTGAACTCTTTTAGTATTCTGGGGTGTATTCCATCCGGTCCCATAGCCTTGTCTATTCTCAGTTTTTCAAGCTTGTTTAGGACACTCTCCTTTGTGAATGGACTGGTATCCACCCCCGGCATCTGACTTTTTCTCTCAATAGTGATCGCTCCCCTTTCTCCATATATACAGAGCAGAAATATTTATTCAGGATTTCAGCCTTTTCCTGGTCCTCCTCAGCAGCCCTCCTTCTTCCCTATTAAGTCTCACTATCCCTCCCCTAGTCTTTCACCTTTCACTGATGTATCTAAAAAAGGTCTTCTCTCCCTTCCTAATTGACTTGCCTATCGTTTCCTCTGTTTGTGCCTTGGCCCTTCTAACTGCTTTTCTGACCTCTCTCAGTTTTTCCATGTATGCGTCCCTGTCTTCCTCCCTCTGTGTTTCTTTGTATTTTCTGAATGCCATCCTTTTCTCTCTTATCCTCCTGCTACTTCCTTATTGAACCATAGTGTTTTTTTCTTCTCTTATTGTTACTTACTTTACTTGCTTAATGCACATATTAATATCTTCATCTATGGCACGTTTTAGATTTGCCCATTGCTGGTCTGCCCCCTTCCTATAATGCTTTCACTAGACATTCCCCAATCTTTTCAAAGTCGACCCTCCTGAAATCCATGACTCTAACCCTTATGTGACTGGATTCATCATCTGTTTCTATGGTGAACCACACCGTACAGTGATCTCTATACCCTAGATGGCCGCCTACCTTCACACCCCTAATTCTTTCCCCATTGGTGAGCATCAGGTCCAAAATAGCACCCTCTCTGGTGGGCTCCAACACAAGCTGCTTGAGTCCTGCCCCTTGCAGAGTATTCAGGATGGCTCTGCTCCCTGCTGTGGCTGCAGTATGGGTGCCTCATTCTATGTTTGACATATTGAAATCTCCTATAACTATAAAATGCATCTATCCCTAGGAAGAGGGTACAGTCTCACGCCAAAGAGGTTGTACATTCCTGGAAGGCAATAGTTGCAAATACTAGGAGCCTTACCAACAAACGTCCTGAACTCAGCCATCTTGGAAACAGAAAGGTTGGACGGGGTGGCTGTAACAGAAATTTGGTTCATGGAAAACCACAGATGGAATACCTCCATTACAAGTTACAATCTCTTCAGGAAAGATAGGAAGGGCAAAAAAAGAGGGGGAGGGCTTAGACATTTACATTTGGGAGGAAATAAAAGCCACAGACGTAAAAGGGCTACCTCGAGACTTTGAGTCACTGTGGCAAACACTAGACACAAGCAAGGGAAAACCCTTCAGAATTGGCATCATGTACAGGCCCCCAAATCAAGGAGATAAATGAGACAAAGACCTAACAGGGGAAATCCACAAACTATTCGATAAAGGTGAAGTAATACTGGTGGGGGACTTCAACCTTCCAGATATTAACTGGAGCACACTAACGGCAGTAACAACAAGTAGTAGGGACCTCTTCTTGTCACTACAAGGCGTAGGACTGTGCCAACTTTTTAAAACCCCAACAAAGGGAGATGCCATTCTCGATCTTGTCCTTACAAACTCGGAAAGGATCAAGGACATCGAAGTGGGATGCCATATGGGCAACAGTGACCATCACCTGGTAAGCTTTAAGGTAAACATAACACAGGACACCAGCCACTCAAAGATAAAGGTGCTAGATTTCAGAAAGGCTGACTTTCAAAAAATGAGGAACAACATAAGTAGCCAGTTAATGGAAATAGAAGTTGGGGAGGTGGAGGTCATGTGGGGAGACTCAAGAGAGCAACAAAGACTGTCACAGATCAATGTGCCAGATGGGTCAGCAAAGCAAAAAGGAAAAAAAATCCTCTATGGTTTTCCAAGGAAGTGGCTACCACGGTCAAAGAAAAAAAGAAGGCATACAGCATATACCAGGAAACCAAAACTGAGAAAGACTGGGAGTCTTACAAGGAAAAAATGAGAGTCTAACAAACAAATTAGAAAGGCAAACGCCCAGACAGAGGAAAAGATAGCAGAAGGGGCAAAGAGAGGCGACAAATCATTTTTTAGATACATTAGGGACCATAGGAAGGCAAAAGGGGGATAGTAAAGATTGCTACTGAAGAAGGGAAATGCACCAAACATGACCCAGAGAAAGCTGAAATTCTCAACAAATACTTCTGCTTGGTGTTTACCAAAGAGGACCCAGGGGATGGCCCAGCCCTGAAAAAGCACAACACCCCAGGTCCAGAGGTAAACTCAAGTCCCTTTACAGAAGCCAAAGTATGGGAGGTGCTAAATAAACTAAAAGCAGACAAAGCTATGGGACCAGATGAAATGCACCCCAGAATCCTTAAGGAACTGGGGGCAGAATTAGCAGCCCCTCTGGCACTTCTATTCATGAAATCCTTGAAGAGCGGTGTGATACCCGAAGACTGGAAAAAGGCAATAGTGGTTCCACTTCACAAATCAGGCAGTTTCGAAGAGGCTTGTAATTACAGACTGGTGAGCCTCATGTCTATAGTAGGGAACCTAATGGAGACACTACTCAAACAGGGGATCATAGCATTCCTCAAAACTAGGGCCAACAAGACCCTAAACAGCACAGTTTCACAGCAGCTAGGTCATGCCAGACAAATCTGCTCGGGTTTTTTGACTACACTACAAAAATAGTGGACAATGGTGGGGCAGTAGATGTGGTCTGCATAGACTTTAGTAAGGCCTTCGACTCGGTTCCACACAGAAGGCTGGTAAAGAAGCTTAACCACACAGGGGTTGATCCAGAAGTAGTCAGATGGGTACAAAACTGGTTACAAGGCAGAACCCAGAGGATACAGGTTAATGGAATGCAACTGGCGGAAGGCAGGGTGACCAGAAGAGTGTCCCACGGCTCAGTGCTGGGGCCTCTGCTCGTCAAGGTTTTTATAGCAGACATCACTGACAGACTGAAGGGGAAGGTGTGTCTGTTCGCAGATGACATCAAGATATATAACAAGGTGGACACCTCAGAAGGAGTGAGCAAGATGGAAGCTGACCTCAAGAAACTAGAAGAATGGTCTGGAGTGTGGCAGCTGAGATTTAATGCCAAAAAGTGCAAGGTTATGCACATAGGAAAGAAAAATCCAAGAAAGGAGTATTACCTAGGAGGCAAACAACTGGCAGCCTCAAACGAGGAATGAGATTTGGGAATTATAATTTCAGATGACTTGAAGGTTAGTAAGCAGTGTGAGAAGGCAACATTGAAGGCCAACAGAATGCTGGGCTGCATTGGGAGGGGAATCACGAGAAGGAGGAGAGAGGTGGTACTACCACTACTACTGTATAGATCACTGATCAGGCCTCACCTGGAATATGGAGTCCAATTCTGGAGGCCTCACCTCAGAAAAGACATTGACCAGGTGGAAACAGTACAGAGAAAGGTGACAAAAATGATTCAGGGTCTGCAGTACATGTTCTACAAAGAAAGACTTAGAGAACTGAATATGTACTCCCTGGAGCAGAGAAGAGAGAGTGAGAGAGGGGACATGATTGAAACAGTCAAGTACATAAAAGGCATCAGCAAGGTACAGGCACAGGAACTTTTTCACTTCAAGAAGGGCTCCAGGACCAGGGGACATGACCTCAGGCTGCAAGGAGGGAGGTTCTCTACCAACACCAGGAAGTTTTTCTTCACAGAAAGAGTGGTGGATGCCTGGAACAGCCTGCCCCAAGAGGTTGTGGGTGTCAACACTGCGGGGGACTCAAGAATGCATGGGATAAACACAAGGAAGCCCTGACTACAAAGGCAACTAGAGTGTCAAATAGGCCTAAAACAAATGGCCAGACTAGATGGACCTAGTGGTCTCCTTCTGCCGTCAACTTGTATGTTTCTATATTTTATGTTTCTATCTGTCATTTTGTATATGGTTTCCATTAGCTCCTTGTCCATCTCCTCCCCTGTTCTGGAAGTTTGTAGACCTCTCCTACCCGAATAGCTATCCCATTTTCTGTCTCCAGTGTGATTGAACCTCATACAGTTAAGCACAGTTCCACAGCACTGGAGAGGAAATCCTTAATAAAAGCCGCCAACAGAGTTGGTCCCCCATGAGCTCAGAGCAGAAAACCCAGAAGAGAGAGCAGCTGCGTTTGATCCCAGTCACACCACAAGCAAACCTTTGACATTGATTGGCAAATGCTTGTTATTCTGCAGGGCCAAAAACCACAGAGATTCAGCCCAATCATATGTCAGCCTGCATGAGCCTTCATCTATAGGTTCTTCCAAGAGCTTGTCAAAGCACAAAGACGACCAGATAGGGACAGAACATATTTGTGCCAAAAGACTGCAGTACCAGAGAAAGTAAACAAGGTGTATGTCATCAGATAAAAAAAACTCACATATCCAGTCATAAACTTTATAAAAACACACATAAGATAAAAGCAATTAATACTGGAGAAAGTGTGTGTGTGTGTTTGTGTGTTTGGAGCTGAACCCCCAAAACCTTGCGAACTCAAGTCCCTCCCCCATAACTACATGCCACTTACACATTCTGTTGTGAGTGAACAAAAATAAACACAATTTAGGCTAATTGTCTGGTTTACCTGCAGCAGTATTATTCACTAAATGTCCCTGATGATTCTGTCCTGCATGTACACCCCCAACCTACCCCACGGCCCTCCTACATGTCACATTTCACCAAAGCAGGACCTTGGAACACTGACTGCCAATCATTTCCCGCCCCCCATCCAGAACTGGCAATATCTGAGTTGGTCATTGTCTTCTAAACATCTGCTTTAAAGCCTTTATTGCATCAGAAACACTTTTCTTTTTACTAACCCGTACACGTCATTGGAAGACAATAATACTATGAAACTACACATGGGCTTTAATTTCATTAGCATGTTTAGCACTGTAAACAGAAACAAACAAATCAACATTCCCTGACACGGATATCCTCAAGGAACTCCTCTGGCTAAAGACAGCCAAGAGCTATAGGCTGGATGGAACTGAATGCAGGGTTTTAAATAATTGATTAGCAGTTTTTTGGGGGTGGACAATGCTAACTGTATAGAAAGTATTTATATAGGTTTTCTAGAAGTGTTATGCTTGTTAAACACAGTGAGGCAAGTGCTATACATATTCACAATGTTTTAGCACTTTTATGAGCAAAACGCTAATCACTTTTTAGTGTTAACTAAAACCCTGGAATGCAGGTTTCTACATTTTTTGGTTTGTGTATATATATATATATATATATATATATATATAGTTTCATATAGTGCTTCAAGTCTTTAGGCATTAGCCCTTTGGTGACTTGCCACATATCAGTGGAACTGCGTTATCTTATCAGTACCCAGACAGTTGTCTAGCTCTTTTTTGAATTGATTCATTGTCTCACTATAAACCACTCTCACTGGTAGCGAATTCCAGGCTGCAACCACCCTTTGACTGAACCACTGGCCTCTTTTATTGATTCTACATATTTTGTCCCTTAGTTGCATCCCATGGGACCTTGTTTCTTCACTACTGTCATTCTTGCATAAACCAGATGTTGTCCATAAATGTTCATCGTTACATGCTTTGTACACATAACATAGGTCCCCTCTTCATTTTCTGTATGTTACTGAGTACAGGCCTAGTGTCTGTACCCTTTCTCACTGAACAGCTACAGTGTGACCTATCCCCCTGCTACCCCTTGCATCTAAGATTCTTTTTTTTTTTTTTGTAAATATAGTCTTTATTAAGCATTTTTCCATTTACAACAGGGTACAAGTAGTCACAAATTCATCAATAAAGGGTCAGTTTATATGTGCAGGGGTACAGGACATAGTTCAGGCACAGAGTTCATAGACAAATACATGCAGAAACAGGCTAGCAATACCATATTGTAGGGAGCAGCACATTATACATGAGCATTCAGGCTTCTGATTCTAAATGTTCTCTATCAGGTCCATCTTGTAAATGAGCCTTGCTCAATGATGATCGCCTGAATAAATAAAGATTTGATTGATTGATTGATTGATATCCTGGGTCCCCTCACATCCACCTACCCTCCCAAGGAGCCTCCCTCCCTCCCTCCCTTCTCGGTCCAGACATGCAGTTTGATTCTTTAGGGAACAAAGGTTGCATCCTTGGACATAACATATAAAACCCATCTATTCCACCTCAGTGGATAGAGTTCCAGTCTATCATTCAGAAAAAAGGAGATTTTTTCATTTTTGTATATGCAATTCACCATGTCCTTCCAATCTGGGACTGTAGAAATTAGGGCTGTGAGCCAGCACTGTGTTATGGCCTTCTTGGCCGCCAGAAGGACAACTCCCAAAAGGTAATGAGTGTGGGGGTCTTTGAACTTCAAGGGAAATATATGCAACATGAAAAATTCCTCGGAAAGAGAGATAGGCCAGCCAAACAGGGTCCCCAACTCACGCTCCAGGGAAGTCAGGAAAGGTTTTAACCCAGGACACAGCCAAAATACATGAGAGTGATGCGCTGCAGGATCACCACACTGGTGTCAGCAGTGTGCAGAGCCAGCAGTGATGTAATGGGAAGTAATGGCTAGTGTGCGGAAATACCTAATAAGGAGTTACCAGGAGAAGAGACACCAGGTGTGGGAAAATGTGAGCTTAGACATGGCAAGACAGCTGATTTCCCATTGTTTGGGCATGATGCCCTTTCCCAGCTCCTCATTCCATTTGTCAAGAATCCTCCCTGTGGAGTTCCCTGCCGATCTTGATAGGGCCTTGTATATCACAGAAATTGCGTGTGGCAGCCCACTGGAGAATAGGATACCCTGGAAGAGTGTAATCAGAGAGGGGGTATCCATCAGGATGATAGGCCGGGGTGGGAATGGAATGAAAATAGTGCCTCAGTTGGAGATACCTAAAGAAATCTGCTTGATGGAGCTCACGGGAGTGGAGCATCTCATGAAATGTCTTAAAGATGGGACCGTTCAGGAACTGGAAGAGAAAGGAGAGACTCAAGCGGCTCCAGCTGCCATATGTATGGTCCAACTGGGCCTGGAGGAAGTTCTTCAGCAGAGAAATTGTGCAGTGTAGCATCAGGAATGGAGAAAGAGAAAGCTGCCTGTGGATCACATTGCAGGTATTGACCTGGTGCTGAATCCAGGGGCTGTGGGGGGCTTGGCTCAAATGGGAAGTAGTCTGATGTAGAGTGGTTCTAATCAGCTCATCACAGGGAAATAGCCCCTTTTCTATCTCCCTCCAGATTGCAGGGGAGGCCCTCATGTACCTAGCAACAATAAAGGATAGGTGGGAGGAGCAGTTATAGAGCAGCAGCTTGGGGAGGGCAAGGCCACCCTGTTTTTTAGGAAGAGAGAGAGAGAGTGGTGAACTTCACTCTTGGATGCCTACTGGACCAGATGAATTCAAGTAGAGTCTTGTTCCAAGTATGGAATAATTTGGTAGGTACGTGCAGTGGTACATTTTGAAAAAGGTAGAGGGCCCTAGGCAATACTACCATCCGGATGACCTCTGTTCTCTGGTATAAGTTCAGGGGAAGGACACTCCACCTGGCCAGGTCCTGCTGAAGCTGGGTGTAAAAGGGGTAGTAATTGTTTTGCATTGCATTCTGTGCATTATGGGATAGATAGATGCCCAGGTACTTCAATCTAGCAAGATCCCACTGAAATGGGTAGTCCTGCCGACGGGTCGGGGGGGGCATAGTGAAACACTAGGGCTTCAGTTTTAGAGGTGTTAATCTTGTATCCTAAACATGTGCCAAAAGTTTTGAGGATGTGAAACACTGCGAGGATAGACTGGGATAGGTCTGAGAGGAAGAGTAGGATGTCATCTGCATACTATGCGATGCGTTGTTCCATGCCCCCCCAGCCGGATACCAGATATTTGGGGAGAGAGTCTTATTGCCTGGGCCAATGGTTTGATGAAGATGGCAAAAAGTCCGGGGGAGAGGGGGCAGCCCTGTCTAGTTCCTCTAAAGAGGGGGGAAGTAACTAGAGTGATGTCCCAAGACCTTGATGCAGGCCTGCGGGGAGGCATATAATGCCTTAATTATGGCGATAAAGGGGGTAGTTAAATTCATCCTCACCATGGTGGAGAAAAGAAAAGGCCAGGAGACCATATCAAAAGCCTTTTCAGGGTCTAGGCTGAGAAGGACAGAGGGAGCTTTTTGGTTCTGCATTTCATGGACCAAGTGGAAAGCCCTTTGGGTATTGTCTGCTGTGGATCTGGAACTCACAAAGCCCGTCTGGTCAAGATTGATCAGGGATGGGAGGACTGAATCAAGACAATGGGTCAGGATGGACATAAGATATTTGTAGTCCATGCTGAGGCCCGAGATCAGTCTATATGAGCTGCATGATAAGGGATCCTTTCCCTGTTTAGGAATAAGGGAGACTGCAGCATATGACCAGCTTGGGGGGGGGGGTGACTGGAATTCCCCTGCATGACTTTGTTGCATACCCACAGAAGGAGTGGGCTGACTGTTGGGCCGGCACATTTGAAACACTCCACTCCATAGCCATCAGTGCCCAGGGCCTTCATGGTTTTGGATCTGGAAAAGGCTGCAGCCAGGTCCACCTGGGTGATGGGGGTCATCAAAGTCTGCTGTTGGTCCTGACAGGGGCCAGCCCTCACTCCACTGCCTGCTAACTTCTTCTGGTCAGATGGCACTTCAGAAGCTGCCGACCGCATCGCCAAGCCCGGACTCTCCACACGGAAAGCAGCTCCTCTTGACATGGGACAGCCCTCGCTCCACTGCCTGCTAACTTCCCCCTGTCAGACGGCGCTTCAGAAGCCACTGACCACATCGCCAAGCCTGGACTCTCCACACGGAAAGTGGCTTCCCTTGACAGGGGCCAGCTGTTGCTCAACTGCCTGCTAACTTCCCCCAGTCAAACAGCGCTTCAGAAGCTGCCGACCGCATCACCTAGCCTGGACTTTCCACACAGAAAGGTACGGCCCATGGCCAACCAATCGGATCACGGGCACCACTTAGATAACAACCCCGACTGGTCCAGAGAAATGGCCTCTGAATTTGGATTTTTTGGCACTTTTTGGCCTAAAATTACTTGTCTTAACTGTAATTGCAAAGTCTGCCTGATTTTTAGTAGCTAATATGAGCCAAACATTGTTTTTTTTTTATACTTCATTTTTACTAAAATATTTTCTCTTTTTTTTTTCCAGATACATAAAGAAACTCACTCCAGAAAACAACATTACAGTGGCAGTGGCAGTGGCAGTGGCAGTGGTGTTTTAACATTATAGTTTAGCTGAATCAAATTGATATTAAAGCATTACAATGCCTAACATTTCAGGTACAGCAGTTATACATCTAAAGCTGTGACCAAAGATAATCATTCTTGTATATAACTGTACCTTATTACATGTGACTTATAATTTTACAAGTAAATGGAGTTTTAACAGAAGGATTAAAATAAAATAAACATATTAATAAACCAGAACATGAAAACAACAACAAAAACTGAGCCAGCTGTCATTTTCTTTCATTTTGTTATTTGTTATTTCAATTGAAAATGTCCTCTTTATTCCCAGGGAGGACTTGTCTAGATTAGACACACAGAGAAAAGGGGGATGTATCAGTATTTAGCTATATTCTATTCTATTGGGAGAAAACAAAAAGGGGTGGGGAGGGTAGAGTGGGGTTAAGGTTGGTTTTCCTGTATCTGAGGGGTTAACCTCAAGGCCCATCTGGATCTGGTCCATCTATTCTGGTATGCTTCAGCCTTGTTTTGTAAATTATGAGTTAATTGCTCAAAGCCTTGTATATAATTTATTATATTAAGCCAGTCTTCTATCGTAGGAGGGCAAGGCTGTAGCCACCTCTTGGTTATGGCCTTACAAGCTGCTCCCAGTAGAATTGACCACAGGTACTGAAGATCTTTGCCTTTTAAATCTCTGGGGGGGCAAACCTAACAAGAGGTCCTCTAGTCTGGGTTGTTCCTGTAGGTTAAGAACATTTGAAATTTGCTATGAGATAGATTGCCAATAAGCCAGAATTTTTGGAAACAATAAGAAACTATGAGCATGAGAGGCATCCATGGCACCACAAAGTCTCCAACAACTAGATGCATGGCCGGGCAACATCTGGCTAAAAACCTGGGCACCAAAAAGAATCTGGTGCAAACGTTCCAGACAAATTCCTGCCACCCTGTGGAGAGGGTAGTGGTCCACGTCATGTGCCATATTTTAGGCCAATTTGTCTGCAGAATTAGGAGGCCCAAATCTTGCTCCCACCAGATTTTCAAGGCATCTGAGACATGGGCTTGTTGTGATAGTAGAAACTTATACAGTTTGGAAATTGCATGATCACTTTCGGTGGCAGTCCATATTTGGATGAAAGGGGAAGTGTCCTCTAAGATATAGTTGTTAGAGGTTTGTATTCTAAATTGAGAATTTATAAAGTCTCTGAATTGAAAATAATAAAGTAAATCATTTGAGTCCCAAGATCATTTTTTTTGAGCTTCTGTAAAGGGTATAACTGCATTTTGTCTAATTACTTGCCAAGGGGCCCTTAGGCCTCGGGACATTTAGATAGCATCCCAAGAAAAGACTGCTGCAGGGGTAAAATCTGGGTTTGTGATGAACCATGCATATTTCCAGCTATGAGCCCTATACTTTCTTTGAGGGTAGCCTCTAACCCAGCCCTCCAATATAATGGTGGAACTGTTTGGGAGTAGTGTCAGCTGTTGTTTCAGCTAGGCACTAGAGAAAAGGGCTGCCACTGGGGAGAGCGACCCAGATCTTTCCAAGTCCATCTGCTTCCAGTGTGCTGTGTAAAATGGATTCCCCCATAGGAGGGCCTGTCTAATCTGTGCATAATTCCAATAATATTGCAAGTTAGGTAGGGCTATCCCTCCACATTCCTTAGGCTGCATTAGGAAATGTGATTTTAACCTTGGTTTCCTGCCTTGCCATAGAAACTGAGAGAGGGCCAATTGCCACTGCGAGAGAGATCTGATGGTTACAACACAGAGGACACATTGAAATAAATATAATAACCTTGGGAGGGCATTCATTTTAATTGCCCGATTTCTAGCTTAAAAAGAAAGAAGGATAACAGTCCATCTTCTTATATCTGTTTTAAGGTTTTTCATTAAGGGAGAGTAGTTTAGATCAGGGGTTCTCAAATGGTGAGGCCAGCCTCCTTGGGGAGGCCCCAAGCTGTTCTAGGGGAGGCTCAAGCAAGTCTTAAAAAGTATTATATTTCACTATTGAACTGTATAGATTTTGTGTGAAGGGATAAGGCAAACTGAAGGAGGATAATAGTAGGTGGATTTGTGTATTTATTAAGAAGTCTGTGACCAGAGAAGGTACTGTACACTGAGCCATGGCTTATATCAGGTGTACCCAGGGAAGGGTAGTGAGAGAATACAATTCAAAATGTAACTGCAAAACACTCAAGCAATACAAAATGAATAAAGTACAAACAAATGAAGAACAATAAACAATGCATGGAACAATTGATCAATTAGACTGGCAGCAGAACTGCCCAAATACAGCGTCAACCATACAGGTGCTGGAATAATAGCAGGAGGGCAAAATGATCCCTGAGAAGTAGCTTAGAGCAGGGTGAGAGGGAAGAGGCAGATGTCAGCAGGACGATTATTCCAGTTAGAGGGGAAACAGAAAAAGCAGTCTGCTCCATGAAGGTATGGCAGTAAGGGGTAACAATGGTTTAAGAGTCAAAATATTGGAGCAAGTAGGTTGTCCTGTTTTTTTTTGGGGGGGGTACAATAAGCTCATTAACCTGAGAGCCAGCTATGCAAAGAGGTTTCAATTTATTCCTGATGTAGCTGTGAAAAGTGAGCTATTTTTCTATGGGGAGGCCCAAAAATATTTCAGTATTTTTGGGGAGGCTCAAGATCTTTTCCATGGCTTAGGGAAGGCTCACTATGACAAAATTTGAGAACTGTTGGTTTAGATTGAACAAACACTTCAGTTCTAGTGGGATCTTAATACCTAAATATTTGATATCCGATAGGTCCCATTTTAACTTATATTTGTCTCTTATCTGAGATGTTGGGATATAGTTGAAGGCTAGGACTTCTGTTTTAGAGGTATTCAGTGAGTAGCCTGCCAAACTGGAAAAGAAGTTAAGTGTTTGAAATAGGTGGGGAAGGGAAATGTCCGGGTTAGAAAGGTAAACCAAAACTTCGTCTGCAAACAGGGCTAATTTATGTTGCGTATTTCCAAATTGTATTCCTGGAAGATTTGTGTTCTTTCTAATATATTGGGCTAGTGGCTCGATATCAGGGGTCGATCTTAACATTGTTTTACTAGCCCAAACACTAGTGCAAATTGACCAGGGCTAGTGCAGCTAACTCTCTACTTGCCCGTCTTGACTAGTGCAGATTTTCATGGCTGTTAATGAATTTAAAAAAGTCTCTACTTTAGCATTCTCTAGTCCTCATGCTAATCTCTCTCAATGTTCCAGATGGTCAGGTGTGATTAACAGCTCATTAAGAGCTGCAATTATCTGGCAGTTCAAGAAAGGGATCCCACAAAAGACTCAATGTGAGTCATTATCACTGCACTGTTAAGACTTTCAGCTAGTGTCCAGGGTGTGATCAAGGGTAGAGTGCTGTTAAATCACTAGGTTCCAGTTTTCTGAATGTGTCTATGTCTAACAATTTGTCCAATATTATTAAGACCAGTGCCCCTTATTTCTTTACATTTTGAGTGTTTGTATCCAACATTTCAGTGACAAAATGCAAAGAGGTATACATGATCAGCCCTGCAGGTGGTGGGTTTTATCCCAGCCTCACCTTAACTTCCCTCTCCCCTCCAAATTTCTTAACTCTGTTCTTTCCCTGGACACCACTGCAGACCAGACTCTGAAGTGACCATCCATAGATCCATAGCTGCCATTACTGGCAAGTGTAGGGGGTCCCCAGGTCTTCTAAATGGACCATACCAGCCATCACCAACCATACAGTTCCACCCTTATCCCACTCAGCATGTCCTTTCAGCCTAAAAGCAAAGCTTTGGATCATATATGGTACAAAAATAAACCTTGATAAAATACAAAATTTGAAACCTTGAAATAGGCATTCCTGGGTTGCATAGATCATCCTATACAGAAATAAAAATAGTATAGTGTTATGCCTGTGTACTGTTTCTCCTGGGCTGATGAGAGGACAATGTTAAATAAAAATCTGTTATTGTTGGGGCAGAGCATATTAAAATCAATGCTTTTACAAATAAAAATGTCACAGTTTCGTATTTCCCAAGCCCCTTAGGTTTGTCTAGCCCCCACCCCAAAGAAATCTTAGATGTGCTCCTGGCTCACTTGAGACTGTACAAAAACTTTCAAAGGTGCAGGTCTCCAGTTGACTATAGGGTGGGGACCAAAAGTGTCTTTCTCTGCCTCACTCTGTTCATTGCCGTGTGGGTGGTGGTGACAGTGTGGTGAGGTGCATGATGATGTCAGCTATTGTGTGTGCAGAGCTAGGACTGCTTAATTGAACATTTGCTGTTGTGATAGCTTCTCTCTGTTTGGTGGGGGGCAGAAAGAGGAAGAGAGGAGGCTATGGTACAAAACAATGGGGGGCTCACTGTCTGTGATGGCATTGCGTTTTTTTTTCTGCTGGGGAGCTGGAAGCAATGTGGGAGCAGGATAAATGTGCAATAATCAGAGTATTTCTTGGCTTTGCTTGCATTGTTTCCTGTATAAGTGATCAAAATTTACCATTATAATTTAGGGCTAGTGCAACCATCTGCGGGCTAGTGCAATTTTGAATCAACTTGCCCTGCTGGCTAGTGCAAAAAAAGGTTACGGTTGACCCCTGCTCGATATAAAGGGCAAATAATAAAGGGGAGATTGGGCATCCCTGCCTGGTTCCTCTGTGTAGTTAACATTTTTGGGATATATGGACATTTGATCTAATATAACCTTGTGGGTTTTGATAGAATTTGAAGATAAGGTTGATAAATTGGTTGGAAAATTGAAAGAAAGTTAGAACTTCTCTTAAGTAGGGCCAAGAAATCATATCAAATGTTTTTTCTGCATCTAGGCTAAGTAAAAGCAAGGGGATTTTTTGTTTAGTTATATGTTCAACAATGTATATACTACATCTGATATTATCTTGTGCTTGACGTCCCTGGACAAATCCACTTTGATCCTGATGAATAATAGTTGGGGCTATTGATTTAAGTCTTCGAGAGAGAATAGCAGCTAAAATTTTGTAATCACTATTGAGAACTGAAATGGGTCAGTAGGAACCAGGCAGGGATGAGTCTTTATTAGGTTTAGGGATTACTGAAATTATTGCATAGTTCCAGGATAGGGGATAGGGGTCCGTGGGGAGGATATTTGTAAATATAGTCTATGCAATACCGGAGAGAGCTCCTGTTTAAAAGATTTATAAATTCCCCTGGTAAGCCATCAATTCCTGGGCTTTTATTTGTTTTAAGATTACCTATTTCTGTGGTCATTTCTTGGGTAGTTATTGGAGCTATTAGAGTTGTTGCAAGGGTTTTGGATAGTGTTGGTAATTTGAGGGAGCCCAGGAAATTTTTAATTTGGGTCAGTGGGGGTTGTTGGGGGGGCTGCATATAGTTGGGAGTAGTATTTAACAAAAATGTCTGAGATTTGGGATATTGAGTGCTGTAAAGGGCTTTTAGGTGAAGTTTTGAGACCTGTTATTTGTGTTTTAGCTTGCTGGATTCTCAAACGGCCAGCAAGTAATTTCAGGGCCCGGGGGCCGCCTTCATAATGTTTTTGTCTTAAAAATAAAAGCTTCTGTTCTACATAATAATCCAAAAGCTGATTAAGATCCTGCTTTAGAATTTTTAATTTTTTGGAAATTTTAGTTGTAGGTTTTACTTTTTGTTGTTCTTCTAGGGTTTGTATTTGCATTAATAATTTGGATCTCTTTTTTTCCCTCAATTTCTTTTTCCTAGCTGCAATTTCAATGAACTTACCCCAACATAAGGCTTTAAGTGTATCCCAGACTATTGAAATATACATTTCTGGTGTATCATATACAGGATAACGTATGGGGTGCAGTGTGTTACGAGAATTTAACACACATCCGAGTTGTTGGATGGCACATAAACCCTGAAGGTGAAGCCCAAGAGGTTTATGATAGCCATCCAACAACGAGGGTGTGTGTTAAATTCGAGTTAAACACACTGCACCCCATATTTTGTTTTATATAATTGAAGGGCTCCTTTTTTTATGTTGAGATTTGATTTTCAAAAAAGAACTGGAATCTTACCTTGGAGATGAACGTTTTTATTTGTCTGAGCAAAAGAGAACTGTGCTTGAACATTAATATTAAATTATTTAATTGGTAATCAGAATGAAGAGAATAAACACTTAAGAGTCTATAACTGTGCAGATGCTTCCAGTAGAGTTTCATGTTGCAGCGTCTGTTTTCCAGTGATGTCATCGTTTGACCTGCAGAGGAAAGGTTAGGGTTGAAAGGAAGAGCAGTTAGGGATCGTGGCAAAAGTGTGACCTGTAGAAGTCAGGTTTAGGTGATGTGAGGCTGGTGGAGAATATATTAGATGAGATAACGCCACTAAGTAAGTGAATTTTTCTAGTCTGTGGTGTGTGGATTGAAATGGACAGTTGAAAGCTCACGCTGTGTTTGTTTAGTTTGTGTCTCGAGTGCTTTGCTAGGGGAAGGGAGCACATGAATGCCGTAACACCTACTCAGGTGTTACGGTATTTAATACACAT
This sequence comes from Neoceratodus forsteri, assembly GCA_016271365.2. Taxonomy (NCBI): domain Eukaryota; kingdom Metazoa; phylum Chordata; order Ceratodontiformes; family Ceratodontidae; genus Neoceratodus; species Neoceratodus forsteri. Next base: position 163,892,267 of record JADMNL010000025.1, on the reverse strand, counting down.
TTTTTTCTATGTAAAAAAACGGAGCCCATTAATTATTATCTAGTAAGGCCTGCTTTATCAGGTTGCCCACCTCCTGTATAGTCTCTTTGTCTCTAAGTAAGGATATGTTTAGTCTCCAGACAGTATTCTTCTGGAAATGGTCAGTTTTAATTTGAAGGAACACAGGTGCATGGTCCGACAAAACAAAATCACCCGTCAAGGTCTTTTGGGCAATTTGAGTGTGTTCCTGAGACATCAAGAAGTAATCAATGGCTGAGTAAGTTTGCTGTACTTGAGAGAAAAACATGTGGTATTTACTTGGACCATTAAGATATCTCCAGGTATCAATGTAGCCCATCTCTTTCAATAACTTGGACACATCTCTAGTCCTCTTCTCCATTCTGTGTCGGCCAGCACCCGGCCCCAATGCTAGGCCCAGGTTCATATTAAAATCCCCCCCCCCTACAAATCAAGGGGACCTCCTTCCACTGTGTTAACATAAGAAAGAAAGATCTGTAAATAAGAAAATCTGTATTGGGTGGGAAATAGACAGATGGAAGGGTGATATGCTTCCCATTAAGTTTACCCTTCACCAGGGCATATCGTCCCTCTCTGTCAATCAATTTGTCCAAATACATGAATGGTGTCTTTGGGGGAATCATAATAGCTGTACCCCTCCTTCTACCTCCCTTGTAGGAAGAGGCATAGACCTGACTAAAGCCCAGGTGTTCAAATTTTCAATGCTCCATATCGGAGGGACGAGTCTCCTGGAGCATTAGAAAATCAGCTCCAGAGCGTTTCAGAGGATAAAATCTTAGAGCACTTAATTGGGCTTGTCAGCCCATGGACATTATATGTGCACAATGTGTAAGCCACCATACCCTGAAAAAATATAAAGTACAATTGTATATTACCCAGACCTGTAACCCGCTTTGCCCCTTGATTCCATTATATTCTTTTATAATATCATCTACCCTCCCAGGATATACCTGGATCCCCTTATTTGCAATGCAATTCAATTTAGCTGACAAGAAAAGACGAGAACAATATGGTGCCAACTGGGCACCAAACTTACATACATCAGCGCACTTCCAAGGTAGGATGTCTACTAAGTGAAGTGACCTCTGGACCCACCATATTAAAGACATAGGCGGGTAGAAGTGAAAAGCTTTCCTCCGATTCTGGAGGGTCTCTTCTTGGGTCAGAGTGACGTTAGGCCCAAGCAGCTTGACTGGCACCAGAGGAATAGTGCTCTTGAGCTGATCTACACAGTAAAGAATTCAAAGAAATAATTTCAGATACTTTTAGGTAAATTTGTCTTTTTTTTTTTTTTTTTGAGGTATCTAAATTTTATACCAGGGGAGGGGGAAAAACCGACATCCTGAAAAGGGAAACCCCTCAGATCAATTACGTACCTAATCTGGTACCTTTATCTTCCCAGTTTAATTATCTAGGGCATTTAGTGCCAAAATAACTATGCTGTCCCTAACATCGAGTCTGTCATCCCCAGTCCTGCCCGCCCACCCCACCCTCTGTAAGAAAAATGGGCAGTCTTATCAAACGATGTTATTTTGTCCATGCATCTATCGTTTCGCCCTGTAAACAGTCCACAGAAACATATTTTTGCTATATATATTTATATAAAGAATGTTACTTGAACAGGAGTGTTAAGAATGCTACAGCCTGTTCTATAATTCTGGCAATGTTGTCGTTTGCAAGTACCAACAAGAAAATTCACTTGTATGAAAAAAAAAAGTATAAGAAAGTCCGCTTCTTGCTGTAAGAAGAATCATCTTCAGTCTACGTGCTGTTGTCCTCACTAATTTGGTGTAGACCAGGCGTCGAAGTCCAGAGCAAAACTGTTCTATCTGAGAACAGACCTCACGACCAACCGAGCAGTCCTCGCTCTCGTGGCCTGGGAAGCGCGACAGGGAAAAGAAACAGGTTCAGCATGGAACAGAGCCATGCAGAGTCAATCAGCATTCCATCTGCTATAAGTCATGTTCAGAAACTCCTGGGATCTTTTTGAGTAAATCCTGGAAGTATTTGATAGTTTCCGAGCTAGTGTTCATTGCTGGGGGTCTGTTTTTCTTAGCCGGAAACAGTTGCCATTCTTGGGTCTGATCTCTATGTTTTAGGCTGGGGGGATTGGTAAGCTCAGGAATCTCCAGGCCCCTCTTCTGTGCTGCCTCCTGGACTGCTTGAGGCATATTGTATGTTTTGGGGCCCTCTTTCCAAAAAACTTGCATTCTAGCTGGGTATGGTGTTTGAATATGTATGTTTTGTGAACAAAGGGTTTTAATCAGTGGGGAATATGCTTGCCTTTGCTTCTGTATATCGGGAGGGTAGTCATGAGCGAAAAAGAGCCACAAAGCCAGGTATTTAACTTCCCGTTGCTGCCATGCTCTTTTAAGTATATCCTCCTTTGTTCTGACGCTGTGGAACTTAATTATGATTGCATGCGGTCTTGAGGTCTGGTCTTTTGGTTTAGGGATGAGGGCCCTGTGTGCTCTCTCTATTTTAAGTTCATAACCTTGAGGCAGATTAAGTACATCCTTCAGCAGATCGGACAAAAAAATCTGCCATGTCTCCCTCCTCTGCCCCTTCCTGCAGCCCATAAAGCTGAAGGTTCTCCCTCCAAGATCTACTTTCGAGAGCTAGACATTTTTGCTCTGTGGCTATAGCCTGCAAACAGAGCGCAGAGACCATTCTCCCTAGATGCTGAAGGCCATCTTCGGTATTTGCAATTCCTTCTTCAGTTTCTTGTATGCGGTTTTCAACCTGATTGAGCTTCAGATTTAACTGTTTAAACTAAGTCTTGTTCTCGGCCCCCATATCCTTAAACTCTTTCATCAAGGACTCGAACCGTGTTCGAGATAGATGGTCTCTCTCCTCATCGGTGTCATAGGCCTGAGTTACTCCATGTTGGCGGGGCACTGCCGGACCACGCGTCGGGGAGGAGTGACTACAATCAAGATTTTCCTTATCACTTCTCATTTGTTGAGTATGATTTCTTGTCTCTCTATCTTTCTGTAACCCTCCAGTGGCCATTTAGGTTAGAAATGGGTTGAATTTTGATATGTTTGAGGGTTTTAATTGCAGATCAACTCAGTGCGCTCCGTTTAGCTGCTGGTTGGAGCCGTGCCGGAACCGGAAGTCTGAGCCAAACATTGTTAAGTGGTTACAGCTCTGTTTAAGTGGAAGTTAAAATTGATAAGTTGCTCCCAGCTGCTTTTGGGGCCTAAACTAAGTACCCTCTTTGTCTTGCTAATTTTTCCTGTGCCACGAAACTTTGTCTGTCCGCTCCCCAGCTGCCTTTAAAATCAGACCTTTTCTTTCTCTTTCCAGTGGCTCCCCTTGACAGGGACCAGCCCTCACTTCACTGTCTGCTAACTTCCCCCAGTCAGACGGTGCTTCAGAAGCTGCCAACCACATCACCAAGACTGGACTCTTCACATGGAAAGGTACGGCCCCTGGCCAACCAATCGGATCACGGGCGCCACTTAGATAACAGCCCCGACTGGTCCGGAGAAATGGCCTTTGAATTTGGATTTTTTCTGTCCCACAGGACTCAGCTCTGCTCACTTTTTTCAGCCCACCCCCTTCCAGGCCCCCATTAAATATGCTCTAGCCCCACTCCCGCTGGTACTGCTGCCCTTCCATTGGTCCTTATCTGGGCCAATCCCAGTGCCTCAATGCCCTACAATAGACAAGGTGTTCATCCCATCCATTCTAACACCTCACCTCCTTCTGGAGCCATGGCATACCGCACCTTCAACATTACACTATTCTTTTGCTGTGCACCTATTGTCCTTCACATTAATGATATATTAGGACTGAGTCCACTCCTCGTCCCCACCATCTCAGCTAGCCCTGCCCCCCACCTCTGCACTGTAATCCATCTTGCGCGTCCCCCTCCACTTGTCTACACCTCATTATCCCCCCCATACACTTCCTGCTCCCTTCACCTATATCACTTAGAGTGCTCTCACTCCTATCCTTAAATTGTCATACTATTCTGACACATACCAGCAGAAATAGGCTGTCTCTGACAGTCACCAATAATCGGCTCAAAAGGGACAAAGCATTCGGGTCTTTCCTGAGTTCACTTAAGAAATTGTTACTTCTGCTCCTTCTCTGCTCGGGTAACATGGAATTAAACCCTGGCCCACCCTCCTTACTTACATCACCTACTGAATTTGCATCAGCCTCAGGTCTTAAAATAATGTTGGTCAATATTCTAAGCTTCCCCAAAAAAGTCGACCAACTACAAGCATGGATCCTACATACAGAGCCTGATCTCATCATTATCACAGAGTCTTGGCTAAAAAAAAACAATTCTGACCAACAAATTACCCTCCTGGGCTACAAGCTGTATAGGGAAGATGGGGGCTCCAGGGGTGGGGAAGTAGTTATTTACACTAAAACCAAGTACTCAGTTAGTGATATCTATTGCAATTCAAAACCAAAAGGAATATGAAATTATATCCTTAAAGCTACACCTTCCCTCCACGGAATGCATTACTATTATAGGTGGTTACAGGCCCCCTAGTGGTGGAACTGATTTCCTTAATATCCTTAAATCGTTAACTATCTCTGCCAACTCCGAAGTACTAATCCTCGGGGTCTTCAACATGGACTGGCTGTCACACAAATTGCACAGTCTGAAGTCTCTCTGCGATGAACTTGGCCTTACCCAACTAGTATCTGAACCTACTAGGATCAACAAGGTAAACATAGCAAACAGCTAGCTTCTTGATCTTATATTATACACCCATCCCCATAAAATCCTCCACTCGGCAGTATTTCATAATGATATGAGCGACCATGGAATTGTAGTCTGCATAAGATTACAATCGAAAGCTCACCACCAGCCTAAGCTTATAACCAAACAGTCCTTCCGCAAATTCAGTGTGTCGAACTTTCTGAATGACCTAAGCAAGGTTAGATGGCAAGATCTATATCTCTCCAAAATGCCTAATGAGGCTGTTGTGGTCTTAAACAATAACCTCATTACCCTAGCAAACAAACACGCGCCTTTTATCAAAGTTAGGATGAGCAACATCTCACACCCCTGGTTTTCATCTGAGCTTAAGACCACTCTCACTACCCATGATAAACTATGGGCCAAGGCAAGACACACTAAGAACCTGGTGGACTGGCAGGCATTTAGAACTGCTAGGAATGCCTGTGTTAAACGTATTTGCTCCGCCAAAGCCAACTTCTATGTCTCCACCCTAGAGCAGGCCAAAGGGGACTCCCAAACAATTTGGAAGACTCTCAAGTCCATTGAAGCATGGCCAGTGCCCCCCCACCACCACCAAAGATCCTCATAAATGATATGATTGTGGAAAACAGCAGCCAAATACTTGAAGAATTCAACTCACACTTCATCACTGCTGGCCTAGCTTTTGACTCATCCCCGTATACTACGTGCGTCAATAGTCAGGGTAGCGCAAACTCTACCCCCCCAGCACCGGACCGTCCTTTTCTGTTGCTCCCCTTAACTTCAAAGAAGTCAAAGATTGTCTCATTAACCTAGACCAACAGTTCTCAAATTTTGTCATAGTGAGCCTCCCCTAAGCCATGGAAAAGATCTTGAGCCTCCCCAAAAATACTGAAATATTTTTGGGCCTCCCCATAGAAAAATAGCTCACTTTTCACAGCTACATCGGAATAAATTGAAACCTCTTGCATAGCTGGCTCTCAGGTTAATGAGCTTATTGTACCCCCCCCCCAAAAAAAAACAGGACAACCTACTTGCTCCAATATTTTGACTCTTAAACCATTGTTACCCCTTACTGCCATACCTTCATGGAGCAGACTGCTTTTTCTGTTTCCCCTCTAACTGGAATAATCGTCCTGCTGACATCTGCTTCTTCCCCTCTCACCCTGCTCTTAAGCTACTTCTCAGGGATCATTTTGCTCCCTCCTGCTATTATTCCTAGCACCTGTATGGTTGACGCTTGTATTTGGGCAGTTCTGCTGCCAGTCTAATTGATCAATTGTTCCATGCATTGTTTATTGTTCTTCATTTGTTTGTACTTTTATTCATTTTGTATTGCTTGAGTGTTTTGCAGTTACATTTTGAATTGTATTCTCTCACTACCCTTCCCTGGGTACACCTAATATAAGCCATGGCTCAGTGTACAGTACCTTCTCTGGTCACAGACTTCTTAATAAATACATAAATCCACCTACTATTATCCTCCTTCAGTTTGCCTTATCCCTTCACACAAAATCTATACAGTTCAATAGTGAAATATAATACTTTTTAAGACTTGCTTGAGCCTCCCCTAGAACAGCTTGGGGCCTCCCAAGGGAGGCTGGCCTCACCATTTGAGAACCCCTGACCTAGACATTAAGAAAAGTGCAGGGGATGATGGAATTGAACCGCTTTTCCTAAAACTCAGGCACCCCTACCTTACTGCCCCAATCCTCCATATTTTCAATCTTTCTATTTCTTCTTCTTCCATAGTCCCTTCATGTTGGAAATCAGCCCACATCCTCCCCTTATTTAAATTGGGGGATCCATGTGATTTAAATAATTACAGACCAATTTCTATCTTACCTATCCTTTCCAAAGTCTTCGAAAAGCTGATTTATGCACAACTAAAATACCACGTAGAAACCTTTTCACTCTTGAACCCAGCCCAATCTGGTTTCCGCTCTAACCACAGTACCATCACTGCACTGACTAAAGTGACCAATGATTGTATCTCTGCTATGGACTCAAAGAAGACCAAGGGAGCTGTCTTCCTAGACCTTAGGAAAGCATTCGATACTAT